>JAKLTH010000239.1:0-2400000 GCA_025175895.1 Wurfbainia villosa | reverse complement strand
CTGTATGCAAATTACTAGGTTCATATAGGAGAGACACATTAGCATCAACTAAGAGTTGTGACTAAAAGAAACATTGTTTTATATTAAATGAAATATTTCTGCAAGAAGTTCACTTTTAGTGAATTAGAAAATCAACATGTAACTTAATAACATATCGCTGATGACCTCTGACAAATTAGAGCTCAAAATTGTCAATGGAACTCTAAAATAAGGATGAAAATACTCATCAACAACCGTCCGGCCACCATAATGTCCAAGTAGATTTGATAAAGACTTTTTTTAATATATATTTTAGCTGGTCATATATTTGCTAACAAAACAACGAGATTACTAACCAAACACAGGTTTACAAGCTAGGATTCTATTTAAAATTGATAAAGTAAATGTACTTCCGTAGGTAACAAAAAATTCAGACAATTAGGATCTACTAAATAGATTGACCAAACTAGTAATCAGCCTTGAATGAGTCTTCTCATATGGATGAGTTAATTATATTTATTATGCAAGGTTATTTTTTGTTGCAAATTTTTGTTATATATTAAATAAGAAAAAATCAAAATTATTCATGTATATATATGCACTTGTATGTAGTATGTTGCAACTACGTTGGAAGTTATCATCATGAATTATATAATTTTTTTTTATTCTTATAGGTTTATCACCTTCTATACAATACAATAATGTAACATAAAACATTACAAAATTAAACTTGTCTTTCACATGAATCTATCCACCTTTTGTAACTATAAAATCGGTGGTTCAACATTGAATATGCTTTTCCTATCTTAACTAATTTTCTACCATTTTATTATTTATTAAATTTCCATCTAATTATTCTCCATTGCTAATTTAGTTAATTTTATGCTTACAAGTAATTCCACATCATATCTTTAGTCATAATTGCTACATTAACCATTAATTGATGTTTTTCCTTGCAGCCTCGCCCTTTAATCTCTAAACATGATTGGTTAATAAACTGCTGAGATATACCATTTGAAGGAGACAGATGCCTATGAATGTATATGTTGATGTTAAGAAACTGAATTCCAGTAACAACGACTCTAAAATTAAAATTGAAACATCAATATAAGCAAAAGAGATGACTATACTTCTAACAATTGTTAACTTTTGCAAAAAAGACCAATCAAAGTAAACTGGTTTAAAGATGATCTTATTAAGTGAAAAAAAAACACAGCCAAATATTCATCCAACAAAGAACATTACATTTACCAATTGGCATGCAATTCCTGCATTTAAAATTTAATAAAACTAAACTTCATATCTAAATTAAGACTATAGATGTCACGAAAGCTTTTGAGAAATAAAATAAATAAATAAGAAAAATGGTGGAGATCATGTATCGTTGTAAAACCACTTGATGAAATTCACATATCACTATATTCCATGGTGTAAATGCTTTTTCTCTTACATAATGAAAATGCATGCACTGTCAATGATCAATTTACATTAATGTCATATGTATTAATCACTATCTACAGTTGGATGTTGATGTCATCGATTAGCACAACCGTAGATCTATATTATAATTCACAAACATTAAATCTTCATAGTTTTTTCCCCATAAAATAGAGAACTATAACATATGAAAGCTTGTATCCAAACGAACTTGCAAGATCTTGTGTAGCAGTAACCCTTAATTTTCTGCAGATAAGAGATAGGAAACAAAAAAGATGAATCATACAACAGATACACGCTCGTAAACAGATCAGAAATAAACTCTATAGCAAAGTTGAATATACCATGCACTGTAAATCAAGAGGTATATTGATCTAAGATACTGCATGCATAGCTAAACACTAAGCTTTCATAGATCAGAACAAAACTTGTTAAAATAGATCGAGCTGTGGTAACCTAACCGGAGAAGAAACAGGTAGATCTTTGAAATTTCCGGAGATAAAAAATGAGCCCTGTTCCACAAAGGACTCAAGATCCATACTTTTTGTGAAAAACACCCTCATAAACCTGCAACAGAGAAGCAAACTAGGACGATCTGCATAAAAAGAAAGATAACTTCTAGTAGATTTAATGGTCCCTATATAGGAGAATAAATAGCATAAAGCTGTAAGTAGAGGGAAGATAGTCAAACGGTGCTTTTATTAAATCACAAACAGGTGCATCTTAAAAATCACGCATCCATACACGCCTGAACGTTGCTTTAAGTTTTCCATCTCGATCCAGTAGATCCACACCAAAATACCTTTGGAAACTGATAAAGCATGCCAAAATTAGTAGAGCCCGCCCTAATTAAAAATCTGCGAACACACTTACCTCGCAGAACCCACCGCACACATGCGTGTCTATCCCTTAATCCACTTGCCAAACACATGCCTTTCGCATCACTTAAAACTCTTACTACGAGGAAGAGAAAGAGAGACGGCTGACAGGAAGAGAAGTGAGCACGCAACAGAGAAGGCATCAACCGATGCAATTTCCGCTGTGTGCTCACTCTCTTCTGTCACCCAACTCACCGTTCCTGCATTTGAATGCAAGACTAAGACGCGTTCATGGCGGAGTAGTGGAGGAGAAAGATATAATAAGAAAGGAGGTGTGATTCTGGCCTTTCGTCTCCTTTAATTTGCTTTGCTCTTCTCATCTCCTTGCCGTAGTTTATATAGACCAGCTTCCATCTAGGGTTTCAAGCAATCCATTTCAATGCGGATTGCACGTGTCACCTCGCCAGCATAGATTCGCTAGCTGCCCTCTACTTTCTTCTTAATTGCCTATTAATTACTGGCATATAGGTAGTCCCCGTAACGTAAGCCAAGATGATAACGAAGCGAAAATGTGAAAAAAAAATTAGAGGGAAACCCAGGAAAGAATCTACTGAATCTGTACTTGTGTCGTCCTTTAATTGGTTTTATGCCGTTTGTTTATGTACGCACAAGGCAGCAAGTGCATTTGTGTGCATGATCTGCCGTTGGTTGCCCCGCCTCGGAAAAACTAACAGGAGGATGTCGTGAAGTCCCCAACTATCCTCCTCAGATTCCTACCGAGGTACCGTAGATTCAGCACCTGGTTCAGTGAACGACACGTCGGCTGAGATGGATTTGTGGGAGCGCGACGTCGACATCATATGTGGTTCATTGGAACCGACGCCTGTATTTATGGGATGGTGCTCGGTAGGGTCAATCGTGGCCGTTTGTTGACCGAGATGGCATCATGCCGTCCTATTGATGGGACCACGAGGGCGAAGGAATCAAGGTAGGGCTCTTCTTTTTACGTACAGGCGATTTGGTTTTATTAGAATGACAACTGACTGTAATTACCAATTATGGCAAATCCATTATATATATATATATATATATAAGAGTGATCTTCTGCACGTCGAATTCGTGTGTGCTCGTGTGTTCCATACTGATTCACGTACGGTGTCGGCATCATCGCCGCACCGTCCGACCATCGTCGGACTGGGCACGATCAACGTGTAACTCGTCGACGGTCCGACAAGGCTCAGCCTCCGACCGATTAGCATCTGAAATCCGACACAAAATGATCGAAAATGACCAAATCATGCGGCCAACAGTGGTGCACCCACTGTCGCCCGCGATCGGGCCGAATTCTGACCACAATTCGATTGAAATCCAGTGGTGTGGCGCCCGAAATCGGGCGCCCGATTTTGGCGGCCGATTTCGGTCGTCATTCGATCGGCCGACGATCGAATCACAATCGCCTGAGTATAGCGGACGGACCGACGTCGATTGTCGGTTCATCTAGCGTCAGATTTTGCCCGCGATTCGATCGAAATCTGGCCCGATCGTAATCGACAGTGCCCGCACCACTGTCGGCCGCGTGATTTGATCATTTCCGACCGATTTGTGTCAGATTCCGAGCGCTAATCGATCGGAAGTCGAGCCCCATTGAACCGTCGATGAGTTACACGTTGATCGCACCCGGTCCGACGGCCTATAGTGGTCGAATGGCGCGGTGGCGCCGCCGACATCGCGTGTGGATCTCGCGTGGAATGCACGGACACACATACAATTGCCACTCTGGAGATCAAATTTCTATATATATATTGTATTTTTTTTAGCACAATTATATTCTGTGTTTGGTACATGGAATCTAATTCTGCGGTGCAATGACAAACGGAATAAGAATAACAATAATTATGGAAAGACAGTAATATAATATTTATTTAGTATAAAATGTGAGTGATTTATTTTATATTTAGTTTTAATTTGATCCGTCAAAATTGTCTAAATTTTCAACATCACTAGAATTGGATTGCCCAACACACCCAATATGTTTTATTATTATTATTATTATTCTAGTTTATTAGGTTTGTTCTGTCTTGTTGATTTGACACGTCTAATTAATTCATTTGGTCTTCAACTTATTTCATCTAATATAATTTGTCAACTGGCACGTTAAACTCCCTAAATTAAGTCAACTTGCTCTGCGCATTATCGGACTTTTGGATTTTGTACTGCTTATGGAAGCTAGCTTACCTAATTCATCTATTTGATCCATTAATTGTACCTAAATTAATCGAGTTCATAATAGATTTAAGGCCTTAAACTAGCTAGTGTTGCTATTAACTTCTATCAGTATTAGTAATTTACAATTTAACAATTAAAAGGATATACTCAAATTCTCATATTGTGGATATTTATGTCTTGGCATTGTGAACGCATGCCTTCCAATGGAACTTCATAAATAATTTGCGTTGGTCGGTTGAGTTCCCACCTATATGTTATGTTAATAGAAATAATTTGTAATTTTTATTTATATTTGTTCACAAATTTTCAAAATCTCGAGCCCTATGGTTAGAGCTTTCAAACATAAACTAATCACATTCTTAATGTATGTATAACTCTATTATAGATTAACCTACCGTTCAAAATATATATGACATGTAAATTTTACACGAAATATTCTACTATTTAATATTGGAATGGTAATGTTATTATTAGATGGATTCCCTAATGACAATGAATCATTAAGAACAGTGACTTGAGTGTTTTTTTTTACCTCTCGAGGACCTAAATTAATCGTGAGAAATTATGACAACTAACGACTTTCATCTAGATTGATCCATCGGAGTATTCGTGACAAAAAGTCATATTGAGTACCAAGTCAACTATGCATGAAAACTTCGAAAGCTATTAAGACTTCTCAAAGGTTCCATAAACTTATCCTAGAACATAACAATTTATCTAACCTTATTCCCATAAGTCATAAGTGATAGTTCTCGAATTGATCCATTGGGATTTGTGACAGGTATCCATATTGCAAATAAATTTGTTCTAAGAGCTAACATTGTGAAATTGTTAACAATATTAAAGAAATTTACATTGTAGATTTGATGGAGGATCCATTTCTATGATTATTTTTAGGGGGTCTTTATCATTACTCGCTTATACCACCTTCTTCTTTGCGTGCAAAATTTTTTATGACATTGCTACTTATAATTGGCACCATGAACCCCCAACAAGTCGGAATTGGGTTAAAATTCACTCACCCATCATAATTCAACAATGTCATTGCCATCACCAAACCTAGTTAATCAGAGTCAATTTTGATTTTCAAATTGGATATGCCAAGGGGAATTAAAAAATTAGATCCTATTTTCATTATAAAATTTAAAAATTGAGTCATATAAAATGTTAAAAAAAAAAATAGGCCTTGAGTGAGGACCAGCTACCCTCTCCAAGGGCGACTTTATAGCTAATGCTCCTATGCTGATCATTATATATTCTACAATAAAATATATATATAATGATTAAGGAATGAATAAATAATATTCTACTTGAAAAATATTTAAAAATCAATTCTCAGTGAGAAGAGGGGTGGATGACACAATGAATGTTGGTGTGGACTTTTAAGTATTCACATATACAATAATTAAATTACAAGTTTATAAAAATATATATAGTGCACCTAGCTAGTAATAGTAGAGAAAATTAATAGAATGAACAATGGATTAAGGGGAGATTAATTAATTAGGAATGAGATTGAGAGTACAAGACAACTAATAAGATATATGTTTTCCATGGACGATAGAGTAATAGAATTATTTTAGAAGCAATCTATCATTTTACGTTGTTTTGACCAAAAATCCCTCTAAAATAGTCGTTCTTAATTGTCGGAAGGCATTTTGATTAAAATATTCATTCGATCAGTTCGACATTTTTAGGGTAACCGCCCCTACTCGACCCATTTGATTGGTGTGTCCATCATGATCGAGTTTGTCCTATTCTCGACACGAGCTGATTTAGGACATGATTTCCTCCTCCTATCACGCACAAATCCGGCAAAGAGTCGATCCAAAATGATTCCGATTATTATACCTTACGTGAGCTAGACTATCGATGTGACCCAAACCACTTTGACACCTCTAATTAAAACGACAAAGATATGCATGGTTCATACTTCACAGAGCATGGGATATGGATGAAAAAAGCGACTACAAGCATCAGCTCGAGGTGGGTTCCTCAGCTCCGGCCAAGATAAAGTTTGGATAAGATTTTTCATCATTGGTTCAATTCCAATCCTCCGAGTCTACGGTTGAGGCCGACACTTTCAGCGCAGTCGTCTGCGACCTCTCTTATACTTATCCATTCTGGATAAACTTTTTCAGTTCCTTTTATTAATTTGGAGCTCCTTTGATCCAATGAAGGAAAAGGTAGTGTTGCCTTAGTTGATGCATATTGGTCGGCAATGTTTACCAAAGGTACTAGCTTGACGACGACGACCCTAGCTAGCTAATTGTGTGGATCATGCAATATACATCCGTGGAAACTATTTCTCAATTCGATGTGACTCAAAGGTTTGTTGTCTTGTGTGTATATATGCAAGCCAGATACTGTGGATATATATGCAACTGCAAGTGTGGCGCCAGAAACAATTTATGCCATCTTTTGACTTGAAAGTCGAACTGGTCAGCTTTTGAGTCTGTGGTTTTTTATCGTGCCAAATCCAACGATATTGAGCCCTATATATCGAGATTCGACTGGAGAACGGTTTCTAATTGTTGTTGCCGATGCGTTTACAGTTATCATATATATAGAGAGAGCTGGTGATCTGGACCTTGATTTATTGAACAAAAAAAAAAAAAAAGGGTCGACCAGTTTGCCCAACGGATGGGATCGATCATTCTCATTTGGACGACGTGCTGTTCCGGAAATGGCTGCGGACTCCGGTTGGTTTTCAGAGTACGGCGCGATCGATGAGACAACTAGCTAGAGAAATGAACATGCATGCATAAAGGATTATTAATCATGTAGTCGATCGACATGAAGATTTTAAAGACTAATTAATATATTAATACAGACTATAACTAGTGAGTCAACATGATTGAGACCTCCTGTCGTTTGCACTCCACACATATACAGCGAAAAGCATCTTTGGTAGACATGGTCGATAAATTTTGGATTCATCTGGGAGAGGAATCTATTCGATGCATCTTTCAACATCGGAATTACTCGACAAAGTTAAATGGCCATTTTCAGACTCTGTGGTGCCTATCGATTGCGAATGCAAGTGCATCTTTATGAAGATAACTTTGCCTTTCCACGATCAGTCCCATACTCGTGTCATGGACCAGGTACTAATGCACGATGACCGAGTCAATTATGTCAGCTCGAATATCTAGATCTCTTCGCTGATTATGGTCATGGGTATAAACCGAGAATTATTCACGACCAATGTCTAAAATTTTTGACTCAGTATGATTGATAAATGATAATGCAGGAAGATTGGCCTTAGAAACCCCAAGTCGCCTCTCCTCTTCAATCGCAGGCTGCTGATGATTAGCGCACATTCTTTAGATTTGGAGAAACACAAATAAATGCAAGCAAGGCCATCGCCCATTCGTCTTCAGGAGTCCACCCTCCTCTGTCTTATTATTCCACTATATATTACTTTGTTCCGAATAAGAAATTAAATGTATATAATTTTTAAAATTTTGCGTATTTTAAAGTACAATATTAAACCCCAAAACATTTTTAGTCAGCAAACGTAAAAGTATACTTATGCACGCATCGCATTCAATTTCTTTTAATCATTCTGAAGGCGTCGAGATGGGCTGACTGGTTCGAGCATAGCCCAGGACCAATGGGCCCATTTATGGGTCTATAAAATAAAAAATAAAAAAACTCCCAAAAATGGTAAAATATTTTTTTAAAAAATAATATTTTAGAGATCATCTCTAAATATGTATCAATTGTATTCTGAATTTAAATAAGAAGAGAAGATCATCTAGCTATCTCCAAGGTAAATAAATAAATAAATAATCAAAGGAGCCATGAAATATTTGAATAATAACTATAAACTATGCTCGAATTGATTTTTATTCATAGTTGAGCATCAATACTAGTGGTTGTAATTGACACAAATGTTCTGCAATGTGATCGTCACTGTAGTAAGTTTTCTTTAACTTATGTTTATACTGTGTTATTTTTTACTAATGACTGCAGGGTAAGATTCTTTACATAAGAATTGTCCTACATCATAAAATATCACTTCACACAAAATAATAAGGATATCATTAGCTATTATATTCAATTATCAAATGTATCAACACATATATTAACTTGATCATCACCAAAACAATATAGTAGTCAAGCATTAACCTTCAAATCATCATAATTTAAGGTAAACATTGCCTTCTTGAACCAAAATTCCATCGGCAATTTACCAAACACAGCAGCCGAAGTTCGGATTTGCCCAAATCGCGCACTATAGTTTCAGAATGACCAAATCGCGCGCGTAATTCCCAAAATACCCCTCCCGCCAAACAGCGTTTTTAATGCAAAGATCCCGCATGCATCCGAGGCACATTTCCAAATCCCGAGCCATCGAAACGTCCCGTCCAAACAAGTCACCACATTACCGTCTTCGTGTCTTCAGCTTCCGGGAAATCTTCGAGCGCACAAAAACTTGGAAAAGCTTAGACTCCATTTTTCCTCCTGCTTCATTACGTTAGTTTCCGAGTTCTTGGAATTTCGTCGAGACGCTTCGAGGTAATATGGTGTCGTCCTCTCATTTAACTAGAGTTTTACCCATTTCTTACTCGGTTTTAGGGTTTCCGTTGAAAGGCGTACATCTCATTGGGTTTTTTTTCTACCATTTCGTGTTGCAGAATGAGTCAAGCATCCGGTTCAACCTCTCTTTCACCGGCCAAGGTATGTGTCGCATTCCTTGCTTTAGTCCAATATGAAGTATGCCATATGTTTAAAATGATTTCTCCGTTATGGTTTTGGAATGGTTTCAAACATTCAAATACAAATGGATGATCTCTTCAATCTGTATATGAATTAGATAAATAGAGCCGTAAATTCCCAGCACCATGGTAATGGGATTAAAACTCCAAAGACACAGGAGATGAACTAGTCAAGAAAATCGTAGTCTTTGGGAATTTCTATCCCAAAGACCACCGTGGTAATGGGATTAAAACTCCAAAGAACACTATGGTCTTTGGGAATGTAATTTCGGCACCATGTACATATAAGTTCTTGGATTTGTTGGTGGTCGGGAATTAAAACCCCAAGAACCACGGTGGTTCGCGTTTAAAAATCTGACCAGAGAGATGAATTAGTCAAGAAAAGGTGGTCTTTGGGAATTTATATCCCAACACCAGTGGTAATGGGATTAAAACTCCAGACACCGTAGTCTTTGAGAATGTAATTTCCAACACCATGTACATATAAGTTATCGGTTGTTGGTGGTCTTTGGGAATTAAAACCCGACAACACGGTGGTTACTGCGTTTAAAAATCCCGGCACAGGAGATGAACCGTCAAGATAAATGGTGGTCTTTGGGAATTTATATCCCGGACACCGTGGTAATGGGATTAAAACTACCAGCAACACCATGGTGCTGGGAATCTAATTTCCAGCACCATGTACATAAAAGCTACCAGAATTGTTGGTGGTGCTGGGAACTAAAACCCCAGTAACACAGTGGTTATGCGTTTAAATATTCCACACGGGAGATGGGCTGTCGAGATAAATGGTGGTCTTTGGGAATTTATATCCCGGACCACCGTGGGCACAGGATATAAATTTCGACCGTAGAGAGGAACTGGCGAGAAAAGAGTGGTGATGTCAATTTTTTTTTTACAAGATTATTGCAAAGAATTGCTGAATCTCAAATTTGTTTTTTACAATTACAAAATGAAGGAATAAATTATGTATTTTGTAATTGTTAGGAAAATAATGAGTGTCTGAAAAGCTATGATGGACATTTTAGGCCACTTTATTGAATTTTTGGAGGTCCAGTGCTAAAGGAAGCAAGCCGCGTCGTTTATTTACATGAAAGGCCTGAGAGATAATTAAACAAACCCCATTTGCTGTTTTTTTGAATATACAAGACATTCCACAAATTTGTGGAATATTGGTCAATATATTTCAAAGTTGGGATTCGATAAGTAAAAGCTTTAAGTTTTCAACTGTGCCAGTTGCTTTCACCAGAAGAGATGTGTCCCTTTTGCTTATTCGAGATAGAGGGCTTATGTTCCTATGAATTCAACTAATGCATCGTGCTCTTTTCAATTCTCAATTCTCCAAAAAAGAACCAACTAGATCGAGGTTAGAGTTTTTGCTTAAAACCTTTGCTACTAGAGTAGAAGTAGATGAAGATGTTTTGGTATTTTGTAAGTTGTATGTATTGTATATATTTGCTTGTGTGTTGTTCTGTACTACTACATATAAGGTCCCCATAGGTCTTGTAGATATTGTAGATGATTTTGACAACATAGGTAGTTTCAATTGGGTCGAAGTCATCCATCAATTTATGGCTCCACAATTGCCTACTATTGGAGATATATGTTCATCTAATAATGCGATTCTTGTGAAGAAAGAATTCCTTATCTAAAGGGGTTTCTTGCCTTTTGGCTATAAGTTCTTTCTTACTAAATAATTTTTCTTTTATATTTACGTAAGTATGTAACACTTCGATATGGCGAGCTTGGTTTACGGAACATGTCCATCCGAGACCGTCATACAGAAGGCCGAATAAATAAGTGGAGGGCAACTCCTTCACATATTAGCAAGGTCAGAATTTATTGGAGCAAGTCTCCTGAGCAATTAAATAGAAGACCACAACTTAGCAGTTTTTCATTTTCGTTATCTAAATAATTGTTGATTTAGTATGTACCCGTAGTGAAAATATATTGCTTGATAAGGTTGACTATTATATTGAAAATACTCCTCATCCAATAGAGACATCATCATCACAAACTATACAAGAAAATACCCTACTAGTGAATGCCATGAGTGTTTAGTTTATCGAGAGACAACTCGAAGAGTTAAGAATGGAAAACATGGCACTAACAAAGGGTAAAAGAACTAATGGAAATTATAGGAAGAGAAGGTATGGAGCTGAACAGAACCAAATAAGCTGAAGTTGACCCTCGGACCTCAGCCGGAACCAATTGCAGTGAGCAAAGGCGGCGAGATAGAACCCCATATGATTCTGGGGATACTCCCATTGATAGTCCCTTTGTGGGAAAATTGGTACCTCAAGCAAAAGAAAAAAGAAATTTCGATGTTGAGTTATTAGAAGGGCAACTGATAAAGTGTAAAAGAAGTAGAAGTGTTTGACAAGAAAGGCAAACAAAAAATTGGTATGGATGAATTGCAGCGAGGATACTATCGTATTTTGGAAGAAGATGAAAAAGATCTTGACAGGGATGAAGCAATAATTGATAAGCTCAACCAAATGAGAATGGAAGCCATTGCGGTTAGTCAGAATACTTCCCAAAATTAGTTTGTGTTATTTTATTTAAATAACTAATATTATTTTGTATTATAGTATGTCAAGAAAAAGTGTAAGACAGCAAAGAACCAGAAACAAGATGCTGATGTGACCTACTTGCTAAAAAGTTTAGAAAAAATAAAGTATGATAGTTACATCCACCATTACATTCAAAAATTTTATTACAATATTATAAAGTGCAAATATTTATTTACGATTAAATTTTTTTGTAGGCCGATAACATGTTATGTTTGGGAGGAAGGTCCTTTTTCATTAACTCTGAATTCTTTATACTCTGGAGTTAATGGATCTGTTTTCACAGATGGGGAGGTTATCGATACATTTTGCTCAATTCTTTTTAGGGGGGCCTCCTCTTCATGTAGGTCATATAACAAGTCTGCGTATTGCTCATCCCTGTTCATTGTAAGGGAGTTAAATTATCTTGTATTTTCACGACATTTGATGTTATACTAACTGTTTAAATATTTTTTCCTCTACACAATTTGATCGACATTAAGATTATCGTGGAAGACCGCTACAAGACAAATCATAAACAGACATGAATGATGGAGAGGTTAGATATATTTTTATACCTCTAAATCGACCAAACTCACTTTCACCTGTTGTGTATTGACACAAAAGCAATGAGTTTCAATCATTACAACTCCATTTCATATGGTGGAAGATCAAAAGCTGATTTTGAAGCAGTGGTGAGTAGTTAAATATTTTAAATATAGATATTCCATCATTACAACTTAGTCATCGTTTAATTATAGGTATCCCAATTTAAAGGATATTCACCTAAGGAGCTTGCAGCAATTCATCCATGTTCTGAGGCTATTACCCCATTCGATTTGGGTTTCTATAATCATCATTTGATTGACAAGTGACAAGGTACTAAAAGAAAAATCTTTGATGAAAATTATACTTTTGAATTGAAATATAAAATTTTTCTTTGCATGTTTACAGATGATTGTGCCTTCTTTGTGATGCAATACATGAGATATACGCTTTATGGTGAGAAGATTGACTTGAACAAGCGAGACATGACAAATTCGAATAGATGTCTCTGTCTCAATTTTAAGGGATGAGTTATTCCTGATGTAATTTTAGAAGTGTTCAGGTGGGAGTATGACAATGCATTGTTGTAATTAATGAAATTTGCTAATTTGTAAATAATCGCTTCCCATAGATCAGCGTTATGTTGTAAATATGTTTATTGTTTGTGTTTGAGCTTTAATAAATGTTATATAATATATTGTTTCAATACTTTCTTTAGTCGACAATGAAATCCGAGAACACAATGGCCACAGGATTAAATTTTACATTACACAGTGGTTACGGGATTTTAATTTCACGGCACCCGCGTCTGATTTCAACTCACAGAAATACGGTGGTCTTTGGGAATTTAACTCAGAACACGGTGGTGGTGGGAATTAAAGTCGACACCATGCATAATTCAGTAGGCGAGAAATAAGGTGGTCTTTGGGAATTAAAATCCGGGAACTCAATGATCTGAGATTTTAATTCGGGACCACGTCTGTTCAGTCCAGAATACGGTGGTCTTTGGAATTTAACTCCCGGGAACACAAGGTCTTTGGGAAAAAAGTCCCACCACGTCTGATTTCAGTGGCAAGAAATAAGGTGGTCTTTGGGAATTAAATTCTCGGGAACCTGATAGTCTGGGATTCTAATTCCCGGGACCACAATTCAAGGCCAGGAATACGGTGGTCTTTGGTAATTATAATCCCAAAACTCGGTGGTCACAGGAATTTATTTTCCCGGGACCACGTCTGATTCGAAAATGGTGAGAAATAAGGTGGTCTGGGATTTGATTCCGGGACCACGTCTGATTAGAATGGCGGGGAACACGGTGGTCACAGGATTTCAATTCGGACCACATACAATTTAGAAGCGGCGAGAACCAGCGGTGGTCTGGGATTTCAATTCACCGCGTACACTTTCAAATAAGTAGGAAATAAGGTGGTGTTGTGATTTAAATTCCGAGAACGGTGGTCTGTGTAGGGCCATCGATGGATTTTGGCCAAAACCCATTGATGGACTACATAATCCAGTCTGAAATCTTTACATCGATTGAAAGACCTAGCGCCCGCGTGGTGTTGCGTCGAAACTTCCTTCTGATCCTCCTACCTCCCAGTTTCGGCCGCGTGCCAGTTGGCACGGGGCCTGATTTCTGAAAATTGGGTGTAAACCTAATCCTGCCTTGAAAATCAGAAATTTTGGACACGATACACCGAGGGGCAAGTCCCAAAGCCACCGTTGGTTTGGACCGGGTTGAGGTGACTAGGGCCATCAACGGTTTTTGGCCAAACCCGATTGATGGACTCTGAGTCCAAATTCGAATTCTTTACATCGATGAAAGACCTAACGGCTTCACATGTTGTTGCGTCGAGCAAACTTCGTTGTGATCCTCCTGCCTCCCAGTTTCGGCCTCGTGCCACTTAGCGCGGGCACGATTCGAAAATGTGGTCTTTGAATTAAATCCAGAACACAGGTCCCGAAATTTAATTCCCGGGACCACGTCCGTTTGTGACTGGCCGAGAAATAAGGTGGTCTTTGGGCATCTAAACCCGAACACCGTAGTCTTTGGTAAGTGAATTCCCGGCACCACGTCTGATATCGAACCCGGGCGAGATAAAATGTAGTCTTTGGAATTAAATCCCAGAACACGTGGTCCTGAAATTTAATTCAAAGACCACGTCCATTCGCTGAATGGCCGAGAAAAAGGTGGTCTGGGAATCTTAATCCCGAGAACACGTTAGTCTTTGAAAGTGAATTCCCACCTCGTCTGAGAATTGGCCGAGGAATACGGTGGTGCTGGGAATGTAACTCCCAAGAACACAGTGGTCTTGGAAATATAATTCTCAGGACCACGTCCATTTGCGAACTGGCCGAGAAATAAGGTGGTGCTGGGAATCTTAATCCCAGGAACACGGTGGTCCTGGAAATTTAATTCCCAGCACCACCTAGAAATCACATCACAAAATCAAAAAGTCGAAGTGGTTGAAATATTTAACAAAGTATATATATTCCATAATTATACAGATACTACACAGATTGCAAACACCTTTGCAGCTAACTAATGACTTTTACAGGCAGGCACCTTGGTGTTGTTACATATCTAAAACTCTGTATAGTCTTCTGGCATATCCCATATCTGACCGGTCGTAATTGCAAACAAAATTGTGAGCTGCGCATTATTCTATTCCCCACCACGAATCTGAAGCTCCTCATATCCTGCTGTCTGAATCTTTTAGGGTACCCAAATAGTAGGCTCTCAATGTATCGTATTATAAAAAATATGCAATCATAGCTGTAAAAAATTAAAAATTTTTTAAACTGGGAAACGTTGCTTTTCCAGTTCATTCTCTTGGTTCTTCCTCGCATCAACGAACGGGTTCTTGCAGAAGTATCGCTTGATGATTCACCAGTTGAAGCCATCGTTAACTGAAAAATTTTCCCTAGGTTAACAACCAAATGCATTGTAATACAGCAATTTTAAACTGATAGATGAAATGGATTGAAACATGTGTGATGATACAAACAAACGTTACCTCTGCTTAAATGGTAAAGCATAAAACCCTAAACCCTATCGGGCAGAGTTTAAGCGAGATCGTGACGGAAAAAAGGCAAAACCCTAGATAGATCGGAAGAAAGCGATAGCGACCACGAATTTAAGAAATCTACAAAACTTACTTAGGTCGAAAAAGGCGTTGAGATGGTGTTGGTGGTGTTGAGATGTTTTAACTCGCCGGGAGGTTTAAGCGACACAGGGGTTTGGTAGCAGGGAGTTTGAAGCTGGAACGAAGAGTTTTAACGGCCAGAGGCAGGCGAATTCACGAGAGCGAGCGCAAGGCGATAGAGAAATGAAATGTGGTGTTGAGATGTTTGAACTTCCAGGAGAGTTTTATATTAGTCAGAGTCGGTCGGACGGATTTAGAATACTTTGGTCTTTGGTAATTATAATCCCGAAACAAAGTGGTCTGAATTTATTTCCCGGCACGTCTGATTCGAAATAGCTAAGGAATAAGGTGGTCTTTGGGATTTCATTTCCCGATCACGTCTGATTTAGAAGTGGTAGGGAACACTGCTTTGTGGTCACTGGATTTCAATTCGAGGACCGCGTACAATTAGAACTGGCAGAACACGCGGTGGTCTGGGATTTCAATTTCGATGCCACATACACTTTCAAACAGTAGGAAATAAGGTGGTCTTTGGGATTTCAATTCCCAGGACCGCGTACAATTTAGAACTGGCCGGGGACAACACGGTGGTCCTGGGATTTCAATTCGAACCACGTCTGATTTAAAAGGGGAACACCGCGGTGGTCACGGGATTTCAATTCGATCACGCGTACACTTTCAAACAGTAGGAAATAAGGTGGTCTTGGGATTTCAATTCCCGGGACGTCTGTTAAAGTGGCGGGAACACCGGTGGTCACTGGGATTTCAATTCAGGACCACGTCTGATTTCGGCGGGAAACACTGATGGTCACGGATTTCAATTCCCGATACCACGTACACTTTCAAACAGTAGGAAATAAGGTGGTCTTTGGCAATTTAAATTCGAACACGGTGGTCTGTGTAGGGCCATCAATGGATTTTGGCTAAAACCCGTTGATGGACCTCTGAATCTTCAAATCTTTGCATCGATTGAAAGACCTAACGACTTCACATGTTGTTGCATCGAAACTTCCTTACGATCCTCCTACCTCCATGTTTTAGCGTGCCACTTGCCAGCGGGCCCGATTCAAAATTGGTTGTGTAAACCTAATCCACGCCTTGAATATCGGAAATTTTGGACCACGATACACGGAGATATTGAGATTACAATTTTGCGAACTAACGTAACAAAATTTTCCATTACAATTCTGCAAAATAGCTTAACATTAACATTAGCATTGACATTGACATTGACATTAACATTGTTTCCTTTAAAAATATTTACACAACCAATAAACATACTTAGGAATTAGTAGCGGTGGCATTCTACAAGACCTCTATTATGCTTGTTTGCATCTGCTGCGTTTATTTTCACCCTTCGGTATGTTTGGACTCTATCGTGCCTTTTTTTCTTGCCCTTTGCTGAGGCTACGAGGAGTAGAACTCGAAAATTTTGTCACCATTAGGCCAAAATTTCTTACTTGACATGGGTAAATCTGATCCATGTAAGTGGCCTCTCGAGTTTCTCTTAGAAAATAATGCTCGCGATGTGGTATGGATCCATGTTAGATATATGATGGCTATGATAGCATGCGAGCAAGGAATTCTGAAATTTGAAACTCACCGCGGATCTGACTTTATCGAATCAACAATATCTGAAGATCTGTTATGCGTACTTCCATTTCCGTTTGTGAATATGGGAATCACAGAATATAATCGAGTTCTTTCTCTCCTTTCGCCAATCTCTTTAATGGCATAAGGTGTTAGAAAACCTGACCTTTTTGAAGATTCTTCCCTACGGTTATAGAACCATTGAGCAAGCTTTCTTCTAGTGTTGTCAATTAAACTGGTGATGGGGAGTTCACGTGCTTCCTTGAATAATGCATTTAAACTCTCGGAACAATTAGTGGTTAACATTGTGTACCTCCTGCCAGGAAAGTGTGCATTGGCCCATCTTTTTGGATCGATCTTTTGTAGCCACGCATATGCTTCCTTGTGTTTGTCATGCGTATTACGCATTAATCGATCAAAGTCAACTCTTGTATTTGCTCTTGCTGCTGCCCAAAATAAACCTAATGAGGATCTATCCCGGGTATCTGTCACCATGTTACAAGACAAGTGATAGCAACAAAAACCATGATGGGCAGATGGATACACTTTGTTAACTGCTGATATAATCCCCCGATGTCTATCTGAGACAATGCTCAATGACTCTGGCAGGGACATCGAGGAATGTCTTTACATGATCCAAAAATCACTCCCAGCGGATCCACATTCAACCCGGCAATTCCAAATGCAAGCTGGCATAATTTTTGCATTAAATCATGCGGTAACCATTAGCAAAAACACGGGATACTTGCAGTCATATGTAGCATCAATTCAATTAGTTTCAAATACAACTGAATACTCTTCGACAAGTACCAAATGCCCAAAAACATCGCTGGAATTGATTTTCACCATTTCTTAATCTTTGCAACATATGTATCGGGATCTCTAACTCTTAACTCACGCAAAAGTACATTGGAAGATCAATATAGGCTGATCAAAATCACCTACCACTCTTTTAATGCTTTACGTCAGGTGTGTATGCTTTCTTGTATAAAATGTGAACACAAACCTAGCTTGCATTTCTCTTGAATTGAACTTGGTTTGTAATCATGAGGTAGCTAACCGTCCTACAATATGGTTTTGCTACAAATGTGGATGTCAAGCATGGTGATCTGTTGTTTCCCTAACATCACATTCATCTCGCTACATATTTTTGTGTGATGAACTCCACGTCTCCACTTGCAACTAGACTCCGTGAACAAGTGACTAAAGCAAATAACTTTAATTCTATTGAGTCCGTGTCAAGCTTGTATCTGAAGTTTTTAGCATCGCATGCCTTACTAGTGCATCTTTAAACTCTTGTCGAGAGGAAAAAAACATCGTTGAAAAATCATTTGGATCTCGATGAACCGACATCTACGCGATAGTCTTATTTGTGGATTTAAAACATAGGGATCATCGATTGGGAACACTTCCTCTAAGTCAACATCTTGATCTGAATTTAACTCACCTTCTTCTTCATGTTGGATATCATTTGAAGAATTCTTAGAAGAATTTGTATATTCTAACTCTTCTATCCCATGTATATCACTTACCTCCTCTTCACTCCAAGTTTGTTCAAAATATTCATGATCTCTTGTGGTAGCGGTGACAAACTCTTCTTGAGTATGGAAGAAGCGTCTCTATTTATATCAAGGTGTTGATCCTTTGGTAATTCTATTGCCCACATCGATGGCGAGATGAAGATGGAATATTACTTGGGCGCAGTTATGGAATCTTGATCATCTAACTCTCTATCCTTCAAATTTGATTCAATGGTTTCAAAAATGTTAACACTTCATCGGAAGGGTCATCCCTGCAAATGTTTTTAAAATCAACAACTTGTTATATGTAGTGTGCTATGAAAGTAAATTTGAATTTTTTAACTAGGCTTTAGAAGTCTCGAAGACAAGTGGAGGATGAGAGTTTATGGTTAGGTTTCCCAATTATGCACTTAACTAATTATAACATTTGATGTTGATAGATAGGGCCATTAATGGGTTTTTAACGAAACCCATTGATGGACCTTTCAATGTTGAAATTATGAGCAGTTTATATGGAATGGAAGAGGAAGACATTTCTAGGGTTTATCTTGAGAGGATACTTAGTTCCCACACTCCTACAAGCAATTATGGAGTGCGTGCCGATTGTACTTGGCATGACATGCCAATTGACACACTAATTTTCATAACTCTGTTTGGAAGCATAAGGAAAGGTGGAGAATGATAGTATAGGTCACGCTTGGACTCGACCGCCTAGATGACTTTATTTATCTCGATATAAATTAGCTGACACCACTCTTTCTCGGCCGGGTTCCTCTCCATGGTCTTTGGAAATTTATATCGAACCACGGTGGTCTTTGGGATATAAATTCCAGCTTCAGGTTCCATCTCACAGTGTGGGATTTTTAAACGCAGAACCACTGTGTTGCTGGGGTTTTAGTTCCCAGCACTACCAACAATTCCGGTAATTTTTATATACATGGTGCTGGAAATTTCATCCACAGCACCATGGTGTTGCTGGTGGTTTTAATCTCATTACCACGGTGGTGCTGGGATATAAACTCCTAGCACCACCATTTATTTGATTTGTTCCATCTCCACAGTCTTTGGGATATTTAAGCCTTGAACCCCGTGTTCTTTGGGGTTTTAGTTCCCAGCACCACCAACAATTCCGGCAAATTTTATGTACATGGTGCTGGAAATTTCATTCCCACCACCATGGTGTTGCTGGGGGTTTTAATCTCATTACCACAGTGGTGCTGGGATATAAACTCCCAGCACCACCATTTATCCGATGGTTCCATCTCCCAGTCTTTGGGATATTTAAGCCTTGAACCAGCGTGTTCTTTGGGGTTTTAGTTCGGCACCACCAACATTTCCGACTTATATGTACATGGTGCTTTGGAAATTACATTCCCAAAGACTGGTGTTGCTAGGGTTTTAATCCCATTACCACGGTGGTCTTTGGGATATAAATTCCCGGCCACCGTTTATCTCGACTAGTCGATGTCAATGGTCTTTGAGAGTCTTATTCGCGAGGACCATAGTGTTCTTTGAGGTTTCTAATCGGCACCACCCTTAATGTCGACCACTTATATCTCCTTGGTCTAGTGAATTAGATTCCCGACCAAGTGTTCTTTGAAGTTTGAATCTCATTACCATCGTGGTCTTTGGAATATAAATTACCGCCACAATTTATCTCGACAAGTTCATTCCCCGTGTCTTTGGGAGTATTAAACTCGGCCACTGGTGACGAGATTTAAATTCAGACCATATTTTATCGAATTTGTTGAACCTTAATGGTCTTTGAGAATTTGCGATACGATATTCTTGGGATTTAAATTCCATCACTTTATCCAGACCGTAGTGGGAATTTCATTACGGCACCACCTACTCTCCCATGGTCTTTGGGATTTTAAATTTTAGGGAGGCGGTGGTCTTGGGAATTTCATTGCGAACCTACTCTCTCGGACGATTGAATCTCCTCGTTGGGAATATCAATCAGGAACCCGATGTCGTGGGATTTAATTGAAAGCATCACCTTTTAAGTTAGGTGGAATTTGTTTAGGTGGCGACAAAACTTGGTTATGAATCTCCTGCATCGCAATTATGGGTGCATTGGTCTACTTTGGTATGATATGTCTACCTTGTATTTATGAGTGTGTGGCAAACTTGGCTATACAACCACCTACAATGCATTTATTAACCTCATAACAGTCTCAAGAATAAAAACACATACATACATGATAATACTATGTGAAGCGGTGAGTGAGTATGACTTCTGGATTAACTGCTGATAAATTCGTGGGAGCAGTGATGTCGTTGATAACTACTAGGGTTTCATCAAAAATGGTGTTGCTCAGTTGGTTTGCGGAGGAAAGCTGCGTGTGGTGCTCATCAACAGCATGGGGCTGGCGCTCCCACGCGGTTGGAAGAGACGTTTGGATGGCTCGGGATTTCCAGATGTGCCTCGGATGGATGCAAACATCTCTCTGCATTAAATTCCAAAGCTGTTTGGTGGGAGGGGTATTTTGGGAATTACGCGCACGATTTGGTCATTATGAAATTATAGTGCGCGTTTTAAGTAAATCCGAACTTCGACTGCTGTGTTTGATAAATTACCGAAATTCCATACATAAAAAGAGCCCTAAATCTAAAAGCAAACCAGTGTAAAACTCAAGACGAGCATAGGCCCTTTAAAGGGTAAAGAAAAATACAATTTTAAATATAAATATTTTCTCAAATTTTTTTAGAATAGATTCCTATGTTATATGTGCTTTCAAATATCTTCTTTGGCAACTCGACTCTTTGTATATCACACACCCCATAGCTGAGGCTCTTTTTATATATTGATTTTTTTTTAAAAATAATGTAGACGAGTCTTGTAAATACATACATAATCTTATAATATGTTTTAGTGTTCTCTTCTTTATTTTCAACAACTCGAATAAAATATATTATGCACCTAAACTTATGCTCTCACAGCATGGTTGTACATCTACAAGGAAAAATATCATAATTGACAACCACATGCCTATTTCTTCCTTATAACATACATAAAAAATTTACACTTTAGATTAATTAAGCATACATTTTATTTTCAGAATAGCTAATGGAGAACAACTTAATATTCAGTACCTAATAAAGTAGCTATGACTTCCTTTATCCAGACGTCAATAAAATCTCAAAATTTTCATTGTTACATTAAGTAACGAACAGAGTGTTTACTATAGAAACTATATTCTTTTTTCCTTTCAAGAGGAGATATTTATTTTAAACAACTTTTAATCAGGATAATAAATTGATCTTAAACTTTCTAAATCACTAAACATCATATTTGAGAAGAAAAAGGGAAAGATAAGACATTTACTTGAAGGGAGGCCGCCGACCTTGAAGTGGAAAAAAAGACAATTTTAATATTTTTTTATCGATGTATTTTGGCAATGTTTTCCCTAAAACGTTGCATACTTTGGTAACATAATGGAACACGAATAATATCTACATCTGACACGAGTCAATCAAAATGTACAGATCAAGCTTGATCGATCATATGGTGACTAGTTCCCAAGTTCTAAATACTGAATGTGCTATTAGCAAATAAATCTAAAATGAAATGGACGGTCCTTTCTACAAGTAGCACTCTTTAAACTTTACTATGATCATAAGCTTTGAAGTTTGTTAGCGTATGCAACTTCATTCTCTTTGCATGACCACTATTCCTAGGCCTTCTTTGCTTTCTGCTTTTGTGAGTGATTCAGAAGATACACTGGTAAGTAAACACACTCTGGCATTCGAAAAAGATACAAAAAAAGAAAGAAAAAAAATTGGGAAACGAGGGGAAGGCTCGAAAGATAGCTTTTGCATGTATGAATAATTCACAAAAAAAAAAAACAAAAAAAACAGTTCTGTCCTATCTTCCTATCTGCTGTCCTTGCGCATGATAAGTATGAGCTCTGGTCATCTATTAACTCCATCTAACAGTGATCTAGATTGCGACCATCATTCCTAAGCAGCATCAGCTGTGTTCTAAGACTGGACTCTGCCACCTGTTTAAGAGTACAAAAATGGATAAGAATGGTAGACTTGTCAAGGGCGTAAGATGGATATATCCAACTGATCAGATCCTAAAGTAAAAAACTGTAAATTTCCACAGTCAATAGCATAAAGTAACTTTCTGCACTATGCTTTACTGTTGCTATATGAAATACATTATCGGAACAGCTTCAATTCCAGATAGATATATTTTGCACAGGTTAGGTTCCATGATTGCATTAACCATGATAGGGAAACGAAAAACAAAAAATTAATGACACTATATTCAAGTTCATTTGATAGTAAAAAAGAAACTGTAATGGTTCCACTTAGAGCTGTAGACTTGCAACTGACTCGGAAACTAGATGTCTACTACTTTATGCAAAGAAGGAACATGCTTAAACGAAAACAAGTTCAGAAGCAAGTCAGCAACCTATCTGAAAGACAAATGCCGAGCTTATTAGTTCAAGAGTTCCTTCCTGGTCCTATTTTCAAGGAAGCCCGCCAAGATTCTGTCACATACAACATGATAAAGCTAAAAAAAGGGTTTATTAGTTATGATACCAAATGGGCTGGCGTGGCTACTCGTCCATTGTAAGTTTTTATTTCAGCCTTTTCCAAGATAAATGCTTTCAGAATGTCTTGCCTCAAATTGTTACCCATTTTTCAACACTTCAGTTTTACTTCTTCACTCTTTTTGTTTGATATCAAGTAACAGCTCACCGCTTTTAGTATGGATCCATAGGTTTAGATGCCAGTCAACACTAGAATTTCTATATATGTTTCCTTGTAGTGAGTGTAATTGTTTCTGATTACAATTTGCTTCTAGAGAATTCTGGTGAGTATAACATACTATAAATCAAAAATCAAGTTAGAAACTTGTAGAAAGGTATCGTTCAACACTAACCTGCATTGCTGCAGCAGAAGCTAGTAACTCTCTGCACTCATCAAGCATGAATTTTTCTTTTGTTGTGCCAGCATGAAGTTGGGAAAGCAGAGACTTTGTACATTCTATCTAGTAGTCATGAAATCCAAATAAAAAGTCAGCGTCAAGCCCACAATTACTAAAAAATCAACCTAAAATGAAGTATTGCCATTCACAGACCAAATACAAACAAGTTCAAGAAGAAAAGATGTAGTCTATGCTGAATGTTACTTTCATCTCCAGCAATTTCAGAGCACAAGTATAATCAGAAAATCCTTGAAGAATGTAAATCCTTGTAGATTCAAAAATATGGAATCCAAAACTTAAGGTGGGTAATCAACAGAAGTATCATCAGAAATCAGGGACATGACTTGATCATATTGGAAGAGTCTGATCTAACAAAATGAAGATTGAGATGTTTCTAAATAAGCTGTCGGACAAGAACATAATGTATTTTCTAACAAACGTGACAGAATACATATGCTGAGGGTAATGCTGCATTTATTTCTTCAGTCTATGACAAATATCTACCTAGTTAACCCTTTCATAGTTCTGTGCACATGAGAACTCGTTTATCTAAAGGAATTGTTTGATTTTTTTTATCAGAAAGGCTTAAATGAAACTGGCATTAATTCTTAGGAAAGGAAAACTTAACACATCCACTTCTTTCTTACTCGGCTTTGTACAAACATTTGAATATAATGCCCGAGTGTTCAGTTAATTTTTTTATGTTTACCACCAACAGGGAAGATTCATATATGTGAAAAATGCACAGGTCTTCCGAGTTGGAAAGGAAGAAGTATTGCCCATGAACTTCGAGATCCTCAGTGGTAAATATGAAAGTAAAATGCATATTGTTTGAGATAATTGGCGATGAATTTTACCTTAGATAATAAACGAAAAATAGAGGAGCCGATAGCATGCAACATATCAATTGCCGAACTAACAGCATTCTTCATATCAATTACATCTGCCTGTAAAATAGAGACAAATATTTGATTGACTGAGACTTAGAGACATGGCGAAAATTCATATAAAAGAAAACAAAACTATATACCAATTATTACCGGACCAAATCCTTGATTGGGCCAATATTGAAATCCTTGGTACCCGAAAATATCAAATGAAAATATATTATCAGTGTATAAATACCTTTGTTCCTTCCATCACAGGAAGGCATAGAATGCTTGAGTTAAGAGCTTCAATTGCCCCAGACAAAGAGATGCAATGTTCCTTTTCTAATGCTGTCCACTGTTCAAGAGACATCATCTACAAATTTTCCAAAAAGGAATGCTTAAGAAATTAATTAATGTAATAAAACTATTGTATGAGAAAATTTAGCATGTCTAAGATAATAAAATAGTGTTGAATATCTTCAAGATAATACTAGAAGTAAAACATTCTTTGGAAACATGAGAAGTTACGAACGAAAGCTGGATCAAGTTTGTGTTTATTAGTTCACAACTAATGATGTGGAACTAAGCTAGCTTCTGAAACTTAAAATTTTGGCTTCATTTCAATAATTGATGGCATGATAAGCCTTATCACTGCATCTCGTCATTCAATTTGAGCTATTCCATTACAAAATTTAATCATTATGACAAATTTAGTATTCATTCTTGGAAATCCAGGTTTCAAATACAAATAAACATACACATTGCATTTGTAGGATAGGTGATAGCAAAAAATCCAAATAAAAGTAGGATTTGAGAAAGCAAAGCCAAAGAACTTAATGAGTAATAGCTAACCTGTCCCATCAAAATAATACCTAACTTCATCTCCTGCTGCAAGCGCTGCACATCAATCCTTTTCATGAGGACTAAATTACGCAAGATTGAGGTACTATTCCAAACACTCCGAATAACATTCTGTATGAGATGATCAAAAACAGAGTAACCATGTTACACAATTATGTCAATCATGGTAGTTTTGGTACAAAAATATAGGGATGCAGATTGACAAAAGTTTCAATTCAACCAGTCTCCTTTTGCACCCTTCAACAGGGGAAAAATTTTACACATCTTGGAAAACTAAGAGAATAGATAGATTATTAATGAAAGCATGATCTCAAAAAAATTATGGTCAGTGCATGAAAATCACCAAAAGAACAAGAAAGCACGAAAGTTTACAATAACGATGCATAAAAAATTGAGAAGAAAAAATTACACGTAATCTGAAACAATCATGATGCAGTTCATATTTTACCCTTATAATGTCATCCACACTAGAATAATGTGGCTAAAAAGTAGCTGGCTGAGTTACTTATAATGCAAAGTCATAGATGAGAAATGTTTATATGGTTATATCATGTGTATCAAAATCCCTACCTCTGTTCCCATCCTTTGAATTGATAATGTCTCATTTGTTTGGGCATTAACAAAGCGCCACTGCAAACTTGCACTATACAACAACTTTAGTTGATGAGCATCTTCTATGTCACTTGCACCCAATTTTCGTCTTTGCCCATCAGAATTGCACTTAAAGACAGAGGATATGCCATCCAGAGTGCTAGTAACATTGCTTGACAATGACACTGGAGTAGATGCTCTTGTCCTCAAAGGACTCAGCATACCCCTAGATGTAGATGATAATGTCGAAAAAACCTTGCTTGGTGATGAAGGGCGCAGCAAGCCTGGGATGATTGATGACCGAGTACTTGACAATGAAGAGTGCTGCGAACCTGGGTTGACTGATGACTGAGTACTTGGTGATGAAGGGCGCCGCAGACTTGGGATGGATGATGACCGACTACTAGTTGATCGCGTCGCAGATGAAGATCTCATAGTAGCTCGAGATGAAGAATTCACAACTGGTTTGACATTTTGTTCTAGTCTTCCATCTTCACCATTAAACAGCTGCTCAGCCGCATTAGATTGTAAGATTTTGGAATGTCTGGATGCACTACTGGATGTGAGGTCTATCTTATTTGGGGAAACCCCTTGTGAGGCAACTCTTCGAGCAGATCTACTTACCTTATCAGAAAGATCCACACTTCTGGACATAGCATTTGCAGATAACCTCCTGCCCATCATGGAAGGCCACCGATGTCGATCTATAACGTTAGTGTTTGAGTTTTCTCGTGGTGTTAAATTCTCTAATTGGTCAGATGTGTTTCTTCCTCTTAGAGGAGTCCTCTTTCTCTCAGATACCACATTTATTGATTTCACTGATGAGGAATTTGCAACCAGCTTTTCTCTCTTGCTAACTGAAATTGCAAGAGATTCTGACTGGAAAGAAGAAGATAGGCTTCTGATTGAAGGCCACAAGCCATCAAGAGTTTTGTCGTTGAGTAATTGTCTTGTGGTATTGTGAAATTCTGTAACAATATCTCGTACTGGAGTTGCTGACCTAGAAGATGGGGATGAGGGAGTAGAAGGCCTAGATGGGGATGGCCGTGCAGAAATTTTTAATGAAGGGGTTCCTGGTCTTCTCCTCTCAGCTGATTGAGATCGTTTAGGCATTGGCACCCCGGGTGCAGGGGTTGTGTGACTGTGACTGGCAATTGGAGAGAAGCATCGTCTTGGTTTACAGGAAGTTGAAACAGTTGATGAAATATCATTCATGTACCTAGAAGAAACATTCCGGGGCTTGCGTGTGCTTTGGATGGCATCGTTCTTCTCTGGAGAGAACAATGCTGGCCTAGGAATATCTTCAGTCCTGATGGGCTTCGTCTTTGCTGTTGCCCCAAGGGGCTCAACTTTACACGTATCCATCAAGTGTTGTCTTCAAATGAAATTACATGGATGATGACAACAACACCATAACCATAAATCTGTCACAAAAAGCTTCTGCATCAGCTATTTGGAATCATAGATAAGCAAAACAGAAAAAGTACAGTAGTTCGGGACCCTTTTCTTTCTTGCCGAAATGGTGGCTATTTGGATTAAGCGAAATAAAATTACGAAGGAAAGGAACTCATGAACAATCACAAGAAAAAACTGAAGTTGAGAGAATTATACAAGGAGACTTCAGATAAAAGCCCGCGCCAAATTTATTAGGAATATAGTAGATCAGTCCAAAATTATCAGGATACAAACTGAATCGTAAAGAACGAGAGTACTGCTGCAGAAAGAGAGTAAGTGCAAGGAACACTCGAAAGAAGATTAGCAAAACACTTGGAGATAAAACGAAGAAGCCAAGCCCAACATGGAAGATCCTATGCATGCTTGCCAATGTCAACAAGACAACGCTAATTCGTTAATATTTGGCTTTTTGCTTTCTGTTAGGTTCTCTTCGAAGTAGGGGTAAAACAAAACAAAGATAGCTGAGTCGAAGAAAAATAATGGAAACAAAGTAAGATATAGGAAAACGAAGTTTCACCTGCAGACTGGTCGTGATTCGAGGAAATCCAACTACGCGGAGGAGACGGAGCTTTTTAGGGTTTTCGGAACAACCACTCGTGTCCTCGAGGCGGAAAGATTAAAAGCTGAATAGGAACAAACCCACCAAAAAACAACTTTTTTCCTTACACAAACAATCTGTTCCTACTCTTGAATGCGTGCGATCTAGTTTTTAATTAGAAGCAAACGGATTTCATCGATCCGAGACAAAAAGAAAAAAAAAGAAAAAAATAAAAAAGGCAAAATAAACAAACAACGAATACGCACTCAAGAATCTTCGTGAATTCCAAAAACGTTTTTAATTTGAGATCGTCGAAGCGACAGATACGAAGCATCTAAGCTCCGATTCGTGCCGAACATTTGGACGAGGGAAACTCCAAGGCGCACTGGCAGAGGAAGGCAGCATTACTCTCGCCGCCGCCGACACAGACTTCCACAAAATCGAGATGACGAGCAAAAGAAATAGGGCGAAAAATATATCAAAAATTATAGTACAAGAAAAAAAGGAAAGTTGGGATTTTGTGCGCTTTCCTGTTGGAATCCAGAGGCGGAAAAGAGAAGAGAGGAGAGTGGGAAGACGTTTCGGTTGGGAAGGGCGTTGAAGTTGAAGTTGAAGGTGGGAATTTTCCCACGGTTTACGTTTTGCATGGAACAAGTTAGAAGAAACAAAAACTCCATTTTTCCCTTCTGGTTTTATTGTCAATGGCAGCCTTCACTATTGGATTTGCTAGAAGTCGCTAAATTCGGCAGGATGGAGACTAACGTTATACTAATTTGGGTTTCCCTTCGGCTTTATTCTTTCTTTATTTCTCGTGCGAATTGGTTGGAACTGCAATGGAAGAGGGAGGCGGTTAATTAAATGGGTTGGAGGCCGGTTTCGGTCGCGTGGCAGGTGAGCGGACCGGGTTTATTCGACATCTTTCCGTCATTCGGTTCGACCGAATCTTAACGACCCCGGTCCCCTCCGAGCCGGATATCAGCTCTGCCTCGCCGAACGATCATGGTACCGGCCGACCGTCGACTAATCGCGTGGCATCCCGGTCGTCGATTGATGTACGGCTCAGTCTTCGTGCCTTGTGGGGGCGGACTTGTAGAACGAGATTGAAGTCCCGTGGCTCTCATGTCCCAGTCAAGAGACCGGACACGGAGGGAACCAGTCCCCATTGGCCATTGTCTCTAGCAGGTGGGACCAGTCGATGGTGCCGTGTAGTACAGGGTGGGGGAGGAGTCGAGCTGCTGTTGTCTGTACAAACAACGAGGGCCCACGCTATTTAACGAACGTTCTTTGGAAAGGAACCATGATTTCTAGTGTTTGATTAGTAGAGAATTTTTTTATTTTTTATTTTCATTCTTTATTTTTTTATAAAATAGAAAATATTTTTTTTTTAATTTTTCAGAAAATATTCTTTTATTTTTTAAAAAACGAAAATAAAAATAAAAAATAATTATTTTTCATTTTTCAGAAAATACTCATTTATTTTTTGAAAAATAGAGATGAAAAATACAAATCAAACGCGTTTTTTCGTTTTTATAAAAAATGAAAAAGAAAACAGATATCAAATACTCAATCTCGTTGGAGAAAAGTATTTCTTCAGTAGATTTCACGAGGAAATTAGTTTTTTTTTTTAACTTTTAATTTTTTATTTTGCTTCTCAAGAGGAAGAACTTTGCGATAATTGTTATTTTACTAGCTAGGAACACATATATAGCATGGTTTTAGAACTCTAAAGGAGAATGTTAATAATTTAAATCCACAGGGCATTTTTTTAAAAAAGAAAAAAAAAATGGGATAAACCCGCATTATTACAAATTTCTGAGGTAACATTAATTAATAAATAATTTTTATCTAAAAAAATGTGTTATATAAAGTTGAATTCATTCTTTAACTCATACGGAGAGATCAAGTTGGGTTTAGATCATCTCATATCAATGTGAGAGATGACGTGTCGATTACCCCAAGTTTGATATTTCTTTTCCTACTTTTTTTAAATTCTAAATTAATTCAACTTTATCTAACTTAATTCTTTTGATAAAATAAAAATACTTATTAATTAATATTAGGTCAACAAGATTGTAGCAACTCATGTCAGTTTCGTCCGAAGCCTTTCAAAAATTTCTTATTAGGAGCTGGAAATATAGAAAAGTAATGTAGAGCTGTGTCCTTTTCTAAAAGGTCAATCAGTCCTTTCTCCTCGTGGATAATCTTGTAGCCAAGGACTAATTCAATTGATAAAAAAATAAATTAAATTATAATTTGGTGGAAGCATGTAGGATACGAAAAGAAATTCATTATCTGTGATCTTACTTTCTTTTTTTGCAGAGATTTTGATATTTGAATCTGTGACCTCTTGATCAATTAAAAAAATTCAATTGATAAATATAAATAAATTTATTCATAATAAATAGGGATTAATTTTCGAACAATTCATTAATAAGAGTCTATTTTTATTTTTATTTTTTTTATTGGATTGAGTCGCACAAGCACTCATCTTTGCTGGTATATACTTCAATCACAAGTATATAAACTAATAATTAGAACTCAATGTTAAAAAAAATTAAAGAGCTAGTGTCCCATCTTAAATTTTCTTTTAAGATTATCCTTTTTTAGTTAATTGGATCTAACACCATTATACAATTTTAACTAAAATTATTACAATAGTATTGAAATAATTTTAAAGAGATTAGAATCTTTTTTTTTTTAAGTTTGTTACAATAATATAGGTATAATTTTAACCAGCGTTATTACCATTCTAACTAGTTTTGATCAAAACTACAACAACATGCATGATTAGGACAATTTGGAGCGAGTTGAGATAACTTTAACTAAATTAAAGCAATTTTAACCAATATTGAAATAGGTTCGACTAGTATTAGAATATTTTAACTAGTGTTGAACAATTTTGACCAATGTTTAAAGCAGTTTTGACTGATATTTAAACAATATTTAAGCAATTTTAACTTATATTTGCATAGTTTTAACTGATGTCGAAGCACTTTCCAATGACGTTAGAATGGTTCTTGCTGCCAGAGCAGTTTTAACCAACATTGACATAATTTTGGTAAGCATCTAAACAAGTTTAGCAACCGTTTGAGCAATTTTGACTAGTGCGGCTGGAGCAATTTTGACAAATATTAAAGCCATTTTGATAGTATTGGAACAATTTTGATAAGCATTGGAATAATTTTAACTAACAATAAAAATATGTTTTCGCCAACATTGAAATAATTTTAGATAAAACTACTACAACTAGTTGGCAACGAGGGCCATTTTTGGGATGACAAATTAAAGTGGTATTTTTTTCAAGGTGAGATGTCATTATTTAATGATGATAAAAATAAGGATGCTCTTTTAATTTTTAATTTTTGCTTATTAAAAAGCTTGTTGCTTGCAGGAGGTTCCAAATAAAAGACTTCTGAATCCATAAAAAAGTAGGTCACCTAACATACAGTTCCACTGGTGGAATTCAGTTCGTCTTTAGAGTGACAAACACCTGAAATTAGCCTCTATGAAGAACATCATGCGCAACTCAAAATCAAGATAAGAATCCTAACGTAGAATATAAATTTCTTTCCCCTTTTCCTGTCTTCTTAAACACAACCCACCAAGTTATTCTGTCTTGAGTATCGATCAAACACAACCCAGTAAATACCGCACTCAGATGTCTCTGATTTATGGAAATAAAGAGGAAAAGCTAACAATGGTTATCAAGACCACACATTCTTCATCTACTCACTCAGGTAATGCACAAATTATGAGAGATTTATAAAAGTTTGATATAGCATTTGCTTGATTAAATACCAAATTCAGGAAAAAAAAAATCTACTTGCAAAATGATTCTGGTTCTATCACTGAGCACAAAAAAAGAGCGATAGCATCTTGCTAAATTCGCCTCACGATCGCTCATTTACTTAAATCATTGTGGAAATAACGTCGAAAAGTACACATGAAAAATCTAGTTCCGATTTATTTCTGGAGCACAGAATACAAACAAGGGCTGAAGCAACAAAGCAGCACACAGAGGATTAAGCAAACAAGCTTCACTTGTTTAAATTCACAGAGCAAGCAGATTGATCAAACCACAATTATCATAAGAATCTACTCTCTTGATACTCAAATAGACTCGGTAAACGGCCTGACTTCTAGCGGGAATCAATTGCCTAACCATATTAGCATTTTCCCCAATTCATATTCCAATAAAATTCTCCGACAATCATGCAAAAGCATAGAGATGATTTATTTAGTTTTTACATGGAATAGAGAGTAGAAAAGGGCAATCCAAACTTTTCACAACATCATAGAGGATACCGTTAATTATAACTGGAAATCACACAGATAGAACTAGTAAAGAGCATAAAAGGCCAAGATTTTACGATGAGACCGAGGGATCAAACCGGGGAAGAAGGGCATGGTCGGATTCTAGGACGCGAGGCGACCGACAACGGGATACTTAGCTTGGAACTTTTTCTCCCAGTCAGCGAGGACGCCGAGCTCCTTTTCGGACAGGCCTTCCAGGTTCCCACAGACGTCGCCCTCCTCCTTGCTCATCTTGGCTAGGGCGCGGCAGGTCTCGCGGCCAGCGAAGACGGCGTAGGAACCGCCGGGGCCGTAGAATCCCTTGCCGGAGGAGACGTCGTAGATCGTACCCCGAATCGCCACGTAGATGGGCTTGCTGGCGTCGGAGCCGTCGAAATCCCTGAGTTGCTGCAGCGTGAGCTCCACCATGGCGGCGTCCCGGATGAGAAATGAGTGCCGAGCGAACGAGTAACGAAGGATATTTATTTATTTATTTTTTATTTTTTATTTTTTTATTTTTTTATTTTTTATCTCATGGTCAACGCTCCCAAACTCAAGGCACTCACGTACCTATCCAACGACTGAGATTGATCGAGTTGAGGATAAAAAAGCACAGAGCTTTACTATGTTGCAGTTTATTCATTGTCTTATTGAACTTAAAAACACATTTAGATTTATATTAAAAAGTTTATCAAACTCAAAGCAACCATTCTGTTCGACTATAGATAAAGAACCCTATTTTAGTTGAACCATCGATTTTATAGATAAATTTAAAAAGTTTTATTTGAAAGTTTATCAAACTTAGTAATTAACCACCACAATTCCAATTGAAATGTCCCTAACCAGAGTTTAGTGGGCCACAGGCCCTGGCATTATCCTCCGGACCGACCCAGTCCATACAATGGCTTACGCTTTAAATCAAAGTGTTGGTTGTTGCTTCTTCAATCAAAATTTACAGTCTACGAGAGACATCAAAAACAACTAACTTGAGTACATCTATTACTAAAATAAACAGAGTTCCTGCTACTACTTCATATTCTACCTCTCCAAATTAAGCTTCTTCTAATCTTCCCTCTAATCTATCAATGGTTTCTTCAAATCATCCTCCACCGCAACTGTAATTTTGTCAGAAACGCCAATTTGAAGAAGCTTTCTCTTGTTTTCGTAGTCCTTGGCTTTGCCCCATAACACCAGGTAAAGCCCACTCACAACTGCAACTGCGCCGATTAAGCTACAGTAAGAAAAATAAAATCTTGATTTTATCTTTTGAGGAGAACGATCGAGAGAGGTTTGATATCGGGAAGAGAGAAAAGATTATGATAAACATTTTGTATTTTATATACCTTCCGAGATTTAATTGTTCATGAAGGACGATGCAAGCTACGATTGTGGCGATGACAGTGCAAAGAGGATTGAAGAGTGCAGAAAAGAGTGGGCCTCTCACAGATATGCACCATGACTGTAGATAATAAGTGACAGCAGAACCAAAAATCCCCTGGACATTAATTACTTGGATTTAGTCTTTTCCTTTTTACTCTATTAGACAGGTGATCTCATGTTTGAATTTTTAGATAAAATTAGAAAAAAGAAACAAAGAAGAAAAAAAAGGGGGGACTGATGCAGAAGAGAAGAAATAGTTATAGCTCTCACTGCAAATAAGCAACCAAAGAGCTCGATCAGTGAAGTTATCTTCCACGCACTCAAGCTTGGTTGTAAGAGAAATGTGAGGATAGCAGACTGGATGGTCGATATCCAGCACATCCAAGTCGACAAAGACAATGGATCTAAATAGTTCTCGCATATTGATCCCTGATGGAGTTCGTGGCAGTTCCACGAATTGCACAGAGGCAATTCGTGGAACTGCCTCGAGCATGCACGGGTTTGGCTGCTCGGCGAAGAGGGTGAGAAGCGCAGAGGCATTCGGCGGATTTGGTTTGTGGAAACAGAGGAGTCTTCCGGCTGTGATCACTCCTTCGACGCAAGTCGAAATTCCACCGGGTAAATAACAAGAAACAGATATATATTTTGCATCAATGGTATCAGAGCAAATTTTTTACCTGTTCAATTTTTTCACCGCAACCGGAAAATACTGTTCGGGAAAGTCGAGAACAAGTCCGGCATCTGCCTCCTTCGGAGGCGGAGCCTCACCAACGCTTCGTCGAAGGAGGCGCCAGTCGTATGCAGCGGCCGAGCCGTCGCTTGGAGGCGAGGAGGGCGTCGGCAGCGTTACGGTTGCCTCTTGTGGCGGCCTTGGCCGGGCGCCTCGGCAAACTACTGAAAAAGCGAGCGGTGTTGGCGATCGGGCGACTCGTCGGCGCGCCTGGCGAGGAAGCGGCGAGGCGGCGCTGCCGCAGCCTTCGAGCGGCGATGTCGCCGCGGCGCTTCGGAATAGGCGTTAGCGCGGAAGCATCGGCGTCGATGTTCGCGGCCTGCCGCCGCGGCGCGGAAAACAGCGTCTTATTAAATAAGGAAATATTTTCTTTATCTTTTGTACTGATTTTTATTGTTGAAACAAAAAAAAGGTTGGGAAATTTTTTTACATTTTTATGCATTTTTAGTTGGGTTTCAATTAGTAGAATTAATTGGGCTTTAGATTTAGTTTGGTTTAATTGGTAGAATTAATTGGGCTTTAGATTTAGTTTGGTTTAATTGGGCGAATTAAATGGGTTTTGAATCAAATTTTAATTGGGCGTGAGTTCATTTAATTTGATTCCAAATAAATGTCGATTAAATTCTGTAAAATGTAAAGTTGACTTTAGTTGACCAAACTCATAACTAAAGTTAGATGGATTGTTTTGGAACAATTAGAATTTGGCGTGGATAACTTAAGGATAGAACTAGTTTATATTATACATGGGTCAAATTGATTGATCGATGGGTCGATTAATTATAGCCTAAAATTCAGGAGTTTAGTTCTTCTTGATATATGTGTATTTGTTACGTGCCTTGATTAATTGGAATATCTGAAGTATTTATCTTTGGTTTTTGTTATGTCTTGACATGATTTATTTCAATTTTACAGATGGCGCGGATGTATACCACTATGACCCGACGCGATGTGTTGCGCAATCGGTTTAGGGAGGCTATCGAAGATTTGGACTATGACCCTTACCATGGAGTCCTTGGACACATTGGGAAGAATGAGCAGCATTCGGAAGCTCGAGATCTGAGAGTTTCGTATTAGATAACTACGAGATTTGGCGTTGATTCGTTCATTGCGATAATCTTCTTGTGCGGCACGACAATTTTGGGGGTTACATGAAGGACGAATTTCATATACCCAGTTGTGCACAGAGCTGATTAACTATGCTGACTGTGAAGAGGATCCTGAAAAAGACCCTGTGGAGGAATTTGGTTCTCGATTAGTGAGGTCTTTAAAGGACTCATGTCGAGGCGACATGTGTTGCTGTGAGTGTCGAGAGAAATCTTGTAGTTGAGTCGCGGAGGGACATGTCATGATTCTTGTGCTAGGGCTTGTCCTAGTGGGAGGCGATGTCGCTTATCTAGTCTATTATGAGTTGTTTTAGTTTATGAGTAGGAAGAATGTAATCTGTTACATTCTTAGTAGACTTTGTTATTTGTTGACATTGTACAGCATGTTTATTTTAATAATGTGTTCATTTAAAATGATTAGTTCATTTAATGCTGTTAACTTTACCTGATGCATGATTATTGAATATGTCATTGATTAGTTCAAATGAGTAAATAATGATATGTTCATTTAATGTGTAATATCATGCTGTAATAATGATTAATATCATTAAGTGAGATGTATGTAATAAAATATATCAATATAAGTCTGATTGGCACATACAAATGATGAGTGACAACGCAGTTGTCACTTGATTTTGTAAACCAGATCAGATTTATCTTGAGTTTATTTTTGAGATTACATACATAAAAGCATACACTGAGTAACTAAATAATGTGTTTATTTATGTTAGGTTATGGCAACTAAGAACATCATAGTTGAACTGAACAAAGGTGAAAAACTGAATGGGGATAACTATAAAATATGACACCTCAAGATTCAGTATGTTCTTGAGGAACAAGAAGTTCTAGAGACTGTTAATCAGGTTATGATGGAACCTGTTGAGAGTAATGCGACAAGACATACGGATGCCTATAAGGTATGAAAAAAGAAAGATTTCACTGCTAAGGGCATATTGATAAGTTCAATGGTGGATGACCTAGTGTTAGAGTATAAGTCATATCCTTGACTCATGCGATGCTGGTAGCCCTTAGAGAGAGATACGATTGGAATAAGTCAGAAGTAAGCCGGTGACGATCGAGTTAAACGGCTATAAGAAGCGCCGAATGCAACGATAGTTCAACATCTCGGGAGATGTCTAATATGATCGGGGTAAAAGCGCCGGTCATGAGTTAGCAGATGAACAACGAGTTGACGGTTGTTCTCTTCCCGATTCTTGGGAGACCATGAAGCGGACCTTAACTCACGGTGAGTATTAAGACTTTCGCCGATGTCTCACGGCATGTTGGTGGGAGGTGAGAGAGTAGAATCGCGAGGATTTACGGCCAAACCTATTTGGCCTGAGCTCTGCTGGATCATCTGGATCCAAGAGGAAATGGTACAAGAAGGGAAAGGGAAAGAATAAAAACGTTGCTACTGCTGCTGGGAAGGATCAAATCAAGAAGAAGAAGACAGGAAAGAAACCTAAAAGCAAGTTATCTTGCTTTAATTATGGCAAGAAGGGTCACTTTGCTCGGGAATGTACTGAGCCTAAGAAGGTAACTTCTAGTCTGTCTTCTGAGCATTTTGTTGCTAGTACTGTGTTGATGGTTGATTCTTATCCTTTGTGGATTATAGATTCGGGAGCAACCAACCATGTAGCTCGAGAGCGGGTTACATATGTAGTATCTGCAGGGTACTGCGAGCAACAAATGGATCTATGTAGGAAACAATGCAAGAGTCGAAGTTAAGGGAGTCGGCACTTGCAAACTTAACCTTCGTGGTGGAAGTACTTTGTTTCTGCATGATGTTTTGTATGCTCCAGAGATTCGAGGGAATCTTGTATCTGTTACTAGTCTTCTTGATTTGGGGTACTCTGTAAATTTTTTCAGTCGTTGTGTAGAACTTAAGATTGACTCTGTGTCAATCGGATATGGTTATTTATCTAATGGTTTTATGGTACTAGATGTGGTACCTGATGTGAATTGTGCGATTCATAGTTATTTTTCAAACATTGCTCTTACTAGTAATGCGGATATATCTGATGAGGTTTGGCATGCTAGATTGGGACATATAAGACAAGATCGCATAAATCGATTAGCTAGAGAGGGTTTGATGGACTCTCGTGCTAAGATTAGCTTGTCCATATGTGAGCATTGTCTTGCTGGAAAAGCAACTAGGAAACCATTTGGAAAGGCTATAAGAGCAGACTTGCCATTGCAATTGATTCATTCGGATATTTGTGGTCCGATGAGTGTGAAGGCTAGGCATGGAGCTTCCTACTTCATTACATTTATTGATGATTTCACTAGGTATGGTCATGTGTATTTGATTTCTCAAAAATCTGAAGCGTTGGATTATTTCATTCGTTATTTGAACGAAGTTGAGAATCAAATGGAACGTAAGGTTAAGGCCTTACATGGCGATGTGGGGTGAATATCCATGCGATTTGTTGAGCGACATGTAATGATAAGGGATTATTAGGACTAACGATCGAGAACTCCACAGCAAAATGGGGTTGCTGAAAGAAGAAATAAGACTCTTCTTGAAATGGTTAGGTCTATGATGACGCAGGCTAATTTGCCGGTCTCCTATTGGGGATATGCATTACTAGCTGCGGCATATATACTTAACAAAGTGCCTTCAAAGTCAGTTTCATCAACCCCATATGAACGTTGGGCCAGGCGAGAAAATCGAGTTGAGCAATCCGAGACCACAGTCATTTGCCTCGTTCATGATAGTTCTCACAAATATGGAAAACTCGGATCTAGAGGTAAGAAATGTATCTTTATAAGATATTCTGAGACCTCAAAAGGTAATGTTTTTATAGGTGAGCAACAAGATGGAACAATCTCTGAGATTGAGTCTAGAGATGTCACTTTGCTAGAAACTGAGTTCCCAACAAATGGTGAAGTTGATAAGACAGTTCCTCTTTATGAGAAGGATGAGTTGTTATCAACAAGACAGATGTCCAGTGGGATACCTGAACCTAGTCAACCGAGTGGGAGTAATGAGACGATCGCGGGTGACTTCTCAATGAACTTACTTACGGAAAAGTGTTCGTAAGATTATACCTAAAAGGAGGTTTGATATTGAGAATGAGGCAATGATGACACTCCCAGTTGACGAAGATGAACCTCAATTAGTTGAGGATGCGTTGGGATGTAGAGTTAAAGATAAGTGGAAAAGTGCAATGGAAGAAGAAATGGAGTCAATGATTCGGAATCAAGTTTGGGAATTAGTCGATCTTCCTCCTGGCCGAAGGGCTATTGGGAATAAGTGGATTCTAAAAATAAAGAGGAAGTCTGATGGATCGATTAACCGATACAAGGCTCGTTTGGTTGCAAAAGGATTTACCCAAAGAGAGGGTATTGACTTTGAAGAGACATTTTCTCCCGTAGTGAAGTTTGTGTCAATCCGAGTTATTTTGGCCTTTGTGGCGCATTATGACTTGGAATTACATCAGATGGATGTCAAAACCGCTTTCCTTAACGGTGAGCTTGACGAGGAAATTTATATGGTTCAGCCAGAAGGTTTCGTTGCTTTAGGCCAAGAGGATAAAGTATGTAGATTGAAGAAATCTATATATGGTCAAACAATGGAACATAAGATTTAACAAAGTGGTTTTATCTTATGGTTTCGAAATGATCAATGAGGATCATTGCGTTTTCCTAAAGAAGGAAAAAAGAAAAGTATGTCATTTTATCATTATATGTTGATGATATGCTGATAGCAGGAAATGACATAGGTTTTATTGTAGAAGTCAAAAAGTGACTGTCTTCTCAATTTGACACAATAGATATGGGAGAAGCTGAATACATCTTAGGGGTTAAGATCATCCGGGATCGATCAAAGAGACTTTTGGGTTTGTCACATGAGTCTTATATAACTAAGATGTTACAACATTTCAACATGTATATTCTTGTGTGAGCAGACACCTATTGCAAGAGTCTTGTTTTGAGCAAAGTATGAGTCCCAAGACTCAATTTGAAATAAGCGACATGAATAAAAACCATATGCTAGTGTCATAGGTAGTTTAATGTATACTATGTTGTGTACTCGTCCGATATCGGCTATCTGATAGGCTTAGTCGGTAGGTTCGGTCAAACCAGGATCGAGACAACTGGAAGCGGTGAAAAGGATTTTCGGATATCGAAGGCGGCAAGCGATTATTGTCTCTGTTATAAAGGATCAGATATGAGCCTAAAGGGCTATTCGGATCACAGTTAGGTGGGGACTGGATGATAGAAAATCCACATCAGACTATGCGTTCTTGTTGAATGGTGGCGTCGTCTCTGGAAGCAAGAAAGCGCTGTGTGGCCTTATCTAAAATGGAAGTGAATATGTAGCATGTTCGTGATTGTACAAGCGATCTGGTTGAGAAGGTTCCTAAAGCATTTGAAGATTCTTTGAGAAACGATGAGAGTCGATGTATCTATTGTAATGATCAGTGCGATAGCTTTTTCCAAGGATCCCAAATATCACAGCAAGGGCAAGCATATTGCTATAAAATACAACTTTATCAGGGATATTATTGCTAAAAAGAAAGTGATTCTTGAGTATATCCCTACACGAGCTATGCTTGCAGATCCTTTTACTAAGTCAATGACTAGAGAGTCATTTAATGAGCATGTAAAGTCTATGAGACTTCGTAGAATGTAACAGTCTTGTAATGACAATTGAATATTATGATTTGATTGTTTGAAATGCTAGCCATAATCTATTCAGTGTATGTTATGTTACATTCTAGTGATAAGATCTCGATAAGCATATTGACAGGTAGTGATTGGTCCTCTCACATGGACAATCATCTCTATTTGTTGCGTATGAATAGAGGTAAGACCGATGCTTATAGGTCAACCTATGTGGTTGTTAGCTTTGAAAGCTGTAAAATTTGTTACATTCCTATAAGTTATGGTCGTCTTGATATTTGTATTAAGATAAGATAATTTTGTGGTAAATGATCGAAGTAAATGAACCCACCATTTACTGTGCATGTTTTTGAGCCAGATTAGAATTTATATGTTGAGTTCTGGATTCATGTGTTGAATTCTGGATTAGACATTGGGAATGTCTAGATCGAAATCTGTACGATGTTAATTTGAGGGAAACATGCGCTCTTTATTGGTAAAGAGAACGACATCGTAGCATGTGAATCATACCGCATGTGCTAAGACAATACTAAGGGTAGTAGGAGAATGGATCCCTGCTTCTCTACTATGTGAGCCCTTTGAGATTATATGTTGATCTCAATATTTGCCCTTTGTGACTATTTAGGTGTCTACTTGAAGTTTTGATCAGGGTCTGCTACTTTAGCATGTAAACCTATTGACTATGGATGATTCGGTCTATGGAACATGTCTAGAAAAGCGATTGATTAAAATGAATAGATTCACACTAAAAAGGAAGATTAAATAAGTTTACATCTAATGGGTATTATTCACTAGTCGACTCTTTTCTGTTGTGTACAGAAATGTTTGTGAATATTTGAAATATGAGATATGCTCTTGATTTGATGGTCAATATAAGGGATTAGAGATGTTCATATTGATGTAAATAAGATTATTTAATCTGGGTAAAAAGCAAGACATGAATGTTTCAGGTAAACGGTTATGTACCACCAGAAATATGATTTTGTATCATCTGGAAAATGACTGTGTGTCACCTGAAAAATGACTGTGTGTCATAAGATAAATGGTTTTGTACCATCTGGAGATGACTCTGTGTCATCGGGAGAATGATTATGTATCATATGAAGAGTGGCTAAGTTAGGCGTAACAACTTCTCTTAGCATGTATCACTCTATGAGCAGCTATGTAAGGTGTAACAACTTTCTTAGCATTTGAACGCTCAATGTACTTGCTGTCGCACGAACCATTTTCTGATTTGATGTTTCATTTAGTCTTTGTGACTATTAATCTCTATTCTATTAGTCTTTTGGGATAATAGATGTTGCTTCGATTTAATCTATGTGACTAAACACCTCTTCTAAAATGGTCTGTGTGATCATTTTGTCTATGTGACATACCTTGGACGAGTGGAAGATGATAGAGTTCGTGGCAGTTCCACGAACTGCACAGAGGCAGTTCGTGGAACTACCTCGAGCACGCACCTTCCCTTAAAAGGGAAGGAGCGTGCGTCCAAGGTGGCTGCTGCGAGGGTTTGGCTGCTCGACGAAGAGGGTGAGAAGCGCAGAGGCATTCGGCGGATTTGGTTTGTGGAAACAGAGGAGTCTTCCGGCTGTGATCACTCCTTCGACGCAAGTCGAAATTCCACCGAATAAACAACAAGAAACAAGTATATATTTTGCATCAATTGCAGCGTTTCTTTTATCACTTCAGAATTAGAACTATATATAATCATTTAATTTAATTGAATTGCACACACATATATATTATTGAGGAAAATTTAACACCTGCATGATCAGCCAACCAGACCAGCAAGTGCTGCTTGCAATGAGGAATAGTGACCCAATGATCCACCTATTACTTTCTGATTGAAAGATCATGTGGCAAAGCTCCATTGCCAGAAGCCTTGGACCTTTGAAGAAAGCCATGGTGATTGCTCCGGCAATGCTGATGAGTGTCCCAAGAACTTTAGCCATGCTTCTCATGCTCCTCCATTCTACCTTCTCCGATCTGTAGATAACATTCAATAAGAACAAAAGGCAAAAGTGGAGGAAGTCATAAATCATCATGTATATAGTTAAACATTACCCAAGAGAGGCAGCCATCACAAAGGTGATTGATGGGGTGAGATTGCTCATTGCTGTGGCCATTGAAGAAGAAACCAATTCCATCCCTTGGTAGAACAAGATTTGGGTGAGAGCACTGTTTCATTTACACACACACACACACACACATAAAAGAAAAAAAAAATCAACAGTCTAATTGATTTAACTAGGCTTCTCCAATCTGTGAATATTAATTGTAAATATATATGCGTACCCCACAAGTGAAACAAGGAAGACCAATCCAAAGGCTCTCACTCCCATTCCGAACTGACATCTACTCCTCCTTGCAAAGCTTATGGGAGCGAGGACGAGGCTGGCAATAGCTTGCCTGTATACCACGAACACCATAGGGCTCATGCCCTTAGTGAAGGCGGCCTTCGCCAGGACAGCCATGGCAGCATAGATGAATTGCACGACCACCATGGCCAACGCGGGCTTGTACTCCTCACTCATCTTAATTAACTGGGAGAAGATAATTGAGTAAATAAAGATGGATTTGATGTGGATATATATAGATCTAGAGTTACAAAAGAGCTTTGAGGTTAATTTGAATGCTCTTTTAATTCTCATAGGTGTTAAATGGCAGCTTGTGCTGCACAGAATCTGAAGTTGGTACAGGGTTCTTTGTAGGATTGTCCACAGAGAGCTCTTTAATATATCTTAGATCTGATCTGATCTGATCAGATCTCAATTATCAATAACTGCTCTTTTTAATACCTTTTAATTTCTGTTCTCTCTGATGAGAGTGGTACGAGTTCTGTAAAAATTTTAAAATACGCTTTCAAAATGAAGTGCATTAATGAATGCTTGCGCAGTGTCAGCCCATGTGTGGATTTTCTTTCACGAAAGATGTTCCAAACTGGTTTTTTAATACATATTGCTTGTTAGAATAATAAAATTAAATAATTAATTATTACTGATTATTTGCGAGTATATGTTGCGATTATTATTATTACTACTACTATTGCTTCTTTCATGTATTTCATATCCAGAGAAGGGTATATTTTCAGCAAGCACCTACGACAAAGCAACAAATCTATAAAAATGAACAGAACGAATGTTAACAAAAGTTAACGAAACAATCGATCGAATCTCCTCCGATTAAAGCACTTTGCCCCATATCAAAAGTTGTTTTTTTTTTATTTATTCTGAAATCGATTGGTATTACTGCTGATTGAGATGGACATCATCGAGAATAATTACGACAAGATATCTACTACGACACAGACTGAAAGACAGTGTTCGCTGCTAGCTGACTTAGGTTGGCACTATGAAGAATAATTGAATATAAAAAAATCTCCACTGCTCGCTCTTATTAATTGGCAAAAGGAATCATCATTTTTTTTTTCTTTCTTTCTTGGTCGAAAGATGCATGGATAACGTCGCACTGATCTCAGAATGATCGTATTCGTAAGGACTGGGCAAGAATTGATCTTTAGCTCCATTTGGCTCGAGTTATGCCACAAGGAAATGACTTCGGACACCTCGAAATATCGTTGGCAAAAGAATGAATCATGAATGAATGGAAAATTTTAAGAAAGTAGCTGAATCTCTTTCAAAAACACTTCGTCTCTTATCAAAGATCTCAGAGTTTTCCACTCGCTCGTGGGTTACAGAGGTGGATCTTCATTTTTCAACTGGATCAATGTGGAGTGCGGATCCAATTGACGTACATACTCTTCAAGGCGACTTTGCGGTGCGTCATTCTGATTTATCCTTGTAGGCTGATGGAGACTCTTCGGAGACCGTGGGACAGAGACGATTCACCAAGTGGATTAGTCGGACGAAACTTGGATACTACTTGGTAATAAAAAAAAAAAATCTCTGAATTACTATATTCATTTAATAACTTTTCACGTGATACACAAGTTATTTAAAAAATGGAAAAGGTTAAAGAATTGAACTTTTTATTTTTAAATTACAATATATATAGATAAATAGATAGATAGTGCGTTGAAAAAAATCAATTTTACTTTTAACTTTTAAATTTTATTTTTTAAAAAAAAGAGAAAATTTTTCAATAAAATATATATATATATAACAAACTTACTATATAAGTCGCTTTGGATTAGTGAGCACTTATTCTTCCACCAATTAAAAACCTTCGCGCGTGCATCCTCCAGTTATTGTGTGCCTGAATTTTTAATCCCAAAATTCTTTAGATTGAATCGTTTTGACGTTTCGTTTTTTTTTTGTTTTTTTGTGTGTGCGCGCGCGCGCGCGCATTTGATTAAAAAGTAAGTTTTAAATACTAGAACCTGAAAATAAATATTAAGATAAAAGCTATGAAACTCATTTTTCTTCGTACAGGCATGTAATTTAATTTCACACCGACAGTTTTTGCTTGTTCAACGCCTTCAAACCTTTCTCACTTGTGTACCATACGTACGGCATCGCTTCTATATGATACATACATTTGTGGTTCTTCCCAAATCTATCTTTAATTGTGTGTCTGTACTCTTTTGTTTCAGAAGTACCCAAAGAGACGAGCCTTTTATATATATAAAAAAAATCTGAAATATGTCAAACTTCTGTTAAACTTCTTGCCACTTAATTATGCATTAGAATTCTTACAACACCCAAATGGATACCTTAATTAGTATATTGTCTTTTTTATTATTTTTAATCCATCAACACAGTAGCGCGTATTGATTAACTCACAAGATATGAACTAGTCTCTATTTGGGTATATATATATGATATAAACATCTAGAATTAATCTGTGATCCCTTTATCTTTTGTATTGCTTAATTACAAAATTAGTACGTAGTCGATCGCACAAAGGAACGTAAATGGTAAATATAACTAAGCCTTGACCAAAAAGAATAATAAAGCTTAGAGAATAATATAACAGCATATGAACGTCAATGATGGCTTACAATCAGATCCGCGAGTTAATTGAATGAATTGAGAAATTAAACAGCAAGGCAAACGAAGAAGTCGAGCTTACGAGTAAGACTCAGTTTCATGCATTTAGAGCTTTGAAAGACATACGATTAATTATTACTTCATCTTGTGCCTTCATTTATCTCTTTAATTAAACTTAAAAGAATGTTATAAGAGATGGTTAGCATATATAATATGGTTTAGAGGCGTGCCAAGGCGAAGACAATACAAAGAAGCCCGTACTCAAATACTATCCATTGGCATCATTAATCCTATTTCCATCTTATCTTAAAACTCTGTCTCTAGCTCTCTCTCTCTCGGCAGGGATATTCTCCCATGTTGTACAATTACATAATATCATGAAGAAACTCATTTTCTGCCTTGATATGGGATAAATATTGGCCCATTAGATAGGGAGAGGCCCGACCCATTAGAAGAGAAATAAAAGGATGGTGAGGTTTTGGAGAAAAGGGGTCCTTTCTCTCTGGGAGTCTCCACCGAGGGAAGTGGAAAAAGAGAGAGGGAGCCGTCGCTGCAAGGAAAGGGGGCTTCTTCTTCGGCGGCGGGAAAGGGATCTATTGGGGAGAGGGCAGCAAGGAAAGGAGGCGGCTGCCCTAGCTTTCACTTTCATGTTCACCACCCAAAATCGCATTGGAGCCTTTTTCGCCGATGTGGCCTCCCGTTTCAGCGACATACCTGGGTGGAGTAACAGATCTGATGCCCTTGATCGCACCTCCCTTGTGAGGGCCATCTCCTCACGGTGCACATTGCTTCGCCGGCCGCCGCTTCCCTTGGGTCCTCTATTGCCTTCTGTTTTAGCAGTTTTTCTGTGGTAACCCTCGCCTTCATCCATAGAGATGAAGTATTCTTTTCACTGCATGATAGGGAGCTGCAGAGGAGGTCTGAGGCAGGGAGGTCATTTCCTTAAGAATTCCATAATCAAAGGGGATACCACAACTGAAGGGACTTTAGCGTTAACAACAAGCTCAGTTAGGAAAGTAACCTTGGGTGCACAATTGATCCTCCTTCACATGAGAAAGACTTAGCAACGGACATATTACTGGGATTGGTCAATGACAAAAGTTGCTAGACAATGAGGATCTCAATTACACTTTCCGTATTGGCTTAAAGAGTTATCCAGATCTTAAAGCTGCTAGAGAAGTCACAGATTATATCGGCACATTCCATCATGGATTTAATCTTACTGTATAAAAGATCACTTGTGCGCCTGATGAAGTCATTTACCCCATAGAAACATATGATGTCACTACAGTATCTTTATTTCCATAAAGCACCAAATAAGGAGGAGTTTCATCTGGAAACATGAACGGAAGATTAAAGCTCTTCATTTATATGGTTGCATTTAGGCCAACAGAGCAACATCAACTTGGGGTGTGAAGGCTGGTATTCCTTTCCTGGATAAGCAATTGATTGACATTGCAATGGTTTCTCACATGCTTATAGCTACAAATAAGATGAGTTTCCTCTCTCTCTTCTTTTACAGTATTTTACTGTATTTAATATATTTTCTTTCATTAATATTCGGTCTAACTTAAGCATCGGAGTGTCGTCGCCGGGTAGGCCGGCGACGGTTTAACTCGTGTTAACTTTTTCAGGACACATATTCCAAATTTACTGATGCGGTCGGAGAGGACCCTTTCCTCGGTGGCACAAGATCGAGGAGCAAAATAATTCCATGCCGCATCAGTTGACGCCGTCTGTGAGAACATCTGGGCAAAACGTTGAGATAATAATACAATCATCTGATTAGGATGATCAATTTCTCGTCAGAGCTTCTCTATTGGATATGACTCTGTGATGGGAGGAAGACATAAATTTTCCATGTTGTTAAATTCAGTAAGTATGTATATAAATACTTACCTGTAACATCTTGTTGCATTCTTATATCTTGTCATTTCTCTAGCTATATTTAAAATTTTCTCCGTTGAAGATATATCACATGAGACATATTTAGAGAACAAACAATATGATTTTATATGCATTTAGAATATCTTAAAAGCTCAAATTTAATTATCTCAGCATTTAATGTACATCTTGCAAGTTTACATTTAATTCGGCATTCTAGTGTCTCTTAGTCATATATACTTAGTTGGTCACTTTGGCATATCGCCAATGACTACTCGGTCAGGGTAGATATTTACACTCAGTCATTTGACTGAGAGCCTACTTCATTCTCTCTGGCCACTCGGCCGAGATAAATCGTTCCACTCGGTAGCTCATCCGAGAACATACTTCATCCCTTTCGACCATTTGGTTAGGGTAATTACTTGTACTTAGTCATTCGGCTGAGTTTATATATTTCATCCCTTTCGACTACTGGGTCAGGGTCATTACTTGTACTTAGTCATCCGACTGAGTTAACATACTTCATATTATCCGGTTACTCGGTTAGGGTAATTATTTGCACTCAACTACTCAGCCGGAGTCGTCATCCCCAAGATAAGGAAGAACCGGGTTATATATTATATATATTATTTCTATCCCCGCAAGGCAGGGCGGAAGTTTATCCCCGTGTGGTGGTGGAACGGAAGAACCGAGACTCCTCGGTTACTATTTACTCTATATATGAAATGCTATCCCGGCAGAGTGGAAGTTTATCCCCGTGTGGTGGTGGAACGGAAGAACCGAGATTCCTCGGTTACTATTTACTTTATATACAAAATGTTATCCCCGCAGAGCGAAAGTTTATCCCCGTGTGGTGGTGGAACGGAAGAACCGAGACTCCTCGGTTACTATTTACTCTATATATAAAATGCTATCCCCGCAAAGCGGAAGTTTATCCCCGTGTGGTGTTGGAACGGAAGAACCGAGACTCCTCGGTTACTATTTACTCTATATATGAAATGCTATCCCCGCAGAGCGGAAGTTTATCCCCGTGTGGTGGTGGAACGGAAGAACCGAGATTCCTCGGTTACTATTTACTTTATATACAAAATGCTATCCTTGAGAGCGAAGTTTATCCCAGTGTGGTGGTGGAGCGGAAGAACCGAGACTCCTGTTACTATTTACTCTATATATGAAATGCTATCCCAGAGCGAAGTTTATCCCGTGTGGTGGTGGAGCGGAAGGCAGAGACTCCTCGGTTACTATTTACTCTATATATGAAATGCTATCTCAGAGGCTGAAGTTTATCCCGTGTGGTGGTGGAGCGGAAGAAGAGACTCCTCGGTTACTATTTACTCTATATATGAAATGCTATCTCGCAGAGCGAAGTTTATCCCCGTGTGGTGGTGGAACGGAAGAACCGAGACTCCTCGGTTACTATTTACTCTATATATGAAATGCTATCTCAAGCGAGAAGTTTATCCCGTGTGGTGGTGGAGCGGAAGAACCGAGACTCCTCTTACTATTTACTCTATATATGAAATGCTATCCCCTTGAGCGAAGTTTATCCCCGTGTGGTGGTGGAACGGAAGAACCGAGACTCCTCGGTTACTATTTACTCTATATATGAAATGCTATCCCCGCAGAGCGAAAGTTTATCCCCGTGTGGTGGTGGAACGGAAGAACCGAGAATCCTCGGTTACTATTTACTATATATATGAAATGCTATCCCCGCAGAGCGGAAGTTTATCCCCGTGTGGTGGTGGAACGGAAGAACCGAGACTCCTCGGTTACTATTTACTCTATATATGAAATGTTATCCTCACAGAGCGAAGTTTATCCCGTGTGGTGGTGGAGCGGAAGAACCAGACTCCTCTACTATTTACTCTATATATGAAATGCTATCTCCCAGAGCGAAGTTTATCCCCGTGTGGTGGTGGAACGGAAGAACCGAGACTCCTCGGTTACTATTTACTCTATATACAAAATGCTATCCCCGCAGAGCGGAAGTTTATCCCCGTGTGGTGGTGGAACGGAAGAACCGAGTCTCCTCGGTTACTATTTACTCTATATACAAAATGCTATCCCCGCAGAGCGGAAGTTTATCCCCGTGTGGTGGTGGAACGGAAGAACCGAGATTCCTCGGTTACTATTTACTTTATATACAAAATGCTATCCCCGCAGAGCGAAAGTTTATCCCCGTGTGGTGGTGGAACGGAAGAACCGAGACTCCTCGGTTACTATTTACTCTATATATGAAATTTCTATCCCCGCGAAGCGGAAGATATCCCCGTGTGGTGGCGGATCGGAAGAGCTGAACATTTCAGCTATATATTATTTTATCCCCGTGTGGTGGCGGAACGGAAGAACCGAAATCTCTCGGTTATATATTATATATATACAAAATTTCTATCCATGGAGATATCCCGTGTGGTGGCGGATCGGAAGAGTTTGAACATTTCATTATATATTATTTTATCCCGTGTGGTGGCGGAGCGGAAGCAAGAAATCTCTCGGTTATATTTTATATATATACAAAATTTCTATCCCCGCGAAGATATCCCGTGTGGTGGCGGATCGGAAGAAATTTGAATATTTTATATATATTATTTTATCCCGTGTGGTGGCGGAGCGGAAGATTTGAACATGTCTTGTTTGTATATTATTTTATCCCCGTGTGGTGGCGGAACGGAAGAGCTGAACATGTATTCAGCTATATATTATTTTATCCCCGTGTGGTTGCGGATCGAAAGAGCTGAATATTTCTTCAGCTATATATTATTTTATCCCCGTGCGGTGGCGGAACGGAAGAGCTGAACATGTCTTCAGTCATATATTATTTTATCCCCGTGCGGTGGCGGAACGGAAGAGCTGAACATGTCTTCAGCTATATATTATTTTATCCCCGTGTGGTGGCGGATCGGAAGAGCTGAATACTTTTTCAGCTATATATTATTTTATCCTCGTGCGGTGGCGGATCGGAAGAGCTGAACATTTTTTCAGCTATATATTATTTTATCCCCGTGCGGTGGCGGATCGGAAGAGCTGAATACTTTTTCAGCTATATATTATTTTATCCTCGTGCGGTGGCGGATCGGAAGAGCTGAACATTTTTTCAGCTATATATTATTTTATCCCCGTGCGGTGGCAGATCGGAAGAGCTGAACATTTCTTCAGTTATATATTATCTTTATCCCCGTGTGATAGTAGATCGGAAGAATTGAGTCTTCGTTCGATTATAGTCTTCGTTCGATTATATATCATTTTTATTACCGTGTTGTGGTGGATCGGAAGAATTGAGTCTTCACTCAACTGTATTATTATTATCTCCGTGTGATGGCGGATCGGAGGAGTTAGATTTAAGATAAGATGCACTTTGAAAGAACGGCGGAGTTTATTATCACGGTGGGAGGAAGCAATTCGTAAGTCCTCCAATCGATCTATATTCTTCTTCAGCTCGATATTAATTGAAGTTTACATTCCCCGGGCAGTGAAAAATTGGAAGGAGTATGATTCTATATTTAGTCAATCGGGGAGAGGGGTATTCATTTGCCTATTTATGAAGTGTTGATACGGAAGGAGTTTTTATTCTTAATCAGCCGAGGCATTTCAATGTGGTTGTTACTTCATTTTATGAGTATGTTTTGAGGCAACTCATATATTATTGAGCTAATTCTTATTCTATTGAAGTATTGGAAGATATATATTATTTTATTCAGTTCATTCAGGCCAGGTGTTGTTGGGTCAGTTCTAATCTTATTGAAGTATTGTGAGGCGGACATTATTTTACTCAGTCTAGCCGAGATATGTCAGGCTAGGTGGTATTTTATTTCTTTAAGCCAAATTGCTCCGAGCCAAGTCGTTCTAAGTTTACAGTTATTTTATCCAACCAAACTGAACTGAAGGAGGTTTTATTTCATTTTGACGAGGCACTCCGAGTCAGATATTATTTTATTCATCCGAGGTATCTCGGGTCAGCTCTTATTCTATTAGGCCGAGGTGTTCTTGGATTTGCTGTGATGTCATCTAGCACTGAGATGTATCTGGTTGAGGATTATTTTATTTCTTTGGGCTGAAGTGGTTTGAACTCAGGCGGTTCGGAGGTGTTCTGAAGTGGATCTTATATTATTCGATTGAGGCATTCCCAACTAGCTCTTATTATATTCCTCCGAGGTATTTTAAAATGGACATTATGTTATTCGATCGATTAAGATGTTCTGGATCTTCTCTTATTTTATTCCGCCTAAGTATTTCGAAGTGAGTATCATTTTATTCCATCGGAATTCGGAGGTCCTTCTCTTATATCTCGTCGAGGCTATTCGTAAGTCCTCGCTTCGAATATTCCCTTATTCTCTTTTTATTTTATTCAAGGCGATTCGTAAGTCCTCACTTCGAGCATTCTCTCATCCGACTGAGGTTATTCGTAAATTCTCGCATCAATTGTCTTATTATCTTCATTGGAGGCAATTCGTAAGTCATCGAATCTGTAAAATTTTCATTCAGTCGAAATAGATCTTCGGATGTTATAGATGTGTATGATATTTCTGAATACATGAGCAAAGAGTAGAGATATGATTTGATTCGAGACGATGAAATGATAAGATTAAAGTCAGACTTGTCAGAATGACTCGTCTGACTGTTTAGGGGGGTTACCTGTGATATGGGATAAATATTGGCCCATTAGATAGGGGGAGGCCCGACCCATTAAAGGTGAAATAAAAGGATGGTGAGGGTTTGGAGAAAAGGGGTCCTTTTTCTCTGGGAGTCTCCACCGAGGGAAGTGGAAAAAGAGAGAGGGAGCCGTCGCTGCAAGGAAAGGGGGCTTCTTCTTCGGCGGCGGGAAAGGGATCTATTGGGGAGAGGGCAGCAAGGAAAGGAGGCGGCTGCCCTAGCTTTCACTTTCATGTTCACCACCCAAAATCGCATTGGAGCCTTTTTCGCCGATGTGGCCTCCCGTTTCAGCGACATACCTGGGTGGAGTAACAGATCCGATGCCCTTGATCGCACCTCCCTTGTAAGGGTCATCTCCTCACGGCGCACATTGCTTCGCCGGCCGCCGCTTCCCTTGGGTCCTCTATTGCCTCACTGGTCGGCTGCCTTCTGTTTCAGCAGTTTTTCTGTTGTAACCCTCGCCTTCATCCATAGAGATAGTATTCTTTTCACTGCATGATAGGGAGCTGCAGAGGAGGTCTGAGGCAGGGAGGTCATTTCCTTAAGAATTCCATAATCAAAGGGGATACCACAACTGAAGGGAGCGTTAACAACAAGCTCAATTAGGAAAGTAACCTTGGGTGCACAATTGATCCTCCTTCACATGAGAAAGACTTAGCAACGGACATATTACTGGGATTGGTCAATGACAAAAGTTGCTAGACAATGAGGATCTCAATTACACTTTCCGTATTGGCTTAAAGAGTTATCCAGATCTTAAAGTCTTAGAGAAGTCTAGAGAAGTCACATTATATCTCATGGATTTAATCTTACTGTATAAAAGATCACTTGTGCGCCTGATGAAGTCATTTACCCCATAGAAACATATGATGTCACTACAGTATCTTTATTTCCATAAAGCACCAAATAAGGAGGAGTTTCATCTGGAAACATGAACGGAAGATTAAAGCTCTTCATTTATATGGTTGCATTTAGGCCAACAGAGCAACATCAACTTGGGGTGTGAAGGCTGGTATTCCTTTCCTGGATAAGCAATTGATTGACATTGCAATGGTTTCTCACATGCTTATAGCTACAAATAAGATGAGTTTTCTCTCTCTCTTCTTTTACAGTATTTTACTGTATTTAATATATTTTCTTTTATTAATATCCGGTCTAATTTAAGTATCGGAGTGTCGTCGTCGGGTAGGCCGGCGACGGTTTAATTCGTATTAACTTTTTCAAGACACATATTCCAAATTTACTGATGCGGTCGAAGAGAATCCTTTTCTCGGTGGCACAAGATCGAGGAGCAAAATAATTCCATACCGCATCATACCTCTATTTTCTTTTTCGCTTAATGACACTGTAATAAAAAACAAATTTAAGTCAAATGGAAGAAGCAGGGGAGGCATCTAGATGAATGCCAAAAAATTATAAAAAAAAAATCAATCTTTCCTCAGGCTCTGAGTCAAAATGTCCTTTCATTTTTGAAAGGGTGTAAAAGTCCGCCGATGTCGAAACCAATTAAAATTTTCATGGGCCGAGACCGCATGGAATTTTCGGCCTTTGCTTTGTCCTCTTGAATTTTACTAGCAAAGGCTTTTCAAGCATACATGGGGCTCTACTTGTATGGAATTGTTTAAATTCCTTATTTCTCCTTCTAAACAAAACTGCAAATTTAATGACCAGTTTATTAATTTTTATTAAATTAAAGGTATAAATTGAAATTCAATACTTTATTTAGAATCAAAAAATTTCTAACCTTTTTATTTTTAAAAAATATATAATTTAAATGTTAAAAGATAAATATTTTCATCACTCATCTCAAATGTATAAATTTAATGGAAAAATAAAAATAAGAATATATAACCAAAACTAAGAATAAGAATATATAACTAGTTACTTGCCTACAAACAAAACTTTCGAAGTGTTTTCTAAACTGACATTATGTTTCTCTAAAAAAAATAAAGATATGAAATAGTAGAAGTACGTATATTTTTTTCATTATCAAACACAATCTTACTTAATTTAAAGAATATTATCTAAGGTTTGTTTGATAGTTTTTGATCTTAGAAAATCTTTTTTTATTATTCTTCAAGGATCTGTTTGGAGCTTTTGCCGATTCAAAAGCTGAAATAGGTGGTATTATTATTATTATTATTATTATTATTTATTAGATCTAATAGTGCGCATATATATTCACGCGGGCATTTTGTTTTTTCATCTCACTGTAGCATATATACACTCTCAACCTCTTTATTTCAACTCTTCCTTGCCCAGCTTGCTAACTAGAAGAGGGCGATAGCCGATCGACTTGCATAATCCTATTTCTTCGATGTACATGTGCTAGTAAATTTTTGTGGACAGACTATAAAGCATTATCATATACTATAATTTTGAGATGCTATTAAATTATATTGACGTATTACTGAATTACCTTATAAACGTTATTAAATTACACTATAAATAATATCAAATTCTATTATACATATTACTAAATTATATCACTTAATTGCGCCGTTAACTTTTATTTTAGATATTTTAAAATTATATATATATATATATATATATATATATATATATCATAAAATCCAAGACTTCACTCGATCCAGATCTACTCATATATATTCCTCCAAGATAGATGCAACATTATTATGCGAGCACATGTACATTATTGCACCTTGTCCGCAAGCCTATCTTGTGCATGTAAGCGAACGATTACATTTACATATTTACTACGCTAGGAAGAAAACAAATAATAAATTACAAGACCAGTTTGAAGCTAGGGCCATCTCTATATATTATTCGGTGTGTTTTATTTGCGCAAGCATTATAGAATATGTTTTTAATTGCTAACATATATATGTTAATTCTATATTTACGGCTAGTATTTTAGTTTGCATATAATTAATCAAAAAGTGGCGGCGTCATGTTAATTTTCTAAAAACCTGCAGGTTAATGGAACGGCAAAGCCATGGCGTGACTGGGTCTGGGTGTCAGACCCTCTTCGACCCGTCGCACTCAGTTAGGACCCAACAGTTTCTTGGTTGAGGAAGCTGCCAAATGGCCCGCTGTCCCGCCACTCCATGCTGGATCTAGCCAACGTGCTCACTTCGACTGCTGGATATATATAACCACGCTCCACTCCAAAAGACTCGGAACCCAAATGATAAAAAGAAAAAATAAAATGGAACAACATCAGTGGCCCCTTCGGCTGCCTCTGTCAGTGAAAGAGGTAAATCTTGGAACACAAATGAAGCTACAACGGCAAAAGTACTGTTCGCTTGTCTACGCTAGCTGCTAGCTGCTAGCTGCTATAGCTGCTAGCTGCTATAGCTGCTAGGAGGAAAATTTCACCTCCTTGGCAGCTGTTTAACGGCTGGCTACAAGGCATTGATTAACGACAATGCAACTTCTAGGACGCCTTTCAAGGCAGCAGCAAGCTAGCGTGCAACTGTTGTGAAAACAGAGTTTGTAGAAATGGTTGGAGTAAGGAGGAGAGGAAAGAATTATTAATTAATCAGTGAGGGCACAGTTTAAATTAAATTGCATTCTATTGACAAGTTAACGTCTTAATTTCAGGGCCCTTGGTTTGCCATGTCAAAGTCTTAAGTTCATTTACTAAAGGATAGCGCAATGGCTAGGTGGTCTTAGCTAGGTCCTGTGAACATCAGGTTTCATGTCAAAGTTCTGCGGGCAATTTTTGTGCACGTCGTGTTTCATTCGCTATCTTAAATCACACGGCCGGACGAATATTGGACGATAGAGCCTTTCTCAATCCGTGCACACGCTAATATAATTGCTGTAGGTTCCACTGTAGGGACAATTGGAGGAGACTGGTAATATTATAGTTCTATATTTTTTACAGAATTTTTTTATGCCGTTTTAACCGCGAAGAAGATGCCAAAATTCAATGTTCATCAATCATGAATGTTAAAGTAAGTCCAAAAACCAAGAAATAATGGACAACACTGAATTATTTAAGCAGGGCAATGAGAATCTTAGTTAATCAATCACGTAAGATTATCCATATGTGATTTTTTTCTTCTTTTTTTGCATTTTATTAGTTTTTTAATTGTGTGAATAAATATAATTTGTTATCGATTAAAAAATTGTTAACAAAAAAATTTCAAAGGTACTTCAGAGCCAAAACAAAAACAAAAATTATTCTCTTAATTTAATATCGAAATATTTAAATAAACTTATATAAATATATTTAATGAACGATGAAAATATAAAAAATTGAGTTTGCGATCTTAAATTTTATCGGATACTTTGTTTAATTTTAATGACCTATAATTTATAAGAGACATTAATACTTATATTTTGTTTGCATCTCTCTAGATAGAAAAATAATTTTATCAAAATATTTAATAAGAAAAGTGATTTTAAAGATAGAATTTTTCGAACCTCGAAAGTTTTTATATTTATGTGTATCAGTAATTGAAAATTACTATGATTTATCACCTTAAAATTGAACAACTTTGAAATAATTATTTTACTTATCTTGTAAGAACGAGATAAATTTTCTAAAATATAATCGAAATCGAAAGTGATTTTGATTTTAGAATTCAGAGAATGATAGAAAAAATAATATAAAAATGATAAAATAAATCTCTTAAGTATAGAATTCGAAGCATAACAAATTGATTAAAAACAATCAAATAAATCTCTTAAGTATGAAAAAATTAATGATTTTAGTCATTCGAACCGGCGTTGCCAACAAGCCAAACTAATCGCTCTAACGGTTGGAATTGTTAGTTTGAGTTATTGAAATCAATGATTCTAAGGTCTAAACAAAATTTAACGATTGAATCAGTGATTTGAATTGTTAGTTTAATGAGTTCTGACTCGCAAAACCATAATTGGTCTATCATTTGACGGACAAGGTATAGTTCCGACCGATCAAATTAGGTCAACAAATAACCAATTCATTGATTCGATTACAGATCCAAGTTAGCTCAAGGTCAAGTATATAAAGTATATACAAATAACAAAAAAAAATTATATAAAAAAAACTATGAACATTAAAGAATTAAGAGCGGGTGATGCTTGAGAAATGACAACGTGAGATTTGAAATTGAAAGAAAATTAAGAATGAGTCATAAATAATTTTGATAATGGATAAGGAGTGGAGATTAAGGGTACATATAGAAAAATTAACTATATAACAAAATTTAAGAACTAATTAGCAACTTTAGAATTATTAAAATACTTTTAAATATTATACTATCGAAGAGTATCTTAATTATTGATTGAGATGAGCTAGAATTGTGGGTGGTGTCTGGTACGATGCAGACCAATTAATGTCATGCCAAACGCAAGCCAGGGTTGAAAAACCTAGGTTCGGTTCACCTCGAGGGGAGGTGGGCGTGACCCACCAAAAGTGGGGCAGGCTAGACTCGGCCCAATCTTCGGTCGATTGTCGTTGGTCGTCATCGCCGCTGCTGACCGACGGTCGGCCATCACCACTCGGACAGTCGTTGATAGTCGCCGCACAATTGCCTGACAACTAATGACCGATAGTCGTCAGTAGGCGGTCGACGGTGATCACCAGTCAGCGGCAAACAATATAGTACTGACGATGACGATGACAATCACAAAGAATCAATTAGAATTTTGATTACATTCGGACGAAATTAAAATGATAAAAATATCCTTATAATTTTGTCCAAATGTAATCAAAATCTTAGTAACCGTCATCATCATCGTTGGTACGTACTCGTTGCTTGCCGCTGATCGGCAGTTGTCGTCTATTGCCTATTGACAACTGTCGATCGTCGTCAATCCTCGACCGACCGTTGATTCCTTATGACTGTCATCGCCATCGTCGATACTATGTTGCTTGACACCAATCGACGATTGTCGTCAATCGTCTACTGATGACTGTCGATCGTTAGTCGCTGATCGATTGTGCGATGACCACCAACGATCGATCGACGATGACGATAGTGACCGACCAACCAACGATCGATGGCCGACTGACGACCAACGACGATCGATCGACGATCGACTATTTTATAAATTAATCTTATTAATTATAATTTAAAAAATAACTTCTAAGAACAAATAGTGTTGCGGTAAAAAAATTAATATGATCCGATTATTTAAAAAAAAATTAAAAAACATATTCGAAATTTAAATCACGACAACTAAAATAATAGATTTTTTTTTTTGCGGTTCATTGTCGGAATTTAAATCCGAAAATAATTTTTTTATTTTTTATTTTATTTTATTATCGAGATTTAAACTTCAAAAATGAAAAAAAAAATAGAAAAAATATATACTCCGTCAATCAATCACTCTTCTCGTAATAAATTTAATTTTTATTTATTTTCGTAATATATTTATTGTTCATGTGTATTTTAATAAATTTCAAACAATCAAATTTAACGGATAAGATGAGACACAAATGAGAAGATATTCATTGTAAAATAGAATGCTACCTTTTATTAGGTTTTTTCTTCTTTTCTTTACTTTTTCTATCACGGAATCGAACCCAACGTGCTGCTTGATGCCTGCTACCGTAGGCTGCAGCCTGCAGCATCTCGTCTCACCTCATCGTACGTGAAGTAGTCTCAGTTCTCTTCCTCCAAGGGGAGTAATGGTCGGTGGCGGTGCACTCGCTCCCTTATCTACTTGGCCTTGGGACGACTTAGGCGACTGCAAGGTATTTGCCCCTGTCCATTCCAATTCATCCCATTCTTTTTGCTCATCCTTTCGACAACGAGTTTAAACTGCCGTCGCAGTATCTGTTTTATGGGCCACTAGTGGCCAAGCTCATTTATTCAAGGACATGGGAGGAGAACGAGCAGGAATACCATTGGTGCCTCCATCTTTTAATCCTGTCTGCTCTGAGAGGCCTTGTCCACCAGCTCTGGTTCACCTTCGACGGCCTGCTATTCCTCACTCGCCGCCGCCGAATCCACAGACTTGGAGTCGACTACCAGCAGATCGACCAGGAGTCGCAGTGGTACCAATTTCATCCATTGGCAAACCATATTTATTTATTCACGAAAAGGAGTGACAGAGGTCTGCTCTTTGGATTCAGGGACAACTTTTTGATCGCGCAGTGCTGGGTTGGAGCAATTGCTTGCTACGTTTTCCCATCGCTGCGACAACTCCCTCTGTGGGACGCGAGGGGCGCCGTGGTAGTCCTCTTTCTCCATGTAGGTCTCTCAGAGCCACTATTCTATTGGGCGCACAGGGCTCTCCATAGTTCCTTCCTCTTCCATCACTATCACTTTCTTCACCATTCCTCCAAAGTGCCCCAGTCCTTTACAGGTAGGTATATGGCGAATAGCACGTTTTAAGTTTTGAGTTTAATTATATGATTTGTGTTTAATTTATCATGACATGCTTTTCGCATAGCTAGTTTTGCCACACCTTTGGAGCATCTAATCCTTGGAGTGGCAATGGGACTGCCTCTTCTCGGAGCTTGCTCATTGGGTACTGCCTCTGCGAGCCTTGCATATGGCTACATTTTGCTCTTTGATTGCTTGAGGTGCATGGGACACAGCAATGTGGAGGTCTTCCCATCCCAACTCTTCCAGTCTCTACCTCTCCTAAGATATCTTATCTACTCACCAACGTAAGCACTCAGCGGCTCAAGTTAATTATTATTTAATTTTAGATTATGCATACAATTGCCTTATTTGTGCAGGTATCATAGCATTCACCGCGAAGTGAAGAACTCCAATTTCTGCCTCTTCATGCCCCTGTTTGATGTGTTGGGAGGGACGCTGGACATTAATTCATGGAAGCTGAGAGAGGAAATATGCTCAGGGAAGAACGATCGAGTTCCAGACTTCGTCTTCCTCGCTCACGTAGTGGACGTCGTCTCCAGCTTGCACGTCCCCTTCTTGTTCCGCTCCTTCAGTTCCCATCCTTTCTCGATCGAGCGCTGCCCATACGTGCTCGTGATGCTGCCTCTCGCCTTCCTTGTCATGCTTGTGATGTGGGCGTGCTCCAAGACCTTTCTCGTCTCCTTCTACTATTTGAGGGACCAATTGCACCAGACGTGGGTCGTGCCCCGGTTTGGTTTTCAGGTTAGCATTTAATTATACGAGTACGCTCAATTATTAATTAAGTCACACCAAAACCAATTCGTTTTGGCTTTTGCAGTACTTCTTGCCCTTTGCCAAGGACGGCATCAATCGGCAGATCGAACTGGCCATCTTGAGGGCTGATAGATTGGGCGTTCAGGTCATCAGCCTTGCAGCATTGAACAAGGTAATTAACTAACTTTGGTCAGCTAAGGAACATACAAACTAAAAGTACACTTACAAATTGCAGAACGAATCACTCAACGGAGGTGGTCTGCTCTTCGTGGAGAAGCATCCTAATCTCAGAGTGCGAGTTGTACATGGCAACACGCTGACCGCAGCCGTCATCCTCCACGAGATTCCAAGCAACGTCGCTGAAGTGTTCCTAACCGGAGCGACATCGAAGCTCGGAAGAGCAATCGCTCTGTACTTATGCCGGAAGAAAATTAGAGTCTTGGCACGTTCTTAATTCTTTCCTCCCTCTGCTTTTAGTTGCGGAATCTGAAACATGCAAGGTCTTTAACCTGCAGATGCTAACCCAGTCCGAAGAAAGATTTCGTAGGATTCAGGAGGAAGCCCCGAGTGAGCTACAGCGCTACCTTGTTCGTGTGAGAGAGTACCAAGCAGGCCAAAATTGCAAGGTGTGGATTTACTAATTAAAGCCTGTGGTCAAGTGGCAAACGCGGTAGGCGATTCTAATTGTTACGTTACGGTATTTGCAGACTTGGCTTGTGGGTAAGTGGTTGCCGCAGAGTCAGCAGCGGTGGGCGCCGCCGGGAACTCACTTCCACCAGTTTGCGGTGCCTCCGGTCATCGGCATCAGGAAGGATTGCACCTACTCAAAGCTAGCGGCCATGAAGTTGCCTGAGAATGTGCGGGGCTTGGGAATCTGCGAGGTAATTGCGGATCGAGTCGATCCAACAAATTGGAGAATGCTTTGATTTAATCGATTGAGATTGCTGATGCAGTACACCATGAAGCGAGGGGTGGTGCACGCGTGCCACGCCGGCGGCGTGGTGCATTTCCTCGAGGGCTGGACTCACCATGAGGTCGGGGCGATTCACGTCGACCGGATCGACGTGGTTTGGGAGGCCGCGTTGAAGCATGGATTTCGTCCGGTATAAGCACCAACTCAAAAGACTTCAGCTCTGTTCTCTGATCCTTTTTTAGGTGAAATCAGTTTTCTGATCCTTGTCTCTGCTATTGTTTCAAAGGACAAGTGCTTTCCTCGGCAGTTGAATGGGCATCTGGCTATTATGCACTTTTTTTAAAAAAAAAAGTAAAAATATCTGTGACAATTATTGATGGCTACTTAACTTGATCCAAATATTTCATTATCAAGATATTTTATTGTCAAATTAGCAATTATCTATCTGCAACTAATTGAAAAAAAGAAAAAGAAAAAGAAATTACTTATAGTTAATGGTTAACTGGGAAAAATAGTTTAATCCGAAGGCATTAGCAAAAAAACAATATCTTTTTCAATTCCAATTGATTTCGACTAAAAAATAAATAACTAATATTCTAAATAAAATTCATAGTAATTGCAACAAATAAAATCCTAAAAGCATTATTAGAAGTATCATTTTTTGTTCTTCGTAAAATAAAAGGATAAGATAATAAATTGTTATTAGCATATATAGCTCCGTTGACAAACATAAATGGAGAACTTTTGGCTTCATCATTTGGACCATCCTAATATATCCGGTACTCAACATCAAAAGGACGGACGGACATTACAAGATTGGTAAGTTGGTGTAGACTGAACGATTCAAATATGGAATAAATAGAGACATTTACCTGATATATATGTAGATATATAGATACAGATATACATTACACTAATAGAGGTTTAGAACACTATTGCAGAATAAGATATCGCAGCAGCAATATATGACAGCATAGTGTTGAGCAATTAGAAGCGATTGACCAGTGCCTTTGCTAGTTCAGAATTGATCGAGAGGAATACCAATTGATGCTAGCTGCTTAGGAATTGTTTCTCCCTTTAAATAATTTGATCAGGCCTTATTCTTCTTTTAACAATTGCTCCATAGCCCAAAATTCGGAATAATTGATTCTGCTTGATAGGCGTGGAGACAATTAAGCCTTATCTGATATCAGAGTGTTCATCACCTTGCTTTTTGAGTGTCTCCTATCCTCATCGAAGAACCACCGGATCTCGCTGTTTATCAGAAATCTGGGTGTTTCTGCAATACAAAAACTACATTTTAGAAACTAGGAGATGAATAGAAGTTTTTGCCTGATAATTGGAGTAGGCACATATAGTGTCATTCAGTATGATTCAATATTTTGTAGTAGGACTTTTGTTTTGAGTCTTTCAGGCAGTAACCGAGTGGAAGTTTTCACTTGTTTGGGAGAGAATGAGTTAATGTAGTATGTTTGTATTGAGCCTCCTGTTATGAAAATTTACTGAGAATATGTCATCCTTGCTTCTTCTCCACTTCACAGTAGCTTGAGTGCCATCTCTCGGTTGAAGGTTGTGTATAATATTGTTTAATTTTGTAAGCTCCAGGTTCATTTGAGTTGTAGTTGTTGATATCAAACTTCAGTTAAACGAAAGCAAAATATTTTAGTATAGACTACTTCTCATTTTTGAATCAATGTTATGAATGCGGCTTTGATTACAATTCTCTGGACAACGAAGAATCGTGCTCCCACTATTTCCCTTGGGTTAAACATGGATGCCTGTCCGCTGGACCAAAAGCTCCTCCTAACACACTGTCTTAGAACTAAGTCCTGTCGAGTTGTCATTTAAAATAAAAAAAAAAGTCTGATAGAAATGAAATTCTCATTCCTATTTTAAAATTATCAAATGTATAAAAATGAAATGGAAGAACCAAAGATTAACTTTAAAAAATGAAGTACGCGTCCATTATGTACAGAAGATGCCCTGCTTTGGGCTTAGGTCCAAGCGCCCCTAGGACAGGAACGATCTCGTGCTCCTGGGCCAAAACTCAAGAGCTCATGCCTCTTCCCACTGGGCACGACCCAAACCAGACGCATTAAGAATAAGAACAAATTGATTCCTTTCAGTTCTCTGGGTAGGAGACCATCCAAAGTCACTTCATTCCCATAGCTCATCAAATTGGGAGAAACAAAAAGATTGAGCCACCCAATGCCTCATTTGCCAAACTGTCTTACAGTACCAAGCCTCTGCAGTCATTTGCTTTCTTGTCATATAAAGCCTGTCGTTGCACTTAATAAAAAAGAGAAAAAAAAAAAAAAAACAGGGTGTGCGAGCTTGTTTGCTTCTGCAATGACAAAGTGGAGACAGATAATGTAGCAAATGAAGAACGCTGGCATTCCTGAGCAATATCGGTGCCATCGACTGGAGTCAAAACTTAAATGTGAGATCCAACACATGTTGGACCTACCTGACATTGTAGGCTGGTAGTAGCTCATGGAACTGCTACTGTCCTCAGAGCACCATGTGAAACTGAGATACCAGCCTAGCTAGATTCCCAGAGTCCGGTGTGGAGTTGTGGTTGGCAGATGAAGCAAGGTTTTCCTTGGCAAATGTTTTGCCTCCATCAGATAGCTGGCTGCTACGCAGCAGATATGACTAACTCACATTAGGAGTCAAGGACTGATGCCACTGACCACCTCAGTAAAGGCACCAGCTGTTAGTGTCTGAAATTTGGATAGGCATCTAGATGACATATGCCTATGTATCAATCACTTGGCTTTGATCGAATAAGATTCTTTCACTAGCTAGATATTCTTTAAATACACAATAACTTCCCGAATTTATTAAGCTCTGATTTCATGCACGAAGGTGGATTGATCTTGCACCCGTTCCCGGTCTGCATGGAAAGAGCAAGTCAGTCTTGTTAAGCTAGCATGTTTTTTTCAGTTGTGATAGTAATAAGATGCAGATCCACATGGAATATTCTAATTCCACGCTAGTCATTTACTGCACTTTAATTGCCACCAGATAAAGAATTAGATCATTTACTCCCAATTCCTCCGATAACAATGTTTAGTCCGACACAAACTTAACTCTTCTCTGTTAAAATCAGAAAGAAAAGCAAAAGGTAGAAGAAAGGAAGAAGAATAGAGTTACAGCTCCTTACGTTTATTCAACACCCAAAGGCTAATTCGCATACAATTCTAAACTTTGTTGAAGTAGACGTCAATGGAATGATTCTAATAACTACAATGATTAGGCAGGAACTTTGAGCCTTAGACGGAAAAAACTTGGGGAAGTTCAAAAGTATTGGATTTGTGTTTTTTTTTTTTTTTTGCGCACTTATCATGTTTTAGATTGTCTTTTTCAGAAGAAGTAAAACTATATCTTCTAAAGAAAAAAGAAAGAAAGAAATAAAAGCAAAAATTCTATACTGTCAACATTCTATGTTGACCATGAGAACAAGGGTAAAACAAGGATCATTGAGTATGGTATATAAATTCTGATACACATTTTTCCTTATACAATTAAAATTTTGTTGACATTATTGAATGTCATAAGGTAATTGACGATTGTTGTCAATTAGCTTGTTTTCAATGATTTTTGTATATGACATATTTACATCCTTATTTAATGTACCATAATATTATGAAGCTTTTGCGAGAAGTCTAGGTGATATTAATTAGAGTAGTAAAATTCTATTTACTCACTACCATTTTCTCATACCATTGTAACTTTTATGTTTTGAAACGCCAATGAACAACTCACTTTCATTGTGTTATTGTCAGACGGGAGACAACAGGGTGATTGTGATTTCACCTTCCCTTTTGACATCTACCTTCCTGTCTCTATTATCTTCTACAAGGGGTTCCAGTGGTGCTCTATCGCTGCAATAATATTATAATTTATCGACTAGCCATTTCTATATCAATTTGTTCTCTAAATCTTTCCGGTTAAACACATTTTTCTTTGTTCTCTAGATTTTTTTTTTTATTTATGAATGGCCACATCGAAGTCAGAGAGTTGAGCTTGGCAACACGGAAAGTATTACCTCGAGTTCGCGTAGTTTCCGGTCGGGAATCATTCGTGCTCATCCACATTTAATTAATTACGTGGTTGACTAAGCAATGCAGCATGCAAGTATACTGTGTTGACTTTATGACCACGTTTCTTTGAATAAGAACAGTGGATTTGTAGCGAGAACTAGAATTCTTCAGAGTTGCTGACGTGAGAATTAAACACATTTGTCAGAGCTGGTATGCTTCATAGTTGTCCACTCGCATCGCTTCTTATCTTTGTCCGCGTCAGAAAATTTCCTGGTAGTTAATTCGCTTGACCTAGATCTTTTAATTTCACTTTCTTCCCCTAGGGCAAACTCCAGCCACATCAATCACATCCAAGACACTGTTAACATCAAAAAGTTGCTTCAATCAAAGAGAGTTTCACGTAAATGGGCATGGCCTGAATCTGATTGGTTGATATACAATCTAGCAAGAAGATTACCATCTCGGAATTAATTAGTTAATTATCCAATCTAAATATATAATACATCTGGGTTCCAATTACATACCACAAACAGAGGATTACGCAACCATGCCGTTCAGCAGCAGCATTTTTGTACGTAAAATCCTTTTATATTGGAAGAACAAAAAAAAATAACAATAAAATTTTATCTCATTAAATGAGATCAGCTATATAGATTTTTCTATGTTATTAGACACCTCGTTATCTCTTATCTTAATAATTATCTTATTATATTTAATATTGCTAAATATAAATTCTATATATTATATCTTTACTTTACTAAATTTAAAATCTTTCATTTTTAATATTTTTTGTCAAGATTTTAATTTAATATTTATTCGTTCATGTATCTTATCTATCAAATTAAAATAAATATCATTTGTAAATATGTACTATGATATTATGTCTTGAATGTGTTCAATAAATTTGTCCATAATTATATCAGAAGAATCATATTACGAAAACATATTTTTACAAAATTTTTAAAGGAATAAACTGGAATACAAACTAGTAAGTTTGTACGCAGTTTGATGACATGCTGAGAGAAGCTTGTTTCCTGGGAGGCTATAGATCACATGTCCCAGTAATCTGACCTTTCAACGTAACTTCAACATCTCCATTTGCCTTTCCTCAGACAGGGTGATAAATTTTGCCCGACCTCCGAAAAATTTGAATCCTTTCAGCGTAAACAGAGTTCTGTGGATCTATGTAAATGATCCTTTATCAAATTTCAGTTCTATTGTGCTTTATGGTTTTCTTTGTATTTGATGACGTTTAAAATTTAACCTAGAAATGTCAATTTAAATGTTTTGATTAAAATTATTACATATGTGGCAGATAAAGTTCGCCTTTTTTGCTTTTATATAACCAGATGGACTCGAGATAGTAATCGGAGTTAGTTTATTCTTTCAAAATAATCAAATTGTTCTACAAATTTTAGCCAAAACTTCTAAATGGGTTTCCCCGCTTAAATTATGAATCTAAATAGACAAATGCAAAAGACCATTAGAATCACTTTATACTTTCAAAACTAAGGTAGTGAGCATTTGATAGAGAGAAAATTTTTCATTTTTTATTTTCTTTTTTTAGAAAACAGAAAACGATTTTTTAATATTTTTTAATTTTTAAAAAACGAAAATGAAAATAAAAAATAATTTTATGGAGTTTTTTAATTTTTCAAAAAATACTCTTTTATTTTCTAAAAAAATAGAGATGAAAAATATCAACCAAACACATTTTCTTATTTTCTTAGAAAATAAAAATAAAAAATGAAAAATTTTCTCACTACCAAACGCCCTGAGTGATCTTTCAAAAGTAATTGACTCAAAAATAAATATATAATAATTTTTAAAAAAATTACTATATTGAATTCTTTTTCTCTTTTTAAATAGATAGTTAGATAAACTACAAGAAACCATCAAAATCTTAGCTTCTACATGGCCATTTCTTATTTAGATGGTTAATTTGAAGATAGAACCTTATGTACTTACAGACATGAAATCGCATTTAGGGTGCTAAAAGAACAATAAAAGACCGAAAGCTAGGTTGATGGCATCATGCAGCAAAGCCAAGGCTGGAACCTGGAAGGGGCGATGACGTCTTGGCCAAGACATACTTTGACGCAGAACACAACAGAGGCATGGGAGAGGAGACCCACCGCGACAAGGTCGACAAAAAAATAATAATAATAAAGTAAGACGACTTACGGCTTGCAATCCCAATCACGAGTGGTCTACATGCATTGATGCAGAACATCGAACGTCATGTTAAATCGTAGCTTGACATTGTCGGCACAACTGCAGAAGGTTCTCTGGATGCAAACCAAAGGATGAATGTTTCTGTTGTTGGTGTAGAGAAAGAGAGGGGAAAAGAACAAAAGAAACGGAGGAGACAGAAGAAAAGCTCAAGGAGGGAGGAACCAATGGGGTTAGTAAGGAAGACAATAAGAGAGAGCTTAAACAAAAGGGTACTTGAGTATTTCCATTCGAGTATAAGAACCAGAAAGTGTAAAAAGTCTACCAAAAATAAAAAGAAAGGGACACCATTTCGATAATTTTGTGAAATACTCAACTAATCAATAAACATCATAGGGAGAGCCTTCAAATGATACTTGAAGCTCTGCAGACGAGGGTGGTTTTACGCATGACGCATTGGCCAGACCTTCAAGCAAATTGATGACCTCCGCTGTATCATCGAGATAATACTTGGCCTTGCTTGGTTTTTGACCCACTGTGCATGCAAAGACATCTCCAATTGCGGAGGCCAATGGATCACTCGTGTAACTGCTAATGCTCTCAAACATGTCTTCATCCGACCGGTCGTCCCCTATACATAGAAGAAAATCTGGTGCCTTTTCAGTGCTCGACAATGCTGTCATGAGATTTTCCACAACCATGCCTTTGCTTGTACCCTGCAATATTTTGACAAGTTAACATTGAATAGAACTGGAAAGGGAAGTAATATTAGCTCTTATTAACACAGTTATATTAAAATTTGAAAGAATAAGGGATAAGATTACACTAATACATTTTTTAAAAGAGAAGTAATATTTAAAAGAAAAGAAACCCTAACATAATTTGACAAGGCAAGGTTGGACAGTACCAAGGAAAGGAATTAAGTAATATTAAAATAAGACCTGGCGACAATAGTCGGTCAATACAAGGCCAAGCATATCCCAGAAATATATTTAATGTCAGAAAGTAAGGTAGGCGGATGTTATCCTAAAAGTCAATCCTAATCCACGGACCTTCATTTTGAAAGCTAAGTTTGTTTGATCATGATAGTCATGAATGCTACCGCAAAAGTTCATTCTTTTTTTCAGATATAAACCAAATACTCGAACAAACGTAACGAAAACCATATCCAGTGCTTCATACCTGAGGGTTCACTTCTACAATATGTTGACCCCTTCTCACAACTACAGGCTCGTTGGCAAGCACATTCTCGAGATGATCAAGGAGCTCCTTTGCCTGGCAAGACCCAAAATCAGGATCTGCTTCTTGATGATGCCATACTAGCCCACTTTCTTTATGCTCTATGGCAGATCCATCCGTGGCCTCCGTGTAAAGTGTCATGACAGGTTCTGCAATTTTCTTCCAATTAAAGTCTGAAGCTAACATACAAGATTCCCATGGCGCATGCATCTTCCACCTACAGCGCAGGATTAAAACGTCGTCAGTCACAAGGTAAATATTTGAATCGAATGCATGAGTTTGGTACTGACGAGTTTAGATTTTGAAATGGGACATAATCCAGTTCGTCATTATCAGACAGTACGGATTTTGGACATCAGCAAGTAAACATGGTAAATATGCACACTTCGGCATATTTCTAAGCGCTACAAATCGTCTAACATGACACAGTGTCGATAAAATAAAACTGGGAAGCTTGCAAGTGAAATTTATTTCTGCAAGCAAAGAAGCTTCAGTTACGGGCTTAGACAATTGTTTATGCATGGACAAATAATTTTATGAATACTTCGTGGTCTTATGTACTTCCTTTGGACCTTACCAGAAATGTCATGAAAAGCACCATAAAGAATCAAATTCAGAGAAACAATAATTTGCAATTCCAATGAAAAAAATAGTTACCTAGTGAAATATCCATGCTCTGCAGAGATCCCCAACTTCTCACAGGGAGCAAACCATTTGCTCAACTCATCTTTCCCTCTACCACTGACCAAGAAAACAACATTCTTTGGGTCATTGCATAATCCATTTATGACTGAGATAACTTCAGAGCTTGGCATTTTATGAATGGACGACTGTGGTATCATTGTCCCATCATAATCAAGTAATATGAGCCTACTGCTTGCCCTTTGATACGAGGCAACAATATGCTCAACAGATAGTTTCCTAAAGTTAGGGCTAAGAGCCACAATCCGAAAATTCATCCCAAACCCAATCCCCCAACACCTCCTATGGAAATGCTCTCTACAAGCACGCTGCAAGTCCTGATCAAACGACCTTGCCCAATATGGAATGTCATGAGAGCTAACATACTTGTAATGCTTATCGTGCCGCAGTTGCTTCTCAGTGTCTGGCATTGTTATGGCCAAGTTTATCGCCTCCGCCACTGCATGCACATTCCATGGATTAACTCGAATAGCACCACTCAGAGAAGGTGAGCACCCAATGAACTCCGAAACAATGATCATACTTTTCTTGGGAGCATCTGCTAGTGCTGGACTCAGGTGTCTGTAGACTGTGTATTTGTATGGAACTAAATTCATTCCGTCTCTTACTGGATTCACCAAACAACATTCGGCTACTGCATAAAAGGCGGCCTTTTCGTAGGTTGGTACAGTGCGGCTGATCAAGACAATGGGCTCGTATCCAGGTCTTCCAAAACGTTCATTAATTCTCCTTGAGATTGACCCTATTTCATCCTGAACCTCCTGCACATCCTTTCCCTCACTCCTTGGGGGGTTAGTAATCTGAACCAACACTGCACGCCCTCTCAACTGCGGATGCTCCTCCAACAATTGCTCCACTGCAAGCAACTTCAGTCCAATACCTTTGAAGAGATCAACATCGTCGATTCCCAACATCAAGATCTTATCCTTATACATTGCTGTGAGCTCGTGGACTTTGGCAATAGTATCTTTAGAAGATATCACCAATTCGAGCTGTCCCATGTCAATCCCAACCGGGAGGATTTTGACAGTGACTGTCCTTCCATAGTACTCAATACCAATATACCCTCTCTTGGACTGATAATCCAGGCCAAGTAACCGGGAGCAAGAGGTGAGGAAGTGGCGAGCATAGTCGAAGGTCTGGAAACCAACGAGATCAGCATTCAGGAGGGCGCGAAGCAGCTCGTTGCGAACGGGAATGGTACGGAATATCTCGGACGAAGGGAAGGGCGAATGGAGGAAAAATCCCAACTTTACACGAGGGAAGCGCCTCCGGAGGAAGGTCGGAAGAGCAAGTAAATGATAGTCGTGGATCCACACGAGACTATCATCGGAGTTTAGAAGCTCGATGATTCGGTCGGCAAAAAGCTTGTTGGCGGAGAGGTAGGAGAGCCAAAGGGAACGAACGAAGGGCAGACCGCCTAAGGAGGACGGCGAGAAAGGCAGGAGGTAGTGGAGGAGGGGCCAGAGATAATGCTTGCAGAAATCATGGTAGAAGCGATGGTGGAGATCGGCGGGAATGAAAACAGGGAGGCACCCGAAACGTTCGTATAGAATACGTGAGACGGACGCATGGTGGGCTTTGTCGATGGGGACAGCGACGGTGCCGACGTGAATGACTTCGGAAGAGGACGGGAAGCCGGCGCGCAGCTGAAGCGCGAGCGCATCGGGATCCCAAGAGAAGGCTAGGCCAACCGGCGCCGAGGGATCGGGAACCGCACGGAGGGGAAGGCGGTGGGTGACAACGATCCGCCGCTCCCGCTGCGTAGGGGAGGTTGGAGCGTTGTCCCCGCCGATAGAGGCGGCGTCATCCATGAGGCGGGGCATGAGCGGAAGTCCGCGGGGGGAAGCGACTGAGTCAGCGTCCTCGCCGGCTGCCAGCTCAAGGAGGTTGGCTGAGGAAAAGGAGTGCATCGATCCCCTAGGGACTAGGAGCTCGTGCCAAAGCTTGCAAGGATAGTTTCACGAGTTGGCCGGCAGTGGAGGTCGCAGAGGAGGAAGAAAAGAGAGCAGAACAGAGGAGGAGGATGCATTGCGTGTGCGTAACACTTGGTTTTATAGGGATAAGAACACCGGGCAGGTGACAATAAGCCACAGGGATCCGCTCCTTTCTTGCTTCCCTAAACCTGCTTTTGAGATGAAGACGACGAGAATAAAAGGAGGAGTCGGGAACCGTAGGAAATTGGAAACTGAGAAGGGGACTGGATAGGGAAGAGAGGAAAAAGAAGGTTTTGAACTGGAGAAAAGCTGGATGTGGGTCTTCTTTGGGCGCTGCAAGGGGATTCACCGGAAGCAGCCGGTGCGATTTCGTATGTTTAAATTTCAGACTTTTTTATTATTATTATTATTATTTTTTACTTTAGGCTCCGTATTTTAAAATATTATATATATATATTCATCCGCAGTGCGTGGGATAAGTTTGACTGAGATTTTATAGAGATAAAATTTAATTTTTTTTAAAAAAGTTGTTTTAGATTTGAAAATGATAAAAAGTTATTTATCTATAATAAAAAAAGAATATATCCTGTTCTCTCCTGTCTTTTATTATTCTTTCGTTGCCTGATATTTATTATTATCAATTTTTAACGGCTATTCCAAAACAAGAAAATTGTAGTTATGATATCTTGAAGAAACATTATTTACACACACACTCACAAAAGAAAGAAATAATGTCAAAAATACTTTGTTTTTTATTTTATAAAATAAATTTATTGGATAGAATATATAAAAAAACAAATAATTTAAAAGGACAAAATAAATTGTCTCATTAATTAGGTCGTGGTACGTTGCCTTATTTAAATACTAATTATGTTCATTCAATTATTTAATAACACGGTTTTATGAGATGTTTGAACCATATACTTGATGCGATAAGATTTTCATGCATTAAACATTTTCATAATAGCGACCAATGGCACAATAAATCGTTCATCTTCGACCACGGGCAACCACAAGGACAATCTACCTCAACTACCTCAACCTTATCCACACCAGAACCTGACTGTGAACCTAATGGCACAAGGGCAATTTGAACTCCCAATTTAAGAACCTTTTTTTTTTTTTATTTTTTTTATTTTTCCAACTTCTTCAAAGAAATTGTATTCTTTGTTGTCGTTGAGCGACAAAATCATATTTAGACTAAAAAATCACCAAACACGATGGTGCGTAGTTGGTAAACTTGTGTTCAAAAATTCCTTGTAAACTCGCCACGTGTCGGTGCCGGTCACCGCCGCGCCGCCGCTGACAAGCGTCCACACTGGACGCGCAGAACTCTTGCGGTCTCTTCGTCAACAGCGAATAGTAAGACGCCACAGGCCACAGGGTGAGGGGGCCTCCATGTGATGTTCACGTCTCCTCTGCCCCAGGTCGCCGGTAGCGCACCGTCGACCCAGTTGTAATTAAGCGGAAGATCGAGAAACGGGACTACCGCGTGCAACGATCCTACAGCGGCGGCCGCGCCACCAGGTCCGCCGGCCGGAGCACTGGGACAGCGGGCGAGGAACTACATATGGGCGACACGTCGCGAGCCCCAATGAGATTGACGGCACCGTCACACAAGAACCTCTTCCCTTGACGCTCTCGATCGTCGACCTTTTGCTGAAAATAGGACACACCCACTTGCATGCACTCACCGTGCTTAGAAGATGGTTTCCTAGTGTTCCAAAAGATTTGATTGATCTCGGTGAATTTCTGGACGTGATCGATGATGGGACACTATAAATACCTAATTAGACTTTAAGCTAATTTGGAGTGCCAAATCTCCAGAAGTAGTACTTTAAGCTCTCTTATAGAATGGTGAGGGGATTGTAAAGCTAGCGTAATTAGTTTGGCCTCCAGCGCAGACAAACTAGACTAATCTGAGGATTAAGATAAGGGATTTGATTTAATTAAGGATGCGCATACTCGTGCATTAGGGAAGTGTCGAGAGGTGGATTATAAGTGCCAAATCTTTTGAATTTAGTATTGACAACCACCATCTTTAATATTTCACGTCTTTGATCCAAACCGTGGAGTTGGAATTTTATTTGCACGATTGAGTGCTTCATGCCGACATGTTCCGCGCATAGATGCTTTCTTGACTTGGACTAATTAGTTGTGCAGAGGCACCGGGCAACCGCCGTGGCAGAAGCTTCAGAGAACCGTATCGTCTCCGCGATAAAGGATTAATAAGCAAGATGGTAGGGCTATTATCTAGATGGCAAATTAATAGCGTTGACCGTGTAGATCGGTGGGGGCAATGATCCCGTGGAGGTGGATAGATTTCTCAGTCGTACGTGTGGAAAGTCAGTTGGTTCGGCGACATCCATAAAGATCTCTGCCGTGGCCGTGCTATAGATCTTGGTTTTATGACGCCTATCCAGTTTAGAGAATCTCTCTCTCTCTCTTTTTTTTTTTTTTTTCTTATCCATTTGATGGTCGGCATCATTCGTCCGGACCCGTAGCCGCCGACCAGACTGGACTGGTAGATGGGCTCGGTTTGAAGATTCCCAGTTCCACTCCTGCCTATTCCTTAGTTAGGTCCCCTCCAGGCACGGGGAAATTAAGAACGACCGAGGAATCTTCTCGGCTCTTTCCATGCATCTCTGCTTGGATCCGTTCCAAATGACAGCGCAGGTAAAGGAAGAGTTGGAAACTCTAATGGTAAGGGCCAAGATGCTCGGCCTCCGAGAGGACGCCGAGCAGAGTCCTGGACCAGCTTAATTTGTCTTGCAATTTTTGTCAAGCCGTGGGTAGAGTGATGATTCCGTCCGAGTTTATGGTTTCGACCAGGCCAGGAGCGAAAAAGTTAGACGGCCATGTTATCTCATGCCTTTGATTTCCACAATTATTTACGAACAGAGAGTAAAATCCATAAAATGATACGATTTATGCGAAGAGTATAAGCAGTAGAAAAGTCATCAACAATTAAATATATAGATCTGTAATAAAAGGTAATTTTTGTTTTTAGAGAATGGATGCTTTAATTAAATATAATTTCCCCCCACAAAAATCCATATTTAACAGAAGAAATTATTGTTTCGTTCACCGTTCGAAATAAAACCCAAAAGTTTGCCGTCGCAACGATTTTTTGTGGACGAGGACATCCCAACGTCTGGACTGTGGGAAGTAGCGATGGTCGGGATGAAAAATCGTCGGAATTTTGTCAACTGGGCTGGGCTGGGCTGGCCCGTGCCAGGCGTCTTCAAGCACGAACCAAAGAATAAATTCTTCGCGTACCGTTTGCTTGACTTAGTAAAACCGTGTTAAATATACTGTGGGCTACCTGGCTGTCCCATCCAATCCACGCAGGTACCACACTGTGCTTCGTGAGTAGCTGAGAACAGGTTGGTCTTCGAACTGTTGGCAGTTGGTGCCGTTTGTTTTTGCGTTTATAATTTGAAACATTTTGTTCAATCTATTCTAGCGCACAACAATAAATTCAAAAAATTGCTTCCTTTTTTCTTATATTATTTTTAAAAGATGGACATATTAAAAAAAAAGACGAAAAGAATATATTATTTGTTATTCTGCCCAGGTCGAAGGGCGAAGGCCTTCCTAGTGCACTGCGCACTGAACATTTCACTTCTCGCTTTTGTCATTCTTTTCCCTCTCCCCTTCTTCCTCGGGAGAGAGAGAGAGAGATGTCGAACTCGAAGACAGCATCGGCAGAAGTGGCGGCGAGATCGTCGGTGTGGAACTCGATTCGGGTATGCAGAATCTTCAGGACTAGGGGTTACCGCGGCGGAGCAGAGAGCGAGGATCATGATGCATGCTGCGGCGTATCTCCGCTCAGCCATGGCAGGCAGCAGCCATACTATCCCAGGAAGTGCCGGAGTGCATGCAACAGCGTTACGGAGGAGCAGGAGGTGCCGGAGGCGCCTCTGTGGTGTTTGTGTATTCGCGCACTGATGTGGTTCACGGACGCCAGCTTATGCTACAGTTATAGGAGCTCATCAGCCAGGAACAGGGATCAAGAACGAAACCTCTTCCTTCTCAGCTCTTTCACGGCTGCGGGAAAAGCGTTCCAGCGTGAATGGCTGCGATTGACGGCGGATGCATGCGACAGAGCTGCGGGAGCTAGGTATCGCCTGACAAGAGGAGGACAGGGGCTTCAGGATTCGTTTCTAGCGAGGGCTACCTCCCAGAGGGATTAATGGGTATTTTAAATAATTAAAACTCTCTGATCATTCTTCCTTTGTAAAAGATAAATCACGATGACACAACAAAAAACAGATATTCGATGAAAATTGTTTTATATTCATCCTTTATATATATACTGACCATCTAATTTTACCGGTAAAGACTAAAACTCTCTCATCATTGATTCAACAATAAATATTTTGAATTAAATTCGAATAAAGGAATTCAAATTTAAAGCGAAATAACATCTAAGGGTATCTTAAAATAACACATAAAACCTCGAAATGATCCAAAACTAAAATATATTTTTTTTAATTTTAAAAAACTCTGTTCAGCTCTAAAATCTTCCATTTAATCTCATTAAATTTTAATTAAATTGATTTCCTCATAGTATATACTTTACGTTATTGATATTTTTCGATAGCAAGTTTTGTTCGTTGATGCATAATTGAATTTTCTGTATTGTTGCACTTTTAAAATATTATCTCTCAGCCAAATATAGGTAGCGTTTGGAATTCTTTGTTTATCAACGTTCATGCCTTGTTTTTGTTTTTTTTTTGTTTTTGATAAATCGAATATTCAATTGATAGCAGACATAAATCACGGTAACAAAGGACTTATTACACGGGGAATAAATGAGGAATAAATCATCAATCTCTGTTCCGTTTGTAGCAGTAACCGTGTGAATATCAATTTCGCTTAATTCATGAGAATATAATTCAACTATTCAATGAAATAAAAAGATGATAAGGAGAGGTAATTATGATATCGAACAACCTCCTAGGTGGAAGGACACTCTATAAAAAATTAATTCTACGGATGGAATCGATCCTTATTCAATGAAACAACTCTGTCATTCGAGTACTAACTCAATTAAGTCCGTATAAGTCATAATTCAAGTATCCAAATAAAAAATATAAAACCATCACATTAATGGTCTCCTACGATTGTCCTATTCTTGAAGAAGGGAAATAAATCAAAGAGTCATTGTGACGATAATCTCAGTTTTTTTTGATTTGTCATCCCATTTGAAAAAAATCTTATAAATTCATCGTAATTCAAATATTCAATTATATTGTTACATAATTCAAATATTAAAAAAAATAGAACTATCACGTTAGCGGCCTCCCTCCGGTGTCCCTAATTGAAAAGGAAGATAGATCGAGTGGGTGCGAGTATAGATTGCTTCAGCAGACTTGAGCATCCCAAATGACCGATCCCATTTGAAGAAAAGTCTATAAATATAATATAGGATTGGAAAGCACGCTAAAGAGAGAGGGAGAGTGAATAATATATTTTAAAAAAATTTTCTTTCATAAAACTCACGTGATTTTCAAAGCTTTAACATAGTGGAAAAATAAAAAAAGTAAAGATACAAATATTTTACTTGGTTCACAGCCGAATAGCTGTTAGTCCAAAGTCCGTGATCTTTTATCGCTTTCGACGGACAATCAACTAAATGATCACTTCCTCATTGGAGGTAAGAGACATGTAAATTATAAAAATTAAAGGAAGCGATAACAAACTTACCGCTCTTTATATAAATTAAGTACACGAGAAACACCAAATTAAAATATACCGATAAGAAAAGAAATCAATGAAGAAGCACGATCGGCGTTTACAATATTAAGGTTGGTCGGTTGTAAGATTGTGAGAGCAAGAGTACTTGTGTATAAAAAAATTGATTCCTAGGGTTTATGTCTAACCCCTCTTTTATAAACCAGCATCTTTGATAAAATCCATATCTAGATCCTACTTAAATGTATCTTATCCTGAGGTGTCACCTTTCTCTTGATCGATCCAACAACAACCTTGGCATTTTGACTGATCCGTATGCATCAATCGATTGTCATCCCGATCAGTTGATTATTATTGAACCACAAATCCTTCGTAGTCAGTTGAAGTAAAGGGTGCTCAGTTTTTGTATAGGGTGTTCAGTTTTTATATAGGGTACTCAACAATGACAATGGATGCTAGACATTTGTACTAAGTGTTCGGCAATTACACTGGATGCATGCTTGGTATTTATATTGGGTGCTCGGCAATTACACTCGATGCTTGGTATTCAACCATAACACTTGTATATACCAATAGTAATAATAATCATCCAGCCTTCACTTGCATTACAAGATTAGCATAGTGTATACTATAATAGTGGTAACGACAATCTTCGACTGTCCGATTTCGACTTCAGCATTCCCCAGAATCCTTAGTCGGATTGACGCTTAAGGTTGTCCCCGTATCGAGGATGCAACCTTACCACTCTACACAAAGTTCTTACCTTGCTTAACCTTGGTCCTCGAACATATTGCTTATCATATGATCCTTTGACCACCTTGGCTTTCTTCAGTGTCCAGACTCCGTTGACCCATCGATATTCTCCTGACACCTTTGACCTTAGAGAAGACTATTCAAATCCTGCACACTTAATATAACATATAAGATAACATTATGACTTAACTTTAAATCTTTGTCATTATCAAAATTTATATTCGATTATACCAGCCTTTGCACTAACAATCTCTCTCTTTTTGATTTATGACAACACGATTCAAAGTTAAGGAAATAAATATATTAACCACTTAGTTTTCAAAAACTCCCCCTTAATAATATCTACTCCTTAATGTTTGGTGAGTTTAAAAAATTTTAATCTTTTTAATCGTAACTTTTCTCTCTCCCCCCTTTGACATATATCAAAAATAATATAATTTCAAACTAGGTGTTAGTCGACTGCTTCTCCATAATAGTCGACTGCTAAGCAATATGGTTGTTGCCCCAGCCGCATAGTGCTAAGAACCTAGGCTGAAATCCGAGCTCCACAGTGGGAGTTATAGCTTCACTGAACCAGTCGATTAGTCTAAACCACCAATAGACTGTCTCACTTCAAACATGAGGTTTAACCTATTTTCAAGGTTAATTTTGAAAAAAACACTTAAAGCCTGAAGTAACTAAATAAATTTATGAATCCAAGCATGTGTCCTTTATTATAGAAAAATAATAGTTTAAAATAAACATTCTAATAAATTGTCCTTAACAAAATGTTCAACTCCATTTTGACTCAAATGATATCAAATTATTACTTAGTCTCGGTGAGAGTTAGTCACTTAGGTGATTAATTTAAAAATTATAATCTATGATTCTGTTGGTGCGACAAGCCTTGGGTCAATGTTGACCAAATTCGAGTGAGACTTGAGTAGTATTTTGATGTTTGACAATGAATTTAACCATTGTCTAACTATATGGTTTGACCATATGACTAGTGGATGATTGAGATATCCAAAGTAATATGGGAAAAATTATTTAAGGGAGATTATTGGAGCAATCAACCTCGGAAGTCTAAGTATATATACTTGGCACTGAAAGTTTAAGTTTGGATACTTGACATAGAAATTCTAAGTATAATTTTGGCAATTAGAAAATCCAAGAATGTTCTTAGCAAGAAAAGTCTAAGTAATGGGTACTTGACAATGGTAAAGTCCAAAGGTCTAGTCTCAGCAGTATAAGTTCAAGCATATAGTCTTGGCGGCGTAAAGTCCAAGTGAACTTTGGCAATTGGAAAGTCTAAGGGCAAGTTTGACAACGTAAAGTCCAAGCATAGGTCTTGACAGTGTAAGTCTAAATGGATCTTGGCAATGTGAAAGTCCAAAGGTGTAGGTTTGGCGGCGTAAAGTTCAAGCATGAATCTTGGCGGCATAAGTCCAAATGAACATTGACAAAGGACCTAGTTAGCATGATATAGCCGATGGAAGCACCTAAAGGCTAACGCGAAAGATGAAGAGTCGCGGACTAGAGGAATCCGAGAGGCGTGAGGTTGATGAAAATGACTAGAAGGCTTAGGTCCAGGCTATGAGTGAGTATCAAGTATGAGGGGATCATACTTGGGATAAATCTCATGCTTGAGGTTCATCAGTCGGCTGAAGTTATAGACTAGTCAACTGGTCGAGTAATTGACACTCAGGAGCCTATTTGACTTAGAGCAGTTGACTGAGAATATGACCAATTGATTGGTCAGGTAGTCGACTGCTCAACTTTTGTTCGAGCAGTCGATTGGTCCACGACAGTCGACTGTCAAATGATGGGCAGTCGACTGGTGGTGGTGGACATAGACACTGAATGTCCCGAAGTCGACTACTGGATTGACAATCAGCTGCTGGCAAGGGCAGTCGACTGCTAATTAAGGTATCCATTTGTTGAAATGCCAACGTAGATTAGTCCGTTGTGAGACAACGGATAAGGAAACTATCGACTAATGTCTTTTGGCAATCGACTACTGTGCGCGAAATCAACCAATTGTAGGTTATAAAAGGAGTAGCCCATGGAGAATTTCGACTAGGATTTTTGGGGCGATTTTGAAGGAGAAATGTTGTTGCATTTTAGACTTTCAAGAGTAATTCAAAACAACCAAAGATCAAATAAGCAAAGCTCACTTCTTATAAAGTATTTAGTTCTTTGTTCTTATATTTCACTTGTATTTTATATTTAGTTGCATTCTTATTGTTGTAAGATTTTGTACAAGGTTTCTCTACCTCCGATGTCAAACCGAGAATGAGAAGTTTGATAGTGGTGGTGTGTATCACTAGAGCTCAATTAAAGCTCGCCCTGTAAAGTAGAAATCTTAGTTTCGAACGACGTTAAATCTCCTTGTTGTGCTTGTGTATATTTGTCTTTCGTTTATGATTTATTTTGTTTCCGCTGCGCAATACTAATGATTGTAAATGAGCACAACACAATCCATCGAAGAAATCCTAAAAATGCTACACCCCCTCTAGTGCGGTCACTGATTCCTCTATAGATTGATGTTGATGCACTTGGTCTACATCTGGAATCAGAAGTAAAGTTCTAACATATCACACTCATCTACGTGGCTCAGTACACAATCAAGTTAAACTTAAATGTTGTGAGACGCATTGGCTCTTAAATCTATAGATCCATGATCTCTAAGGTAAATCCTACGATAGTTCCAAAGAAAATAAAAGTTAGATATATAATATAAGTAAAATCAATTCCTATTTTACTATACACATCCATAGTTTTCTTCTAAGCAAATTGAATTTAGATTCAGGTAAGATTTTGGTGAATATGTCTGCTAGGTTAGATTTAAACTCCACATAATCAAGTCTTATATCACTGTTAGTTACATGTTCCATAACAAAATGATATTTTACTTCTATGTGTTTAGTTCTTAAATGATGTATTGGATTTTTAGTTAGATTAATTGAACTCATATTATCTATTATGACTTTAGTGCCCTTAAAGTTTAGTTGAAGGTCATTTAGAGTGTGTTTCATCCAAAGGAGTTGAGTTACACACTCATTCATTGTTATGTACTTTGCTTCGGTAGTAGACAATGCAACACAATATTATTTTCTACTATACCAACTAACTAGACTTAGACCTAAAAGTTGACAACTGCTACTTGTACTTTTCCTATCAAGCTTACAACCGGTATAATCTGAGTTAGAATACTCGATTAACTAAAAATTACTAGTCATAGGATATCATATTCCTACATTTAGTATTCCTTTTATATATCTAAAAAATTCTTTTTACTAAGGTTAAGTGTGATTCTTTGGTACAAGATTGAAATCTTGTACATATACCTATTGCAAAAAGTATATCAGATCGACTTGTAGTGAAGTACAAAAAGCTACCTATCACACTCCTATAGTTTTTTAAATTTATAGGTTTTCCATCTAGGTCATTATTAATTTTTACATTAGTTGTCATAGGTATAGTAATATCCTTAGCATTTTTCATAACAAAATTTCTAATTAAATCCTTAGCATATTTATTTTGATATATATAAGTTCCTTCCTTAGTTTGTTTTATTTGTAATCCTAAGACGAAAATGAGTTCACCTACTAGACTCATTTAAAATTCACTCTTCATCAGTGAGACAAATTTATTTAAAAATATGGTATTTGTTGAGCCAAATATTATGTCGTCTACATAAATTTGAGCTATAAATATTTCTTGACCTAAGGTTTTTACAAATAGAATTAGGTCAACTAGTCCTTGCTTAAATCTTTTAGAAATTAAGTGAATAGTTAGTCTTTCATATCAAGCCCTAGACGGTTGTTTTAATTCATATAAGACTTTTCTAAGTTTGAATAAATTGTTAGGTTGATCTAGGTCTTCAAATCTTGGTGGTTGATTCACATATATTTCATCTTTGATGAAACAATTTAAGAATTCTGACTTAACATCCATTTGATATAACTTGAAACTTTTATGTGCGACGTAAGCTAACAATATTCTAATCGACTTAAGTCTAGCTACTAGTGCATAGATCTCATCATAATATAATCCCTCTACATGACTAAAACCTTTTGCTACTAACATTGCCTTATTTCTAATAATCTCACCTTTGTCATCAAGTTTGTTTTGAAATATCCATTTTACACCTATGATGGTTTTTTCTTTAGGTGCTGGTACTAACTCACAAACTTGATTTTTTGTGAATTGAGCTAATTCTTGTTGTATAGCAATGATCCAATCAGGATCAAGAAGAACTTGATTTATAATTTTGAGTTCAATTTCAAATATAAGTGAAATCTGACTTATATTTCTATAGGATGTCCGAGTTCAAACACCTAGTTTAGGGTCACCTAATACTTGATCTATTGGATGATCAAATCTAACTCAATGTGTTCTTGGATTAGAGTTAATGTTTGATTCATTTTGTGGGTTATGACCAAGTCTAGCTTTATTATCTAAATTTGTATTGGTTAATTCAATCTAGCTTCATATTTTTATTGGTTAATTTAATGGATTATTTTCTTCATTAAATACTGCATTAATAGTTTCTTCAATTCTTAAGGAGTCATTATTATACATCCTATAGGCTCTACAAGTGATTGAATAACTTAGAAATATGTCACTTGATGATCTAGAGGTAAATTTTTCTAAGTAATCTTTAGTGTTTAGTATATATACTTTACAACTAAAGACTTTAAAATATTTAATATTTGGTATCTTATTGTGATAGGTCTCATAAGGTGTTCTATTATGTCGTTTAATAATTAATATTCTATTTTGGATATAAGAAACAATATTTATTGTCACAATCCAAAATCTATCGGATAACTTATATTCGTTTCACATAGTCTTAGTAGCTTCTTGTAAAGTTCTCTTTTTTTCTTTCAACTAATCCATTTTGTCGAGGGGTTCTGGGGCAAAAGAATTCATAGTGAGATCTATTTTGATTACAAAATTCATGGTGATATCTATTTTTTTTTCAACTAATCTATTTTGTTGAGCGAGTGCCCTTTGCGAATATGCTTGACCCAAATTAAGATTTTTACGAATGAAAGGGTACTTGTTCTTGAACAAAGGCCCACCCGCCTCTCCCTTATTTTATATATCAACAATACATTGTAAAATATCTCAATGATAGCGAGTTAGTTAGTTTTAATTGAATTTCAAAATTATGTTGAGGGCAATGTTATTGATTGCTTCGTCTTTCTTCCTGAAAATACTACGATTGTCCCTTCGAAGTATTGTTTGATGATAAGAGGTGGATTTGTTTCCTATACAATGGGAGTTTAAAAGTTATGTAAGATATATCATATGAATTATTGATGATGATCTAATATGATTATTCATATTTTTTTAAATTTATTTTAACGATCAATAGAAATTTTTGGTAGGATCAAATTGTATAGGATTGTAAAAATTATATATTTGAATTATAAAAATAAATAAATAAATAAAATGCTCCCGCTAGTCAAGATATATCATTGGTCTAGTGTAATTTTGGGTCATGACTTGTATTTTGGGCCAACCTATTATTTGATCCGCAAACAGCCCAATAGTAGGTACACACTATTTATTATTATTATTATTATTTATTTTGTTTCCTTGAAACATATCGATTGACCTAATATTTATCTCTGTTTGCAAATTTTTGGGCCATTAAGTAAATTAGATTTGTAAAATTGGCATGCATGTCAATACCCACGCGGATTCAATACTGATTTTGACTCAGGCTACTTCATTTCATGAATTATTTTTAATGTCCACATTTTCAAAATAATAATAATAATAATTTCTTTTTTAAAAATTATTTATATTTTATTATTGATTAAAAAAATTATATATCATGTATTCCTATCGTACTGAATTAGGACATAATTGTATAATATTAATAAAAAAAATATCATCGCACACAATTCAATCAATCTAATTTTAGCTTTCGAGTTTTTAATATTTCAGATGAATGTGCAAATGTTTCGATTTAGAAAATAATGTATTTAAGATTGAGTTTTTATTTCAAAATCTCATATAGTGCGCTTTCTTTTTTCATTTTCGTAAGAATTATTCCGGTTGAAATTATGCATCCAATGTGCCAAATGAGGTCAAAATGGGCCCCACACCGAAAGCCTGGGGCGGTGTCTTAATTAAACATGGATGAAATAAGCAAGTAATTTCATAGTGTGCGAATCGAAGATTACTGTGTTGCTAAGGAAAAAGTATCTCTTAAGAATGTTTTTAACACGATTAATTGTTTCGTTTTGCTCAGGTCCTGGCAATTGACAAAATCCGGATGGGCATTTTCCAATTTCAATGATACTACTCGATCAAGTTCATAGTCCAAATTTGACAAGTCGAAAATCAAGGGGAAATTTCTAGACTCTGAATTGATTCCATTTTTACTCAAAAAAAAAAAAAAAAAAAACCATTTACATTTCGTAATATAATAAAAAATAAGTTTATAATTGGGCGTTTCGAAAAATTGAAACTTACGTGACTTTTTTTTTTAATGAAAACTTTTATAGTGTTGACATAATCAAGAATGAAATATAACTCATATTTTTTTTTTTAATTTAATCGTAAATAATGAAATAAATATTTATTTGTTTAGAAATTTTAAAATATAATTTAATTTAATATTTTATTATATTATTCTTAATTCAATTATAAAATTCTGTTTACTCTGAAATATGTTTGTTTATGATCGTATCGATCGAGACGATCGTCGTCGTTGTTCAGTGAGATGACAACGAGCAACCATCGACGACTAAAATAGTTGCGTCGACAATTGATGACGGCGACAACAATTGACGATCGATGATAGTGGTCGACCAACAATTAGCATCGACGATGACAAAGATGGCAAGCGACAGTCGACATTCGCATACGATCGATTAAGATTTTAATTATATTAATAATTTATATGTGATCAGATTGATATTTGATAAATTGATACGAGTATTTTTATTCTAACAAATAAAAATCAGAAAAAAAAATTGAGAAAAAAAATCATAACTTCGAAATAGAGGAAAATCAATCTTGTCGGAGATTTTCCGATTCCAAATTTCATAATTTTTTTTTATTGATGTATCATATGTTCATCGTAATTATTCAAATTATGAATTAAATATAATTTTTATTGATAATCTTAGATGATGGATAACTAAAAGTTATCAATAAAAATTCCGAACTAAATCCTTTTTTTTTTTTCCCCCCTAAATTTGTAAGCACTGAGTAGGTTCCAAAACATTTACATTTGTGGAATAAAAAAAAAATGAAGATTTCCCAAATCAAATACCAATCTCCGCGGCGCGATAAAGAGATCGTCTCGGTCGGCGGAGAGGAAGGGGGTCGGACCGCTGGTGAAGTAGGGAAAAGATAACAAGTACTCTTATTTTTTCCTTTGATCGTTCCGCTGATCGCCTTGATCATGAGCCTGGACGATCTAAATAAGGTATGGGAAATCAAAACTCTCAAGAGGCCCGGCGAGGATGAGGCCCACCGGCTCCTTGACCGCATCGCCAAGCAGGTCCAGCCCCTCATGCGTCGCCGCAAGTGGAAGGTCAAACTCCTCTCCGAGTTCTAGTATGTTACTCTTCTTTTGCGCTTCTTGTTCCTCTTCAATTTCTTCAACATTTGTTGATCGATTCTCTTTGGGGGTTGTTATAGTCCCGCCAATCCGGCTCTTTTAGGGCTGAATGTTGGTGGCGGCGTCGAGGTGAAGCTTCGGCTGAGGCGGCCTGGCAGGGAATGGGACTTCTTCCCGTTCGAGCAGGTTCTTGATACGATGCTCCATGAGCTGTGCCACATCGTGCACGGGCCGCACGATGCGTCGTTCTATAAGCTCTGGGATGAGTTGCGCAAGGTGATTCCTTTTGATCAACTTTTCTTCTTGTTATCTTTCTAAAAAAAAAAAATCAAACTTTCCCTTGACTGGCATGTTCTCCTAGAAGCTATTGAATTGTCGATTGTATTTTAATTTTAATTGCTGAACATTTACTTTTCTTTTTGGTTTATCTATAATAGATGCTAGTCCGTTCTCAGCATAGAAATGTTTGCATACTAAAATCGTTTACTTTTCATATTGATTTTAATTAAAATTGACAGTTTTTATAATCTTGTCGTAGCATAAAAGCTATTCCAACCCTCCATCTAATGTTGTTTTGTTAGCTCATATTTTAACCCTAGTTTTCTCTTCATCTAGTGCTTTTGTGCGATCAGCAATCAAATATTTGATGATGACATGTCTAATAAAATTGTGATATCATTATGTTGCAATGACATGGGTTTTTTCCCTTAAGTTCATGGCTTTATGATTTTAATAGAATTTTGTATTCCATGTATTGATGTAGGAATGTGATGAACTGGTTGAAAAGGGGATAACTGGAACTGGACAAGGATTTGACACCCTTGGAAGACGCTTAGGTGGCTTCTCTGTCCAGCCTCCTGTATCATCTCTCCGGCAGGCTGCAGTTGGTGCTGCAGTAAAACGAGCTCGAACTGGGGCTTTGCTACCATCTGGACCAAATAGATTAGGTGGAAACAGTGAAATCATGGGTGCGCTTAGTCCAATACAAGCTGCGGCCATGGCTGCAGAGAGAAGATTGTATGATGATACATGGTGTGGATCTGTGTTGGAAGAAATCAGTCTAATAGAAAGTATCAACGAAATTTCTAAGCATCCTGCTCCTGAAATGGCTGTCTCATCAACTTCTAATGGGAAAAAGATAGGGGATTTAGGTAGTACTGGTAAAACTGAGAAGGGATGGACAAATTTGCACAGTAAAGGCAAGGGTAAAGACTCTACGTCTAGTATCACTTTTGATAGGCCAACAATGCCAGGTGGGTCAATGTCACGTTACCCCAAACACGATACAGACGATAAGGTTATTTGGGAGTGCAGTAAATGCACTCTATTCAATCAAGTATGTGCTCTTCTCCCTATTCAGTCACTTGTTGCCAGTGAACCGTTGCATTTTGTTTATTTCTGTTTTTTTTTTGGCAAAACAGAACTTATTATGCCTGTGTTCATCTTGAGAGAATTATAATGTTATTTTTCTTGTATGGTTACTTTTTGCTCAAATTGATTCACAAAAAATTGCCAATTTTTTCACTTGTATTATTAGGTGCACATGAGTTACTTTTCCATTTCCATCCATGTGCCACCTTTTAGCTTATAACAAAGTAAACTATCAAGTATATGCCCAACATCAATTAGTCATGATAGTCTCAAATATTTAAGTGGGCTGTATAGAGTTTATCCATCCATTGAATCTACGCAACTTTAGTCATAGTAATATTCAATTCTCGTAATTCATTTTAATTACATCATTTAGAGTTATGTTTCCTCCCGCTATCCTTCACACTTTCAGCTGATCTATTAACTTGTCTATCTATACAATATATAGCTTTGCATAGAGCTAATGAAGGGATAAGATAGAACTGACCCTAAATAATTGGGAAAGTATGACTTTTATATATGGCTTTAAAAAGTTTGGTTTGCATGAGAAACTACATACTACAGCATTAACTTAAACTAAAAAGTATTTGTTTTGAAGGTATATATTGTAGGTTCATATTCTTTTTTTGTTAGTGAGCAAAAAGTTTAATAATCAATACTCCTTTTTGTTTAATACTATATGATAGGTTTCTCACCAAATAGATACATCTTATGCGGTTATGCCCATTCTATTTTTTTTGTTTTCTCATCTTATTTTATTTTCTTCTTGAAAGCATTTCAGCTTATTGCTCATATTTTTTCTTGTTTTAGTTGGACATGTGTACTTATCCTTTAAAAATTTATCGTGTAGAAGCTGATGCTTCTGAAGAACTAACTTTTGTTATCTACTTCCTCTTTCTGCTTGATTTGCACACTGGTTTCAATAGCCTCTGGGACTAACATGCGAAGTTTGTGGTGCCCCAAAACCAAAAGCAGCTGAATCTAAATTTAAGACCTGGTCGTGCAAATTTTGTACTCTAGAGAACAGCACTAAGCAAGACAAATGTTCAGCTTGTGGACAATGGAGATATTCACATGGCCCACCTTTAGATACTTAGATTGCCAAAGACTCAGTTATGGAGCTTTAGTGATCTGCTTCATATTTAATAGGTGCCAGATGAACTGTGTATGATATTTCTCTCAAATGTTACTTTGTGTTTCCACCATGACAGCCTCATTTTGAAATACTTCATAGCATTTTTATGCTTTTATCCGCCATAAGATGAACAATAGTTATGGATTGCATTATCCTATCAAATTTAACTTGATTCTGGGTTCTTGTATTGAGTATTTATTTTATTCTTTCCGCACTACACAGTTCTTTAAAATGAAATGACATATACGTGATCAATCTTTATAGTTCCTCCATCGTTTGCATATTTATTCACATGCTTGTTCCATAGAGGTTTCATCAAACGGCCTTCTGACAGCAATTTTAGGGGATGTATGTTTTAAATATATTGACAAAAAATGCAGACTATTTTTGTAACTCACATTGTGGTATTTACTATGAATTTGCTGGTTAGCTTGTTTACGATCACATACTGTTGATGATTCGTTCACATACTAATGCGTCTGCCATATTTGAGTTAATGTTATCTTTCATCTTGCAGATCATCTGAATTTTAACTGATTTGTCAATGAGGAAATTGGTAAGGTTATATCTGCATTTAAAATGTTTTCACATTTACAAGTAGTTCCTAACTTATTACATACACGTAGATCTTCTAGACTCCTTTTCGAGCTTTCAAAAAAGTGTATATTGTTGTTAACTAAGCAATATGTTTGTCTGTTAGCTTTGTATTTTGGTCGAGCTGTAACGATTCATTGACAACGTTATCCGAATCTATTTGTACCTCTAATAATTTTAAATGTCAAATAATCAAATAAGTGGCATATAAATCCCATGGACTGCAGCAGGGGAAATCGAGCCAGAATTTTTAGAAATAGTACACCAATATTTTTGTCTGAACTGAAAGATAAACATAAGTTATCGGTGTTAAATGGTCGAGGGTGCAAGGAGCAGCTGGCAACGCTTGAAGAAATCATTTGCTTTCGTATTTGTTTCAGCTTCTCATAGAAAATTCCTTGCTTTTGTTCCAAATTTTAGCTTTGGAGGGACCTTAATAATCCAACTAGATATCTGCTATACACATGATTTTTTGTTCTTCTTTTTCAGCAAATTACTTGTTGTTTCAGCACAAAATCTTGGGAGTTAGACTTAAAAGTAAAATGCAAGGAAAATTTTTCATTTCTTTGCCTCTTAATGAAGTGTTTACCATCATCATACCCTAGTTTGTAGTATGTCTAGATTACCATAACCTAAAACGAGTTCTAGTCCTACAAAATACAGTGCAAGTATTCTTTTAAAACATTAATTATTCTAGCTACCTAATAACTTTTTTCCCTATTTCTTAATAAAACCCATAGCTAGAGTCATGTTTTGATAATTATATTTAATTATCCAAGTACAACTTGCTTATTGAATAACAAGGTATGTAGTTCTCTTAACACACGATATGAAATTCTTTATCTCAATTAAAGGGCTTAATTAGCATTAAGAAGACAAAAGGGAAACCAAGAAAGGAAATTAAAACATAAGTATTTGAAAGAGTTTCCTTCAGTCCAATCACGGATAGCTATGGGTTTGAATCAGCTGTCGACTCATTCATTCAAACAGGCTGATAGAACTTGAGCTGCCATGTGAATGAGTGAATGATGCATACAATATGAAAGAAATTTTTCATGTAAATAAAAATTCAATAAAAAAAGTACATGAATAAAATAAATATGAAATAAATTATTCATGTAAATAAAAAAAATATTTTAAAAATAATCATTCATTTGACAACAACTTAAATAAAAATTATACATCCAAAAAATCATTTGAAAAAAATAATGATATCATAAAGCTCTTAATTAAACCATGGAAGAATTTTTAAAGCATACAATATTGAATAAGATTTTATTTTACTACCACATAAATATTAATGTATGTCTTACTAAAAGTGGTTGAAACTTGTATAACTACTTATTCCAAGTAAGTATGACCAAATAGTTGCCACACAAAACGCTCGAGTAGTGTTTAAACATGGATCTTGTAGATCATTGAAATCCTTCAAAATGAATTATTAAAGATTTGATTTCATTATTGATCGAAATCACCAACTTGATATGCGATAAACAAAGCAATTATATACAAATGTAAGAACAGTGCACATACAAATTCCCATAGATGTGACGTATTGATAAATTACCGGATCAAATTTGTACAATGGACAATGATGACTGCCTTGTGCCTAGCCAATCGCATCCACGGGCGCTACTCTCCCATGATTTACTCTCTTCTGAATTCTATGGAGCCGGGACAAGGGACTGCTAGATTGATGGTTCTAATCTTTTTGCACGAAAAAAAATAGTGCACATACATCCTACACAGGGTCGGCCCTGGATCAGGGCAAATAGGGTGCCCGTCCACGGCCCAAAAGTATTCCCTAAAATATCATAGGTAAAAGGGCTCAAAATTTATCAATTTTTTTTTCTTTATAAGAGGGTCCAATTTGTATTGGTTCCCCCAGGACTTCTATATACTCTGAGCCAACTCTGAAGTCCTATAAGCTCCACCTGTATGGCGAGGTTCGAGTTTTATTCGCTTGCTAACTATGCCGCTCTTGTTCAATGAACAAGGGCAACTTCTGTTTTTTTTTTATTATTGATACTAAGATATCTGAATTTTCGATCTGACTAATTTCTGAGAGTGATCGGCTAAACCTTATAGATTTTTGAGACGTCTCGTCAACAGCTGAATCGGATAAGATTGAAACCTAAGTGGCCTCCATCGGCCACTAAAGATAAATCAGAAAGCGCTCGTAGCTTTTTCACGGTTTAATCTGAACACTGCAGTCCAGTCATTCCTAAATAACGATCCAACATCGAAATTATACTCTATCCATCAGATAAATTTCTGAGCCCCAAAGCCATCTGAATAATTTTTTTTAAAATTCACCATAAAAAAATATCACAGTAAAAAATCAAATTATATTATAGAATGTCTTTCTATTTTTTACGGGTGCCGGCAAAAAGAGTAGCTTTTGTTGCTCTACCATCATATAACTCAATAAATTTATGGTGCCGCATGTGAAGTTCTCCTTTATCCGCTTCCCACAACAAATACCAAGCATTTAACGCTTATAAAACACTATATTTAAAGTAAACTCGCATATGAAAAAAAAATCACCTTAACTTCTCCATGTGTACCAAAAATGTATACGAGGTAATCATTATAAACAGAAGGATCCAAATTAAATATCACCTTGATTCACATCTTTGCCGGAAGGATTATTCTGAAGAAAAATAATAGAAATGAAAATGAATAAGTGATAGAAAATAAAAAAGGAAAAGGGTAGTAGAATGAGTAATATATACATAGCCGCACATTTGGGATGTAAAAATGAATGATCAACTTCCTCCTCCTTAAGGATCTATTTTGTAATGCACGCACAACATTTTGAGCAAATAGTATTTCATAATAAGACATCATCACAAATCCCGTGTGTTATATATAATATAAAGGCTACGGATGTCCCATATTGCTAAAAAATCATAATAATTATATATCAGAAAAAAAAAATTCATAAATCAATTGTCCAATATTAAATATTAAAGAACGGTAAAAAAATTAATGATCTAAAACAATTACATGAAATTTTTCATACACATTTTTTAAAATGAATACATGATACAACTAATTTCAGACACAATGCAACTGACATTACTTTATTATATAAGAGAAAATAAATCTAGCTAAGATAGTTCTTTTTTTTTTTTTAATTTACATCATATATTCAGATCTTCGACCTAATTACTTCTGAGGATAATTAATCTTACCTTACAAATCTCTAACATATCATTAAATAGCTTTTAGATAAGATATACTCTACCCATCATTAAAATAAATTAGGAAGTATTTAGGTGAGCAATCTAATCTCAACAGTTGAAGCATCTTTGTTTTATCACTTCGTTTAAAAAAAAAAAAAACTCTCAAATTTAACACCTTATCACGTGTTGCACTGTAGCACTTGGGGTAAGGTTGTTCTTCTCTTGGTTGATCTGCATAATAAGATCCGAGTATTCAAATTTAGAGCATAATTTTAAAAGCTCTCGAAAAATACAAACCATGCACGACTGTACGCATCAGCAGAAATTACGGAAACAAGTTGACATTACTAAAACTATCTGAACCTTGAAGCTCAATAAACCATGCACGACTGCTGAGAAATTAGCCGTCGTCCGTCGCTCGCTGTCAGTTAGTTGATCGTCGTCCTCCCGTCGACGAGTCGTCGCTTGCCCATCGAGTAGCCATCGATCGCCCGACAGTGCCGTCATTGTCTGCAGGTTGATCGGGCGACAACGATGGCGGTAGCGGGTAGAGGGCGACAAACGATCGATCGACGGCGGTCGATCGGTCAACGACGACGGACGATCGACGGTCGACAACAGACAGTCGTGGTCGGCTGGCGAGGACCGAGGGTCGTGTGGCAATTGACGCCCGACCGCGATCGGTCGTTGACCACTGCCCAACCGTGACCCGCGATCGATCGCGACGATAGGTGGTCGACAGGCGACGATCGATCGGTCGGCGGGTGACGATCGATCGACCGATCGACAAGTGAGGGACGATCGTTCGGCGAGCTACCGACAGAGGATGATTGGCCATCGAGCAGGTGACGATCGACCCTCGGGTAAGCGACAGTCGATCGACTGTCGAGCGGGCGACGGCTAGCCAATAGACGGGCGATGATCGACTGACAGACGGGCGGCGACTAGTCGACCGTCGGAATTTAAATCATGAGAATTAAAAAAAAAAATCGAATCTCAAATTTCTGATTGTGAAAAAAAAAGCAAAAAAAAAAAATCATCCTCGGGATTTCAATCCCGACAATGGAAAAAAAAAAGCAAAAATAAAATTAAAAAAATTCACTACCGGAATTTAAATCCCGGCAGTAAAAAAAAAATTCAGCCGGGATTTAAATCCCGGCAGTCGAACCTCTCACCTATTTCTGTAATTAGTTTAAAATTAACTTATTTTCGTAATATGTTTATTGTATATACTTATTTTTAAAAAATCTCCCAGATAAGAGACAGTAATTATGAAGACAAGACTTTGATAGAAGATAGCATATGTCGCAGACGTTGCCTCGGATTCTTCTTGACTATTAGGTCGGAAGATTAGGTAGGATATAATTTCTACTTTACAGAACACTGAATTTAATTATATTGGGGAAATGGCCTTCGCCTCTAATTAATAATCCGAAAAAAATAATTTTTTTGTGAGATTCTAAGAATATTCAGATCCTTCCCAAGAAAGTTCGTTGGAAAAGTCTGGTCGGTAGATTCCAATAGCATAATTAAATAATTATATAACCTGATTTTGTATTGCATTAAAAGGGATAAAGTTTTTTTTCTTATCGATTATAGATTTTCACAGAATGAATATTTTTACTCTTAAGTTAATTAAGAATAAATTTAAATAGCAGCCTTAATGAAATTGAGAACCTTCTAAAAAATATATATAAATTTAAAATAGAAAATCTTAAACAAAAGAAAATGCCACCCCCACCCCTCTTTAAAAAACCTACTAAAATGGGATTTTCAAACTTCAAACTACTATATATATATATTTTAGTTTATTTTGATTCATTCAGTAGAATGAATTCTACATTTTAAGGAATTTCAATATTTAATATTCAAGAATGTTAAATAACAAATTAAGAATAGACTTCTTAATGATAAAATATCTTTAAATAAGAGGCTTTATTTTGTCATTTAACTCTCACAATTAGTCTATTTGCCACATCTTATTTGATCAACCCGGCATTTTAATCCAATCTCTTGATGTAATCAATCCTCTTAGTTCAATTAGTCATTCAATTCATTTGGACTAGCACATTGCTCCAACCATCATGTCTAACTTGCTCCTATTCCTTGGCTTAATTATTGGACGAAGCCCTCTACTCCTTGGCTTAATCGATCACTTCCCCCATTTTATTCAATCTAATTAACCTACACTACTTTTGTAAAAAAAAAAGGGATTACTTAAAGAGCGAAAGAAGAATAGAGTAATGAATAGTTTCTCTTATTTTAATTAGTCACTTAAAGGCTGAAAAAAAAAATCCCTAGGGGATGAGGGGAAAAAATATTAAAATACAATGATTGCCTCATGTGGGTTGGCAACCGCGACCGCATAAGATCAATTATAACCTCGAGTGACCTCACATAGAGCGCCGTCTACGAGGCAACTTATACGAGATCGTCGTCCAATGACCTAAGATCATTGGATCATTTTACTATGTCGACGTGTTAGGAAAAAAAAAAAAAGAAAAAAAAAATACATTTCATCCGATTTTATATAACCGATAAAAAAATAATTATCTATGAATGAATTCTCAAAATTAATCATCCGTAACAAAAATAATTTTTTTAAGAAGTAAAATAAATAAATAATTTTTTTTACCGTGAAAATCTTTCTATGATTTTTATTATCTTCATCCTTCCTTCTGAGAGAAAATTTGATGGATGAGGTTTGGCTGCTTTTGGCCTGGGGCGGTCCCAACAACGGGGAAAAAGCACTGTGCTTTTGCCCTTCTTTATCTTTATGTGAGGTTTCATTGCTTCTGCAATGTCTATATGTACGTGACCTGCATCTGCTTAGTTTCCCATACTTTTCAAAGCTAGCTAGCTAGCTATAGCTCCGGCCTCCATTGCTCTGTCCGCTTCGTCCTTTCTATACACCACCATTGCAATGGCCTCCGCCCACAGTCGCACCAGCCTCCCCCTGCAGACTCCGTCGCACGTGGTTCTAGTCGCCTTTCCTTTCGGCACCCACGCAGCTCCGCTCCTGGATCTCGCACGCTGTGTTGCCGCTGCCGCGCCAAGCACCGCGCTGTCCTTCATCAGCACCCCGCAGTCCCTCGCTTCGCTGCCTCCCGTCCCAGCTGGGAACATCCAGTTCCTCCCCATCTCCGACGGGATGACGGACAAGGCGGATCCTCCCATGAGCGAGCAGGAGAAGATATCGATGTTCCTGGCAACGATGCCAAGGAGCCTTCGGGCGGCGCTGGATGCCGCGGTGAAGAAGGCCGGCTGTTTGGCGGTCAGCTGCGTGGTGAGCGATGCGTTTTTGTGGATGGCCGGGGAGGAGGCAAAGGCGGCAGGCGTGCCTTGGGTACCCCTGTGGACCGGCGGGCCCGCATCGCTTTTGGCACACCTGCACACCGATCTGCTCCGCGACGTCATCGGCACTGGTGAAAAATAATAAATTTATTTTTCTTACTAACAAGAAGAAAAACAAAATTACTATTCTATTTAACTAAATATTGTCGACCTTATTTAACCATTTATTATGGTTCTATTTTAATAAATGCCAACACCACTTTAAAAAACAGTAATATGTGTTTAATTGAGAAGTTATAAAATATAGAATCATGACACCGGTATAAATAGAATGGTGAGTTTTATTTAAGCAATTGTTAAAATAAATCAATAACACATTCATTGGTGGTAAAACTAGAGCAACAGAATAATCATCATGCATGCTCACAAAATTGATTGTGTGACTTGTTAAAATTAAACCATATATAATCCTTGATTAAATTCAATCATAGCACTTGTGAACCCATAGTACCTTCACCGTGTATTTACAAAACTACAGAAGTCAAATAGTAAATTTTAGCGCTTTAAAATTTATCACAATAAATTATTGAACTGCCTAATTAGATTTCAGTAATATTCAAAAACATATATTCAATCTTTATATTTATCAAAATACAAAGTCTTTTTAATTATATCTCTATTTTTATAAGTAGTGGAGTCGAATTTATCAATCAATTTTTAAATGACTATGACCTATTTGTGATTATTAGTTGACTATTAAAATTTAACTATCAACCCAACTAATCTTTTTGTGCTCCAATTATATAAGGTGACAAAACTTTTAGAATTTATGTCGATTTAAAAATTCATAACTCTTTATTTACCTTATAAAATTTATGTCTAAGAGTATAATTACATTTAAAATGATATATAGAGTACAATAAATTTGATTTAAAATTTTTCTAAATCATTCAAGGTCAGCAGTGAATTTTGACCAAAATTGATCTTAGAAATATTAGAATTATTTCAAACTAAGACTAGTAAAAAGTTTTCTAAATATAATAATGCCCTCAAATATGAATTACACAACTTAAATTAAGAAATATTTACAAATAATTTAACATATCTATTAAAAATTTACATCTCTCCATATGGTCAATAGAATTTAGAGTTTCATCAAAGTTCATTGATGATCTTAAAAATATTAGAATTATTTCAAATTAAGTCCAGTACAGAGTTTTCTAAAATATAATTATACTCTCAAACAAGAATTACACAATTTAAATTAAGAAATATAAAATTTTGAAATCTTTACGATCTTAGAATAATTTAATATATTTATAAAAAATTTACATCTCTCAGTATGGTCTATAGGGTCTAGGTTTAAGAGTCATACTTAAGAAACTTCTAAGAATTTAATAATCTTGATTTTAAGTGATTCTAATATCTCTAAGGTCATCAATAAATTTTGATCAAAATTCGATGATGATCGTACAATATTAAAAAATTTTAAATTTTGATATAGTCTAAACTAAAGAAGTTTTAAGAACCTTTGGATAATATTAGTAAATAATTGTATGATGACCCTAGCTAGGTCGTTTAAAAAGTTTATACCGAATTATTTAAAGGTTGTGAAGATTTTAAAAACTCATAACTTTTTTTTTTGTACTTTTAAATACATGTCTAAGGGTATAATTATATTCATAATAATATAAAGAATACAACGAACTTAATTTGAAGTTTTTCTTAAGTATCTAAGTCAAGTCATCAATAATTTTTAGTTAAAATTTACTGATTACTTTAGAAATATCAGAATCAGTAATTATACTTTCAGACTTAGATTCCAACATCTAATTTAAGAGAAAATGCCAAATTATCTCATGAATATTATAAATATTTCAAAAATAAGTGCCAAAACTTATTAATAACTTTAATCACTTCAAAAAAATAAATTTATTACACTCTTTACATTATTTCGATCATTTCTTTAAATATTAAATTTATAATCTAGATAAAGAATTATAAAATTTTAAATTAGCATAATTTTAAAATATTTTATCACAAATACATAATACATAACATAAGCATTAAAAAAATTTAAAAAACTTTAAAAATAGATCCGTGAACTCGAGTACTCGACTATTAATTTTTAACAGTCGAATATCCGATAAAATAAGTATATGTTAATAAATATAAAAGTTGAGTAGCTATTTTGATAATTGCCGAAACTTCACTGTCAGATTTCATAATTTGCTGAATTTATAATTAAAATATAGCTATGCTTCGTTATTTTAATAGCCCTTCCCAAGACGTATCTAGTTGTTGTTTATTGTCTTGTACTGCAGTGTACCTTTGTTGGTTGTTCTCAGATAAGGTTAATTCACATTTCTGTAGCCACCGCAAGGCAAGAGGAGTTGCTTGGACGAGTCATCCCTGCTCTATCGGTGCATCGAGTCCGGGATCTCCCTGAGGGCGTCGTGTCAGGTCCAATCGGCTCCCCGTTCTCTCGCCTCCTCCACCGAGTGGGCCAGAGCCTCCCTCATGCCGCCTTCGTCCTCCTCAACACCGTTCCGGGTCTCGACGGGGCGATTGACGCCGAGCTCAAAGACGACATTCCCCATCTCCTGCAAGTAGGTCCCCTGCACCTCCTCGCTTCGGTCCCGGCGCTTGCAAACCCAGCACCCGACATTAACGGCTGCCTCACGTGGCTCGATCTCCACGCGCCTGCCAGCGTAGCCTATGTCAGATTCGGCTCCGTCATGGCCTTGTCGCCGGAGGAATTAGCGGAGCTGGCGCAGGGGATGGAGGCCAGTCAGGCGCCGTTCCTCTGGGCGCTCAAGGACCAGGCGAGGGAGCTCCTGCCGAAGGGTTTCTTGGAGCGGACAAGGGAGAGGGGGCTCGTCGTCAGCTGGGCGCCGCAGCAGGACGTGCTGCGGCACGCGGCGGTCGGCGCTTTCGTTACTCACTGTGGCTGGAACTCGGTGCTGGAAGCGGTGTCTTCCGGTGTGCCGATGATCTGCCGGCCATTCTTCGGCGACCAGAGGCTGAACGAGAGGACCTTGTCCCTCGTCTGGGGGATCGGGACGGTGTTTGAAGGCGGATCAATGACGAAAGCAGGGGTGGTGGGGGCGCTGGAGACAGTTCTGAAGAGCGAGGAAGGGAAAAGAATGAGAGCCAAGGCGGGCGAACTCAAGGCCACGGTGGCTAAGGCAATGCAGTCTGAGGGCATCTCTCAGGTGAATTTGAACAAGTTTTTGGACTACGTAATTGGTGCCTATAAAAACTAGAGTTACCGAGCGCTGCCCAATAAATTAATGGATGGTTGAATCTCCCTCGTTTGTGAACGAACGGGGTTCGATCGTGGAGCTTTTAATTATGCTTTGGACGTCCTGCACTACTACTACTATGTGACCTTTGTTGGTAATGAATAAATAAACTTTCGATTACTGTTCGTTTTCGCTGTTTTTTTCTTCCATATCTTTCAATTTTGAGAAAAAATAAAATGTTAAAACTAAAGCAATAGCTTTCATAAACTTTTTGACAATTTTAAATTTAATTCGTCAAAAAATAATTAGAAGAGAAGATTTTTTTGGAAGCATGCATGCTAATACTTTTTTTTTGCTTGTAAGCGGTTTTAATTTGAATCACTATTTTTAATCGAGTTATAAGAATGTTGGGAGCGGTTTTAATTTGATAAAAAAGATTAGTTAAAAAAATTAAAATGAATCGCTATTTTTTTAATATAAAGCATTTATGATTGAATTAAAGAATCTCTTTTTGACTTTTTTTTTATATATATACAACTCATATGTCATACGACAATTTACCAAACACAGCTGTTAAAGTTTCGAAATGCCCAACACGTGCATTATACTTTCAGAATTACCAAATCGCGCGCATAATTCTCAAAATACCCCTCCCGCAAAACATCGTTTTTAATACAGAGATCCCGTATACATCCGAGTTACATTTCCAAATCCCGAGCTATCGAAATGTCCCGTCCAAACAAGTCACCACATTAGCGTCTTCGTGTCTTTAGCTTCCGGGAAATCTTCGAGCGCACAAAAACTTGGAAAAGCTTAGACTCCATTTTTCCTCCAGCTTCATTCCGTTAGCTTCCGAGTTCTTGGAATTTCGTCGAGACGCTTCGAGGTAATATGGTGTCGTCCTCTCATTTAACTAGAGTTTTACTCATTTCTTACTCGGTTTTAGGGTTTCCGTTGAAAGGCGTACATCTCATTGGTTATTTTTCTACCATTCTGTGTTGCAGAATGAGTCAAGCATCCGGTTCAACCTCTCCTTCACCGGCCAAGGTATGTGTCGCATTCCTTGCTTTAATCCAATATGAAGTATGTCATATGTTTAAAATGATTTTTCCGTTATGGTTTTGGAATGGTTTCAAACATTAAAATATAAATGGACGATCTCTTCAATCTGTATATGAATTAGATAAATAGAGTCCTAAAGTTTTTTTAACAGCATTATTGCAAAGAATTGTCGAATCGAAATATGTTTTTACAATGACAAAATGAAGGAATAAATTCTGTATTTTCAAATTGATAGGAAATAACGAGTGTCGAAGAAACTAGAATGGACCATTTTAGGCCACTTTATTGAATTTTTTGGAGGTCCAAGTGCTAAAGGAAAGCAACGTCCGTCAGTTTATTTACATGAAAGGCACAGAGAGATCATTAAACAAACCTCATTTGCTGTTTTTTTGAATATACAAAATATTCCACAAATCCGTGGCATATTGATTAATATATTTCAAAGTTGGGATTCGACAAGTCAAAGCTTTAAGTTTTCAAAATGCGATTGCTTTCACGTAAGAGATGTGTCCCTTTTGCTCGGTATTGCGGATAGAGGGCTTATGTTCCTATGAATTCAACTAATGCATCGGTGCTCTTTTCAATTCTCGATTCTCGAAAAAGAACCAACTAGATCGAGGTTAGAGTTTTTGCTTAAAACCTTTTCTACTAGAGTAGAAGTAGATGAAGATCTTTTGGTATTTTGTAAGTTGTATGTATTGTATATATTTTCTTGTGTGTTGTTTTGTACTACTACATATAAGGTCCCCATAGGTCTTGTAGATATTATAGATGATTTTGACAACATAGGTAGTTTCAATTGGGTCGAAGCCATCCATCAATTTATGGCTCCACAATTGCCTACTATTGGAGATAAATGTTCGTATACTAATATCTGATTCTTGGAAGATCGACTTCCTTACCTAAAGGGATTTGCGGCCTTTTGGTATAAGTTCTTTCTTACTAAATAATTTTTCTTTTATATTTACGTAAGTATGTAACACTTTCGATATGCGACTTGGTTTTGGAACATGTCCCGATCCGGAGACCATACAATATCGAAGGCCACGAATAAATAAGTGGAGGGCAACTCCTTACATATTAGCAAGGTCGAGGAATTTATTGGAGCAAGTCTCACTGAGCATTAAATAGAAGACCATGACTTAGCTTTTTCATTTTTCGTTATCTAAATAATTGTTGATTTTTGATAGGTCATTGTTGATCTAGTATGTACCGTAGTGAAAATATATTGCTTGATAAAGTTGACTATTATATTGAAAATACTCCTCATCCAATAGAGACATCATCATCTGAACTATAACAAGAAAAATTCCACTAGTGAATGTCATGAGTGTTTAGTTTATCAGAGACAACTCAAAGAGTTAAGAATGGAAAACATAGCACTAACTGAAAGGGTAAAAGAACTAATGGAAATTATAGGAAGAGAAGGTATGAAGGCTGAACCAAATAAGTCCGAAGTTGACTCTCAACCTCAACCGGAATCAATTGCCAACAGAACAAGACGGCGAGATAGAACTCCATGATGTGGATACTCCCATTGATAGTCCATGCAGGCAAAATTGGTACCTCAAAGCAAAAGAAAAAGACATAAATTTACGATGTTGAGTTATTAGAAGGACAGATAAAACTCAGAAAAGAAGCGTATATTTGACAAGAAATGCAAACAAAAAATTGGTATGGATGAATTGCAAGTGAAGGATACTATCTGTATTTTGGAAGAAGATGAAAAAGATCTTGACAGGGATGAAGCAATAATTAATAAACTCAACCAAATGAGAATGGAAGTCATTGCGGTTAGTCAGAATACTTCCCAAAATTAGTTTGTGTTATTTTATTTAAATAACTAATATTATTTTTGTATTATAGTATGTCAAGAAAAAAGAACAAAACAAGAATCTTGATGTGACCTACTTGCTAAAAAATTTAGAAAAAATAAAGTATGGTAGTTACATCGACCATTACATTCAAAAATTTTATTACAATATTATAAAGTGCAAATATTTATTTATGATTAAATTTTTTTATAGGCCGATAACAAGTTATGTTTGGGAGGAAGGTCCTTTTTCATTAACTCTGAATTCTTTATACTCTGGAGTTAATGGATCTGTTTCTGATTGGGAGGTTATCGATACATTTTGCTCAATTCTTTTTAGGGGGGCCTCCTCTTCATGTAGGTCATATAACAAGTCTGTGTATTGCTCATCCGTGTTCATTGTAAGGGAGTTAAATTATCTTGTATTTTCACGACATTTGATGTTATACTAACTGTTTAAATATTTTTTTCTCTACACACAATTTCAGTCAGCATTAAGATTGTCGTGGAAGACTGCCACAACACAAATCATAAACACGGACATGAATGATGGAGAGGTTAGATATATTTTTATACCTCTAAATACTGATCAAACTCACTTTCACCTGTTGTGTATCGACACAAAAGCAATGAGTTTCAATCATTACAACTCCATTTTGTTGGTGAGTGGGCATTTAAGTCGAACCTAAGTTTTGATTATAGCAAACGATATAAAGTTAAGCTTATATTGTTATCTCACGAGCTAAATCAAGTGTGCAGAAAAGTCTCAATGCTGGAGCTGAAGGCTAGCGACACCCGGAGGAAGCCGCGGTGGTCGGGCGACACTCGAGTTACTTCGGAGGGAGCCGAAGGAATCGAGTGGAAGGCCGGAAGCAAAAGCGACACGTAAGTATCGAGGTAAGCTCGTGTGTGCGAGCGTAAGTGAGGTCGTATCCTCTTTACGGGGATGATCTTAGGCGACGATCCGACCCAAGACTTCCCATGGAAGGTCTATGTTGAGATCGGACGGCAAGTGGCCGTCGAATCCACTTATATTTTGAGCTAACTCTTTATTGTAGTCAAAAATCCTGACCATCAGTTCAACCGGCCAGTTCAACCGGTGGTCAAAAATCAGCCTCGAGGAGTCAAGCTTTATCACCATTTTTCAAGGAGTTTTGTGCCCATTTGTGATTGGTTGAAGACCCATTCGTTGAGGGGCTTAAAGGCTATAAAAGGAGGGCCAAACCTAGGGTTTCATCCTCAATTCTAAGTGCTCAAAAGCCTCCGTTACGCTGCAACTCTCCGACGACTCTACAACAACGAAGTGTTGCCAACAACCTTAGCTTAAAGTTTCTTTTGTTTAGTTGTTGGTATAATCTTAATTTGTTATTGCTTTCAATATTGCAATTATTTTTAATCGAGGCTTTTCGTTGCATTTTACTTTAATAGAAGAGAGGGTTTGTCTCTCTATCTTTTTGCTTCGAAGGCTTTTGTAATCGTAAAACTCCTACCTCCAACGAGGAGGAGTGTTTTAGTGAATTGCCCTCCGTACACGGTCTAGGACCGTTAGGGCCTTGGAGTAGTAGCCGAAGGCTACGAACCAAGTAAAAAAACTATTTGTCTCATTTAGTTTTTATTTACATTTCCGCTGCGTTTAATTGTCTATCGAACGATTTAAAAGAAAAGTTTTTATCGCTATTCACCCCCCCTCTAGCGATCCGCTTCGATCCAACAATTGGTATCAGAGCCGGGAGTTGCTAAGATTTGGTGAAACCACCAATCTAGCCATTTTTCACAGATTTATTTTTCTTTTATTTCTGTTTATTTCTGATTTATTTCGCTTTGTTAAATTTACTCCCGCACTACTAATCCAAGACGCGAGTCTTGGTACCTTGTTTTGTGTTTTTGTCGTTGCTAGTTTCTTCATCTTCGTCCCTTTTTGTCTTTTGTTCTAATGGCCCATCTCGAGGGTTTTAGCACCGTCCGACCTCCGTTTTACAACGGAGATGACTTCCGTTATTAGAAGGGTCAGATGGAATGCTTTCTCAAAACCCAAATCGAGATGTGGATCATAATCCAAACGGGTTTCACACTTCCGACTAAAGAAGTGGGTGACTCCTTGGATTATGATCAATGGACCATTGCGACAAAACGACAAGTCGAAGCTGACGCCAAGGCAACACAAATCCTCTAATGCGGCTTGTCCAAGGAGGAGTTAAATCGCGTCGGCCCCTTCATTAGCGCAAAGGACCTTTGGACAAAGCTGATCGAGTTACACGAAGGATCGGATCAAGCTAAGGTTTGCAAACGTGATTTGTTGTTCAATAAATTGTACATACTAAAAATGCAGGAACACGAGTCCGCGACGCAACTCCACGCCCGTGTCCGAGACATAGTCAACAACCTACACGCAATCGGGCAAAAGGTCGAAAACTGCGACCTTATAAGGTATGTTCTAAACTCTTTTCCGAGGACTACCTTGTGGGCATCCATGGTCGATGCCTACAAGGTCTCCAAGGACCTTTCTATACTTATATTAGATGAACTCTTTTCGAATTTTGAATTACATGAGCAGTCCAACTCGGAACCCGAGAGGGGTATAGCCTTGTTTGCAGGTTCAAAGAAGAAGAAAATCGCAAGCAAGCCACCACCAACCGAGGAGGAAGATGAGTCCGAAGAAGAAGTTGACCCGGAATTGACTGCCGAACTAATGAACCTAGCTCGAAGGATAGCCAAGGGACGAAAGCGAACCACAACTCGACCCAACCAAGGTAAGCCTAAAAGTTCTAATATTAGGTGTTATGAGTGTAACAGGTTTGGACATATAAAGTCTAAGTGCCCCAAGCTCAACCACCAAGCACCTAAACACAAGAAGGCCCTCAATGCGACATGGGAAGAAGCGTCATCCGAAGAAGACGAAGACCACGTCTTCATGGCGAAATCGATTGAGTCCGACACGGAGACCGAACCTGAACTTGAGTCAGAACCTGAGGATGACTCGGACTACGAAGCTACCTTCAAGTCAAGCCACGGATACGCATCCGGTTCAAAAGATACCCTTAAGGTGAGTCGAACCTTATTTAATACTTTACATAATACGGTTAGGTTTTTGTCTAGGAAGTTAGCTAAGTTTGAGTCCAAGGTCGAGACCCTGGTTGAGGAAGTTAAACTCCTCAAACACGAGGTCTCCCTAACCTCTTCAACTAGTCGAGTTCAAGAGAAGGACTCAACTCGGGTTGAAAAACTCGAAGTTGAGAACTCACTCTTGAAAAGTCAAGTCGAAGATCTTAGGAATACGTTGGAAAGGTTTACTTTGGAATCCAAAGGACTTGACCTCCTACTTGGATCGCAAAGGGTCGTGTACAACAAGGCCAGACTAGGGTTTAGCTCAAACACGACCAATAAGTCGTATATGGCAATCGTAAGTAGACATAAAAAATGTGTCCAAGCATGGGTCCCTAAGACCACTTTGATTTCAACTCTAGGATCCAACTCGTACTGGGTTCCCAAGGACCAAATCCACTATGTGGATAGACCGAACCGATTCAACGGTCTAGGGGGAGCCAAGACAAAACATGTTTGTGTTTTAACTTAGAAATTGCATGCTTAGATTTTTTTTTTCTTTCGTGAACTCACTTAGAACACGTAAATAACCAACTAAAATCCTTCGAAAAGATTGAGCCTCGGGGAGCCTCTTTTCAAATAATCAACTAAAATCCTTCGAAAAGATTGAGCCTCGGGGAGCCTCTTTTCAAAAATAACTAGTTAGACGAGGAAATAATTTTAGGTGAGTCAATTCATCATTTTCTTGAAAATGGCTTTGTCTAAGGAAGTGGTCGATGATCCGATAAAAGAAGGCCCCTGTGCCTCGCCACGACCTGGAAGCCATGATCTTGAAAAGGTAAACTTGACAAGCCTAGGGTCAAATCCAAATCTAACATTACTTAAACATAAATGCACTAAATCAACTTAATTGGAAGTCATCTCACAAAGAACACATAAGTATAACATGCTTGATCATATAGACTCCGGTGAGATGACCTAGGTTTAACAACTTACAACCAATTTTTTTTTAAAAAATATAATAATCTAACATCCAATCCAACCACCTTATGTGTAGGATCAATGGATGTTAGATGATTCTCGACACATGGCCGGGATCAACTCAAATTCGCAAGCTTGATTCAAACGACAAGGATCGGTAGCTTTTGGGAATAACGGCAAGCTCAAAATCATCGGATCAGGTGATATTGAGCTTAACTCGAATTTTGTTATTAAAAATGTATTACTTATAGAGAATTTTGAATATAACCTGCTTAGCGTAAGCCAATTATGTGACAATAATTATAAGGTCGTATTTTTAGAAAATGAATGTGTAATTAAAACAAATGAAACAGCTAAAACTATACTCAAAGGAACTAGGACAAATAACATTTATACAATTAACTTAATCAAATCCTCAGCCAAATGTCTTATGACACAGGAAGAGGAATCATGGTTGTGGCACCGTCGACTCGGTCACTCGCACCCAAGACTCGTCCACAAGATGAGTCAGAGTGGCCTAGTCAGAGGCTTACCCAACCTTAACAATTTGGTTAATAAAATCTGTAATGCTTGTCAACAAGGAAAACAACCTAGGACACAACACAAGTTAACTAACCAAGAACGAACCTCAAGTGTACTTGAGCTCCTTCATATGGATCTATTCGATTCACATGGAGCCAAGTCACTCAATAAAAGTCAATATTGCTTAGTTATAATTGACGACTACTCCAGGTTTACCTGGGTTAGGTTCATCAAACATAAAAATGATACCCTAGATCAATTAATCAATTTATTCAAATTAATCGAGAATCAAAAAAACCTTAAGGTTAAAAGAATTAGAAGCGATCATGGTGGTGAATTCGAAAATCAAAGGTTCACCGACTTCTGTAACCTAAACGGATACCACCATGAATTCTCTTGCCCTAGGACCCCTCAACAAAATGGACTAGTGGAGCGGAAAAACCAAACTCTACAAGAAGCCGCTAGGACCATGTTGAACGAATATGACCTACCCGATAGGTTTTGGGCAGAAGCCGTGAGTACGACATGCTATGTCCAAAATAGAATCCTTATGGTAAAGAGGCACCTTAAGACCTCATACGAGATTTATCACGATAAAATACTTAACATCAAGTACTTTAGGGTATTTGGGTGTAAGGTACATATCCTAAACACTAAGGATTACCTAGGGAAATTTACATCCAAGACCACGACCGGAATCTTTCTAGGATACTCGACTACAAGTCGAACTTATAGAGTATATAACCACGACACCCTTAGAGTCGAGGAGACTATCAATGTAGTATTTGATGAAGGACATGAACCTACAAAACCCCCGGCAACCCCAATTAGTGAGCCGATTCATACTAGACCTAACTCTGATCCGGAGATCAGGTCTAGTGTTAATCCTAACCTAAGTCAACCAAGTCACTCTATTGATCAAGTGATAGATGACTCCAACCAAACTAATGTTCAACCAAGTCACCCCATTGATCAAGCATTAGGTGACACAAACTCAACCCAATCTAGGATTCAGACTAACCACCCTATCGATCAAGTGATAGGAGATCCTAATCTAGGAGTTCGAACTAGAGCATCCTATAGGAACCTTAGTCAAATTTCCTTAATTTCAAAGATAGAACCCAAATCAATTGAACAAGCTCTTCTTGATCCCGATTGGATTATTGCAATGCAAGAAGAGCTAGCTCAATTTACTAGGAATGAAGTGTGGGAATTAGTACCACCACCTAAAGACAAAACGATAATTGGAACAAGGTGGGTGTTTCGAAATAAGCTTGATGATAAAGGTGAAGTAGTTAGAAACAAGGCTAGGTTAGTCGCCAAAGGGTTTAGTCAAGTCGAAGGCTTAGATTACGACGAAACCTATGCCCCAGTAGCTAGACTTGAATCCATTCGAATGTTGCTAGCTTATGCCACACATCGAGGATTTAAGCTGTTTCAAATGGATGTTAAGTCGGCATTCTTAAATGGATACATTAAAGAAGAAGTTTATGTTAGCCAACCCCCCGGGTTCGAAAATCTAGATAAACCCGACCATGTTCTAAAACTTAAGAAAGCTCTCTATGGACTTAAACAAGCTCCTCGAGCTTGGTACGAGAGACTTTCATTCCATCTTAAGTCAAAAGGGTTTAAACAAGGCTTAGTTGACCCAACTCTCTTCGTAAAAACCTTAGGTAAAGAAATATTCATAGCTCAAATTTACGTAGACGATATAATTTTTGGAACCTCTAACTCAGCCTTACTAAACGAGTTCGTTTCACTCATGGAAAGTGAGTTTAAAATGAACTTGGTAGGCGAGTTAAGTTTCTTTTTAGGTCTACAAATTAAACAAACTAAGGATGGTATATACCTATATCAACAAAAATACACTAAGGAGTTAATTAAAAGATTTGGAATGCAAGATGCTAAGATAATAAACACCCCAATGGCGATTAATGTTAACATAGGAGAAGACCTAGAAAGTAAGTCCATTGACTTAAAGTACTATAGGAGCGCGATAGGAAGTCTCCTATACTTAACTGCGAGTCGACCCGACATCCTATTCGCAGTAAGTATGTGCGCCAGGTTTCAAACCTGTGCTAAGGAGTCTCACCTAACCCTAGTTAAGCGTATTCTTAGATATCTTAAGGGTACACTTAACGTTGGTATTTGGTACCCTAGATCTACGGAGTTTGAACTAATCGGCTGCTCCGATTCGGATTATGTCGGTAGTAAACTCGATAGAAAGAGCACGAGTGATTGTTGTCAACTACTCGGCTCGAGTCTAGTGAGTTGGTGCAGTAGGAAGCAACATTGTGTTGCCTTATCTACCACCGAAGCCGAATACGTTGCGATGGGTGAGTGTGTAACTCAACTTCTTTGGATGAAGCACACTCTCCGAGACTTTAGGTTGGACTTCACCAAAACTAAAATTTTTGTAGACAACATAAGTTCGATAAATCTAACTAAGAACCCTATATGCCATTTAAGGACAAAGCATATAGAGGTAAACCACCATTTCATTCGAGAACATGTAGCCAACGGCTCCATAAAACTCGAATATGTTGACTCGAAGTCTAACCTAGCAGACCTATTTACTAAATCACTACCCGAAGCCGAATTTAGTCTCTTGAGACGAAAATTGGGCTTGTGCGTAATAAAATAGGTTGGCAAAAGTTTTCAAATGCTATTTTCAAAAATTTTATTTTCAAATTTTATTTTTCTTATTTTTTTTCTTTATGCAAATGGAACTAGTTTAGGACTTCCCCTAGATATCATGATCCTATAGATTTAAGGAGCCAACACATCTCACAACACATAGGGTTAATGTGTTTGTGTATTAAGCCACCTAGAACGACGTGAGATGTTAGGACCCTACCTGTGTTCCAAGATGTAGATCAAGTGCGTCAATATGAACCTCGGAGTATAAATATGCAACTAATATTAATCAACTCTAATCAGGACTTGTTGATAATATCATTTCAATCAAGTCAAACTAGAGTTGAACATTTAGATGAATTATTTTCACATACTATTTTCAAAATCATCATGCTTGGACTTAGGGTTTTCTTAAACCCCCCCCCCCCCTACTTTTTTTCTTGATTTATGTCAAAAGGGGGAGAAAAGGCCAAAGTTAAGGTTCAATAAATTCAAATTTTTGAATTTGATAACTTAACTTAAAACTTTGATTCCGGCCTAAGTTAAGGGGGAGTAAGGTTTAGGTTTCAACTCTTCGGAATTGAAAACTTTGGCCTAAGTTAAGGGGGAGTAAGGTTTAGGTTTCAACTCTTCGGAATTGAAAACTTTAAAGGCCCAAGTTAAGAAATCAAAAGTTAAACATTTTGAATAATTAACCTTTTGACTTAACTTTTGATTACTTAACTTGCACTTATTTTTGACTCTAAAGAGCCTAAGTTAAGTAATGACATTTACTTAACTCGTTATCTTTGGAGAACTAAAAGTCTTTTTCAAGTACTCACCCTCGGTCAAGGGGGAGGGTTCCTCTAAGGGGAGAACTTGAGAAATATTTTTACTACTCCTATTTTTGCTTCATGTCTTTACTGTTTCATGCACTTAATTTCCTTAACTTTGTGTGTTTTTGCCATAGATCAAAAAGGGGGAGATTGTTGGTGCAGTGAGACACCGAAATTGAACCTGTGTTTTGATTATAGCAAAGACACAAGGTTAAGTCTATTTTGTTATCTCATGAGTCTACTTGAGTGTGCAGAAACAGGTTAAGCTTGAGTTGGAGATCTGCGACACAGTAAGTGCAAGGTAAGACTCGTGTCCGACGAGCGTAAGTGAGGTCGGATCCTCTGTTTAGGAGTTGATCTTAGGCGACAATCTGACCCAAAACTTTCCATGAAAGTCTAAGTCGAGATCGGATGGTTAGAAACCATCTAAATCCATCACATTTAATATTTCTACATATTGCTTTGAGTTAACCCTTGTTTGAATTCGAAGTTACTCTAATTTGAATTAAAATTAGAATTCGAATTTATTCGAATTCGAATTAAAATTAGAACTCGAATTTAAATAAAATTAAATAACTAAAGTATCCTGAAAATGGGCAAAAGGAACTAAAAGCAAGGTGGCAACTTATCCCCCAAATCTTGGTGAGGTGGCCGATCAAAAGCAAGGTGGAAACTTATCCCCCAAATCTTGGTGAGGTGGCCGGTCAAAAGCAAGGTGGAAACTTATCCCTCAATTGGTGGTGAGGTGGCCGGATCTCAAGTGGGCGGACAAGGCTTAAAATAGAGGGGGGTGCTTCACATCTTAGATACAACAATTATTACAAAGCTCTCAAACGCCTCCACAACGCCGCTCTTCTACGACGACGCCACTACAACGAAGTGCTGCCAACACGAAGCTTCACCGTTAAAGTGTTGGTAATCGTTTTAGTCGATTGATTTAAGTTGTGTTTTTCGAGCTTTTATATCAAAAAGGAGAGAGGGGCTTGTCTCTCATCCTTGTGTTTTTGTCGAAAGTTTTGTAATCGTAACTCCTACCTCCAACGAGGAGGAGTGTTTTAGTGATTGCCCTCCGTACGTGGTCTAGGACCATTAGGGCCTTGGATTAGCAGTCGGTTGGCTGTAAACCAAGTAAAACTCCTTGTGTCCATCTCTTTTTCGCTGCGTTTATCTCTCACTTATCATTTTTACAACAAAAGAAAAATCGTTTTGCGCTATTCACCCCCCCTCTAGCGCTCATTTCGATCCTACAATCTTTAATTCCATTATTTTTATAATGGATAATTTGCTCCTATAAAAAAAATTCTATTAATTATTAGGATAAATTCGAATAGTACAAACGAGATTAATGGGTGATCCAATTATATAAGTAGTTTGGCCCGAAGACTCAAATTTGGAGAAAAAATATTGATTGAGTGATTTCTGATAGAGATTGAATCCTTACTGTAAAAAAAATCACTCTATTGTTCTATCACATTATATTTGAAGGAAAAATTCTATAAATATACCACAGATGAAGTTAAAATTATAAATTTTTGATTAGTTACATGGGTGTTCTATTGTAGCATCGTAGCTCTGGATGCAACATATAACTTATTTTTAGTTGACACTAAGTTATCAGAGTTTTAACTCGACTATTTCTTAGACTATTAATCTGGTTCTATAGAAGTTTTCTGCTGAAGTAAACGAAAAATACTTAAGCAAGAAGCTCAACACTCCATTTGAAGGGAAAAAAAAATCAATAAATGTATCGCAACTAAGACTCAAACCGCATATTCCTAATAAATTATTAGGTGGGTGTCCTACCACCGCACCGTAGCCTCGGAGTCCACATGTAACTTTTTTTTCTCTTTTTTTTTTTTTGTAATTGACACCAAGTATCTATGTCTTCTGCTCATTAATCCTTAGACAATCAGTTCGATCCCATAAAATTTTTTCATCATTTGTCAAGATAAATCGAGCGCACAACTGACGGATGGTCCAACAACAGGCGTTCTAGGATTTATCAGTTCATTTAAAAGAAAATTCATACAAATATATTGCAGTTAGAGCAAAGTCGACCCGTCTTATTTTAAGACCTTGGGCGAAATCTGCTAATTATCCATAGTGAATTTTGATTTAAAAAATTTTTTGGGCCTAAATAAAAACTTTAATAATGTTAAAAATTTATGGACTACGAAGGGTTGCCCTAATAAACTTGACCTAGAGTCGACTTTAGTTAGAGATCGAACCCAAAATGTACGAGAGATTGCATTATATCATAGTCCCAAGGGTTATATTGCTTTTTGTTTAGTTGGCGTCAGATTTTCATGTTTTGACTCGACTGATTCTATGAATGATCAATTCGACTGTACGAAAGATTTCCATCCATCGCTACAGTAAATTGAAAAATGCTCTCCGTAGACCGTTCAATAACTTAACTTTCTAAGATTTAACATTTCATTTGAATTTTTTTTTATAAATACGTCATAATTGAAATTTGAATCGAAGATTGTTCGGTGTCTTGCCACTTCAGTCGCAAAATTTTGACCAAGTCAAATTGTGATACCTAGACAGGATTGATTGTCAACAGTAGTTGGGAAAATAACACAAGAAAAGTTTGTGGCACGTGCAATAAATGCTTTTTTTTTTGACGTGATACATAAAGAGACAGCAAGGTTGAAATACGAGTTGTTGTTTTTTGTTTTAATTTTTCGACGATTTATGATTGATTTTGATGCTCTACCGTATGAAATATGAGTTTTATATATAAAAAAAAAAATCAAAAAGAGATTCTTTAATTCAATCATAAATGTTTTATATTAAAAAAATAGCGATTCATTTTATTTTTTTATATCATCTTTTTATTAAATTAAAATCGCTCCCAACATTTTTATAACTCGATTAAAATTAGTTTGTTAAAATTAATTTGATGTTATTCAACTACTTAAAATTATTTAAAATCGATAAGATATTGATCAAAATTGTATCATTATATTGGATGTTTGCTAAAATAATTTAATTTTGATCAAAATTATTTTAATGTCTGTTAAATTTATTTAAATATCAATTACAATTATTTTATTTAAAACAGTTCTAACGATATTTGAATAGCGAAATTATTTTTAATATAAGAACTAAAGATGATTTTGTAATTGTTTCCTAAATTTATCTGTTTTTGTTAATAAATTTCAGCAAACAATGCTATTTCTATAATTTTTTAAAAATATATTTAGATTGTCAAAAAGAACCTTCATATTTTAAAAATTATTATTATTTTATTCCCAACTTAATAATATAATAATTTTAACTTTAACGAAACAATGACATGTCGTTACCTCCCATAGTTTTCATTCCTATGATTTTTTTTTCTCAGTTTTCGTTGTTTCTTACAATCAAAAAAATCTTCTCTTCTAATTATTTGTTGACGAATTAAATTTAAAACTGTCAAAAAGTCTATGAAAGCTATTGCTTTAGTTTTAACTTTTTTATTTTTTTTCTCAAAATTGAAAGATATATATGAAAAAAAAAAAAACAGGGAAAACGAACAGTAATAGAAAGTTTATTTATTCATTAATTGCCAACGAAGTTCACATAGTAGTGCTAATGCACGACGTCCAAACCATAATTAATAGCCCCACGATGGAACCCCGTTCGTTCACAAACGATCGAGATCCAACCATCCAAACCAAAGCGTTCACTTGATTTATTGGGCAGCGCTCGCTAATTCTAGTTTTGATTAGCACCAATTACGTAGTCCAAAAACTTGTTCAAGTTCACCTGCGAGATGCCGGCAGGCTGCACGGCCTTAGCCACCGTGGCCTTGAGTTCGCCCACTTTCGCTCTCATTCTTTTCCCTTCCTCGCTCTTCAGAACTGTCTCCAGCGCCCCCACCACCCCTGCTTTCGTCATTGATCCGCCTTCAAACACCGTCCCGATCCCCCAGACGAGGGACAAGGTCCTCTCGTTCAGCATCTGGTCGCCGAAGAATGGCCGGCAGATCATCGGCACACCGGAAGACACCGCTTCCAGCACCGAGTTCCAGCCACAGTGAGTAACGAAAGCGCCGACCGCCGCGTGCCGCAGCGCGTCCTGCTGCGGCGCCCAGCTGACGACGAGCCCCCTCTCCCTTGTCCGCTCCAAGAAACCCTTCGGCAGGAGCTCCCTCGCCTGGTCCTTGAGCGTCCAGAGGAACGGCGCCTCACTGGCCTCCATCCCCTGCGCCAGCTCCTCTAATTCCTCCGGCGCCGGGGTCGCGGAGCCGAAGCTGACATAGGCTACGCTGGCAGGCGCGTGGAGATTGAGCCACGGGAGGCAGCCGTTAATGTCGGGTGCTGGGTTTGCAAGTTCCGGGACCGAAGCGAGGAGGTGCAGGGGACCTACTTGCAGGAGATGGGGAATGTCGGCTTTGAGCTCGGCGTCAATCACCCCGTCGAGACCGGGAACGGTGTTAAGGAGGACGAAGGCGGCATGAGAGAGGCTCTGGCCCATTCGGTGGAGGAGGCGAGAGAACGGGGAGCCGATTGGGCCTGACACGACGCCCTCAGGGAGATCCCGGACTCGATGCACCGATAGAGCAGGGATGACTCGTCCAAGCAACTCTTCTTGCCTTGCGCTGGCTACAGAAATGTGAATTAACCAACAACCAACGAAAGTACACTGCAGTACAGTACAATAAACAACAATAAGTGTTGGGAATAGGCTAAGGCACGCAGAATATTATATAAATAGATAACGGATTAATCTTTCGAAAAAATAAAATTCTATCTCTTCCAATACTTATTGTTGTTTATTGTCATGGAGAGATAGAATTTTATTTTTTCGAAAGATTAATCCGTTATCCATTTATATAATATTCTACGTGCCTTAGCCTATTCCCAAATTATGACAGCGAACGGTGTTAAGGAGGGCAACTAAAATAACGAAGCATATTATCAAAATAATTGAGAAGGGCAACTAAAATAACGAAGCATAGCTAAATTTTAATTATAAATTCAGCAAATTATGAAATGACAGTGAAGTTTCGGCAATTATCAAAATAGCTACTCAACTTTTATATTTATTAACATATATTTGTCTCCACGGATATGACCACTAAAATACGGTAAAATTTTGGATAAGATAAAAATCGATTTCAAAGAAGTTCTATTTATTTATTTTTAATTCAAATAATCTTCGTATATTTTAGTCATCACATTAAAATTCATAGGATCCTCTATGATTTATCTCCCTCGTAATGATCTTGAAATAAACCGATGAAAACTATTAGATTGACAAATTCAATCTTTTATCGAACATTTATTTATTTATAGATATTCAATAGTTGAGTACTCGAGTTAAGGGATCTATTTTTAAAGTTATTTTAAATTTTTTAATGCTTATATTATGTATTTGTGATAAAATATTTTAAAATTATGCTAATTTAAAAATTCATAATTCTTTGTCTAGATTATAAAATTAATATTCGAGGGAATGATCAAAATGATATAAAGAGTGTAATAAATTTAATTTATTTTTTTTAAGTGACTAAAGTTATTAATAAGTTTTGGAACTTATTTTGAAATATTTATAATTTTTTGAAGCAACTCCTCTTACCGTGCGACCGCTACATAATAGTCAATTATTTAAAAAGTAAAAATAAAATATAAAATAATTATGTATTTTGATAAATATACAAGTTAAGTTAAGTATATATAATTTTGGGTATTACTAAAATCTGATTATATAGTTCGGTGTGATAAATTTTAAAGCACTAGCTAGCATCTATTATTTTACTTTTGTAGTTATACAAATGCAAGTTGCAGTTATTATGGTTTTACAAGTGCTATGATTGAATTTAATCAAGGATTATGGTTTAATTTTAACAAGTCTTGAGCATAATTTTGTTACTCTAGTTTTACCTCCAATAAATTTGTTATTGATTTTTTTTTATCTTCCGATCAAAGTCGGATGACTAATACAGTATAAATTTGTACTAAGTGAGCAAGGATCAATCTCTGCGTTCGTAATTTCTCTCTCTTCATCTGGAAGCTTGACAATAGCTACTAGAACTATAACACATTTGGTTAAATAAAATAGTAATTTTCATCTTTTTGTGCTTGAATTGGATGTTTAAGAGTGATGGGCTTGAATTCGAAATATGATGTCTCATTTATTTGAATTGGGATTGGTTCATTGAGATGTTAATTAATCTACGTACCTTGTTCACCAGTGCCGATGATGTCGCGGAGCAAATCGGTGTGCAGGTGTGCCAACAACGACTCGGGCCCGCCGGTCCACAGGGGTACCCAAGGCACGCCTGCCGCCTTTGCCTCCTCGCCGGCCATCCACAAAAACGCATCGCTCACCACGCAGCTGACCGCCAAACAGCCGGCCATCTTCACCGCGGCATCCAGTGCCGCCCGAAGGCTCCTTGGCATCGTTGCCAAGAACATCGATATCTTCTCCTGCTCGCTCAAGGGAGGATCGGCCTTGTCCGTCACCCCGTCGGAGATGGGGACGAGCTGGATGTTCCCAGCTGGGACGGGAGGCAGCGAAGCGAGGGACTGCGGGGTGCTGATGAAGGACAGCGAGGTGCTTGGCGCCGCAGCGGCAACACAGCGTGCGAGAGCCAGGAGCGGAGCTGCGTGGGTGCCGAAAGGAAAGGCGACTAGAACCACGTGCGACGGAGTCTGCAGGGGGAGACTGGTGCGACTCATGTGGGCGGAGGTCATTGCAATGGTGGTGTATAGAAAGGATGAAACGGACTGAGCAGTGGAGGAGCTTTGAAAAGTTCGGGGAACTAAGCAGATGCAGGTCACGTATATATAGACATTGCAAAGCCAATGAGTTAATATGATAGTTAGGAGGGTAGAATGACAGTCTGAATTGAATCATGACTCACTCGTTAAATTTCACCGTACCGATATATTTTTATAATTAATGGGATAGAGAGCGTGCATGGACAACTTAGTAAAAAAAAAACAAAACAAAACCCTAAACAATGTTAGGGCCTGTTTGGTTTTACACCGCATTTTTCATTTTCTTCTGAAAAACAGAAAATGATTTTTTTTCGTTTTTCAATTTTTCAAAAAATACATCTTTGTTTTCTGGAAAATGCAGCTGGAAAACACAAACCAAATACATTTTCTAATTTTCCAGAAAATAAAAATAAAAAAAACAACCATTTTCCATATACCAAACACCACCTTAGTTTCTCCATGCCAAACATAGCCAAATCTGACACGTTGGCTTAAAGTTTGTCAGATTTTCTCTGTGTTTATTTGGAAGGAAGATGATAAAAATAATTGAAAGATTTTTACAGTAATTTTTTTTTCTACTTTTTAAAAAGAGAAATTAATTTTTTTTCTTTTATTTATTCAGTGAAGTGATGGAATATTTAAGACTCTTTCCAAAAAGTCTTTCCCTCCTCTTCTTCTTTGACATGTCAAAGCTATATATCGATCGAGCAAAGTGAGCTCAGACCATTGGACGACGATCTCGTGCGAGTAACTTCGTAGGTGGGGACCGACATGAGGTCCTTGTGGGGGTAATTGTCCTCATGCGATCCGATTGATAGCTCCGTACGAAGTCATCACTGTATTTTAATATATATATATATATATACCTTCATCAATGATATTATTATTATTATTATTTTCTTTTCATTACTTGTCCAATTAAGATTTTTTGTTTCTGCCTTAATTAACTTCATTTCCTTTTTGCATTGAGGAATAATTTTTCTATTTAATTAAGCGAGAAGGTTAAATTAGACAAAAACAATTCATTGGAAAATTGGGTGCAAGACAATTCTAATGGCCCAAGAAGGGTTGGTCGAACGTCATGGCCTATAGAATGAGTGGAGCTAATTCACTCTCCTCGCCGTGGGATCGGCGAGAGGGGCCCATGGGAGATCGAGTTTTCGTGTTTCCACCAGAGTGGAGCTAATTGTGCGGTACAGATAAAATAAAAATGTTTTAGATCGAGAGGCCACATTATTGGATCAATAACTTTATCACACCTGACAAGTTTATTGGATAAATAGGATTAATTAATGGACCAAAGTGACTAATTAAAATAAGAGAAACTATTCATTACTCTATTCTTCTTTCACTCTTTAAATTAAGTAATCCTTATTTTGACAATGTTGTTATGCAAAAGTAGAGTAGGTTAGATTGAATAAAATGCAGGAAGTGATCGATTAAGCAACCCATGGGCACACCTAGGGAATTGATTCTTAATTTTTTTGTTTAACATTCTTGAAAATTAAATATAGAATTCTACAGAATGAATCAAAATAATTAAACTAAAAAATATATATAGCATTTTGAAGTTTGAAAATTCTAGAGTATTAAAATGGATCAACCTATAATGCGGAGTTGATCCATCGTAAATTTAATACTTAACGGGAGGAGAGAATCAATCTGCTATCTCGACGGACTGAAAAATCTTTAACTCAATCCAATTCAAGACGGATTATGGATTAGGGGACACAATCCATCAACTACCATAAAATTAAAAATAAATCTATAAAATTACTTTGTCACTTTATTTGAAAATATTATCTTGAAATGTCACTTGTATATAACTAAAATAATTCCATTTAAAAGAGATAAAAATTGAATTATATATAGACATTATTTTCTCCTATTAAATATGATAAATTAAATTAAGTTTACTTAAAATAATAAGTATACATATAAATTAGAAATATTTTTATCAGAGAGGACTTTCAATTTTTATATATTTTATATGTATAGCGTAGCCAAAAAAAAAAAATTATTCTCATGGAGTATCCAACGAAAAGAAGAAGATTGATGAAATTAAAATTATCTACAAATTCTTGCCTTGTGCAGGATAAAGAAATAAAAAAAATCGCTTGAAATTTGATTCGACATGCATTTCATAATAATAATGGAACATCTAAAATATTCTATAATTAATATTTATATCATCGAATAACAATTTGAATAATTAAACACCATTTATATATACTTATTATAAATCCATTTAAATTTATTAGACGATGAATTAATAAAATTTTAATTCAATCCATTTAAATTATTTGATAGGACGAATAATCTATTTCAAATTTACGGCTCTAGAAAATTTCATTCCTTACCGACAAACAACAATTTTGTATCATTTTCAAACTCAAATCTACATTCCAGTGAAGGACCTAGTGGCTAGCTCATGTAGTTGTTGTATTATAGGACAATAGATCAATCCCTCACAAATACGAGGATATCGTCCCTCCATACGCTAGTTACTAATCTTAAGGGTTAAAGACCTATCGTGATTTATCTTTCTTATATACGATGGTCCAAAGACGAATTAATAGGAACCTCTAAATTAACAGATTCCAACCTTTTGTATCATTGGAGACATTTTATTTTATTTAATTCAATTTTATACTTTAAATTTATATTCTTTAAAAGGTTCTCAATTTCATTAAGGCTACTATTTAAATTTATTCTTAACTTAAGAGAAAAAAATATTCCTCGTGTGAAAATCTATAATCTAAAAGTAAAAAAAAAAACATTATCCATTTTAATGCAATACAAAATAAGGTTATACAATTATTTAATTATGCTATTGGAATCCATCGACCGGTCTTATATCCAACGAACTTTCTTGTGAAGGATCTGACTATTCTTATAATTTCACAAAAGAAATATTTGTTCGGATTATATATTAATGAGAGGCGACGTCATTTTCCCAACATAAATTTAGTGTACTCCGATCTGTTGTTTCTTCATAATACGAAAGTAAAATATAAATTATATCCTGCCTAATCTTCCGACCAAGTAGTCCTAATTAATTGACATGTCTCTTATCTATTAACACTTTGTGGTTCTTCTGAGGCAACGTCTGCGTACGACCTATATATATCTCATCTGCCAAAATTTTATCACTGTAGATTTATAAATAAATCTAGCTACCACTAATGCCTTCCTTAAGGCTGTAGTTCTCATGCTTTGTCCTCGTCATGCATGGCAACCGTTGACTGTCCCCATGCTCCTTGTTAATTAATAATGCTCGATGACAGTAGAATCGGTGAAAATTTTAATGGTCCGGGCGAAACAATAAAAAAAAAATTAATGGTGAAAATTATATTTTTACAAAAAATCAAATTCCTCATGTTGATGAGCATATATTCATAGAATACAGTGTATTGCTACAATAGATGTAGTTGTCAGCCATGTTGTTCTATAGTAAACCATTGGAATAAGGTACATACAGTGTCATCCCTTTACTGTCCTACGTTGCTTTTCTTCTTCACGGAAACTTTAAATTTTAGAGACGACGGATAATGGCCGCTCCACAGTTCGTTCAAGTTTAATTCATAATTTTATCATCGTTCATTTATGCTTTTATTTGCGGTAAATTTTGATAAAATTAGATCTGTTTTACGAATTATATTGCATCAATTCAATTTCTTATATACAAATCTTAGACTCGTGATTTTCATTAATTGTAATAGTACAATCATTAAGTTTACTATATTTTCTGATATATTTATCTATGCTTATAATTTTATTTCAAATTAATATTATCTTTAAAGTGAAAATTATTAGGGAGATTTAGAACATACTATATGGATAGATGTATGCTAAATATAATTGACCCAAAAAAATTATATTTATGTCAGTTATATATTTAGAATGATTTACATATAAAGAACATATTTTATTGATCATACATAGGAATGCATTTTGCATGACAGATTAATTAAGGATTTATAAACCATAGACTCAAATAGATACAACTCATATAAATTATAATTTTATATTATACGTATCATGTATCGGTCCAAAGGAAGACACGTGGTATTACCAACGAAAGTTATGATGAATTATTGATGCGGTCGTGAGCAGATGTTCTAACTTCTCTCTACGGGATCAGGATCGTCGGAAGCTTGGGGTTTATTCTCAGCCTTGATAAGGAAATAAGAAGAAGAAAAACACGCGCAACACAAGTAAATAGCATAGATACAAGATTTAACGTGGTTCGGAATGAAGATTCTTACTCCACGGGGGTGAGCTCTCCCACGAGCTACAGTGTCAAAGCACTTTCACTATAAATCTCCTCCTTTTCGGAAAAAACTTCCGGAGGCGAAGGAAAAAACTCTCTTACAGTTAGCTCAATATACATATGTGGAAAGAATGTAGCTCACTACTCTCCTTGTCTCCTTCTTCCTTCCTTCTCTGTCGATGTCGTTGCTCTCCCCTTCAGGTGTGCATTTGTCTCTGGCTGTTGGAAGTTGCGGATCCCCTTCCTCTAGCCCTTCCTCTACCTTTTATCTTCCTCTTCTTCCTCGGGCCAACTGCTGCATAACGAATCCCCTTCATTACCATACACGTGGCCACCTTGCTTATCTGGAGAATCATTTTGTTACATAAATGGAGAGTGAAGACTCCTCCGAATATTATGTGGGATCCTAAGTTGTGGTATAACAAACTTCTCATCTATATTTTGAGAAATATTCTAGCTCATCCCTTTCACCCGCTTGTCTTCCGTAAGGCTAGCCTAAATCTACTGCTTAAGTGTAACATAACTCTTAGACTTCTTCTAATAACCCGAATCAACTTCTATCCTTCCCGTACAGAACCAACATCCATGCCCGTTCCACTGAGCCGATTCCTATTCTTCCCGTACCGAACCAATCTCCAAATTCGCTCAACCGAGTCAATCCTTGAACGCCTCCCGAACCATTTTCTCGGACTTACATGCCCGAATCGCTTTCTCGACCTCCTCCACCGAATCAACCATTTGGTTCCGATAATGTTTTATGCACGGGTCCTTTCATTTTACTTGATACCGCCATTACCTCTTCTTTATGAAGAGCTCATAGGCAAGGCGCTACCCGAACCAATTAGAGGGTTCAGTGGAAGGAAAAGAGAGGAACGGGTCGGGCGCAAGTGCCTGAAATAATTGGTACGGGAAAGTTAGCGAGGGTACTTCGTTGGGAAATAGGCCAACGAGGCGGATAAGAATCGGTTCGGCCAAATAAGCCTAGAAGGCCAACGGGGCGGATAAGAATCGGTTCGGCCAAATAAGCCTAAAGGCCAACGGGGTGGATAAGAATCGGTTCGGCCAAATAAGCCTAGAAGGCCAACGGGGCGGATAAGAATCGGTTCGGCCAAATAAGCCTAGAAGGCCAACGGGGCGGATAAGAATCGGTTCGGTCAAATAAGCCTAGAAGGCCAACGGAGTGGATAAGAATCTGTCCAGCCATATAAGCCTAAAGACCGACGGGGTGGACGAGAATCAGTTCGGCCAAATAAGCCTAGAAGGCCAACGGGGCGGATAAGAATCGGTTCGGCCACATAAGCCTAAACACAGACGGGGTGGATAAGAATCGGTTCGGCCACATAAGCCTAAACACAGACGAGGTGGATGAGAATTGGTTCGACCAAATAAGCCCAAAGACAGATGGGGCGGATGAGAATCGGTCCGGCCAGATGAGCCTTAAGGCTATACTATCCGTGAGCTGGAGACCTACGTTAGTTTTACCAGAAGTAGATGGTTGAGGGGGACGGGCTAACCTAGTTTCCTGGAATAGGGATGAGGGAGTGATATGTAACAGAAAGAGAGGTCCCCACAGAAGATTCCGAGGAGCCTTCCTCGTACCTATAGAATTATTCTCCGGTGGACATGGTGGCCGCGTGTGCGATGAGGACAACCGAGATAGTGATGGATCAGAGGAGGAGGATAAAAGACAAAGAGAGGAGAAAAGGAGGGGATCCACAATCATTCCATCGGACACGAAACAAAGACACAGGAGGAGAAGGAGGAGAGTTGTCATCACTTCGCCGGAGAAGAAGAGCAGCGACCTTGATCTTGAGTCGCGTACTCTTTCTTGTATTTGTAACCCAATCAGAAGAGGTTTTCTCCTCCACCTCGGGAAGTTTCCTTTCGTAGGAGGCATTCATAGTGGAAAGTGTTTGGGCATTGTCCCCGGTGAGAGAGCTCACCTCCGTGGAGTAGGAATACTCATTCCGAACCACGTTATATCTTGTGTTTTAGTTTCCGCTGTTTGTTTGGGGGTTTTGCGTTTCTTGATTTCGTCTTCTACATCCATTTTACTGTTGCGGTCTGTGAGAACCCCTCAAAAGCTCCCTTCGTGCATTCGTCGCGTCGAAAGGGGGCAAAGCGAATTTTCCTCGCCGCATCATTACTTATGGGAAAAAGTAGCAGCAGTACTGCTAATAAATCATATTGCATTTCAAAAACTAAATGTGATGTTGTACTTGATATCTCATTTTGCCCATACATATTCATACATGCATATTATATGTGTTATTTATTATATCTTTTTATATTCTTGGCAATACGTGAGATTATATTTTGTGTTATATTTCTTATTCAATTGACTAAGTAATTGTCCACTTAGGCAATATTCCTACTGGGACTAACTTTATCCAATGAAAAGAATACATGATAGCGGTCTTAAGATGTATGGACTTAGACTATGCGTTGAGATATGATCGTCCTGTATCTCTGGCTAGTGTGGTGGCGGAACGGAAGAACCGAGATTTCTTCGGTTATGCTTAATTTTTATCCCCGCGAAGCGGAAAAAATCCCCGTGTGGTGGCGGAACGGAAGAACCGAGATTTCCTCGGTTATGCTTAATTTTTATCCCCGCGAAGCGAAAGAAATCCCCGTGTGGTGGCGGAACGGAAGAACTGAGATTTCCTCGGTTATACTTAAGTTTTATCCCCGCGAAACGGAAGAAATTCCCGTGTGGTGGCGGAACGGAAGAACCGAGATTTCCTCGGTTATACTTAATTTTTATCCCCGCGAAGCGGAAGAAATCCCCGTGTGGTGGCAAAACGAAAGAACCGAGATTTCCTCGGTTATACTTAATTTTTTCCCGTGAAGCGGAAGAAATCTCCGTGTGGTGGTGGAACGGAAGAACCGAGATTTCCTCGGTTATACTTAATTTTTATCCCCGCGAAGCAGAAGAAATCCCCGTGTGGTGGCGGAACGGAAGAACCGAGATTTCCTCGGTTATACTTAATTTTCATCTCCGCGAAGCGGAAGAAATCCCCGTGTGGTGGCGGAACGGAAGAACCGAGATTTCCTCGGTTATACTTAATTTTTAATCCCGTGAAGCGGAAGAAATCTCCGTGTGGTGGCGGAACGGAAGAACCGAGATTTCCTCGGTTATACTTAATTTTTATTCCCGCGAAGCGGAAGAAATCTCCGTGTGGTGGCGGAACGGAAGAACCGAGAGTAGGTGGAGGAATTGCTGCCCTGTCCCGATGGTTGGTCCATGACAAAGGGAAAGAAAAGGGAAAGATGGAAGCTATACAGTAAGGGTTGGAAGTCTTTATAGCGAGGAAGAAGAAGGGCGCATTTGTTTGTAGAAGAGATGGGGATAATAAATGCCAGTAAAGAAGGGGAATCGTAGAGACAGTAGGTGGAGGGTCGCCGGAACTGTAACTTTAATTAAGAGGGTCTGAATCCCCGGGAGACGATGAAAGAAGGTATGTTCGGGCCAGATTACAGTCCTTCTGAGGACAGAAACCTTACTTCTACAGGAAAACGACAAAAGCAAATATCAGTTCCCTCCCTCATTTTTATTAACATGTTTGAAAAGGATTACATCATTTAATCTATGAAGGCTTTTTGTTGCTTTTAACAGAAGAAGCATTCGAAGGTTCTTGGGGTGGGGAAGATGTCAGGATAACCCTATAGCGCTCGCCTTGAGCCGGAGGTAGCCCTGATGGACCTTCATCCAAAGGAGGTGAACGAATCCTCACGGGGGAGACTGGGAGGAAGGCCAGCGCCGATGTAAGTGGGGGAAGTTCGGCAACAGCACGGGGGTCTCCCACTGTGTACTCCCATGTGAAGGGAGGATTCCATACCCTATTGCGGAACGAGGGAAATGGTGCACGAAAGGACCTCTCTGTAGGAGGAGTTGGAGCTGGAATGGGAGGAGGAAAAGGAAGAGGGCGGAAGGCTGAGGTGGCGGTTGAGCGGGTCTCCGAATCTTGATGCCTTGAAACCAGTCTTGTAGCTCAGATTACGATTACGAAGAAATCTCGATGGGTGTGCCCAGAGAGTGAGATAGAGGGACGAAGACATGGAGAGCGATGATTTATAGTGGAAGGAAAGCGAAGGCAGAAGTTCTTGGGAAGGGGAAGAAGATGAAGAGACGGATATCGCTTCCGAAGTAGTAAGAGGGATAGGGAAGATCAACAGGCGAAAGTTATTTAAAGTGTTGGCCGAACCGTAGCGATTGACATTAGGCCAAGTGGGAGTCTGTTAGTAATATATGAGAGATGTCCTAAGGCAATCACCTTATGTATGAACCATTTATATGATAAATGAAGATTCACTATTTGAGTATACATATTTTATGTATTTGATTGGATCTTAAACTCATTTACTGAATGTCCACGATACGATTCACAGCATGAGAGAATTTGTGATTGGATCACAACTAGTGAGTATCTCTACATGTGTAATTGTGATGTATCGGAATTATCCTAGTCGATGAATTGATGGATTTGGACACCATCAATTCGCCGAGACTAACGAGGTATACTCCTTGGTGTATCCAAGCGGTGATTCTCCGGTGGAGACATTGTGATGTCCGAGTTAATCGTGGATGCTAGTTATGGTAACTAGTTCATTGGGTGACCACCGTAAGACTTCATATGGTTCTCTGCATATATAGATATGTCAACAAGTTCTTGTGGCTTAAGTCACGATGTTCCTTTCGACTTATGTATTCAAGTCATCTTGATCATGGAGACTTATGCTTTGACATCTTAAGCAAACATCTCTAAGGAGATGTGGACCCGGGATGATTGGGTATAAGTCAAAGTGATCGAAGGTGTTTGAATAGCCTATAAAGGATTCACCACTCCTTGCGAGGAGATGTATACCCATGGCCTCTCGTCGGATTGTTACTAAAGTCGTTGGCCAAAGCATTACATGTTTAGAGTAAGGTACTCTTCGATACATGTGGAGTAACTAGAATCCGTAGGACGAGGAAATGATACTTGGGCTAGGTGTGACGTAGTCAGCCTAGTGGGGACTGACACAATAGACCATGTCACGAACCAAGTGGGTATAAGATGAGTGAAGGGAATGGGGCACGATTCATTCGAGCATCAAGGATTTGAGAAATAGTTATCGATCAACCGTTGATCTTTTCGGTTAATTGGGGATCATGATGTACTACTAGGTGCCACTCATGATCGTTCTATAATTAATGGTTAATTATAGACGGCCAACATAAACCGAGAACCTATTTGGTCACACGCACAACGAGCGTAATCCAAAAGATTTAAAACGAGCTTTAGAATGGGATTCTCAGACCGAGAGAAACTAGGTTTGGTTGGACCAAACATAAAGCGAGCATGAAATCGTTTCAGTCGCAATGGAAGCGTGGATGGGTCGTGTCTTATGAAGACATAATGGATGAACCAAAATGGTTTGGTTCTAATCCAATTGAGGAGAATAAACCAAAGGGTTTGGTTTATTTTAAACGAATGAACCAAAAGTTGGTTCGGTTCGTTTTAACTTAAAATAAACCATCATGGTTTGGTTTATTTTAACTTATCTTAATGGAGCGGGTTAATGGGCCTAATGGTTATGATCCAATAACCATTAAGAGAATTAGTTCTCTATAAAAGAGGGCTTAATGGATAATTAAGCCCTAATCCAAACCCTAGTTGGAGTTGCCGCCCAACCTAGGTGTGCCGCCCAACTCCATTGCCGCCCAACCCTTGTGCTGCCGTCCACCTCCTTGTCGGCGTCCAAGCTTCAGCCGGTGAACCCTCCGGCGACCCTCCGGTGATCTTCCTAGGCCTCGGTGAAAAGGTGAGCACTTGTCTTCCTTGTTTTGGCCGGCGCCTACTCCTCCACCAAGCTGTCCAGTTTTCTGGACAGCTTCTTCTCCTCTCGTCGAAGCGTCGTTTGGACGACGGTTAGAGCTCCGACAGCGGCTAACTTACCGGGGATTCGATCTCCGGTAATCCTCTGAGGTGGAGGACGAAGGATTCGTCAATCGGTTGACGAATACCTCTCCGGAGAAGCGAGTTTTGAGAACTCGTATTAGGATCCGAATTTGGATTCGGATCGTGATCATCTCTCGATCACGTCGTCTTCAACACGAGGCTAGTAACCCATACGAAGACGAAGCTCGTGGCTTAGCGAAGTCATCCCGAGGAACTCGGCGTGGATACGGATAGAGACGATTCTAGCGAGGATCGTTCCGGTTGATGCCGTTCCCGCTACACGTCATACGAAAGGTATAACGTAGATAAATTTCCTTTTATTGCAAATTTAAATTTACGGTTATGTCTACACTTATTGTAATATGCATGCGTGTGTTGTGTGTGTTGTAATAAATAGGAGTATTATTATTTTTATTGCTTCCGCTGTGTTCATGTTTACGAAACATGATCGAACACACACACGCCGCGGTGCCGGAAACCCAACACTCTTGGTGGAGGCCTTCTTCTTCTTGGCAGCCTCAATCGCCTCCCCTTCCACCAAAGCTTCCTGCATTAGGTTATTTGCAAAATGCATTGGTAAAAAAGACGGATAACGCAGGAAGAAAATTATATTGCAAAGTAAGTGTCATCCTACCTACAGCAATCGAGGTCGTCGAAGAGAGGGGGGATAGTCCAAAGTATCTTAAAAGGGGAGTCTTTATTAGATGATTCGAATAGTAGTGTGACTCTCCTAATATTCTATAAACCTCCGGGAAAGGGCATTTGATCCTCATTTCCCGGAAGGAAGGCAGCTCGGGAAGGTCTACCTTCTAGGTATCGAAATAAGGTAAAAGATGACGGAAGTTGTACAAAAAAGTATAATTCTTCCCATCCCTTATGGGAAGTAGGCAGATTCACTAAGAATTGACAGTCTGGGCGGCTAGATAGATAAAAGAGACCTGCCTTAGAAGATTTCAATTGAAAGAAGCAATGGAATATTTCAGGGGTTAGGGAGAGGTTTAGGTGTTGAAACACTATATGTGCTCCCGACAGAATTCGAAAAGAGTTGGGGGTGAATTGGTTGAGGGGTAATCCATAGAAGTCTAAAAGGTCTAAATAGATAGCCGGTGCTGGTAAGGATAGGCCGTTAAGAAAATGTTCAGAGAAGAAGCAAGTCAGACCAGGAGGAGAACGGTTTGGTCGATGCATTTTGGTCGTAAAGCAGCATTTTAAGGAAGGGTCTATAAACCTGTCCTTAAGATTACAGAAATAGTGGTCGCGGTCTAGTTGGGTTATGGTATGCTCATATCACGCAGGAGAAGGGATGGTCTTAGGGGCCATAGGTATAAAGCAGAACAGAGCACTTACTTGGAGGGTGAGAAGAAGAACGTATAAGAAGGAGAGGGTTGGGTCGCTGGAACGCCGCCGATGAAAGTCGCAGGAGAGAAGAAGTGAAAGGGACAGGATTGCTGGACACGCTAAGTAATACCTAAAAGGAAAAGACGGAGGTTTATATAGGGTTTTTCGTGACGGTTCAATTACAGGAGAAAAAAGAGGAGCGGGGCCCATGGGCCTATTAGGCCGCCTCAAGTATATATTGTAAAGCTTTAAGGGAGGAGTAAATTTGAATTAGTAAGGCCAAGGAGGGAGCATGAATCGGTTCGGCCACATAAGCCTAAACACAGACGAGGTGGATGAGAATTGGTTCGACCAAATAAGCCCAAAGACAGATGAGGCGGATGAGAATCGGTCCGGCCAGATGAGCCTTAAGGCTATACTATCCGTGAGCTGGAGACCTACGTTAGTTTTACCAGAAGTAGATGGTTGAGGGGGACGGGCTAACCTAGTTTCCTGGAATAGGGATGAGGGAGTGATATGTAACAGAAAGAGAGGTCCCCACAGAAGATTCCGAGGAGCCTTCGCCCCGAAACCCATTGATGGACCTACAGGAGTCCAAATTTCGAAATCTTGACATCGACTGAAAGATCGAACGGCTTCACATGTTGTTGCGTCGAGGAAACTTCCTTTTGATCCTCCTACCTCCCAGTTTCGGCCGCGTGCCACTTAGCACGGGGTCTGATTTCTGAAAATTTACTGTGTAAACCTAATACTGCCTTTAAAAAACATAAATTTTGGACACGATACACAGAGGGTCAAGCCCCAAAGCCACTGGAGTTGGTTTGGACCGAAGTTGAGGTGACTAGGGCCATCAATGGGTTTTGACCGAAACTCATTGATGGACCTACAGGAGTCCAAATTCCGAATTCTTTACATCGACAAAAAGACCTAACGACTTCACATGTCATTGCGTCGAGCAAACTTCCTTCTGATCCTCCTACCTCCCAGTTTTGGCCCCGTGCCACTTGGCACGGGGCCTGATTTATGAAAATATGGTGCTGAGAATTAATTCCCAAGAACACAGTGGTCCTGGAAATTTAATTCCCAGGACCACGTCCATATGGGACCTGGCCGAGAAATAATGTGGTGCTGGGAATCTTAATCCCAGGAACACGGTGGTGCTGGTAAGTGAATTCCCAGCACCACGTATAGTTTCGAACTGGCCGAGAACAAATGTGGTGTTGGGAACTAATTTTGCCTTGAAAATCAGAAATTTTGGACACGATACACAGAGGGGCAAGTCCCAAAGCCACTGGAGTTGGTTTGGACCGAAGTTGAGGTGACTAGGGCCATCAATGAGTTTTGACCGAAATCCATTGATAGACCTACAGGAGTCCAAATTCCGAATTCTTTACATCGACAGAAAGACCTAACGGCTTCACATGTCGTTGCGTCGAGCAAACTTCCGTCTGATCCTCCTACCTCCCAGTTTCGGCCCCGTGCCACTTGGCACGAGGCCTGATTTCTGAAAATATGGTGCTGGAAATTAATTCCCAGGAACACAGTGGTCCTGGAAATTTAATTCCCAGGACCACGTCCATTTGGGACCTGGCCGAGAAATAAGGTGGTGCTGGGAATCTTAATCGCAGGAACACGGTGGTGTTGGTAAGTGAATTTCCAGCACCACGTACAGTTTCGAACTGGCCGAGAACAAATGTGGTGCTGGGAATTAATCCTGCCTTGAAAATCAGAAATTTTGGACACGATACACAAAGGGGCAACTCCCAAAGCCACTGGAGTTGGTTTGGACCGAAGTTGAGCCACTTGAAAGGGTTATTAGCAACTCTCAAGACATAAGATGAAAGGTATATACAAAGAATATAAGACTGTCTTACTCTATTTTTTTTAGTTTCAATAAACACTCCCCGACGTTTGGATCCATCTTACCGGTGAATTCTTTATAAGCTTGCTGTATACAAAATAAAACTGTTCAGTTTTAGAAATATTTTGTCTGAAAAATAGGACTGGACAGGATAACTTATGCTCACCTCCAATATCCTCTGCTTGACTTCGTCGAGTGTTGGTTGTTTGTCCGTGGAGACTTGTGTGTCAGTATCTGATATTTCTGGTTCACTCTCCTCGGCAATTGATTTCCCTTTTTTATCCTGGCCTGACTCCTGCTCAATGTTTGACTCTGCAGGAGAGATATTAGGGTCTACTGAGGGATACTCAATAGCCTTGCTGGGGACAATTTGAGTTTCAACTCTCCTTCTTTTAGGGATGTTTGAAAACCATGCAGGAGGGAGGCTTCTAAGGCTAGGGGGTGATAGACCGTCAAGAGCCTTCTTCCTCACACAAACCTTCCGCCTAGTGTATGCAGAAGAAGGCTGTTGGGTTTGTACAACTTGTATAGGCTGTGATTGTAACCCCTCTACATCCCGGGATTGTAAATTGAGTTGAAGCTCCAGTATTAAACTGTCCTTTTCAGCGATTAATGCTTCTTTTTCAGCAATTATATCATCCCTTTCACTTATCTCGGTGTCCTTCCTGTTCCTGACCTCCTCTAACTCTTGAATAAGCTCCTGTATTTTCTTTTCTTGTTGTTCGATGGTCGCTTCCTTAAGCATGGTGATCTGCTGTTTCCCTAACACTGTCACATTCATGCTGCTTTACATATTTTGTGACAGTGAACTCCACGTCTCCACTTGCAACTAGACTCCATGAACAAGGCTGACTAAAGCAAATAACTTTAATTCTATTAAGTCTGGTGTCAACTGGCTTGTATTTGAAGTTTTTTAGCATCACATGCCTTACTAGTGCATCTTTAAACTCTTGTCGAGAGGAAAAAACTTGTCCAGTGAAAAATTCATTTGGATCTGATGAACCGACATCTGCCAATAGTCTTATTTGTGGATTTAAAACATAGGGATCATCAGCAATTGGAAACACTTCCTCTAAGTCACTGTACTGATCTGGGTTTAACTCACCTTCTTCATGTTGGATATCATCAGCTAAGAATTCTTCCTAAGGATTTGTATATTCTAACTCTTCTATCGCATGTATATCACTTACCTCCTCTTCACTCTAAGTTTGTTCAAAATATTCATGATCTACTGTGGTAGCAGTGACAAACTCTTCTTCGAGTATGGAAGAAGCGTCTCTATTTATATCAAGGTGTTGATCACTGGTAATTCTATTGCTCACATCAGTAAACTGAGATGAAGATGGAATATTACTTGGGCACAGATTTATGGAATCTTGATCATCTAACTCTCTATCCTTCAAATTTGATTCAATTGTTTCCAAAAATATTAACACTTCATCAGGAAGGGGGTCGTCCCTGCAAATGTTTTTTAAATCAATACTGTTATATGTAGTGTGCTAAACAAGTAGGCTGAATTTTTTTAACTAGGCTTTAGAAGTCTGAAGACAAGTGGAGGATGAGAGTTTATAGTTAAGTTTCCCGATTATGCACTTAACTAATTAGAACATTTGATGTTGATAGGGCCATCAATGGGTTTTTACCGAAACCCATTGATGGACCTTTCAATGTTGAAATTATGAACGGTTTATATGGAATGGAAGAGGAAGACATTTACAGGGTTTATGCGCAGAGGGATACTTAGTTCCCACACTCCTACAGGCAGTTATGGGTGCGTGCCAATTGGCACGCAACATGCTAATTGGCACACTCGTCTGAATGTTGGCACAGAGCATTAATTTTCATAACTACTGTTTGGGAGCATAAGGAAAGGTGGAGAATGATAGTATAGGCCACGCTTGGACTCGACCCGCCTAGAGGACTTTATTTATCTCCAATATAAATTGACAGCACCACTCTTTATCTCGGCCAGGTTCCCTCTCCATGGTGCTGGAAATTTATATCCCAGACCCACGGTGGTGCTGGGATATAAATTCCCAGCACCACCATTTATCTCGACCAGTTCCATCTCCCTAGTGTTGAAATTTTTAAACGCAGACTCACTGTGTTGCTGGGGTTTTAGTTCCCAGCACCACCAACAATTCCGGCAAATTTTATGTACATGGTGTTGGAAATTTCATTCCCAGGACCATGATGTTGCTGGGAGTTTTAATCCCATTACCACGGAGGTGCTGGGATATTAATTCCCAGCACCACCATTTTTCTGGATTAGTTCCATCTCCCTGGTGCTGGGATTTTTAAACGCAGAACCACTGTGTTGCTGGGGTTTTAGTTCCCAGCACCACCAACAATTCCGGCAACTTATATGTACATGGTGCTGGAAATTACATTCCTAGCACCATGGTGTTGCTAGGGGTTTTAATCCCATTACCACGGTGGTGCTGGGATATAAATTTCCAGCACCACCATTTATCTCCACCAGTCCAATGTCAATGGTACTGGGAGTCTTATTCGCATGACCACAGTGTTGCTGAGGTTTCAAATCCCAGCACCACCTTTAATGTCGACAACTTATATCTCCCTGGTCTAGTGAATTAGATTCCCAGCACCAAGGTGTTGCTGGGAGTTTGAATCTCATTACCATAGTGGTGCTGGAATATAAATTACCAGCATCATAATTTATTTCAACAAGTTCATTCCCCATGGTGCTGGGAGTTTTAATCTCAACACCACGGTGGTGACGAGATTTAAATTCCCAGCACCAGATTTTATCTCGAATTTGTTGAACCTTAATAGTGCTGAGAATTTGAAGCCCAGCACCACGATGTTACTAGGATTTAAATTCCCAGCATCACTTTTTATCCAGACCAGCGAGCTGGGAATTTCATTGCCAGCACCACCTACTCTCCCATGGTGCTGGGATTTTAAATTTTAGGGATACGGTGGTGCTAGGAATTTCATTGCCAGCACCACCTACTCTCTCAAACAAATTGAATCTCCTAGTGCTGGGAATATCAATCAGGGAACTTCAGTAATCATGGGATTTAATTGGAAGCATCACCTTTTAAGTTAGGTGGAATTTGTTTAGGTGGCGAAAAAACTCGGTTATGAATCTCCTGCATCGCAATTATGGGTGCATTGGTCTACTTTGGTATGATATGCCTACATCGTATTTATGGATGTGTGGCAAACTTGGCTATACAACCACCTACAATGCATTTATTAACCTCATAGCAGTCTCAAGAATAAAAACACATACATACATGATAATACTATGTGAAGCGACTGGTGAGTGAGCTGCGCCAACTTCTGGATTAAGTGCTGATATATTCGTGGCCAGCAGTGATGTCGTTGATAACTATTAGGGTTTCATCAAAAATGGTGTTGCTCAGTTGGTTTACGGAGGAAACCTGCGTGTGGTGCTCATCAACAGCATGAGTCTGACGCTCCCATGCGGCTGGAAGTGACGTTTGGATGACTCGGAATTTCCAATTGTGGCTCGGATGGATGCAAATCTCTCTCTGCATTAAATTGCAATCTGTTTGGCGGGAGGGGTATTTTGGAAATTATGCGCGCGATTTGGTAATTCTAAAAGTATAGTGCGCATTTTGAGTATTTCGAAACTTTAGCAGCTGTGTTTGGTAAATTGGCGTATGTCATACCGTAGAGGATCAAAATCAATTATAAATCGTCCAAAAAAAAATAAAAAACGTATTTCAACGTTGCTGTCTCTTTATGTATCATACAACAAGATTCGATCTCTTTCAAAAAATCATTCATTGAAATCAAGTATCATGCTCGGTGCGAGCGATTGTACATCCTTACTTAATTGCGCGCATGAGTATGACAGCGGCTTTAGATCACCACGTTATCTCAGTGATCCATAAACTGGGTCTTTAACTTGAATACTAACACATAAAATGAGTACCCTTTAATTTCTCGATATTCAAAAATGGAGAAATTTCGTGTGCTTATGTCAATATTTTTTATAGAAAGTAAATCCGATCCTTTTTCTCTGAGGAACAAAACTGCATGGAGTATATCACTCGTTCTGTAAGCTAGGAACTTAATTGCCTTCGCCTTTACTATCATCAGTGTCTAATAACCATCAATACGTGAGATGAATACGTACGATAGAAATCCAAAGGAACAAATTTACAAGTGCAGGAAGATTCCTGTCATACTTTGAAATTCTTTGTCACTTCTACTGATACAAAGTTATTCGATTGGGTATCAAAAAGGAAGTCTAAAAATTTGTTTTGATCATTGTATAACAATAACATGGTAATTGAGTTAACTTTGGTATTTAAATATATATATATATATATATATATATATATATATATACACAACGTATTTAAAATATATTATGGTCATGAACAGAGCATAATATTTAATATATATATATATATATATAAAAGTTGCTTACAAGAAACAAATGGCTCACTATAGCTAAGTCCTAATTACACATGTGCATTGCCCGATTGGCCCGTTACCCAATTGAACTTTTTCTTTATTTATGCATTGCTTTATGAACATTAAACCAAAAAATAAAAAATAAAAAGTAGTTATGCAGCTTATCCATTATCCACTGCCATTGCTAGATGCCATGAGCAATCAATTGATTTCGTGAAAAAGCACCCTCCTTTATGACTTAGATATAAGATAATCCTAGCAAAAGTAATCCAATCATTTCAATCTAATTAGTGTCGCTATGTTGTCGTCTAGAGCAACTTTCCTCGATCATCTCCAACAAATTGAAAATTTCATGAAAAAATATATAGAGTAAAATAGCAAAATTTCTATTAATGAGAAGAAAAAAACCTCAAATGTAAAAAAAGAAGGATGGTTTACAAACTTTTATTAATCATTATGTAGAATATATGATATTTTTATCGGCTAAATATTTTCCATCCGTTAGTCATTAGCAATGAAAAAAAAAAAAAAGGGGAAGAAACGAATCGAGTACAAGAAAGTGAGTGAGACACAGATCCACCATTTGTTTCTCTCAAATCACCGAATACAAAAATACAATCGCCCGTCGATCATTTATGTCGAAAGGTGTCTGAGTGCGCAGCGCCTTTATATACAAACGTCGATTTAAAGTGACATTTTTAAATGATTAAATAAAGGGAAGGATGAGATTGAGAGGGCCCTTTTGGATAAGGCCTATCCGCTTCCTCCAATTGCCTCTCTCCGCTCCCTTCTTCTTGCTTTTAAAACCCCAAAGAATTAGTATTCAATTTAAGGAACCAAACAAAGTTTCGAATTTTTATTTCTCTCGTTACAATTTTGCCATTAACTCCCCTGCCTCGTATAAATATCGTCAAGCTTCCGTTTCTCCCATCGCCGCCTCGGAATTAACTAATTAACTGGTCGAGGAGTTTAAAGATGAGGGCGGGAGCAGCGTTGAACGCGACGGCGATGGCGACGCCGGCGGACGACGTAGGACATTCGAGGTGGCACTCGCCGGTGCCGTACCTGTTCGGTGGGCTGGCAGCCATGCTGGGGCTCATCGCCTTCGCTCTTCTTCTCCTCGCTTGCTCGTTCTGGAAGCTGTCAAGGCGCCTCGAGGAGGACGTCGGCGGCGCCGAGGCGGATGGAAAGGCGGCAGGGGAGGAGGCGGAGCCGCGAGCGTGCTACGAGGAGAAGGTGGTGGTGATCATGGCGGGGGAGGAGAATCCAACGTATCTGGCGACTCCTATTTCGAGCCGAGCGTCGTCATTTGGCGATGGAGGAGCGAGGAAGGATGAAGAGAAGGATTGCAGGGAAGTGGAACAGTTGGGTGTCCGACAAAGGGAGAGCCAAAACTTGGGGGTGTGAGAAGTGTTCTCGTTTTGAGAAAACAATGGTTTCAATCCCTTTTATCTTCTCTCTCAGTCTCTCTCTCTCTCTCTCGATCCTTTTTCTTTGTTGCGGGATCAATCCACATGCATGTTCTTTTGTCCCTTTTCTGAAACAAATCCTCACATTGCAGAAAAGATCGCAGTCATGAAAGTTTATACTGTGCCGCTCTAGATACTTATCATGTAATCGCAAAGAATTAATGTCAAGGTTATCAAGGACGAATTTATATATATTTCAACCCCTTTTTTTCCCACAAAAAAAAAATGGAAATTTAAAAATCAATTATAATACTTCGACTCAAATTGAGCGTTTTGCTATCAGGAATTGAACAGCTAGCGGGCTGTGCTGATCACCACTTCTCTGCTCAAAGCTTCGTTCTATAACCGATGACATACGCCTTCTGTGGCAACGCGAATCGATTGTGCAGTTCAGCGCGTACACCGGCGCAAGGGATGCGGCCATTCGGGAAAGAAGATGCGTACGTAGAATATGTGAGAGGCGTCTTCTGCTCAATCGATCAGTATTTCAATGGATTAGCGTGCCTAGTGATCTTTATTACCTAGCTATATATCTCTAATAGTCATTAACGGTAGATTAGTCAAGATGATCGGTAGAAGTGAAATATAAATTAAAGAACATCTATCATCAGCTTCTTTCTTTGGTAATTCCTGCTGCAAGTCATTGTCTTGTCCATAGCATTTTCTTAAAGTTTAGTGTAAACACATGCGGTTAATTAACTGGTTGGATAATCGTATTTTTGACGTACGTTGTGGGAGTTATTTGAATCTTCTGGATCCGTAATGGGGTAACATGTCACATTTGGACTGGGATGAGTATAATTAAACTTCTCGAGTGATGGCAATTGCCATGTTATGTTGATTTATATGTCTTTTTGTCGATATAAGACTTTATAAACTTATAACTTAAAACTGACACGCGCGCGTATGTAAAAGCTGTGTGTGTGCATGACGTGCACAATGGGCATAGCAATGCAATACGATTAATAACATCCTTATAAACAAAATAGATTTAAAAATAAAAATAAAAACATTAATTTTGACTAATGATCGGAAAATAACATGTCATGACATGCATGATTACCCGTCTGTTTCCACTTTCGAGCCATTATTGGTCTGTATATTCCCCACCATCGCCTGGTCTCCACCTGACACCAACTACCTTCTACCTTCAAATTAAACCACAAGCTGCGAGAGGAAGATGGAGAGCTCATTCCAAAACCCAAGCTGCTACGATCAAATTGGACCTCCTCCACCACTGTGGAGAAGTTGCAGCTGCAATTGCTCTGCACTCTGCAGGCAGTATATAGTAGTGCGCGCATCACAATCAATAGATGTCCATGGCGGTCACTACTAAAAAAAAATTATTTTTAACGACGAAATTTACCGACGGTATCAAAATACCGTCGTTATTAATGATTCAACAGCGACGGAATTTAATACCCGTCGTTAATGTATATGCATTAACGACGGTATTTTGTCCCATCGTCGATACTTTGTCATTAAAGGTGATTTTTTTTGTTTTGGTCGGTAAAAGTATACCTACAACGATGGTATTTTTCTCCGTCGTTAAAATTTTTTATAAAGTCTATTTAGATTATTAAATTATTGAGTGATTTACTTGATATTTAAATCCCTATAACCTAAGTTTTATCCCGTGCCCTTTTCCCCATCCATCGCCGTTCTTCGCTTGAGCCCCAGTTCGGTGACTTCGTCGCCGCGGCCGATTGCCGGTGTTGCTGGCCCTCTCTCTCCCTCAGTAGTTGCCTTTTCTTCTTCCTCTGTCGCAAACAGCTTCTTCCACCGCCGACTAGTCTTTGATCGAGTGGTTTTGCGTTCTCCAATCGCCCTTGTAGTCTCTTCCTCGCGTCATTGCCTGGGCCTCCCTTGCGAGCATCGATCATCGTGGTCAGCCCCTTTCTGCCCGCAAGCAACTCCATCGCTGTTTGTTTCACTGTCAACCCCACGATCCCAGCGCTGCCCACCTCTACGACCGTCAGCTTACCGTGCACTGTGCGCAACAACACCGGTCGTCGATCTAATGTGCGCTGTGGGTAGCAGCATCGCTGTGCACCCTTCCAATCTCCACTACAAGCAACAGCTTCCCATCGGCCATTGCTACCCTGCCGAGAAGGTACCTGTCACGCTGAGAAGGTAGTATACATCCTATGATAGATACCTCATTTATCATTGCAGTTTCATTTCTTAGACCCAGTAATAGTGATTGAGAAAATTTTATCAAGACCATTCATTATACTTTCCTTTAATGCCGTCAGAAAGATTTTGTCAAGACAACTATTATCTAACTCGTTAGCTATTCAAAATGTTTTACTAAACTATGATCCACAATGAAACCAATAATCTATGTATACAAATTGATAATTCTCAATAATAATATCAATATACCATGCTTGCTACTCTATGATGGTTTTGATCTGAATCCTGGTGTGGGCTTATGTGTATGATTCAACCTTTTCTTTTCTTGTTTTTTTTATATATACCCTACGTTTTATTTTCAAAATGTTAGGGAGTGAAACATTTTTTGAATGTAAACATATAAGTAAGTTGGATTAGCCTTCAATTAGAAGTTGAAGGAAGTTTTTTTTTTCTACATTATGGCCTTTGAGGTTGTCATTTTTAATTCAGTTTGGTCTTTGGTTTTGTCATTATATACTCGTCAACTCTGTTCATGAATGTCCAAGGAGCCTTGTCATTCTGGAACTTAGATTACAGATTACATTCTTATCCTTTTTCCTTCTATTGGTTGTGATTGGAAGGATATTATCCATTTTGATGCTGTCTTCATCTGTTGAGAAACCTCTTTTATTATGAAGAGGTGTAATCATCTTACCAAGGCTTCAAACTGCAAGATGACTTGCAAGTTCTTTTGCTATCATCTTCTTTATTCTTTTCCCCTGTTCTCCTTTTATTCCTTTCAGAAACAATATATTTCTTTTGGAACTCAACTTGATTGTGTTCATCATGGGCATAAATTGTCATAATGGATTGTCACTGTGACAATAACACTGAGACTACCTCTTGTCCAAACTCCAATTGAGTTTCCAGCTCATTTCCAATTCAAACTTTAGGCAGTGGAGAATTTAAACCACTTGAGTTTGTCCATCTTGTAATATGCTAATTACTTATTTACTATGCACCGAGAGAACTGCAGATATGAACTAGTTATATAGTCAACAAAACAAAATTTTCAGCATTATGTACTGGTATAGGAAATAGTGATAAGTTTTTTTTTTTTACATAAGTTGCATACAACTAACATAATTTCCTATTGGAAAATTATAATGGGCACATCTCATGTTCCAGTTGTCTAAATTAAACTTGGAGCAAACATAATTTGTAAATTGTATGAAGGTTCGAAATCTCATTCTGAGTTGGGGTATTAATACCGAGCATGAATGTTATATTGTCAAGCTTGAGTTGGTGCCTTGATGTAATATAACAATCTTTCTGTTATGTTTAAATATAAATGTAAACTAAAGTGATGAAACCTTGCAAGAACCAGCTGAACATCAATTAGAAATATAACAAAATTTAGGCACTCTGTTTCGATTTTGGGAATGTTTATGAAAATATTTGACTCTTGCTAAACAAGACTGCAGCATTGATTCACTTTGTCTTCTTTTTGATTAATTTTTTTCAGAGTTAGCGAGCATGCTTCCCAAAGTTGGATGTGATAAAGTGCAACAATCGATATGGTCAGTCAAATTTCTTTCTAAAATCAGTTAGCATATATAATTCATTTTATTTATTCTGTTGACAACCTTCATTTGGGAAGTTGTCGGCTTAATGACTTTTGTTTCTTATATAAATTGAATGCTCAGGTGTTTAATTGTTATATGCATATGTTGTAGTGGTTAATTATGTTTGTTTCATATTGATAAATCCCTTTTTTTAAACACGAAGATTTACCATTAATTAATACTTGGTAAATTATATTATACCATAGATTGTGTTTTTACTGTCTTATTCTTATAGTTATTATTTTAATAAACGTAAATTATGTTTTTAGCTTACAAGACTATTTAAGAACCCTATTACTCTTATGTGGAAAGGTGGTGGATGTTCCTTAGTAGAGATTTCTGGACTTGACGTTGGATGGGGACAGGTGTATTATTTACCATGATTTTAATAAAATAATTTGCAATCATAATCCTGACTTTTGTTGATTTACTTTTGAAATGATAAATCATATATATATTGGAACCACTTAATTCAAGTTTGCAGCATATATTCAAAGTCACGTAACAATTATTAGTTATTAATCATTTTGTATTCTTCTGTTATTTCTTAATTAAAATATTGTTTTTGCATAACTTTTTCTTAAGTACATTTGAGTAGAAATACATAAAGCATATTCATTTTCTTTACCATTTTCTCTTCCAATAATTCCTCTAGTTTTCAATTAATTAAAATTTTCTCCTACCCTGCCTCTCAATGTTGCACTGTTTGAACAAATTGGATATGATGATTTCCATGCTTCCACTTAAGTATGATAAATTCCATACTGCACTATTTGTTGGATGATAATGTTCATGTTGCACTATAACGTAAAACTAATTATTATTGTAATGTTGAAAATTTGTAATACTAAGAAGGTGCTAAATGTCTTTTAATATTTATCATTTATCTCTTATTTTTATTATTATCTCTTGTTTGTTGAAATTAAATTGTAGATTTAATATTTTGTATATAAAGATTTCTAAATTCTTTTAAAGATCTAATTGTGATGTTTTTTTTTGTCTATTTATTGTAGGTATTGGAGATTTGCAGTTAAATTGATTTGTTGGAGTTTTTGTGAATGTCAATATTTTGCATACGAAGACTAGTTTTAGAGAAATATTCTCTTTTGATGTAAATGAATATTCATTTTACAAATTTAATGATGTATATACATTCATTATGAATTACTGGATGATTTTTTAATATATATGATGTTTGATTTTTATTAGTATTCATTAATATATATTGTGAATTGTGTATAAGTAATAATGACGAAATAATATCTATATAATGATCGTTATTGTTATCATTAACGATGGTATGCTAAATCATCATTAAACAATTAAACGATAATAAATTATTAATGATAATACATATATCCGTCGTTGTTGTTATTAACGACGGTACATATAACCGTCGTTGTTGTTATTAACGACGGTACATATGACCGTCGTTGTTGCCATTAACGACGGTATATAAATCCGTCGTTAATATCAATAACGACGGTAGTTAATACCGTCGTTAAAACTCATTAACGACGATACTTTTATTTCCGTAGTTAATCTTTTTCTGACGAAACTTTTTAGCGATAACTTTCTACGGTATTTAATACCGTCGTTAAAACTCATTAACAACGGGAATTGACTTTTTAACGACGGAAAATCCCATCGTTAAAAGGCACATTTTTAGTTGTGGGTCGATCGCCTTCCCAGAAGATCTCCACAGGATATATATTATTCCTTCTGAACGATAGCTAGCTTCTCATAGCTAACATAAAGATGTGGACCATTGAGCAAAGGATTTAATTTTGCATTTCTGGCCGGCCGACAGCAAGAGGATGTCGAACCAGTATGACGCCGGGTTCGTGCGTACCGAAAAAGGAAGGCGTTGGAAAAATTAGTTGAATCAGTAAATAATTTTTTCCAATTTGGATGAATAAAAAATTAATATGATTTAATTTGGAGATTAAGTTGAATAAATCAGATTCATTCAGATGAAATGACATAAATACTCTTTGAATGATAAAATAAAAGACTTAGATGTATCCAAATGAAGAGATATATATTGTCTCTTGGAAAAAAATGTGATCTAGATCATCTAATTAAATTAAATGGATAAAATTTAATTAAACTAAACGATTCCTCTGCCCCTTCACAAGTATAAATATCATCCCTCACTTCATTGTTCCATACAATTCATTCCAATTAAAAAAAAAAATTAAGCATTGCATGCATTATATATATACTTGTATTATGGAGAGTTCGAAAAGTTTTTTTAGATTCGGAGGTCTTGTAATTTATAGTGTTGCTATCGCAAAATAAAGTCATGATATCTCGGGACAAATTTATCTTAAAGAGATAAAATTCAATTTTAACCTCTATTTTATCTAAACGATATTATATTATTATTCTATCCACGCTCAGATTGCACTTTATTATCTAACCTCGACATCAACAAAAGGGACATTAGTAATTGCATGATTAACATAATGCATGCACGGTACTTGCGATTACAACACCGAGTGCCAAGACAACGAACGAATAGAGTTAATTAATTGTTGCACTTGACCCGAATTAAGATGTTTACGGATGAAAGGGTGTTCTTAGTTAAAGGCCCACCCTTCTCCCTTATTTTATATATCAGCAATGCTTTGCAAAATATTCCAGTAAGAATATTGTATGAGATCGCTCAACGACAGCAACTTAGTTTTTAATGTAATTTCAAAATCTATTAATTGTTTAGGCTTATTAAAACAAACTCCAGCTAGTCAAGACATATCATGGCTCTAGAGTAATGTTGGGTCATGACTTTTATCTTGAGCCAACCTATTATTTGATTAGCAAACAGCTTAGCTTCTTTGCGACGTTGCCACAAAAGATACATACCGTCTTTTTTATTTTTTAGTTGGTATTAGATATTCAGGTATTTGACTTGACTAATTTTGCAGGTGGATGATTCGATCCCACAGAAATATCCCATCGATCATCTAGATAAATTGAAAAATATTCACAATGGACAATTCAATAGTCCAACATCCATAAATTGTCATCTTATTTGAAAGAAAATTCTCATAAATACATTGAAATTGAAGATCAATCTTTAGTATCTGATTTTATATACCATTGATACTATATCGCTGCACCATATACCATCTTTTTTAACTTTCCTTAGAAAGTAAAATTAACCTCATATTTATCTCTGGTTGCTCCTAAAATTTTTGGGTCACTAATTAAGTAAATTATATTTTTTTTTTGTAAAATTGGCATGCATACCCACGCGGATTCTGTACTAATTTTGTAAAATTAGCTTCATGTCTACATTTTTTTTAAAAAAAAGAAGTATATATCATGTATTTCTATTGTACTGAATTAGGATATAATTATATAACCTAATAAAAATATCACTGCTCACAATTCAATCCATCTAATTTTGGCTTTCAAGTTTTTAATATTTCAGATTGATGTGCAAATGTTTCGATTTAAAAAACATTGTATTTAAGAGCCACTTGAATTTTTAATTTGTCAATTTTTTATTATACTTTCGACCATCAAGAATCCGATCCTCTATGACTCATTCGAATTTCTCCACTAGTTAAGTGTCCGATGAATTTTAATTTATTTGACTTCACGCTCAACTTTGACTGTAACTTACAATATTGATCAATCTAATTAAATGATGATTGCATCAATAATCTTTTTTATTATATAATTTCGGATATTTCATACCATCCTTTACTCAACATTAATATATTATTATATTGTCAAATATAAAACTAAATTGACCAATAATATTTATTATGAATTTAATTTGCTAGCTAGTTAGTGTGTTTCCGATCACATACCGTTAATGATTCATTCACATACTAAGGCGTCCCCCATATTTGAGTTAATGTTTTCTTTCATTTGGCAGATAATCTGACTTTTAATTTATTTGTTAATGAGGAAATTGTTAAGGTTATATCTGCATTTAAAGTATTTTAACATTTAATTTTCAAGTAGTTCCTAACTAATTACATGCACGTAGATCTTCTACGTACACTCCTTTTGAAGCTTTCAAAAAAGTGTATATATATATATTATTATTGTTCACTTAGCAATATGTTTGTTTGTTAATTAGCTTGTATTTTCGTCGAGCTGTAACGATTCCTTAACAACGTATTTTGTTCACTTAGCAATATTATTAAATTCAAATTAATAATATTCTTTAAACAAAACGTATAATAAAAATCTTAATGCTACTACTCCCATTTACTTGTTGCCTTTAATAAAGATGTGTCTTCCATCATCAAGTGGCAATTGGCTCTAAAGAAGATGTATTGATGTAAGTAGGTGTATTGATGTCTATCCATCAAGTGTTTTTATATATAGAAGGCAAAATTGACTTACAAATTTAATAAATTATCTTTTTTATTATGAAAATTGACGTACTTAGGACATTCTTTCTTAACATGATCTTTTATCTTACATAAGTAGCAAGTAATTGTAGGAAGTTCGTGGCAGTTCCACGACCGCAGAGGCGCCTGGAAACCGCCGAGCACGCACGCATTTGAAGTCGATCATCTCCTTCCCTTGATAAGGGGAAGGAGTTTGTCCAAGGAGAAGGTTGGGTGGTTGGCTGCTCGGCGAGGTTGGGCTGATCGGCGGTGGATTTCGATCAAAGAGGTGAAGAGAGACATCCGGCGATCTTGGTTTGTGGAAACAGAGGAAACTTCCACCGTGATATTTCCTCCGACGCAAGTCAAAACTCCAACCGGGTAAATAACGAAGAACAGGTATATGCTACATTGGTATCAGAGCAAATTTTTCTGGAAATTTTGTTTACCTGTTCAATTTTTCCCTCGCCGGAACGAGAAAACTCTGTTCTGGAAACTCCTGTAAGGTCGGCATCTGCCTCCTTCGGAGGCGGCGCCTCACCGACGCTTCATCGGTCCCTCAGAGGCGACGGCCTCGGAGGAGGCGCAGCCACCGGCGTCGGAGGCGGCGTCGGAGGGCGACCTTTGAGGCGGCGTCTCGCCAACGCCCAGTCGACTTCTCGGAGGCGACAGAGGCGGCGTGGCCACTGACGCCTCGGCGTCGCTCGGAAAAGGCGCTGGCCGACGCTGCAGAGGTCGATGGGTGCCGTCGGACGCACGCGGCCGCGCGGAGGCGACGGCCGTCGCGGCCCGCCGCCCATGTCGATTGAAGGCACAGGCGTGTCGCGGCCGACACGCCCATGCCGATTGAAGGCAGGCGTGTTGCGGCCGACATGCCCATGCCGATTGAAGGCACAGGCGTGTCGCGGCTAACACGGGTGTGTCGGTTGCTGAATAGGGCATGTTGAGCGCTGGAACTCCTGACACGGACGTGTCAATGATAACACGCCTGTGTTGTTTTGATACGCCGCCCTGTTAACACGAAAAATTCATAAATAAATATTTTTTTTTTGTTTTGTACAGATTATAAAATTTATTTTTGAATAACTCAAAGATAGAACTAGTTTATGACTGTCTATGGGTCAAAATTGATTGATCACTGGGTCAATAAAATGTAGCCTAAAATTCAAGAAGTTTAGTTCTTCTTGATAAATGTATATTTGTTCTGTGCCTTGATTAATTGAAATATACCGGTATTTGTACTGATCTTGTTGGTTGTGTACTGACATGTTTTATTTCAATTTTACAGATGGCGCGGATGTATACCACTATGACCCGGCGCGATGTGTTGCGCAATCGGTATAGAGAGGCTATCGAAGATTTGGACTATGACCCTTTCCATGGAGTCCTTGGACACATTGGGAAGCTGAATAGACTGTTCTGGAAGCTCGAGTTGCAGGAGTTTCCAGTATTAGACAACTACAAGATTTGGGCGTTGATTCGTTCATTGCCCGATAATCTTGCTGACGCGGAACGATAATTTTGGGGGTTACATGAAGGACACGTTTCCTATGCCCAGTTGTGCACAGAGCTGATTAACTATGTTGACTGTGAAGAGGATCCTGAAGAAGACCCTGTGGAGGATTTTGGTTCTCGACTAGTGAGGTCTTTAAAGGATTCTGTATCAGGGCAGCATGTGTTGCCTGTGAGTGTCCCAGCAGAGAGTACTGTAGTTGAGTCTAGACGGAGGGGACATGTCATGATTACTGTTGCGCTAGGGCTTGTCCTAGTGGGAGCAGTAATCGCTTATCTAGTCTATTAGGAGTTGTTTTAGTTTATGAGTATGAAGAATGTAATATGTTACATTCTTAGTAGAGTTTGTTATTTGTTGACACAGTAAAGCATGTTTATTTTAATGATGTGTTCATTTAATGTTGTTGACTCTACATGATGCATGATTATTGAATATGCCCTTGATTAGTTCAAATGAGTATATAATGATATGTTCATTTAATATGTAATATCATGCTGTAATAATGATTAATATCATTAAGTGGGATGTATGTAATAAAATATATCAATATAAGTCGATTGCGCATCTAAATGATGAGTGATAACGCGATTGTCACTTGATTTTGTAAACGGATCAGATTTATCTTGAGTTTATTTTTGAGATTACATACATAAAAACATACACTGAGTAACTAAATAATGTGTTTATTTATGTTAGGTTATGACAACTAAAAACATCATAGCTGAACTGAACAAAGGTGAAAAACTGAATGGGGATAACTATAAAATATGGCACCTCAAGATTCAGTATGTTCTTGAGGAACAGGAAGTCCTAGAGGCTGTTAATCAGGTTATGTTAGAACCTGTTGAGAGTAACGCAGCACAATACAGACGTGACCTTGATGCCTATAAGGTATGGAAAAGGAAGGATTCCACTGCTAAGGGAATATTGATAAGTTCAATGGTGGATGACCTAGTGTTAGAGTATGAGTCATATCCTTCAGCTCATGCAGTCTGGGTAGCCCTTAGAGAAAGATACAGTGGAATAAGTCTGAGTAAGCTTCGGCAGCTGACGATCAGGTTCGACAGCTACAAAAAGCGCCCGAATGCAACGATGGTTCAACATCTCAGGGAGATGTCAAATATGATTCGGGAGCTCTCGTCATGGAGTCAATAGATGAACAACGAGTTGACGGTTATTCGTTCTCTTCCCGATTCTTGGGAGACCATGAAGCAGACCTTAACTCACAGTGAGAGTATTAAGACTTTCGCTGATGTCTCACGGCATGTTGAGCTGGAGGCTGAGAGAGTAGAATCCGCGAGGATTTCTGGCCAAGCCTATTTGGCTGCAGGCTCTGCTGGATCATCTGGATCCAAGAAGAAATGGTACAAGAAGGGAAAGGGAAAGAATAAAAACGTTGCTACTGCTGCTGGGAAGGATCAAATCAAGAAGAAGAAGACAGGGAAGAAACCTAAAAGCAAGTTATCTTGCTTTAATTGTGGCAAGAAGGGCCACTTTGCTCGGGAGTGTACTGAGCCAAAGAAGGTAACTTCTAATCTGTCTTCTGAGCATTTTGTTGCTAGTACTGTGTTGATGGCTGATTCTTATCCTTTGTGGATTATAGATTCGGGAGCAACCAACCATGTAGCTCGAGAGTGGGTTACATATGTAGAGTCTGCGCGGGTACTGCAGTAACAAATAGATCTATGTAGGAAACAATGCAAGAGTCGAAGTCAAGGGAGTCGGCACTTGTAAACTTAACCTTCGTGGTGGAAGTACTTTGTTTCTACATGATGTCTTGTATGCTCCAGAGATTCGAAGGAATCTTGTATCTGTTACTAGTCTTCTTGATTTGGGATACTCTGTAAATTTTTTCAGTCGTTGTGTAGAACTTAAGATTGACTCTGTGTCAATCGGATATGGTTATTTATCTAATGGTTTTATGGTACTAGATGTGGTGCCTGATGTGAATTGTGCGATTCATAGTTGTTTTTCAAACATTGCTCTTACTAGTAATGCGGATATATCTGATGAGGTTTGGCATGCTAGATTGGGACATATAGGACAAGAACGCATGAATCGATTAGCTAGAGAGGGTTTATTGGGCTCTCGTGCTAAGATTAGCTTGTCTATATGTGAGCATTGTCTTGCTGGAAAAGCAACTAGGAAACCATTTGGAAAGGCTATTAGAGCAGACTTGCTATTGCAATTGATTCATTCGGATATTTGTGGTCCGATGAGTGTGAAGGCTAGGCATGGAGCTTCCTACTTCATTACATTTATTGATGATTTCACTAGGTATGGTCATGTGTATTTGATTTCTCAAAAATCTGAAGCGTTGGATTATTTTATTTGTTACTTGAACAAAGTTGAGAATCAAACGGAACGTAAGGTTAAGGCCTTACGCACTGACCGTGGGGGTGAATATCTGTCTGATTTGTTCAAGACGACATGTAATGATAAGGGGATTATTAGAAAGCTAACGATCCCAGGAACTCCACAGCAAAATGGGGTTGCTGAAAGAAGAAATAGGACTCTTCTTGAAATGGTTAGGTCAATGATGGCGCAGGCTAATTTGCCGATCTCCTATTGGGGAGATGCATTACTAGCTGCGACCTATATACTTAACAAAGTGTCTTCAAAGTCAGTTCCATCGACCCCATATGAACGTTGGACGGGCAGAAAATCAGATTTGAGCAATCTGTGACCCTGGGGGTCAGCTGCCTACGTTCATGATAGTTCTCACAAATATGGAAAACTCGGACCTAGAGGTAAGAAATGTATCTTTATAAGATATTCTGAGACCTCAAAAGGTTATGTTTTTATAGGTGAACAACAAGATGGAACAATCTCTGAGATTGAGTCTAGATATGCCACTTTTCTAGAAACTGAGTTCCCAACAAAGGGTGAAGTTGATAAGACAGTTCTTCTTATTGAGGAGGATGAGTCGTTATCAACAAGACAGGTGTCCAGTGGGATACCTGAACCTAGTCAACCAAGTGGGAGTAATGTGCCTGATCACGGGGTGACTTCTCAACAGCCCAACTTACAAAAAAGTATTCGTAAGATCATACCTAAAAGAAGGTTTGACATTGAGAATGAGGCAATGATAACACTCCCAGTTGACGAAGATGAACCTCAATCAGTTGAGGATGCGTTGGGATGTAGGGTTAGAGATAAGTGGAAAAGCGCAATGGAAGAAGAAATGGAGTCAATGATTTGGAATCAAGTTTGGGAGTTAGTCGATCTTCCTCCTGGCCGAAGGGCTATTGGGAATAAGTGGATTCTCAAAATAAAGAGGAAGTCTGATGGATCGATTAACCGATACAAGGCTCATTTGGTTGCAAAAGGATTTACCCAAAGAGAGGGTATTGACTTTGAAGAGACATTTTCTCCCGTAGTGAAGTTTGTGTCAATCCGAGTTATTTTGACCTTTGTGGCACATTATGACTTGGAATTACATCAGATGGATGTCAAAACCGCTTCCATGCGGTGAGCTTGGCGAGGAAATCTATATGGTTCAAAGAAGGTTTCGTTGCTTTAGGCCAAGAGAATAAAGTATGTAGATTGAAGAAATCTATATATGAATTTGAAACGGCGTCACATAAGATTTAACAAAGTGGTTTTACTTATGGTTTTGATATGATCAATGAGGATCATTGCGTTTTCCTAAAGAAGAAAAAAAGGAAAGTATGTTATTTTATCATTATATGTTGATAGCAGGAAATGACATAGGTTTTATAGTGGAAGTCAAAAAGTGGTTGTCTTCACAATTTGACACAATAGATATGGGAGAAGCTGAATACATCTTAGGAGTAAAGATCATCAGGGATCGATCAAAGAGACTTTTGAGTTTGTCACAAGAGTCTTATATAACTAAGATATTCTGACATTTCAACATGTACATTACTGACGGTGAGCAGACACCTATTACGAGAGAGTCTTGTTTTGAGCAAAGTATGAGTCCCAAAACTCGGTGAAATAGTCGACATGAATAAAAAATCGTATGCTAGTGTAGGTAGTTTAATGTATACTATGTTGTGTACTCGTCCGATATCGGCTATGTTGTTGGCTTAGTCGGTAGGTTCGGTCAAACCGGGATCGAGACAACGGAAGGCGGTGAAAAGGATTTTCGGATATCGAAGCGACGCAGTTATTCTCTCTGTTATCGAGGATCGGATATAAGCCTTAGGGCTATTGGATCTGATTAGGTGAGGGGACTGGATGATAGAAAATCAACATCGGTTATGCGTTCTTGTTGAATGGTGGCGCGTCTCACTGCGAGCGACAGAAAGCGAACTGTGTGGCCTTATCTGATAGGTGAATATGTAGCATGTTGGTGTCTGGCGATCGCGATCTGGTTGAGAGGTTCCTAAAGCATTTGAAGATTCTTGAGGGATGAGTCCGATGGTATTTATTATTGTGATCATTGCGATAGCTTTTTCGAGGATCGAATATCACAAGGGCAAGCATATAGCTATAAAATACAACTTTATCGAGGATATTGTTGCTAAAAGAAGGTGATTATTGAGTATATCCCTACACGAGCTATGCTTTGCCGGATCCTTTTACTAAGCGATGACTAGAAGAGTAGTGTAACAGTTTTGTAATGACAATTGAATGTTATGATTTGATTGTTTGAAATGTCAGCCATAATAAATTCAGTGTATGTTATGTTACATTCTAGTGATAAGATCTCGATAGGCATGTTGGCAGGTAGTGATTGGTCCTCTCACATGAACAATCATCTCTATTTGTTGTGTATGAATAGAGGTAAGACCGATGCTTATAGGTCAGGCTATGTGGTTGTTAGCTTTGGAAGCTGTAAAATTTGTTACATTCCTATAAGTTAGGGTCGTCTTGATATTTGTATCAAGATAAGATCATTTTGTGGTAAATGATCGAAGTAAATGTACCCACCATTTACTATACTTATTTTTTGAGCCAGATTAGAATTCATATGTTGAATTCTGGATTCATGTGTTGAATTCTGGATTAGACATTGGGAATGTCTAGATCGAAATCTATACGATGTTAATTTGAGAGAAACATGCGCTCTTTATTGGTAAAGAGGACGACATTGTAGCATGTGAATCATACCACATGTGCTAAGACGATAATAAGGGTAGTAGAAGAATGGATCCCTGCTTCTCTACTATGTGAGCCCTTTGAGATTATATGTTGATCTCAAAATTTATCCTTTGTGACTATTTAGGTGTCTACTTGAAGTTTTAATCAAGGTTTGCTACTTTAGCATGCCTACCTATGACTATGTATGATTCGGTCTATGGAACATGACTAAGAAAGCGATTGATTGAAATGAATAGATTCACACTAAAAAGGAAGATTAAATAGTTTTACATCTAATGAGTATTATTCACTAGTCGACTCTTTTCTGTTGTGTATAGAAATGTTTGTGAATATTTGGAATATGAGACATGCTCTTGACATGATGGTCAATTTAAGGGATTAGAGATGTTCATATTGATGTAAATGAGATTATTTAATCTGGGTAAAAAGCAAGACATGAATGTTTCAGGTAAACGGTTATGTACCACCAGAAATATGATTTTGTATCATCTGGAAAATGACTGTGTGTCACCTGGAAAATGGCTGTGTGCCATAAGATAAATGGTTTTATACCACCTGGAGATGACTTTGTGTCATCGGGAGAATGATTATGTATCATATGTAGAGTGGCTGAGTTAGGCGTAACAACTTCTCTTAGCATGCATCACTCTATGAGCAGCTATGTAAGGTGTAACAACTTTCTTAGCATTTGAACACTCAATGTGCTTGTTGTCGCACGAACCATTTTCTAATTTGATGTTTCATTTAGTCTTTGTGATTATTAATCTATGTTCTATTAGTCTTTTTGGACAATAGATGTTGCTTCGATTTAGTCTATGTGACTAAACACCTCTTCTAAAATGATCTGTGTGATCATTTAGTCTATGTGACTAAACACCCCTTCTAAAATGGTCTGTGTGATCATTTTTATCTGTGTGACATACCTTGGACGAGTGAGAGATGTAGGAAGTTCGTGGCAGTTCTACGAACTGCACAGAGGCAGTTCGTGGAACCGCCTCGAGCACGCACGGCTTAAAGTCGTGCGTGCATCTCCTTCCCTTGATAAGGGGAAGGAGTTCGTCCAAGGAGAAGGTTGGGTGGTTGGATGCTTGGCGAGGTTGGGCTGATCGGCGGTGGATTTCGATCAGAGAGGTGAAGAGAGACATTTGGCGATCTTGGTTTGTGGAAACAGAGGAAACTTCTACCATGATATTTCCTCCGACGCAAGTCAAAACTCCAACCGGGTAAATAACGAAGAACAGGTATATGCTACAGTAGTTGCCTTATCTTGTTTCTCTTATTCATTTAGGCTAGATGTCCCTGTGTCAATAGTTTGCTTTATTTTCTTGTCGACAATGTTCCTCTTTCTTTTGTTGTTGATATCTTGAGAACTGAATGCTAGATTACCACTCTTTGATATCTCTCGCTTTAGTCTCTTCTCCTTTTCCACACATGGAGTTATAAGCTCATTTAATATTCACTGCACTTCTGAGTGTTGTAACTTATATATCTTGAAGGGTGTAAACTATGCAAGAAGAGACAATAAGACAAAATGCACCAATATATTTTCAGACATTTCTAATTTCAGTATTTTAAGTCTTGTGATAATGTTAGACATCTCCATGATGTACTCTCTAATATTTTCCTTTTCTTTATATCTCATAGTAACAAATTTTGATAAGAGTGTGCTTGTTTCAACCTTTTTACTTGAGGTGAATCGGTCTGCTAATTGATTCAGAAACATTTTGGCATCCTCTTGCTCAATTATATATAGAGCCTCTAATAACTTCTGGGATTGACAACGTCATAATGCTTAGACTCATATGATTATAGTGCTTCTACCTTTTAAATTGAGTCATTTATTCCACCATACTAGTACTAGTCAGAGATGCAGGACGATCATATCTCAACGCTTAGTCTAAGTCCATACATCTTAAGACCGCTATCATGTATTCTTTTCATTGGATAAAGTTAGTTAGTCCCAGTAGGAATATTGCCTAAGTGGACAATTACTTAGTTAATTGAATAAGAAATATAGCACAAAATATAATCTCACGTATTGCCAAGAATATAAAAAGATATAATAAATAACACATATAATATGCATGTATGAATATGTATGGGCAAAATGAGATACCAAGTACAACATCACATTTAGTTTTTGAAATGCAATATGATTTATTAGCAGTACTGCTGCTACTTTTTCCCATAAGTAATGATGCGGCGAGGAAAATTTGCTTTGCCCCCTTTCGACGCGACGAAGGCACGAAGGGAGCTTTTGAGGGGTTCTCACAGGCCGCAACAGTAAAATGGATGTAGAGGACGAAGTCAAGAAACGCAAAACCCCCAAACAAACAGCGGAAACTAAAACACAAGATATAACGTGGTTCAGAATGAGTATTCCTACTCCACGAAGGTGAGCTCTCTCACCGGGGACAATGCCCAAGCACTTTCCACTATGAATGTCCTCCTTTACGGAAAGGAAACTTCCCGAGGCGGAGGAGAAAACCTCTTACAGTTGGGTTACAAATACAAGAAAGAGTACGTGCGACTCAAGATCAAGGTCGATGCTCTTCTTCTCCGGCGAAGTGATGACAACTCTCCTCCTTCTCCTCCTGTGTCTTTGTTTCGTGTCCGATGGAATGATTGTGGATCCCCTCCTTTTCTCCTCTCTTTGCCTTTTATCCTCCTCCTCTGATCCATCACTATCTCGCGGGTTGTCCTCATCGTACACGTGGCCACCATGTCCACCTGGAGAATAATTCTGTTATAGGTACGAGGGGCGAAGGCTCCTCGGAATCTTCTGTGGGGACCTCTCTTTCTGTTACATATCACTCCCTCATCCCTATTCCAGGAAACTAGGTTAGCCCGTCCCCCTCAACCATCTACTTCTGGTAAAACTAACGTAGGTCTCCAGCTCACGGATAGTATAGCCTTAAGGCTCATCTGGCCGGACTGATTCTCATCCGCCCCATCTGTCTTTGGGCTTATTTGGTCGAACCAATTCTCATCCACCTCGTCTGTGTTTAGGCTTATGTGGCCGAACCGATTCTTATCCACCCCGTCTGTGTTTAGGCTTATGTGGCCGAACCGATTCTTATCCGCCCCGTTGGCCTTCTAGGCTTATTTGGCCGAACTGATTCTCGTCCACCCCGTCGGTCTTTAGGCTTATGTGGCTGGACCGATTCTTATCCGCTCCGTTGGCCTTCTAGGCTTATTTGACCGAACCGATTCTTATCCGCCCCGTTGGCCTTCTAGGCTTATTTGGCCGAACTGATTCTTATCCGCCCCGTTGGCCTTCTAGGCTTATTTGGCCGAACCGATTCTTATCTGCCCCGTTGGCCTTTAGGCTTATTTGGCCGAACCGATTCTTATCCGCCCCGTTGGCCTTCTAGGCTTATTTATCCGAACCGATTCTTATCCGCTTCGTTGGCCTATTTCCCAACAAAGTACCCTCGCTAACTTTTCCGTACCAATTATTTCAGGCATTTGCGCCCGACCCGTTCCTCTCTTTTCCTTCCACTGAACCCTTTAATTGGTTCGGATAGCGCCTTGCCTATGAGCTCTTCATAAAGAAGAGGTAATGGCGGTATCATTAGTCAACCCCAAAAAATAGTCAAGCGAAGTTATAAGCTTGACTTTCCCACTATATAAGGTTCATGCTCCCTCCTTGGCCTTACTAATTCAAATTTACTCCTCCCTTAAAGCTTTACAGTATATACTTGAGGCGGCCTAATAGGCCCATGGGCTCCGCTCCTCTTTTTTCTCCTGTAATTGAACCGTCACGAAAAACCCTATATAAACCTCCGTCTTTTCCTTTTAGGTATTACTTAGCGTGTCCAGCAATCCTGTCCCTTTCACTTCTTCTCTCCTGCGACTTTCATCGGCGGCGTTCCAGCGACCCAACCCTCTCCTTCTTATACGTTCTTCTTCTCACCCTCCAAGTAAGTGCTCTGTTCTGCTTTATACCTATGGCCCCTAAGACCATCCCTTCTCCTGCGTGATATGAGCATACCATAACCCAACTAGACCGCGACCACTATTTCTGTAATCTTAAGGACAGGTTTATAGACCCTTCCTTAAAATGCTGCTTTACGACCAAAATGCATCGACCAAACCGTTCTCCTCCTGGTCTGACTTGCTTCTTCTCTGAACATTTTCTTAACGGCCTATCCTTACCAGCACCGGCTATCTATTTAGACCTTTTAGACTTCTATGGATTACCCCTCAACCAATTCACCCCCAACTCTTTTCGAATTCTGTCGGGAGCACATATAGTGTTTCAACACCTAAACTTCTCCCTAACCCCTGAAATATTCCATTGCTTCTTTCAATTGAAATCTTCTAAGGCAGGTCTCTTTTATCTATCTAGCCGCCCAGACTGCCAATTCTTAGTGAATCTGCCTACTTCCCATAAGGGATGGGAAGAATTATACTTTTTTGTACAACTTCCGTCATCTTTTACCTTATTTCGATACCTAGAAGGTAGACCTTCCCGAGCTGCCTTCCTTCCGGGAAATGAGGATCAAATGCCCTTTCCCGGAGGTTTATAGAATATTAGGAGAGTCACACTACTATTCGAATCATCTAATAAAGACTCCCCTTTTAAGATACTTTGGACTATCCCCCCTCTCTTCGACGACCTCGATTGCTGTAGGTAGGATGACACTTACTTTGCAATATAATTTTCTTCCTGCGTTATCCGTCTTTTTTACCAATGCATTTTGCAAATAACCTAATGCAGGAAGCTTTGGTGGAAGGGGAGGCGATTGAGGCTGCCAAGAAGAAGAAGGCCTCCACCAAGAGTGTTGGGTTTCAAGATCACATGGCAGGTGTGTTCGATCATGTTTCGTAAACATGAACACAGCGGAAGCAATAAAAATAATAAATACTCCTATTTATTACAACACACACAACACACGCATGCATATTACAATAAGTGTAGACATAACCGTAAATTTAAATTTGCAATAAAAGGAAATTTATCTACGTTATACCTTTCGTATGACGTGTAGCAGGAACGGCATCAACCGGAACGATCCTCGCTAGAATCGTCTCTATCCGTATCCACGCCGAGTTCCTCGGGATGACTTCGCTAAGCCACGAGCTTCGTCTTCGTACGGGTTACTAGCCTCGTGTTGAAGACGACGTGATCGAGAGATGATCACGATCCGAATCCAAATTCGGATCCTAATACAAGTTCTCAAAACTCGCTTCTCCGGAGAGGTATTCGTCAACCGATTGAAATCCTTCGTCCTCCACCTCAGAGGATTACGGAGATCGAATCCCCGTAAGTTAGCCGCTGTCGAGTCTAACCGTCGGCCCAAACGACGCTCGAAGGAGAAGAAGCTGTCCAGAAAACTGGACAGCTTGGTGGAGGAGTAGGCGCCGGCCAAAACAAGGAAGCCAAGTGCTCACCTTTTCACCGAGGCCTAGGAAGATCACCGGAGGGTCGCCGGAGGGTTCACCGGCTGAAGCTTGGACGCCGACAAGGAGGTGGACGGCAGCACAAGGGTTGGGCGGCAATGGAGTTGGGCGGCACACCTAGGTTGGGCGGCAACTCCAACTAGGGTTTGGATTAGGGCTTAATTATCCATTAAGCCCTCTTTTATAGAGAACTAATTCTCTTAATGGTTATTGGATCATAACCATTAGGCCCGTTAACCCGCTCCATTAAGATAAGTTAAAATAAACCAAACCATGATGGTTTATTTTAAGTTAAAACGAACCGAACCAACTTTTGGTTCATTCGTTTAAAATAAACCAAACCCTTTGGTTTATTCTCCTCAATTGGATTAGAACCAAACCATTTTGGTTCATCCATTATGTCTTCATAAGACACGACCCATCCACGCTTCCATTGCGACTGAAACGATTTCATGCTCGCTTTATGTTTGGTCCAACCAAACCTAGTTTCTCTCGGTCTGAGAATCCCATTCTGAAGCTCGTTTTAAATCCTTTGGATTACGCTCGTTGTGCGTGTGACCAAATAGGTTCTCGGTTTATGTTGGCCGTCTATAATTAACCATTAATTATAGAACGATCATGAGTGGCACCTAGTAGTACATCATGATCCCCATTAAAAAAAGATCAAGTTGATCCGAACTATTTCAAATCCTTCAAGACTTCGAATGAATCGTGCCCCATTCCCTTCACTCATCTTATACCCACTTGGTTCAGGACATGGTCTATTGTGTCAGTCCCCACTAGGCTGACTACGTCACACCTAGCCCAAGTATCATTTCCTCGTCCTACGGATTCTAGTTACTGCACATGTATCGAAGAGTACTTTACTCTAAACATGTAATGCTTTAGCCAAAGACTTTAGTAACAATCCGACGAGAGGCCATGGGTATACATCTCCTCGCAAGGAGTGGTGAATCCTTTATAGGTTATTCAAACACCTTCGATCACTTCGACTTATACCCAATCATCCCGGGTCCACATCTCCTTAGAGATGTTTGCTTAAGATGTCAAAGCATAAGTCTCCATGATCAAGATGACTTGAATACCGCAGAAGTCAAAGGAACATCGCACTTAAGCCATGAAGAACTTCATTGACATATCTATATATGCAGAGAACCATATGAAGTCTTACTACCGGTCACCCAATGAACTAGTTACCATAACTAGCATCCACGATTAACTCCGGACATCACAATGTCTCGGCCGGAGAATCACCGCTTGGATACACCAAGGAGTATACCTCGTGCTAGTCTCGACAGAATTGATGGTGTCCAAATCCATCAATTCATCGACTAGGGATAATTCCGATACATCACAATTACACATGTAGAGATACTCACTAGTTGTGATCCAATCACAAATTTTTTCATGCTGTGAATCGTATCGTGGACATTCAGTAAATGAGTTTAAGATCCAATCAAATACATAAAACATGTATACTCAAATAGTGAATCTTCATTTATCATATAAATGGTTCATACATAAGGCGATTGCCTTAGGACATCTCTCATATATTACTAACAGACTCCCACTTGGCCTAATGTCAATCGCTACGGTTCGGCCAACACTTTAAATAACTTTCGCCTGTTGATCTTCCCTATCCCTCTTACTACTTCGGAAGCGATATCCGTCTCTTCATCTTCTTCCCCTTCCCAAGAACTTCTGCCTTCGCTTTCCTTCCACTATAAATCATCGCTCTCCATGTCTTCGTCCCTCTATCTCACTCTCATGGCTTCAGCGGGGCACCCCATCGAGATTTCTTCAGAATCAGAATCTTTTGAGCTACAAGACTGGGTTTCTGAAGGCATTGAAGATTCGGAGACCCGCTCAACCGCCACCTCAGCCTTCCGCCCTCTTCCTTTTCCTCCTCCCATTCCAGCTCCAACTCCTCCTACAGAGAGGTCCTTTCGTGCACCATTTCCCTCGTTCCGCAATAGGGTATGGAATCCTCCCTTCACATGGGAGTACACAGTGGGAGACCCCCGTGCTGTTGCCGAACTTCCCCCACTTACATCGGCGCTGGCCTTCCTCCCAGTCTCCCCCGTGAGGATTCGTTCACCTCCTTTGGATGAAGGTCCATCAGGGCTACCTCCGGCTCAAGGCGAGCGCTATAGGGTTATCCTGACATCTTCCCCACCCCAAGAACCTTCGAATGCTTCTTCTGTTAAAAGCAACAAAAAGCCTTCATAGATTAAATGATGTAATCCTTTTCAAACATGTTAATAAAAATGAGGGAGGGAACTGATATTTGCTTTTGTCGTTTTCCTGTAGAAGTAAGGTTTCTGTCCTCAGAAGGACTGTAATCTGGCCCGAACATACCTTCTTTCATCGTCTCCCGGGGATTCAGACCCTCTTAATTAAAGTTACAGTTCCGGCGACCCTCCACCTACTGTCTCTACGATTCCCCTTCTTTACTGGCATTTATTATCCCCATCTCTTCTACAAACAAATGCGCCCTTCTTCTTCCTCGCTATAAAGACTTCCAACCCTTACTGTATAGCTTCCATCTTTCCCTTTTCTTTCCCTTTGTCATGGACCAACCATCGGGACAGGGCAGCAATTCCTCCACCTACTCTCGGTTCTTCCGTTCCGCCACCACACGGAGATTTCTTCCGCTTCGCGGGAATAAAAATTAAGTATAACCGAGGAAATCTCGGTTCTTCCGTTCCGCCACCACACGGAGATTTCTTCCGCTTCACGGGATTAAAAATTAAGTATAACCGAGGAAATCTCGGTTCTTCCGTTCCGCCACCACACGGGGATTTCTTCCGCTTCGCGGAGATGAAAATTAAGTATAACCGAGGAAATCTCGGTTCTTCCGTTCCGCCACCACACGGGAATTTCTTCTGCTTCGCGAGGATAAAAATTAAGTATAACCGAGGAAATCTCGGTTCTTCCGTTCCACCACCACACGGAGATTTCTTCCGCTTCACGGGAAAAAATTAAGTATAACCGAGGAAATCTCGGTTCTTTCGTTTTGCCACCACACGGGGATTTCTTCCGCTTCGCGGGGATAAAAATTAAGTATAACCGAGGAAATCTCGGTTCTTCCGTTCCGCCACCACACGGGAATTTCTTCCGTTTCGCGGGGATAAAACTTAAGTATAACCGAGGAAATCTCGGTTCTTCCGTTCCGCCACCACACGGGGATTTCTTCCGCTTCGCGGGGATAAAAATTAAGCATAACCGAGGAAATCTCGGTTCTTCCGTTCCGCCACCACACGGGGATTTTTTCCGCTTCGCGGGGATAAAAATTAAGCATAACCGAAGAAATCTCGGTTCTTCCGTTCCGCCACCACACTAGCCAGAGATACAGGACGATCATATCTCAACGCATAGTCTAAGTCCATACATCTTAAGACCGCTATCATGTATTCTTTTCATTGGATAAAGTTAGTCCCAGTAGGAATATTGCCTAAGTGGACAATTACTTAGTTAATTGAATAAGAAATATAGCACAAAATATAATCTCACGTATTGCCAAGAATATAAAAAGATATAATAAATAACACATATAATATGCATGTATGAATATGTATGGGCAAAATGAGATATCAAGTACAACATCACATTTAGTTTTTGAAATGCAATATGATTTATTAGCAGTACTGCTGCTACTTTTTTCCATAAGTAATGATGCGGCGAGGAAAATTCGCTTTGCCCCCTTTCGACGCGACGAATGCACGAAGGGAGCTTTTGAGGGGTTCTCACAGGCCGCAACAGTAAAATGGATGTAGAAGACGAAGTCAAGAAACGCAAAACCCCCAAACAAACAGCGGAAACTAAAACACAAGATATAACGTGGTTCGGAATGAGTATTCCTACTCCACGGAGGTGAGCTCTCTCACCGGGGACAATGCCCAAACACTTTCCACTATGAATGCCCTCCTTTACGGAAAGGAAACTTCCCGAGGCGGAGGAGAAAACCTCTTACAGTTGGGTTACAAATACAAGAAAGAGTACGTGCGACTCAAGATCAAGGTCGCTGCTCTTCTTCTCCGGCGAAGTGATGACAACTCTCCTCCTTCTCCTCCTGTGTCTTTGTTTCGTGTCCGATGGAATGATTGCGGATCCCCTCCTTTTCTCCTCTCTTTGCCTTTTATCCTCCTCCTCTGATCCATCACTATCTCGCGGGTTGTCCTCATCGTACACGTGGCCACCATGTCCACCTGGAGAATAATTCTGTTATAGGTACGAGGGGCGAAGGCTCCTCGGAATCTTCTGTGGGGACCTCTCTTTCTGTTACATATCACTCCCTCATCCCTATTCCAGGAAACTAGGTTAGCCCGTCCCCCTCAACCATCTACTTCTGGTAAAACTAACGTAGGTCTCCAGCTCACGGATAGTATAGCCTTAAGGCTCATCTGGCCGGACCGATTCTCATCCGCCCCATCTGTCTTTGGGCTTATTTGGTCGAACCAATTCTCATCCACCTCGTCTGTGTTTAGGCTTATGTGGCCGAACCGATTCTTATCCACCCCGTCTGTGTTTAGGCTTATGTGGCCGAACCGATTCTTATCCGCCCCGTTGGCCTTCTAGGCTTATTTGGCCGAACTGATTCTCGTCCACCCCGTCGGTCTTTAGGCTTATATGGCTGGACAGATTCTTATCCACTCCGTTGGCCTTCTAGGCTTATTTGACCGAACCGATTCTTATCCGCCCCGTTGGCCTTCTAGGCTTATTTGGCCGAACCGATTCTTATCCGCCCCGTTGGCCTTCTAGGCTTATTTGGCCGAACCGATTCTTATCCACCCCGTTGGCCTTTAGGCTTATTTGGCCGAACCGATTCTTATCCGCCCCGTTGGCCTTCTAGGCTTATTTGGCCGAACCGATCTTATCCGCCTCGTTGGCCTATTTCCCAACGAAGTACCCTCGCTAACTTTCCCGTACCAATTATTTCAGGCACTTGCGCCCGACCCGTTCCTCTCTTTTCCTTCCACTGAACCCTCTAATTGGTTCGGGTAGCGCCTTGCCTATGAGCTCTTCATAAAGAAGAGGTAATGGCGGTATCAAGTAAAATGAAAGGACCCGTGCATAAAACATTATCGGAACCAAATGGTTGATTCGGTGGAGGAGGTCTGAGAAAACTGATTCGGGCATGTAAGTCTGGGAGAAAATGGTTCGGGGAGGCAGTTCAAGGGGATTGACTCGGTTGAGCGAATTTGGAGATTGGTTCGGTACGGGAAGAATAGGAATCGGCTCAGTGGAACGGGCATGGATGTTGGTTCTGTACGGGAAGGATAGAAGTTGATTCGGGTTATTAGAAGAAGTCTAAGAGTTATGTTACACTTAAGCAGTAGATTTAGGCTAGCCTTACGGAAGACAAGCGGGTGAAAGGGATGAGCTAGAATATTTCTCAAAATATAGATGAGAAGTTTGTTATACCACAACTTAGGATCCCACATAATATTCGGAGGAGTCTTCACTCTCCATTTATGTAACAAAATGATTCTCCAGATAAGCAAGGTGGCCACGTGTACGGTAATGAAGGGGATTCGTTATGCAACAGTTGGCCCGAGGAAGAAGAGGAAGATAAAAGGTAGAGGAAGGGCTAGAGGAAGGGGATCCGCAACTTCCAACAGCCAGAGACAAATGCACACCTGAAGGGGAGAGCAACGACATCGACAGAGAAGGAAGGAAGAAGGAGACAAGGAGAGTAGTGAGCTACATTCTTTCCACATATGTATATTGAGCTAACTGTAAGAGAGTTTTTTCCTTCGCCTCCGGAAGTTTTTTCCGAAAAGGAGGAGATTTATAGTGAAAGTGCTTTGACACTGTAGCTCGTGGGAGAGCTCACCCCCGTGGAATAAGAATCTCCATTCCGAACCACGTTAAATCTTGTATCTATGCTATTTACTTGTGTTGCGCGTGTTTTTCTTCTTCTTATTTCCTTACTGTTGCGGCCGGAGAATAAACCCCAAGCTTCCTGCACGATCCCAGCCGTCGAGAGGAAGTTAGAACATCTGTCTACGACCGCATCAATAATTCATCATAACTTTCGTTGGTAATACCACGTGTCTTCCTTTGGACCGATACATGATACGTATAATATAAAATTATAATTTATATGAGTTGTATCTATTTGAGTCTATGGTTTATAAATCCTTAATTAATCTGTCATGCAAAATGCATTCCTATGTATGATCAATAAAATATGTTCTTTATATGTAAATCATTCTAAATATATAACTGACATAAATATAATTTTTTTGGGTCAATTATATTTAGCATACATCTATCCATATAGTATGTTCTAAATCTCCCTAATAATTTTCACTTTAAAGATAATATTAATTTGAAATAAAATTATAAGCATAGATAAATATATCAGAAAATATAGTAAACTTAATGATTGTACTATTACAATTAATGAAAATCACGAGTCTAAGATTTGTATATAAGAAATTGAATTGATGCAATAAAATTCGTAAAACAGATCTAATTTTATCAAAATTTACCGCAAATAAAAGCATAAATGAACGATGATAAAATTATGAATTAAACTTGAACGAACTGTGGAGCGGCCATTATCCGTCGTCTCTAAAATTTAAAGTTTCCGTGAAGAAGAAAAGCAACGTAGGACAGTAAAGGGATGACACTGTATGTACCTTATTCCAATGGTTTACTATAGAACAACATGGCTGACAACTACATCTATTGTAGCAATACACTGTATTCTATGAATATGCTCATCAACATGAGGAATTTGATTTTTTGTAAAAATATAATTTTCACCATTAATTTTTTTTTTATTGTTTCGCCCGGACCATTAAAATTTTCACCGATTCTACTGTCATCGAGCATTATTAATTAACAAGGAGCATGGGGACAGTCAACGGTTGCCATGCATGACGAGGACAAAGCATGAGAACTACAGCCTTAAGGAAGGCATTAGTGGTAGCTAGATTTATTTATAAATCTACAGTGATAAAATTTTGGCAGATGAGATATATATAGGTCGTACGCAGACGTTGCCTCAGAAGAACCACAAAGTGTTAATAGATAAGAGACATGTCAATTAATTAGGACTACTTGGTCGGAAGATTAGGCAGGATATAATTTATATTTTACTTTCGTATTATGAAGAAACAACAGATCGGAGTACACTAAATTTATGTTGGGAAAATGACGTCGCCTCTCATTAATATATAATCCGAACAAATATTTCTTTTGTGAAATTATAAGAATAGTCAGATCCTTCACAAGAAAGTTCGTTGGATATAAGACCGGTCGATGGATTCCAATAGCATAATTAAATAATTGTATAACCTTATTTTGTATTGCATTAAAATGGATAATGTTTTTTTTTTTTACTTTTAGATTATAGATTTTCACACGAGGAATATTTTTTTTCTCTTAAGTTAAGAATAAATTTAAATAGTAGCCTTAATGAAATTGAGAACCTTTTAAAGAATATAAATTTAAAGTATAAAATTGAATTAAATAAAATAAAATGTCTCCAATGATACAAAAGGTTGGAATCTGTTAATTTAGAGGTTCCTATTAATTCGTCTTTGGACCATCGTATATAAGAAAGATAAATCACGATAGGTCTTTAACCCTTAAGATTAGTAACTAGCGTATGGAGGGACGATATCCTCAGTATTATGAGGATTAATCTATCATTCTATAATACAACAACTACGTGAAAAAATTGTCCTTCACTGGAATGTAGATTTGAGTTTGAAAATGATACAAAATTGTTGTTTGTCGGTAAGGAATGAAATTTTCTAGAGCCGTAAATTTGAAATACATTATTCGTCCTATCAAATAATTTAAATGGATTGAATTAAAATTTTATTAATTCATCGTCTAATAAATTTAAATGGATTTATAATAAGTATATATAAATGGTGTTTAATTATTCAAATTGTTATTCGATGATATAAATATTAATTATAGAATATTTTAGATGTTCCATTATTATTATGAAATGCATGTCGAATCAAATTTCAAGCGATTTTTTTTATTTCTTTATCCTGCACAAGGCAAGAATTTGTAGATAATTTTAATTTCATCAATCTTCTTCTTTTCGTTGGATACTCCATGAGAATAATTTTTTTTTTTTGGCTACGCTATACATATAAAATATATAAAAATTGAAAGTCCTCTCTGATAAAAATATTTCTAATTTATATGTATACTTATTATTTTAAGTAAACTTAATTTAATTTATCATATTTAATAGGAGAAAATAATGTCTATATATAATTCAATTTTTATCTCTTTTAAATGGAATTATTTTAGTTATATACAAGTGACATTTCAAGATAATATTTTCAAATAAAGTGACAAAGTAATTTTATAGATTTATTTTTAATTTTATGGTAGTTGATGGATTGTGTCCCCTAATCCATAATCCGTCTTGAATTGGATTGAGTTAAAGATTTTTCAGTCCGTCGAGATAGCAGATTGATTCTCTCCTCCCGTTAAGTATTAAATTTACGATGGATCAACCCACTCCGCTATAGGTTGATCCATTTGACAGCTCTAGAATTTTCAAACTTCAAAATGCTATATATATTTTTTAGTTTAATTATTTTGATTCATTCTGTAGAATTCTATATTTAATTTTCAAGAATGTTAAACAAAAAAATTAAGAATCAATTCCCTAGGTGTGCCCATGGGTTGCTTAATCGATCACTTCCTGCATTTTATTCAATCTAACCTACTCTACTTTTGCATAATAACATTGTCAAAATAAGGATTACTTAATTTAAAGAGTGAAAGAAGAATAGAGTAATGAATAGTTTCTCTTATTTTAATTAGTCACTTTGGTCCATTAATTAATCCTATTTATCCAATAAACTTGTCAGGTGTGATAAAGTTATTGATCCAATAATGTGGCCTCTCGATCTAAAACATTTTTATTTTATCTGTACCGCACAATTAGCTCCACTCTGGTGGAAACACGAAAACTCGATCTCCCATGGGCCCCTCTCGCCGATCCCACGGCGAGGAGAGTGAATTAGCTCCACTCATTCTATAGGCCATGACGTTCGACCAACCCTTCTTGGGCCATTAGGATTGTCTTGCACCCAATTTTCCAATGAATTGTTTTTGTCTAATTTAACCTTCTCGCTTAATTAAATAGAAAAATTATTCCTCAATGCAAAAAGGAAATGAAGTTAAGGCAGAAAAAAAAAATCTTAATTGGACAAGTAATGAAAAGAAAATAATAATAATAATAATATCATTGATGAAGATAAATATATATATATATATATATATATATATATATATATATATTAAAATACAGTGATGACTTCGTACGGAGCTATCAATCGGATCGCATGAGGACAATTACCCCCACAAGGACCTCATGTCGGTCCCCACCTACGAAGTTACTCGCACGAGATCGTCGTCCAATGGTCTGAGCTCACTTTGCTCGATCGATATATAGCTTTGACATGTCAAAGAAGAAGAGGAGGGAAAGACTTTTTGGAAAGAGTCTTAAATATTCCATCACTTCACTGAATAAATAAAAGAAAAAAAATTAATTTCTCTTTTTAAAAAGTAGAAAAAAAATTACTGTAAAAATCTTTCAATTATTTTTATCATCTTCCTTCCAAATAAACACAGAGAAAATCTGACAAACTTATGTTTAGCGTTAAGCCAAGGTGGTGTTTGGTATATGGAAAATGGTTGTTTTTTTTATTTTTATTTTCTGGAAAATTAGAAAATGTATTTGGTTTGTGTTTTCCAGCTGCATTTTCCAGAAAACAAAGATGTATTTTTTGAAAAATTGAAAAACGAAAAAAAATCGTTTTCGTTTTTTCAAGAAAATGAAAAATGCGGTGTAAAACCAAACAGGCCCTAACATTGTTTAGGGTTTTGTTTTGTTTTTTTTTTACTAAGTTGTCCATGCACGCTCTCTATCCCATTAATTATAAAAATATATCGGTACGGTGAAATTTAACGAGTGAGTCATGATTCAATTCAGACTGTCATTCTACCCTCCTAACTATCATATTAACTCATTGGCTTTGCAATGTCTATATATACGTGACCTGCATCTGCTTAGTTCCCCGAACTTTTCAAAGCTCCTCCACTGCTCAGTCCGTTTCATCCTTTCTATACACCACCATTGCAATGACCTCCGCCCACATGAGTCGCACCAGTCTCCCCCTGCAGACTCCGTCGCACGTGGTTCTAGTCGCCTTTCCTTTCGGCACCCACGCAGCTCCGCTCCTGGCTCTCGCACGCTGTGTTGCCGCTGCGGCGCCAAGCACCTCGCTGTCCTTCATCAGCACCCCGCAGTCCCTCGCTTCGCTGCCTCCCGTCCCAGCTGGGAACATCCAGCTCGTCCCCATCTCCGACGGGGTGACGGACAAGGCCGATCCTCCCTTGAGCGAGCAGGAGAAGATATCGATGTTCTTGGCAACGATGCCAAGGAGCCTTCGGGCGGCACTGGATGCCGCGGTGAAGATGGCCGGCTGTTTGGCGGTCAGCTGCGTGGTGAGCGATGCGTTTTTGTGGATGGCCGGCGAGGAGGCAAAGGCGGCAGGCGTGCCTTGGGTACCCCTGTGGACCGGCGGGCCCGAGTCGTTGTTGGCACACCTGCACACCGATTTGCTCCGCGACATCATCGGCACTGGTGAACAAGGTACGTAGATTAATTAACATCTCAATGAACCAATCCCAATTCAAATAAATGAGACATCATATTTCGAATTCAAGCCCATCACTCTTAAACATCCAATTCAAGCACAAAAAGATGAAAATTACTATTTTATTTAACCAAATGTGTTATAGTTCTAGTAGCTATTGTCAAGTTTCCAGATGAAGAGAGAAAAATTACGAACGCAGAGATTGATCCTTGCTCACTTAGTACAAATTTATACTGTATTAGTCATCCGACTTTGGTCGGAAGATAAAAAAAAATCAATAACAAATTTATTGGAGGTAAAACTAGAGTAACAAAATTATGCTCAAGACTTGTTAAAATTAAACCATAATCCTTGATTAAATTCAATCATAGCACTTGTAAAACCATAATAACTGCAACTTGCATTTGTATAACTACAAAAGTAAAATAATAGATGCTAGCTAGTGCTTTAAAATTTATCACAGTAAATTACCGAACTATATAATCAGATTTTAGTAATACCCAAAATTATATATACTTAACTTAACTTGTATATTTATCAAAATACATAATTATTTTATATTTTATTTTTACTTTTTAAATAATTGACTATTATGTAGCGGTCGCACGGTAAGAGGAGTTGCTTCAAAAAATTATAAATATTTCAAAATAAGTTCCAAAACTTATTAATAACTTTAGTCACTTAAAAAAAATAAATTAAATTTATTACACTCTTTATATCATTTTGATCATTCCCTCGAATATTAATTTTATAATCTAGACAAAGAATTATGAATTTTTAAATTAGCATAATTTTAAAATATTTTATCACAAATACATAATATAAGCATTAAAAAATTTAAAATAACTTTAAAAATAGATCCCTTAACTCGAGTACTCAACTATTGAATATCTATAAATAAATAAATGTTCGATAAAAGATTGAATTTGTCAATCTAATAGTTTTCATCGGTTTATTTCAAGATCATTACGAGGGAGATAAATCACAGAGGATCCTATGAATTTTATTGTGATGACTAAAATATACGAAGATTATTTGAATTAAAAATAAATAAATAGAACTTCTTTGAAATCGATTTTTATCTTATCCAAAATTTTACCGTATTTTAATGGTCATATCCGTGGAGACAAATATATGTTAATAAATATAAAAGTTGAGTAGCTATTTTGATAATTGCCGAAACTTCACTGTCATTTCATAATTTGCTGAATTTATAATTAAAATTTAGCTATGCTTCGTTATTTTAGTTGCCCTTCTCAATTATTTTGATAATATGCTTCGTTATTTTAGTTGCCCTCCTTAACACCGTTCACTGTCATAATTTGGGAATAGGCTAAGGCACGCAGAATATTATATAAATGGATAAGGGATTAATCTTTCGAAAAAATAAAATTCTATCTCTCCATGACAATAAACAACAATAAGTATTAGAAGAGATAGAATTTTATTTTTTCGAAAGATTAATCCGTTATCTATTTATATAATATTCTGCGTGCCTTAGTCTATTCCCAACACTTATTGTTGTTTATTGTACTGTACTGCAGTGTACTTTCGTTGGTTGTTGGTTAATTCACATTTCTGTAGCCAGCGCAAGGCAAGAAGAGTTGCTTGGACGAGTCATCCCTGCTCTATCGGTGCATCGAGTCCGGGATCTCCCTGAGGGCGTCGTGTCAGGCCCAATCGGCTCCCCGTTCTCTCGCCTCCTCCACCGAATGGGCCAGAGCCTCTCTCATGCCGCCTTCGTCCTCCTTAACACCGTTCCCGGTCTCGACGGGGTGATTGACGCCGAGCTCAAAGCCGACATTCCCCATCTCCTGCAAGTAGGTCCCCTGCACCTCCTCGCTTCGGTCCCGGAACTTGCAAACCCAGCACCCGACATTAACGGCTGCCTCCCGTGGCTCAATCTCCACGCGCCTGCCAGCGTAGCCTATGTCAGCTTCGGCTCCGTCATGACCCCGGCGCCGGAGGAATTAGAGGAGCTGGCGCAGGGGATGGAGGCCAGTGAGGCGCCGTTCCTCTGGACGCTCAAGGACCAGGCGAGGGAGCTCCTGCCGAAGGGTTTCTTGGAGCGGACAAGGGAGAGGGGGCTCGTCGTCAGCTGGGCGCCGCAGCAGGACGCGCTGCGGCACGCGGCGGTCGGCGCTTTCGTTACTCACTGTGGCTGGAACTCGGTGCTGGAAGCGGTGTCTTCCGGTGTGCCGATGATCTGCCGGCCATTCTTCGGCGACCAGATGCTGAACGAGAGGACCTTGTCCCTCGTCTGGGGGATCGGGACGGTGTTTGAAGGCGGATCAATGACGAAAGCAGGGGTGGTGGGGGCGCTGGAGACAGTTCTGAAGAGCGAGGAAGGGAAAAGAATGAGAGCGAAAGTGGGCGAACTCAAGGCCACGGTGGCTAAGGCCGTGCAGCCTGCCGGCATCTCGCAGGTGAACTTGAACAAGTTTTTGGACTACGTAATTGGTGCTAATCAAAACTAGAATTAGCGAGCGCTGCCCAATAAATCAAGTGAACGCTTTGGTTTGGATGGTTGGATCTCGATCGTTTGTGAACGAACGGGGTTCCATCGTGGGGCTATTAATTATGGTTTGGACGTCGTGCATTAGCACTACTATGTGAACTTCGTTGGCAATTAATGAATAAATAAACTTTCTATTACTGTTCGTTTTCCCTGTTTTTTTTTTTCATATATATCTTTCAATTTTGAGAAAAAAAATAAAAAAGTTAAAACTAAAGCAATAGCTTTCATAGACTTTTTGACAGTTTTAAATTTAATTCGTCAACAAATAATTAGAAGAGAAGATTTTTTTGATTGTAAGAAACAACGAAAACTGAGGAAAAAAAATCATAGGAATGAAAACTATGGGAGGTAACGACATGTCATTGTTTCGTTAAAGTTAAAATTATTATATTATTAAGTTGGGAATAAAATAATAATAATTTTTAAAATATGAAGGCTCTTTTTGACAATCTAAATATATTTTTAAAAAATTATAGAAATAGCATTGTTTGCTGAAATTTATTAACAAAAACAGATAAATTTAGGAAACAATTACAAAATCATCTTTAGTTCTTATATTAAAAATAATTTCGCTATTCAAATATCGTTAGAACTGTTTTAAATAAAATAATTGTAATTGATATTTAAATAAATTTAACAGACATTAAAATAATTTTGATCAAAATTAAATTATTTTAGCAAACATCCAATATAATGATACAATTTTGATCAATATCTTATCGATTTTAAATAATTTTAAGTAGTTGAATAACATCAAATTAATTTTAACAAACTAATTTTAATCGAGTTATAAAAATGTTGGGAGCGATTTTAATTTAATAAAAAGATGATATAAAAAAATAAAATGAATCGCTATTTTTTTAATATAAAACATTTATGATTGAATTAAAGAATCTCTTTTTGATTTTTTTTTTATATATATAAAACTCATATTTCATACGGTAGAGCATCAAAATCAATCATAAATCGTCGAAAAATTAAAACAAAAAACAACTCGTATTTCAACCTTGCTGTCTCTTTATGTATCACGTAAAAAAAAAAAAGCATTTATTGCACGTGCCACAAACTTTTCTTGTGTTATTTTCCCAACTACTGTTGACAATCAATCCTGTCTAGGTATCACAATTTGACTTGGTCAAAATTTTGCGACTGAAGTGGCAAGACACCGAACAATCTTCGATTCAAATTTCAATTATGACGTATTTATAAAAAAAAATTCAAATGAAATGTTAAATCTTAGAAAGTTAAGTTATTGAACGGTCTACGGAGAGCATTTTTCAATTTACTGTAGCGATGGATGGAAATCTTTCGTACAGTCGAATTGATCATTCATAGAATCAGTCGAGTCAAAACATGAAAATCTGACGCCAACTAAACAAAAAGCAATATAACCCTTGGGACTATGATATAATGCAATCTCTCGTACATTTTGGGTTCGATCTCTAACTAAAGTCGACTCTAGGTCAAGTTTATTAGGGCAACCCTTCGTAGTCCATAAATTTTTAACATTATTAAAGTTTTTATTTAGGCCCAAAAATTTTTTTAAATCAAAATTCACTATGGATAATTAGCAGATTTCGCCCAAGGTCTTAAAATAAGACGGGTCGACTTTGCTCTAACTGCAATATATTTGTATGAATTTTCTTTCAAATGAACTGATAAATCCTAGAACGCCTGTTGTTGGACCATCCGTTGTGAGCGCTTCTCGATTTATCTTGACAACGGATGAAAAATTTTTATGGGATCGAACTGATTGTCTAAGGATTAATGAGCAGAAGACATAGATACTTGGTGTCAATTACAAAAAAAAAAAAGAGAAAAAAAAGTTACATGTGGACTCCGAGGCTACGGTGCGGTGGTAGGACACCCACCTAATAATTTATTAGGAATATGCGGTTTGAGTCTTAGTTGCGATACATTTATTGATTTTTTTTTCCCTTCAAATGGAGTGTTGAGCTTCTTGCTTAAGTATTTTTCGTTTACTTCAGCAGAAAACTTCTATAGAACCAGATTAATAGTCTAAGAAATAGTCGAGTTAAAACTCTGATAACTTAGTGTCAACTAAAAATAAGTTATATGTTGCATCCAGAGCTACGATGCTACAATAGAACACCCATGTAACTAATCAAAAATTTATAATTTTAACTTCATCTGTGGTATATTTATAGAATTTTTCCTTCAAATATAATGTGATAGAACAATAGAGTGATTTTTTTTACAGTAAGGATTCAATCTCTATCAGAAATCACTCAATCAATATTTTTTCTCCAAATTTGAGTCTTCGGGCCAAACTACTTATATAATTGGATCACCCATTAATCTCGTTTGTACTTTTCGAATTTATCCTAATAATTAATAGAAATTTTTTATAGGAGCAAATTATCCATTATAAAAATAATGGAATTAAAGATTGTAGGATCGAAATGAGCGCTAGAGGGGGGGTGAATAGCACAAAACGATTTTTCTTTTGTTGTAAAAATGATAAGTGAGAGATAAACACAGCGAAAAAGAGATGGATACAAAGAGTTTTACTTGGTTCACAGTCAACCGGCTGCTAATCCAAGGCCCTAATGGTCATAGACCACGTACGGAGGGCAATCACTAAAACACTCCTCCTCGTTGGAGGTAGGAGTTACGATTACAAAACTTTCGACAAAAACACAAGGATGAGAGACAAGCCCCTCTCTCCTTTTTGATATAAAAGCTCGAAAAACACAACTTAAATCAATCGACTAAAACGATTACCAACACTTTAACGGCGAAGCTTCGTGTTGGCAAGACTTCATGTAGTGGCGCTCGTCAGAGAAGAGCGGCGGGAGGCGTTTGAGAGCTTTGTAATAATTGTTGTATATAAGATGTGAAGCACCCTCTATTTGAAGCCTTGTCCGCCCACTTGAGATCCGCCACCTCACCACCAATCGAGGGATAAGTTTCACCTTGCCACCGCCACCTCACCAAGATGGGGGATAAGTTGCCACCTTACTTTTAGTTCCTTTTGCCCATTTTCAGGATACTTTAGTTATTTAATTTTATTTAAATTCGAGTTCTAATTTTAATTCGAATTCGAATAAATTCGAATTCTAATTTTAATTCAAATTAGAGTAACTTCGAATTCAAACAAGGGTTAACTCAAAGCAATATGTAGAAATATTAAATGTGATGGATTTAGATGGTTTCTAACCATCCGATCTCGACTTAGACTTTCATGGAAAGTTTTGGGTCGGATTGTCGCCTAAGATCAACTCCTAAACAGAGGATCCGACCTCACTTACGCTCGTCGGACACGAGTCTTACCTTGCACTTACTGTGTCGCAGATCTCCAACTCAAGCTTAACCTGTTTCTGCACACTCAAGTAGACTCATGAGATAACAAAATAGACTTAACCTTGTGTCTTTGCTATAATCAAAACACAGGTTCGATTTCGGTGTCTCACTGCACCAACAATCTCCCCCTTTTTGATCTATGGCAAAAACACACAAAGTTAAGGAAATTAAGTGCATGAAACAGTAAAGACATGAAGCAAAAATAGGAGTAGTAAAAATATTTCTCAAGTTCTCCCCTTAGAGGAACCCTCCCCCTTGACCGAGGGTGAGTACTTGAAAAAGACTTTTAGTTCTCCAAACACAAAAGATAACGAGTTAAGTAAATGTCATTACTTAACTTAGGCTCTTTAGAGTCAAAAATAAGTGCAAGTTAAGTAATCAAAAGTTAAGTCAAAAGGTTAATTATTCAAAAGGTTTAACTTTTGATTTCTTAACTTGGGCCTTTAAAGTTTTCAATTCCGAAGAGTTGAAACCTAAACCTTACTCCCCCTTAACTTAGGCCAAAGTTTTCAATTCCGAAGAGTTGAAACCTAAACCTTACTCCCCCTTAACTTAGGCCGGAATCAAAGTTTTAAGTTAAGTTATCAAATTCAAAAATTTGAATTTATTGAACCTTAACTTTGGCCTTTTCTCCCCCTTTTGACATAAATCAAGAAAAAGTAGGGGGGTTTAAGAAAACCCTAAGTCCAAGCATGATGATTTTGAAAATAGTATGTGAAAATAATTCATCTAAATGTTCAACTCTAGTTTGACTTGATTGAAATGATATTATCAACAAGTCCTGATTAGAGTTGATTAATATTAGTTGCATATTTATACTCCGAGGTTCATATTGACGCACTTGATCTACATCTTGGAACCTGGAGTAGGGTCCTAACATCTCACGCCGTTCTAGGTGGCTTAATACACAAACACATTAACCCTATGTGTTGTGAGATGTGTTGGCTCCTTAAATCTATAGGATCATGATATCTAGGGGAAGTCCTAAACTAGTTCCATTTGCATAAAGAAAAAAAATAAGAAAAATAAAATTTTTGAAAATAGCATTTGAAAACTTTTGCTAACCTATTTTATTACGCACAAGCCCAATTTTCGTCTCAAGAGACTAAATTCGGCTTCGGGTAGTGGTTTAGTAAATAGGTCTGCTAGGTTAGACTTCGAGTCAACATATTCGAGTTTTATGGAGCCGTTGGCTACATGTTCTCGAATGAAATGGTGTTTTACCTCTATATGCTTTGTCCTTAAATGACATATAGGGTTCTTAGTTAGATTTATCGAACTTATGTTGTCTACAAAAATTTTAGTTTTGGTGAAGTCCAACCTAAAGTCTCGGAGAGTGTGCTTCATCCAAAGAAGCTGAGTTACACACTCACCCATCGCAACGTATTCGGCTTCGGTGGTAGATAAGGCAACACAATGTTGCTTCCTACTGCACCAACTCACTAGACTCGAGCCGAGTAGTTGACAACAACCACTCGTGCTCTTTCTATCGAGTTTACTACCGGCATAATCCGAATCGGAGCAGTCGATTAGTTCAAACTCCGTAGATCTAGGGTACCAAATACCAACGTTAAGTGTACCCTTAAGATATCTAAGGATACGCTTAACTAGGGTTAGGTGAGACTCCTTAGCACATGTTTGAAACCTGACGCACATACTTACTGCGAATAGGATGTCGGGTCGACTCGCAGTTAAGTATAGGAGATTTCCTATCGCGCTCCTATAGTACTTTAAGTCAATGGACTTACTTTCTAGGTTTTCTCCTATGTTAACATTAATCGCCATTGGAGTGTTTATTATCTTAGCGTCTTGCATTCCAAATCTTTTAATTAACTCCTTAGTGTATTTTTGTTGATATAGGTATATACCATCCTTAGTTTATTTAATTTGTAGACCTAAAAAGAAACTTAACTCGCCTACCAAGTTCATTTCGAACTCACTTTCCATGAGTGAAACGAACTCGTTTAGTAAGGCTGAGTTAGAGGTTCCAAAAATTATATCGTCTACGTAAATTTGAGCTATGAATATTTCTTTACCTAAGGTTTTTACGAAGAGAGTTGGGTCAACTAAGCCTTGGTTAAACCTTTTTGACTTAAGATGGATTGAAAGTCTCTCGTACCAAGCTCGAGGAGCTTGTTTAAGTCCATAGAGAGCTTTCTTAAGTTTTAGAACATGGTCGGGTTTATCTAGATTTTCGAATCCGGGGGGTTGGCTAACATGAACTTCTTATTTAATGTATCCATTTAGGAATGCCGACTTAACATCCATTTGAAACAGCTTAAATCCTCGATGTGCGGCATAAGCTAGCAACATTCGAATGGATTCGAGTCTAGCTACTGGGGCATAGGTTTCGTCGTAATCTAAGCCTTCGACTTGACTAAACCCTTTGGCGACTAACCTAGCCTTGTTTCTAACTACTTCACCTTTATCATCAAGCTTATTTCGAAACACCCACCTTGTTCCAATTATCGTTTTGTCTTTAGGTGGTGGTACTAATTCCCACACTTCATTCCTAGTAAATTGAGTTAGCTCTTCTTGCATTGCAATAATCCAATCGGGATTAAGAAGAGCTTGTTCAATTGATTTGGGTTCTATCTTTGAAATTAAGGAAATTTGACTAAGGTTCCTATAGGATGCTCTAGTTCGAACTCCTAGATTAGGATCTCCTATCACTTGATCGATAGGGTGGTTAGTCTGAATCCTAGATTGGGTTGGATTTGTGTCACCTAATGCTTGATCAATGGGGTGACTTGGTTGAACGTCACTTGTCACTTGGATCAATAGAGTGACTTGGTTGACTTGATGTGGATTAGACTCGATCTGATCTCGGAGACGAGTTTGGTATCAGTGGGCTCAACACTTGGGGTCATTAAGGGTTTTGTAGGTTCGGGTACTTCATCGAACACTACATTAATAGTCTCTTCGACTTTAAGGGTATCGTGGTTATATACCCTATAGGTCATACTCGTGGTTGAGTATCCTAAGAAGATTCCGGTGGAGGTTTTGGATTTGAATTTCCCTAGGTGGTTCTTAGTGTTTAAGATATGTACTTTACATCCAAATACCCTAAAGTACTTGATGTTGGGTACTTTATTGTGATAAATCTCGTACGAGGTCTTAAGGTGCCTCTTTACCATAAGGATCATATTCTGGACATAACAAGCTGTGCTAACGGCTTCTTCCCAAAACCTATCAGGTAGGTTGTATTCGTTCAACATGGTCCTAGCGGCTTCTTGTAGAGTTCGATTTTTTCGCTCCACTAGGCCATTTTGTTGAGGGGTCCTAGGGCAAGAGAATTCATGGTGGTATCCGTTTAGGTTACAGAAGTCGGTGAACCTTTGATTTTCGAATTCACCACCATGATCGCTTCTAAGTCTTTTAACCTTAAGGTTTTTTTGATTCTCGATTAATTTGAATAGATTGATTAATTGATCTAGGGTATCATTTTTATGTTTGATGAACCTAACCCAGGTAAACCTGGAGTAGTCGTCAATTATGACTAAGCAATATTGACTTCTATTGAGTAACTTGGCTCCATGTGAATCGAATAGATCCATATGCAGGAGCTCAAGTACACTTGAGGTTCGTTCTTGGTTAGTTAACTTGTGTTGTATCCTAGGTTGTTTTCCTTGTTGACAAGCATTACAAATTTTATTAACCAAATTGTTGAGGTTGGGTAAGCCTCTGACTAAGCCACTCTGACTCATCTTGTGGACGAGTCTTGGGTGCGAGTGACCGAGTCATCGGTGCCACAATCATGATTCCTCTTCCTGTGTCATAAGACATTTGGCTGAGGATTTGATTAAGTTAATTGTATAAATATTATTTGTCCTAGTTCCTTTGAGTATTGTTTTAGCTGTTTTAATTACACATTCATTTTCTAAAAATATGACCTTATAGTTATTGTCACATAATTGGCTTACGCTAAGCAGGTTATATTCAAAATTCTCTACAAGTAATACATTTTTAATAACAAAATTCGAGTTAAGCTCGATATCACCTGATCCGATGATTTTGAGCTTGCCGTTATTCCCAAAGGCTACCGATCCTTGTCGTTTGAATCGAAGCTTCGTGAATTTGAGTTGATCCTGGTCATGTGTCGAGCAATCACGCCCAACATCCATTGATCCTACACACAAGGTGGTTGGATTGATGTTAGATTTAAAAAAAAATTGGTTGTAAGTTAAACCTAGGTCATCTCACCGAGTCTATATGATCAAGCATGTTATACTTATTTGTTTTTTTGTGAGATGACTTCCAATTAAGTTGATTAAGTGCATTTAGGTTCAAGTAATTTTATGTTAGATTTGGATTTGACCATAGGCTTGTCAATTTTACCTTTTCAAGATCATGGCTTCGTGTCATGGCGAGGCACAGGGGCCTTCTTTTATCGGATCATCGACCACTTCCTTAGACAAAGCCATTTTCAAGAAAATGATGACTTGACTCACCTAAGACTATTTCCTAGTTATTTTTGAAAAGAGGCTCCCCGAGGCTCAATCTTTTCGAAGGATTTTAGTTGGTTATGTACGTGTTCTAAGTGAGTTCACAAGTTTAAAAAAAAAGCATGCAATTTCTAAGTTAAAGCATAAACATGTTTTGTACTGGCTCCCCCTAGACCGTTGAATCGGTTCGGTCTATCCACATAGTGGATTTGGTCCTTGGGAACCCAGTACGGGTTGGATCCTAGAGTTGAAATCAAAAAGTTCTTAGGGACCCATGCTTGGACATGTTTCATATGTCGACTTACAATCGACATATACGACCTATTAGTCGTGTTTGAGTTAAACCCTAGTCCAACCTTGTTGTACACGGCCCTTTGAGATCCAAGTAGGAGGTCAAGTCCTTTGGATCCCGGCGAACCTTTCCAACGTGTTCCTAAGATCTTCGACTTGACTTTTCAAGAGTGAGTTCTCAACTCGAGCTTTTCAACCCGAGTTGAGTCCTTCTCTGAACTCGACTAGTCGAAGAGGTTAGGAGACCTTGTGTTTGAGGAGTTTGACCTCCTCAACCAGGGTCTCGACCTTGGACTCGGACTTAACTAATTTCCTAGACAAAAACCTAACCGTATTATGTAAAGTATTAAATAAAGTTCGACTCACTTTAAGGGTATCTTTTGAACCGGATGCGTATCCGTGGCTTGACTTGAAGGTAGCTTCATAGTCCGAGTCATCCTCAGGTTCTAACTCAAGTTCAGATTTGGTCTCCGTGTCTGACTCAATCGATTTCGCCATGAAGACGTGGTTTTCGTCTTCTTCGGATGACGCTTCTTCCCATGTCGCGTTGAGGGCCTTCTTGTGCTTAGGTGCTTGGTGGTTGAGCTTGGGGCACTTGGACTTGATATGTACAAACCTGTTACACTCATAACACCTAATATTAGAACTTTTAGGCTTACCTTGGTTGGGTCGAGTCGTGGTTCGCTTTCGTCCCTTGGCTATCCTTCGAGCTAGGTTCATTAGTTCGGCAGTCAACTCCGGGTCAACTTCTTCTTCGGACTCGTCTTCCTCCTCGGTTGGTGGTGGCTTGCTTGCGATTTTCTTCTTCTTTGAACCTGCAAACAAGGCTAATTTGAAATCTGAGAATAATTCGTCTATTCTAACTTTAGCTAGGTCCTTAGATACCTTGTAGGCATCGGCCATGGATGCCCACAAGGTGGTCCTAGGGAAAGAATTTAGAACATACCTGATTAGATCTCGGTTTTCGACTTTCTGTCCTATTGAATGCAGCTGGTTGACTATGTCCTGGACGCGGGCGTGCAATTGTGTTGTCGTCTCGTGTTCCTGCATTTTTAGTGTGTACAATTTATTGAACAACAAATCGCGTTTGCAAACCTTAGCTTGATCCGATCCTTCGTGTAACTCGATCAGCCTCGTCCAGAGATCTCTTGCGCTGATGAAGGGTCCGACTCGGTTCAGCTCCTCCTTGGATAGCCCGCACTGCAGGATTTGAGTCGCCTTTGCATCTGCCTCGACTTGTCGTTTAGTGGTAATGGACCACTGATTGTAATTCAAGGATTCACCTTCTTCATTAGTAGGAAGGGTGAACCCGATTTGGATCACAATCCACATCTCTATTTGGGTTTTTAGGAAGCACTCCATCCGACCTTTCCAGTAACGAAAATCGTCACCGTTGTAAAACGATGGTCGGACGGTGCTAAAACCCTCGAGATGGGCTATTAACACGAAACGGTAAGAAGAAGAAAAAAAGAAAAAACACACAGACAACAAAGGTCCCAAGACTTGCATCTTGGATTAGTAGTGCGGGAAGAAGAAAAGATAAATAAATCAATTAATAGATTAACTAATTAGAAAATTAATTTTAATTCTGTAAAAAAAAATTAATTAATTAATTTCGAAAATTAATCTATTTTGTAGAAAAAAATCTAATGTTGAAATTAAGTAAAAAATATTGAAAAATCAAACTTATATTCTAGACAAGATTTAAAAATTAAAATAAGTTTTTAATTGATTTTTAATTGATTAAATTTTGATTGAAAATCTATTTTAGTGGAAATAAGATTTAATTCAATGCTAAGATTAACGAGAAAACTTTATAAAACGAAATATAAAGATTTTAGGGTTTGAAAAATTCAAGTGTTTAAAAAAATGAAAGAATTTTTAATTCTGGAAAAAACTAATTTTAATCAGTAATAGAATTAAAAAATCATAATTAAGAGTTTTTTTTGTTAGGATGATCAATAGAAAGATTAAAAGCGATAAAATTAAATTAAAGAAAAGTCTGAAAAAAAATTCAGAAAAATTTAAAAAAACACAAAATTAACGTGAGATGTAAACAAAGGAAACAAAAGAAATAAAAATTACTCAAATTGGTGGTTTCACCAAATTTGAGTGCCCCCAGCTCTGATACCAATTGTAGGATCGAAATGAGCGCTAGAGGGGGGGTGAATAGCGTAAAACGGTTTTTCTTTTGTTGTAAAAACGATAAGTGAGAGATAAACGCAGCGAAAAAGAGATGGACACAAGGAGTTTTACTTGGTTCACAGTCTACCGGCTGCTAATCCAAGGCCCTAATGGTCCTAGACCACGTACGAAGGGCAATCACTAAAACACTCCTCCTCGTTGGAGGTAGGAGTTACGATTACAAAACTTTCGACAAAAACACAAGGATGAGAGACAAGCCCCTCTCTCCTTTTTGATATAAAAGCTCGAAAAACACAACTTAAATCAATCGACTAAAACGATTACCAACACTTTAACGGTGAAGCTTCATGTTGGCAGCACTTCGTTGTAGTGGCGTCGTTGTAGAAGAGCGGCATTGTGGAGGCGTTTGAGAGCTTTGTAATAATTGTTGTATCTAAGATGTGAAACACCCCCCTCTATTTGAAGCCTTGTCCGCCCACTTGAGATCCGGCCACCTCACCACCAATTGAGGGATAAGTTTCCACCTTGCTTTTGACCGACCACCTCACCAAGATTTGGGGGATAAGTTGTCACCTTGCTTTTAGTTCCTTTTGCCCATTTTCAGGATACTTTAGTTATTTAATTATATTTCAATTCGAGTTCTAATTTTAATTCGAATTCGAATAAATTCGAATTCTAATTTTAATTCGAATTAGAGTAATTTCGAATTTAAACAAGGGTTAGCTCAAAGCAATATGTAGAAATATTAAATGTGATGGATTTAGATGGTTTCTAACCATCCGATCTCGACTTAGACTTTCATGGAAAGTTTTGGATCGGATTGTCGCCTAAGATCAACTCCTAAACGGAGGATCCGACCTCACTTACGCTCGTCGGACACGAGTCTTACCTTCACTTATTGTGTCGCAGATCTCCAACTCAAGCTTAACCTGTTTCTGCACACTCAAGTAGACTCATGAGATAACAAAATAGACTTAACCTTGTGTCTTTGCTATAATCAAAATACAGATTCGATTTCGGTGCCTCACTACACCAACAAAGATCTAAACACCTAAATTATTAAAAAAGAACCAAAAAATTTGCTGCGAATATTGCATCTATTAATGCAAATAATGATAGTAAGCACATATAACAAAGACTACAACACACAACCAATTTATATACAAATATAAAAAAAAACATATTGTAACCCCATTAACCACCTTAGATAAAATAGTTCAGATATATGCATAGCAATACTATAATTAACCAAAACGATTATTAGATCAATTGAGACATTATAGTCAATAAGGTAATTTGGTTTTTTTATAAAATTGTACTGAAAAAAAAAGGCTTTATGTAACTCAACGAGTTGCCTATTCGCCAATCATCTCTATGATGGTGCTTATAGACATATTTATCTTCAAACAGAAAATTATTCTTAATCTGATTTTAATAATAATGTGGGCAAAATTGCTTGAATTATATCGTGGAATAACAGAGTATAATTTTTCAATGCGCTTTTAAATAAGATAACATGAAAAAAATGTAAATGTATTAATCACTAAGACATCAGACCGGAAGGAGATTTTCATGAAAAGAGTTTTTTTTTAAAATGATTTAATATTATAATAGAAACAGCAACCTATGTTGGATCGATGCAGTTCGCTAGAGGGGGGTGAATAGCGAAAAAAAAACTTTTTCTTTCGAATTCGTTTCAAGATAAATATACGCAGCGGAAATGTAAATAAAAAGTAAAAGAGACAAATAGTTTTTTACTTGGTTCGTAGCCTTCGGCTACTACTCCAAGGCCCTAACGGTCCTAGACCGTGTACAGAGGGCAATTCACTAAAACACTCTCCCTCGTTGGAGGTAGGAGTTTACGATTACAAAAAAAACTTTCGAAGCACAAGATAGAGAGACAAACTCTCTCTTCTATTAAAATGAAAATGCAACGATAGAAAGCCTCGATTAACAAACTAATTGCAAGATTAAAAGAAATGACAAGACAAGATTATACCAACAACTCGAAGATAGGACTTAAACTAGGGTTGTTGGCAGCACTTCGTTGTCGTAGAGTTGTCGGAGAGTCGCAGCGTTGCGGAGGCTTTTGAGCACTTAGAATTGATGATGAAACCCTAGGTTTGGCCCTCCTTTTATAGCCTTTGAGCCCCTTTTCGAGAGGAACCCTAGCCAATCACAATTGAGCACCACTCCCCTTGAAATTTGGTGATAAACCTTGACTCCTCGAGGCTGATCCTTTGACCATCAGTCGACTGATGATCATCATCGATCGATGGTAGCATCATCGAGTCGACCTCCGTGATGATCGATTGACGACAATGAGTCCTCCAAGTGGCGGCAATCGATGCTTCAAGTCGTTAGCTCAACAAAAACATAATTTCGACGGTCGTCGACCGTCCGATCTCGACCTAGACCATCTATAGGATGTCTTTGGTCGGATCTACGCTTAAGATCATCCCCGTAACGAGGATACGACCTCACTTACGCTCTCACACACGAGCTTACCTCGATACTTACATGTTGCTTTTGCTTCCGGCCTTCCACTCGATTCCTTCGGCTCCCTACGAAGTCACTCGAGTGTCGCCCGACCACCGCGGCTTCCTCCGGGTGTCGCTAGCCTTCAGCTCCAGCTATAGCAATTTACTGCACACTTGATTCAGCTCGTGAGATAATGACATGAGCTTAACTTTATATCTTTTGCTATAATCAAAACTCAGGTTCGACTTAGGTGCCTACTGCACCAACAATCTCCCCCTTTTTGATTTATGGCAAACCCATATACAAAGTTAAGAAAAATAAATTAAGCAAAAAGAGTATGAGATATACATGAATGTGTAGGAGTATAAAAACTCTTTTTCAAATGCTCCTCCTTGAGGAAACCTCCTCCTTGACCTAGGGTGAGTACTTGAGAAAGAGTTTTAACTCTCCCCCTTGATATTTGCTACTAAAAAAGAATTAAGTAACCGAAATTACTTAATATTGGCCATAGTGTTTAAAATAAGTTTTAAGTTAAGAAATCAAAAAATTGATTTCTTAACCTTGCCTTTACTTCCATTTTGTTAACAAGTTAACTTAAAATTAAGTAAATTACTTTTTGTTAACAAGTTAAGTAAATTATTTTCTGTTAACAAGTTAACTAAATGTGTTAAAGTTTGAGTAAGCCTTAAAAAAAATTGATCCCTTAACTTTGGCCTTTTTCTCCCCCTTTTGCCATATATCGAAAAGAGTGAGAGTGTGTCTGGAATAAAACAAGTTTTAATTTTAAAGTCCAAGCATGTTCCACATTATTTTGAAAATAATATACTGAAAATAAGTTCATCTATAAAATGTTCGACTCATATTTGGCTTGATTGATATGGAAGATCAATCAGTCCTGGTCAGAGTCGGTTAGTATGTATGATTATACTCCGTGGTTCATAGCGATACACTAGCTCTACATCTGGAACCAGGAGTAAGGTCCTAACATCTCACGCCCATCTACGTGGCTAAGTACACAAACACATTAGTCCTATGTGTTGTGAGATGTACTGGCTCCTTAAATCTATAGGTGCATGATATCTAAGATATGTCCTATGCTAGTTCCATGAAATAATAGTAAGAACATATAATTTGCAAGTACGTATTCTATTACGCACATGCCCAATTTTCGTCTTAATAGATTAAATTCGGCTTCGGGTAGGGGTTTAGTAAATAGGTCTGCCAAGTTAGACTTCGATTCAACGTATTCGAGTTGTATGGCTCCGTTGGCCACATGTTCTCGAATGAAATGGTGTTTAACCTCTATATGTTTGGTCCTAGAGTGACATATCGGATTCTTTATAAGATTAATTGAACTAATGTTATCTACGTGAAGTTTAGTATTCGTAAAGTCTAACTTAAAGTCGCGGAGAGTGTGCTTCTTCCAAAGAAGTTGCGTGACACACTCACCCATCGCGATGTATTCGGCTTCGGTGGTAGATAAAGCAACACAGTGTTGCTTCCTACTGCACCAACTCACTAGACTCGAGCCGAGAAGTTGACAACAACCACTCGTGCTCTTTCTATCGAGCTTACTACCGGCATAGTCCGAATCGGAGTAGCCAGTTAGTTCGAACTCGGTAGATCTAGGATACCAAATACCGACATTAAGTGTACCCTTTAGATATCTAAGGATACGCTTAACTAGGGTTAGGTGAGACTCCTTAGCACAGGTTTGAAACACAGCGCACATACTACTATGAATAGGATGTCAGTCGATCGCGATTAAGTATAGGAGACTTCCTATCGCGCTCCTATAGTACTTTAAGTCAATGGACTTACTTTCTAGGTCTTCTCCTATGTTAAGATTAATCGCCATTGGGGTGTTTATTACCTTAGCGTCTTGCATTCCAAATCTTTTGATTAACTCCTTAGTGTATTTTTGTTGATATAGGTATATACCATCCTTAGTTTGTTTAATTTGTAGACCTAAAAAGAAACTTAACTCACCTACCAAGTTCATTTCGAACTCACTTTCCATGAGTGAAACGAACTCGTTTAGTAAGGCTGAGTTAGAAGTTCCAAAAATTATATCGTCTACGTAAATTTGAGCTATGAATATTTCTTTACCTAAGGTTTTTACGAAGAGAGTTGGGTCAACTAAGCCTTGGTTAAACCCTTTTGACTTAAGATGGATTGAAAGTCTCTCGTACCAAGATCGAGGAGCTTGTTTAAGTCCATAGAGAGCTTTCTTAAGTTTTAGGACATGGTCGGGTTTATCTAGATTTTCGAATTCGGGGGGTTGGCTAACATAAACTTCTTCTTTAATGTATCCATTTAGGAATGCCGACTTAACATCCATTTGAAACAGCTTAAATCCTCGATGTGCGGCATAAGCTAGCAACATTCGAATGGATTCGAGTCTAGCTCTTGGGGCATAGGTTTCGTCGTAATCTAAGCCTTCGACTTGACTAAACCCTTTGGCGACTAACCTAGCCTTGTTTCTAACTACTTCACCTTTATCATCAAGCTTATTTCGAAACACCCACCTTGTTCCAATTATCGTTTTGTCTTTAGGTGGTGGTACTAATTCCCACACTTCATTCCTAGTAAATTGAGCTAGCTCTTCTTGCATTGCAATAATCCAATCGGGATCAAGAAGAGCTTGTTCAATTGATTTGGGTTCTATCTTTGAAATTAAGGAAATTTGACTAAGGTTCCTATAGGATGCTCTAGTTCGAACTCCTAGATTAGGATCTCCTATCACTTGATCGATAGGGTGGTTAGTCTGAATCCTAGATTGGGTTGGGTTTGTGTCACCTAATGCTTGATCAATGGGGTGACTTGGTTGAACACTAGTTTGACTCGGATCACTTGTCACTTAGTCGACAAGAGAAGTTGGTTGATGTGGATTAGACTCGATCTCAGGGTCGGAGACGAGTTTGGTATCAGTGGGCTCAACACTTGGGGTCATTAAGGGTTTTGTAGGTTCGGGTATTTCATCGAACACTACATTAATAGTCTCTTCGACTTTAAGGGTATCGTGGTTATATACCCTATAGGCCCTACTCGTGGTTGAGTATCCCAAGAAGATTCCGGTGGAGGTTTTGGATTTGAATTTCCCTAGGTGGTTCTTAGTGTTTAAGATATGTACCTTACATCCAAATACCCTAAAGTACTTGATGTTGGGCACTTTATTGTGATAAATCTCGTAGGAGGTCTTAAGGTGCCTCTTTACCATAAGGATCCTATTCTGGACATAGCAAGCCGTGCTAACGGCTTCTGCCCAAAACCTATCGGGTAGGTCGTATTCGTTCAACATGGTCCTAGCGGCTTCTTGTAGAGTTCGGTTTTTCCGCTCCACTAGACTATTTTGTTGAGGGGTCCTAGGGCAAGAGAATTCATGGTGGTATCCGTTTAGGTTACAGAAGTCGGTGAACCTTTGATTTTCGAATTCACCACCATGATCGCTTCTAAGTCTTTTAACCTTTAGATTTTTTTGATTCTCGATTAATTTGAATAGATTGATTAATTGATCTAGGGTATCATTTTTATGTTTGATGAACCTAACCCAGGTAAACCTGGAGTAGTCGTCAATTATGACTAAGAAATATTGACTTCTATTGAGTGATTTGGCTCCATATGAATCGAATAGATTCATATGCAGGAGCTCAAGTACACTTGAGGTTCGTTCTTGGTTAGTTAACTTGTGTTGTGTCCTAGGTTGTTTTTCTTGTTGACAAGCATTACAGATTTTATTAACCAAATTGTTGAGGTTGGGTAAGCCTCTGACTAAGCCACTCGACTCATCTTGTGGGCCGAGTCTTGGAGTGCAGTGACCCGAGTCGTCGGTGCCACAACCATGATTCCTCTTCCTGTGTCATAAGACATTTGGCTGAGGATTTGATTAAGTTAATTGTATAAATGTTATTTGTCCTAGTTCCTTTGAGTATTGTTTTAGCTATTTTATTTGTTTTAATTACACATTCATTTTCTAAAAATACGACCTTATAGTTATTGTCACATAATTGGCTTACGCTAAGCAGGTTATATTCAAAATTCTCTACAAGTAATACATTTTTAATAACAAAATTCGAGTTAAGCTCGATATCACCTGATCCGATGATTTTGAGCTTGCCGTTATTCCCAAAGGCTACCGATCCTTGTCGTTTGAATCGAAGCTTCATGAATTTGAGTTGATCCGGTCGTATGTCGGGAACGGCTTGTATCAACATCCATTGATCCTACACACAAGGTGGTTGGATTGGATGTTAGATTTTTTAAAAAAAATTTGGTTGTAAGTTAAACCTAGGTCATCTCACCTGTGTCTATATGATTAAGCAAGTTATACTTATGTGTTCTTTGTGAGATAACTTCCAATTAAGTTGATTAAGTGCATTTAGGTTCAAGTAATTTTATGTTAGATTTGGATTTGACCCTAGGCTTGTCAAGTTTACCTTTTCAAGATCATGACTTCCAGGTCGTGGCGAGGCACAGGGGCCTTCTTTTATCGGATCATCGACCACTTCCTTAGATAAAGCCATTTTCAAGAAAATGATGACTTGACTCACCTAAGACTATTTCCTAGTCTAACTAGTTATTTTTGAAAAGAGGCTCCCCGAGGCTCAATCTTTTCGAAGGATTTTAGTTGGTTATGTACGTGTTCTAAGTGAGTTCACAAGTTTTAAAAAAAAAACATGCAATTTCTAAGTTAAAGCACAAACATGTTTTGTACTGGCTCCCCCTAGATCGTTGAATCGATTTGGTCTATCCACATAGTGGATTTGGTCCTTGGAAACCCAGTACGGGTTGGATCCTAGAGTTGAAATCAAAAAGTTCTTAGGGACCCATGCTTGGACATGTTTCCTATGTCGACTTACAATCGACATATACGACCTATTAGTCGTGTTTGAGTTAAACCCTAGTCCAACCTTGTTGTACACGGCCCTTTGAGATCCAAGTAGGAGGTCAAGTCCTTTGGATCCCGAAGTGAACCTTTCCAACGTGTTCCTAAGATCTTCAACTTGACCTTTCAAGAGAGAGTTCTCAACTTCGAGCTTTTCAGCTCGAGTTGGGTCCTCTTCTCGAACTTGACTAGTCGAAGAGGTTAGGAAGACCTTGTGTTTGAAGAGTTTGACATCCTCAACCAGGGTCTCGACCTTGGACTCAGACTTAACTAATTTCCTAGACAAAAACCTAACCATATTATGTAAAGTATTAAATAAAGTTCGACTCACTTTAAGGGTATCTTTTGAACCGGATGCGTATTCGTGGCTTGACTTGAAGGTAGCTTCATAGTCCGAGTCATCCTCAGGTTCTGACTCAAGTTCAGGTTCGGTCTCCGTGTCTGACTCAATCGATTTCGCCATGAAGACGTGGTCTTCGTCTTCTTCGGATGACGCTTCTTCCCATGTCGCGTTGAGGGCCTTCTTGTGCTTAGGTGCTTGGTGGTTGAGCTTGGGGCACTCGGACTTGATATGTCCAAACCTGTTACACTCATAACACCTAATATTAGAACTTTTAGGCTTACCTTGGTTGGGTCGAGTCGTGGTTCGCTTTCGTCCCTTGGCTATCCTTCGAGCTAGGTTCATTAGTTCGGCAGTCAACTCTGGGTCAACTTCTTCTTCGGACTCGTCTTCCTCCTCGGTTGGTGGTGGCTTGCTTGCGATTTTCTTCTTCTTTGAACCTGCAAACAAGGCTATACCCCTCTCGGGTTTCGAGTTGGACTGCTCATGTAATTCGAAATCCGAGAATAATTCGTCTATTCTAACTTTAGAAAGGTCCTTGGAGACCTTGTAGGTGTCGACCATGGATGCCCACAAGGTAGTCCTCGGAAAAGAGTTTAGAACATACCTTATAAGGTCGCGGTTTTCGACCTTTTGCCCAATTGCGTGTAGGTTGTTGACGATGTCCTGGACGCGGGCGTGCAATTGTGTTGCCGTCTCGTGTTCCTGCATTTTTAGTGTGTACAATTTATTGAACAACAAATCGCGTTTGCAAACCTTAGCTTGATCCGATCCTTCGTGTAACTCGATCAGCCTCGTTCAGAGATCTCTTGCGCTGACGAAGGGTCCGACTCGGTTCAGCTCCTCCTTGGATAGCCCGCACTGCAGGATTTGAGTCGCCTTTGCATCTGCCTCGACTTGTCGTTTAGTGGCAATGGACCACTGATTGTAATCCAAGGATTCACCTTCTTCATTAGTAGGAAGGGTGAACCCGGTTTGGATCACAATCCACATCTCTATTTGGGTTTTTAGGAAGCACTCCATCCGACCTTTCCAGTAACGGAAATCGTCACCGTTGTAAAACGGTGGTCGGACGGTGATAAAACTCTCGAGATGGGCCATTAACACGAAAGACACAAAGAGACGAAGACGAAGAAACTAGCAACGACAAAAATACAAACACAAGTACCAAGACTCGCGTCTTGGATTAGTAGTGCAGGAGAAAAACTTAACAAAACGAAATAAATAATAAAAAAACAGAATTAAAAGAAAAATAAATCTGTAAAAATGGCTAGATTGGTGGTTTCACCATATCTTAGCAACCCCCGGCTCTGATACCAATTGTTGGATCGATGTGGTTCGCTAGAGGGGGGGGGTGAATAGCGAAAAAAAACTTTTTCTTTCGAATTCGTTTCAAGACAAATATACGCAGCGGAAATGTAAATAAAAAGTAAAAGAGATAAATAGTTTTTTACTTGGTTCGTAGCCTTCGGCTACTACTCCAAGGCCCTAACGGGCCTAGACCGTGTACGGAGGGCAATTCACTAAAACACTCCCCCTCGTTGGAGGTAGGAGTTTACGATTACAAAAAAAATTTTCGAAGCACAAGATAGAGAGACAAACCCTCTCTTCTATTAAAATGAAAATGCAACGATAGAAAGTCTCGATTAACAAACTAATTGCAAGATTAAAAGAAATGACAAGACAAGATTATACCAACAACTCGAAGATAAGACTTAAACTAGGGTTGTTGGCAGCACTTCGTTGTCGTAGAGTTGTCGGAGAGTCGCAGCGTTGCGGAGGCTTTTGAGCACTTAGAATTGATGATGAAACCCTAGGTTTGACCCTCCTTTTATAGCCTTTGAGCCCCTTTTCGAGAGGAACCCTAGCCAATCACAATTGAGCACCACTCCCCTTGAAATTTGGTGATAAACCTTGACTCCTCGAGGTTGATCCTTTGACCATCAGTCGACTGATGGTCATCATCGATCGGCCCGATGGCGGATCGATCGATCTTGACCTCGGCGATCGTGATTCGCGGTCGAGTCCTCAGGCGATCGGCGATGCTTGCTGCAAGTCAAAGTTAGCTCAACAAAAATATAATTTCGACAGTCGTCGACCGTCCGATCTCGACCTAGACCATCTATAGGATGTCTTTGGTCGGATCTACGCTTAAGATCATCCCCGTAACGAGGATACGACCTCACTTACGCTCTCACACACGAGCTTACCTCGATACTTACATGTTGCTTTTGCTTCCGGCCTTCCACTCGATTCCTTCGGCTCCCTACGAAGTCACTCGAGTGTCGCCCGACCACCACGGCTTCCTCCGGGTGTCGCTAGCCTTCAGCTCCAGCTATAGCAATTTACTGCACACTCGATTCAGCTCGTGAGATAATGACATGAGCTTAACTTTGTATCTTTTGCTATAATCAAAACTCAGGTTCGACTTAGGTGCCTACTGCACCAACAACCTACACTATTTGGTGCTCTGATTGAATGACTTAGGAAAGGAACTTCAAGGAAAACACTGCACCCCTCTTCTCCTTAGTTTTGATTTGTCTTTATCAAGTTCCTGGGGCTACAATGCAGTCGACATCCAATTTAACTCTGACATTTGTTCCTGGATGAATTTATAATTTTTTTTTCTAAATTGAATGACAAATAAAGGAGATTGAAATTGACCACACGTATACTTTTCGATTGTAATCACAGAGGAACTGCTAACATGATGATTTTTTTTTATTTGTCCCTATCAAAACCCAAGAAAACCATAACTTTTATGACTACTAAAGTAGTATCAGAGACTCCATCTTCATTGTTTTCGAGCTATGACTGATTCAAACATCTCTCGAGTAGGATCGTAAACGAACCAATGATTCATGAATAAGTTTGGTGTTAGCTCCAAGGTAAATCTAGATGGCTAGCGCAACCGTGTTAAGGCTTGAAAGGACAATGAGTCGATTCCTGAAGGTGACGACCAAACTACCGACGACTCCGCATTTCTGCGTTAGCCACCTGACACTTGATTTACCTCTCTCCACACGTAAGGGCAGTGGTGGGGGCCGCTAATGTGACGGTTTCACATTTATGAATAAGTTTGGTGTTCAACTCGGTAAGAGTTTATTTACGTTCGTTCAATATGTATTAAAGTCAATTAATAAACAAGCTTAAACACATATGTGTTCGGCTTGTTAATGTTCATGAATATTAACAAACTGATTTATGAGACTTTTTAAAAAAAAAAAATTGAACTTATTTATAATTATTTATAAATCGGAATTAAATTAGTAAAATTTTAAATAAACAAACAAGTTTGACTTAAGAGTTTGATAAGTCAAATTTAAACAAACTTGATTAGAAGTTCAATACTCATTAAACAAGCCAAACTCAATTCGAGTTCAAGCTAAGTTCAAGTTAAAAAAAAAATATCAAGTCAAGCTTAAACATATTTTTTAATAGCTTAGTTAATTTTAAACTTGACCCGGCTCGATTTGATTATATTATTAAGCAAGTCTAAATACTATAAAGTTTGACTTGACTCATTTACAATCCTATTCTCGAGAAACAATCAGTGCATTCTGGGCCTATAAACAATCCAAGCCCAATGTGCTGGATACCCAACACAAAAAACTAAAGTCGTCTTCTTCTTATGCTTCGAAATAGGTCCTGATATATATCATATATGCTATCCTTGATCACATAATGCCACAATGTTCATTTGCACGTTTAGTCATTCTTGCGTAATACGAATGTGAATTGTTCTTAGTTAATTATTGTCGTGCTCATAAGCTCATTATCCAATCATAAGATTACTCGATTGATGCGTGTTGAATGAACGTTCTTACTTCACTTCATTAGATTATTCGATTTCACTAGTCAAAAATACTTCCAGAAATTGTTCATTCATCTTTATTACAATAAAATCCTCACTGCCAATTGAAGATTTTTTCTTTTCCAAACGAAGTTCAATAAATCTTGGCACTTTCAATAAGTATTCAGAGATGATATGGTTTGCATGTAAGAGTACTCTTAACTATCAGAGAGAATGAGCAAAGGCAAATTAAATACGTGAAAAGAGGCAAAATATGGCAAGAATCCTGCCTCAATATTGCATTCTTTTTGAAATTTCAGAGGGAAAATGTCCAATTTAAAATTTTGACAGGTGGATAAACTGTATTTTACTTTGGACAAATTTAATATGAATCTACTGATCGACTGACGATAAAGAGTCTTAATATTAGTCTTATCCGTTTCCTTCCATGATTCCAGTTTTCTCATTTTAATTAAAAAAAATTGAGATATATAGGAGAACACAGGTGGCCCTCTCGGACTGCCGAAAATCACGGCCTTCAAAATCCAGGAATTGAATGTATATATATTAATAAAGAAACCCCTCAATCGATGGAATAGAGCTTCGATTTCTTCAGACCTTGCGTCACGTTGAAGTACTGCAGCGTCTTCGCCCACTTGAAGGGGTTCTTCAGCTTGTGCACGGCGACGCTATCCGGCACAAATCCGTGCCGGAAGCAGGTTTCTGGCCCCTCCGGGTAGTCGTACATCTTCGGCTTCATATTGATTCGATTCTTTCCCCGTCCGCCCTCGTTCAGCCACGCCCCCACCATGATGTCCTCCGGCCCCAATCTCTTCTGCCGCGCCACTTCTGACGCCGCCACCCACTCCACCAAGTCCCATGACAACGCGTACCCCATTCCGGACATGAACCCGCCCTCCGATCCAGTACCCCAGCACGGCACTCGCATCCCGAGGTACACGTCCACCCGCGGCAGCCCCCGCAGCGTTTCCAACAATTTGTCGATCAGGTAGTAGGTGTCGTCGTCCGTTTTCACCACGTAGTCGTACGGAGGCCGCCGCCCCCCGGCGTCCAGGATGCGCGGCAGGCTGGATAAGTAGTCGTAGGTCTTCCCCTCGTTGACGTTCTCGGCGCAGTCGAGGATGATCACGTCGTCGTAAAGCATGATCTCCATGGCCACAAACGTCCTCTGCTCCTCGGTGGTGAGGCGGCAGAGGACGAAGCGAACGTCGACGCGCGAGGCCGCGAGGCGGGGTTGCTGGAGGAGGTAGGCGCGGCGGATGAGATCGCGGCGCTGGTAGGCGTCGGCGACGGTGAGGACGCCGAGGAGGATGCGGAGATCCGCCTCCGAGGACGATACGTTGGCGAGGGAACTCGGCAGGCAGGTGCTAGGCGGCGCGAAGAGGGACTGGAGGCTGAGGTCGCCGGGATAGAGGACGAAGAAGATGAGGGCGACGAGTGATACGGGAAGGAGGACGAGAAAGGCGGCCGTCGAAACTTTTTGCAGGGGAAAGTTCGGCGGCTGAAAAAAGCAAAGCTTGATCTTCATGGAGAAGACGGAGCGGTGCGGGCGGTCAGAAATGAATAATGCGAAAGAGTGGGTAGATCATAATAAGAAATTATAGTGTTTTCGACGATTCCTAATGCGCAGTCGGTATTTGAATTCTTCAATTCTACACTCAAAGACGCAACTCTATTTATTTATTTATCTGTGATTTTACTTATTCCGCGGGCCAGTCATGCACTGCCCCTCTGTCTCTGTAGCGTGCCTTCTAGATTTTTTTTTTATAATTAATGTAGGACAGGACGTACGTCGATTTCATTTGTGGAGGAGACTTATTAATTTATTATGGCTTATAAATTATCGTGGGATAGAATTGTTCGCCTCCCCTATTTCAGTCGACCATAATTGATGATTGCAAGGCTGTAATTGATACTCGACTCCTAATTCGATTTATTTTGGCACTGCAGGCAGATATGTTGCAATATATATTGCAGGGAAAACGATGAGAAGATCAAACAAATAACATTTTAAATGTGCAATTGTGTATCCGAAAATGGCTTGCGGCTCCGTTTCTTTAATTACGGCTCCTTTAATTACCACGTTCCTCTTATCTGTCGATGGAGTAGAAGTTGAAATACTTTACACACATTATAAATTATAAAGTATGTCCAACAACAATTTGATCGATATATGTTGCCAAATCGGGAATTTTGCGATCTGTAAAGATCGCGTAGAGAGGCAATCACTAACTAATCGGACGGACAGCGAACAATTTCACTCGCTCCCCACGGATCGCCGTCCTATCCGACGACCGAGTCTGCTTGCATCTTTATATTTCATGTTCTCCCACGCGCATTCGATTTAATCCCTGCCTCCATAGCTAATAGCTTGATTTTGATCGATCATGTCGGGCCGCGGGAAGGGAGGCAAATGGTTGGGGAAGGGCGGCGCCAAGCGGCATCGCAATTGGTCCTCCGAGACAACATCCAGGGCATCACTAAGCCAGCAATCCGCCGCCTGGCGAGGAGGGGCGGCGTCAAGCGCATCTCCGGCCTCATCTACGAGGAGACCCGCGGCGTCCTTAAGATTTTCCTGGAGAACGTCATCCGCGACGCCGTCACCTACACCGAGCACGCTAGCTCGCCGCAAGACTGTCACCGCCATGGACGTCGTTTATGTCCTCAAACGCCAGGGCCGCACTCTCTACGGCTTTGGCGGCTAAACTTTGCAGTGTTTACACGATGCGAGGGGATTGAAGGTCGTATCTTGATCCGTATTTCATGTTTCACATGTTACGACATACGATCCGACGGCGAAGGAAAAATATAACTTAATTTACACTAGCTATTCTTCTGACTATATAATTATCTCGTTTAAACATTTAAGAATTTATAAATATATATACTTATTTCCTTATGAAAAAAATATCAAAATGTAATAATTTTATTTTTCTTTAAGACTATTTATTTTTAAAAGAGGTGTTTTTTTTAAGGATAAATTTGGTGGCCTATCGTACTTTGTATTTACTCTTTTTTTTACGTATACTGTACTTCTTGATGTTATATTAAATTTATATCATCGATGCTATAATTACTCTTTCTTTCTTTTTGTGTAATTTGTTAGTTTTCTTAAACAAAATCCAACTTTATTCTTTCTTTGAAAAAAAAATGATCTAATAGGATCAAATAGGGCGGGGCATGACTGGATTGTTGCCCCTAATCTTAAGTTTTCAGTTGGGCTTAGTGTTAGCTCAAATTGATGGGTTAATTTGAGTTGAGTTGTATTTGACTATTGTGTTTGACTTGTTAAGGTGGATTTAATTTGAGTGCGTGTCTATTGCTAGAGGCGAGAGAGTGATGCATTCATGTCTTCTTTAAAATATGAATGGAGATCAGATAATGTACGTGGCCTTAATAACATTTAGAAAAAGAAGGATAAAAAGGTAATCAATTATTGCTCATATTTAAAAGCTAACGTATTATCTTATTCTCGAGGAGTGATGATGTCATTGCTAAAATTCTATAGAATTAGTAAACACAATATGAACGATGTCTTTTTATTCTGCTATAGATTTTATAATTTATTTTTACATGGATTTTAAAGGAGTGTATATTTTTAATTTTTAGTACTATCAAATTGCATTCAATATGCTGTCTTATTTTAGCGACTACCAAATGTCAAATGATATGGTAGGTATCTAATTATTACAAATATTATTAAATTTGTATTTTTAGTACTGTTATTAAATTATTTTATAGGTATTAGTAAATTACATTATAGATATCATGCTATATCATAAGTATTATTAAATTTAACCATTTATACGAAGAAGCACTTTTATATAATAGTTAAATGTGAAAATTAAAAACCTTCACATATCACTGCTAGCTATGATTGGCGCAAGCCACTTCGTTCATAATAATTGTCCCTCTAGTGGACTCTCCCTTACCTAATCACACATCTCTTTTGTAATATAAATAAAATAAAAGTTATTCCATACGGTTCAATGAGATGATTTTTTTTTTTTTAACTCAATTTTAATTTTAGCGTTATAAAATAAATTATCTTTTCTTTTAATCATAATTGCACGAAAATGTTTTGATGCAGTTATAGTCAGATTTTCTAGCCTCCTTTCAACGATAGGGCGTGTGGAGGAAGCTTGAGGTTCTCTCCGACTGCAACAGTCGGAATACGAACTGAAAAAGCGAACAACCAAAGCAGAAAATAGAGACACAAAATTTTACGTGGTTCGGAATAAAGATTTCTACTCCACGGGGTGAGCTCTCCCACGAGCTACGGTGCCAAAACACTTTCACTATGAATTTCCTCCTCCGTGGAAAAAACTTCCAGAAGTGGAGGGAAAAAACTCTTACAATTAGCTTAATATACAGATATTGAAAAAATGTAGCTCACTGCTCTCCTTGTCTCCTTCTTCCTCCATTCTTCGACGATGTGGTTGCTCTCCCCTTCAAGTGTGTCTTTGTCTCTCGCTGTTGGAAGTTGCAGATCCCTTTCTCTCTCACCTCTCCACTGTCTTTTATCCTTCTCCTCTTTCCTGATCAGCTGTTGCATAACGAACATCTTCTATCACGGTACACATGACCACCTTGCTTACCTGGAGAATCATTCTGTTACAAAAATGGAGAGTGAAGACTCCTCCAAATATTATGTAGGGTCATAATCTATCGTATAACAAACTTCTCACCAATATTTTGGAAAATATTTTAGCTCATCCCTTTCACCCGCTTGCCTTTCGTAAAGCTAACATAAACCTATCGCTTAGGCATAACATAACTCTTAGACTTCTTAACTCATACTTCTTATAATAGCCCGAACCAACTCTTATCCTCCTCGTACAAAACCAATCTCTAGGCCCGTTCTGCCGAATCGATTCCTATACTCTCCGTACCGAGCCAATCTCCAAACCCGCTCGACCGAGTCAATTCCCATGAACTGCCTCACCGAGCTATTTTTACCCAGACCTATTTTGTCGAACCAACTCTTTGGTTCGGACAGTATCTTACGCATGAGTTCTTTCATTTTGCTCGTGGGAAAATGTAGCAGTAGTATCACATTTCATGGGTGAAAAATTTTCTTTTATTTTACAACTAGTTTTTCTTTTTTTTTTAATATTATAATTGCATGAAAAATATCGATTAATTAGTTATGGAAATTAATTATTTTAACCAGGTGTTTAATTTGATCCGTCTCTTTAGTGAAAATGGACCTTTAACCTCTTTTTTGATTTTTTTAAAAAAATCTTTTTTATTCCTGTTGAAATTGAGACTTTATCTTAGAAATCTCATCCCTTTATTTTATATCCATTCTTAATCGATCCACGCTAAGTCGTTCCTTTCCATATATAGGACACGTTTTATAGCTACTATATTTACATTGCAATTTAATCAAAAATAAATTAATTAATTCAATAGTTTCGAATAATTCAAGCAATCAGTTTTCAAGGAACACTAATTCTTTTTTCCTTCAATATTTTACAATAAATAGTATATCAATGATGATCCTCTATTTATATATGTATTATATATAAATGTTGAAATGTCTTAATTTACTATAAACATTATAAACTAGTAAAGATATTTAATTAATGGTGTATCCCCTTAACCAAATGAACAAAGCTAGTATATATACATTTAATAATAGTGGTAGGACACGGTTGAATTTGTATTAGATATTAATACTGTATTCCTTTCTTTACTCATCTAAATTCGAATGGGTCAGTACTCACTAACTCCGGTCTCACCTTCTTCTTTTACAAGTTAGCAAAATAATCCTCATGTGGATCAGCTCTGGAGAACCTTTCGTTTCTTCAACCCACAATAGTTTAATCTGCACAAGCCGCTAGAGAGGCTACGTGTGTCAACCCTTTTCAAATCACGAGATGTGTACGACTCGGGGGCATTGGCAATGTTTTCATCGACAAACTGAGGGATTTCTCACGAATCCCGACAAACAGAAGCCAGAAGAAAAAAATTTGCATTATGTGACATGACTCGAGCCAAGCGAGCGGTCTCTCTCCTCTCAATTGTTTTTTGATTGAACGCATGGGACGGAATCGCTCTGCTGTTGGTTCAACCCAATTGCTTTCTCTACGTGCAGCAGAATGGACAGTTCGAGCTCGTTCCTTGCAAAAGAGAATAATTGTCGCTGGTAATGAGCCGAACAAAACAGATGATGGCCCTGAAAATGCACGTCAGTTCATCACATGAAGTCAAGTCATATCATATTTAAGCACATCAATCACTGTGAATGAGCGAATGCAGCGAGAATTTAAGTCTATATAATAATAATATTACAAATAAGTAATGTTATCACGCCCTCAATCAAAAAATAATTCACATTTAATATCTTGTAAAAATACAACATGAATATACTGGCAATTATTGTCGTTTTTCAAGTTCCGATTAAATTTCATGAGGGCGGCAAAATTTTGATGCGAACATTTCACAATTTCTTCATGCCAAAGCAAACAAGGCAGACAATGTCACATGAAGCAGAGCAGCAAGGCGCAAGTGCGGACTCCAAGGAACATGAGAGAGTCAAACGGCGAGGCGGCCGCCGGCTGCAGCGGCAGCGGCCGCGGTCGAGATAGCCCCACCCCATCTCCACTGATTACAACAAGGAAATTAAATCACGCACCGACGTATCTTCTACGTTTTCCTCCGATCCCCAGGAGGACAGCGCACAAACACCTTTCGTGCTTGCAAGCGAACCCACTTCCCTCATTGCCTTATATAAGCCCACAGCTTTTCTGGCATCATGCTCTATCCACGTTTACTGTTTCGGACACACAGGTAGTTGCACTTAATTATACCTTAACGGCGACCTATCAATCTCCCGAAGCAATCAGAGAGCGGGGGAGACAAGGGCCAAGCGGCGGAAACAATGGACGGGGTGAAGCTGCTTCGCGGCTCGCTCAAGCGGCGGTGGGTCGACGAGAAAGGGACAGACAACCTGCACACCTTTTACCGCTCCTGCTCGGCGCCTCAGTCGCCGCCGCAACTAAAGCCGAGAGCTACGTCCACGTTCGAGCTGTTGAGTCTTTCCGTGGCGGGAGACGGCACGGTGCCGTCTGTGGTCCCTCCGGTGACTGTCGTCCTCGATGGGCGGGCCATCTGCCACCGCGTCTGCCTGGAGGACCACACGAGCTACGAAAGCTTGGCCAAGGCCCTTCGCCGCATGTTCGTGGACTCGGACGAGGGTGGGGAGGAGGCGGAGTCGGAGCTGGCGCTGGCCAATGCGGTGCCGGGTCACGTGGTGGCCTATGAAGACATGGAGGACGATCTGCTCCTCGCCGGCGATCTAAACTGGAAGTGAGCCTGCACTACATTATATTAATCTCCCTCCGGAATGGATGCTACGATCATCGCTTGAGTCTTTCTTTTGTTGATGACTTGTAATTCCAAATGCCTGCAGGGATTTCGTTCGCGTGGCTAAGCGGATTCGGATAGTCCCGTCGAAGGCTAGCCGTCGGCGACATTGTGGAAACTGATCGAGCTGGAAATTCAGAAACATAATGATGCATGATGTTTTCTACTATTAGTCGAGAGATTTAAGCATCTAATCTCGCTTTCCTTTTCTGTATATTCTTCTAAATATATTGTAGTTTGCATTCCTACCGTTAGATAATCTATGGTTGTAGTGGATGGACATGTCTATTTAATTAAATTTATTCCAAAGTTAGCGGTGGCTTGTCAAAAATTTGACGAATCTAATCGTTCAAAACGACATTTTTCTTTTTGGTGATTAATATTTGAACAGACATAGAAGGCGTATTCAAGTTACTCCCTTCTGAGGTGTTGGAAACGTAACTCGCAACCAGAGTAGTTAACCTGATAAGACCTGAGCCGCATTTTTTTACAACTGGACCAAAAACAAAAACAAAAAAAAAAACTGATTTTCGTTATTAAAAAAGAAAAAGGACTTGAATGGAGCCGACTTTTAGAATTGCCTTCCTTCCTACGTGTTCTTTTATGTTCCTTGGTCTTTATTAAACCCTATCGTCTTAGGAAAATGGGCCACAGAAGTTAGCAGATCAGCGAAGTAAATTTGAATCATAGTTAAAGGGCCCTGGGCCACTGGATCCACTTTTGACCCAAAGGTTTAGCAAACGCTAAAGAAAAATCATGCATTGAAGAAGTTTACTATATTCATATGGAATGGACTCACAAAGCAATGTAATCATTCGGTACGTGTACCCAAAGATACGTATATATTTGTGATAATTTACTTGTTTTAGTTGATTTAATTATATATAAATAGATGTCTAAATTAGGAGTTTATTTGTAGTTGTCATAGTTTCATTCCATGTAAATAGTTATTTAAATTAGCAATTTATTTTTACTTATTTAGATTTGCTAGGCATGTATGTAATTTTATTATTGTACTCAATAAAATTCAATTCAATTCCTTTGGCTCACACCTCTAATTATCTTTAAAACCCACGCCAATGACCTATTCGACCTCCTCTGTTACCTTCACCATTATAACCAATGCACTATCCCTTTCACACAATCTCATCGCCATTAACATGGCAGGTCAAGCCCCTTTGAAACTCACCTCCATCAATTATATATCCAACCTTGCGATCTCTCTTTATTGGTTATAACATCATGGATTACATTGACTTCAATCCATGCTCGCCTCCCACGGCCATCTCTCTCGAGGTGATTCCATAGACCCCAACAGTAACCTTATAGTACCTGTCTCTCCAATTTAAGTTTCTTCAAACATTTAGTTTTCAGTTAATACTGATATACTTGTTAATTATACATAATGGAGTGTCAAAATAATAATCCACTCTGCATTATTTTTTACATACCAAAGAATAATCTAATAACTTCGCTGGTGGACACGTATAAAGTCATCGACGTAGTTGTAACAAAAAGTTTCTTAAAAGATGATCTATAATTAATTATTAACTGCTCCATCCAATTAAATTAATTAACTCGGTCCGACAAATGGAGTGATTTATAAACCTAGGCCTACAGACTGAGTATACGTGTCTTTACGAATGCCAAATAACATGTTAGGCTTATTAATTATTTGCGCACTTTTGTGCCATTAAACTTTTAGGTGGGGATGCGATGATAGCTAGAGGGACTTTGCTTAGCTTGGTCATTGCATGTGTCTATGCAAATTTTTTTTTTTTTGGTCAAATCGAATTGTTTTTACGTACATTAAAGCTCTCTCCCCAGTATATTTTATTAGTTTACTTGGCTTTAACAATTTAAATTTTTGTCGAGTTAATTATTTTCTTCCTATGTGTTTTAATTATTTGTTCTTCCTTCTAATAATAGATGATTAGCAGATATCAAAGCATACTCTCTTTCCTTTTATTTATTTTTATGGGCATATGTGGATCAAAATGCACAATGAATCATATTTAAATAAATGTCTAAGATGTTATATTAATTTATTTTTTTTGATAATTCAGATATCCAAAATGATAGAAACATGGATCAAAATGAGGTACTGGCCGTCTCTTTCCTTCTGAATCAGTATTAGAGGACAAGGACTCAATCTGATTTAGCGTGGTCCAGGATTAATGTCAACCACCTTAATTAAGGCCAGCCCTCTGCCTAATTCGCATAAATTATAAAGAACGAGACAGGTGCGGGTCATCTAACCCTAATACAATTAAGCTCTTATTTTGTTCGATTTCAACTTGCGGTCGATACCTCTCTTCGTGATTTGGCCATTCATTCATCTATTATGTTTGATTCGGTCAGTGAGGGAGCTTTTTTATAACGCGACAACCAAAAATTACAAAGTCACAATAATTGAACAATACGATGCGACCGCAATTTTAAACTGTTGATAGCTGCGACACGAACATCGACATGGGCCCTCCATTCATTCATGCCATGTTACTGTGCATTCGCTACATTTGCGATCGGTTTAATTAAATTGAGCCGGAAGAAATTAAATCTAGGCAGTAAATAATTTATTAAAGTAACGAAGCCGAGTCAAACTTATTTGATTTTTTTTTTAAATCAAACTTGATTTGAACTTAAATTTATTTAAACATCATCAAATTTTTAAATCAGACTTATTTATTTATTTAAATAAAAAAAACTCATAAATAAATTTATTCATAAGTATTATTCACAAATATTATTATGAACATTAACCTGCTGAACACAAAGTTATTCATTTAATTTATTAAGTTATTCAAATTTATTTTATTTAATTGATTTGATATATATATATATATATATTGAACGAATATAAATAAATTTTTATCGAGTCAAATATCAAAATTGTTCATGAATATTTGATTCGTTTAATTTACAATCCTAATTAAATCACGTTGTAATTGTCGGATTGAATGTATAATGTAGATATGGCCAACTTCGTCGTGATCGAGCCATGCCAGGTCCGAGCCAAGGATGAAAGCGAGCTAAGCGGCAATTTAATTTGTGTTGATCGTAAATGATGCTCGTTGCGATAGTTTTAATTATTAATTCAGCACTAGTCATGACATGTGTCGAGCTCCTGGATAAGCATTTATGCACGTCACTGAATGAATTTTTTTCCCCAACGATGGACCACGTGCACCTCGAAATGCAGGTATAATCTATTCTGTACACCCATGATTAGAAGGATCCGATATCCACTTAATTGTGAGCTAGCTAGAGATGCTTATCAAGTTTCACAAAGAAAAATTAAATTTGATATATATAAAATCTTCCCTTTTCAATAGAATCATTCTTGAGTCATACATCTTCCATACTTCAGTTTTCTTCATAGATGGTATATCAGTTGCTCCTCGATCAGTCCACATCAACCAATTAATTCAAAATTAACTTCTCTATTTTTAATTTTTCGTATAGCGTGAGCATCACTATATTTTTGGAAATGATATTACATAAAGTTGTATGTAATTTTCTGCACCCAAATAATATGGAATGATATTTCAATTTTTTTTTTCTTTTTTTTTTACGACATGCTATAATTAGGGTCATATTTAATTAAGCTTACTGATAAAATATGACGCTGCACTATTCCAGTGTTTAAAATTATATATTATGAATGCTATTAATTAATACCATCAAAAAGTATAATATATTGAGATGAAATAAAACGACGAAAAGTATTTTTATATCGAAGAAACTATCTCGAACGTTAGAAATCCTTAATTAATTAGGTGTAGTTATGTCATATATATGTGCGTAAAAAAATTATATTATATATATATATCCTTTCATGACATACTTATGTTTTGATCAAATTAAACTTGCATCTGTGCCACACAATCAATCGGTTTTCACTTTGATATACGACTTTCATTATAAATCTCTATTGATATTTTAATTATTTATTTGTGATAGTATATAATCGTGTTTTATATATTAAGGTCAAAATAGAATATGATTTTATGTCAGTTCGAAGTCAAAAATTACAAGTATTATTAGAAAAGTATAACGATGATTACATAAATGAAACAAAACTAGTATTTAATCAAATATAATTTTATATTTTCATACTAAAAATGTATATTAGAATTATCCAACCATAATTATATACATTAAAAAAATGAAATTTTATCAGAAATAGTTTTGTATTTTTGAGTGTTAATTTCCTTTTTAAAAAAAAAATAAAAAAAAAAAAGTTATTACAATGGCAGTGGAAGTTACTTACCAAGAAAATTGAAAGCCGAATATCTCTGGATATAAATCGTATTTAATTTCTTGACTCGAATAAAAGTTTATTTTAGTTACTCTGTAGCAAAATAGTCAAAAATATTTCCAAACAAAACAGTCAATCGATCTGATGGCTACAAGAGTCATCGGAGGAATATTTTAATGAATATTCAAAAATATATTTTGAGAATTTATAAAAGCAGACTTTACGTGAGGTCTTCTTTGATAAAGAGACTCGTGAACAAGACAGATCGCTCTTGCACGACATTACAAAAAAAAAAAAAAAAAACGTAGTAGATTAACATTTTAAATATAATACAACTCTGAGTAAATTAAAGAAACTCCAATTATTTATACGCAGTGGTTGTAAACCATGATGACTTAGTGTCTTAATTGAAAGTTTTATACCCAACATAATATTGACAATTTAAGTAGAAGCATGTAAGCCACAAAAGTTTCTTTTATTACAACCATCATTCTCGTGGCGGAACCAATAGATAGGACAAGTTCGTTTCATAGAAGTTTTTTTTTTTGGAGAATTATGTTATCTTTAAATTCTTGTTAGACTTGTCGTCTGTTCTCTCTCTATCTCTCTCTTTCTTTCTTGCAATCCAATAACAAATACCAGGATCGCCTCGGCTTTTTCTTAGTACACTGTTTTGAAAGCCATTGGTTCCAATCCATCGCTCGTTTCCGTTCTCTCTTTTGCCCTCCCTTTCTTTCTCTTCTCTTGTTGCAGAGAGGAAGAATGAGGCAGCTTTACGCCAGAAGCGGAAGCCTCAAGCGCCTTCTTTCCACCATTGGACGGAGGAACAAGGAGGAAGAGTGCAAAGAGGAGGTCGCCTCCCCTGTTCCGGAGAGCACACGGATAGACCCCGTGCTCGACTTGAACCCGCCTCTGAAACCGAGCTGGAGATGCTTCGCCTACGAAGAAATCTACAAGGCTACCGATGGATTCCACAAGGGTTAATCTTTTAAAGGATTGGAGCGCTCTTCCAGTCGGCATTGCTCCTCAAAATCTAATCTTCCTTCTTCTTCTTGGGGTTGGACAGATAACCTGGTGGGCAGAGGCGGGTACGCGGAGGTGTACAGGGGAGTGCTGGAGGACGGGCAGGTGATCGCCGTGAAGAGGCTGATGAGGGCTTCCTCCGACGAGAAAAGGGAGAAGGATTTCCTAACGGAGCTCGGCACCATCGGCCATGTGTGCCACCCCAATGTCTCCCCTCTTCTGGGCTGCTGCATCGATCGTGACCTCCATTTGATCTTTGAGTTCTCTTCTCGCGGCTCCGTATCATCCAATCTCCATGGTAACATTTGTAAGTTGCAAATAGAACCCGTGGCATGATAGCCCATGGACTAGAGTGTGCTCTTTTATCCGTTGCAGATGAGAATTCACCGGCGATGGCGTGGAGGTTGAGGTACAACATAGCGCTTGGCACCGCTAGGGGACTTCACTACCTGCACAAGGGATGCCAGAGAAGGATCATCCACAGGGACATCAAGGCCTCCAACATCCTCCTCACTGCAAACTTTGAAGCCCAAGTACTACTTCAGCCTTAAAACTAATCTTGTCGCTCCTGGCTAAATTATTGACCTCTTGAAACCAAAACAAATTCTCCATCTCAGATTTCGGATTTCGGCCTCGCCAAATGGCTTCCATCGGAGTGGACTTATCGTGCCGTCGGACCAATACAAGGCACATTTGGGTACACACCTCAAACTTCTTGGCATCGATATATAGCAAGTATGAAATGGGATGCAATTTGAATTGATCGGTCTTTTAAGTGGAGCTCATGCTATCAACAGTTGCTTGGCGCCGGAGTACTTCATGCACGGTATTGTTGACGAAAAGACCGACGTTTTCTCGTTTGGCGTCTTCCTGTTAGAGATCATATCGGGTAGGAAACCGGTAGATGGCTCCCATAAAAGCTTGCTTAGCTGGGTAATTAAGCGTAACTTTTCTCCATGAATACATCGAGTAATTAAGTTTAGCCACCTGAGTATTTTGATTGACTTCCACGTCTTTGCAGGCGAGGCCTTTTCTAAATGATGGCATGGTACAAATATTAGTTGATCCAAGATTACGAGATGATTACGACATGGAACAGCTCAAAAAGGTCACCTTATCGGCCTCTCTTTGTATCAGAGCTACTGCAGCTTTGCGACCTTCTATGACTGAGGTAACTTACTGGCTGCTACATGCAAGTAGACTAATTAATCTCGCTCGACAGTAAATATTTATGAAGGTTTTTTTTATTACAAAATGATAAAATTCAGCACAAATGCTCAAAATATGCAATATAATTGTGGAGTATTGTCAGTACTTGCGCCGCTTCTAGTCATTGCCAGATTCCTGTTGTCTCGTATGGTTTCTTCAATAATTGTAAGTTGAAATTGGAGGTGATTAGAAAAAGCAAGTCTCCTCACTGAGGTCGTTTGGTCATACGTTGTTTTCATGCGCATAATTTCATCCTTTTATTGATTCCCTGATGGAGCTTTTCTACTAACTGATGAATGGAAAGATATGTGAGAGTAACGTGAACCCTTCACCAAGCGTAGACTTAGTGATATAATCTAAGGGAAGATGTAACATCTTAGTGATGTAAACATGGAAAAAGGCTTTCACATCTGTGGGTTCAAAATCGAGTTCTTCTTGAGGTCATAAAATAAAAGAACCAACATAGAAGATTCTCTTACCCCTTCACCGTGAGAAGTATTTAATTGCTTCGTTCTCTTGGATACCTCTCTTATATGCACGAGGAATACTAGTCACGGGCTTTTGACGACTTATAATTTCATAAACAAAAGTTAAGGTGCAGAATAAACAAAGACAAGTAGTTTAGATATCTCTTGCTGGTTTCGCATAACTGCAACGGCAAATAGAAATTTAACTGTTCGTTTTGTCAGGTCATGGAGATCCTGGAGGGTGGCGAGATTCTGCAAGATCTATGGAATATGCCAGAGGAGGTAGAGGAAGAAGAGTTTTGGGGCTTTGATGATCTCGACGAGGAGGATGATGATGATTGCAATACTGCAACATCTTCAACTGGAAGCTCCTAAACACAGTTTCAGTTGCCCATTTGTAGTGGATGAATACTGATATACATAATCGTAGTAGTACGTAGGTTTGACAATTTAAAGCTGCTGTATCTTAAGTTCCTAGGTAAAGGCCTTCTTCCCTAAACTAATATGATTACTGTACAGATGTGAAAATTAAGTAAGCCAGAACATGCACAGCAATTGTATTATAGCTGCCTCGGAGCAAATTAAGTGGAGAATAATAGACTAATTGCTCATTTGCATATATAGGAAAGTGAAGCATTTTGAGCAGGTGGCATGTATTGTCTTGACTCCAGACAACTAGACAATCGATTCTTAATGTGATGAATGGACTTCAGTAGTGGTGGTCAGTATGGATGCCACTTAATGTGTCGAGAGTTTTTTTTCTCAAATATATATATATATATATATATATACGTTGGCGCAATTGATAGTTAAAGGTCATGCATGCTGCCAAATTGCATGTAAGATCCAAACATATCATATTAAGAACAAAATAACAAAACATACCAATATTTGAAATGAAAGAGCCACACGAAACTAAGCTGCTATGGCTATCTTCACATATATTTAGTGGCATTACTCTGGAAAAGAGAGAATGATCCAACAGAAAACCAACCTGTATCTGCTTTCTTTCAGGCCAGTTGCTGAAGAATGAGTCTCGACAGCACAAGCTGTGATGAGCGGCCAAGCTGGGAATTCAGTTGACATGGTTCGGTGATATCTTTAACACGTATGTTTTCAGTTCGTTGTTTCCAAATTTAAGCCAACTATAGTTGCAATATATATATATATATATATATAAATAAAAAAGAACCAGACTAGGTTCAAGAGGAGGGTCTTATTAACTGGCAATGAAGACATTGCTATTTAGAACCACGGGGAATGCACTTATTATTGTGGTCGAGGCTTCTTGCTGATATCTATACTGCAAGAGATCACTGACCGGTAGCATCAAACTTAATTAAGAATATCGATACTTGGGTGTGGTGCCTCAAATTATCTTTTGTTGATATAAAATGGGCGCGTTTAGAATTTGAAATCATCTCTCGCCACAAAGCCTCGTGATGGGCAATGGTTAGTTGAAATAATCTTTTATTCCAAAATTTTCATGGTAAAAAGGAATGCTTGGGGGAAAACAATCTGAATTTTGAGATGTTTTGTACCATGCATGTTTCGTCAATTCTAATGATTTTATTCTTCGTAATCACTTCTATGCAATATGAGGTGCATGATGCTTTAACCATAGAAACTCGATCCCGTCACGATCACGACTAGTATAGGGAATTCTTTGGAAGATATCAGATGACGCTCTTCATCCCAATCTTCGAGCGCTTAGCATCAGCTCCTCACTGGTTCATCTTCTTCAAAACTCTTATTCTCATGTTCTGGTTTCATGACTACATGTTGCCAATCGTACTGCACCAGCATATTTAACTGCCAAGCAATTAATTTAACCATTGTTCATCATAAAAACATTAAAGAAGCAGACGATGGTCATCCATCAAATGAGTAATGGGGAAATTATAGACACTGAACTGAAGTTTATATCCCTCTCCAGCCAGAACATCATAGAGTGAGATTATTCAATGCAAACAACTTCTAAACCAAAAGATTAATGGAGCTAGCGAAGAAGGAAAGTCAATGTACCGTGAAGCAAATTCAAGGGCTAATGCAATATCTTTGGCAGTGGAGGCCCGTGGATTTTGACGGCAATATCGAAGAAACTCTCGAAAACCTAGAGTACGCATGAGTGTCCCATTCTGACTTTAAGAGTTATAGGGAGCTCAAATCCCAACTTCCGAGTTCAACAATATTGCTAACAATACCATCTGACTTTAAGTAGAAGATAAGGAAATAATCATCAGATATGTCAAAAAAAAAAAAAAAAAAAAACAAACAAAAAGCAAGTTTAATACAATGCCAATGCTGACCAAGTTGCATAGATTTTGAAACTTATAAAATGATTTAGTAAAACTAAAAGTAGTCTCCAAATATATACTATCATGAACAGGAACTATGGATCACACATACTCTCCGCGTTATGTAACTTTAGACTATTTCCTTCATATTTTTGTAGCCATATATTGCAGGTAGGTTGTCTCATACTAAATCAATTCTTGCTACTGTAATCATAGGAGTCTTCTAATTTACATCTCCATCGTCACCTACGTACATCTCCATGATGCATGCAGTTTGCAATGATCTTTAGCTATCATATGCTTCCTTACAACCTCCAAGCTTTGAAAAGCATGACAGATATCGTTACAATATAAGCACACGAAATCCCTCGTGACCTGGTAAAAAATTAATTTTTAATCATAGTGGCACAGTAAGGTTTTGAATGTGAAAAATGGAAATCTTACCTTCAGACCAACATATGCAAGTGACCAGTGGGATTCTACAGATATTTTATATCAGGTGTAACAAAACCGTGCTTTTTGTGCATGTGGACCATACAGTTTTCCATGTTGTCTTTAAATTTTTTCATGAAACAAGAAGTATCAAATTCATCATCTTCGTCAACTGCATTGATGGTGTTGTCTTCTAGTCACGCTCGGAATTTCTTTCCTCGTCTCAGGCGAGCAAGATAGTCGCTCTTTAAAAAAGTCATCGTAATTTTCGACCTTTGTACATATTAGAGAAGGGACGACTTATTCGGCATGACCACTCTGACATTTAAATCAGTATACACTCATAGGAGAAGCGAAGAATAGTAATCAAAGAGTTGGAGAAGACATAAGAAAAGAAGAATTATCTTTACGTACTAGAATAAAGAAAAAATTATCCCTTTCTCTTATCTTTTACAAACTTTATATAGTATATCAAAATCGACTTGCTGACCCAACCTATTTAGCAATTAAATCCCTAATCGGATTGTAAAAGGACAACCGTTGTATGAAATTTTCAATTGATATGTCTCATTTCCTATTTATTATGTGCAGAGGAGAATCAAAATATAATATGTGTATCGTCATTGTGAAAAGTGTTTAGTCAAATCCAGACGATTTGAATTAAAATGAATGCTCAAAAAAACTGATGCTTGAACCATGCACCTGATAGTGCTCAAAAGATAAGCCACTCCCAAGAGTGTTCGGACGGAGTAAATTGGATAAGTATTCGGGAAAGTCTATAATACTCAAGGACGTTGATAGTGTTCTAGAACTAATCAGTAAAGTTGAGAGAGCTCCGGAGAACTAAAAATATTCAAGAATACTAATAATGTTGGAAAAAATTGATATAGAAAAATCAATGGTATTTGGGGAAACTGATAGCTCAAGATAGCGATGAGTCCTCAATTGAAAATCTCGAACATCATTATAACATAGAAGGTTTGAATTAGAAAAGCTAGTGCTCAAACCATTTGACAACGTCCAAGATGAATCACTTCCAAGAGTGCTCGAGCAAGAGTAGATTGAATAAGTGTTCGGAAAAATCTATAATGTTCAGGGAAATCAACAGTACTTGAAAAAATTGATAGTGCTCAAAAAATCAAAAAACCCCATGGAACTTAAGAAATTTCAGAGACAGCGACAAGTCCTTAATTGAAAGCTTCAAATATCATCGTAAATTCATGGAATTCAATCAGATTGAAGAGCGTTGAATGAATTTTGATAACTATATATTGAAAGAGTAATTATTTGATCATCAAAGAAACATGATGATGTGGTCAGGAAATTTAATTGTTTAGAAAAATCCATGGGATTTGAGAAATCTCAAAAATAGCAATAAGGCTTTAATAAAAAATACCATCCGATATCATTCCGGTCGACATCTAAACTTCTGTTGTCACCAGGGGCATGCAAATTTGACAGGGATTCAGAATCCATACGGAGCATCACTTGGGTTGATGGCCACCCATTATATTCCTCTTCATTATCACTTTCTTCATCCTGAATTCTTACTAATGGTGCCTGATTTGGCCCTCACTAACCAACGACTTTATTGTCGTGAATTCTTTAGTCGAAGGACCCAATTCCCTGAGATGCTCTCGTAGAATGAACTTGTGATTTATGATGCTGGTAATGAGCCTTTGCACTTGTATATTACTCCCCATACTCTTGAGGTCGGCATGCTATGTTCTTGGGCCACACCTGAAAGCCTGGACTGAAACTACTCTTCTGTTACTCCTGGAACTTTTTTTTTTTTTTTTATAAAGGATTAGAACTATCAATCTAATACTCCTCACTTCCAGCTCCACAAATATAAAAATAAATAAATCATAAATGATTACTGACTTTGATACAATGACAAATACAGTGAAAAATAATCCGCTAACACAGAATCGAACTTTATTCTTTGTATAAATTTTACATCGCACTTACCAACGTACCATCTCCACAAGGACCACTAGAACTTCTACAACCTGATGCTCTCATCGATTTTTCAACCCCATTTTGGCGTAAATTTAAATGAAATTTGAGTTGCTGTTTTGGACATTTGGCATCTTATAAAGAACAAATATCCTAGTATAGTAATTTAGATTCAATAAGAAGCAAAAAAAAAAAAAAATCATCTAATAGACTGGATTACAAAATTGAGATACCCAATGAAGTACAGGAGACTTCTACCATTGAGATATATTTATATAGCATCAACTAATAGAGAACACCAATAAAGTCATCATGAAACCCCATGCTTCTCAAACTAGAGATACATATCAGCAATCAGATAAGAAAAAGCTCACCACAAAGATAGGCAACCCTAGATTTCCTGATACAATTTCTTAGCATACAATCTAAAAAATTTCTAGGCAAACAAAAAGGATAAACTCCACCACTCTCTTCAGCATGTTACATTTATGATATCCCAGTCCAGAAAGTTTAAAGTGCTTAAATCCTTAGCACAGAACGTTTACCATCAATGCAGCAAATTAGGCTTTATTCTAAATCAGACGGATACCATTCTGCAAGTATATTTATAGATCTCCATGTGGATACAAGTCATTGTCTTCCATAGCATTTGCTGATCTGTGTCCTTGTGTGGTCACAGAAACTAGTCGCCTTCCTTGATGTTAATAATTGAACTTACTAAAGACAGCTCATGCAACTCACTCAGCATCCATTCTTCTCCAGTTTGACCACCGAGCACTATTGCTCTTGTTCCTCCAACAACACAAGTGCTATGACCCCATGCAAATTGAGGAGGAGAACCAGGAACATTCAGTACTCTCCATGTTGGTGTTTCTTCAGTTGGATCCAAGAGATAGAGTTGGGAAGCTGAATGAAGACCAGCCACAGACCCACCAAATATGAGGATTCGACCTCCAGGAAGACTAACAGCTACGTGATCAAGGCGAGGAGGTGGACCAATGCCAGCAGGATTTCCAGCGCCAGGCATGCCACTGCCTGTAATACACCTCCAACAGGGTTCTTCCTCGCTCAAATCCATTGTGAACACATCACTGGAACGCAATCGAAGGGGCCCACTTTTCGCAAGACCACCAAACATGAGTATTTTGCGCCCATCATACACTGATAATGAGTGTCCTAGTCTGGATGGTGGTGTCCATGATGCTGGAATCTCTCTCCATACAGGTTTTTCCATTGTGACATCCAGAAGGTGAGTGTCACTGAGGAGCACACCAGAATCGGCACATCCACCGGAAACCACCAATTTTGTATCATCAACAGTACAAGAGCTATGCCATGACCTTGGCATGGGAGGTGCAAGTCCTGAGATCTCACGCCATGCAGGAGATTGGGCATCCAAGTCAAGTATGAAGACATCATTGAGCAATCCCTGTGTTCCACAGCCACCAAACACAACCAATGATGATCCATTTAGACTAGAAAGCGTGTGACCCCATCTACCAGGAGGTGCAGAAGTTACTTTGACATGCCGCCACTCAGGATTACTGGCATTCAGATCCAGAACAAAGGTATCATTCATTGGTTGCATATTAACACCTTCACCTCCAAAAAGAACAACCCGATTTCCAACTGCACAAGCACTAAAATTACAACGGGATGGCTCTACAGCACCTCCAACTGTCAGTTCCTGCCAAGCAGCTGCTTCAAGGGTGGTTAACTCTCTTGCAAGTCTTCCCCAACCAAGTCTTTTAGCCCCAGGTACAGTTTCTAAAGCTCGCGTTGTTTCACTGCCCCATGCATTCTGACAAACCATTTTCCAGATATCCTCGTTTTTTGTTAGCTGATATAACCTCTTGCATACTGAACCAACAGATGCAATATCTCTAGGAGAGAGCCTGGAAAAGATTTTCTGACACAATACCTCATCACTCAACTGCAGCATACTGCAGAATTCACGACAGATGTGAGTATGACCAAGCGAAACAGGTCGGAATACACGTTCAGTTGTTAAGCGATCAGGTCTAGCAGATTCCTTGACAGCAGAACTGAGAAGTGGACCCAATTCAACACTAGTATCAGTGAAGAATTGAATGCCTATATAGTGGGTAATGGCATCATCGTCCCCATAAATTGGTGTTAACTGAAGCCTATTCATCAATGGGGAACCATCCTTTCTAAAATTCAATAAATCACCTTGGAACTCAATTCCCTCTTCAAGGCATCTCCGAATTTCAGAAACTATTGTGGCATCTACTAAAGGGTGTCTCCTTTGAGCAAATGGCCCTCTACATTGCAAGAACCGGCTGCAGGAAAAAAAAAATGGCTCACAAGTGGATAAATAGAAAGATATGAACGTCCAAAAAAAGTGTTAGCTTCCAATAATGGCAATTCATCCTTAACAATGATAATTTCTTGAAACACCAGCAATAAGCACAAAATTTTATAAACTACCACTCCAGGTTCAACCAATTTGAAATATAGGAAAAGTTTCAGAGAAAGGACTAGAATTTGCAGATGTGATGATTGAGAGAAACAAAGCACAACATGCTTAAAACAGACCAAATGGGTTGGCAAAAAGGCAACAAAAATAGGCAAGATAAATATTTAAATATCCAGTCTAATGAAAAGTTCAACCCCCAAAAGAGCATATAGAAGATAAGAATTGTAAAAATAAACATATCAGAATTAAGAGAATTAGATAAACTGTACTACTGTTAATTAAAAAAAAAAATAAGTACTGTAAGTTCTTGCATAGTATGCCTCTCAAGAAGAAACAAAAGATCAAACCAAAAGGAAATTTCAGAAGAACCTAGATGAAATAATTGAGGTCAGAGGAGCTTGAAATGGAGAATTAGAAAGAAATATACAAATACAAAGGCATACATGGAGACTTCAGACTTGAGAAAAGAAACAAAGAAAATAGTATGATTTTAGAATTTGCTTTGTCATATTTTCTTATATCCATGAATACTTTTTTTTAAGAAAAGGATTAATAATTAGTTTTAAGGGTGGCAATAATCATAGAGATAAGCTTTTTTTCTTTAAGTTTAACATAAATCAAAATATGTACAAACCAAGGGAATACTTAAGGAATCAGATAGACTAATAGTGTTAGTAAAAGAGTAGGTATTGTAAGAGAAAAAATATTTCTAATTTACAAAAACAAAATGGTAGAATCTTAAGGACGATAACGTAGGAACTGTAAAAGAAATAATTTTTATAATTTATAAAAATAAAAGGTAGAATCTTAAGGGCAATAATGTATGATCTTCTCGACTAGAAAAAAGAGAAAGAGCACTAGAATATCTGAAATAGAGACTGATCATATTCAGATAGGTTGGATCCAGTGCTACACTTAGTATCAGAACAGAATAATCATGTGAGTCCACCTATTTTGTACTTGACACCAACAGAATAACATCGAGAATAACATGCACAGGCACAACTTTATTATTCATGACACTAAAATTTTTGTGTTTCCTCCGCAGATGATAGATCATAGCACCAATTCAAAAAGTAAATATCTCAGGCAAATGCTCACATATTTATTCTTTTTCCAAAGTCCATGGAGACTTTCATGAACATATATATGATATACCATCTCCTTTGCACTATTTAATTTTTTTTCTGCTCCAAAATATGTTCTCTTGGAACAAAATGATAAAAAAGTAAAACCTCCAAAACCATTTAATCATTAAATCCAAAATCTCGTCAATCAAAATCCAAACACATTAAATCCAAGTATTTAACAACTTTCCTTCCCACCAAGCTTTTTTTATAAAACTATTAGGCCAACCTATCACAAATCCCCAACATAACACATCTCAACTAAACTTCTTCCCGAGTGCCTTCGAATTTTGAGCAACTCATTGAAATTCAATAACAACAGATAGTATTGCAAATTCCAAAGCATCTCCTCAATTAAGTATAAAGGTACATAATCAATGCAACTACAACTTAAATCTACAATATAATTGCATAAGTGTCTTCCTCATAAATATCCAACCAATATGCCATTTCAACATTTCACGGCTCATAAATCAATATTCTCACAAGATGCCATAACATTGCATAATTATGTAAATCCCAAATCACTCCCTCAAAGATGTCACATAAAATTTGAATTAAAAAAATATTCGCTTAATCCAATCAACTCCTAAATTAACTATAATCCAATATATCCAATCTTCCAATAACAATCTTTTTCCAACCATCTCGTATCTTAGACAGGGTTCAATTTCCTCTTTTTCCAAGCTACCATTCTGGAGTATTTTACCTTCAGATAATTTGTTGAGATTTGTGAATGGTACCGGTGGCACGCCTTTAAGAGATATATTTAGTTAGTTTTTGTGTGATATTTTGTTTTGCTGGCATTGCAGTTCATGTGTAGTGAACCTTACTTCATGGCAAATCTAGTTCATGCAGGGCATGACAAATTTATTACTTGCTCTTTACATCAACAACATTATTTCCTAATTCCACCGACTTCATTTTTTTCCCCGGCATCAGAACTTACCAAACATCCCTTCTTCCTTCATTCCATATTTGACTCTTCTTATCTCCTTCCATTAGTTCCTTTCCTTGACTTGCATATTCTATTTATTTCTTTTAGATTTGATCATCTTCTCCTTACAGTGGACTTTGGACCCTCGAATGCTTTCCTTCTCCATGCAGGGTCATTGTCATGTATTGTATGCAGCACCATAAAGAGAAGCCCACTCTTGGGTGTCATTTAATTGTCTAGTCATCCTCAGTTCTTCCTCTCTATTTTTCCATTGATTTATGGTCAAGTTAACATTATTCCTACAGAAACTAGGAAGAAGATTTCAAAGTTACTAATATTTAACCTTTGGTTGGTGGTACTGCTAAATAAATCCAACAAAACCTTGACAGAAATACAAAACTTCTGATGTGCCCTTATAGAAGCCAAGAGATCTCTTCCCTTCCCTCACATAATGCTCCATCAGCCCCAGACACAACTGTTGAACAAATTTAAATAGGTAAGAAGATAGGTGATTTCATTATCTAATGCCCATGTGTCAACTAAACTTCCTAGCGTTTGCTCCATTTACCTAAGGAAGACTAGAGAAACACAAGCTTCATCTGTTTCCATTCATGTATTCTGTTTTCATTTCCATTATGGTCATATTTTAGTTATTGTGTGACTTCACAGCTTATATAACAAGCTAGACGTAATAGTATATATCTTCCAACAGGGAGTGTTAAAGGTTTTGAGTCATGCGTAGTGGATTTAGTCACACATTGAATGTGTTGAGTTTTGGGTTTAGTTGGGCCCTGTATATACCACATAACAGGTCTCTGCTAAGAATTGCAGACAATACAATTTTATTTCTTATACTTCAACAAATGGATTAGAATATTTGGAAGTCGAGAAAGAACTTAAACACAATTATTATAGCAAAAAATGATCATGCTAAATAAATGAGATGGATTACTAGACGAGATTAATTCAAGTTAAGATAGTGTTGAATTTAATGATGACCAACATATTCTATGATCAGACAAATTAACTTGGTTTATAGTCAAATTCATGAGGGGTAGATGAAATGAAAATAAACTTTAGTTGAGATAATAAAAATGATTGAAAACATTCAAGTATTATCATAGGGTTTAATTGAGAAATAAGATTCAAGTAGTCAACCCCAAAAAGTTGTGACAATACTGACAAACACCATCTAATATTCTAATAATGATGATCCATCCACACTTTAAAATTAATATTTTTTGGCAATCTAGTATAAAAAAGAGCAACTCAGTGCACAAAACTCCCACTAATATGGGGTCTTGGAAAAGGATCTATTGTACACAATCTTATTCTACTTTGCAAGAGACTATTTGTGAGACTCAAACCCAAAACATCTAGGCAATCTAGCATATCTCTCTCAAAATTCACATTCATCTAAAAGCATGCACTAGTAGCAATTTTCACATTCATAATTGGGACATAGTTGTCCAATGTCTCAAAAAAGAAATTCATCACACCATATTATACTCTCCAAAATAAAAAAGAGACAAAGAAGTGTTTCCCTGAAAAATCACACATCCCAACTTGTGATGCAGCTAAAATGTCATGTAATTGAACTCAACCTACATCAGCCTAGCATGTCGAGTGTAAATTACAATAAGATATGACTACTAAAGGGTTTTTGCATCATTACCTTTCAAACAAACCATAGAATAATTTCAAATAAGAAAATTTCAAGCTAAAAACTGCCAATTTTGAGGATAAAAATTGCATTAAGCCTAGACAGCTCAAATTAGAAATTATATAAACCACTAAAATGATGTATATTAACCTTGTTTCAGATCAAAGAAGGTATAAAATCAATGTATCTTGCCTCAAATATTAGGAATAACCACTGTTTGATTATGAGGATGAAAAGCCTCAAGCCCAAGTTAGGGAAACTGAATTCTAGATCTGAATATAGGGCCTCTTATGTGCCTAGGAGTCAAAACTTGGTCTTCAAGACCCCAAACATTATCATAGAACATAAATTTCCCTACATCTTAATTAAATATGCTCCAATGGAGGCAATGGACATTGCAAGCACGACAGTTTTTTGTTGTCAAGTTAGAGTGGGTCTTTTTTTTTTTTTGTCATCTTAGGGTATCTCTGGATCAAAATCAATGAGAAAGGTAAGCATCATCATTGAACCTCTCTCCAAAAAATATGTTTTGTTTATCATTGCACAGAAAATATTTTGTTGTCAATGAACAAGAAAGGAATTATTCATATGTAGGAGCAAAACTGTTGATATACATCTTTTCCACAAAAAATGGGAATCTGACTTGGATTATTCAAGAGTTGAAGTTGATTTGCTCCATAAAAAACAAATCAAATAAATTTCTATGAAATAAATGGTTTCACGAGATTCAACCAATTGTCTTGATTATGAAATATCATTAAGAAATAGGATAGAGTCAGTGCAAAATGGCAATCTTGTTCCTCAATTGGTTAAGAATCTCAATCTTCTCGATGTTCATGACCATCCAATATGAAAGGTTTCATTTTATTCAGATGAAAAAGTTAAACACCAATTAATTATACCAACTGATCAGTTGATAGTTCAGACCTTTCAATTCATATATGTGTATCTTAGACCTATGAATGGGGTATTTCTGACACATAAAGAAAAGAGGAAGTGACTTGGACATCATCATATGTGCAAAATGAGAACACACTAAGCCCCAACTTGGTTACCCCTTTGTAATCTGCCTCAGAGAACTCTTGCATCATTGACCTGCACAGGTTCTTTGAGCAGGAACTCAATCATACAACAAGTAGCATGTATGCTAACTGATGTGGATATAACTTAGCCTATGGGATAAAGAGAATATTTAAAGGCATGGATAGGATCCCGCACTTGGGGTCATAGAAGTGGGTGGTCCAACCAGGATAGGATAACTCGGGAATGGTAGAAGACAAAAGTGAGCCGAGTCGGAGGCGGGGTGACTCAGGAAGGATAGAAGACATAAGTGAGCCAAGTCGAGAGCAAAGTGACTCGGGAAGGGTAGAAGACAGAAGTGAGTTGAGTTAGGAGTAGGGTGACTTGGGAAGGATAGAAGACAGAAATGGGTCAAGTCGGGAGTAGGGTGACTCGGGAAGGGTAGAAGACAAGAGTGAGCTGAGTTAGGAGCACAGTGACTCGGGAAGGATAGAAGACAGAAGTAAGTTGAGTCAAAGAGCAGGGTGACCTGGAAAGTGTAGAAAGCAGAAGTAGGCCGAATCGAAAGCAGAGTGACTTGAGAATCGAGGAAGCAATGAAGGTAGAAGTATACCGAGTTAGAGCATAGCGACTCGGGAGGCGAGGACCATTGAGGAGACCCCATCCTCATGAGGTGATACGTGGTTCCCTTACTGCCTCTTCTAACGATAACTCTCGCACACATGGCATCCCACAAGGAGATTCCTTGCAGAGGTTGTCTCCTAACCGTCTAACAGGCAACGTTGCTAGTGGACCACGTGGTCATTCGAAGAACCTCAAAAGATGCTATATAAAGGCAAGTTAAGGTAAAAAGGGGCGGGCTCTCCAGAGGAACTTACCCTACTTTCCACTGCATTACGAATTTATCTTCCCTATCTAATTTAAACATTGGAGGGTAGTTAGCCGGAACACCGGTGGCGGTCATTTGACGTGTATTAATCTTGACAAGAATACTGTTATGGCCGTGGGAACCCTACTTCTCCCAAAAGCTCGACGAAAGCCATCTAGAAAAATGACCGCATCACTAACCATGTTGGACTTTCATCTCTACTAATTTTAAATATTTCCAATAATAGGATTGTACTCACTACTATTAAGTTTTGGCAGACATTCAAAAGTTGTTGGCACAAACACCATCTTTCAAAGTAAGGAGTGAACTTGTAGATGAAAATATCATTTAGGTAGCATGATGTTGTGCTTTAGTTAAAATATTAATATGATAGTTAGAGATAATAAGCTGGAAATGAAATCTCAGAAAGCTATAATAAACATATGCAAGCAACATGAGACTGGATCACTAGACTGCATTTAATGTGTGTATGCTGTACTTTTATCCAAGAAAGATAATTTAAAAACAATCAAATTGATGCTGAAATATTTTAAACAATTTTCAATAAGATAATTATTTGATCAATGTAAGATAATTATTTGATCAATGTAAACAGTCCATTAAAAAGTTCACATCTAGCACATAATAATGGATGACAAATTGCAAATAAGACATTCAAAAATTAGCGAAATATTTAAACCTAAGCAAAGACATTCAAAAATTGATGTAGATGCTACTAAACTTATAGGAACTGACATGTCTGGCACAAACAATGCTACTGAACTCCATAGAATCATCACACTAATTATTTTCTAACTAGATCGTGTTATGTTTCACTATTTTCTACCATTAGTAAGGCACCATTGAACTTGCAGCTCTTTCCTAGTTAAGGAAGTGCAACATTTATTGAAGCTCTTGAATCTCACATCAACTCAAGTCTGATCTATGTGTGATCACTTGCTAAAAATCACTAATTATCACTTCTTTTGTATGCCTCATCTTTTGGAAACAAAGGATCTCTTTCCATCTCAATTTCTATGTTTTCTTTTGCATTGACGAATATAACATAAATAACATTTATCTTCTTAATATCCACCAAAGGCCAAGAAACTTACTTGGTCTTTTTGAAACAGCAAAAATATTCAAGCAATATACAGATACATGCACTATTTGCCCTGCATGTTGCCTCTATTTTTGTCACATGTTCACTCCCAACTGCATAGTGGTTGTCACTATGCATATAGAAAATAATGTTGTGAAGCCCGGGTACACACATCCTTATATATGTGGCCACATGGACTTCAATAAAACACCTACTGAAGCATGATGCAGAACTTACTCATCGAAAAGAGTTTGAGGCTATGATTTAACACCATAATTGAGTTATTCCTTTTTAACAAAGAATACTAACTTTCACTTTAGCAAAAGATAACTATTTTATATTTGTAGATTCTGAAATAATAAATAAATACTAAAATCATAAATGTAGGATCTTTGGGGTGTTGGTCGTTAGGAAATTGGCAAGGCTAAAAGGATTCTATAGAAAAGATTGCAAGTAAATAGCATTGCAAAATAATCTTTTGAAACTCTTTGGCTAATCATCCTCTTAATGGGGTAACCTAAGTCAAACAAAAAGTGCTTCTTGCTTCTACTACTTACAACCATATCAAAGGTTATAGTGTCTATCATCAACTTTGAGCTTCATCATCCAAGCATGTAGCATTAACAGACTCGAATAAACTCATATAACACCTGTTAATGAACAAGTGGAAATAGGAATTCCTTGGTCCCAAACTGACTCACACTACGTCACTGTAGCTATCCAATATTGTTCAATATCAACTAGGAACACGCCAATTAAGGTAGAATCTAATAATGATGTTACTAAGGGATGAACGGTAACCTTAAAAGTTGAAGTTCAGATTTGTATGCGCCAAACAAGAACAGTCAATTTTATTTTAAACAAAATATTTAAATCAGTAATAAAGAATTGCAGAATCCGCTTTTCTCAACTAAATGAAGGTAATACAAATAAATGCATTTAGAGCTACATGGATATATGGAAAATAAACCAAAAGATCCGAGTCCAAGGGACCTAATATGCAAAGACACAAACAACTTACCAGTTCCTTCCGAGCACCTCCTCAGCACGATAGCCAGTAGCCTCCTCGAATCCCCGATTGACGTAAATCATCGGGTGATCAGGCTCGAGCGCGTCGCTGACCACCAACCCGCACGATGATGCTGGCCCTAGCATGCCCTCTACGGCGAACGAGAACGGTCCCCCGCGGCCGCCACTCAGCAGGAAACCCTCCTCCTCGTCTCCGCTCGGTCCCTCGGACTCGCTGTCCCACTCCATCGCGGCGCCGGCGAATCTAAATCGAACCTCTATCTCTCCTCAACCCATTCCGGAAGCAGAGCACCAGCGGGAGAGTCGAAGGACGCCATCAATCGGAAGGAAAAGAAACCACGTTGGGTTGGAGACCAGTTAGGGTTTCAATCAGTGCACAGCAGAATCACCCTCGAATTTTTCGTGGCCTTTTGGGGATTTGATGGAACGAGTGGATGGCGTGGGGTGGGGAGGAGGACGAAGGGAAGGGTGCGGAAATTTTGGCCGCACAGCATCGACCCGAAATGCCGAAGCGGCCGCATTCTTCCAACTGCGCCCACCGTCGATCTCGGGCGGTGACAGTGTATCCACTGTCCATCTTTTTCGTCAGGCATGTTCAACGGTGGATTGTGCGATCAGGCGGTGTCCTTGCCTCTCTGGTCGGTTGATCTATTTGCAGTCCATACCAGAAAACAATTAGGAAACGGCGTTTTCCCTTACCAAAACTAAGGGTATGCAATGGGTTGGTTAAATCGTAAAAATCGATTGAATCGATCGAATTTTTAAATTCGATTTGATTCAATCGGAATTTTATTTTTTTATTAAAAAATATTGATTTTTTTTATTTTTTCGATTCGGTTATGAATTTGAATCGGAAAAATTCATTTTTTTCAATCAGTCGACTGATAGTTCAAATCAGTTGACTGATTATATAATCAATCGACTGATGTTATATATTAGTCGGCTATACCTAATGGATAGAGTATTGTCGAGTACAGAATATTTCTTAGTCAACTAATGACTCAAATCAGTCGACTGTCTGTAAAAAAATCGATTCGATTCTGTGAAAAATTTTGATCGGTTCGATTTAATTTAAAAAATAATAATTTATTCGATTTCAATCTTAATTGATTCGGTCGATTCGATTTTAATCGAATGCACACTCCTAACCAAAACTAAATCGAGGGCGACCGAACCAAATTAAGGAGGGTCTGATAACATATGGATAAAACTTTGCAGGATTACTTATCTTAGAATTTTGATAGATTACAATATTAAAAGCAAGTTTCTTATCGTCAAAAGTTTGGAACAATTTAGATAGATTTTTGTTTTTTGTACTCTAATTTATTAAAAAGGAATCCAATAACTGTAATTGAGAAAATATTCCCCAATTTATGCAATTTGACGATGAGATCTGTTTAGTTTTTCCCGCAGATAACAATTTTCACTGGAGATGGTATCTCCGACCGCTTTAGATTTATCCTAATCAAATCTACAAATGCAAATTAATTTATTCATCGCGAGAATTTCTATCCTTTTAATCTGTTTCGCATAATTTTTTTGTTCTTGAAATCCAAAAACATCTACGACGGATTGCAGGCTATGCTACCGTCCAATTCCTCCAGTTTCAGAGGCGGTGGAATAATCAAAACAGCCGATGGAGAAGACGGCTCGATTTCTGGACCTCTACGACGCCGTATCGTAGCTGCTCCTGGAGAAGAATTCCATGTCCTCCCTCCGAATTTACAGCGGACGCTCGGGAGCAGTCTCTCCAAACTCGGCAAGGCCATTCGTGCGACCATCGCCGTGTCAGGGGTTTCTTATGTTTGAAAAAAAAATTGACTTTAACATACTCTCCTGAATCCTGATAACATTAACTTTGAATTTAATTTTAAATTCTATTCGCGATGACGTTGGCCGCCCATTCTTCATAGCGAACTCTTGTGGAATGTGGATTACGGACGTTTGCCACAGGACGTACGTGCAATCAATAGCAGACAGCGTAGAGAGAAGGTTGGGTTCCATATCTGGGCATTTGGGCTCAGAGGCATTTATCACCATTTTTTTTTTTGGGGGTTGAAAAGAGGCGCGAGCGTGATGAACAAGAAGGCGTGCGCACTTCATCACTATTGATGAGTAGAAACATAAATCTGAATACGTAGTTGGATTGTAAACATGGGACTCTACGCAGACAAAGTTCCACGTCTAAAACTGACTACAAAATAATGGCCTACTAAAGCAGTAACATTATGTCCTCAAAACTTATCCCCTTTAGTATACGAAGCATGAAACAGAGAGCTTCCGAGTCCTTAATAGGACTCGGTGCGACTTTCAGAAGTCAGGGTAGGAAAGTCTGGTCGACCAATTTTACTGTATAGCTCCACAGACGAAGTAGATTTTTCCATTTGCTAAGCATCTCGAGATAATTTACTCCAGTGTTCCTGAAAACTGTATCACATTCACATCTAGCTACGCAGATAATGCGGAATCGGCCGACAACATCGTATTCGCGATTCATGCTGCAGCTCCACGAATCCATTCCTTCTGCCACAAGCGAGACTGGCTCCGCCTCGCCCGTGCTCATTTGTATACCAAAGATAATCCATATTTTGCTTTTTGTTGTTTTACTTGGACAAAGATTCTCCATAATGGGTAATGCTTAAACGAGGCCTATATATCCCAAAACATGTAACACTCGGTATATCCCTTAACATAATCCAGGCCAAATAATCCGATTCAAAAAAAAAAAAAAAAAACAAAAAGGAAAATAGTCTTTTAATTTTATATAATTGTAAAAATATATAACTAGTCAATTTTAAAATTGTTCTGCTCTGGAGTTCATTGACTAACGACCCAGCCTGCCGTCCCAGCAAATAGGTCGGTACGGGGGCGGGCCAAGACGCGCTTTCTCCTGGCGGTGCCACATGCCAGCGAGGCGCATCCGACCCAGTTTTAATGCCTGGGGAGGAGGCGCGATTTCTCGCCGTACATCGCAAAAGATCAAATAGAATACTGACACGCAGTCGGTAAAGTTCACCAACTCCTAGGTCGGCCTCGTTGTGTGCACTTTTTGTGGTGGGCCCATGTTGTTTGGTTTTTTTTATTCTATTTATCATGGCAGAAAAGAGAGGAAGAAAAAAGATAAGAAAAAAAAAAAGTAAGAAAAAGAAAATCATGTCTATTCATTATTTTTTTTTTAGAAAACAAGAGAGTGTCAATCAAATCTAATGTAAAATAAAAGTATTACTGGATTTCTTGTGTAGTGCATTTTGTGCACAAACACATCGACTGCAAGTTTTCTCGCTAAAATTGGATCAGACACGAGTTCAATCAGCTCTATAAAATGGTACCTTTTCCCAATTAAATCCGTCAAAATTCAGTTTTACTGGAAGAGTACGCTAAAATTATGAAATGGCCTTCCATTTAATTCAGCCAGTTAAATTATAAAATATCAGTTTTCATTTTGTTTCAAAACTGAAAACAACACTAAACAGTTATTTAATCTAATAATAAATAAAATCGGATGGTTAACTATGTAAATTTATATTAAAAAAATAAGAGTTAATTTCCTATATTGGTGGAGGGTCAGTTCTCTATTGTATTTGACGTCGATATGATTAAAAATCGACTATGATTTATTTTTTTTTATTTAACCGTGAGATAGATAATAAAAAATATCCGAGATGAATACATCTTTTTAAAAAAAATAAAAGAAGAATATAAAAACCCTTTTAAACATTTATATTTTTTTAATTCAATCTGGTTGGAAACGAAGTAATGATGCAGTCAAATAATTTGTAGAAAAATGTTAAATAGTAGAAAATATGTTAAATTAACTTGTAGATCTATGTGAAATTATTTTCTTTTCTTTTGAGCTTTCTCTGCGTTTGTCAGGTGGGCAATGTTCTATCAATTGCTATTAACGTACGAGTTATTTTATTTATATTTTATAAATTATAAAGGAAACTCATAATATTATAAATTAGTAGTGAGGCAAAATAAAAAGTTGACAATGGCGGTAAAATAAATATTAACTCACTGTAAATTATGGCATATTTTAGATTTTTATAAAAAAAATAAAAAATATTTAATAAAGGCATCTATAATATCACAAAGTATTTCATCTAAATATTTATGAATTCTACCTCCACATCATTATTTAAATATCTCACTTCTCAAATATCTCATATATCAAATATTTATAAGTTCAACTTATCAAATATCTCAAAGTCTATGATCAAATATCTCATCAATCAAATATTTATAAGCCACACTAACATCTTATATCATTTTATTAATTTATATCAAATTTTACATTTAAATATAGTAATTATGTTTTTTCAATTCTTCAATTTAATATATTTCAGTAATTATTTATTAAGTAAATAATTTTTACTTAATAATTATTTATCTTCTTTTTTTTTTACAATTATATAATATAATTAATTTAATATTAATATTTTATCTATAAAAAATAGTATAATATAGAACATATAATTAAAAAATATATATTATATTGAAAACATGAATACATAAATTGAAAAATAATATTAATAATCGAAAAGTGAATTAAATGGATAGTATAACACATGACATTAAAATATAAAATTTAAATTTAAATTAATAAAATATTAAATGATAAATTATAGAAATTATAAATTATATCGAGTTAATAAAATAAATCCACTATATATTCAATATTTTATTCAGCTGTTCATATGTTGTTAGATGGTTCTGAAGTTGTTTATCTATCATACCTCGTGTGTTCATTTACGATGAGTTGATATGCTTAGATAATTTGATCTACTTTTTTATTGTTATTATACTTTTTCTAAATGTGCTACTGACTATTGCACAATTTGACTCAATTTATCAATTAAACTTATTCTTTCTTTGTCTTTCTTTTTTGTTGCATTATGTCATATTGAATGAAATCGGATTTCTCTATCTTTTACATCAATTGTAGTGTGAGGATTAGAAGAGTCAGTATATGCACCTGATGATTCTGATGTTCTTGCTTTCTTTGCAGATCGTCGCTCTGAGGATTGAAGAGTGTATATCGGACTATCTTTTATAATTCTCCACACATATTTATATTAGAAAGTAGATTTAAATGTACTTTTGTATTTTTCATGAGCCCACACTATTAATTCTCCATCATTCCATTCGCTTGATCAATCATTGTACTATTTTATTATAGATTCCATTGTACTTATTTACGATTTTTTTCGCCATGCACATCTCAATGTGATTTTGTTTTGTCCGCGGTTCTCTATTTAGCTCCATTATCTCGATTGGTATTATAGTATACCACCATCCGTTTAAAAAAAAAACTTACTCTTCAGACCATTGTTGACTTCTGGATCTTCATTTATGATAATGTAAATCGTTGCAAGGAATTTATCATCTACTATTGTCTATACTTTTCACTTGTAAATATCTCCATCTGATTCGTTGTTACCTCAGTTTGTTGATTGATAATAACATTGTCAAATCCTTTTCTGATGAGAAAGAAAGAATTTGTGAATCAAATACTCAATACTAATCCTTCTTGATTCATTTGATTGAATCCCCGATGATTGAAGCAAATTAATTCAATGAAATGAAACTTACATAAAATATTGACTACTCTGTCAATATTCTGGAGGACATATATAAAATGGAGTTCGAGGATCGCCACTTAAAAAATTTGAATAATTTTGAAAATTATGATAATATAGTGATGAGTATGGAAAATGTTGAAAAATATGTGGGTATTGTGTATGAAAAGGAAATTGAGAATTGGGAGAATTAGAACAAATACGAGAATTTTTTTCACTTGAATCTTCGTCATTTGGAGAGTTAAGCAAATCTTTAAAATAATCACTCGAATTTTTATCGATGTCTCTCTCAGTACGTTGGTATGCGATGATTTTTATGTGAAAGATGGATGAAAAATGATATGTATATATATAAGAAAAAAATGAACATTGTCCAATGTTTTAAAAATTAAATGTTGGGACACTCTCAATTAATATTTTTAATAGTTGCCGATCTTTATACTATTTAAAAAAAAATTTTATATTTCATATTAAAAAATTCAAAAAAATAATAATAAAAATTTAACGGCGGATGCTGCAGCACTATAACACCCATCAACGACTATGCTCTGCACAACAAAAAAGTCATGGAGATTTTTTTTAAATTAAAAATCAACAGACAAAACTTTTTGTCCAATAATTTTTAATCATCGATCAAATAACTTCCATCGTAAAGAATATTTGATACATGGGAATATATCCTCATGCAATATCCTTTACCGCGGATTATCTAAATTATTTGAGTCGCATATCTAGAAAGTTTACTTTTTTTAGATCTTTATCCCCTGCGATTTATCCCTTTTTCGTCAGTGTCTTGAGACGGATGACAAAGACTGCTAGTTAGACAGATTCCCAACTTTATAGAATAGCTGACTTGGTGGAGTACATGGTAAAAATAGAATGACAATTTACCAAACACAGCAGCCGAAGTTCGGAATTGCCCAAAACGCGCACTATAGTTTCAGAATTACCAAATCACGCACGTAATTCCCAAAATACCCCTCCCGCCAAACAACGTTTTTAATGCAGAGATTCTGCATGCATCCGAGCCACATTTCCAAATCCCGAGTCATCCAAACGTCCCGTCCAAACGAGTCACCAAATTAGCGTTTTCGTGTCTTCAGCTTCCCGGAAATCTTCGAGCGAACAAAAAATTAGAAATTCTTAGACTCCAGTTTTCCTCCTGCGGCGTCATTCCGTTAGCTTCTGAGTTTTTGGATTTCGACGAGACGCTTCGAGGTAATATGATGTCGTCCTCTCATTTAACTAGAGTTTTACCCATTTCTTACTCGGTTGTAGGGTTTTCGTTGAAAGACGTACATCTCATAAGATTTTTGTCTACTATTCATTATTGTAGAATGAGTCAAGCATCTGGTTCAACCTCTCCTTCACCGGCCAAGGTAAGTGTCGCATTCCTTGCTTTAGTCGAATATGAAGTATGCCATATGTTTAAAATGATTTTTCGGTTATGGTTTTGGAATGGTTTCAAATATTCAAATACAAATGGACGATCTTTTTCATCTGTATCTGAATTAGATAAATAGAGCTATAAAGTTTTTTTAACAGGATTATTGCAAAGCATTGCGGAATCTCTAATTTGTTTTTTACAGTTACAAAATGAATGAAGGAATAAATCAGGTTTTTTAAATTTTTTATTTTCAAATTGTTAGGGAAATAATGAGTGTGCGAAGAAACTTCAATGGACCAGCGTTTTAGGCCACTTTATTGAATTTTTTGGAGGTCCATGTGCCAAAGGAAAGCAACGTTCGTGTGTTTGTTTACATGAAAGGCACAGAGAGATCATTAAACAAACCTCATTTGCTATTTTTTTTGAATATACAAGACATTCCACAAATCCGTGGCATATTGGTCAATATATTTCAAAGTTGAGATTCGACAAGTCAAAGCTTTAAGTTTTCAAGCTGTATGATTGCTTTCACGGAAGAGATGTGTCCCTTTTGCTCGGTATTGCAGATAGAGGAGCTTATGTTCCTATGAATTCAATTAATGCATCAGGTGCTCTTTTCAATTCTCAATTCTCCAAAAAAAACCAACTAGATCGAGGTTAGAGTTTTTGCTTAAAACCTTTTCTACTAGAGTAGAAGTAGATGAAGATGTTTTGGTATTTTATAAATTGTATGTTTTGTATATATTTGCTTGTGTGTTGTTCTGTACTACTACATATAAGGTCCCCATAGGTCTTGTAGATATTGTAGATGATTTTGACAACATAGGTAGTTTCAATTGGGTCGAAGTCATCCATCAATTTATGGCTCTACAATTACCTACTATTGGAGATCTATGTTCATCTACTAATACAGTTGCGCAGAAGAGTCGAATCTCTTACCTAAAGTGATTTGTCGGCCTTTTGGCTGTAAGTTCCTTCTTACTAAATTATTTTGTCTTTTATATTCACATAAGTATGTAACACTTTGGATATTAGCAGGCTTGGTTTCTGGAACATGTCCCAATCCAGAGACCATACAATACCGAAGGGCCACGAATAAATAAGTGGAGGGCAACTCCTTCACATATTAGCAATGTGAGGAATTTATTGGAGCAAGTCTCACGAGCAATGTAAATAAAATACCACAACTTAACATTTTTTCATTTTCGTTATCTAAATAATTGTTGATTTTCTGATAGGTCATTGTTGATCTAGTGTGTACACGTAGTGAAAATATATTGCTTGATAAGGTTGACTATTATATTGAAAATACTCCTCATCCAATAGAGACATCATCATCACAAACTATACAAGAAAAATACCCTACTAGTGAATGTCATGAGTGTTTAGTTTATCAGAGACAACTCAAAGAGTTAAGAATGGAAAACATGGCACTAACCGAAAGGGTAAAAGAACTAATGGAAATTATAGGAAGAGAAGGTATGGAGGCTGAATCAAATAAGCCCGAAGTTGACCCTCAACCTCAACCGAAACCAATTGCCAGCAGAACAAGACGGCGAGATAGAACCCGCTATGATTACAGGGATACTCTCGTTGATAGTCCACTGTGGGCAAAATTGGTACCTCAAAGCAAAAAAAAAAAAGACAGAAATTTCTGATGTTGAGTTATTAGAAGAGCAACCTGATAAAGCTGTAAATGAAGCAGAAGTATTTGCGAAGAAAGACAAACAAAAAATTGGTATGGATGAATTGCAAGCGAGGGATACTATCTGTATTATGGAAGAAGATGAAAAAGATCTTGAGAGGGATGAAACAATAATTGATAAACTCAACCAAATGAGAATGGAAGCCATTGCGGTTAGTCAGAATACTTCCCAAAATTAGTTTGTGTTATTTTATTTAAATAACTAATATAATTTTTGTATTATAGTATGTCAAGAAAAAATGTAAGACGACAAAGAACAAAAAAACAAGATGCTGATGTGACCTACTTGCTAAAAAGTTTAGAAAAAATAAAGTATGGTAGTTACATCCACCATTACATTCAAAATTTTTATTACAATATTATAAAGTGCAAATATTTAATTACCATTAAATTTTTTTATAGGCCTATTACAGGTTATGTTTGGGAGGAAGCTCCTTTTTCATTAACTCTGAATTCTTTATACTCTGAAGTTAATGAATCTGTTTTCACAGTTGGGGAGGTTATCGATACATTTTGCTCAATTCTTTTTAGGGGGGCCTCCTCTTCATGTAGGTTATATAACAAGTCTGTGTATTGCTCATCCGTGTTCATTGTAAGGAAGTTAAATTATCTTGTATTTTCACGATTTAAAATGTTATACTAACTGTTTAAATATTTTTCTCTACACACAATTGATCGACATTAAGAATGTAGTGGAAAGCGCCACAACACAAATCATAAACACGGACATGAATGATGGAGAGGTTAGATATATTTTTATACCTCTAAATACTGACCAAACTCACTTTCACCTGTTGTGTATCGACACAAAAGCAATGACTTTCAATCATTACAACTCCATTTCATATGGTGGAAGATCAAAAGCTGATTTTAAAGTAGTGGTGAGTAGTTTAATTTTTTAAATATGGATATTTCATCAATTTAACTTAGTTATCTGAAAATTAATAGTTATCTTAACTTAGTCATCGTGTAATAATAGGTATCCCAATTTAAAGGATATTCACCTAAGGAGCTTGCAGCAATTCATCCATGTTTACAAGCTTATTACCCCATCGACAGCTGGGTTTCTGTTACAACTGATTGTCCCCAACAAGTAGCAAGGTGAAAATACTGAACGTGAAAATTATACTTTGGAATTGAAATATAAAATTTTTCTTTGCATGTTTACAACAATGATTGTGCCTTCTTTGTGATGCAATACATGAGATGTCTGCTTTATGGTGAGAAGATGGACTTCAAACAAGCATACATGACCAAATTCAGAATAGATGTCTCAGTCTCAATTTTAAGGGATGAGTTCTTCCTGATGTAATTTTAGAAAAGTTGTGGACTTCAAACTGCATTGTTGTAATTAATGAATTTTGCTAATTTGTAAATGGTACTCCTTCCCATAGATCAACAGTGACTGTAAATTTGTTTATTGTTTGTGTTTGAGCTTTAATAAATATTATATAATATATTGTTGAATACTTTGATGGTGCTGACAATGAAATCCCAGGAACACAATGGTCATGGGATTTAATTTTCGACAACGTTAATTAGCGGTTGAGATCGAAAAAGTGGTCATAGGAATTAAAGTCGGGAACACGGTGGTCTGGATTTTAATTCCCTAGCACCGTCTGATTTAGCCAGAAATATGGTGGTCTTTGGGAATTTAACTCGAGGAACACCTTGATGTCTTGGGAATTAAAGTCCTAGCACCGTCTGATCAGCCAGGCGAGGAATAAGGTGGTGCTGGGTATTAAAATCCCAGGAACTCAATGGTTATGAGATTTTAATTCCCAGGACCACATACAATTTCAAACTGGCCGAGGAATACGGTGGTCTTTGGGAATTTAACTCGAGGAACCTGCAGTCTTTGAGAATTAAGTCAGGCACCACGTCTGATTTTGAGTGGAGAAATAAGGTGGTCTTTGGGAATTAAAATCCGGGAACACTGATGGTCTGGGATTTTAATTCCCGGGACCCGTCTGTTCAGTAAGTCGAGAATACGGTGGTCTTTGGTAATTATAATCCGAAAAACGATGGTCGAATTTATTTCCCATGACCCGCGTCTGATTTGAAATGGCCAGGAATAAGGTGGTCTGGGATTTGATTCTCGGGACCCGTCTGATTTAGAATTGGTAAGGGGAACACGGTGGTCTCGGTTTCAATTCGATACCAGCGTCTGATTGAAATGGCGAGGAATACGGTGGTCTTTGGGAATTTAACTCGAAACAGCGATCTTTGGGAATTAAAGTCAGGCACCTCGTCTGATTTTAGTAGAAATAAGGTGGTCTTTGGAAATTAAAATCTCGAGAACCTGATGGTCACGAGATTTTAATTCGAGACCACGTCTGTTCAGCTGGCCAGGAATACGGTGGTCTTTGGTAATTATAATCCCGGCTCACGGTGGTCTTGGGAATTTATTTCGAGGACCACGTCTGATTTCGAAAATGGCCAGGAATAAGGTGGTCTGGGATTTCAATTCCCGAGGACCACGTCTGATTTAGAAGCGGTAGGGAACACCGGTGGTCTGGGATTTCAATTCGGTATCACGTACACTTTAAGCAGTACGGAAATAAGGTGGGTATTAGCGACAATTATAATCCGGGAACGACAGGTGGTCTGTGTAAGAAATTAGGGCCATCGATGGGTTTTGCGTGAAACCCGATTGATGGACCTTGAGTCGAATTCGAATTCGAAATCTTGGCGTGGGTGAAAGACCTAACAGCTTCAAATGTTGTTGTGTCGACGAAACTTTGTTCTGAACCACCTACTTCCCAGTTTCGACCGCGTGCCACATGGCACGGGGCCTGATTTCTGAAATATGACTATGTAAACCTAATCAAACCTTGAATATCAGAAATTTTGGACACGGTACATAGAGGGGCACTTCCCAGACCCAGTGGACTTGGATTGGATAGAAGATGAGCTGAGTAGGGCCATCAATGGGTTTTGACCGAAACCCATTGATGGACCTAGAGGAGTCCAAATTCCGAAATCTTCATGCATGGTGAAAGACCTAAGAGCTTCAAATGTTGTTGCTTGAAGGAAACTTTCCTCGATCCTGCGTGCCCACGTGTACGCGGGTCGGATTTCTAAAAATTGACTGTGTAGACCTAATCCTGCCTTGGAAATCAAAAATTTTTGACACGATACACAGACGGGCACGTCCCAAAGCCACTGGAGTTGGATTGGATCGGAGATAAGGTGAATAGGGCCATCAATGGGTTTGTTGAAACCCGTTGATGGACTCTGAGAGTCCAAATTCCGAAATCTTCACATGGACTGAAAGACCTAAAAGCTTCAAATGTTGTTGCTTGGAGGAAACTTTCCTCTGATCCTCCTACCTCCCAGTTTCGACCGCGTGCCACATGGCACGGGGCCGAATTTCTGAAAATTGGCTGTGTAGACCTAATCCTGCCTTGGAAATCAGATATTTTGGACACGATACATAGAGGGGCACGTCCCAAAGCCACTGGAGTTGGATTGGATCGGAGATGAGGTGAATAGGGTCATCAATGGGTTTTGACCGAAACCCATTGATGGACCTACAGGAGTCCAAATTCCGAAATCTTCAGATGGATTGAAAGACCTAAGGGCTTCAAATGTTGTTGCTTGGAGGAAACTTTCCTTTGATCCTCCTACCTTCCAGTTTCGGCCGCGTGTCATGTGGCACGGGGCCGGATTTCTGAAAATTGGCTGTGTAGACCTAATCCAGCCTTAGAAATCAAAAATTTTGGACACGATACACAGACGGACATGTCCCAAAGCCACTTGAGTTGGATTGGATCGGAGATGAGGTGAATAGGGCCATCAATGGGTTTTGACCGAAACCCATTGATGGACCTACAGGAGTCCAAATTCAAATCTTCATTGAAAAGACTTAAGGGCTTCAAATGTTGTTGCTTGGAGGAAACTTTCCTCTGATCCTCCTACCTCCCAGTTTCGGCCGCGTGCCACGTGGCACGGGGCCGGATTTTTGAAAATTGACTGTGTAGACCTAATCCTGCCTTGGAAATCAGATATTTTGGACACGATACTCAGAGGGGCATGTCCCAAAGCCACTGGAGTTGGATTGGATCGGAGATGAGGTGAATAGGGCCATCAATGGGTTTTGACCGAAACCCATTGATGGACCTACAAGAGTCCAAATTCCGAAATCTTCACATGAAAAGACCTAAGGGCTTCAAATGTTGTTGCTTGGAGGAAACTTTCCTCGATCCTCCTACGGGCGTGCGCGGGCACGGGCCAATTTACGAAAATTGGGCATGTAGACCTAATCACCGCTTGGAAATCAGATATTTTGGACACGATACACGAGGGGCACGTCCCAACGCCACCGGAGTTGGATTGGATCGGAGAAGAGGTGAATCGGGCCATCAATGAGTTTTGGCCGAAACCCGTTGATGGACTCCACAGAGTCCAAATTCCGAAATCTTCACATGGACTGAAAGACCTAAGAGCTTCAAATGTTGTTGCTTGGAGGAAACTTTCCTCTGATCCTCCTACCTCCCAGTTTCGGCCACGTGCCACGTGGCACGGGGCCGAATTTCTGAAAATGTGGTGTTGGGAATTTTAATCCCAGGAACAGTGTCTGAAATTTAATTCCACCACGCTTCGTTTTGCAACTGCAGAAATAAGGTGGTCTGGGAATCTTAATCCAGAACACGCTGTGCCGTAAGTGAATTCGACCACGCATGTCTGATTCAATCGATCGAGAAAAATGTCACTGGAATTTAAATCTCAGAAATACAATGGTCATGGAAATTTAATTCCCAGCACCACGTCCATTTGCGAACTAGCCGAGAAATAAGGTGGTGCTCGGAATCTTAATCCCAGGAATACAGTGGTGCTGGTAAGTGAATTCCCAACACCACGTACAGTTTCGAACTGCCCGAGAAAAAATGTGGTGTTGGGAATTTAAATCCCAGGAACACAGTGGTCCTGAAAATTTAATTCCCAGCACCACGTCCATTTGCGAATTGGCCAAGAAATAAGGTGGTGCTGGCAAGTGAATTCCCATCACCACGTACAGTTTCGAACTGGCCGAGAAAAAAATGTGGTGCTGAGAATTTATATCCCAGGAATACAGTGGTCCTGGAAATTTAATTCCCAGCACCACGTCCATTTGCGAACCTGCGGAGAAATAAGGTGGTGCTGGGAATATTAATCCCAGGAACACAGTGGTGCTGGTAAGTGAATTCCTAGCACCACGTACAGTTTTGAACTGGCCAAGAAATAAGGTCGTGCTGGGATTTTTAATCCCAGGAACACAGTGGTCCTGGAAAATAAATTCCCAGCACCACATACAGTTTCGAACTGACGAGAAATAAGGTGGTGCTGGCAATTTTAATCCCAGGAATACGGTGGTCCGGGAAATTTAATTCCCAACATCACGTACAAATCCCATCACAAAATCATAAAGTCGAAGTGGTTCACATATTTAACAAAGTATATATATTCCATAATTGTACAGATACTACACAGATTGCAAACATTTTTGCAGCTGACTAATGACTTTTACAGGCAGGCACCTTGGTGTAGTTACAAATCAAAAACTTTGTATAGTCTTACAACATATCCCACAATACAACACAGTCATAATGGCAAACAAAAATGTGAGCTGCGCATTATTCTATTCCCCACCACGAATCTGAAGCTCCTCATATCTTGCTGTCTGAATCTTTTAGGGTACCCAAATAGTAGGCTCTCAATGTATCGTATTATAAAAAATACGCAATCATAGCTGTAAAAAAATATAAATTATTAGTCCATTGCTAGCTTATAAAATATGGTATTTACAAAGATTATTAAATGTCTTACGAAGAGCTTTATCTGGGACCCTGGACTCGACGCACGGAAAAATTTGCATTAGAAATTTTATTGAGCGAGGATGCGATTATCATAATCTGAAGGGTGGATCTTTTAAAGAATTCAACCTGGGACCCAAATAAATGCTATGAATCCTCCATACACAAACGGTTTATTTAACTGAATTAAAATCTAATGCTTACTGTTTCTTCAAATTTAGTAGTGTAAGCCTTCCTGACGGACAAGGAGTTGTAGTGGATAAACTCTGAATTTTCCAAGTCGGCCACTAGTAGGTGGCAATGCTCGTCACGGATTATTGGACAAAATATGTATCTGATTGGATTGCCTGGGATTTTAAAAGTTTTCACGAATGCTTGGGCGTACATAATATTAAACATATCCTGTGTATAACAAAATCTGTCAAAACACCGAAGCTGTAAAGTTTACAATTCCATGCAAAAGGCCCAAAAACTTAGGAATCCATTTACGAATATTAAGTTAAGTTATAGTACGCCTTATCAGTCACCTTGCACTCATCAGCTAAGACTGAAAAATATGCACTTATGCAATCCCCATGTGTCAAAACATTCCAATCAAATATTGCAAGGAAAGAGTCCATGTATAAGTTAATAGCATCGGTCTTCCACACTGGTCCTGATACTGTCACACAACACAAGGAAAGGGTTATTAGCAACTCTCAAAAAATAAGAAGACTGTTATAAACAAAGAATATAAGACTGTCTTACTCTATTTTTTTTAGTTTCAATAAACACTCCCCGACTGTTGGATCAATCTTACCGGTGAATTCTTTATAAGCTTGCTGTATACAAAATAAAACTGTACAGTTTCAGAAATATTTTGTGCGAAAAATAGGACTGGACAGGATAACTTATGCTCACCTCCAATATCCTCTCCTTGACTTCGTCGAGTGTTGGTTGTTTGTCCGTGGAGACTTATGTGCCAATATCTAATATTTCGGGTTCACCCTCCTCGGCAATTGATTTCCCTTTTTTATCCTGGCCTGACTCCTGCTCAATATTTGGCTCTGCAGGAGAGATATTAGGGTCTACTGAGGGATACTCAATAGTCTTGCTGGGGACAATTTGAGTTTCAACTCTCCTTCTTTTAGGGATGTTAGAAAACTATGCAGGAGGGAGGCTTCTAAGGTTAGGGGGTGATACACCGTGAAGAGCCCTCTTTCGCACACAAACCTTCCGCCTAGTGTATGCAGAAGAAGGTTGTTGGGTCTGTACAGCTTGTATAGGTTGTGATTGTAACCCCTCTACATCCCGGGATTGTAAATTCAACTAAAGCTCCAGTATTAAACTGTCCTTTTCAGCGATTAATGCTTCTTTTTCAGAAATTATATCATCTCTTTCACTAATCTCGTTGTCCTTCCTGTTCCTGACCTCCTCTAACTCTTGAAGAAGCTCATGTATTTTCTTTTCTTGTTATTCGATGGTCGCTTCCTTAAGTAGGGAGGTGCTTTCAAAGTTACACCTTGCTTCAACTAGCTTGGTGCTTAGAGTAGAAACAATTTCTGCATTCTCCTGGCATACTGGACACGTCATTCCTCTTGCGTCCACCTGAGTTTGGGGTTGAGGAGTTGATGCAGAAAATCTAGGTGGGGAAGCGGTGTGTACCAGATGCAGCTCTGACTGTGTTGGAATTAGATCGATAATGATTTTATCGGGTATGAGACCATCTACCATCTTCTTAACGACCCTTACATTTGTGGAACTCCACCTCCATCTCAGCATTCTTGGCAAAGCATGAGGGACGTGTAGAGGTAGGATACACAAATGCTCACACATCCATACCTGGAATGACAAGATTAGTTGTTAATAGACAGATTAATCTATACTATTTGCGGAACACATAAAATATATTCACTCACAGCCAATAAGTGTGGGAAACCCTTAAGCATTAGTCTCATAGATCCACCGGCGACCTCTGCTTTTAGTCGCAATGTGACTCACATACCAATTGACTCAATTTGAGGAGTCATGTACATATAAAGTGCTTCGCACCAATTATACCTGCCTAAGTTATCAAAATCCTCTACACAATCTATAAGTGATCGCATAGGTATTCTAGGCTTACTGCTGATGGTAGTAAAAATGTCACACCCCGAGGGAGTCCCTGCCAGACAAAAATCCGGCAGCATCTCCCCTGTACGGGTGACAATGTCAATTTATATACAAGGCCTACACGGCCACTATACATCGGTCAACACGATCGGAATCCAAACAACCCACGCAGAGTATAATTAGGCCTCAGGCCTTCAATCCAAGTAAATAAATAAACAGTCTATCACATCTAAACCTACCCCTTCTGCCATCTGGGCAGGAATACTCAACCGAAATCCAATCGAGAACAAAACTCCGAATAGAGGTCCACAAGGACACCAAAAATCCACGAATACATAAATCAAATTCCAGTCCTAAATATATATCTTCTAATTAAGATATCTAAAACCATAACCCAAATAACCAAATAAACTTCCATGACGAGGGGGTTTGGCAGCTGGACTCTCCTGACAGCTCCATCCTGAAATAGATATAAATCAACGGGGTAAGTTCAAAGAACTCAGCGGGTATAGTCGATATGCAAGTAAGATCTAGCTAACAATAAAAAATCATGCCAGTACAGTCTCACATATAGGGTAAGCAAGAAATAAATGCAAAAATATTGTACTCACCTGAATCTCCTACCCTGATATAGGAGCATGTGCCTGACTAGAAGTAATAAAGTCCTCACCATATATATAAATATGTATCCTGTATGCATGACAATCATATGCACATCCAAGGCAGCAATAAAAATGCAGCAAACACAATACAAATGCTATCCATGCAAAATGCATGCCGTGCCAATGACATGGTCACCTGGCGCTTGGCCACCGCCTACACGCGATGGTGAAGCCGAGTGGGTAGGGCTATGACAATGCACTCGCCATCATCGCTTCCCGAGTGGCCAGAGTGGACGAGGATCTTTGTCGAGTACACCAATCCTCCGCCCCTAAACATAGTGGGGAGCTAAGCTCTCATCTCGGTGTCATAGACCGGAGGAGGGATCCTGCCGCTACCACCTTTGCCTCATCGCTACCCAGCGGACCGGCGAACTGACAGAGCAACAGCATACACCCTCACGATGTACCACTAACCCATGGTGGCGGTGTATGCGAGCCATGTATGGGCTGCGGGCTCAACAATAATGGAACCCGTCCAACGATGCAATCATGCAAAAATGGTGCATGATACTAAAGCATGTAAATCCTACTCAAAATACCTATCCGAATAATATGTACAATCAATATGTACATATCCATAATCCAAATAACTATGATCTAAGTCAAACAGGGAGATATAATCATATCCTATCACATGCATGTATAGGCATATAAACATGAAAAATTATTGTAAGCTATCCTAACTAGCATATCAACAATGACTATATCTAAAAGATAAGTACCGCCAAATATCCATGAAGAACCATATCGTCACGACCGTGATCCTGCCTCGTGACCGAAACCTGTATAACGCATAACTATTTTTAAACACAAAATACCATTCACCGACAAATCGAATACATAATCGATTCCTTCCATAACCAATTAATCCAAAATAAATCCATCAAATCCAAGCACACGACAACGTGCTAAATACTACTGTGTCTCTCCAAGTAGACCCTCAACCCGTAGGTCATAAATTGTGATTAACTCCTCAATCCAAAAACATATCCTTGCAATTTATCTCACCATGATCAATACTCATCATATGAAAATATTATCCATCTCACAACAAATGATCGAATCGAATCCTACATCGACCTCATATCCGATCCACTAGATTGATTTAATTATCCTATTCAACCTAATCAATCCTCCATACTGAATTACAGAACCGATCATAATTATGAATCCAACCTAACCCTAGGTGACATACACACGACTCAACCAAACCTTACCTCAAACACGATCCAATACTTGGATCCCACAACTTGGCACCCACAATCCATTTACAACCATTAACAACCCATAATTACACCGATTTAGGGCTCTAACCAACCCTAAATGAAACACTCACTCTATTAGTCCTTCCTCACTCACACACAGTCGAGCAAAACACCTAAACAGAGTAGCTCAATCACATTCGACAGCCATCCTAAATCTCACAGCAGCCATCCCATATCCACCGAATACAATATGATCAACCGAACAACACCAAAATCGTGTTTACCGGTCCTAGGATCCCACCGGTAGCCAAATCTTTCCCCAAATCAGATCCTCAACTCGATTTCCTAAATTCACAGCCCCTAATTCAACCACATAAATCTACAAATAATTAAATAGAGGAAAAATCTTACCGACCGTGAGAAATTTTACCGACAGTATCCTTCCCAAATCTTTGTTCACCGAAATTCTTGTTCTGCCCTAGCACCCCACACGAAGCCACCGTGACCCCCCAAGCAGCTGCGGACCTATGGCTGCGGACTCGTCGCGACGGGCTGAGTGGGGAAGACGATGGCTAAGGAATAGGGAAGGGCGGCGATGCCGCTGTCACTGCCGGAGGAGAAGGATGAGGGGTGGTGGACTGGCCGCCGACACAAGCTTCCTGCCGTCAATCGCTCACCGTCGACGCAACTTCCAGCCACGCACCGCCGCCCTAGTTTGACCGCAGTGCCCGTCCAAGCCGACGGCCGCCGCCTACCATCGCCTGCCGCTAGGAAGAGAGACGAGAGGTGGAGGAGGTCGGCAAGAAGCTTCGCGACAGAGAGGATCGCGAGAGAAGGAAGAAAAATGTCGCGAGGAGAACCGTCGGGCGGAGCGGGGGTCGCAAGGAGAAGTTCGTGCGCGCGTGGAAAAAGAAATCCGGAAATTAGAAAATAGAAAACCTAAACTAAACATGCCCTTTAAAAGCCTGTTTTCCCTATCCCCATAATTATCTCGTACGGACTCCGTTTAATTCCGAAAAAATTTCTAAAATTTCTTAAAAATCCCGAAAAATTTCCAGGATTATTTTCCTTAATTCTTTGGCCATTTAATTTACTATTTTAAATTTTCAGTATTTAACATTCTCCTTCACTAATAAAAATTTGGTCCCCAAATTTCCTACTCATGTATGAGTACGAGATGTCACAACAACTATCTCAAACATCTAGAGACAAGTCACACCTCAAGTGACTAAGTGGAGTTACTGTTATCCCTTAACATCAAATCACACTTGCTTCTAGCAGCCCTTCCAAAGTATGAATACTATCTTCATTTCGACCACCTATAATAAGTACCTAATTGTACCCGAGTGGAGCTCTATATCCGTGACCTATTAAAGACTTTACCATAATCCTAAGGTAAATCCTGAATCGCTATCTCATACGATACTCACAAATCCTCCATGAACTAGAAATCGCTACAGCATAACGTATCCAGCGATCCAACAAACTCACCGTATGGATCGGACGAAAATGAACGGACTTAGCTAATCATACTAAGTCCTTTCCGAATTCCAAATAATCTCCCTACAATGTCCATCATACCCTACACTTCCATCTCGGTACAGAATCTTGCTGATTATTAGTATTCCACCTTTACTAGCTGTCACACTGCACACCCGTCTGCGAAATCAACTATGTCTCGCATGTCGTTCCACCACGAAGAACGTTCCCATACTTACTATTTTCCGAATACAATCCGATACATCTGCAACATATAAAACCTATTGCAATCCTCTAGCAATACTTATCAACATATTATGATAAAGCCTCGTGGCTCTCAGGGTAATGCACAAGACACTATCTGCAGGCAACAACATGCTACCACGACCGGCACTCGTAGCCAGGCCAGATGTCAGGTAGCTATCTAGCCACATACGACATACAAATTCCACTATCACTAATTCCGAATAAGTAGAGCAAGAGTATAACTCTATGGTAGATTCTCTCTATCATCCCAACAGGAATCTATCTGTTGTTCCTGAATCAATAGTAACTCTTCCTAAATTCGAATGCAACTATATAACCCACCATTCTTCTCGGAGACGAAGAAATATTTCCTCACAAGGGCAATCTACCTGTTTACTAAGATCTATTTGTAATAGAACTTGCTTTCATTTTCCACTATTTATCTTCTCGCAGCTACTCAGTAGCTAGCCAAAACCCCGTGAGCATTCCGGCTCCTCACCTATACAAAGCAACATCATATCTGCTAAGTCCACATCATATATATATGACAACTCATCTCATAGTTCCTCATTTGACGTAACCATGAGATACATCTCGATCAACTAAATCAGAAACGCTCCATTCTCTGAAACATCGCATCCGCATATAAATTAACCTTTCTTTCACCCGAGAATGATCACACAACACTGGTGAAAAAGTCAACCATCATCTGAGCTTGGAAACTAGGTTCACCAGCTTCAGACCAAATAAATTCCGTCACCCGTCAACAGTGTAGTACCACTAGAGCATCCTATCCATATCTATGGTAATAATCAAATCAAATACCAGGAAAAAAATTACCATCTACGGTGGTCGAGTGCTCAACTCCGACAACCACCATCACAAATGATCCAATCGTGTCCAGAATACACAATTTCCTAAATCCCTGGACGACTACGTCGTCATAAGTCTAACAAGATAATCAAACCTCATGCAATTCATACCAAGTATGAGATTGTCATCGCTACACACCTGCATCCTCTTTACTCTAGGCTGATGATATATCAATCATCCCTACGACTTTGATAATTGTATGACACCCTGTCACTACAATATCAACACACCAATCATAAATCAATCATAGAGTATACACAGGTGTCCTATAGCTGATCTAAATAGATCCTCGCTCCACCATGAAGGATATTCATTTCCTTCTACCACTACCGTATTCCATCCTCGATAATCGATGTATAACCTTAAAGATTCATCTCTCTTTGAACAACGAGTTCCAGAGCTCCTCAAGAAATAAAATACTGGGACATCAAATATCCCATCCAACACCTCCTTTAATTGGAACTTAGATTCTTCCAATTCCCATAGTGTTAAGCAACGCTGATACCAACTAAATTATCCCCTGAAAAATCATCATTCCAACAAATACCTCTCGGCATCATCAACCTTGCCAACTTTAAAAGACCGAACGAGGACGGTATCTAAGCAACTCGATTTGGCGCTCAGCCAATTGGATGACATTGCCTTGAGTATATCACGAGCTTCAACAACCTTGTGCGATTTACACTAGCCCTCAGCTAACGCACCATAAGTAAAATCATTAGGCTCGTAAAATATCATTACCTCAGTACCAAATAAATTATCTCACAGTAGGAGATCTTTGATATTGAAACTATTTTCGAAATCACTCCGATCGCCTACTCTACTTGCCTATACCGCGACAAGCCTAGAAGTTCATCCAACACTACATCTGATTGCTCTCGAATTATACAGGCATCCGAGAGACATTCTTATACCATCATGTCACAATCATAACCTCCAAGTTAATATCCAGATATCCACATCATATTATCCAAGTCAACCGTAAAACAACTAAGTCAACTCTCTCACCAACATATAACATTTCCATTAATCAACCTCTAAACATCCAAAATCAATTATCATACCCCTCTGATAATCATCACAGTAATCATCTCAACATCTCACCTGTTGGTGGAAACACTATTAATCCACATGATCCAAATATCGAAATCCATTTAATCCTATCTGTACATGTTTTAACCACAAATATCTGTAAACACATGTATCTCTCAATATATCATCAAGTAAGGTAAACTATAGTAATACCTCAATGATCAATTCTTCAACTATCTACAATTCCTTTCAAGTAAATATGCAAACTCATCCAAGTTCTGCTCTTAACGGATTCCCTATTTCACAGTGACCTAGAATAAGAATTCAGTAATTGTATGCATCTAGGTGTATACACCTTTTCCTATCATTATCTTCAAGAATCATACAACCAGCCTCATATCTCCACAAGTGCACAAACCACTTCTGATAGCCACATAAATCTGAGGAGAAAGCTTTAATCCGTATTCCTGTTTTCCGCTGGGAAATGAAGTGTTTCATCAATCTTTCATTCCCGGAACAGAGCCTTGATCACCACCAAAGTAAACTAAAATTTTCAACTAATCACTCAATCACTCAAGAGATTGTAAACTTTCATCATCAACATCAAATTACCACCTCTAGCAACAGACATGATCAATATCGAGCAACAACATGGGAATGAAATAATGCCACGTGAATCCCGCTAGAAGAGCACGTTCACGACTTCTACCGTTACCTTATCCAAAGTGTAGGTTATTATCACTAGATTGACTACACTATTCTCTTGAGACACTTGTTGCAGTCATTTTTATAAATATGACTCACCCTAATGCCTCCCGATAAGAACTGATGGAAGATCCAACTATCTTAATCCAAATGTAAACCAATAAATCGTGGGTGATTGAAAACAACTCAATCACTAACTTGAGCCGTTAAGTGGGGGTAAACCCTGCAAGTCTAACAAACTCTATAGTGAAACTCCATTATCAATTGATCACTCAACTTAAGGCTCAAGCATTCCTCAACAATGAGTCATACAAAATAACTTGGAGAAATTCTGTCTCTCGAAAACATCCTGCACCCGTGATCCCGTAATGGGTTATTTCCTCAAATAAATTCCTTCTACATATTCCACCAAGTAACAACTTGATCATTGTCATAGTAAGAAACTAACTCCACTCTCCCTATATAAATACCAGTTAGCTACTTAACAGTACCTTCAATATTGTCACTCCAAGGCTCAAGCCGCTCAAGGATCAAAATCCCTATGAAACTTCGAAACTTAACCTCCATTGTCTACATCAACAATAGTATACATTCCTTGCCCATTACCCCGCAGGGTAAAAATCCGACTAGCATAATCAGTGAAAATCCCTAACACTGTAGTCCTTGATTTCCACAAACAATATGACGACTTGACCTCCTGCTTTCTCACTCGATATTAGTCAGCTCTCAAAGGAAATTCACCTTTTCGACACAAGTTCAAGACTCACAGCCTGAACAGGTCATTTACATGGTCAACTCCATCTACGATTACGAATAGTGACCAACACACTTAAATGTTATATTCCTGTTATCCACTAAACACATAGCCAATCTAACTAGGAGTATAAACACTACGACAACTCCGGTTGGTCACCTTGGTGGGCGACCCTTACTACGAGTCTGCACATGAGTCAAAACTCTATAGACCCTTCTGGCAACTCCTTATCCAGAGATCTCACTGTCCTCTTGCGTGGTTACCCTGCACCACGTCTCGGTGCAGGAGCACGCCCACCTCGTCTCATATCTGTTAAATTATTACATATGGTCCTGTCGCCGCCAAAACCCCATATTGACCTCGTCATAAATCCTCGAATTTCCGAAACATAAAAATCGTCAGAAATCCATACCAAATCCAAAATTTTCTAAATTGCCTCGTAAAACCTGCCAAACGTGGCGAACTCTGAAAAATTCAAAAACCCCTAGGAACTCGAAAACCTAGGCGCTCTGATACCAAATAAATTGTCACGCCCCGAGGGAGTCCCTGCCAGACAAAAATCCGACAGCATCTCCCCTATACGGGTGACAATGTCAATTTATATACAAGGCCTACACGACCACTATACATCGGTCAACACGACCGAAATTCAAATAACTCACGCAGAGTATAATTAGGCCTCAGGCCTTCAATCCAAGTAAATAAATAAACAGTCTATCACATCTAAACCTACCCCTTCTGCCATCTGGGCAGGAATACTCAACCGAAATTCAATCGAGAACAAAACTCCGAATAGAGGTCCACAAGGACACCAAAAATCCACGAATACATAAATCAAATTCCAGTCCTAAATATATATCTTCTAATCAAGATATCCAAAACCATAACCCAAATAACCAAATAAACTTCCACGATGAGGGGGTTTGGCAACTGGACTCTCCTGACAGCTCCATCCTGAAATAGATATAAATCAACGGGGTAAGTTCAAAGAACTCAGCGGGTATAGTCGATATGCAAGTAAGATATAGCTAACAATAAAAAATCATGCCAGTACAGTCTCACATATAGGGTAAGCAAGAAACAAATGCAAAAGTACTGTACTCACCTGAATCTCCTACCCTGATATAGGAGCATGTGCCTGACTAGAAGTAATAAAGTCCTCACCATATATATAAATATGTATCCTGTATGCATGACAATCATATGCACATCCAAGGCAGCAATAAAAATGCAGCAAACACAATACAAATGCTATCCATGCAAAATGCATGCCGTGCCAATGACATGGTCACCCCTGACGCTACCACTACCACACGCTGATGGTGAAGCCGAGTGGGTAGGGCTATGACAATGTGCACTCTGCCATCATTTGCTCCCCGAAGCCCGAGGATGGATTTGTCTTTGAGTACACCTATCCTCCGCCCAAATATAGGGGGAGCTAAGCTCATCTCCGGTCATGTAGGAGCAGGAGGATCCTGCCCGCTACCACGCTGCCTCATCGCTACCCATGAGCGGACCAGCGGAGCCTGACAGAGCAACTGCACACACCCTCTTGATGTACCACTAACCCATGAGTGACAGTGTGTGCAGGCCATGTAACTGACTGCGGGCTCAACAATAATGGAACCCCGTCCAGCCAACATGCAATCATGCAAAAATGGTGCATGATACTAAAGCATGTAAATCCTACTCAAAATACCTATCCGAATAATATGTACAATCAATATGTACATATCCATAATCCAAATAACTATGATCCAAGTCAAACAGGGAGATATAATCATATCCTATCACATGCATGTATCAAGTAGGCACCAAAAGCATACTAGGCATATAAACATGAAAAATTATTGTAATCTATCCTAACTAGCATATCAACAATGACTATATCTAAAAGATAAGTCAAAATACCCGCCTGCCAAATATCCGCAAAGAGAACCAGATCGTCACGACCGTGATCCTGCCTCGTGACCGAAACTTGCATAACGCATAACTATTTTTAAACACAAAATACCATTCACCGACAAATCAAATACATAATCGATTCCTTCCATAACCAATTAATCCAAAATAAATCCATCAAATCCAAGCACACGACAACGTGCTAAATACTACTATGTATCTCCAAGTAGACCCTCAACCCATAGGTCATAAATTGTGATTAACTCCTCAATCCAAAAACATATCCTTGCAATTTATCTCACCATGATCAATACTCATCATATGAAAATATTATCCATCTCACAACAAATGATCGAATCGAATCCTACATCGACCTCATATCCGATCCACTAGATTGATTTAATTATCCTATTCAACCTAATCAATCCTCCATACTGAATTACAGAACCGATCATAATTATGAATCCAACCTAACCCTAGGTGACATACACACGACTCAACCAAACATTACCTCAAACACGATCCAATACTTGGATCCCACAACTTGGCACCCACAATCCATTTACAACCATTAACAACCCATAATTACACCGATTTAGGGCTCTAACCAACCCTAAATGAAACACTCACTCTATTAGTCCTTCCTCACTCACACACAGTCGAGCAAAACACCTAAACAGAGTAGCTCAATCACATTCAACAGCCATCCTAAATCTCACAGCAGTCATCCCATATCCACCGAATACAATATGATCAACCGAACAACACCAAAATCGTGTTTACCGGTCCTAGGATCCCACCGGTAGCCAAATCTTTCCCCAAATCAGATCCTCAACTCGATTTCCTAAATTCACAGCCTCTAATTCAACCACATAAATCTACAAATAATTAAATAGAGGACAAATCTTACCGGCCGTGGGAAATCTTACCGGCAGTATCCTTCTCAAATCTTTGTTCAGGCCACCGTGACCCCCAAGCCTACGACTGTGCGGACTGGACACGACGGGCCGAGTGGGGAAGACGGGCCAAGGAATAGGAAGGCGGCCGCTGCTATCACGCCAAGGAGAAGGATGAGGGGGGTGGTGGATCGCCGCTTAAGACAAGCTTCTGGCCAATCGTGCCGACACAACTTCCAGCCACGCACCGCCGCCCTAGTTTGACCGCAGTGCCCATCCAAGCCGACGACCGCCGCCTACCGCCGCCTGCCGCTAGGAAGAGAGACAAGAGGTGGAGGAGGTCGGCAAGAAGCTTCGCGGCAGAGAGGATCGCGAGAGAAGGAAGAAAAATGTCGCGAGGAGAACCATCGGGCGGAGCGGAGGAGGTCGGCAAAAAGAAATCCAGAAATTAGAAAATAGAAAACCTAAACTAAACATGCCCTTTAAAAGCATGTTTTCCCTATCCCCATAATTATCTCGTACGGACTCCGTTTAATTCCGGAAAAATTCCTAAAATTTCCTAAAAATTCTGAAAAATTTCCAGGATTATTTTTCTTAATTCTTTGGCCATTTAATTTACTATTTTAAATTTTCAGTATTTAACAAAAAAACACACAAGAGAAAAAATATAAAATAAACAACTGACAATAAACTTTTGCAGATCCTAAATTATCTAGAGATCTGGAAGTCTTCAATAAATCCTCCAGATGCTTGTTAGAGCAATCAGCTTCCACGAAATATTACAAATATAGCTGTCCAGAGGGAGCTTCATTATTCATAGGAACTTCAAGTCCATCATCTGGTAGACCAAGGATGAGGGAGACATCCGTCTTTGTGAAATGCAATTTCTTGTCGTGGAATATAAAACATTTCTCCCTGCAGTCCCAATTATCAAACATATTTTGAACGAGGGGTCTGACATGGGTAATATCTGGAATGTCCAAAACCCACGCAAAGGGGGAGCTCCGAATAAGCGTTTCTTCTTCCACACTCGGCGGCACACTTGCAATAAATTTTTTAAACTGTGAAATGTTGCTTTTCCAGTTCATTCTCTTGGTTCTTCCTCGCATCAACGCACGGGTTCTTGCAGAAGTATCGCTTGATATTTCACCAGTTGAAGCCATCGTTAACTGAGAAACATTCCTTAGGTTACGAACCAAATGCATTGTAATACGGCGATTTTAAACTAACAGATGAAATGGATTGAAACATGTGTGACGATACAAACAAACGTTACCTCTGCTCAAATGGTAAACCCTAAAACCCTAAACCCTATTAGGCCCGAGTTTAAACGACATCGTGCACGGAAAATTGCAAAACCCTAGATAGATCGGAAGAAGCGATAGTGACACCGAATTTAAGAAATCTACAAAACTTACTTAGGTCGAAAATAACGTTGAGATGGTGTTGTTTTAAGCGCAGGGGGAGTTTGGTCTGGGCCGGAGGAGTTTAAACGGGCACCGGGGAGTTTGAACGGGCACCGGAGAATGGAAGCGCAATTCCACGAGAGACAGAACGCAAGGAGTGATAGAGAAATGAAATATGGTGTTGAGATGTTTGAACTTGCACCGGGGAGTTTTAGATTAACGGCTCGGGTGCGGTCGGACGGATTTAGATTACAATTTTGTAAAATAGCGTAACAAATATTTTCATTACAATTCTACAAAATAGCTTAACATTAACATTAACATTGTTTCCTTTACAAATATTTACACAACCACTATTTACACTTAGGAATTAGTAGCCGGTGACATTCTACAAGACCTCCTATTATGCCCAAGTTGTTTGCATCTGCTGCATTTATTTTTCACCCTCCCAGTATGTTTAGACTCAATGCGTGTCTTTTTTCTTCGCCCGGGTTGCACAAGGCTACGAGGAGGTAGAACTCCGAAAATTTTGTCACCATTAGGCCAAAATTTCTTGCTTCGACATGGGTAAATACGATCCATGTAAGTGGCCTCCCAGGTTTCCCTTATAAAATAATGCTCGCAATAACGGTGTGGATCCATGTTCCGATATATGATGACTGCAATAGCATGCGAGCAAGGAATTCCTGAAATTTGAAACTCATTGCAGATGCAACTTCGCCTATCCAAATCAACAATATACGAAGAAGCTATTGTCTGTACTTCCATTTCCATTTGTGAGTATGGGAATACCGAATATAATCGAGTTCTTTCTCTCCTTTCATCAATCTCTTTAATGACATAAGGTGTTAGAAAACCTGACCTTTTTGAAGATTCTTCCCTACGGTTATAGAACCATTCATGAACCTTTCTTCTAGTGTTGTCAATTAAACTGGTGATGGGGAGTTCACGTGTTTCCTTGAATAATGCATTTAAACTCTCAGAACAATTAGTGGTTAACATTGTGTACCTCCTCCCAGGAAAGTGTGCATTGGCCTATCTTTTTGGATCGATCTTTTGTAGCCACGCATATGCATCCTTGTGTTTGTTATGCATGTTCTGCATTAATCGATCAAACTCCACTCTTGTATTGGCTCTTGCTGCTGCCCAAAATAAACCTAATGAGGATCTATCCCGAGTATCTGTCACCATGTTACAAGACAAGTGATAGCAACAAAAAGCATGATGGGCAGATGGATACACTTTGTTAACTGCTGATATAATCCCCCGATGTCTATCCGATACAATGCTCAACGACTCTGGCAGGACAACAAGGAATGCCTTTACATGATCCAAAAATCACTCTTAGGCAGATCCACATTCAACTTCGGCAATTCCAAATGCAACTGGCATAATTTTTACATTACCGTCAACGGCAGTAGTCATTAGCAAAACACCAGGATACTTGCCAGTGATATGTGTAGCATCAATTCCAATTAGAAATAAGACTGAATACTCTTCCACAAGCACCAAATGCCCAAAAACATCTCGGAATTGATTTTCACCATTTCTTAATCGCTTGACATATGTATCAGGATCTCTAACTCTTAACTCACGCAAGTACATTGGAAGATCAATATAGGCCTGATCAAAATCACCTACCACTCTTTTTAATATTTTCTGTTTGGCTGTGTATGCTTTCTTGTATGAAATGTTAACACTAAACCTAGCTTGCATTTCTCTTCGAATTGAACTTGCTTTGTAATCATCAGTAGCTAGCAGTCCTCTGATACGGTTTGCTACAAATGTGGATGTCTGAAGCATGGTGATCTGTTGTTTCTAACTCTGACATTCATCTTGCTACATATTTTGTGACAGTGAACTCCACGTCTCCACTTGCAACTAGACTCCATGAACAAGGCTGCCTAAAGCAAATAACTTTAATTCTATTAAGTCTGGTGTCAACTGGCTTGTATCTGAAGTTTTTTAGCATCGCATGCCTTATTAGTGCATCTTTAAACTCTTGTCGAGAGGAAAAAATTTGTCCGGTGAAAAATTCATTTGGATATGATGAACTGACATCTGCCAATAGTCTTATTTGTGGATTTAAAACATAGGGATCATCAGCAATTGGGAACACTTCCTCTAAGTCACTGTACTGATCTGGGTTTAACTCACTTTCTTCATATTGGATATCATCAACTAAGAATTCTTCCGAAGGATTTGTATATTCTAACTCTTCTATCGCATGTATATCACTTACCTCCTCTTCACTCCAAGTTTGTTCAAAATATTCATGATCTACTGTGATAGCAGTGACAAACTCTTCTTCAAGTATGGAAGAAGCTTCTCTATTTATATCAAGGTGTTGATCACTGGTAATTCTATTCCCCACATCGATGGCGAGATGAAGATGGAATATTACTTGGGGACAGATTTATGGAATCTTGTTCATCTAACTCTTTATCCTTCAAATTTGATTCAATTGTTTCCAAAAATGTTAACACTTCATCAGGAAGGGGGTCGTCCCTGTAAATGTTTTTAAAATCAACACTATTATATGTAGTGTGCTAGGCAAGTAGGCTGAATTTTTTTAACTAGGCTTTACAAGCCTGAAGACAAGTGGAGGATGAGATTTTACGGTTAGATTTTCCAATTATGCACTTAACTAATTAGAACATTTGATGTTGATAGGGTCATCAATGGGTTTTTACCAAAACCCATTGATGGACCTTTCAATCTTGAAATTATGAACAGTTTATATGGAATGGAAGAGGAATACATTTACATGGTTTATGCGCAGAGGGATACTTAGTTCTCACACTCCTACCGGCAATTATGGGTGCGTGCCAATTGGCACGCAGCATGCCAATTGGCACACTCGTCTGAATGTTGGCACAGAGCATTAATTTTCATAACTACTGTTTGGGAGCCTAAGGAAAGGTGGAGAATGATAGTATAGGTCACGCTTGCACTCGACCCGCCTAGAGGACTTTATTTATCTCCAATATAAATTAACAGCACCACTATTTTTCTCGGCCAGGTTCCCTCTCCATGGTGCTGGAAATTTATATCCCAGGCCCACGGTGGTGCTGGGATATAAATTTCCAGCACCACCATTTATCTCGACCAGTTCCATCTCCACAGTCTGGGATTTTTAAATCGAGAACCTTTGTGTTCTTTGGGGTTTGATTCAAGACCACCAACAATTCCGGCAACTTATATGTACATGGTGCTGGAAATTACATTCCCAGCACCATGGTGTTGCTGGAAGTTTTAATCTCATTACCACGGTGGTGCTGGGATATAAATTTCCAGCACCACCATTTATCTCGACCAGTCCAATGTCAATGGTGTTGGGAGTCTTAATCGCAGGACCACAGTGTTGCTGAGGTTTCAAATTCTAGCACCACCCTTAATGTCGACAATTTATATCTCCCTGGTCTAGTGAATTAGATTACCAGCACTATGGTGTTGCTGGGAGTTTGAATCTCATTATCACGGTGGTGCTGGGATATAAATTACCAACACCACCATTTATCTTGACAAGTTCATTACTCAAGGTGCTGGGAGTTTTAATCGCAGGACCACAGTGGTGACGATATTTCAATTGTCAACACCACCTTTTATCCCGAACTGTTGAATGTCGATGGTGTTGGGAGTTTTAATCCCAGCACCACTGTAGTGACGAGATTTCAATTCCCAACACCAGATTTTATTTCAAATTTGTTGAACCTTAATGGTGCTGATAATTTGAAACACAGGACCACGATGTTACTGGGATTTAAATTCAAGATCACTTTTTATCGGATCACCGACTTGAATCTCCCATGGTGCTGGGATTTAAAATTTTAGGGAGAGGGTGGTGCTGGGAATTTCATTGCCACCACCACCTACTCTCTCGGACAGATTGAATTTCCTAGTGCTGGGAATATCAATCAGGGGACTTCAGTAATCGTGGGATTTAATTGAAAGCATCACCTTTTAAGTTAGGTGGAATTTATTTAGGTGGCGACAAAACTTGGTTATGAATCTCCTGCATAGCAATTATGGGTGCATTGGTCTACTTTGGTATGATATGCCTACCTCGTATTTATGGGTGTGTGGCAACCTTGACTATACAACCACCTACAATGCATTTATTAACCTCATAGCAGTCTCAAGAATAAAAATACATACATACATGATAATACTCTGTGAAGCGGCCGGTGAGTGAGCTGCGCCAACTTCTGGATTAACTGCTGATATATTCGTGGGAGCAGTGATGTCGTTGATAACTACTAGAGTTTCATCCAAAATGGTATTGTTCAGTTGGTTTACGGAGGAAAGCTGCGTGTGGTGCTCATCAACAGCATGGGGCTGGCGCTCTCACGCGGCTGGAAGAGACGTTTGGATGGCTCGGGATTTCTAGTTGTGCCTCGGATGGATGCAAATTTCTCTCTGCATTAAATTGTAACCTATTTGGCGGGAGGGGTATTTTGGGAATTACGCGCGCGATTTGGTAATTTTGAAACTATAGTGCGCGTTTTGGGCAATTCCGAACTTCAGCTGCTGTGTTTGGTAAATTGCCGAAAATAGAAAGATATTTTATTAAAAAACATAATTTGATTCTCTATTGCGATATTATTATTTGAAGACGAATTTAATAAAAATTCATTCGGACGATCTTGAAATCTATGAGTTTATTTGATAGATAAAGTACGATTTCGATATTGAACTGTCATTAAGGAATAATGTGATTACATGATTCAAATTGAATTGTAAAAAAATTATGAATTTTTTTTTTATTTATCTTGATGATCGATAAACATCACTTATATTTTAATTTTATCTAATTTAATTATTAATTATTAGCATTCTGAAAATCTATGAGACGGGACGATCTATAAAAATTAATCGGATTAAATCCCTCGGTGTAAAAAAAAAAATGCTGGCCTGTAGCAATTTTCTAAGCGAAAGTGCAGAGATTTGCAGGAGCGTAGGGTTGCAGCCCACGCCACCGCATGAGCTTAGATACAGTACATCAGTCAAAAGCCAAACGCTGGCAATGGTCCATTGGGAGACAGCTAAGGAAAGTTGCTCACCTTCCACTTCTTTAATAAAAACGCGTTGCCCTGTTATAGCTAATGAAAGAAGCAATCTATCGCTCATTTCCTCGCATTTTCCTATAGATCTTCTTCGCCTATAAAAGGGAGGACAGGCATCAACTCAGTCATACTCACTCCGATCTCAATTTCTTCCTCATATCGAGTTAGCTAGCTCAAGTGATCTGATATCACAATTCTCAACTTCTTCTCTATCGACATGAAGAGCTGCTACCTGTTTCTGGCGGTCGCTTGTTCTCTCCTCGTCATTGCCTTTGCTGGCAACTTCTACCAGGATTTTGACATTACATGGGGCGATGGACGAGGAAAGATCCTCAACAATGGCCAACTCCTTACTCTGTCACTCGACAAGGCCTCCGGGTCTGGCTTTCAAACCAAGAACGAGTATCTCTTTGGTAAGATTGACATGCAGATCAAGCTTGTTCCTGGGAACTCCGCTGGCACCGTCACTACCTACTATGTAAGTTTTCAGCTTGTCGATTGGATGTGCGATGGCGGCTTGTTTATTTTGGAACATTACTCTGTGCTAATGGGGCATAAATTTTGAATATGCAGTTATCTTCTCAAGGGACAACACACGATGAGATTGACTTTGAGTTCCTGGGCAACCTCAGCGGTGATCCTTACACTCTCCACACCAATGTGTTCACGCAGGGCAAAGGCAACAGGGAGATGCAGTTCAAGCTCTGGTTTGACCCCACCATGGACTTCCACACCTATTCCATCCTCTGGAATCCTAGACATGTCATGTGAGTAAAATTGATCCGACATGCAACTACTAAGTTTTGTCCCTTGAGGTTATATCCTATCTATCAATCTCTTGCTCACCGTGAATCTTAAATCATTCTTCCAGTTTCATGGTCGACGGCACAGCAATTAGAGACTTCAAGAACCTGGAATCTAGAGGCATTGCTTTTCCTAAGAATCAACCCATGAGGATCTACTCCAGCCTCTGGAACGCTGATGACTGGGCGACCAGAGGCGGCGCCGTCAAGACTGATTGGTCGAATGCACCGTTCGTGGCATCATACCGAAACTTCAACGCCGACGCTTGTGTTCCAGCGACTAGTGCCTCCAACTGTGCTTCTAATGCAGCTTCCAACAACGGCGGGTGGTGGAACCAAGAGGTGGATTCAACGGCCCAAGAGAGGATGAAGTGGGTTCAAAAGAATTATATGATCTACAACTACTGCAGCGACCTCAAGAGGTTCCCTCAGGGCCTGCCTCCAGAGTGTTCCATTGCCTGAGAGAAAAGACTGTACAATCAGTGATTCTTTTATTCATTTTAAGTTTTTATTTTTTTGTAGCACGAGAGCAGATATTGTTGTTTTATTTATTGTCAAATTAAATATGATTTATATTTGGAACTTTGTTTTTGGTGTCTGACAATAAGTATCATCAGATCGATCAGTTTAATAGAACTGCTAATATTATTAAATATTCTAACCTATTAGGCATACAAATTATATAATTTATCGTAAACAATCATTTGTGTAATATCAATAACATTTCAGATCCTATAGTTTAAATTTATCCAAACAAACGGAAAATATGTGGCCAAGAACTTTGCACGGAGAAAGGATCGAGAAACAGAAAAGCATATAGATGAGTAATTGTTTATCAAATTCGCATTTGAAAAGATGGTCATTTTTTTTAATCGAGCTATTGAAATAAACACACACACACACAAACTAGTGTTTTTCAATTAAAAAAAAACAATAAACAAGTAAAATATATAGACAAACTGATTGTTTGTATTTTAATTTTACAAATAAAATTACTTGTACTCATCGGTAACACTCTATTTCGAATTTATTGGAGTGTTACGGGTTATGAAAATGGTTTGATATGATTGAATTATTAAATTAGTAAAATACTATTAATTTTGACTTAAATATATAAGGTCCAACAAGCTAATGAAGCAATTATCTCATTTTCATAAAACATGACAATAAGCAATATAATCAAAGATAAATAAGATATTTGGAACGATTTATCTGTGACATAAATATCATTAAGTATTCAATTTCACATGCTATTGATTTGAAAATGTTCTTCATTATCTCACATGCTATAGACTTAAAATGATTATAGTTGAACAATAAATAAAAATTTAAAGATTGCAATAATTAGGAGGGGATTATAGCAGAGCAAAAAGGGCTATCAAGAAGTTAAAATTACACATTTACTCTGTTCCTTAATTATATGCTGATATTTTTGGTTGCCGCTTAATTTTGTCTTGAGTCAACTGTAATGCTACAATTGATGATGTGAGCCTGATTACTGTCTTTAACTTGCTTTTCGATCCGGGTCAGATCATTGGATGACTGTGACTCTACGAAGTTCTAAGTAAATTTTGATCAGACGGGCTTTCGCTTTGATAGGCTGACCGAGTTCATCAACTCCTTTGATAGATCAGTTTGCTTATCGGATTGTTCCTCGCAGCGGATCTATCATAGATTTATCCTCGGGTCGAGGGGTGCTGTGGGTTGGAGAGTACTCAGATCAATGGCTACACGGATCGTAAAAATTTGGGTCGATGATTTAGCGAGCGTCTAAGAAAAAGATTACTCCTGTGAATTGTAGTGAATGATTTCTCTTTTTACGTGAGCAACGAAGAGTTAGAAGAGCGGATGGTCCTTCGATTATGGAAAAAAGAAACAGAAAGTAGTAAAATAAAATCTCAAAAATTAATTGATTAATTATTCGATCCTTTTGCCCCTCTCTGGTACAATACTTTAATACAAATTTATGGGTAGACGAATCGGCTCCCTCGATGTCACTTTTCTGTTACATGTATCCAAGTAAAATAATGTCATTTAGATGGCTTTCTCAAGGGAAAGAAGAAAAAAGAAAGGGAGCAATCTGAAACTCCATTTAACGGATGAAAGAAAGGAGAAACAAAATATTGAGAAGTTTATCAGGTCCTACATTGTTTGGGAATAACATAATCAAGGAATCATCCATTGTCTGCTCTTATTTTTCATTTCTTGAAGTAGCTCACGGTGTAAATTTTAGAGCTGTAACTGCTGCAGCAGGCAGCCTGCACACGTTGTCTTTTGGCAACGTGAGCACACACTGCACGAAGTGTAGTTGGTGCACTTTGTGTAGTGCTGCAGCGTTACACTCCCTTTATAAGGGGGTGTGCGTCCAAAGCTTAGGCGGTTGTTGAAGAGGAAATATCCGAGTTGCAATACTGTGTTGTCGGAGAGAGAGATTTTATTGTGCGTGAGTCGTCGTTAGACTATCAGAGAGAATAGTGAGATCAAAGAACACCAAAGCGCGGCTGGGACTTGACTCGTGGAAGAGAAGAATCCTTCCGACGTGATCGATCCTCAGACGGCGAACAGAATCGTCATCTCTACAATGCTAAAAAGGTCGAAGATTCTGACGATCACAGTAAGTTTTAATTTATAGTCGTGTTTATTTTTGTTTCCGCATTCAATTTAGTACAAACAGATGTAATAATACCAACAATAATATCAAAGCCAAGTTAGTGTAACATCTGTTCTAATTTCTCCCTGTAAAATCACTATTCATCGCGAAAGTAAGTCGCGAGAACGAAGAACAGTGATTTTGTCAAGTGATTCCCGAGCAGTTCCATAGTGGGAAGTGGGAACAGTTCCTTGGAAAAATTACTCGGGAGAATAGTCCTCTGATGGGAACAGTTCCCTGGGGACAATTATGAAAAACTACTTCCCGAGCAATTCTACGGTGGGAATCACTACAAAAAATATAGTCATTAGCGACGAATTTAGCGACGAATTTAAAAAAAAAAATTCGTTGCAAAAAAATTTAGCGACGAATTTAGCGACAAAAATATTTTCGTTGCGGATAAAGCGTCGCAAATATTAGCGACAAAAATAGCGACGAATTTTAGCGACGAATTTAAATTTTCGTCGCTAATTTCGTTGCAGAAGTTACGACGAATCCAAAATTTCGTCGCAATTTTCGTCGCGCAAATTTGCGACGAAATAAAAATTCGTCGCAAAAATTTGCGACGAATTAAGTTTTTCGTTGCAAATTTTCGGGACAAATTACGCAAATTTTAATTAAGTAAGTTTTCGCTAATTTTCGCGACAAAAAAAAAATTCGTCGCAAAATTTTACGACGAAAAAATAAATTCATCGCAGAAAATTCGTGACGAAATAATGATTTCGTTGCTAAATTTGCGACTGATACAAATTCGTCGCAAAAATCGTGAATCGCAAAAAATTGTCGCAAAAATATATTTTATGCATTTAAATTCTTTTCGTCGCAAAGATTTGCAACGAACTAAATTTTCGTCGGAAAGTTCGTCGCAAAATTCGTTGCAGAATTTGTCGTAGGTTATTTTCGTTGCAAAATTCGTCGCTAATTTGCGACGAAAATAAAATTCGTCGCAGAATTCGTCGCAGAATTCCTAGAATTTTGCAACAAATATGTATTTTTGTTGCTAAATTTGTCGCTAAATAAAATTTTTTTTAACAGGTTCCATCCGTTTCGATATTCTATCGTATATACAAATTTCACACACACAAAACAAAACACAATAAGTTCTGATATCCAAATAAATACATTCAATACAAACAAAACACACACACATTCAATACAACAAAATAACATTCAATAATATCCAAAAATATTTTATATCCAAATAAATACAAACTGACACAATAAGTTAATAACAATACAACATTCCAAATAACAAAGTTATATCGTACAACATTTCAAACATCAACATAGTTCTGATATCCAAATAACAATGTCCACACAAAAGATCTCAACACATGCGAAAGAAAAAAGAAAAGTGCATCTGCTAAGCAACGGCCGACATTCTTCTACCTGCATTATAAAAGAAACAAACAAAAAGGATCATACATTAAAAAAAACTATATACTAACACGAAAATAAATATGCAAAGACTTACTCGGGCACAAGGTTTCTTTTAGAGAACCTGCTATGCCTCGTGTCAGCTGAGTTCTTCTCCATGATCTCAAAAGCAACTTGAGAGTAGACCTACAATTCAAGCATGACATAAATGTGCCAAAACAGGAAACAAATAAACAATCTGTCTGTTCCTCAACAAATGCATCAAGTTTTAGCAGTTCTGAACAATTTATCTTCAATCTTGGAGTTAACTAAAGTTTGAACAGATGATGGGCACTGAAGAATCAAAGAGCTTTCAAAAAAGAACAGGTAGTTTATAAGCTCTTACCAAGCCGATAGCAAATAACTGCAGGAGCACGAAGACAACCCCGATGCCGAGTAGCCATATAGGGGCCAAGGAAGGTCCTGAGTCTGGCAATAAGCTGTTAAGAACGTTGGAGCTTACTTTGCTTCCGAATGCCCAGTAACCAGACACCGCAGCTGAGTAGAATGTTAAGACGGCCACCGTGTAACACAACGTAAGGCCTTTCACCATCTTCCCAGTGGCTGGTGGTGCCAAGGTAGCCTGCAAATAAGGCTTGCTAGCTTAGCCATCAGAGAGAAACAGTAATGAATGTTAAAGGGCTACAAAGAGGATCAGTAGGCGTTGATGATCAACTACAGTGTATTTCTATTAAACGAATTGGGAAATAGCTTTTACATTCAAATTCTATCGTTGGTGAAGTTCAGTCATTTAGCAAATAGCCAGTTAAGCAAAATGATACTTTCCAAAAAATGAAAAATGAAAAAACTTGAGCATTACTCTTTCTCTTATTTAAGCACATTTTGCCAAGGTAATGTTATAAATATATCCACTCGATATTTAACTTCATATGGCAGTTAAAAAACTGGTAAACTCCCTAACAAAATCCCAAGTTACAAGTCCCAAAAGCGATTGAAAAGATAAAATACACTCTCTTCCTATTTATTCAGCGTTTTTGATCCCATGTTTTGTGGTTTGTTCAATGAAGAGGGAAAAAAAAATCTCAATTAGAAACCTGAAGAGAATGAGAGGGCAACATATCACAGAAATTATCCATTCAAACAAGCAATTGTAACTCGTAAGGAAGCACCAAGATCAATTTGCATCCAAGTCTTTGAATGGATAAAATTTCTTGATGTACAAAGTTCATGGATCATATCAGGTTCGATGAAATCTATCTTGAAACAGAAGTAATAGCTTGATAGTTATCTTTGAATACCCATGCTTCTGTCAACATACCTGAATTTCTGGTAATATTCCATTTCCATAAAGAGAAGCCAAAATAGAGATGGATGTGAAGGCATTATAGGTACGATGTATACTTGACGAGTCCAATGAATAGTCCTTTGCAGGAGCATTTTTAGAGTAACCTGATAAAAAAAAACAGAGTAATTAGACAGATAAAAGATGCAGTTATTTGGTTTTGGAAGTTATTGAACAAAGGTTGAGCAATATCGACATCATTTGGAAAGCCTCTCATAACTAAAATTCGAACATTATCTCTGATCATTGGTAGCCAAACATGCTAACCATGTCATAGGATACTTTAACATAATCTGGCACTTAAATCCTTTCTTCACTATTGACTAATACTTTAGAAGTTAATTCTGGTAGCTAAAATTGATCAAGGTTTAGGACCATTGAATTTAAAATCTGCCAGGGCCACCTTAATTTTAGTCATGCTATCATGTGGCAGTGCACATGTAATGGAAAAGAAAAAGGAAATCTTACATGCTTCAAGAAGTTGCCGAATAGAAATTGGTAAGCATTAACCGTTTTTGTGTTTATGCTTGCTTGCTTAAAGTTGAGTTCCTTGTACAATGGTGAGACAGACATCTTTAACACTGTCCTCGTAATGGGAGGATTATCCTTACTAAACATAAACAATTCTGGATTGTGTCTGTGTTTAACCACCACCTCTCCTTAAACTGAAACATGTGGTTTTCTTTTCTTGTTTGAAACACTACTTGGTTGAGAACCATCCCGTCCAATTCTCGTGCAAAAACCTTTCAGTTCCACTTCAAATTCTTTAAATATCAATCTGGTTGCAAATAGGGGGAAAAAACATATTATTTGCATCTGATGACAAGTATATATGTCCTTATGGAAGAACAAGATTGCATAATCTGAGGTAGAGCATTCAGTAGCAAGACCAGGCAAGAAATTAAAAGCCAAGGATGATTCATGGTGAAAATAACCTGCATAAATACAACCCCCTGTGACAAGAGCACTGTATGCCAAGCTTAAAATCAGTGAGGCTAGGTTGAAATGCCGAAGGGAATGGAAAGATGGCAACTGAGAAAGAAGTATCGGCACACCAGTCACCATGATGATAAAGTGATCTGATCCTCAAGGAACCATTAGGAGATAGACTGGAATACATGATCTTCTCACTCCAACAAATTTAGCCGAGTTCCACGAAGGACAAAATAGCGAAAGATGTTAGTAGAGGAAAAATGTTAACTCGACAAGTAACATAACCAGTAAATTTTTCTTTCTCAAACTCCTAATCAGTGGCTTCCACAATATGATTATTACAAACAAAGGCAAATTTGTTGAATGCTTTAAGCATAATGGTTGAGCAGGCGAGTATAAATGTTCTTGCTCGAGTATCCCTAAGCAAAAGGCTTTGAACTTTAATGCCAATTAAGTAATGACGTATCAATTCAAGTAAATTCCATATTGAATAAGAACAAGATAGAAGGTCATTAAAATATTGACATCCATGTATAAACTATGAGGTTGAATTTCAATGACCGTCGTCTAAAAAAAAAGAAAAAGAAGCTCCTAGTTTATCACAAAGAACATTCAAATACAACGAAAAAGATAGAGACAAAAAGAGATGAACCTGAGAAGTTCTATCGCCAAGAGAAGCAAAAGGAACAGGGCAGCTAAGCGAATCTACCTTGAGGCATTCCCCTGAAAGCAAGATGCATCCGATGCTTATTCCAGTGTTGATGGCCGCCTGAAAGAATACTACAAGGTAGAACATCCAGCCGAACCCTATCGCACCCAAAAAGGGGGAAAATAGATAAGCAAAGAGATAAGTAAGATCAAGTAAATTCACAGTTAATTAAAACAAAAAGACAGTGTAAACAACGACTGTAATCTACCCAAGACGTCGCCGGCGAGCTCTCGGAATCGGATGTGCCTCCGCCCCTGCTTCTCGCAGTGGTCGAGGACCCTGGACATGAGAACGTACGCATGGAATGTGACGGCGCCGACGGCCGTCAGCGACGCCAATCCGAGACCCCATCCGAGGCCCCGGAACGCGTAGGGCAGCGTCAGGGTACAAGGTTCGTGGCCGGACGCTTATTCGTGGCCGGACGCCGGTTCGTGGCCGGACGGGCACGCTGGCGGGCTTGTGACCGAATGCCGGTTCGTGGTCGGACGGTGTGCTCGCGGACAGCCCGCTCCGATGATGTCGGGCGCGGACGGTGAAAGGGCGGCGGAGGCTCTGCGCGAGGAGTTGTGGGATTAGGGCATCGGCGGCGAGAAAAAAGTGGAAATTTTGCGACGAATCTTTGGATTCGTTGCAAATTTGCAACAAATCCAAAAATTCGTTGCAAATATAAAAAAAAAAAAAAGTAAAACATTTAAAAACATTAATTGATTTTTTTAAAATTTTATTTTTTATAAATTTAAAAGTTTGCAACGAATCAGTGATTCGTTGCAAATTTGCAACGAATTTGTAGATTCGTTGCAAATTTCCAACGAATCACAAATTCGTTACAAATATTTAAAAAAAAAAAATAAAAAAAATTTGAAAACGTTAACTGATTTTTTAAATATTTTTTTTAATTTAAAAGTTTGCAACGAATTAGTAATTCGTTGCAAATTTGCAACGAATGACAAATTCGTTGCAAATATTTTTTAAAAAAAATAAAAAAAATTGAAAACGTTAATTGATTTTTTAAATACTTTTTTTTTAATTTAAAAGTTTGCAACGAATCTCAGATTCGTTGCAAATTTGCAACGAATTTCAGATTCGTTGCAAAATATTTACAACGAATCACATATTCGTTGCAAATTTGCAACGAATTTCAGATTCGTTGCAAAATATTTGCAACGAATCTCAGATTCGTTGCAAAATATTTGCAACGAATCGCAGATTCGTTGCAAATTTGCAACGAATTTCAGATTCGTTGCAAATATTTTTAAAAAATAAAATTAAAAAACTTTAAAATCGTTAAGTGAATTTTTTAATTTTTTTTATAAAATTAAGAGTTTGCAACGAATCTGTGGATTCGTTGCAAAATTAGCAATGAATCCACATATTCGTTGCAAATATTTTTTTATTTTAAAATAAATAAAATACTTTAAACTCGTAAACTAACTTACAGCTATCCGAATGAGATAAATTTAATGCCAATATGTTCGTCTCCTCATTATATAAACATCATCAAAAAAATTTTAATCCGGACATTTTTGAATATCGGTCTGTCTGAGAAATCTAATTCACGTTCAAAAAATCACATATCGCAATATTTTCGGTAAAATTGATTTTAAAAAAATATATATAATCAGGGGAACTAGACGAACACATTGGAACTTGTTTAATCTCATTCCGAACTCTCTAAGTCACTTAACCGGCTTCGAAGAATTTTTAATATTTTTTTTCTAAAAAAACAGCTTTTGCAACGAATCCGTCGATTCGTTGCAAATTTTTTATATATAATAAAATTTAAAATCTGCGACGAATTATGTATTCGTCGCTAAATTAGCGACGAAACATAAATTCGTCGCAGATTTTTGCAACGAATTTATTTTTTCGTCGCAGAATTTGCAACGAAAATATATTCGTCGCAAATTTTGCAACGAATTTTTAATTCGTTGCAAAAAACTGCGACGAAATTTTTTTTTCGTCGCTAATTGGCGACGAAAAAAATTTTCGTCGCCAATTTGAGACGAATTTTGCAACGAAATTTAAATGTTGGAAATTTTATAATTTTTACAACTAATTATTTTTCGTCGAAAATATCGTTACAAATTTGCGACGAAATATTAAAGTCGTCGCAAAATTTGTTACAGATTTGCAACGAATTATTTTCGTTGCCAAAGTTTGTCGCCAAAAAATAGTTTTTTTTGTAGTGAATAGTTCCCTGAGAAAACTGTTTGGGAGAACAGTCCTCTGATGGGAACTGTCCCCAGTTTCTTGGTGAGAACAATTCTCTGGGGACAGTTCTGGGAAACTACTTCCCGAGCAATTATAGTGGTTCTTGAGCAGTTAAAGGAAATCTAACAGAAGTGCTCGGGATTTAAATAAATTGCACGGGATTACAAAATGAAGCATCAGAAATACTGTATTGTGCTCGGAAGTACCATATAGTGATGGGGAGTACCATATGGTGCACATGGTAGTCATTATGTTAAATACTGAAAAATGTAAAATAGTAAATTAAATGGCCAAATAATTAAGGAAATAATCCTAGAAATTTTTCGAGAATTTTAGGGAATTTTAGGAATTTTTCCGGAATTTTTCTGGATTTAAACGGGGCTTGTACGAGATATTTACGGGGATAAGAAAAAAAAATAGGTTTTTAAAAGGCCTGTTTGGTTTATCAGTATTGAGGGGTTATTAACCTAAAAACCTAAGTTTATCTATTTTCCTTTTTCTTTTTCCCCGCCGCAACTCCTTCCCCTTCAGCAGTTCCTCTCGCGCGAGCTCTTGCCGTCGCCGACAGCGCTGTCCTCCGCATCTCCGACCGCAGTCACCGACGCCGAGACCGGTCGTCTCTCTCTGCAAGCGCCGACTGTTTCTTTCCTGCGACGAGTCGATCTTCCATCTGCTGTCCGACCTCGAGGTGGCACCGTCGCCGCCGCCGCTCGCAGTCGCCGACGCCGAACCTTACGATCGCATTCGCTTCTCCTCGCGCGCCGCCACAGCCTCCTGAGCCCCAGACGCGACGGCCAGGACACGGGCCGTGCTGCAGTCAGCAATCGCCGTGGGTGCCCCTTTTCTGCCGCTGATCGCCTGAGCTACCGTTGTTCGCTACATTCGGTCAGTCTCTCCCTTCTCTGCCAATACGGCCATCCTCCCGGCCGACCTCCGCGGCCGGGATCGACCAAGATAGGAAATACCGCCAAGGGAAACTTCTAATTTCAAGAGGAAAGGAAACCGTGGCCGATCGGGAGGCGATCGACGAGAGGATTAGGGGTGGTAAGTAGTCGGGAAGGTGTTTCCTAGCGCAGGTATATCTCGGTTGTTGATTTTGTTAAATTGCTATTGGTTGATCTTGATGCGTGTTTGAGCAAAGGGACTTCTTTCGACGAAGCGCGAGAGGAATAGGGCAATGTGTTGGCGATGGTCTTGTCCGACAAACCGAGCAGAATTGGGGAAGTCCAAGGCAGGTATATCTCGAACTATCTCCTTTTTGTAGTCTGCCGGTTGTTTCGGTTCGGTTGTTTGCAGGCTGTGAGTGAGGGTGATTGGAGGGATGGTTATGGGTCATATTATTATGTTATTCGGTTAGTTGTAATTGTTCAGTGGAGATTAGATTGTTGGTTGGTTTCGGATAAATTTTGATTTGTGGGATGGATTTATTTTGAGTGAGTTGGCTGTGAGGGTTGAGGTGTTCTATTTGGGTGGTTTTGATCGACTGTGTAAGGGTTGGATAAATTAGTGGAATTGGAAATTGATTTGGGTTAATTGGTTATGTAAGAAACCGATTAAGTATTCGATTTGTCGGCGAATTGCATATTGTGCTTAACAATAATTATGTTGTATGCAGGTTTCGGTCACGAGGCAGGTTCACGGTCGTGACGATTTGGTTCTTTTGCGGATATTTTATCAGGCGGGTACTTTGGCTTATCTTTTAGATATAGTCAAGTTGATATGCTAGTTAGGATAGCTTGCAATAATTTTCATGTTTATATGCCTAGTATGTTTTTGGTGCCTACTTGATACATGCATATGATAGGTTATGATTATACCTTCCCTGTTTTTATTTGGATCATAGTTACTTGGATTATGGATATGTACATATCGATTGTACATATTATTCGGATAGGTATTTTGAGTAGGATTGACATGCTTTAGTATCATGCACCATCTTGCATGATTGCATGCTGGCTGGACGGGGTTCCATTATTGTTGAGCCCGCAGCCAGTTACATGACCTGCACACACTACCACTCATGGGTTAGTGGTACATCAGGAGGGTGTGTGCAGTTGCTCTGTCAGGCTCCGCTGGACCGCTCATGGGTAGCGACGAGGCAGTGTGGTAGCGGGCAGGGATCCCTCCTCTGGTCTATGACACCGGGAGATGAGAGCTTAGCTCCCCCGCTATGTTTGGGGCAGGAGGATAGGTGTACTCCGACAGCATCCTGTCCACTCGGTCACTCAGGAGCAGTGATGGCAAAGTGTACAGTTGTCATAGCCCTACCCACTCGGCTTCACCATTGCGTGTGAGGCGGCTGACTGGCGTCAGGGGTGACCATGTCATTTGCACGGCATGCATTTTTGCATGGATCGCATTTGTATTGTGTTTGATGCATTTTATTGATGCCTTGGATGTTGCATATGATTGTCATGCATATAGGATTCATATTCTTATATAGTGATGACTTTATCTCTTATAGTAGGGCACATGCTCCTATATCAGGGTAGGAGACTCAGGTGAGTATAGTCCTTTTGCATTTATTTCTTGCTTACCATATATATGAGACTGTACTGGCATGATTAGTATTGTTAGCTATTTCTTACTATTCATATCGACTAGTATCCGCTAAGTTCTTTGAACTTACCCCGTGGTTTTATATTTATTTTAGGATGATGCTGTCAGGAGAGTCCAGCTGCCAATCCCCCTCGTCGAAATGAATAGGTTTTATTGGTCTATTGGTTTTGGATTTTGTATAGAGGATATGTATAGGTCCTGATGTTGTGGTTATGTACTTATGGAAGTTTGGGAATAATTGTGGTGTCCTTATGGACTATTCAATTAGTTTGGTTGTATGTTCCTGCTCAGATGGCAAAAGGGGTAAGTCTAGATGTTATAGACTTCATTTATTTACTATGATGGTTGGCCTGAGGCCTTATGATCTGCGTGTGTAGATGTTTTTGTTCCGATCGTGTTGACCGATGTATAGTGGCCGTGTAGGCCTTGTATAAAAATTGGTATTGTCACCCGTACAGGGGAGATGCTGTCGGATTTTTATCTGGCGGGGACTCCCTCGGGGCGTGACAATTTATTTGGTATCAGAGCATAGGTTTCCGAGTTCCTTAGGGTCTTTGGGTTTATGGAGTTCGCCAAGTTTGGCAGGTTAATTGGGTATTTTCGGAGTTGTACGAATTTTCGACGATTTTTATGTTTCGGAAATTCGAGGTATTATTGACGAGGTCAATATGGGGGATTTGGTGGCGACAGGACATCTCCAGACAGCTAACAGGTAAATACATTCTAGAAAATTTTCTAGATTTAGTACATATTTATATTGGTTATGCGGTGATATCATGTTTTATCTAGTATTGTTTTAACCTGAATATCTGTTGGACAATTAGATTTTTTGGTTGCTGGTTTATAGATAGCATTTGGTTATTAATTGCTATTACTGCTATACGTAGCTAGTTATCATTGTGATATAAATGATAAGATATTTACCTCTTAGGATTTGACTAGTATTAGGATTATTAGACTAGTTGAATAATATGACTAAGATGGATAAATTCGTAGAAGGCATGAGGACATGATTACATTGCTTACATAGTTTAGGGTATATATAGGCATCTGATGTTTTATTTAGTATTGCCGTGACTTTGATCTGGCATGACCCTTTAGTTATACCCTAATTAATTTCAGCCATTGATTCTCATTAGTAGGACTATGCTGTCGTTTATCAGACAGCTTGTTTTATGTTTATATGATTCTGTGTTTTTGCGGTGGATACCATGATTAAGACTAGTAGAAATAGAATAACTTAGATGAAGTTATTCTATAGGAGCGGATCTCAGGAATGAAACAACATTAGTGGAACCCTAGGTGTTGGAACCCTAGGTGCAATAAACCGGATGTGCATATTGGTATATGTTTAGCTATTTACTGTTTCAGTGATATGGTGATCGGACTAGTAGAGTTCGTATGGTTAGGATACAATTAATCCTTACTATATCTCCCAATCATGGTTGAGATGACCTACTGTAAGGTTATATTTTTGTATTATTCGTTCGGAGTTGGTGATAATCGGATTCAGATGACGCATGTAGCTAGATAGCTACTTTACATCTTAAGTACCCACGAGATTTGTTCGTGGTAGTATGTTGTAGCATGCATGATTGCATTGGTAGAATGGTATAATTTAGGCTTAACCCTCTTGAAGGGCTTGATAGTAGATTTGTGGTCTTTATTGGCCTTGAAAAGCGTTTCCTGTTAGTTGGGATGAAACCCTATGATTACTCGTCTCGACGAGTTTATTAGTGGACATATGACTTTTATCGACCTTGATAACCGATCATGTTAGAAGGGTTGGAACGCTAGATTTAACCATCTCGACTTATTTATTTATAAGTCGATGATCTTTACCGACTTTGGTAAACATTTTGTATTAGAGGTGTTGAAACCCTCGCTTGACTGCCTCAACGGGTTTAATTGTAGATCGGTGATCTTTATCGACTTGGATAGTCGTTCTATGCAAGATGCATTGGGTAATCTTAGGCTTAACAACCTAGGATAATCGACTGTTCACGAGTTCCATTCGTGGTAGCATGTAGTTGCACGTAGACAGTGCTATTGATTGTCGACCCACGAGTTACGTTCGCGGTAGCTCATAGATAGTTTCCTTTGTATTACCTCGAGAGCCACGAGGCTTTGTCGTAGTATCCGGATGTGCATTACGCTTGTTGCGGTGGTTGTTATATTCTTGTCGGGATAGTTGCGCATCGATATTGGTACTCTGAGGGTGGGGTTACTCTAGCTTGTTCCCTGTGACTTCCATTATGTGCATTATGATTATGCACTATTGTCTATACATCCACAGAGTGGTTGTACTTATCCTCCTCATTTATCCTCTAGGTTAATCGATGGAGGACGGTCATGTCGACCTACCTTCGAGTCGCCGAGAGTTCCTTGTCGTGCTTGTCCCAACGCATCGCCCGAGATGCCGCTTGTTTACTTTATTGGTATTGCATTTTATTTATGCACTTTGGATTTTTGTAATTGGATTGGGGGTCATAAAACTATTTTACTTTGATTGATATATGTTTAGTCGTGCATGCATGCAGTTATTGAAATACTTATATTTCTATAATTATTTCGAGATTTTTACCAGATTTGGTCCATGGATTCTGGATATTGCCACTATGGGGCTCCCTTGTCATTTGGATGACGGATATGCCCCCAGGATGTGACAATTTATTGGTTTGCGGTTTTGGTTTGTGGGTTTTGTGTTTCGAGGATTTTCTTATCCTTGGATTTTTTTGGGAGTTCTCGTGTTTTGGGACCAAGCAAGCTGAAGGATATCTCTGAGCTATAGAAAAAGTATTGACTTAGTAAAATTGCTCCTACTCATGGTCGGGGACGAGGTCGATGATGTATTGACCTTGCGGAACCTAACGATGATTTCAGAAGTACGAACTCTTTAGAGGTGGCGACTGATGTCGAATTAGGAAGCTAGAGATTTGGCCTACTAGTCACCAATTTGAAGGACAAGGAGTAAACCCTCAGGGAATATCAGTCCCTACTAATAGTGATTTGGTTATGGATAAGGCGTGTATGCTTACGCTGGTCAAGACGATGAAAGATCGTTTTACCTTATTATAGTAGGTGTTGGATGGGATATTTATCTGTCCCAGTATTTTCCTAGAGAAGATCAGGAACTCTTTGTTGAAAGAGAGATGAATCTTTGAGGTTATGCATCGATTAACGATGATAGAATGCGGTAGTTGTGGAAGGAAATGAATATCCTTCATTGTGGATAGATCAGCTATAGGATTGATCTATGACTGATGGGTTGATATTGTAGTGACATGGTGTCATACAATTATCAGTGTCATTGTGATGTTTGGTATATTATTAACCTAGAGTAAAGAGAATGCAGGTGTGTAGCGATGACAATTTCATACTTGGTATGAATTGTTTGAGCTTTTGATTATCTTATTAGACTTATTGACGACTTAGTCGTCCAGGAATTTGGGAAGTCAGGTATTCTGGACACGATAGGATCATTTGTGGTTATTGGAGTTGCGTAACTTGGCCACTGTTGAGGGTGGTAGTTGGAGTTGCGCACTCGGCCACCGTAGATGGTGGTTTTCTGGTATTACATAGGTACGGATAGGATGCTCTCGCGGTACATCACGACCGGGTGGAACTAGAAAGGTGATGGAATTTATTTATTTGTCAAGCTTGTGAAACTAGTTTCGTGGCTCGCATAATGGTTGACTTTTACGCCAGTGTTGATTAATCATTCTGGTGTGGATGGAAGGGTAGTGTACACTGATGTATCATTTTGGGAATCAGAGCGATTCCGATGCTATTGAATAGGACGTATCCTAAGCTTACGGCAGTTAAAGAACTGCGAAATAAGTCATATATATGACGTGGACTTAGCAGTGATTAGGTTGTATTGTAGAGGTGAAGAGCAGGAATGCTCATGGGATTTTGGCTAGCTACGAGATAACTACTATAGAGTAGCTGAAACACGAATGGTTGTAACAAGGAAGTTTGGTTGCGATAGCCTCCCATGCACTTACAGAGTGTGTGGTGGAGTGGATTTTGGATAGTAGTTGGATTACCGTCTCTGACTCCGAGGAGGATAATGGTTTCCGGAGTTGCATTAGTTTAAGGAACAGAGGTTTCAGGAAAATCCGATTCCGGAATGGAAGTGGATGTGTATTAATATGGATTTTATGGTGGGTTTGCCTAGGACCCGTCAAGGTCATGATGCGATTTGGGTAGTCGTTGATCGACTAACCAAATCCGCGCACTTCTTAGCTATTCGGAAGACGACTCTTTGGATCGTTTGATAGAGTTATATTATCGGGAGATCATCAGATTGCATGATGTTCCTTTGAGCATTATATCAGATAGAGATCCCTGGTTTACGTCTCGATTTTGGCAGAGTCTGCAGCAGGCCTTAGGCATGCAGCTTCGTTTTAGTACTGCATTCCATCCGCAGATAGATGGACAGTCTGAGCGGACCATTTAGATACTAGAGGATTTGCTGGGGTCCTGTGTTATGGATTTTGGGGGCAACTGGGAGGACCAGTTGCTAGGACACCTAGAGCTCAGCATGAGGCAGGGTTGGTTTGTACTATCAGACAAAGGATGACCGAGACGCAGGATCGTCAGAAGAGTTATGCAGATCGGAGACGGAGACCTCTGGAGTTCTCTATTGGTGATCATGTATTCCTGCGAGTTTCACCCACGAAAGGGGTGAAGAGATTTGGACTCCGTGGTAAGCTAGCTCCTAGATATATTGGTCCGTTTGAGGTTTTGGAGAGGATCGGAGCAGTCGCTTACCGTTTAGGTCCACCACCATTTTTAGCTGGTATCCAGGATGTGTTTCATGTGTCCATGCTGAGGAAGTATATGTCAGACTCTACACATACTAACAGATGTGTCAGGTTCCATTCAACCTGATGCTACTTACGCAGAGGTTCCGGTACGGATTTTGGATTTCAAGGAACGACAGTTGCGGAACAAGGTTGTGCGACTTGTCAAAGACGGGTGGAGTCACCACACCGACGAGGAGGCTACTTGGGAGCTCGAGGAAAAGATCAGAGCTCAATACCCCCACTTGTTTACTTAAGGTACGTGAGGTATAATTTCAATACTTGTGGTGTTTCTTACTCGTTGTGCATTTGAGTAGGAAATTTGGGGACCAAATTTTTATTAGTGGGGGAGAATGTTAAATACTGAAAAATGTAAAATAGTAAAATAAATGGCCAAATAATTAAGGAAATAATCCTGGAAATTTTTCGGGATTTTTAGGGAATTTTAGGAATTTTTCCAGAATTTTTCTGGATTTAAACGGGGCTTGTACGAGATATTTACGGGGATAAGAAAAAAAAAACAGGTTTTTAAAAGGCCTGTTTGGTTTATCAGTATTGAGGGGTTATTAACCTAAAAACCTAAGTTTATCTATTTTCCTTTTTCTTTTTCCCCGCCGCAACTCCTTCCCCTTCAGCAGTTCCTCTCGCGCGAGCTCTTGCCGTCGCCGACAGCGCTGTCCTCCGCATCTCCGACCGCAGTCACCGACGCCGAGACCGGTCGTCTCTCTCTGCAAGCGCCGACTGTTTCTTTCCTGCGACGAGTCGATCTTCCATCTGCTGTCCTACCTCGAGGTGGCACCGTCGCCGCCGCCGCTCGCAGTCGCCGACGCCGAACCTTACGATCGCATTCGCTTCTCTGGCCGCCCGCCGAGCCTCTGAGACGCGACGGCCAGACACCGCGGCCGCAGCCAAGAATCGCCGTGGGTGCCCCTTTTCTGCCGCTGATCGCCTGAGCTACCGTTGTTCGCTACATTCGGTCAGTCTCTCCCTTCTCTGCCAGCGCCGGCCATCCTCCGGCCAGCCTCCGCAGCCGGGATCGACCCGCACCGAGGAAATACTGCCAAGGGAAACTTCTAATTTCCGGGCAGTAGGAAAGGAAACTGTGGCCGACTGAGAGGGGCTGATCGACAGAGGATTAGGGGTGGTAAGTAGTCGGGAAGGTGTTTCCTAGCGCAGGTATATCTCGGTTGTTGATTTTGTTAAATTGCTATTGGTTGATCTTGATGCGTGTTTGAGCAGTGGACTTCTTTCGGCGAGCAGAACAGAGGAATAGGGCAGCGGTGTTGGGCAGTGGTCTTGTCCGACAAACCGAGCAGAATTGGGGAAGTCCAAGGCAGGTATATCTCGAACTATCTCCTTTTTGTAGTCTGCCGGTTGTTTCGGTTCGGTTGTTTGCAGGCTGTGAGTGAGGGTGATTGGAGGGATGGTTATGGGTCATATTATTATGTTATTCGGTTAGTTGTAATTGTTCAGTGGAGATTAGATTGTTGGTTGGTTTCGGATAAATTTTGATTTGTGGGATGGATTTATTTTGAGTGAGTTGGCTGTGAGGGTTGAGGTGTTCTATTTGGGTGGTTTTGATCGACTGTGTAAGGGTTGGATAAATTAGTGGAATTGGAAATTGATTTGGGTTAATTGGTTATGTAAGAAACCGATTAAGTATTCGATTTGTCGTAATCGTGCATATTGTGCTTAACAATAATTATGTCAGATGCGTGTTTTGGCCACACGAGGCGTGTTCACTATCGTGATGATTTGGTTCTTTTGCGGATATTTTATCAGGCGGGTACTTTGGCTTATCTTTTAGATATAGTCAAGTTGATATGCTAGTTAGGATAGCTTGCAATAATTTTCATGTTTATATGCCTAGTATGTTTTTGGTGTCCACTTGATACATGCATATGATAGGTTATGATTATACCTTCCCTGTTTTTATTTGGATCATAGTTACTTGGATTATGGATATGTACATATCGATTGTACATATTATTCGGATAGGTATTTTGAGTAGGATTGACATGCTTTAGTATCATGCACCATCTTGCATGATTGCATCTTTGGGCCGACGGGTTCCATTATTGTTGAGCCCCATACATGGCTACACACTACCACTCATGGGTTAGTGGTACATCGAGGAGTGTGTTGTTGCTCACAGTCATGACCGCTCATGGTAGCGCCGAGGCGGTGTGTAGCGGGCAGGATCCCTCCTCCGGTCTATGACACCGAGATGAGATGAGCTTAGCTCCCCGCTATGTTTGGGCAGGAGGATAGGTGTACTCGACAAAGATCCCGCTCCACTCGGTCACTCAGAGCAAAGTGATGGCAAAGTGTACATTGTCATAGCCCTACCCACTCTGGCTTCACCATTGCGTGCAGAGCGGGATCAAGGCGTCAGGGGTGACCATGTCATTTGCACGGCATGCATTTTTGCATGGATCGCATTTGTATTGTGTTTGATGCATTTTATTGATGCCTTGGATGTTGCATATGATTGTCATGCATATAGGATTCATATTCTTATATAGTGATGACTTTATCTCTTATAGTAGGCACATGCTCCTATATCGTAGTAGAGACTCGTGAGTATAGTCCTTGCATTTATTTCTTGCTTACCATATATATGAGACGGGCATGATTAGTATTGTTAGCTATTTCTTACTATTCATATCGATTAGTATCCGCTAAGTTCTTTAACTTACCCCGTGGTTTTATATTTATTTTAGTGATGATGTCACAGAGAGTCCAACCGCCAATCCCTCGTCGAAATGAATAGGATTTATTGGTCTATTGGTTTTGGATTTTGTATAGAGGATATGTATAGGTCCTGATGTTGTGGTTATGTACTTATGGAAGTTTGGGAATAATTGTGGTGTCCTTATGGACTATTCAATTAGTTTGGTTGTATGTTCCTCGCCAGATGGCGTATGTAAGTCTAGATGTTATAGACTTTCATTTATTTACTATGATGGTTGGCCCGAGGCCTTATTATTATCTCGCGGTAGATGTTTTTGTTTTGTTCCGTGTTGACCGATGTATAGTGGCCGTGGTAGGCCTTGTATAAAATTCATATCACACCGCATACAGGAGGTGTCGCCGGATTTTCGTCTCGCGAGACTCCTGGGCGTGACAATTTATTCGCATCGAGCGTAGGTTTCCGAGTTCCTTAGGGTCTTTGGGTTTATGGAGTTCGCCAAGTTTGGCAGTTAACTCGGGTATTTTCGAGTTGTACTGGATTCCGACGATTTTTATGTTTCGAAATTGAGGTATTATCGACGAGGTCAATATGGGGATTATTGATGAGGCGCAAATGTAGACATCTCCGACAGTAAATACATTCTAGAAAATTTTCTAGATTTAGTACATATTTATATTGGTTATGCGGTGATATCATGTTTTATCTAGTATTGTTTTAACCTGAATATCTGTTGGACAATTAGATTTTTTGGTTGCTGGTTTATAGATAGCATTTGGTTATTAATTGCTATTACTGCTATACGTAGCTAGTTATCATTGTGATATAAATGATAAGATATTTACCTCTTAGGATTTGACTAGTATTAGGATTATTAGACTAGTTGAATAATATGACTAAGATGGATAAATTCGTAGAAGGCATGAGGACATGATTACATTGCTTACATAGTTTAGGGTATATATAGGCATCTGATGTTTTATTTAGTATTGCCGTGACTTTGATCTGGCATGACCCTTTAGTTATACCCTAATTAATTTGACCATTGATTCTCATTAGTAGGACTATCTTGTCGTTTATCGATACTTGTTTTATGTTTATATGATTCTGTGTTTTTGCGGTGGATACCATGATTAAGACTAGTAGAAATAGAATAACTTAGATGAAGTTATTCTATAGGAGCGGATCTCAGGAATGAAACAACATTAGTGGAACCCTAGGTGTTGGAACCCTAGGTGCAATAAACCGGATGTGCATATTGGTATATGTTTAGCTATTTACTCGCTTATGATATGGTGATCGGACTAGTAGAGTTCGTATGGTTAGGATACAATTAATCCTTACTATATCTCCCAATCATGGTTGAGATGACCTACTGTAAGGTTATATTTTTGTATTATTCGTTCGGAGTTGGTGATAATCGGATTCGTATGACGCATGTAGCTAGATAGCTACTTTACATCTTAAGTACCCACGAGATTTGTTCGTGGTAGTATGTTGTAGCATGCATGATTGCATTGGTAGAATGGTATAATTTAGGCTTAACCCTCTTGAAGGGCTTGATAGTAGATTTGTGGTCTTTATTGGCCTTGAAAAGCGTTTCCTGTTAGTTGGGATGAAACCCTATGATTACTCGTCTCGACGAGTTTATTAGTGGACATATGACTTTTATCGACCTTGATAACCGATCATGTTAGAAGGGTTGGAACGCTAGATTTAACCATCTCGACTTATTTATTTATAAGTCGATGATCTTTACCGACTTTGGTAAACATTTTGTATTAGAGGTGTTGAAACCCTCGCTTGACTGCCTCAACGGGTTTAATTGTAGATCGGTGATCTTTATCGACTTGGATAGTCGTTCTATGCAAGATGCATTGGGTAATCTTAGGCTTAACAACCTAGGATAATCGACTGTTCACGAGTTCCATTCGTGGTAGCATGTAGTTGCACGTAGACAGTGCTATTGATTGTCGACCCACGAGTTACGTTCGCGGTAGCTCATAGATAGTTTCCTTTGTATTACCTCGAGAGCCACGAGGCTTTGTCGTGGTATCTGGATGTGCATTGCTTGTTGCAGTGGTTGTTATATTGCTGATCAGGATAGTTGCAGACTGATATTGGTACTCTGAGGGTGGGGTTACTCTAGCTTGTTCCCTGTGACTTCCATTATGTGCATTATGATTATGCACTATTGTCTATACATCCACAGAGTGGTTGTACTTATCCCCTCCTCATTTATCCTCTAGGTTAACTGATGGAGGACGTGTCATGTTGACCTACCTTCGAGTCGCTCAGAGAGTTCCTTGCCGTGCTTGTCCCACTGCATCGTCGAGATGCCGCTTTGTTTACTTTATTGGTATTGCATTTTATTTATGCACTTTGGATTTTTGGTCGCAATTGGATTTGGGGTCATAAAACTATTTTACTTTGATTGATATATGTTTAGTCGTGCATGCATGCAGTTATTGAAATACTTATATTTCTATAATTATTTCGAGATTTTTACCAGATTTGGTCCATGGATTCTGGATATTGCCACTATGGGGCTCCCTTGTCATTTGGATGACGGATATGCCCCCAGGATGTGACAATTTATTGGTTTGCGGTTTTGGTTTGTGGGTTTTGTGTTTCGAGGATTTTCTTATCCTTGGATTTTTTTGGGAGTTCTCGTGTTTTGGGACCAAGCAAGCTGAAGGATATCTCTGAGCTATAGAAAAAGTATTGACTTAGTAAAATTGCTCCTACTCATGGTCGGGGACGAGGTCGATGATGTATTGACCTTGCGGAACCTAACGATGATTTCAGAAGTACGAACTCTTTAGAGGTGGCGACTGATGTCGAATTAGGAAGCTAGAGATTTGGCCTACTAGTCACCAATTTGAAGGACAAGGAGTAAACCCTCAGGGAATATCAGTCCCTACTAATAGTGATTTGGTTATGGATAAGGCGTGTATGCTACCTGGTCAAGCGATGAAAGATCGTTTTACCTTATTATAGTAGGTGTTGGATGGGATATTTATACATCCCGATATTTTCCTAGAGAAGATCGGAACTCTTTGTTGAAAGAGAGATGAATCTTTGAGGTTATGCATCGATTAACGATGATAGAATGCGGTAGTTGTGGAAGGAAATGAATATCCTTCATTGTGGATAGATCAGCTATAGGATTGATCTATGACTGATGGGTTGATATTGTAGTGACATGGTGTCATACAATTATCAGTGTCATTGTGATGTTTGGTATATTATTAACCTAGAGTAAAGAGAATGCAGGTGTGTAGCGATGACAATTTCATACTTGGTATGAATTGTTTGAGCTTTTGATTATCTTATTAGACTTATTGACGACTTAGTCGTCCAGGAATTTGGGAAGTCAGGTATTCTGGACACGATAGGATCATTTGTGGTTATTGGAGTTGCGTAACTTGGCCACTGTTGAGGGTGGTAGTTGGAGTTGCGCACTCGGCCACCGTAGATGGTGGTTTTCTGGTATTACATAGGTACGGATAGGATGCTCTCGCGGTACTACATCGCTGACTGGTGGAACTAGAAAGGTGATGGAATTTATTTGGTCTGAAGCTTGTGAAACTAGTTTCAGGGCTCAGACAATGGTTGACTTTTATGCCAGTGTTGATTAATCATTCTGGTGTGGATGGAAGGGTAGTGTACACGGATGTATCATTTTGGGAATCGGAGCGATTCCGATGCTATTGAATAGGACGTATCCTAAGCTTACGACAGTTAAAGAACTGCGAAATAAGTCATATATATGACGTGGACTTAGCAGTGATTAGGTTGTATTGTAGAGGTGAAGAGCAGGAATGCTCATGGGATTTTGGCTAGCTACGAGATAACTACTATAGAGTAGCTGAAACACGAATGGTTGTAACAAGGAAGTTTGGTTGCGATAGCCTCCCATGCACTTACAGAGTGTGTGGTGGAGTGGATTTTGGATAGTAGTTGGATTACCGTCTCTGACTCCGAGGAGGATAATGGTTTCCGGAGTTGCATTAGTTTAAGGAACAGAGGTTTCAGGAAAATCCGATTCCGGAATGGAAGTGGATGTGTATTAATATGGATTTTATGGTGGGTTTGCCTAGGACCCGTCAAGGTCATGATGCGATTTGGGTAGTCGTTGATCGACTAACCAAATCCGCGCACTTCTTAGCTATTCGGAAGACGACTCTTTGGATCGTTTGATAGAGTTATATTATCGGGAGATCATCAGATTGCATGATGTTCCTTTGAGCATTATATCAGATAGAGATCCCTGGTTTACGTCTCGATTTTGGCAGAGTCTGCAGCAGGCCTTAGGCATGCGGCCGTTTAATCTTGCATTCCATCCGCAGATAGATGGGCCGATGCAGCGGACCATTTAGATACTAGAGGATTTCTTTGGGGTCTGTGTTATGGATTTTGGGGCAAGCGGGAGGACCGATTGCTAGGACACCTAGAGCTCGATGAGGCGGGGTTGGTTTGTATTATCAGACGTAGGATGGCAGAGGCGCAGGATCGTCAGAAGGGTTATGTAGATTGGAGACGGAGACCTCTGGAGTTCTCTATTGGTGATCATGTATTCCTGCGAGTTTCACCCACGAAAGGGGTGAAGAGATTTGGACTCCGTGGTAAGCTAGCTCCTAGATATATTGGTCCGTTTGAGGTTTTGGAGAGGATCGGAGCAGTCGCTTACCGTTTAGGGCCACCACCATTTTTAGCTGGTATCCAGGATGTGTTTCATGTGTCCATGCTGAGGAAGTATATGTCAGACTCTACACATACTAACAGATGTGTCAGGTTCCATTCAACCTGATGCTACTTACGCAGAGGTTCCGGTACGGATTTTGGATTTCAAGGAACGATTTGAACAAGGTTGTGCGACTTGTCAGGTCGGTGGAGTCACCACCGACGAGGAGGCTACGTGGGAGCTCGAGGAAAAGATCAGAGCTCAATACCCCCACTTGTTTACTTAAGGTACGTGAGGTATAATTTCAATACTTGTGGTGTTTCTTACTCGTTGTGCATTTGAGTAGGAAATTTGGGGACCAAATTTTTATTAATGGGGGAGAATGTTAAATACTGAAAAATGTAAAATAGTAAAATAAATGGCCAAATAATTAAGGAAATAATCCTGGAAATTTTTTGGGATTTTTAGGGAATTTTAGGAATTTTTTCAGAATTTTCTAGGATTTAAAGGGCTTATATCTGAGATATTTACGAGGATAAAAAAAAAATAGGGAGTTTTTAAAGGCTGTTTGGTTTTATCGATATTGAGTTATTAACCTAAAACCTAAGTTTATCTATTTTCCTTTTTCTTTTCCCATGCGAACTCCTTCCCCTTGGCCTTGATTCCTCTCATGGCGAGCTCTTACCGTCGTAAGCAATGCATCCTCCGCATCTCCGACCGCAGTCGCCGACGCCGAGACCGGTCGTCTCTCTGCAAGTGCCGACCAACGCGATCGCCGACTGTTTCTTTGCCGCGACGAGTCGCTCTTCCATCTGCTGTCCGACCTCGAGGTGGCACCGCCGCCGCCGCCCCTTCGCGATCATGCGCGAACCTTACGATCGCGTTCGCTTCTCCTCGCCCGCCCTCCTCGGCCTCCAGGGACGGCCAGCGGCGGGGGCGTCTTTGCGATCGGCAATCGCCGTGGGTGCCCCTTTTCTACCGCTGATCGCTGAGCTGTTATTGTTACATTCGGTCGATCTCTCCCTTCTCTGCCGGTAGCAGGCCATCCTCCGGCCGACCTCATGGCGGGATCGACGAAATCTTGCCAAGGAAACTTCTAATTTCCGGGCGGTAGGAAAAGCGTGGGAGAGGGGTGGTAAGTAGTCGGGAAGGTGTTTCTAAGCGCAGGTATATCTCGGTTGTTGATTTTGTTAAATTGCTGTTGGTTGATCTTGATGCGTGTTTTGAAGCGATGGACTTCTTTCGACGAGCAGAACAGAGGAATAGGGCAGCGGTGTTGGGCAGTGGTCTTGTCCGACAAACCGAGCAGAATTGGGGAAGTCCAAGGCAGGTATATCTCGAACTATCTCCTTTTTGTAGTCTGCCGGTTGTTTCGGTTCGGTTGTTTGCAGGCTGTGAGTGAGGGTGATTGGAGGGATGGTTATGGGTCATATTATTATGTTATTCTAGTTAGTTGTATTTGTTCAGTGGAGATTAGATTGTTGGTTGGTTTCGGATAAATTTTGATTTGTGGGATGGATTTATTTTGAGTGAGTTGGCTGTGAGGGTTGAGGTGTTCTATTTGGGTGGTTTTGATCGACTGTGTAAGGGTTGGATAAATTAGTGGAATTGGAAATTGATTTGGGTTAATTGGTTATGTAAGAAACCGATTAAATTAAGTATTCGATTGTCACGAATTGCATATTGTGCTTAATAATAATTATGTATAGAGTTTTGGCCACGAGGCGAGTTCTACTCGTGATGATTTGGTTCTTTGCGGATATTTTATCAAAGCGTACTTTGGCTTATCTTTTAGATATAGTCGGTTGATATGCTAGTTAGGATAGCTTGCAATAATTTTCATGTTTATATGCCTAGTATGTTTTTGGTGTCCACTTGATACATGCATATGATAGGTTATGATTATACCTTCCCTGTTTTTATTTGGATCATAGTTACTTGGATTATGGATATGTACATATCGATTGTACATATTATTCGGATAGGTATTTTGAGTAGGATTGACATGCTTTAGTATCATGCACCATCTTGCATGATTGCATCGGGACGGGGGTTCCATTATTGTTGAGCCCAGCCCATATACATGACTACGCACACTACCACCATGGGTTAGTGGTACATCGAGGGTGTGTGCGATTGCTCACAGCTCCGGACCGCTCATGGGTAGCGGCAGGCAGGTGTGGTAGCGGCGGGATCCTCCTCCTCCATGCATGACACCGGAGATGAGAGCTTAGCTCCCGCTATGTTTGGGGGGGAGGATAGGTGTACTCGACAAAGATCCCGTCCACTCGGCCACTCAGAGCGATGATGGCAAAGTGTACTTGTCATAGCCCTACCCACTCGGGCCACCATTGCGTGGAGGCGGTAGCGTCGGGTGACCATGTCATTTGCACGACATGCATTTTTGCATGGATCGCATTTGTATTGTGTTTGATGCATTTTATTGATGCCTTGGATGTTGCATATGATTGTCATGCATATAGGATTCATATTCTTATATAGTGATGACTTTATCTCTTATAGTAGGGCACATGCTCCTATATCAGGGTAGGAGACTCAGGTGAGTATAGTCCTTTTGCATTTATTTCTTGCTTACCATATATATGAGACTGTACTGGCATGATTAGTATTGTTAGCTATTTCTTACTATTCATATCGACTAGTATCCGCTAAGTTCTTTGAACTTACCCGTGGTTTTATATTTAGAGTCGGTGCCAATCCCCCTCGTCGAAATGAATAGGTTTTATTGGTCTATTGGTTTTGGATTTTGTATAGAGGATATGTATAGGTCCTGATGTTGTGGTTATGTACTTATGGAAGTTTGGGAATAATTGTGGTGTCCTTATGGACTATTCAATTAGTTTGGTTGTATGTTCCTGCTCAGATGGCAGAAGGGGTAAGTCTAGATGTTATAGACTTCATTTATTTACTATGATGGTTGGCCTGAGGCCTTATGATCTGCGTGTGTAGATGTTTTTGTTCCGATCGTGTTGACCGATGTATAGTGGCCGTGTAGGCCTTGTATAAAAATTGGTATTGTCACCCGTACAGGGTAGATGTCACGGATTTTATCTGCGAGACTCCCTCGGGGCGTGACAATTTATTTGGTATCAGAGCGTAGGTTCCGAGTTCCTTAGGGTCTTTGGGTTTTTGGAGTTCGCCAAGTTTGGCAGGTTAATTGGGTATTTTCGGAGTTGTACTAATTTTCGACGATTTTTATGTTTCGGAAATTCGAGGTATTATTGACGAGGTCAATATGGGGGATTTGGTGGCGACAGGACATCTCCAGACAGCTAACAGGTAAATACATTCTAGAAAATTTTCTAGATTTAGTACATATTTATATTGGTTATGCGGTGATATCATGTTTTATCTAGTATTGTTTTAACCTGAATATCTGTTGGACAATTAGATTTTTTGGTTGCTGGTTTATAGATAGCATTTGGTTATTAATTGCTATTACTGCTATACGTAGCTAGTTATCATTGTGATATAAATGATAAGATATTTACCTCTTAGGATTTGACTAGTATTAGGATTATTAGACTAGTTGAATAATATGACTAAGATGGATAAATTCGTAGAAGGCATGAGGACATGATTACATTACTTACATAGTTTAGGGTATATATAGGCATCTGATGTTTTATTTAGTATTGCCGTGACTTTGATCTGGCATGACCCTTTAGTTATACCCTAATTAATTTCAGCCATTGATTCTCATTAGTAGGACTATGCTGTCGTTTATCAGACAGCTTGTTTTATGTTTATATGATTCTGTGTTTTTGCGGTGGATACCATGATTAAGACTAGTAGAAATAGAATAACTTAGATGAAGTTATTCTATAGGAGCGGATCTCAGGAATGAAACAACATTAGTGGAACCCTAGGTGTTGGAACCCTAGGTGCAATAAACCGGATGTGCATATTGGTATATGTTTAGCTATTTACTGTTTCAGTGATATGGTGATCGGACTAGTAGAGTTCGTATGGTTAGGATGCAATTAATCCTTACTATATCTCCCAATCATGGTTGAGATGACCTACTGTAAGGTTATATTTTTGTATTATTCGTTCGGAGTTGGTGATAATCGGATTCGTATGACGCATGTAGCTAGATAGCTACTTTACATCTTAAGTACCCACGAGATTTGTTCGTGGTAGTATGTTGTAGCATGCATGATTGCATTGGTAGAATGGTATAATTTAGGCTTAACCCTCTTGAAGGGCTTGATAGTAGATTTGTGGTCTTTATTGGCCTTGAAAAGCGTTTCCTGTTAGTTGGGATGAAACCCTATGATTACTCGTCTCGACGAGTTTATTAGTGGACATATGACTTTTATCGACCTTGATAACCGATCATGTTAGAAGGGTTGGAACGCTAGATTTAACCATCTCGACTTATTTATTTATAAGTCGATGATCTTTACCGACTTTGGTAAACATTTTGTATTAGAGGTGTTGAAACCCTCGCTTGACTGCCTCAACGGGTTTAATTGTAGATCGGTGATCTTTATCGACTTGGATAGTCGTTCTATGCAAGATGCATTGGGTAATCTTAGGCTTAACAACCTAGGATAATCGTCGCGTTCACGAGTTCCATTCGTGGTAGCATGTAGTTGCACGTAGACAGTGCTATTGATTGTCGACCCACGAGTTACGTTCGCGGTAGCTCATAGATAGTTTCCTTTGTATTACCTCGAGAGCCACGAGGCTTTGTCGTGGTATCTGGATGTGCACTGCTTGTTGCAGTGGTTGTTATATTGCTGATCAGGATAGTTGCAGACTGATATTGGTACTCTGAGGGTGGGGTTACTCTAGCTTGTTCCCTGTGACTTCCATTATGTGCATTATGATTATGCACTATTGTCTATACATCCACAGAGTGGTTGTACTTATCCCCTCCTCATTTATCCTCTAGGTTAACTGATGGAGGACGTGTCATGTTGACCTACCTTCGAGTCGCTCAGAGAGTTCCTTGCCGTGCTTGTCCCACTGCATCGTCGAGATGCCGCTTTGTTTACTTTATTGGTATTGCATTTTATTTATGCACTTTGGATTTTTGGTCGCAATTGGATTTGGGGTCATAAAACTATTTTACTTTGATTGATATATGTTTAGTCGTGCATGCATGCAGTTATTGAAATACTTATATTTCTATAATTATTTCGAGATTTTTACCAGATTTGGTCCATGGATTCGGATATTGCCACTAAGGGGGCTCCTTGTCATTTGGATGTGGATATGATATGAGGATGTGACAATTTATTGGTTTGCGGTTTTGGTTTGTGGGTTTTGTGTTTCGAGGATTTTCTTATCCTTGGTTTTTTTGGGAGTTCTCGTGTTTTGGGACCAAGCAAGCTGAAGGATATCTCTGAGCTATAAAAAAAGTATTGACTTAGTAAAATTGCTCCTACTCATGGTCGGGGACGAGGTCGATGATGTATTGACCTTGCGGAACCTAACGATGATTTCAGAAGTACGAACTCTTTAGAGGTGGCGACTGATGTCGAATTAGGAAGCTAGAGATTTGGCCTACTAGTCACCAATTTGAAGGACAAGGAGTAAACCCTCAGGGAATATCAGTCCCTACTAATAGTGATTTGGTTATGGATAAGGCGTGTATGCTTACGCTGGTCAAGACGATGAAAGATCGTTTTACCTTATTATAGTAGGTGTTGGATGGGATATTTATCTGTCCCAGTATTTTCCTAGAGAAGATCAGGAACTCTTTGTTGAAAGAGAGATGAATCTTTGAGGTTATGCATCGATTAACGATGATAGAATGCGGTAGTTGTGGAAGGAAATGAATATCCTTCATTGTGGATAGATCAGCTATAGGATTGATCTATGACTGATGGGTTGATATTGTAGTGACATGGTGTCATACAATTATCAGTGTCATTGTGATGTTTGGTATATTATTAACCTAGAGTAAAGAGAATGCAGGTGTGTAGCGATGACAATTTCATACTTGGTATGAATTGTTTGAGCTTTTGATTATCTTATTAGACTTATTGACGACTTAGTCGTCCAGGAATTTGGGAAGTCAGGTATTCTGGACACGATAGGATCATTTGTGGTTATTGGAGTTGCGTAACTTGGCCACTGTTGAGGGTGGTAGTTGGAGTTGCGCACTCGGCCACCGTAGATGGTGGTTTTCTGGTATTACATAGGTACGGATAGGATGCTCTCGCGGTACTACATCGCTGACTGGTGGAACTAGAAAGGTGATGGAATTTATTTGGTCTGAAGCTTGTGAAACTAGTTTCAGGGCTCAGACAATGGTTGACTTTTACGCCAGTGTTGATTAATCATTCTGGTGTGGATGGAAGGGTAGTGTACACGGATGTATCATTTTGGGAATCGGAGCGATTCCGATGCTATTGAATAGGACGTATCCTAAGCTTACGACAGTTAAAGAACTGCGAAATAAGTCATATATATGACGTGGACTTAGCAGTGATTAGGTTGTATTGTAGAGGTGAAGAGCAGGAATGCTCATGGGATTTTGGCTAGCTACGAGATAACTACTATAGAGTAGCTGAAACACGAATGGTTGTAACAAGGAAGTTTGGTTGCGATAGCCTCCCATGCACTTACAGAGTGTGTGGTGGAGTGGATTTTGGATAGTAGTTGGATTACCGTCTCTGACTCCGAGGAGGATAATGGTTTCCGGAGTTGCATTAGTTTAAGGAACAGAGGTTTCAGGAAAATCCGATTCCGGAATGGAAGTGGATGTGTATTAATATGGATTTTATGGTGGGTTTGCCTAGGACCCGTCAAGGTCATGATGCGATTTGGGTAGTCGTTGATCGACTAACCAAATCCGCGCACTTCTTAGCTATTCGGAAGATGACTCTTTGGATCGTTTGATAGAGTTATATTATCGGGAGATCATCAGATTGCATGATGTTCCTTTGAGCATTATATCAGATAGAGATCCCTGGTTTACGTCTCGGTTTTGGCAGAGTCTGCAGCAGGCCTTAGGCATGCAGCTTCGTTTTAGTACTGCATTTCATCCGCAGATAGATGGACAGTCTGAGCGGACCATTTAGATACTAGAGGATTTGCTGGGGTCCTGTGTTATGGATTTTGGGGGCAACTGGGAGGACCAGTTGCTAGGACACCTAGAGCTCAGCATGAGGCAGGGTTGGTTTGTACTATCAGACAAAGGATGACCGAGACGCAGGATCGTCAGAAGAGTTATGCAGATCGGAGACGGAGACCTCTGGAGTTCTCTATTGGTGATCATGTATTCCTGCGAGTTTCACCCACGAAAGGGGTGAAGAGATTTGGACTCCGTGGTAAGCTAGCTCCTAGATATATTGGTCCGTTTGAGGTTTTGGAGAGGATAGGAGCAGTCGCTTACCGTTTAGGGCTACCACCATTTTTAGTTGGTATCCAGGATGTGTTTCATGTGTCCATGCTGAGGAAGTATATGTCAGACTCTACACATACTAACAGATGTGTCAGGTTCCATTCAACCTGATGCTACTTACGCAGAGGTTCCGGTACGGATTTTGGATTTCAAGGAACGACAGTTGCGGAACAAGATTGTGCGACTTGTCAAAGACGGGTGGAGTCACCACACCGACGAGGAGGCTACTTGGGAGCTCGAGGAAAAGATCAGAGCTCAATACCCCCACTTGTTTACTTAAGGTACGTGAGGTATATTTTCAATACTTGTGGTGTTTCTTACTCGTTGTGCATTTGAGTAGGAAATTTGGGGACCAAATTTTTATTAGTGGGGGAGAATGTTAAATACTGAAAAATGTAAAATAGTAAATTAAATGGCCAAATAATTAAGGAAATAATCCTGGAAATTTTTCGGGATTTTTAGGGAATTTTAGGAATTTTTCCGGAATTTTTCGGATTTAAGCGGGGCTTATTTAGATATTTACGGGGATAAGAAAAAAAAATAGGATTTTAAAAGGCCTGTTTGGTTTATCAGTATTGAGGGGTTATTAACCTAAAAACCTAAGTTTATCTATTTTCCTTTTTCTTTTTCCCCGCCGCAACTCCTTCCCTTGCCTTCCTCTCGCGCGAGCTCGCCGCCGAAGCAATTGCCCTCCGTGATCTCGACCGCAGCCACCGACGCCGAGACCGTCGTCTCTCTGCAAGCGCCGACTGTTTCTTTCCTGCGACGAGTCGATCTTCCATCTGCTGTCCGACCTCGAGGTGGCACCGTCGCCGCCGCCGCTCGCAGTCGCCGACGCCGAACCTTACGATCGCATTCGCTTCTCCTCGCGCGCCGCCACAGCCTCCTGAGCCCCAGACGCGACGGCCAGGACACGGGCCGTGCTGCGATCGAATCGCCGTGGTGCCCTTTTCGCCTGATCGCCGAGCTACCGTTGTTCATTCATTCCGCCTCTCTTCGCAATACGGGCCATCCTCCGGCCACCTCCGGCCGGATCGACCAAGACGAGGAAATACTGCCAAGGGAAACTTCTAATTTCCGGGCAGTAGGAAAGGAAACTGTGGCCGACTGAGAGGGGCTGATCGACAGAGGATTAGGGGTGGTAAGTAGTCGGGAAGGTGTTTCCTAGCGCAGGTATATCTCGGTTGTTGATTTTGTTAAATTGCTATTGGTTGATCTTGATGCGTGTTTGAGCAGTGGACTTCTTTCGGCGAGCAGAACAGAGGAATAGGGCAGCGGTGTTGGGCAGTGGTCTTGTCCGACAAACCGAGCAGAATTGGGGAAGTCCAAGGCAGGTATATCTCGAACTATCTCCTTTTTGTAGTCTGCCGGTTGTTTCGGTTCGGTTGTTTGCAGGCTGTGAGTGAGGGTGATTGGAGGGATGGTTATGGGTCATATTATTATGTTATTCGGTTAGTTGTAATTGTTCAGTGGAGATTAGATTGTTGGTTGGTTTCGGATAAATTTTGATTTGTGGGATGGATTTATTTTGAGTGAGTTGGCTGTGAGGGTTGAGGTGTTCTATTTGGGTGGTTTTGATCGACTGTGTAAGGGTTGGATAAATTAGTGGAATTGGAAATTGATTTGGGTTAATTGGTTATGTAAGAAACCGATTAAGTATTCGATTTGTCGGCGAATTGCATATTGTGCTTAACAATAATTATGCTGTATGCAGGTTTGTCTTTATGGCGGAGTTCACGGTCGTGATGATTTGGTTCTTTTGCGGATATTTTATCAGGCGGGTACTTTGGCTTATCTTTTAGATATAGTCAAGTTGATATGCTAGTTAGGATAGCTTACAATAATTTTCATGTTTATATGTCTAGTATGTTTTTGGTGCCTACTTGATACATGCATATGATAGTTATGATTATACCTTCGCTTTTATTTGGATCATAGTTACTTGGATTATGATATGTACATATCGATTGTACATATTATTCGGATAGGTATTTTGAGTAGGATTGACATGCTTTAGTATCATGCACCATCTTGCATGATTGCATCGGGCCGACGGTTCCATTATTGGAGCCCGGCAGATTACATGGCTGCACACACTACCACTGGGTTAGTGGTACATCGAGGGTGTGTGCGCTGATTGCTCTGTAGCTCATTGGACCGCCATGGTAGCGGGCGGCGTGGTAGCGGTGGATCCCTCCTGGTCTATGACACCGAGATGAGAGCTTAGCTCCCACTATGTTTGGGGCGGGAGGATAGGTGTCCCGACAAAGATCCTCGCCCACTCTGGCCACTCAGAGCAAAGTGATGGCAGAGTGCACATTGTCATAGCCCTACCCACTCGGCTTCACCATTGCGTGAGGCGATCAGCGTCGGGGTGACCATGTCATATTGACGGCATGCATGCATTTTTGCATGGATCGCATTTGTATTGTGTTTGCTGCATTTTATTGATGCCTTGGATGTTGCATATGATCATGCATACAGGATTCATATTCTTATATGGTGATGACTTTATCTCTTATAGTAGGGCACATGCTCCTATATCAGGTAGGAGACTCAGGTGAGTACAGTCCTTTTGCATTTATTTCTTGTTTACCATATATATGAGACTGTACTGGCATGATTAGTATTGTTAGCTATTTCTTACTATTCATATCGACTAGTATCCGCTAAGTTCTTTGAACTTACCCGTGGTTTTATATTTATTTCAGGATGATGCTGTCAGGAGAGTCCAGCTGCCAATCCCCCTCGTCGAAATGAATAGGTTTTATTGGTCTATTGGTTTTGGATTTTGTATAGAGGATATGTATAGGTCCTGATGTTGTGGTTATGTACTTATGGAAGTTTGGGAATAATTGTGGTGTCCTTATGGACTATTCAATTAGTTTGGTTGTATGTTCCTGCTCAGATGGCAGAAGGGGTAAGTCTAGATGTTATAGATTTCATTTATTTACTATGATGGTTGGCCCGAGGCTTTTGTTCCCTGTGTTGACCGATGTATAGGCCGTGTAGGCCTTGTATAAAAATTGGTATTGTCACCCGCATGTGGGAGATGTCCGCCGATTTTTATCTCGGGACTCCTGGCGTGACACATTACCGAGCAGCCTCGAGCGCCATGGTCAAATCGCTCGCTTTTGAGACCGCCTGAATTAAATCGTCCGTTCGCATTCTATTCTCGCTTAAATCGTCCGATGTTGCTTCCTGCAAAGGTCAAACCGCCTATTTTGAAATTGCTCGAATCAAACCGTCCGTTTTGATCGGTCCGCTTTGAAATCGTCGTGATGTCGCTTCCGAGCGGGTCAAACCACTGCTTTGAAATCGCTTTAGAGTCAAACCATTTGAAATCGATGAGGACGCTAAACCATCGAAACCGATCCGACGCCAAACCAATCTAGAAACTAGTCCGACGCCAAATCAATTTGGAACTGGTCCGAACGCGTGGAAACCGGTTTGGACATCAAACTAGTTCGAAACGGTCCGAATGTCAAACCAGCCTAGAAATCGGTCCGGATGTCAAACCGCCTAGAAATCGTCCGAATGTCAAACCAACTGAAATCGGTCCGAATATCAAACCGCTTTGAAAATTGGTTTCAACATCAAACCAGCCTGAAATCGGCGACGATTAAATCGGTTCAACGCCAAACCGATTCAACGCCAAACCGATCCAATGTCAAATCGCCTAGAAACCGACCAATATCAAACCACCGACATTAAACCGGTCTGGATGTTAGACTGGTCGAGAATTCAATAAACATGTCGGGGTCCACAGTAAGAGCTCGACCAGACAGCTAGTTCTACTGTTTGTCAACATTGGTTGACAAAGTTGACTTTGGTCAACTTGACTCATAACTTAATTGTCGAGTAATTGTTTGGAACAAATAGAACTCAACATAAACAACTTATAGATAGGTTGATGGTTGAGGATGATGAAAAAATTAATTACCATTCATGTTGCTCGAGTGCCTGAGGTACTTAGAGAAAAATGGATGGTGTTCGGTTTTCAAAAATTAATGACCATGTCCAGTCATAACAGTCATATTGGACTTAGATGATAGTTGATTAGTAAAAATATCAGTCGACTGATCTAAGCGTTTCAGTTGACTGTTCTCCAAAGAATCAAGGAAATTTATTCTTGATTTATTGTGTAGATCCCGTGCATATATAAATTGAATTAAGCCGGTAAAAGTACTGGTTTTTCGATTTTGTACTGACTTAATTAATTTCAATTTTGTTTTAGATGGCATGGATGATTACCACGATGACTAGACACGATGTGTTGCGTAACCAGCTGAGAGAGGCTATCCAGGGAATAAAGTATGACTCAGCACATAGAGTCGGGTGGCACATAGGGAGACTGGACAGATTGTTTTGGAGACTCGAGATGCAGGAATTTTCAATTCTGAATAATTATAGGATTTGGACTCTTGTCCGTTCGCTGCCTGAGCTCCTTAGTGATGTTGCGTATCAGATATGGGGGCGCTATGAGGGGCGCGTAACCTATAATCAGTTGTGCACTGAGTTACTTCACTACGAGGATTGTGAAGTTCATTGTGAAAAGGATCCAGAAGAAGATCCGGAGGAAGATCTGGAGGAGATTTTTCCTGTGGGATCTCTTCACAGCTGTCCTTCAAAGGATTCTGCATCCTGACATCATCTTGAGAGCATCTAAGTGGAAGATATAGTTCAACCCAAGAAAATAAGGCATGTTTGAATTATTACTGCACTAGTGTTTGTCCTAGTAGGAGTAATAATCACCTATCTAGTATTTTAAAGTTGTTTTCTATTTATCAGTTATGAGTCAAAAGAATATTATGTGTAATATTCTTAGTAGAGTTTTTTTATTATATGTTAACAATGTATAACATGTTTAGTTTAAATGATATATTTTATTTTATGTTGTTTACTCTACATTATGCATGATATTTATTTACTCTTTCATTTGTTCATTATGAGTATATTTTAATGATAAGTTCATTTAATGATAAATATCATGATAACTTAATGATTGGTTCATTAGATGGATGTATGTAATATAATTGATTAAAGTCGATTAGATTGAAACTTATAAATGATGAGTGAGAATTTAATTGTCACTTGATTTTGTAAACCAAATCAAATTTACATTGAGTCAATTTACAGATTACATATATAAAGGCATACACTGAATAACTAAATAATGTATTTATTTATGTTAGGTTATGACGACCAAAAACATCATAGCTGAACTCAATAAGGGTGAGAAACTGAATGAGGATAGTTACAAAATCTGACACCTCATGATACAGTATGTCCTAGAGGAACAAGAAGTTCTAGAGGCTATAAATCAGGTCTTGGAAGAACTTGTAGATTGTTTCACTGCACAAAACAGGCAAGATCTTGATGCCTATAAGGCATGAAAGAAAAATGACTCCACTGCTAAGGGCATTTTGATTAGTTCAATGGTGGATGACCTAACATTTGAGTATGAGTCATATTCTTCGCCTCATGCTGTCTGGGTAGCTCTTAAGAAAAAGTACAGTGGAGTTAGTCTGAGCAAGTTTCGGCAGCTGACGATCAAGTTTGACAACTATAAGAAGCGTCCGAATGTTTTGATGGTTCAACATCTCAGAGAGATGTCGAACATGATTCGGGAGCTTAAAATTGCAGATCATGAGTTAATTGATGAACAACATGTTTAGACAGTTATTCGATTCCTTCCAGATTCTTGGGAGACCATGAAACATACCCTTACTCACAGTGAGAGTATTAAAACTTTTACTGACGTCTCACGCTATATTGAACTGGAGGCGAAGAGAGTAGAATCCGCAAGGATTTCTAACCAAACCTATTTGGCTGCCGGTTCTGCTAGATCATCTGGATCCAAAAAAAAGAGATGGTTTAAGAAGGGAAAGGGAAAGAAGAAAGAAGCTGCTGCTGCAAGTGAGACAGACTCAATCAAGAAGAAGAAGAACAAGAAGGCTGGGAAGAAATCTAAAAGCAAGATAACTTGCTTTAATTGTGACAAAAAGGGTCACTATGCTCAGGAGTTTATCATCTGCTACTGTCCATACTTTTCACTTGTGAAGATCTCCATCTGATTCGTTGTTACCTTAGTTGGTTGATTGATAATAATATTGTCAAATCTTTTTCTAATGAGAAAGAAAGAATTTGTGACCCTTCTCGATTCGTTTGATTGAATCCCCGATGATTGAAGGCAATTAATTCAATGAGATGAAGTTTGCATAAAATATCGACTACTCTGTCAATATTATGGAGGATATATATAAAATGGAGCTCGAGAATCACCACTTAAAAAATTTGAATAACTTTGAAAATTATGATAATATAGTGATGAGTATAGAAAATGTTGAAAATTATGTGAGTGCTGCGTGTGAAAAGGAAATTGAGAATTGAGGGAATTAGAACAAATACGAGAACTTTTTCCACTTGAATCTTCGTCATTTGGAGAGTTAAGTAAATTGTAAAATAATCATTCGAATTTTTATCCATGTTTTTCTCAGTATGTTGGTATGCGATGATTTTTGTGTGAAAGATAGATGAAAAATAATGTATATATATATATATATGGAAAAAATAAACATTGTCCAATGTTTTAAAAATAAAACGTCGGAACACTCTCAATTAATATTTTGAATTGTTGCCGATCTTTATACTATTTTTTAAAAAATAATTTATTTTTTACATTAAAAATTTCAAAAATAATAATAATAAAAATTTAACGTTGGTGGACGCACTATAGCACTCATCAATGACTATGTTCTGCACAACAAAAAAGTCATGGAGGTTTTTTTTTTAAATTATAAATCAACAGACAAAACTCTTTGTCCAATAATTTTTAATCATCGTTCAAATAACTTCCACCGTAAAGAATATTTGATACATGAGAATATATATCCTCATGTAATATTCTTTACCACGGAATATCTAAATTATTTGGGTAGCATCTCTAGAAAATTTACTTTTTTTAGGTCTTTTGTAAATTTTATTTATTTTATAAATGTAAAAAAAAACGTGCTTCAGATCAGAATTCACACTTATACTTTCTTTTTTTTTACAATTCTATTATTTATTTTTATAACCACGCGAGTTAATTCTGCCTCATCTTTGTCATGAGCAAGGCATCTCAAGGGAGATTATTACGTTAAAAAATATTTAAAATTTAATCATCTTGAATTTTTTTAAAACTAATTTTCTACGTTGATGAATTATATAGTATAATAAAAAAACAGACTCCATCAGCATTTCTACCCCATGGTGAAATTTATTATATGCTCTGCAATGACATTAGTTCGTTTGCTACCACATGGTGAAATTTATTATATGCTCCGTCGCCATTTGCCATTTGGCTGTGGAATTGGGGATTGCAAAGTGATGGCATTTGTTAGGATTATACTATTATTCGAAAATCCCTTCATGACATGGATTTCAACATAAAATTCGGAAAACTTACCATATCGTGGATGTATTATATATCAAATGCCATAGTTTTTTGATTTGCAATTTGTCAGCGCCACATCCATTAGACCGATCTAATAGCTGGCATGTTGTCTCGAAGGGTAAGGTGCAGTGATAAAAATGAAAATATATTTAAAAAAAAATGTAAATTATGATTATTCTAAAACTCAGGTTTTTATCTGATGAACGAATTATGACTTCGATATTGAACCGTTATTGAAGGATGATACGGTTGTAAAGTTCGAATTAAATTGTGAAAAAATTATGATTATTTTTTTAATTTATTTTTTATCACCGATAAAGATTATTTGAATGCTGATCTAACTCAATTAAACTATTGACGTTTTAAAAATTTATAAAATAAGATCGATTACTCTGATGTTAATTTGATACTACTACTGCTAATAATAATAATAAAAGCTGGCCTGTAGCAATTTTCTAAGTGAAAGTGCAGAGATTTGCAGGCGCGTAGGGTTGCAACCCATCCCACCGCATGAGCTTAGATGCAGTACATCAGTCAAAAACCAAACGCTGGCAATGGTCCATTGGGAGACAGCCAGGGAAAGTTGCTCACCTTCCACTTCTTTAATAAAAACGCGTTGCCCTGTTATAGCTAATGAAAGAAGCAATCTATCGCTCATTTCCTCGCATTTCTTCTTCGCCTATAAAGGGGGTGGACAGGCATCAACTCAGTCATACTCACTCCGATCTCAATTTCTTCCTCATATCGAGTTAGCTAGCCCAAGTGATCTGATCGATATCACAATTCTCAACTTCTTCTCTATCGACATGAAGAGCTGCTACCTGTTTCTGGCGGTCGCTTGTTCTCTCCTCGTCATTGCCTTTGCTGGCAACTTCTACCAGGATTTTGACATTACATGGGGCGATGGACGAGGAAAGATCCTCAACAATGGCCAACTCCTTACTCTGTCACTCGACAAGGCCTCCGGGTCTGGCTTTCAAACCAAGAACGAGTATCTCTTTGGCAAGATTGACATGCAGATCAAGCTTGTTCCTGGGAACTCCGCTGGCACCGTCACTACCTACTACGTAAGTTTTCAGCTTGTCGATTGGATGTGCGATGGCGGCTTGTTTATTTTGGAACATTACTATGTGCTAATGGGGCATAAATTTTGAATATGCAGTTATCTTCTCAAGGGACAACACACGATGAGATTGACTTTGAGTTCCTGGGCAACCTCAGCGGTGATCCTTACACTCTCCACACCAATGTGTTCACGCAGGGCAAAGGCAACAGGGAGATGCAGTTCAAGCTCTGGTTTGACCCCACCATGGACTTCCACACCTATTCCATCCTCTGGAATCCTAGACATGTCATGTGAGTAAAATTGATCCGACATGCAATTGCTAAGTTTTGTCCCTTGAGATTACATCCTATCTATCAATCTCTTGCTCACCGTCAATCTTAAATCATTCTTCCAGTTTCATGGTCGACGGCACAGCAATTAGAGACTTCAAGAACCTGGAATCTAGAGGCATTGCTTTTCCTAAGAATCAACCCATGAGGATCTACTCCAGCCTCTGGAACGCTGATGACTGGGCGACCAGGGGCGGCGCCGTCAAGACTGATTGGTCGAATGCACCGTTCGTGGCATCATACCGAAACTTCAACGCCGACGCTTGTGTTCCAGCGACTAGTGCCTCCAACTGTGCTTCTAATGCAGCTTCCAACAACGGCGGGTGGTGGAACCAAGAGGTGGATTCAACGGCCCAAGAGAGGATGAAGTGGGTTCAAAAGAATTATATGATCTACAACTACTGCAGCGACCTCAAGAGGTTCCCTCAGGGCCTGCCTCCAGAGTGTTCCATTGCCTGAGAGAAAAGACAGTACAATCAGTGATTCTTTTATTCATTTTATTTTATTTTATTATTTTTTTTTGTAGCACGAGAGCAGATATTGCTGTTTTATTTATTGTCAAATGAAATATGATTTATATTTGAAACCTTGTTTTTGGTGTCTGACAATAAATATCATCAGATCGATTAGTCTAATAGAACTGCTGATATTATTAAATATTCTAACCTATTAGACATACAAATTATATAATTTATCGTAAACAATCATTTGTGTAATATCAATAACATTTCAGATCCTATAGTTTAAATTTATCCAAACAAACGGAAAATATGTGGCCAAGAACTTTGCACGGAGAAAGGATCGAGAAACAGAAAAGCATATAGATGAGTAATTGTTTATCAAATTCGCATTTGAAAAGATGGTCATTTTTTTTAATCGAGCTATTGAAATAAACACACACACACACAAACTAGTGTTTTTCAATTAAAAAAAAAACAATAAACAAGTAAAATATATAGACAAACTGATTGTTTGTATTTTAATTTTACAAATAAAATTACTTGTACTCATCGGTAACACTCTATTTCGAATTTATTGGAGTGTTACGGGTTATGAAAGTGGTTTGATATGATTGAATTATTAAATTAGTAAAATACTATTAATTTTGACTTAAATATATAAGGTCCAACAAGCTAATGAAGCAATTATCTCATTTTCATAAAACATGACAATAAGCAATATAATCAAAGATAAATAAGATATTTGGAACGATTTATCTGTGACATAAATATCATTAATTATTCAATTTCACATGCTATTGATTTGAAAAGGTTCTTCATTATCTCACATGCTATCGACTTAAAATGATTATAGTTAAACAATAAATAAAAATTTAAAGATTGCAATAATTAGGAGGGGATTATAGCAGAACAAAAAGGGCCATCAAGAAGTTAAAATTGCACATTTACTCTGTTCCTTAATTATATGCTGATATTTTTAACTGCAGCTTATTTTTTTCATGAGTCAACTGTAATATTCTACAATTGACGAAGCAAGCCTGATTACTGTCTTTAACTTGCTTTTCGATCCGGGTCAGATCATTGGATGAGTTTGACTCTACGAAGTTCTAAGTAAATTTTGATCAGGCGGGCTTTCGCTTTGATAGGCTGATCGAGTTCATCAACTCTTTGTTAGATCAGTTTGCTTATCGGATCGTTCCCGGCAGCGGATCTATCATAGATTTATCCTCGAGTGAGAGGATGTTGTGGGTTGGAGACTGGAGAGTACTCAGCTCAATGGCTACACGGATCGTAAAAATTTAGGTCGATGATTTAGGGAGCGTCTAAGAAAAAGATTACTCCTGTGGCTGTGAATTGTAGTGAATGATTTCTCTTTTTATGTGAGCAACGAAGAGTTAGAAGAGCGGATGGTCCTCGATAAAGTTCTTCCTATCTTCAAATTAGACTTCGATCATGGAAAAAAGAAAAATAAAAAGCAGTAAAATAAAATCTCAAAAATTAATTGATTAATTATTCGATCCTTTTGTCCCTCTCTCATACAATGCTTTAATACAAATTTATGGGTAGAGACGTAGACGAATCGGTTTCCTCGTCATTTAGATGGCTTTCTCAAGGGAAAAAAGAAAAAGAAAAAAAGAAAGGGAGCAATCTGAAACTCCATTTAACACTTCTCAGTTCCATTAAAAAACGGATGAAATAAAGGAGAAACAAAATATTGAGAAGTTTATCGGGTCCTACATTGTTTGGGAATAACATAATCAAGGAATCATCCATTGCCTGCTCTTGTATATTTTTCATTTCTCGCAGCAGCTTACGGGTGAAAAAGGTTGGAGTAGTCGGTGATACCTGGTCCGGTGACTCGTTTTCCGGGGCAGGAAGCCAGCAGGAAAAGGAAATGGCATATCCAAAAGCTAAAGTTGGCAACGCAGATGCTCCAGGAGGAGACAGCTAAGCTCACTCTCGTCCTTTCTTGGATCTTCCTCATCTATGCCACTACTTAATATATAAACCGCGTTGTCATGACGATCCGTGCAGTACATCTCTGACTGCAAATTGTGGCCAGCTCAGCTAGGAAGCATCTAGGGAGATCACTAAATCTCTACGACTCCACTAGCCCCCGTGCTCATCCGATTATCATCATGAGCTATAAAATGCCATCAACTCGTCCTCCTTCCTCACTCAGTCCCAATACATTAATCTTCTCGCTCAGCTCAAAGACACAGATATCCTATTTTGCTTCTGCTTCTCCACCAAACCTACTACTTCAATGAAGGGCTTGCTGTTGGTTTTCCTCACTTGTTCTTTTTGGATTATTGCCCACGCTGGCAATTTTTACCAGGACTTCGATATCACTTGGGGTGATGGTCGAGCAAAGATCCTGGATAATGGCCGGCTTCTCACTTTGACACTCGACAAAACTTCAGGATCTGGCTTTCAGTCCAAGAATGAGTACCTCTTCGGTAAGCTTGACATGCAGATCAAGCTAGTTCCTGGCAATTCTGCAGGCACTGTCACTGCCTACTATGTAAGCTCTTGTCATAAATCACCACACATTAGTTTTCGTTTCTTGGAGTATTTAGGGGGCTAATGTGCGGGCTACTTTTTTCTGCTACAGTTATCTTCGCAAGGACCAACGCATGATGAAATCGACTTCGAGTTCCTAGGAAATCTCAGTGGAGACCCATACACCCTTCATACTAATGTCTTCACACAAGGGAAGGGCAACAGAGAGATGCAGTTCAAGCTGTGGTTTGATCCAACCGAGGGCTTCCACACCTACTCCATCCTGTGGAACCCAAGACACGTCATGTGAGTACCTCTAATTCACAATCATGCCAAGCTCTACTGAAACAAAATCTGTGTCGATCTCTTTTTCACCGTGGTTCTTTTAATCGTCCATGCAGCTTCATGGTCGATGGCACACCGATTAGAGACTTTAAAAACCTGGAATCCAGAGGCATTGCATTTCCTAAGAACCAGCCCATGAAGATCTACTCCAGCCTTTGGAATGCTGATGACTGGGCCACCAGAGGTGGCGCCATCAAGACTGATTGGTCCAACGCACCGTTCTTGGCATCATACAAAAACTTCAACGCCGCCGACGCTTGTGTTCCAGGCTCTAGTGCCCCTAACTGTGCTCCGAATGCAGCTACCAGCAAGAGTGGATGGTTGAATCAAGAACTGGATTCTACTGGCCAAGAGAGGATGAAATGGGTGCAGCAGAACTACATGATCTACAACTACTGCACCGATCTGAAGAGGTTCCCTCAGGGTCTACCTCCAGAGTGCTCTGTTGCCTGAAACAGAGAAAGAGAACAATCAGTATTATTCTTTTATTCATTTTGTTGCTACGCACAGAGAGGAAATTGTTGTGATCTCCCTTCTTGTCAGTAAGATACGTTACCATAAATTCAGAAATGAAAACTATTACTTTCTCATCCGTTCCAGCTGAGTAGAATAGCTACTAAATACATCATGTAATTTCTCATCACTAAATTGTAATCATTGAAACTTATTGAACAGAAAAATCATCCTTATCCCTAACCAACCAAACCTTATAAATACGATCGAAAGCTTCAAGTAATCAAACAATCTCAAATTAGAAACGAAATCAAACTCAAGCTTGAATTACTGTCTTAACAAATTAGCTATTACTTCTGAGCGACAACACAGCATGAAACAAATACACAACAACTGAGAAGTCAATTTTATAAGAGAACTAATGGTGGCAGGAGAAAATGTAATTTTTCAGTTTCTGCAGTTTGATGGGAGATTCCGTGGAACAAGCATGAGGTCTTACTGTGAGTGAGCAGGGGGAAGAGATGAAGGTTATGTTTGACAAAGTAATTAAATAATAAATCAGCTTTTGTAAATTTTTCGGGCCCGTTCTCGGGCCGGGCGGAGCCTGAGGATGTAACCACCCGGCCCGTTTGAGCTTGAGCATCATAAGTAAACGGTATTCCTCTATATCGGATCCTTTGGTAGCTTTCTAGCCTCCTCTCGTCTTTCCTCTCCATATACCCTGATTAGGGCTTCAGGCTTTCGGTCTAGTGGCTTTTCAAGGCCATCTCGTAAAGATCCGTTACTGGTGGTGGCGGCGCTAATGGACGGCCACCTTACCGGCGCCATTATCGCGAAACGTCTTGCGTCCTGCAACAGAGTCGCTCGGGAACGCGCCGTCCGCGGCTTTTCTTCCTGGATCTGCCGCCAACCTAACGAAGCCGTCGCCGATGCCGACCTGATCAAAATTTGGAAGGGTCTCTTCTACTGCTTCTGGCACGCAGATAAGCTCTCTGTCCAGGCCGAACTCGCCGGCCGCCTCGCCGCTCTTGTTGAAACCCTGCCTCCGTCCCTTGCCTTCAGATACTTCGAGGCCTTCCTCGTTACCATCCGACGGGAGTGGGGCGGCATCGATTTCCTCCGCCTCGACAAGTTCTACCTTCTTATTAGGAAGTTCCTGCGGCATGCTTTCTTGCTGCTGAGGAAGAAAGGATGGGATCCTGACCTCGTCAGCCGGATGATGGGAATGTTGTTGGAAAAATCGCTCCTTGCAGCAGACAATTACTTAGCCAATGGGGTCAAGTACCATGTTTCGGAGGCCTTCTTGGACGAGACGAATGATCTCCTTCCACTTGTTGGGGAGACACTAGACTTGGTGCTAAAGCCTTTTATTTTAGTGTTGGAGAAATCTGCGGATAGGATACTTGTGAATAAGATAAAGATAAACATGTTTGGCCGGTTACGCGAGAACGGAAGGAAGTTGCTGAATCTGATGAAAGCTGGAGGTCAGGTGGAGTTGAACAGTGAAGAGGAGAAACTTGGAAAGATTACTTTGTCGCTAGCGCTTTCGAGGATGTTCTTTGATGCAGCTTCAGCTTTGGAAACTCTACAAGCAAATCGGAAAATTTTGTTTAATTTGCATCAAGGTTTTCTTAAGTTGGAGAACGATTTAGAAAAATCTGGAGTGGATATCTCAGCCGAGTCCTTGGATAATGGGTACTCGCAGGATGTGAGTGGTAACGTGGTGATAGAAAGCACCGAGCAGGCTGAGATCAAGAATGAAGGTAACCCAGATGACAAACAAATTAAGAAGAGGAAGAAACCAAAGGCATCTTCAGATGCTGAACAGAGGAAAAAGAAAAAGACTGATACAATGAAATCTTTGGATTCTGTTTCGGAGAGTCATGTTGTCGAACCAAGTAGTGAGGCCCGTGTAGCCAATGCTGGGATTCAGAATGGGGATATGATGGAAACCCATGATATGATTGATTTTAATGAGTCTGTAATTTCAAACCTGCAGAGACAATTTGAGAAGGCTGCTGCTGAAGCTGGCATTCTTAATGGAAGCGATCAAACGAGTGCTTCACCAGCCACACCGATAGCTAAGATTGCCGCAAGGAAGAAAAGAACAAAGGCTAATTCTGCAGGAGCCAATGGACATGGAAGTAGTCCTAACTCTGAGAGTAATACGGGAAAAGGTGTTAAGAAGGTGAGGTTTTCGATGAAGAGTAACTTGATCTGGAAGCCAAATAGCCCTCTGCCTCCACAGAGTTTGAGATTACCTCCATCTGCTACTCCAAAGGGTAGTGCTCTTAAGAAGGGTGTTCCACCTGGACCTATCAAGGAAACACCTCCTAAAGTTAAGAACATGAAGGTGAAAACAAGCTCGGTGAAGAAGATCAGGATTGCTGTTAAGAGTCCTTCAGCCATCAAGGGCCTTCGGAAGCTGCAAAGCGTTTCTGTGTAGATCAGCCTGATTTTGTCATTTATGGTTTCATGCTTTGGTTTGTTTCCTTCTCTGCTTTCATTTTTCGTATATTTGGAATTTAGTTAGTTTTCCTTTATCATGTCGTCATTACTGGTGTGAGTGTTGGACTGTGATTATATAATGTTCAATTTATCTGCGACAAGTCACACCTTACTGATCACGTTCTTGACTCTTTCCATTTTGTTTCTTAGCTTCACAAGGTGTAGGCAGTTTTGGAAACTGCCCACACACTGCACGTAATGCAGTGCATGTTCAGAGACGTTGCACGTTGAAGTGCACGTCTTCAAAATGCTTCTCACCCTTTATAAGGGTATGGCATCCAAGCGGTAAGAGGTTGGCGAAAGTGCCGTCAAGCTGTCAGAGAGGAGAGTCATTGGAGAGTCTTGAGATTGTTAAGGCGTGGTCGGATCTTGGTACGTAGAATAGTAGCGATCTTCCGATTCTACGAATCATGATCGTTCTTCAAACAATAAGTTTTAAATCAGAGGAATAGGTCATCGTCGACAATGCAAAGAAATTGATAGAATCCTAAATTCACTGTAAGTTTTTGCTTACAATATTTAAATTCACGCAATGGTTAAATAGATCCTACAGTGGTATCAGAGCACATATTCGTAATCAATTTGTGTGATTTTTCCATGAAATTCTTGAAAAATGACCGATTTTGCATTTCTGTTACTGTTCATCGCGAAGAAGATGAACAGTAATCATGATTTTCCATAGCATAGGTTTTTCCATATTGTGCTCCGGACGCAGGAGGGAAAAATAGTGCGAAGCACTGTTGGTGCTCGGTTTTACCATATGGTACTCAGCCAGAGCACATGGTACTCAGTTTTACCATATGGTACTCGGCCAGAGCACAAGGTGCTCGATTTTGTCATATGATGGTTGGCAACACATATGGTGCTCGGAAAGCACATATGATGTTCGACCAGAGCACTAAGTGCTCGGAAAACACATATGGTGTTCGGCCAGAGCACTAGATGCTTAGAAAACACGTGTTCGGATAAAGTACTAGGTGCTCGGAAAATACATATGGTGGTCGGCTAGCACATATTGTGCTCAACTAGACCTAATAGTGGTCGGCTAGGACATATAGTGCTCGGCCAGACCTAATGATGGTCGGCTAGCACATATGGTGCTCGACCAGATCTTATAGTGGTCGGCTGACACATATGGTGTTGGGCCAAACCTTATGGTGGTCGGTTAGCACATATGGTGCTCGACAGCTTAGTGCTCGGCAATAACACTAGATGCTCGAAATTTCCTAATGGTGTTTGGAATTTCCTTAGGGTGTTTGGCTAGAGCACAGGGTGCTCAGCCAACACACATATGTGCTCGGATAAAGCATATAAGTGTTCATATAGAGTATTAGGTGTTCGTACATAGCACAAGGCGCTCAGACTATGTGCTTGGTGCTTGTGTTATGTGCTCAGTACTCGGGATAAGTGAACACAATGTTGATACTCGACTGAGGAGAGATGGGCTGGGTACTCGACTGAGTGAGCACAATGCTTAATAGTCGTCATTGGCTGACTTGCTTAAGTTGACAATGGTCAACTAAATTCATAACTTAATTGTCGAGTAGTTGTTTGAAACAATTTGTACTTGGAAAACAACTCAAAATAGGTTTAGTGAACTAGGGTCGTCGACGAAGGATGTTAAAAAGACGGAATACCACGCATGGTGCTAAGGTACCTGGGGTGCTCGGAGCAAATCATGTGGTGTTCGAATTCTTACAAATCACGGTCAAGTTTAGTTTTCATGGTACTAGTCGACTAGACTGAGATGACAGTCGATTGGTAAAAGTGTCAATCAACTGGTCAATGGATTAGTCGACTGAAGCTCTTAAAAATCAAGAAGATTAGTTTTTCTTAATTAATTGTGTTGGTTCTATGCTTGTATAAATTGAATTAAATCGATTTTTGTATTGGTAAGTCGATTTCGTACTGATTTAATTAATTCCAATTTTTCAGATGACACGGATGATTACCACGATGACTCATCGCGATGTGTTGTGAAATAAGCTGAGAGAAGCTATCCAGGGGATATAGTACAACCCTACTTACGAAGTCAGTGGACACATGGGGAAGCTTGAATGGTTATTCTGGAGATTCGAGGTGCAGGAGTTTCCGATTCTGGATAACTACAGGATTTGGACTTTGGTTTGTTCATTGTCGGAAAACCTGAGTGATGTTGCACATCAAATATGGGGGCTCTATGAGGGGCACTTCACATATACACAGTTGTGCACAGAGTTGCTTCTACGCAGAGTGTGAAGAGGATCCAGAAGAAGAACCTGAAGAGAACTTTTTTTGTGGGTTCTTTACATATGGGTTCTTTACAGGAATATGTGACTTGGTATTATCCACAACCAGAGTGTCCTAGCCAAGAGTGTCCTAGTTGAGTTTAAAAAGATAGGACATGTTTAGATTATTACTGTGCTAACGTTTGTCCTCTGAGAATAGTAATTATCTATCTAGTTTATTAGAGTTGTTTTAGTTATGATCAGTGAGAATGTCATGTGTAACATTTTTAGTAGAGTTTGTTATGCGTTAACAATGTATCATTTGGGGAGCGGCTAAGTTAGGTATAATAATTTTTCTTAGCATTGATCGTTCTATGAGCAGCTATGTAAGGGGTAATAATTTTCTTAGCAATAAATGCTCAGTGTATATGTTGTTGTACGAACCATTTTCCTAAGTATGAATTGACTGTTCTATTGGTTTTTGTGATTATTGATCTTTGTTCTTTTAATCTTTGTAACTATGAACTCTGACTCTATTTAGTCTACATGACTAAATATTTCTTATTGGTCTATGTGACCGTTAGTCTATGTGACATAATTTGGACGAGTGGAAAATGCAAGTAGTTTTGGAAACTATCCACGCATTGCACATAATGTAGTGCGTGTTCAGAGACGTTGCACTTCTCACCCTCTTTATAAGGGTATGACGTCTAAGTGGTAAGAGGTTGGCGAAAGTGTCATCTGGCTGTCGGAGAGAAGAGTGATCAGAGAGTCTTGAGAATGTCAAGGTACGGCCGAATCTTGGTTCATAGAATATTTGGGATCTTCCGATTCTACGAATTGTGATCGTCCTTCAGACGGTAAGTTTTAGATCGGAGGAACAAATCATCGTCGACAATTCAAGAAAATCGATAGAATCCTAAATTCACTGTAAATTTTTATTTACAACATTTAAATTCATACAATGGTTAAAGAGATCTTACACAAGGAAAATTCTATGATCTTAAGATGCCATTTACATTTTCTTTTCGCTTTTGTTACTTTTATTCACATAATTTTTCGTTTACTTATCTCGTTGTTTTATATTTATGATTAGACTCATAAGAAACCTCACTTCATAGTCATAGTCCTGGATCTCTGTTAGATCTACATATACAACCTATCCAGAAGTTCAATAGTATGCGCCAGTATATTTCAAATGGGGTTGATCTCAGGGAGGGGTGCCTAGTCGGCAAGCCTCACAGCGTCAAGAATAAACTACTTTATGTTTTAGGGAAAATTGGTTCCTTTTCCAGCCCTATGGTAATTCTAGGAGAAATTTAAGTTATCAGAATTAATGATGCAAGAAGAGGAAGAAATTAGAGGAATGTACAGATGGCCTTGAGAGAAAAAGGATAGGGAAAAAGTAGCTCTTTAGATTTACAGATAGTTATGTTGAACCCAAAATACTGGTATTTAAAAAATAAAGGTGAGAGTTTGAATGGGAATATTGATGAAAACTCATGAAATGGTTGATTCTTTGATTCCAATTTCACTGAGACTATTTGAGGAAGTTGCTCCTGAAGTGAGCATCATCAACAATAATGGTAAGCTTATTGAAATGAGCAAAAAGTATAGATGATAATGCAAATGAAAATGGAAAGTGGTAATGAGTAAACTACTAGTCAGAAGATTGTAGAAGGCAAATAATAATCCTCTGCTGTTATGGAGCTCTAGATTGCCTCCATCTGCTGCAATGAAAGAAGTTGCTCTTAGCTCTCAGCTACGGTGCAATGGTAAGACGTCCAGTTCAACTCTCAAGTAGTGGTTCGATCCCTAATCATGGTGCATTTGCAAGATTTTCTTCCAAATAGGGTGACAAACTAATGATGTTACAATTGCTGAAGCTGTCCACGTGAGTATTTTTTTATTTATTCTGGTGGTCGGTGGAACATATCTCGTCTATGAGTTACTTAGCGTCTTGTTAGATATCCGTTGGGTAGGGTTGATTATTCCTAAGATTAGTCGGATCAAAAGCTTGGATATTTGGTGTTAGTCAAAAAAAAAAAAAAAAAAAAAAAAGGAAAGATGTTGCTCTTAAGAGGATATTCCACCTGTATCTGTCAGGTAAAAGTTTGCATACAACATAGAAAAGTCAAGGTGTATTCAAGCTTTGTAAATTCTGAGCTTGATTTATTCTCTGCTTTTATTTATCATTTCTTTTGAGTATTAATCTTTGGTTTTCCACTATGCATTTTATCTTTCAATTTGAACCTTGAAGGGATGGATTAATGCCAATTATCTGGTGTTCATTACGAATCTTCACAAATCACAAGCAAATTGATTGAGCTCAAACAACTGAGGCCATTAAGATGTTTTTTTTTATCTGTTTCATACTCCTTCAGTCCACACCGCACAGTTTTCACTTTTTTATTTTATTTTTCTCTGATAAATTATTTGTAAAAAATATATTGGTATTCCATATCATGTAACCCTCATTTTCTTTCTAAAATGTCCACTAATTCAAGTTAATCCTCAGTTCCTCACCATCCTTATTTCATCAATTTCTTGAGCAGAATGAAATGGCCAGTTAAGATATGCTTGAATCTGTCGTGGCTGGAAATTTTTGCATACGATCACATTTCTTATACGTTGATGTTCGAGTTCTGAAAATAATTTATTGTAAAACAGGGTAAGACTGATTGCGTACCATAGATTTTTCCTCGGAAATCCGCTTGGTGGGAGTTTGTCATCATTTTCCTCATCAAACCATTAAATCTCAACTATTTTGGTTGTCTATGTGATCTTTATCATCCATTATGCTCTATATAAGCTATGTTATTGGTGATTTTGCACCAATTAAATTAATTTTTATTATATTTATTAGAGTTTTTTTTGTCTCTTCTAGTTGTTATGATCATGTCGTATTTGTCCCAATTATTTGGATTACATGGATCATATTCCAACTGTTTTGGTAGTCTAGTTAAAGAGCCCATATTACGTTATTAGAATAATATTTGAGGAATTTTAAGAGATTAAGAAATACATGAAATATGAAGATAGTAAGAACTATGTTAAAACCGTGTTTTTTTCCTATTGCTTTTAAGGCTTGCTGGCTAGATGCTGCTGTTTTGGTTTTCTAGAAATACTTCCATGTTGTGCTTTGAATTTTCTTTTCTGCTAATTAATAGTACTAGTTCGGGTATGAGATGCACAATAGGCTCTCATGCGAAACCAGAGACCGGTAAAGTTGGTCTTTCCAAGAAGACAATCTAGTGATGTATTGAAATCTTCTTTGTTAGCATTGTACATATGTTTAATCCATTGAAAGTGAAATCGTCTAAATACATTTGATGTATTAGTATCTTATTTTTCTAAACAGGACGAAACCATCCTTATATACTCGATCATGGTGATCCTTAATGCATTTTATCTGCATCGATGCAGAATTCCTTATAAACTGCAAACCTTTATTCATGGTCGATACAGGCCAAGTTAATATAATTAGCATTTTCTGGTGTTTTGTTACTTCTAGGATTTTGCTCTAGACTGTATCCAACGAGAAGTGACACCTTGCTGGTGCTCAAGTCGACGCTGTAGAATATAACCTTGTTAGCAAATCACTTGCATGAACTCAGTTGCAAATAAAAGAAAAGTGTCTATATCCCGGCAATAGTTTATAATTTCAATTATCAGATGTTATTTTTCAGACTCAATGGGCCTACGTAATTAAGCTAGAGTACAACTGAATCATTCGTAAGATTTTTTTTTTTATAATGCAAATAATACAAGTGTTCAAAATACATAGTAAAATTTTAAAGATTGACGATCTTCTCTTGATTTATCTATCAAATAAATTTAGAATATAATTTTTATATATTCATGTCGATCTTCATAATATTTTTATTTATTTATTCTACTGAATATTTTATCATTAAGCACAAATGAATTTAAGCCGACGGTCAACGTCATGAATGGCTCGGTGTTTGATACGTTAAATGAGAGAATTGAATTATAGTTGGATAGCAGATGTATTATTGTTATTGTTGTTATTATTATTTCACTTAAGTAAATAGATCATGGACTATCATTGGTGTTTCTACCTACTGCTGGATATCATTTCTTTAAGGTGCAAGTGCAAGATTTTTTACTCATTTCTTAATTAAGTTGAACAAAATCTATCGATAAAATGCCCCCAATCCATCATTGCAAGACTGCCTGTGTGACAAAGATAATCTGTAGGTAGGTACTGCAGTATATATCTTTTTGTTTAAATTAAAGCTTCCAACTCAAAATCTTTTCCTAATCCTCCGCTTAATTGATGTTCTTGTCCCATTGTTTTGGGATGTTATATTAGTATCGCAGGTCCTATAGACTTAGCATTTTTTCTGTGATCTATTAAAAAAATACATATATTTAGCAACTTGAGACCTTTAATTTCTCATCTACATCCATTATTAGATTCTGCATCGGCTCCCGGTCACATAATAATGGTCCTAGAGATTCAAAAAATAGTTAGATTTGGCTGAAGTCCTTCCTACGATGCAATCATGCGTTACAGCTATAACACCATTTAGAGATTCAATTAATTGAACTTGTGAAAGTTGAATTCTTTTGATTATCTTAACACATATCATCGGTTCCACTAATGCTAATTAAGTGATAAAGATAGATACGCGTGCATGTAGGCAAGTTAAGCTCTTCGTATGAGGAATTCAATTGTGATGCTGTTTTGTAGAGACACCAACTCCATTTTCACATTAATTACCACCTATATATTAATTATATCAGACAAGCTCTTCCGTCCAATATCGATTGGTTCGGGGATCCACAGATCGATTTGATGCCTACTAGTCTGTTCATGGTCACGGTCATGCTCACGGGCAATAGGCTTTAATCACATCTCCTGATCTCAACATTGGTTTTGGTTCGATGGAAACAAACGAACTGCGGCAAAAAGACGAGCTGCTTGTGATCCTGCATGTCACCCTGTCCTTTCCTCTCCAGTCTCCAGTCTCCAGTCTCCAGTCTCCCCTTTGAGATGGAGTCCGCCAGCTGCGATTAATTGCATGCATGCCATCTGTATAATTTTCCCTAAGAAAAGATAATTGAATTATCTGCTTATAATTAACCCGCCCAAGACAGTACAATGCAAGATCAAGCATTATCACAGTGAGCTATCGATACATGCTATTTGAAAATCAAGATCTCTCCAGGAAAATAAAATCCTGCTCGCAGCAGATCGATAAGAATTTATGACGTCTCTATATGCCATTCGATGTGCGTGTCTTGATACACACTACGACAATCATGGCACACACGTGAAGATGAAAGGCTGCAACACAAATTTCAAGATCGCGACAAAGAACCAGATTGAACTCGCGTTGTCTAATTAGAAAATGTCACTCGAACTGTACGTTTCGCGAACGCCTTAATTACGCCTAAATGGTTACGATGAGCTTGGATTTCAAGCATTCTGTGTTCTCGTCGTCCATGCGAGATCACATCTAATCTCTTCACTCTCAACAATTAGCATGCATGTTTTTTTTTACACATCTATATGTCGCCCACTTGAGATAGAAAATTAAGGCTCAATAAAATTAGATTGTCTCTCACATTTGGGCAAAAACTTGTCTTATAATATATATTGTGCTCCCATGGACCTCTAATAGATGAATCGCAATCAAGATCTCGATTACACTTATATCGAGTGTATAAAATCTCTGGTTTAGTGGGAAAAAAAGCATTAAACACGTTTTATATCTATGAACAAAATTTGAAAATGTTCAGTTTATCTCTTTTTAAATTGCAATTGCAACAACATATATATGATGGAGCTATTCTCTGTTTTTTTTTTAATTTATTTTTTCATCCTTGGGCAATATACATTAAGATTCCAGATGAAAATTATAAGAAAAAAAAATTCAGGCAAAAAAACTACAGAATAGTACAAAACTAGTTAATAGTTGAAAGCAACAATGACAAGTAAAAGCCGCTGAAAAGCAAAGTTGCAGCTACAAAGATCTCCCAGTACTGGAGCCAGCTCATTCCTGGATCATCTTCACAAGGAACCTTCCCCAATCCTGCCTTTCCCTTCCTTATATATATCCCAACCTTCCCTCGCCCACTTTACCCACAAGCGCAGACTTTCTTCTTCCACTCAAATACTAAGCTTTCATGGCGTCCGCTCTCTTCTCTCTCTACTTTGTGACGTTGCTTGCCATTCCTTCTACAAGCACGGTAATGGCCAGAAACTTCTACCAGGACGTTGACATCACCTGGGGTAGCGGCCGCGGAAAAATCCTCAACGCCGGCCAACTTATCACGCTCTCACTCGACAGGAGCTCCGGTTCCGGTTTCCAGTCTAAGAACCAATACATTTACGGCAGGTTCGACGTGCAGCTCAAACTTGTTCCCGGCAATTCTGCAGGCACCATCACCACTTTCTATGTATGTGAGAGATTAGTTCTTGTGTAAAGCTAGCTTTCTGCTTGATCACTAGCGTTATTGAAACTCTAAAATGAAATAATCTAATTAATTGTGTTTTATGTGTTGCAGTTATCTTCTCCAGGGCCAACGCATGATGAGATCGATTTAGAGTTCCTGGGGAATCTCAGCGGCGACCCGTACACTCTCCACACCAACGTGTTCACGCAGGGGAAGGGAAACAGAGAGAAGCAGTTCAAACTCTGGTTCGATCCCACCGTGGATTTCCACACCTACTCCATTTTGTGGAATCCCAGACACATTGTGTGAGTCTAGATCACTTATCAGCGTACATTTCTGAGGAAAACTCGAACCGATGTTTTATTAAGATTTTGGCACTGCAGTTTCTACGTGGACGGGACGCCGATAAGAGAGTTCAAGAACATGGAAGCGCAGGGGGTGGCATACGCGAACAGGCAGCCGATGCGGGTGTACGCGAGCCTATGGGCGGCAGAGGACTGGGCGACGAGGGGTGGGATGGTGAAAGCGGATTGGTCACAGGCACCTTTCACGGCCGCGTTCAAAGGCTACGACGCCAATGGTTGCGCGTGGCCTGCCGGAGGCGCCACCGCTTGCTCCGCCCGCGGAAGTCAGTGGATGTGGCAGGAATTCGACGCGACGAGCCAGAGGAAGATGAGGTGGGTGCAGAGGAACTACATGATCTACAATTACTGCGCCGATGCCAAGAGGTTCCCCCAGGGAATGCCGCCGGAATGCTCTGCTACGCCTTGACCGGTCTCATTTAATTTGTGCCACTGCCAGTGCCAGCGTGTATAAATTAAAATTATCTAATGTGTTTTTTTGGCAATAAAGATATGCAATATTCTTGACAGAGTCATTATTGTGTGTGATTATTTTAATTAATCTTGTATGCTTGTTTGTGTTTGATAAAATAATTTCCCTTTTATAACATAGTTAATTAGTTCATGCTGGGAGCAAAATTTTCATACCAATCACATCTTAAATCACATAAAACTATGTAAAAGATTGAAATCGTCAATTTAATGATCTTCATCGGTCTATTCTACAATTATTATGAGAAAAATAAATTATATAAGACTCTATAAATTTTGACATGATAATAAAATCATCTGAATTAAAAAAAAAAATTTAGACGTGACTCCAAAATATGCTCAAAGGGTAATCATCTCCCGCCACAAGGAGATATTGAATTAGGGTGCAGCCTGGTTTTCATGCACAGCCTGTGGATAAATAAATGTTAAAATATTTTGATTTGTTTATAGGTGTTTTTATATAATTTAAACCTGCGACATCATTTAATTTAATTAAATGTGGTATTATCTAATTTAAATAAATGTCATTTGTACATATTTTCCCCATCAAAATTTAGATGCTAACCATTTAAATTAAATAAGCTGTCGTCGTACGATTTACCAAGTGTTATCCTTTGCCTATGTAATATTATAACAATTCACAAATGACATGGTTTAGTTTTCAAATAGTTGTCGCTATTTATATACTATTTTCAAATCGCATGCTTCAAAATTTAGTCGTCAACTTTTATATATATTATTTTCACATTCATTTGCTTTAATAGCCGTGCTTGTCAGAAGGTGCCCCCGTTCAAGAGGCTTTTACTAGATTCAAGGAGAAAGAGGATCATTATTTAGGTCTATTTCAACATGACTAAAACGTTTGTTTATTAGAAAATAATTTTTATTTATAAAAATATTTAAAAAAAACACTTCGAAGAAAATAAGTATTATCGTATTTTTCATTTTTATTTTTTAGAAAATAAAAAAACGTTTTTTAGAAAATTGAAAAATAAAAAATAATTATTTCATTTTCGTTTTTTAAAAAATAAAAGAGCGTTTTCTGAAAACTAAAAAAAAAAAAAAATTATTTTTTAAAAAAAGAGAGAATGAAAATAAAAAATAAAAAATTCTCTACGAACCAAACACCCTCTATTTCTCCGTTGTTCTGTAAGAAATTTGAGACGCACTGTTTTCCTCAGCCTATGATTTGAAGATTGCTACTGAAGGAATGTGAAGCTGAAAATTAGCTGGAGAAAACTAATTAATCCATTAATTGATCCTTTTGTGTGTGTGTATTTTCTTTTGTTCAATTCATGGATGATGGTAGAATTGACAATATTTTGGTTCCTGTACCTCCAGCAAAATGATGTTGAAGCTAAAATGATAAGAAGCAAAGCTATTTCGACTCGAGTGTAGAGGATAAATGGTGAGTCAGAGACGGGAGGTCTGGGGACAAGTTCATCAATTTGAATTTGAAAAGGTCTCTGATAAAGTCATCAACTGGACAAATTTGCTAGTGATTCTCAAGCTATATGGGTTCCCTCCAGTTAGATAAATGTGTAGATAACAGTATGTGTTGAAGAATACTTTCCCTAGCCTACTCAGAACGCGTGGCAATCTTAGGAGATATTTAATTCGTAGAGAATTTTTTGTTTTTTATTTTTATTTTTTTTTAGAAAATAAAAAATGAGTTTTTTTTTTTTAATTTGTCAGAAAACACTCTTTTATTTTTTGAAAAATAAAAATAGAAACAAAAAATGATTTTTTTTCGTTTTTTAGTTTTACAAAAAATGTTCATTTATTTTTTTGAAAAATAAAGATAGAAAATACGAATCAAACGTGTTTTTTTATTTTTATAGAAAATAAAAATGAAAAACAGAGAAGAAAATGCTTACCAAACGCCCTTTTAATTTCTCGATTATTTCAGAGAATCATGCGTGGAGAATTACAAAGGATGACTGTATTTCTGTGGAATTGAGTAGGCTAATATCCAATTCTCCTCTGTTAACAACTCTGATGATGACCTCAAGTAGGGGGTAATCGTCTATTTTAATTTATCATTCGATAAAATCGAAATTGAATTGTTTTTCAATAGTTTTGATTTTTTACCATTCAGTTCCTATTCGAACTTTTTAAAATCAAATTTTAAATTATTTAATTTTAATTTTCTTTTTTTTAAAAAAAAAAGAAGGTAATTTAACAGTATTATTTTCAATTTATTAATTCGATCCATTTATTTTAATTTAAATTGTTTTATATTTAAACTCAAAATTCTGTTGATGCAAAGTTACTTTGCACTAATTTATTTATTTTATGTAAATATTTATCCTAAAAAAATTATCAACTAAATATATCGATCAATAAATTCGTATCAACGAATCAGCGAATATATATATATATATATATTCTCATTTTTATAATTAGTATGTGATTTTATAATTAGAAAAAAAAAACTTCAAACTTAATTTATATAAATTACGTTTTGTTTCCGATTTGATTTTGGATTACGATTTTAAAAAATGTAAGGATCAGAATAAATCATATGTTTCCAATTTTGAATCGGAACTAAAAAAGCTATTCCGAATTTTGAGTCATCGATTTTGATTTAATCTACAATTCAAACTGAATTATCACGTTCTGAAAGTGTAAGTGTCTATCAAAATCTAAGGATACTCTTCTAGTGACAATAAATTAAAAGAGAATAAAGAATCAAAACCAATTAAATCACAATGGTGATTTTTTTTTATTTCACCGTATAAGTCAAAATATTAAATAATACTACATGTGCGCCTATCTTAAAATAATATCCAAATTTACTAAATTAGAATAAATTACAAAAAGAATCGAATAAATTCATAACAGGGAAAGAAAAATTCAATCGAGACAAAAGCTCGAAAATAAAATAATGATAAATGGGTCTAACAAGCTATATAATCTTCGGGCAACTCTAGAAATCACTTTTTGACCAGGGAGATAAAATACTTTTTATATGCTAACATTGAAGTTAAATGAAGCGGAAAGTGAATATAAATTATTTGGGTAATAAAGAATTGATAGAAGTCAAATAAATATATAAATTGACGTGGATACAAATATTTTTGGTCAGGTAGTCGAGTTAATTGGTCAAGTTGAATTGGAGTTCAAGAAAAATCCGATCAAGAGCGACAAGTTAATTTAAGTCGACCAAAAGATCATTATAAGCTTCTCTCGGTCATATCTTATCTCGGCCATAAATATATTTCGGACATACGCTTACCTCAGCTATAAGTTTGTCTCAACCATAAGTTTATCTCGGTTACAACTTATATCTCGGCTTAGCTCGACCACAACTTATATCTCGGTATAGCAAGACCATAGGTTATATCTCGGTCTAGCTCGGTCATAACCTCATGACTCAGCCTGATGATTCAGCTTCATATCTCAGCCTGATGATTTAGCTTGGTCTATCACATCAGCTCAGTTCGTCAGTTAGATATTTATATCTCTGATCGGAAGAATCATCTCCACGGTCTTCACTATTAAATCACGTATCTATCATAATGAGGTTATACCTCCCAAGATCCCCTTCGAACCGTCACATTTCCATCGTAATAAGGTCATATCTCCTAATATCTCCTCCGAACAGTTACATCTCCATCATAATGAGGTCATGCATTCCAAAATCTCCTCTGTGAAGTCACGTCCTCATTAAGAGTCACGTCATCAGATTTCTCTTGCTTCATAATTGTCTATATAAAGATAATGAGAGAAGGCTCCGATAATCTCTAATCTTCAGCTTCGTCTTTTTATGCAACTTTCTCTAGCTATATTCTCCACGTATGTTCTAATTTGATCGTCGGAGGGACTTAATTGAGGTCCTCTTCAGCCCCCTTTCTCATCCGTTTGTGAGTCTCCGCCTCGACAACTTTAGTGACCGTCGTTCAATGCCTTCTTCAAGCTCACCCGCCACGATATAAGACAAAGCTTCGGAAGCAGTTGATTCAACCAAGTCAACTCACGGAAGCCTCCCCAGCCTGCATTCAATCGGTTCTTGTCATCTCAACCATATACACTTTGTCGAATCATCATCCTTTACTGACTCATCTCTTATTTCGGTGCCTCGACCACGACATAAATAGTCAAACAAATTAATATAAACACCACCCGACTGAGAAAACACATCAAGCAACCTATTCGGGTACATTACATGAATCGTGGTCACCTCTAATCTGAGTCTAGTGATGGACATCAATTGGCAAGTTCTCTGTAAAATCTTCCTGCCTACTATTGTCAACTGGAATCTCTATTGATACTGTCACTAAACTCATTTAGTCAAGTTTTACGCCTAAGAGAGTTAAGATTTTCCACTCAATTCAGATTGTTAGTTTTTGTTTTCTGTCTCTTTTGTTTTGTTTTGTTTTCCTGGCGTTGGGCTGTATCAAATTCTTATCCTTTCCTATGCTATATATATACCGGGCAGGATACTCTCCTACTTCAGTGTGTTTTTTTTTGTAACAAATTAAACCTTGCTCTCCTACCTGGTGTATCGTGTTAATAGATCAATGCAAAACAAACATATATATCAATCTTCACATTCTTGCACTCGTGATCTTGAATTTAAGAAACCAGACTGATAAAAAGTACTGAAGTCACTGAAATATTTTACCAAATAAAATACCACAAAGTTTTGATTTTTCAGTAGGATATAATCATATTCCTCATCGGTCTATTTTACGATCATTGTGAGAGAGATAAATCACAGAAAACTTTGGCTGACTTCTGACGCCACACAAAAACACATAGAGTCATCCAATCCAAAAAGAAGTTTTAGATCTCTTCAAATCGACCTACGCCATTTCTATAAGACTACCACGCACCATATTCTTGCTAATGCGCTTGTTTGTGCTCAAGCGATCAACTAAAACTATATATGCACTTGAATCATACTTGGGCCGGTCAGAGCATTGATAGAGAGCTCAAAGTTTTAAGCTGTGGAGGTTGTATGAATCATTTCATTAAAGAGTTTTAAATGCTTCAAGAATAAATTAAAGTCACTTTTGTATTATTGCTGTAGAATATTGAGGGAAGTCATGACTGAACCACTTAGCCCTTGAGAGTCAATCATTCATGCAACAAATATAAGATCATATTTCAAAGAAAATATTTGCGCGGAAATCCAGGAAAAGTCAGGGATCAAAACTAGCTAATTTTTAAAGATGAAAATTAATAGATGTAGTCATGTAGAATGCGATAGCTTCATTAATTGATTCCTTTTTCCATCTGGAGCAGCAGTAAAGTCATTAGCAACACCTTTGTCTATATTACAACTGCATTGTGGTCATCTTGATTGCTCCACTTTCAAATAATTGCACACAAATGATATGAACCAGGAATTTTGTTTTTTTACAAGTTCATTAATCAGGCAACATTTCTATGGGAAAATAATTCAGATCAACGACATTAGCTTACTTATGAGTAACAATGTTGTCATTCTATTGCAGCAAAAGCTTTGGGTGAAACGGTCAACTTAGCGGCTCTTCCAGGGCGGCCCAATACACTTTAAAAAAAATATAAATTATGGGAACTTTCATCTAGCATAATAACCCATGGAAGAGATAAGATATCTAGTGAAATATTTTTGTATAAATTGATTTCAAAATCTATTATAATAAATATCTATACAGCTACCGACGCACTGTGTCAATCCATGAACGCAAGAATGTCGTCGTTCTAGCTTTAGGCTTTAGCGTTCAGCTCTGAGTTCGCATCCTTGAGCTTCCACATGCCTTTTCCAGCACGGGGGAAAAGCGCATGCCAACGGTAGGAAAAAGAAGGATGGAATTCCTGTCCCTTGCCATGTATACTTCCACACAGACATGAGAAAGGACAGCCAGAGATAAAACAAGAACGTTGATGATATTGCACCAACAGCTGCATTTGATACAGTTGCCAGTAATAATTCAGCTGAAGGACTGCTAAGTCGAGATTTGAGTAAAGATATGTAACTGTAATCATAGTGGAAAATTTGCTTAAAGAAAATTCTACAAGGTGGCATTGCGCCTAGTTCTTAAAGACTGCAGCACAGTTCCATAGTTATCTTATTTGGCAGTACAGAGGACGTGAAACCAAACTCTTCAATGTTCCTTCTCTCTTCCCCTTCCAATCTCAACCTCAAGTTCCCACCTCTTTGCGCAGTTAGCAGACTCGGTTGCAAAACCTCTCTCACCCACTTCTCAAAGAAGCTCTCCTAGAACAGACCAGAGGCCTGCATTGACTCTTCGGCGACTTCTGGATCGATGAAAAGTTGCCACTTTTCATCCTTAGCATTTTGCACTTCATCAAATGCTCGATGCAGCTTTAAGAGAAGATTGACCTTAACCTCATGGTACAAACCATAACATGCATTTAATGTGAGCTTAACAGTCGAATTCAGAAGCTCTTGTGGGAGATGGAAGCTGTTAAATTCTGCTTCCTGTGTTAAATCACTTGGAACAGCATCCTCCTCGATGTCACTGTTCACTTTAAAATTGAGATCAAAACTGTGCTCCTCTTTTCTCGGCTTCTTTGATAAGCTCCCAACTCCCAAGATCACTCTCTGACTTTATTTTGGCGTCGGAGGATAATGATACATCGTGGGCACAAAGTTTCATCGTCACTATATTGTCGATATCATTGGCATCCTTTGAGTTTGAGCACTCGGAAGCGGTCAGTATAAAGATTGCATTGGTCAAACTGACTTCTTCACCTAACTTTCCCTTGAGAATACCAATTTTTATGGCATCCGTGAACGACTCAATGAAGTCAGCATTCATTCGACAGAAATTCTCTATTAAGACCACACATTTCCTGTCCTTTCTTCACGCATCAAAGAGGGTTGCAGTTGCACAGAATGAACCATTTTGCTTAATCCATATTATCTTATCTTTGAATCCGAAAAAGGACTTGGCTACGACTGAAGCTAGCCTTCTCTCGGCAACACAATCACTCCCTTCTGCGAGGAGCATCATAGCCTTGTTATCACAGTTAGTGAAAGTCCTAAAGTCAATCATGTGATGATTGTTGTATATACTTTATTGTATCATATTCCTATTTATAAAGACATGGTTATTATATTTTCTTATATTGGTGTCAAATAAACTAAGTATAATAACATCCTTAAGTAGAAGGTTATTATCTATATAAATCGATGAGTTGAATCGATAATGAGATGATATAAAGAAAACTACTCTTAATCATTCCTAGTCAAGTATTAATATTCAGGGACAATGTTAATGCGTAGAGACTAGCATGTAGGTCAACACGATGTCTTGATCTCATAGGTCATGGATATGAGATATAAAGTTGACACATGAATATGCATTAAAAAATGTATACTGAATGACCCGCCATGAGAAAGTATCATGGATCGTTATATGAGTGTCATATACTTTCTCATGTGACTATTAGTTCTTGGACCTGAAGTCACCATAGTTCCCTATATAAGGAGTTGCATACTTTGACTTCGTCAAACGTCACCCGTAAATGGGTGGACTATAAAGGCGATTATTGAGTATGTAACAAATTATACGGAGGGATGTGAGTGATGTAGATGAGATCTATCCCTCCTATATGACGGGAGTGACATCGTTATTCTTGATAGAGTGAGACCACGAAGTGTATGGTCATGTCCAAATAAGTCAATATGAGATATTAATTGAGCTCATTTGATTAGAGTGAGTCTACTTGGAGTTCAAGATATAGATTGTATCGAAGATGACACGGTCTATGCCTCAATTGGTAAATCTAGATGTCAAGGATAGAGGGACATTATCACATATTATGAGAGTCACAATTAGTAGTCACAAAAGTGATGTTGGAGCTCAACATTCTTGTAACTTGGGTAGCAATGATGTGTTGCTAGATACCGCTCATTGCTTATGTTCCTAAATCGGTTTAGGGACATTGCCAACGTTACAAGAATCTATAGGGTCACACACAAAGGGCAATTAGGTGGAGATTAAGTTTATATGATGAACCATGAGGATTAGGTTCATGGGATGAACCAAATTGGATTAAGAGTAATCCAAATTAGACTAATTGAGTTAGACTCAATTTGATTCAAGTGTTGAATGAGTCTAATTTAGATTTGATTCATTGAGTCAATTTAAATTAATGAATAGAGATTCATTAAATCAAATTGACTTGAATCAAGTAGTTAGATTTGATCAACCATGGGAGATAAGAGGTTAAGTTTGACTTGACTTGACGAGGGAAGATGAATGGTCAATTTTGACTTAACCAATTGTCATGTCATGGTGACTTGGCATGGGGGCCGGCCAATGATGATGTTCCACATCATCATGGACTTATCATGTGACGCCACCTCATGAGGGAGACCAAGAGTCATTGACTCTTCGAGTTACATGCATGAATGTAACCCCCCATCCAAGAGTGGCCGACCACTTTAGTGTTATTCATGGGATGAATTCATTGTGTGGTAACTCCATCTTTTTTTTCCTTGGATCTTCTTCCTCTCAAGCTCTCTCCCAATCCTCTATCTTGGCCGAACCATCCAAGGGGTGCTAGCACACTCAAGGTTGTATTTTCTCCACCATTTATCCGTGTGAATACCAATAGAGGAGTGTGCACTTGACACTCTTGAGTTCTGACGAAGCTTTTGGACGAGCGGGATAAGTAAAGGGCATCGCTATGAGGGTAACACTCTATCTTGTAGATCTAAGGTAGATCTAGGATCTTTAAATACATACATGTTTTATTTTATATATCTTCGTACGGATCCGTGGCCGGGCTTTCGAGGTTTCCTCAATGCAAAAAATGATTTTTGCGGCTCGGAAAATCCAACAGTGGTATCAGAGCCACGTGCGAAGCATGTATGCGTTTAATATTTGTAGTTTTTGTATTAGATATAAAAATTACAGATTTTTAAGTTTCTGTAAATTTCCTAATTTTATAGAATTTTTGGGTACTTTTCTCAAAGAGTCGAAGCAACAAGTGTTGGGACACTTGTAGGCTTCAATCGCTGAGAAAAACTCTCCGAAACGGCGAGTTCTCGCTTTAAGTTTTTGGGACAGCGACTTAAATCGCTGTAAGATCTAGTAGGGACACTCGCAAAGTTTATTTTTGCGAGTAGGAGCACCGCCCCTATCCCCGAAAGGAGCCTTGTCCCGCGATCGCGCTCGGAAATCGCTTGGCAGGATCGTTACGGAGAGGTGACTCATAAAATTGAAAAAAAAAGAAAAAATTATAGAAATTTTCTGTAAAATATATAATTTAGTATTATGTATAATTCTGTGATGGTCATGTCCCAAGAACCCCAATATGATTGGATGTTAATGTGTTGTAATTCATAATACGACCTCCGTGCCGTTTTTGTGATTGTGTTTGTTGTATAGGGTATGCGACCTGCGCGTCGTGCCTCTTCTTTTAATATTCTAGTTGTAAATAGTTTTAGACTCGAATGTAACTCGAGTTTTATGTTTGTAATGTACAAAAATGGAGCGGTGGAAGGTCCACTTCTAGACGGAGTTACGAGAAGAGTGCCGACGACAAATGGCGGTCAAAGGAGGCGCTTGGAGAAGCCGCTAACCCTAGGTTGACCGTCCGATCTTCTCATTGGCTTGAGAAGATCGTAGTAGGGCCATGACCTAATCACAATATATATATATATATATATATATATATATATATATATTTGTTATGCTTGTATGTATATGATGCATGCTAGAATAATGCTTGTATGTATATGATGCATGCTAGTGTAGGATAATAAAGTTCTCAATGCGTATATGATACACATTACGATTAGATTAGATCTTAATCGAATCAACTCAAAAAATGCCTACCAAGTCCTTGATACCCATCACTACCTCGATCATTTGTAGTTGTTGAATCTGCCAAAGCAGAGCAACGCATATTATCTTGGTAGGGTGCGGAGAGACAATTTTGGTCTCGCCTATCACGGCTTGGGTTAGAGTAAGCTCAATTAGATTAAGTAAAACTAGTTAACTCAATTGGATCGAGTAGAACTATAGGCATATTCCAACCGTTGGAAAGATAGGATAAGATCGCATTTACACTAAATCTTGGGTGATTTAGCCAAAGCTAACTCAAGGTCTTTTGTATATATGGGTCTTGATCCTATAAACAAGAGTTGCATAAAGATGTAATCGGTAATGTGTTACCCACCGATCATACTAAGTCTTGGACGATTTAGCCAAAGCTAACTCAAGGCTTATTATGATGTGGATCTTGTCCTGCAGGAATTATAGCTAGTTTGTATGAATTTAGTAATGTGGTTTGACCATATCCATAACTCGATTCTACAAAATTCCTATAATTCAGTGGGAGCATCATTTGATTAAAGACCTAATTAAATGATAAAAGGAATATGATATTAATTTTCTGCATTGTATGCTGTAGATTACTATGTCGACAAACACGAACTCTCTCTCTCTGCGTTCTGTCCTTGAGAAGGACAAGCTCAATGGAGCAAATTTCCTGGACTGGTACAGGAACTTGAGAATCGTTCTCTCCCAAGAAAGGAAATCAGACGTCCCGAGCCCATTCGGAGGCACCTCCTCGCCACGCCTCATGCGAGCAAAAGATGCTTACAAGAAGCATCAAGATGATGCATTAGATGTGTCATGTCTAATGCTTGCGACCATGAACTCTGAGCTTCAGAAGCAACACGAGTTCATGAATGCTCATGATATGGTTGAACATCTTCGTCAATTATATCAAGGACAAGCAAGACACGAGAGATATGAAGTCTCTAAGGCATTATTTGGGTCCAAAATGCAAGATGGGACTCCCATAAGGTCATATGTACTCAAGATGATTGGGTACGTAGAAAACTTACAGAGATTGAGATTCCCCCCTGGCCAAGAGCTGGCCACTGGCTTGATCTTGCAGTTTTTGCCATAAAGCTACAATAAATTTGTCATGAATTACAACTTGAATGAAATTGATAAGTCACTGTCTGAGATGCTCAGCATGTTGAGAACTGCTGAGCTCAACCTTAAGAAGGGAAAATCTGACTCCATCTTGATGGTGCAAAAGAAGAAAGACAAGGGCAAGCCTAAAGGTAAGCGAAAGTCCCAAGTCAAGGGCAAAGACAGAACTTAAACCCAAAGGAGGGGTGGCTAAGGAAGGGGCTTGCTTCCACTATAAGGAAGCTGGACATTGGAAGCGTAACTGCAAAGCTTACCTGGAAGATCTTAAGAAGAAGAGAAGTGAGACTTCTACTTCAGGTATAAATGTTATAGAAGTCAATCTATCTATTTCTTCATCATGAGTATTAGATACCGGATGTGCATCTCATATTTGTATCAATGTGCAAGCGCTGAGAAATAGTAGGGCATTGACAAAGGGCGAGGTGGACCTACGAGTAGGCAATGGAGCAAGGGTTGCTGCTGTTGCTGTAGGAACTTATGATCTATCTCTGCCCTCTGGGCTTGTACTAGAATTAGATGGATGTTGTTATGTGTCTGCTTTAACTAAGAACATAATTTCGATTTCTTGTTTGGACAAGAAAGAATTTACATTTATAATAAAGAACAAATGTTGTTCAGTTTATTTAAATGATATGTTCTATTGTAGTGCACCTCTAATGAACGGACTCTACTTTCTAGACTTAGAGAACCCTATCTATAACATAAGTACCAAAAGGTTCAAGTCAAATGAGTTGAACTAAACCTATCTCTGACATTGTCGCTTAGGTCACATAAATGAGAGTCGCTTATCTCAGCTCCATAAGGATGGGTTGTTAGACTCATTTGATTTTAAATCATATGAGACATGCGAGTCTTGTCTTTTAGGCAAATTGACCAAGACTCCCTTTAGTGGACACAGCGAAAGAGCAACAGACTTGTTAGGACTTATACATAGTAATGTATGTGACCCTTTCAATGTTGCAGCTAGAGGTGGTTACAGGTACTTCATTACATTTACTGATGACTTCAGTAGATATGGTTATGTGTATCTCATGACACATAAATCAAAATCCTTTGAAAAGTTTAAAGAATTCAAGAATGAAGTACAAAACCAGCTTGGCAAGAGTATTAAGATACTTCGATCAGATCGAGGTGGTGAATACCTTAGCCATGAGTTTCGTGACTATCTAGCTGAGTGTGAGATTTTGTCCCAACTCACTCCTCCTGGAACACCACAGTGGAATGGTGTATCCGAAAGGAGAAATCGTACCCTATTAGATATGGTACGATCTATGATGAGTCACACAGATCTTCTTATATCCTTTTGGGGATATGCTCTAGACACAGCAACCTTTACCCTTAACCGTGTACCATCCAAGATTGTGATAAAGATACTATATACGATATGGACAGGGAGAAATCTCAAGATGTCTTTCATGAGGATTTGGGGTTGTGAGGCTTACGTTCGACGTCAAGTCTCAGACAAACTGACACCCAAATCCGATATGTGCTATTTTGTTGGATATCCCAAGGACACGAAGGGATATTACTTCTACATTTCCAGTCAGCACAAAGTGTTTGTGTCAAAGACTGTGGTTTTTCTAGAAAGAGATTTTGTTTCTAGAAAAACTAATGGGACGGCGTCGTAGTCCTCTGTCTGTCACCGCCGACCTCTCCGGATCGCCGTCGCCGCCGCGATCTACCCTCGATCGCGCACCCACTGCGATTCTCGCTGAGCATCGCCGGTGGCCACCGCCGCCATCTTCTCCACTGGCGATTCACCGGCCGTCCCTTTGCAGCGTCGGCCGTCCTCCCGATCCTTGAACGCTCTCGCCCGAGCCACCGGAACTAGCGTACCAAGTCGACGGTGGCGTCGACTTAGAGTCTGCCGGTGGTCATCGGAGATCGTAAGCTCTGTTCTCTCTTAATCTGGGACAGATTCCTTTCCTTTGAGATGGATATCAATTTAACGAGATGTGGTGTTCTATGTTTGTGATTTCTATAGAGCAGGGAATTAGAGGCGTGGTATTATAGTTGCGTTTTCAAGTGTACAAGGCGGCTTTAGGGAAGGGCTACCGGTGGAGGTCCCTAGAAATTTAGTAAGCTTGATTTACCCTCCTTTCATTTGTTAATTGTTGGATTTTGCTAAGCGGTCATGTATGGTGTGTGATCGTGGAGTTGGCGTGAATTAGAGGTTTGGAGTCGTTTGAGACTACGTGAGGTTTTCATCGTGAAGGGTTGTTGATTTCGTGAGGTTGATTAGTTCTGTAATTATTTATGGAGGATTGATTAGGTTAAATGGGATAACTAGATCAATCTAGTTGACCGGATTTTATTAAGCATTTGGGTTAATTGGTTTAAATCAAATCGGCTTAGGATTGATTTGTTGTGGATCGTATTTTAGTGCTTAACAATAGTTATGTTGTATGCAGGTTTCGGTCACGAGGCAGGTTCACGGTCGTGATGATTTGGTTGTTTTCTCGAGCAATTTATCAGGCGGGTACTTTGACTTATCTTTTAGATATAGTCAAGTTGATATGTTAGTTAGAATAGCATGCAATACTTTTCATGTTTATATGCCTAGTATGCTTAGTGCCTATTTGCTACATGCATTTGATCAGTATGATTATATCTTCCTGTGTTATTTGGATCATCATGGTTGCTTGGATCGATTATATGCATATTATTTGCATATTATTCGGATGGATATTTGTAGTTGGATTTACATGCTTTAGTATCATGCACCATCTTGCATGATTGCATCGGGGACGGGTTCCATTATTGTTGAGCCCGAGTTACATAACTGCACACCGCCACTCATGGGTTAGTGGTACATCGAGGGTGTGTGCGATTGCTCTGTCGAGCTCATTGGGCCGCTCGTAGGTAGCAGCAGCGTAGGGGCGAGGATCCCTCCTCTGGCTATGACAGGAGATGAGCTTAGCTCCCCACTATGTTTGGGGAGGATAGGTGTACTCGCGACATCCTCCCTCGGCCACTCGAGGAAGCGTGATGGCGAGTGCAGTTGTCATAGCCCTACCCACTCGGCTTCACCATTGCGTGTGAGGCGGTGTAGCGTCGGTGACCATGTCATTTACGACATGCATTTTTACGGATTGCATTTGTATTGTGTTTCTTTGCATTATTGTATTGATGCCTTGGATGTTGCATATGATTGACATGCATCTGCAGATTCATATTCTTATATATGTGATGACTTTATCTCTTATAGTAGGGCACACGTACTCCTATATCAGTAGGAGACTCAGTAGTCTGATCCTTTTGCATTTATTTCTTGCTTACCATATATATGACATCTTGGCATGATTAGTATTGTTAGCTATTTCTTGCTATTCATATCTACTATACATGAGTTCTTTGAACTCACCCCGTTGATTATATCTATTTCAGGATGAAGCTATCAGGAGAGTCCAGCTGCCAAACCCCCTCGTCGTGGAAGTGTATTTTGTTATTTGTGTTTACGGTTTTTGGGTATTTGGATTAGAATATATGTTTAGGACTGGAGTTGGATATTTGTACCTGTGGATGTTTTGGTATGTCCTTAGGGACCTTTGATCGGATTTTTATTTCGATTGAATTTCGGTTGAGTATTCCTGCCCAGATAGCAGAAGGGGTAAGTCTAGTTAGAGTAGACTTTTGTTTACCTAGATTTGTTGGCCTGAGGCCTTATTATTATCTGCGTGTGATGTGGTATGATTCCGGTCGTGTTGACCGATGTATAGTGGCCGTGTAGGCCTTGTATAAAAATTGGTATTGTCACCCGTACAGGGGAGATGCTGCCGGATTTTCGTCTGGCGGGGACTCCCTCGGGGCGTGACATATTGAGCTCATTTGATTAGAGTGAGTCTATTTGGAGTTCAAGATATAGATTGTATCGAGGATGACACGGTCTATGCCTCAATTGGTCAATCTAGATGTCAAGGATAGAGAGACATTGTCACATATTGTGAGAGTCACAATTAGTAATCACAAAGGTGATGTTGGAGCTCAACATTCTTGTAACTTGGGTAGCAATGATGTGTTGTTAGATACCGCTCATTGCTTATGTTCCTAAATCGGTTTAGGGACATTGTCAACGTTACAAGAACCTATAGGGTCACACACAAAGGGCAATTAGGTGGATATTAGGTTTATATGATGAACCATGAGGATTAGGTTCATGGGATGAACCAAATTGGATTAAGAGTAATCCAAATTAGACTAATTGAGTTAGACTCAATTTGATTTAAGTGTTGAATGAGTCTAATTTAGATTTAATTTATTGAGTCAATTTAAATTAATGAATAGAGATTCATTAAATCAAATTGACTTGAATCAAGTAGTTAGATTTGATCAACCATGGGAGATAAGAGGTCAAGTTTGACTTGACTTGACGAGGGAAGATGAATGGTCAATTTTGACTTAACCAATTGTCATGTCATGGTGACTTGACATGGGGGTCGGCCAATGATGATGTTCCACATCATCATGGACTTATCATGTGGTGCCACCTCATGAGGGAGACCAAGAGTCATTGGCTCTTCGAGTTACATGCATGAATGTAACCCCCCATCCAAGAGTGGCCGACCACTTTAGTGTTATTCATGGGATAAATTTATTGTGTAGTAACTCCATCTTTTTTTTCTTTGGATCTTCTTCCTCTCAAGCTCTCTCCCAATCCTCTATCTTGGCCGAACCATCCAAGGGGTGCTAGCACACTCAAGGTTGTATTTTCTCCACCATTTGTCCGTGTGGATACCAATAGAGGAGTGTGCACTTGACACTCTTGAGTTCCGACGAAGTTTTTGGACGAGCGGGATAAGCGAAGGACATCGCTACGAGGGTAACGCTCTATCTTGTAGATCTAAGGTAGATCTAGGATCTTTAAACACATACATGTTTTATTTTATATATCTTCGCACGGATCCGTGGTCAGACTTCCGAGGTTTCTGCAACGCAAAAAACGATTTTTGCGACTCGAAAAACCCAACAATCACCACTAACACACTCATGCAATGCTTCAATGATCGAAAGAATACTGTTTGATTGCCAAGGAATTTCCTCTTGCAATTGACGTTGTAAAGCTATTGGATCTGCCATGAATAGTCTTGTCTCTTTTGATGTTGCCGAGTCTGAGAACAAGCGACTAGATAGAGAAAGAGTTGCCTTAACCTGGTGATTTACTGACATTTTAAGGGAACTAATGCTTCCCTCAGATGAATTCCCTGTCTCGTTTTTCTTATCAACTACTGAAAATCCAGGATACGCATTTTGAATGGTCGAAGGGAAAGAAATTTCGATGAAGGTTTTGTTTTGGTTGGAGAACATGCTGTTAGGCCAAACTGAATTAGACAAAGACCCGGTGTAACTCAGGTTGATGAGACTTTGATTGAAGATTGGAGGGTAATTCTTATGGTGAAGGCTTTGACATATCTTATTCCACTTCCTCTTCAATTCTGGCAAGGCTTCCTGAAACAAAAGAAAAAAAAACTGCAAGATGTTAATCATAAGAATAGATACTATTAATATAATGAAAAGAATGCATCGATTTCTCCCTAATTTACTTTCTGATTGCTCTCAGGCTTTGGTCGGAGCCAGCATGGGATTTCTGACTTGAAATCTAATGCTTCCTTTTCAAAGTTAAATGTGCACTCGTCACAACAAAGGAGCTTCTCGTGTTCCTTTGAGCCAAAAATCTTTAAATTAAGCAGTTGAAATGGGGACTCAGAAAATGTTGACACCTTTGAGTTTAGGCAACTGCCAAGAATAAAAGAGGAAATGGCATATCAATACTTAATTCACTGCCATCTAGTTCTTCTCATACAATTAAATCATGAAATAGAAACGAATTTCAATTGTATGAGACAAGTCGGGTTCACTAATTTTTCATCAACATCAAGGTGCAATATACTTTACCAAATATCAGGATTAAGCTTAAAGAGAATAATCATAAGTACTTCCACTATTCTCTAAGAAGCATGCAAGGGTTGTTTTTTTTTTTTTAATTTCTGCAAGTGGTGTTTTGACTGGGCTAAACAAAGCAAAGAGAAGCTTGTATTTTTGTCTTCGACCGAAGGAAAATAAGGTGGCCGTGTTCCTATCTTCATACCATGTCTATCTCACAAACATGGCACCACAATAAGAACATCCAGATGTATCCCTTCCTAGGAACAAAGATTGCCACCGATAGATAAGAACCCGTGCTGAAAGAGATTAAAACTTCAACCGTTGATAAATATATCACCTGGAAGTTCGGAGACCCAAATGAAGCCAACCTGAGGGAAGCACCACAGCTTGAAGGGCCCATAGAGTCACAAGACATGGCTGCATTATTAGGCACTTCCTATACGTGCTGTAGCTTGCGGTAGCCAATAATGTCAATGCTGCTCTTGAACTCGGAGAAAATATTACCCATCTCTGCAATAATATGCTCCACTGGGTCGTAGTGAAATCCGCTTCTATCTATTGGTTCCTCATTCACTGCCCAACTCAAATCCCCTGCATAGATTATGAGACCGACTGTATCTGATGTTAGAGAATTGATGGCTTTTCTGAGATCAGACACCTTCACTTCGCCCTTGCTTATCAGCCTGGGATTGGCAGAGAACTGAAGATTAATGAAACTGGCATGCATTAGCTCATCAGGAACCTCATAACTCTCCAGCCTCCGTTTCAGCTCAGCTACAAGGCCCTCAGCCATGGAGAGAGAGTCCCCCACCACCACAGTGTTGGCCTTCCTTCCCTGTTTTCTTAGCATCGTCCCTATGACCGATATCAAGTCCTCGCTCATGGAGACGTCGGAAGGAAGACCCAGAAGTGGGCATTGCCACATCTCTCTGCTTACGTTGGTAATGTCCTTGCTATAGTCCGACAGAAATGGAGAGGATTGGCTCAAAGTAGAAGCCTCCTCCTCAAGGTTGCTCTTGACGCAGCTGCAAGAGAAGCCATCCTCCTTCATCGCCCTGCTCACACTAGGGTCTTCCACAATGGAGAGCATGAGCCGCTCCATCTCCACTTTGATGGCCAGCAGAGGCTGCTGTTTCTGCTGCAACCGTTGCAGGGGTTTCTGTTGTTGCAGCTCAATGCAGCCCCTCCTCTGGTTGGCTTGGGCCCTCTTGAGAGCTGCAATGAGGGAATTCGAGAGGGAGGAAGGGGAGGGAAGGAGAGAGACAGAAGAGGGAGGAGCAGCGGTGGGAAGCTGGTTGAGGGCCACATTGAAGCAGAGCTCAAGGGCTCTGCACTGGAGAGGGTGGGTGGCTGGGTGGTGAGGCTGGAACTTGATTACTTGAGGCAAGCTCTCCTGAGAACAACAGCGGAGGCAGAGGATGTGCTGATAAGGATTGAAGCAACATGGAGGGGTGTGACCTGGGAGTGGCCTCTCCTCCTGGCCAAGTTGACCGAGCGCTTGAGGATCGAGGCAACCTCATCGGTGAGAGACTGCTGCACTATGCAAACTTCACTTCTCATACTTCAGCCTCCAATCTTCTCCTCCTCCTCTTTTTAGCAACGCCAACGCCTTTCCTACTCAGAGGGTGTTTGATTGGAGCTGCAGGGAGCTGCTTGTTAGTGGAGGAACTAGGAGTACTTGGTGATTGTAGGATTAGTGTGTTGGTGATTGCTACGCTTTGTGGAGATAGTTGGCGATCAGGGGTTTGTGAACCAGGAGCTCTATTTTTCCTGCCTATCACGTCCCTCTCTTTACGCTGTTTTTTTCTGTTGTGGCAGGTGCTTTTTTACATTCACTTCAGCGATTTCTCAGTTTCTTTCTGCACCCTAATTTGCCTCCTTTTTGTGTCTGCTTATGTTGGTGCAGGAATGTTGTCAACATGATTTAAACAAATTATTTAGGCCAAAGCCAAGTGAACACATCTGTGCATTAATTACAGTGCTCTTTTATATTAAGAGTTCTCAGTACCTGGTGCTCTGACCGAACACGGAATTAATATATCAGGCTAGCATGAACCATGACCCTCGGTGCTTTCTGCCTTATTTCTGGTCAATTAATCAATCAGTTGGAGTCGATTAGCTAGATGCGTAGCAAAACAAATTGGACGAATGGTACATTTTAAAAACTTAAATGCCCCTTTTCATAAATTACGGTACAATATATAATACATATTGAGTTAAATTCCGTTTATATGTTCCATTTATATTTGGAGGTCAAGAAGGGATCATCAGGATATATATCTCACTCAAAAACATTGTTGATGTGGGAGGAGTTTACACTGAGCGCTCATTTTGAGTTTTATTATCTTGTATGTATCTGTGCATAATGAATTTTTATCGTCCGATCGATTGTGATTGTATAGTAAATAAAAAAAAATATATACAGTATTTTTTTCCAGTGATTTCGGATGATTTCTTCGTTGTCGACGTCCCTTCGGTTGTGGTCCGATCAGAGTCCGACCCGATTCGATTAGAGTTTGATTGTCGTCTGGTCACGGTTCGGTCGAAGTTGACCTGTAATTCAGTCGAAATTCAATCGCAATTCGAATAGATCGTGATTGGATCACAGTCGAAATTGTATTACGGATGGATGCACAAAAAAAATACTCAGAATAATATATATTCTCGTGTGTATATACACACGAGAATAAAATAGGAGTGACAAAATTAAAATCCCTGCACATTGACATCGACGCAGTAGAAGTAAATCAGACGTCTGTTCGTATTTGAATAATATTCTTAATAAACTTAATAGAAGAATGGAGCAGCGGAGAGGCTTCATTCTCTTACAACCCAAACTCGGATCATAATTAACCCCTTAGCTCTTCACCCAATTAATCAAACATGGCAAAATCGGGTCACATTTTCCTTAACTAGATAAGCGAAGCAACTCCTTGCTCACCCTCATCTTTTGATCGCTTCAAATTAAGATTCTGATTAGATAGCTGTATGAGATGAGTTCCTTAATTAGATATCTTCGAAAAAATATGACATTTCCATCACGCTTCCTACGGGTAAATCGATTTTAGCCAGAGTAAATACGGAAATCATCGATAATCTGATCGTCATTTCCAAAAATCGACTCTTTGCCCTTTCAAATCTTAACACGATTATCTTCAAAGATTTTGATTACAGTGGATTGCTACACAATCCTGCTCTGCTTAATACTGCAATGCATGCATGGTATGGTCTCAGTTTCAGTCCAAGTCTCAGGAATGTTGAAGCGGTCTGCTCGCGAGCTGACAAGCTCCATCAGAAGCGTTCAAAGAATCAACAGGCGAAGCAGCAGGATTCAGAAAAAAAAAAAAGAGACGAAAGTTGTGAATTAAAAAGGTGGAGAATTTTTGAAACTTTATGCAAGTTAAAGAGTGTTCGCTCACTGTATCAAAAGAAATAGGTTTGTTGCAGAGAGACTGCGGTTGGTTCCTTCTCCTCAAGGAACAAAGCATCTAATTTTGTTCCACTTGAGTCACCTTGGTTTATAATTTTGTGCCCTCTGGCTCTTCTTGCAGAGAAGAGATCCATACTCATCTGAAAATTAAATGCTTTTTTTTTTCATCTTTACTGCTTAGAGCAAAAGTGTTTTCTTCGCGGATGTAAATTAAGAAAAGGGTGATGAGGTGACTGAGGTCGGACTCACAATTCTCCTTATTTTCTGTTTTTATGAGAGAGAGAAAACAGAAGAAGAAAATAATGTTGAGAACAGTCAAATAATAACGATCTAAGTTTTTTTTTTGAAGTATTTCTAAAATAATTTAATACAATAAAAAGAAAACTCTCATGAAATGCTAGAAAAAAATTTTCCTAGCTCGAAGAATCAGTAGGGAAAACCATTTTCATTTCCATTTTCTCTACCCACTTATTTGTCCATAGTTCCCTTTCTTTCATGGTCCTAGTCAGCAGAATGTAGTTAATGAATAAAACACTCGAGAATTTGCAGCTCCAATGGCCATCAACTTGTAAAATGTATATTGTCGCAAACTCGTTTTCTTAAATAAATAAGCACTCGAGAATTTGTTCGACATATTAACATGCTGGACTTGTTCATTCGTCCGATACATCTAGCTTGATAGGTTTGTCTTGTGTGAAGTTGGTTTGCTCTGCTTAACTGCTCGATCAACCTATCAATTCGCTCATCTGATCAACCTGACTGACTCAATATGTTCGTCTAACTTGGGCACAAGGAAAAGACCCTTTTAACAAGAGTGAAATGAAAGGTAAAACTCGGGCAGACAGCGACGACGCATATGATACCTCCAGAGTAGTCCCATGCCCAAGCTACATGATCCGTCAATAGCATTACCCAGCATTTGCCTGGGCGGCTGGGCCAATCCGAAACTACAGCAGCATTTCATTTCTGTTCGACTTTTGGAATCTGTACTAAGAGGAAAAATTTGATGGATATTATTTTTATTTGGTGGGCTTATATATAAGTTGCAAAATACAATCTGAGCTCTTAAAATGATCTAATTTATGTTTATTGGGTTTCGGATTATTGAATGCGGGTTCAATATTTAGAACTCTTTAGACCAATCTGTTATTATTTATGGGCTGATAATAGATTGAATTTCTATATAAAGGGGAGGTCCCTACGGGTTTAGGTGATCTTTCTTGACCTAGTTTCTTATTCCCCATTAACAAAAAATTTTACGGCGCCGTCAATCCTAAGCCTCTTGGAAGATCCTCCCTCTTCTTTCCGTTGTATTTTCTTCCACAGGGAGCAAACCGACGACGCTACGACAAGGACGATGGCTCTTCAATCAGGTTCCTTGTCATTCGGTTTATTTTATTCTTGTCATTCAATGAAACAATAGATTCATGCTCGTATACATTGTATTTTCTCTTCGAGTTCTTATTTTGTTTCTAGAATTCATGCAGTTAGGAAAAAACACAATGTTATTTCAATTGGTATCAGAGCCGTGATTTTGTTTCATTATTTTTTTTGACAATAAAGTTTAACTTTTTCGTTGATTTATTGTTTGTATGCTAGATAAAATTTTCCTAGCATAATATAATTTTTGATCGGCGAAAATTATATAAGAAAATTCTGGGATAGTCCGTGTTTTGATTTGTTTTAAAATTTCCTGCTGGGTCTCTGATTGGAAATCAGAGACTTTAACATTTGATGGAATCGGTGCAAATTTGGTCGGTTTTCTCGATTTCATGGTATCACCATCCCAATTGATTCTAGGTTTTTTGGATCTGTCCTTATCCTTCCATAAATAAGTTTTTTTTTTTTTGTGGATTAAAGACGGTCAGAAGAGAAAATAATCGATTTTGGTCTTGTGTTGATTGGGTTTAGGGTTCCCTTTTTACCTTGGGAAAGTGCTAATTTCTTTTAAGAACCTTTTTTTTTTCCGTAGTCTGCTGCTTAGTAAACTTTCAAAATTGATCGTGATAATTAATTGGTAAAATTAATTAATTGTTATAGGGTATCAATCGATTTATAAGTCTACTTTCAGAATTATTAAGGCTAATAAAGAAATTATTTGTTCGGTTAAAATATCTAGAATTTTCTTGGATCTATTCAACTATTATTGTGTCGGCCCAAAGGAAGACATCTTAGGTATATTTAGTGTACTTTGTATTGGTAGACGTATATTTATGCTAAAAGTAATCGGCCCAAAGGAAGGTTATTTTTATGCCAGATATATGTTCAAGATAGCTTACAACTGTTGAACCAAATTTATTTTTTGTTTTGATTATGCACAAAATATGTCGACCCAAAGGAAGACATATTGTGTGACAGATTAAAGTTATTGTATGCTATGAACCAAAATATATATATATATATATATATATATATATATATAACTCATATAAAGTTTTATATTATGCGCACAATGAGTCGGCCCAAAGAAAGACACATTGTGTGGTCAATTAAAGTTTGAGTTATATTAGAGAGTATCACTAACAAATTATATTTTAGTCCATAGATTAAAATAAAATGTTGTATTTGGTATCTCATAAGGAGCTCATTCATATGCATTTAAAATTTTGTTTTATTTGCATAATTTTATTATATATATTTATATGTTCTTAGCTTTAGTTAAATCGTGAGCTTAAATAAATTTTTTTTTTCTCTTTTAAATTTCAGTACAATCAGTAACTGCCAGCATTAATAACATCCCAACATTAACTGGTTCGAATTTTGCTGAATGGAAAGAATACGTAATTATAGTCTTGGGCTGCATGGACTTAGACTATGCATTGAGGAATGATCGTCCCGCACCTTTGACCAGTGCTAGCACTATAGAGCAGAGGGTTGAATTTCAGCTGTGGGAGAAATCAAATCGCATGAGTCTAAGCATCATGAAGCTTTCCATACCGGCACAGATAAAGGGCTCAATCACAGAGAGAGAAGATGCTAGGAGTTTCCTTAACCAGCTGGCAGACTGATTCACCTCAAATGAAAAGGTTGAGACTACCACACTTCTTACGAAGTTGGTAACCATGCGGTACAGTGGTAACGGAAACATAAGGGAGTACATTACGGAAATATCCAATATTGCGACAAGTCTGAAAGCACTAAAACTCGATATGTCTGAGAGTATGTTAGTGCATTTCGTCTTGATGTCTCTGCCTGCATGGTTCACTCCTTTTAAGATATCCTATAATACTCAAAAGGAAAAGTGGACATTGAATGAACTTATTGCTCAATGCGTGCAAGAGGAGGGGAGACTGAAGATTGAGACATCTGAAAGTGCTCACTTAGCATCTGGTTCTCAAAGTATGAGCAAGAAGCGAAAGAGGATCAATAACAAAGGAAAAGGAAAGCAGACTGCAGATTCGGAAGGCAATGACCAAAAGGAGCACAAGAAGCAGGATAAGGAATCCACTTGTTTCTTTTGCAAAAAGAAAGGTCATATGAAGAAAGATTGTCTCAAGTACGCCAAATGACGTGTTAAGAAGGGTAAATTTCTCAACTTTGTTAGTTCAGAAGTCAATTTAGCTATTATACCGACTGACACTTGGTGGATAGATACTGGTGCTACTACTCACATAAGTGTCACTATGCAGGGTTGTCTCAGGAGCCGACTTCCGCTTGATGGTGAAAGATACATCTATACGGGGAATGGAAAGAAAGTTGTAGTCAAGTCTATTGGTGTTTTTAGGGTTCATTTAGGAACCGATGTCTATTTGGATTTAGAGAATACATTCATTGTACCGTCCTTCAGACGGAACTTAATTTCAATTTCTTGTTTGGACAAATCAGGTTATTCTTGTTCATTTGGAAATGGAATGCTTAGTATTTTTTATAATTCAATTTTGATTGGCAATGGTTCCTTGGTTGATAAGCTTTATAAATTGAATACCTTTATTCCTACGATTGACAACGTAATAATGCATAGTATAGGTACGAAACGTAAATTGGCCGACGAGAATTCTTCTATGTTGTGGCATAGGCGTTTAGGACATATATCCAAACAACGCCTAGAAAGGTTAATGTCACATGGAATTCTTGATTCCCTTGATATGTCAGACTTTGATGTCTGCATAGAGTGTATTAAGGGGAAGACAACTAACAAAAGGAACAAAGGGACTAGCCGTTGTAGTGACGTTTTAGAGCTAATACATACGGACATTTGTGGACCATTCCCTAAGGCATCTTGGAATGGACACACATATTTTATTAGCTTCATAGACGACTATTCCAGATTTGTCTATTTGTACCTTATATATGAGAAGTCGCAATCTTTGGACATGTTTAAAATTTTCAAAGCCGAAGTTGAACTTCAACTAGGTAAGAAAATTAAAGCCGTCCGATCCGACCATGGAGGAGAATATTACGGTCGATATGATGGATCAGGTGAACAACGTCCAGGACCTTTTGCAAATTACCTTGCTGAGTGTGGGATTGTGCCTCAGTATACCATGCCTGGTACACCCAGTCAGAATGGTGTCGCTGAGCGTCGCAATCGAACCCTAAAAGATATGGTGAGAAGTATGATGACTTTCACTTATCTACCAAAGTCTTTGTGGGGCGAGACACTCAAGACTGCAGTCTACCTACTCAATAGAGTACCTAGTAAGACAGTAACTAAGATCCCATTCGAGATGTGGACGGGTAGGAAGCCTAGCATTAGGCATTTACACGTCTGGGGTTGTCCAGCTGAGGCTAGGCCTTACAAACCTAATGAAAAGAAACTGGACTCAAGAACTGTTAGCTGCAATTTTGTAGGTTACTCTGAGAGATCAAAGGGGTATAAATTTTATGATCCTTCTAATAGATCCTTTTTTGAAACGGAAAACGCCAAATTTATTGAGGACAGTGGGAGCGATAAAATCAGGGAAGTATCTTTTGAGGAAAGCATTGGTGATCCTCTTATAGTCACTGCCAGTGCGATCAGTAGTGGTATAGTTACCATACCACACATTATGGATATTGCACATCCAATGAGCGTAGTGAACCAAGATATTCCCATAACAACTCCAATGCAATTGGAGGAGCCTACCGTTGAAATTGAAGTATTGTCTCATATTGATGAGCAAGTACCTTAATCACCTCAAACACAAGTGCCCTTGAGGCGATCCACAAGGGAACGGAGAAGCACGAATTCTCGTGATTATGTTTATCTCCAAGAGCATGATTTTGATATAGGGTTGGAAAGTGATCCTACATCTTTCCAAGAAGTCAAACAATGCTCTAACCCTGAAAGGTGGATTAAAGTCATGCAAGAAGAGTTGAAATCCATGACAGACAATGACGTTTGGGAACTTGTCGAATTGCCTGAAGGTTTGAAACCCGTTGGTTGTAAATGGATATTTAAAACCAAGCGGGATTCGAAGGGCAATATCGAAAAATATAAGGCTCGTCTTGTTGCCAAGGGATTCACTCAGAAGGAAAACATTGATTATAAGGAGACTTTCTCACCTGTGTTGACGAAAGACTCCCTAAGGGTAATCATGGCACTTGTAGCTCATTTTGATTTGGAGCTACATCAAATGGACGTAAAGACTGCATTCCTCAATGGAGACATAGAGGAGTCTATATATATGGTGCAACCGGAGAACTTTGAGTCCTCAGACTCAAAGCACCTAGTATGTAGATTAAAGAAGTCCATTTATGGTTTAAAACAGGTGTCCCGTCAATGGTACCGAAAATTCGATCAAGTGGTTACCTCATTTAGATTTAGAGAAAACCCCGTTGATCAGTGCATATATGTCAAGTTCAGTGGGAGCAAGTTTGTTATACTTGTTCTGTACGTGGACGATATATTGCTTGCGAGCAATAATAAGAGTCTGCTACATGAAACCAAGTCATTTCTATCAGGTAAATTTGAAATGAAAGATCTTGGTGAAGAATCTTTTGTTCTAGGCATTCAGATTTGTCGTGATCGTTCAAGAGACATTCTTGGACTTTCACAACAGACCTATATTGAGAAGGTGCTTATAAGGTATGACATGCAAAATTGTACACCTGGTGACACGCCTGTGTCAAGAGGTGACAAGTTCAGTTTGCAGCAGTGTCCACGATTTGAACTTGAAATAAAGGAAATGGAACAATTTCCATATGCGTCAGCAGTGGGAAGTCTCATGTATGCACAAGTTTGCACTCGACCAGATATAATATTTATAGTTGCGATGTTAGGCAGATATGTTAATAACCCAGGACCATCACACTGGAAAGCAACTAAAAGAGTGATGCGGTATTTGCAAAGAACTAAAAGACACATGCTCACGTATCGGAGGTCAGATCACCTGGAGGTGATTGGTTATTCAGACTCCGATTTTGCTGGATGCTTAGATAGTAGGAGGTCCACTTCAGGCTATATTTTCATGCTTGCTGGAGGGGCTATATCTTGGAAGAGCGTCAAGCAGACGCTAGTAGCCACTTCTACTATGGAGGCAGAATTGGTAGCATACTATGAAGCATCAAATCACGGGATTTGGCTGCGGAACTTCATCACAGCATTACACATCGTCGATGGCATTGACAGACCACTAAGGATCTACTGTGATAATAAAGCCACAAAACTTTATGCCAAGAACAACTGCAGTTCGTCGAAGTCCAAGCACATCGACATCAAGTTTCTAGCGGTTAAAGAAAGAGGTCGGAGTCATCAGATTATGGTAGAGCACATCAGCACAGATTCTATGTTGGCCGATCCACTCACCAAAGGCTTGGTGCCTAAGGTGTTTCATGCGCATGTTGTGGATATGAGAGTTCTTCTTATGGAAGAAGAACTCATCTAGTGGGAGTTTGTATTTATTTTATTGCTCTATGTTAATAAAGACAAATATTTTTATTTTGATTATTGTACGTACTTAAGGTTCAAAATATTAATGGGAATTCATATGTTTGTTTGACACTCTGAATAAGATATCATGATTTACTACTGCTGTTTAGCATTTGGTATTTGTAAATATGATACAGATTCCTTTTGGAATCATAAAGTTTGGATCATGATTTACTATTGCAGTTTAGCATAAGGTATTTGCAAATATGATCAGACTCTTTTGAGTCACTTTGGACCAGTTGGAAATTGACATGTACTGATCACATTTCATGTAATTTCCACTCTATACATCCGCATCTTGATCTATGTCGTTAATGACATTGGCATTGTGATTATTGTTGGGGCTTGTTACGATCATATACAGTAGCTATGACATCTTTAGTCCTATACCAATGAAGTTAATGGACCAGATTGTTTATAGGGGTATCTTGTACCCATAAAGTTTGATATCAACTAAAGTTTTGCTTGTATTTAACATACAACTCACATATAGCCCAAGTGGGAGATTGTTGGATATTATCCCTATTTGGTGGGCTTATATGTAAGTTGCACATGTAAATACAATCTGAGCCCTTAAAGTGATCTAACTTATGTTTATTGGGTTTCGGATTATTGGATGCGGGTTCAATATTTAGAATCCTTTAGGCCAATCTGTTATTATTTATGGGCTGATAATAGATTGGATTTCTATATAAAGGGGAGGTCCCCAAGGGTTTAGGTGATCTTTCTTGACCTAGTTTCTTGTTCCCCATTAACAAAAAATTTTATGGCGTCGTCAACCCTAAGCCCCTTGGAAGATCCTCCCTCTTCTTTCCGCTACATCTTCTTCCACAGGGAGCAAGCCGACGACGCTACGATAAGGACGATGGCTCTTCAATCAGGTTCCTTGTCATTCGATTTATTTTATTCTTGTCATTCGATGAAACAATAGATCCATGCTCGTATACATTGTGTTTTCTCTTCGAGTTCTTATTTTGTTTCTAAAATTCATGCGATTAGAAGAAAACACAATGTTATTTCAAAATTATCAATGTCAAATATATAACAATGTATCAATCAAGAAGTTCAACGGAAAATTGAGCTAGAAAATGATCACTCCTTGTGATAACAAGAGTACTTGCTCGACTAGAAAGAATTGCACAGGCCATATAAATAGTACTTGGATGTTGACAAGGTCACATGCTAAACAATAACTGATAATTTGTAGGAAAACAATTGTTACAGATTAAACTTCAGTGGAGATTTAAACCTTTACAAACTTAAGACCTGTTTTTGCAAACTGCATTAGCTCAGAATAGCTCGTCATGGAAGGGGAAGGCATAAATCAGGGGAAAAAAGAACAAAGTTCATGTTCTTCTACTCTCCATCGGATCGGCAGGATGGGGGAGAAACGAAGAAGGAGAATGAGTGAAGGAATGTTTCAAAGTTTTCTTGAGTAATGTTCTTCTTCCTTGATCAGCATAAAGGCAGTGCCATTTTTACAGGAAAAGAACATGAACAATAAAGATTGGAAGAGGGAATGAAACCGAAAAGAGATGACAACAATGCCTTTGCACCAATCATGCAAGCATGCGGTTGAATGTGTCTTCATTAATCACGCGCGACAGTGACAATAGTATTATCAAATGTTAATTTATTATAGGATTCAACAGCCATACCTGAGAGGGCAGCCATTTTCAGCTAACAAACCTGATACTCACTTGAAATCGCTCACACGGTATTTAATCTTTGTACTCCATGGGCTTCATGTATAGATTGTTTTTTACACACGATATGCTCCATGGAAAAATAATGAAAGGGGGAAAAACTTATCCAGGGACTGATCGAGTGTGTGTGTATATATATATATATATATATATATATATATGAATTAATTGGGCATTACTTTTTTCTTGATAAATAATTAAGCAGGGTAGCAAAGGGCATAGCCCTTAGTTGGCCGGGGAGCAAAATTAAAAGATCATGCCATGAATCGCTCAGTCCATAAGTTATCCCAAAATTTAATAAACGAATTAAAGTATTCTCCAACCCGATTGAAGTGTGACCGATTGGGTGGCTACTGGCTGGGAGTACTGGGAGAATGACCGATGCATGCAGAATTATTTTTTTAAAAAATATAAAATCGTCATATTAATAATTTTTCAGTGTTAGGAGATAAATTAGATGTTAAATAGCTAGTATAAAAATACAGAATCATCGATAGTTTAAAAATAAATCTCTTATTTTTTTAAATTTTAATACGACTATATTAATCATCTAAATTTATCCTGAAAATTATATATGCAAATTATTTCTCGGTTTCACACAGCGTATCCATTAATTAATATGTTCCAGAGTCCAGATCCACTAGATCTTGACTAGCTAGCTAGCAAGTAGCATCAATTTGTTTTGTTCAATTAATTGATGGCCGGTGCGAATTGACAACTAGGCATACATGCATCCACTTGAGGAAACACAAAATGGGTAGACTTTTAAGCGTGCCTTAATTAATTATTTTTCAACTGTAGATCGCATACGTGTGAAGTAGTGTTCATGTTCATGATAATGAGAGAGGGAATCCTGCAGGATCTTCTTTTGGTCTTATATATTCCCTTTAGCTTCATAGTTATATAATGAGATTTTCATACTATATATATATATATATATATATATATATATATATATATTTAACTGATAAAAAATCTTGCCATTTATGCGTACGTCTTAGTTGTTTAATTTGGTCTTAATTAGTCGTAAGTTTTAACACAGTAGTAGTAGAAAATGAGAAAGAAAAAAAAAACTCCAATCTAATTTAATTTTCTGAGCACAATTATGAGCTATATTAACTAAATTATAATTCAAGGATGCCAATTTGTTTGACCAGAATGTAAGAAATTAGGAATGGCCACATCACTACTATATATCGTCATATGAAATTAATTAATCTTTTACTTGACATCCTCGATCGACCACGTAGAAAAGTGTATTAATTTTGTTAAATATATTAAGTTTTCTTTCCCAAAGTTTGGAAATCTAATATCAAGATGCCGAATTAATATATTAATTAATTGCGCTTACATATTTTATATATCAAATCGTATCGTAATTGAGCAACTTAAATTAACCTCCAATCTCTCGTCGCCATCACTGAGAGTTGCGGATGCAATGCAAGATGACTCGGCAACTGCTGATTAACGTTGGATTTTCTAGCTTGACGACGAAGCCTGAGCCAATCTCTCAGTACTTACAACGACACCATTGAAATCTCAACAAATTCATAGACAAACTTTAATTGCTGACAAAATTAAATTCCAAGGAAGAGTACGACTGCAACGAAAAAATAAAGTATGAACGGAAGGTGAAGAACTCTAATAAGGCGGGGGCGGCATAAATCACGTCTGAAAAATTAATTACGTCCTGCTAAAACTCACTTCTCCATTGGTAATAGCGCTCCTGTTTCAATTAACTCCGCTAAAACTTGAAAAATTACATGTTAAAGTACGCGGAGCGGCATAAATCACATGTTGAAAAATTGAGTCATGTTGAATTGAAGTACACTTCTCCATCAGTAATACGGGGACGCGCGGCATAAATCACGTCTGGACAATTAAGTCAGGTTAAATCTCACTTCTCCATCGTGTCATAAGTTTATGGGGTTGTGGAAAAGATTGATTAAAACAAATAAGCCTGGATCGAAATGGAAGGTTCGATTCGATTTATTTAAAATTTTATTTATTTTTTAAATATCGATCATTTCTATTAATTCGGTTCAGTTGTAAATTTTAAATTAAAGAAAATCGATTTAATTAATAAATTCGAACTATAAATCATCAATCAATTATATGTGCTATGAACTATAATATCTATATTAAGCATCAGTACTCTTGTGAAATCATTTGGTGCAAAAGATTAGAATCTGTCAATCTAGCGATCTCTACCAGTGCACTCTCGGACCATCATAAGAAAGATAAATAACAGTAGGTCTTTAGCCCTTGAGACTAGTAACTAGCGCATAGAGAGACGATTTCCTCACATTTGCAAGAGATTGATTCGTTGTCCATATAACATTTGCATGTATTAGCCACTAAATTCTTTCCGCGGAGGCTACTCTTGCAAAATCATGATTCTATATATTAGTGTAACATCAATTAACTGATTTTTAAAAAAATTATTTTTTTTCAATTTTTAATCGATTTTTTCGATTCAATTTTTATTTAACGAATCGGTGGGTTCGATTAATTAAAAAATAATAGTTTAGTCGATTTCACCATCACTCACCCTTATAAGTTTCATTAAACCGTAACCAGGACTTCTGTTTCAATTAACACCGTTAAAAGTGGTTTCAACAACATGGACGCGGCATAAATCACGTGTGAAAAATTAAGTCCTGTTAAAGCCCACTTCTCCATCATTAAACCGTAACCAGGTCTCCAGGGCCTAAAAGTGGTTTTAATTGACACCACAAGAATATATTATATTAAGTATACGATTATTGTTTTGAAATTATCATTTGATATATTCTTGACAATTGATGCTGCATTAAAGTGTGCGCACACCAGATCAACTTAATTGAATAGATTTTTTTACCGTTAAAACTTATTCAGGACTCTTGTTTAATTTCACCATTTCAGATCAGAAACTTTAAATTAGTTGGCTAATGTTAGTATTTTTTTTACTTAGACAATTGAAAATAAAAGTATTATTGTCATTATTAATTAACGTTTAATTATGATATTTGTTGTTAATTAAAAGAGTACGTACATTCTCATTTAATTTAATTTGCACGTTATATTTTTAACATTAAATTATAATCCCAGTTACATTCGTATTAAAAAAAAATCTAAAAAAACTCCCATATTCTAAAAAAACCAAGAAAACTTCATTAATTTTCATCCTCTTAATAAACATTTATTGGCATTGCTGCTAATAAGTTAAGAAATTATTAAAAAAAAATAAGTTTTTAGTTTCGACATGAGTAATAATATGGATTTATAATTTCAAAATGATTAAAAATTAAAATTTATAATTAAGGTGCAAGTTGATTTAATTTTTAAATCAGTTTACGTGTGGAGATAATAACCGTTAGTTGTTATGATCTTACATCCATATATAGAGGATACAAATGACGGATTTTAAAATTTCAAGGAGCATTTTAGAAAAATAATAATTTTTTTATATATTATGTGATACCTACCCTTATAAATATGGAGTCTTCCATTCATCCCTGATCCCTCCCTGCATAATCTCTCTCTCTCTCTCTCTCTCTCTCTCTCTCTCAACCTTCCTCCGTCCACCCTCACTAAATCCGATCGAGAGCTAGCTAGCTACCAATTAACACAATGGACGACATGAATACCGAGTACAGCCTATACTGGGAAACTAAGCGCTTGATCGATATCGAAGAGCTGGAGAGGTACACACTCGATCGTCCTGTACTCCTTCATCTTTCGTCTGTCGTCGATCGAGCGAGGTTAATTCCTGAATCGGAGAAATGGTTCTCGTCGACAACATGCATCAGGATCTTTTCCTTTTCTCGTTTTTGTGCTTTTTCTTGGTTTCATAATATGGAATCAAGCTAGTGTTGCTAGCTCTTCCACTTGTTCATCTTGTGGTTGAATTGACAGGCACAGAAAGGAAAAAAAAAACGAATCGCTTATTTTCTATTTATGCGCTAGCTAGTGTTGCATATGCTCTGAACCTTTCTTCTGAGCTAAGCAGGGTTGATATCTTTTGTTCTTACACAGTTGGGGGTTTGAGGAGGTCGCGTCCGGTGGTTACTCTGGTTCAAGTTCTCCGGACGGTACCTCTTCGTCGGCGCCAACGACGGCGAAGAACATTGCCATGGAGAGGAATCGACGGAAGAATCTCGACGATAAGCTCTACGCACTCCGAAGCATCGTTCCCAAGATCACCAAGGTAATCAATTAACACTTCGAAACCATTATGCCAGGTGGTCGTTTTTTTTTTCCTCTCGCTTTTTAATATGTTATTATTATAGGTATTTAATTAATCGATGTGAACTCAGATGAACAAGGCATCGATCATAAAGGATGCGATTGATTACATTATTCAGCTTCAAGACGAAGAAAGACAGACGAAAGCTGAGATTTCTGAGCTCGAGTCAAAACTCAAGCAAGAGTCGGCTTCGGTTGATGGCCTTGCGCGCTTGGAGAATCTGCACTTCTCGCAGAGAAAGAAGAAAAGAACTGCGTCTGCTCCAAGTTCCCCCAGATCGCCACCAATTCAAGTCGTGGAAGTATAGTAGCTAGTCACACGCTCTCTCTCTCTTTCTCTCCTATACACTTTTTAACTATTGATTATGAAAATAAAACAGCCTGGCCTATTCAATATAATTTCAGAAATTGATTAGTTTTGGTGGCTTTCCATTCAGCTTACACTGAGTGAAGTGGGGGAGAAGACCATCGTCATAAACATCACCTGCAACAAGAAGAGAGACACCATGATCAAGCTGTGCGAGCTTTTTGAGTCCTTCAACATCAAGATCTTCACGGCCAACATCACCTGCATCGCCAATAGCCTCTTTTACACTCTGTTCATTGAGGTATAATATACTCTTCACTTTCTTTAACTATCTATTAGCATTGACAGTTGCTTAGAATGGTACCGGTGGTAGGTAATTAGTTAGATTTGAGAGTTTGAATCTCGATTTTTTTTTTAATTACAAAAAAAAATATTAATATGAGATCACTGCACGATGCCATAATTAACAAATTTCCATCCTTATTCACAACATATATATATATATATACTGGATTCAAATTGTGTTATTGAAATCACATCCGCCATTTTATGGGAAAAACATCAAATTAACTATATGTCTCAGCTCCATGTCATCGAAGAAGATCAAATTAAAGGGGATCCAAAGACGACAGATTATAAATTCCACTTCGAAACAGACTCCCCATTTTTAGCTCATTTAACACATGCAGCTCTTCTCGAGAATTCAATATACTTTCTGACCCAAAAAAATTTCAATATTTAGTTTTTATAATATTTTTTTGGCGATTCAACATTGATTTAAACCGTGGAATCACACAGGATATCTACCAATCCTATCCTTTTCTCAAATGTATAGTCGTCGCAGCATGTGGCACGCGTGACAGGCTTCCACTGCACAGGAATACTTAGTCAATACTGCACCGCCAAACCCCATTCACATCATCTTAATTATTAAAGAGCTTATTTGACATGTTTAAATCCTCGAACAAATGGAAGTTCCTTTTCAACAACAACAACTACAACAAGGAAAATTCCCTTAGCTTGTTTTATTTCCAAATTCTTAAGCTAAATTAATCGAATCATCTAATACTGGAAATAATCAACTTAAAATCTGCACATGTATACAATTTGTGTGCAGAGTGATGAGATAGGGAGCGCTCAACTGAAGGAAAAGATTGAGACTGCAATCACAAGAATTGATAGCCCGAGAACAATAAGTTCCTCGAGTTATTAACTACGTGGATTTAGCAAAAAGCTTAGTTCGCCCTATGCATATGTTAAAAGTGAAAGCGAGAAACAAAATCAGTCAATAAAAGCTGCTTTTTTTCAGCCTTGATACTCCGGGACTAAGACTGTTGCTTACCAACAGGCGCAGCGAACAGGCACAGTGGAGTCAGTTACTATGGTAATGTTCCAAGTTATTTTCCAAAGTTGTAGTGATGTTTTACTTTGATGCTGTGACTGTGTACTTCTCTGTAATTTGTGTTTTGAATATATATATATATACCGTAGACGTTTCATTTATGAATTTTTTTGATAATTTAATAAAGAGCGTATTTAAGTTTTCTAAATGCATCGTGTATATTTTAAAATTTATAGAAAAGCACGTGTGTTTTCTAAAATGTATCTTCAATTCGCCAATCCACCTAAATATCCATTCTCTCCCGAACCAATATAATAGTCGATTTCAAGGCACAAGTATAACGCGTAAAACAAGTGACCTTGCGCCTTTTATCATCGCTATTATCCAAAAGAAAGAATTTTTTATTTTTTATTTTTTCAAATGCCTCCCATAATTTGGCCTCACGCTCTCAAATTTCAGTTTTTTTACTCAAATACCCCTCAGTTGGCTATCCCTAACTTTTTTTTTTTAATCTCTTGTCACACACAACACGCGAACGGCCTTAAAAAAGGGAGAAAAATTGAAAAATCACTTCTCATTTTGAAACTAAAATTTTATAACGAGCAAACTGATTTTAAAAATCAACTTAATTGCAACTACATTTTAAAGGCTCGTTAGTAATTAACACTGGCTTTACTATAGAACTACTAAAGATAATTTTTACACATAATTAAGCTGTAGTTTTAAAGGTGAAAGTTGATTTCAAAATTAGCTTGCACTGATCGCAACTTTTTGCACATGATGGTTAGTAGATAGAATGACTAAATTTTAAGATCAGTTTTGCACTCGAATTTTGAAGGTCTGTTAGTGTCACTAGATTATATTGGTTTCAACCAAGTAAAAAATATATATATAATTACGACTGATCTTATAGGATGTAAGATGATTCTAAAATGTGTTTGTGTCGTTAAACTTGACCACAGTTTACGACCATTTTATCCACCATCATCGTATTAAGTCTTAATAGCTTAAATTAATTTCAAAATCATCCTATGCCCTATAAATTTCTGAGTTTTTATGCATCAAAATTATACTTTCTTACTCCCTCATGAAGCCCAAAGCGTGGCGATATACTAATAAGTTTTTCAAAATCAACTCACAAATCAATTGTGTCAACCGTTGTGCTAAGTTTCATAAGAGCAAATTCATGATGAAATCAACTAAAACCCCATAAAAGTTATATTAATCTTCCTAGCTAGCTCCTCCTAGCGTCAAGAACCTAACGATGCTAAGATATCTTTAAAACATAATTTAAAACTAAAAAGTGAATTTTTCACTTTTTGTTTTTTTTTGGTTCAGTACTTCGGAGGTAATAAATATGCGCTCATGTGACAAGGGATAACAAAGAGGATTAGGGATAAGAGGCAGAGTGGATATCTAGAACCAAACAAGGAAAAAAAAACAAAGTCTGAGGGTAGATCCGTTATTTCCAAAGTCTAAGAGCATTTTGAAGAAAAATAATGTACAAGAGGTAAAATAAAAATTTCTACAGCATTAATCAGTCGTATTGAAAAAGATGTCAGCATCAGTTGGTGTACCTTTCACACGATTTCATATTGTATTTAATCTTCTTATTTAGCTAATCAATCGTATTCATAGTAATAATTAGGCTTCCTCAATATAGCTTCCAGCCTTTACCCCATCCTGCACTGAATTTCTTCAACCTTCCATAGAGCATGACAAGGACCAAAATAAGCTTGCCCTCGTCGCTGAACCATCCTGACAGTGAATAGGGTTTGTCATCGCAGCTTGCTCCTGGATTCAGCTTTTGCAACCTCGAGCAGCTGTAGCCAGTTGACAGTCCTACATTGCCATAGCCACTGCAACCAAAAAGATACAATAAACTCATCAAAATTCAGATCTCTAAGTTTGAAGTGCATTTTGAAAATCATGTCCACTTATATATATATACAGTTCAAATGAACATCAAAATGTACGGTGGGATAGAGTTTTTCAACAAGATTCAGACCCACCGCCAAGTTAATGCGTTCATCTACAATAGTCCTATCGCTCACATTACTAGTTGTTTCTCTAAATTATCCATGCCCACGAATAGCAGTGCTGAAAATTGACGTGTTATTGTTGCGCCTATGTAAGCATCCTTTGTGTGGGCATAAAGAATGTCAGTGACCAAATTGAATGAGTTACCTCGTCACTTCGAAAATGATGTTCAAGGTGCTAAAGTTGATTGAATCTCTGGACATCTTCCTCCTCTCAGTAATGCATAATGCAACTACGGAGATGAAAATCCAAGATATTTGTGGAAAAATTAGACTTTGCAGCCACGAGCTTTCCCCCTCGGGGTTTCTCTGAGTTCGTTCGCGGATTGAATCATCCTCGCGAGCCAAAGTGAAGGACGTGGAAGAGGGAAGATACCTGCGAATTTATTGTCAAACAATTACACGGTTTCAGGTCATGAGTCGAAACTAAATGCATCATTTTTAAACCTAAAAAGTACTCACATCATGAGGATGAGGAATACGAGCACAGCAGGGGAGATGAGGGAGCAATCGACGGAGTTTTCCCCGGCGTGTCTCGAGTTCACCACGATGAACCATGCGCTGGCTAATTTCTGAAAAGAGTTCAAGCCATCGAATACGGCGCCGTTCCAGTCCATCGCGCAGAACAGAACCAGCGCGGCCATCAACAGCCCGATAGCCGTTACAGACAGCATCGAAGTCTGCGACTTCGGGAGAAGAGGCCTGAGTCGAGCTTCATTTCCCGAGCTTTTTAGCATGCTGCCGAACTCTGCTCTCCAGGTGAGTTTGCTCGAGACCCAGATCGCCAACCTCAAGAACAGTGGAAACAGAGTGTTGCCGACGAGTGCCATGACCGTCATCAGCAGCAGCACAACAGGGTCCCGGTTGAAGACCGCCATATTCTCGTTCGTTGGGACAAATCCCCCGTTGGCGAAGGATGAAACGGTCGTGCACAAGCAAAAGAGGAAGAGATTGATACCCTTCGTCTTTAAGACGCCTCGTGCCCTCGAAACGCCGGCAAAGTAGGCCAACAACGAAGCCGTGCCGAGCCCGTGAAAAGTCACAATGTAGCCCGAGATTACGTAAATTAGCAAACCCGTATAGGTCTTGGATTCGACATCCGGAGCTGAGGGGTTGGTATTCATCCCTGCCTCGGAGTGATCGACGACGGCGGCGTCGTCGTCGTGGGGGGTGTGGCCGGCCTCGATCTCAACGCTCCTCGACGAGTTCGCCGTCATCTTGGCTTTTCTAAGGAGGAGGACGAGGAGGGTGACGAAGACCTCGCCCCCAAGGAACATAAGAAGCATAAGAACGACGACCTGTGCGCTGGAGAATCTCTCCATCTCGACGACGCCGAGGCAGGACACGGTGATGGCGGAGGTGGACATGAAGAGCATGTCAAGGTAGCGAGGGGAGAAGCCGGGGTCGCTGGGCTCGAGGAGGACGAGGAGGAGGGAGCCAAGGAAGGTGAGAGAGAGGAAATAGCAGAGGTGGAGGAGGAAAGGGGTGATGTGGAAGGCAGAGAGGCGGTAGAGGAAGAGGAGGAGATCGTGAAGGTAATGACCGAGGCGGGCGGAGCTGTTGGTGCGGTTGATCGTTAATCCGTCAGCGTGGTACTCCGCGGAGAAGATAGCCATGGCACTGGATTATTCCAATTCCTCCGAGACGACGAGGAACGATGGGCAGTGGTTCGTTTATGTAGGCGAACAGCTCGAGCTGCTGTTCTCGGAATTACGTTACAACGAAGGTATTCATATATTTTTTTAATTTTAAATGAAAGTATTTTTATTTCAAATACCGTAGAAAAACCTCTCTCTTTTTTTTTCCCTTTTTCTTTTAACATTTACATCCCGTCAAGATCCATTTTTTTTTCCCGATATCAGAGGAGCGTTCCCATTATCCTTTTATATTAACTTTTAAATTAACCATAGTTTTGTTTTACTCTTACATATAATAAAAAAAAACAATTTATCAAATTCCACATTTAAATTTAGTAAATATTCACCCATCGCACTCTCAAATTAAATACAATTTCACTCCTAGGCTTCCACAATCTTATGATTACAAAATCACGGGCAGATCGTGGGAAAGCATATGGTCAGGTGTCCACAAACACACAGTGGGGCTGTAATTTCACGGTCAGGAATGTTTTTTTTCTTTTTCCCCAAGATTTATCGGTGAAATTTGAAAGAGGAAAAAAAAGGAAAATTCTTCAATTTAATTTAAGTGAGAAAAGTTAATTGATGATTTAGTTTACAATTATAATGAGTGCAGAATATTTTAGAGGATCAATATATATATATATATATATTTTAATAAATATAAATGTTAGATGCATATTTTAAATAGTTTTTAATTTAAAATATAAGTGCATGATTCAATGAATTACTTTAAAAAGTCTATAATTAATGAAAGGTTTTATCTATCACTATTTTTGGGAGATGTAGTTGACGACTTACGTATGATGCTTCTCGATCTAAATGATTGTTTAGCAGATTGAAAAAATTTTGCTCTTGAATTTATAAAACTTATATTATTTTTTTAATAACCTATTATCTAATTAAACTATTCTCTGCCTAACTAATATTAAAGGTGGACAGCCGTCTCTCTAATTTGTCCATTAAATAAATTCGAAAGTTAGAAATCGAATTATGATATTTGTTGGGTATCTATTAAAACATCTTTCTGCTATATATTACATCGGAAGACAATTTTCTTGAGGAAAATTAGATGGCTTGTGTAATATAAAATTATATTAATAGACAAAGATCAATCCCCACTAAATACGGGATATAAACCTTTTACTATATCAAGTGTTGGTAAGACAAATATCTATCGTAATTAATTTTTTTTATATTGAGATCGATTGGCGAGAGCATTGGGAATCAATTTTAATGTGTTAAAATATTTATATTTTATATAAAAATACATTATATGTCATGCATTTAAAAAAAACCTACATATCTTTAAAAAAATATTTCTTCAATTAATATAGATGGATATTACTCGGAAAATACTTATTAAGGACCTATCAAATAATAATAATAATATCATGGTTCAATCCCTTGTTATTACTTCTTAGAATTTTAAATTAAATCCTTGCTCTTTAAAATTTTATCATATTTTTTTTAATTTATTTTAATGGATGATATTCGCGAAATAAAATCAATACGTCCTCAAAATTAATCAGATAAAAAAAATTAAACACTTAAATTGTAAAAAAAAAAAAAAAAAAAAAAGAATACTGTTATAAGTCCAAATTAATCGATTCATTATACTTTACAGTCTTAATTTTTTAGTATGGATTAATACTGATCAGAGAGTTTGCCGAGAATTATCTCAATAAAATCTCTTCGATGTTTAAGTTATCACGAGACCGAGAAAGAATAAAGAAAATAGAAGGCTAAGAGAATTAGAATTAGTATATAATATATATATTTTTTAATTATTTATATAGTCTAATGCTTTCATACCAATTCATTTACATATTTAAATATATATATTATGTTGCTCAGAAATTCGATTGTTTTTTTTTTGTTGGTGTTTTGAATTAAATAAGTTAAATTATATAAATGGATCCTATTTAATATTATCAGCATTCGACGTGCGACCAATGGGCCCGGACTGGCTACACTGCTACGAGGCGACAAATAACAGTGCCTGTTTTTTTAGACCACTTTCTTCGGCGTTTAGGTAATGATGATAGCGGACCACTTATTTAGGTAGTTTCGTAATTTGTCGCAGTCATTAATCCCATTTATTGTAATAATTTAATTTAATTAATATCATTAGTCAGTGTGTCAGTGTGTTTTCGCTTTCAAAAGAATATTTGGAACATAGGCGGACGACTTGAGTCTTGACATCGCCTTTCACATGTGAAAGTAGCACTGTCAGAGAATCAACATATTTACATTACATTTTATTATATTTTAAATTTACGTTAATTTACTGCGCTTCAAATTTGAAATGGTTCGAATAGAGTTTCATATTTATCAAAATATATATTTTATTCTTTTTTATCCTTTTGCTAAATAAATATATAATTAATTAATCTGAGATTGATATTGTACGTGATACTGAAAATTTAAATTTCAGGTTTATTATATTCCTAAAAATATAATTTCCAGCATTATCATTTTTGTAGTTAATATTATGCAGATCTTGAAATTTAAATTTGATATCAGTATTTCTAAATATAATTAAAGACCATCTTTTTCCTATGACAGCTTGATATTGTATGTGATGTTGAGAATTTAAATCTCATGACAACTATATTTCTGAAAATTTAAATATCAGAACCCCTGTGTTTCTGAGAATATAATTTTTAGCACTATTTTTTTTTTCTAGACGAGTTTTATATCGTACATGGTGTTGCAAATTTAAATCTCAGAATCACTATGTTTATGGGAATATAATTTTTAACACTATCTTTTTTTTGCCAGCTTGATATCCAAATTTGACGGGAGAGATAAAAAAGAAATAAGATACGTTCTTTGATAAATATAAAACTATGAAACATTTTTTGAACAATTTTAAATTTCACGTACGTCCTTGATAAATTACCGTTAAATTTATAATAACACCCCCATTTAATTGATATATTTGCCGGTATAACTAATTCGAGCTGTTTTGAATTTGCATATTAAATATGATCAACTGATTCACAGGCTCTGATTTGTTGCGCTCATTGAATAATATATGTCGATCGTTTAAGGCGAATTGTATTTATAATATATAATTTGATCCCTAATAATTTATATGATATATAAACATTGTTTTTAATCATTTATTCACTATGTTATCGGATTTATCAATATCCAAACCCAATTCTCTACCCTTTAGCCTCGTCGATCCATTTTTTTTATACCAATTTACCAAACACAACTCCTGAAATTTGGAATTACCTAAAAAATGCAATATAGTTTCAGATTTATCAAATCGTACACCTAATTCTCCTTTTACCCCTCCCGCTAAATAGACCTGCAATTTAATGATATGAGAGAGAATTTTCATGCATCCGAGCCACAACTGGAAATTCCGAACCATCTAAACATGGTATTGAGAATTCAAATCCCAGCACCATAGTATTCATGGGAATATAATTCCCAGCACCACCTTTTTTTTTATCTGATTTCTAATTTATATCGGTCTGATTTCTGAAATATTACTGTGAATACCTAATAAAACCTCGAATATTAAAAATTTTGACCACGGATACACAGAGGGACACTACTCAAACTCAATGGACTTGGATTGGATTGAAAAAGAAGTGAATGAGACCATCAATGAGTTTTGACCGAAACTCATTGATGGACTTAGAGGAGTCCAAATTTCAAAATATTGACATAGACTGAAAGATCTTACAATATGAATTTTTGATATGTCGAGGAAACTTAGTTTTAATCCTCCTATCTTCCAATTTTAATTTGTGTCGAAAAAAAAGATGGTACTGGAAGTTAAAAAACTGGTGGAAGATGGTGGTAGTGGTGTTGAATTATGATTCGATACCCTTTGTGATCTTTGGAATTGGAATTTCGGCTGTCTTTGGAATTAATCGGCCTTGGAATTGGAATTGCAATCCACCACTTGTAGTCTTTGGAATTAAATTTCAGCATCATTTGTGGTGTTGCGATCCACTGGACCACATTGTGGTCTTTGGAATTGGAATTTCAAAGCACAATTGGTGTTCTGAATCTTAGCACCACCACTGTGATACAAGAGGACAACATATCTAGCGAACTAAAATGTGATACAAGAGGATAATGACATTTTATTCCCTTTTATTAAAAGACATTGACTAGGATGTGGTCGACCGTACCCAACATGTCGTGCCCAAAAGATCAAACTCAAATTTGATTTAAAGAATAATAAAAAGAGGTCATAAATGACTAAATTGCACATATAATTTTGTGTCCTTCCCTTCTTTACCACATATCAACAGCAGAATTCGATACAAACATTCCAGGAAGAACTAACCATGAATCATTCAAGGGAAACCACACAGTGGTAGCATAAACTCTGAAAAAATTAAAAAAAAAACAGGTCAATTGTATGAAAAAATAATAATAATCACACCTTGAAACAAAACAAAAGTAATTGAATACTTGCCTAATGATCTAGATATTCCCGAGATTAAGACTCACATGATAATTAAGAGGATAAACAGTAGTAAATAAGGTAAAATTAAACCACAAGAGATTCCTCATTGTGTAATGATATCATTCTCATGCTAACATATTCTGATGATAATGTGGGCATGACTCTTAAAATACATGCACATAAATGGCAAAGTAAGAGGAAAAATGACAGTTTAAAGAGTTTCAGAATACCAACAAAAAAAACAATGAAAAAAGAAAGTGAAAGAATTAAACTGAGGATATGATACCCAATGAAGGCTATAAATTCGCTTATCTAATTCTATCACTCGTCACATGTTGGATCAATGATTAATTTGGTAGAAAAATCCAATAGCAATGCAACAATTACTAAGCAATTTTGAAATAGAAATTGAATAATAGAGAGTTAGCATAAGCATGGTATACTTCTCGTACCCGTAGTTTGTTAGTGTAGTAGATGTCGAGATGTTTTATAAATCTCGGGAGTGGTATATGCAGATCAATTACGTATAAGAATAGCATACATACAGATGATATTAGTGTGCCGAAGTCAGTTTTTTAGTCACCGCATGAAGGAGACTCCTCACTTTGCAGATTGGGAAGAAGGTCGTCATTCATAATTGACATCGTCAATGCTAGAAAAGGAGGAGGAGATATTGGTTGCTGAAACATGGAGGATGTTGTGACTATGTGAGTAGTTCTTTTGTGAACAAAAATTATATAGAACCAATATGTTGATGTAGTGGTTGAGAGCATCTACAATGAAGAGGCATATCTTAGCTCTGAATTTAACCAAAAGTCTTTTTTTTTTCAAAAAAAAAAAAAAGAGAATTGAAAAGGAGCATCATTGTGAATCACAAGAGTGTCGTTGGAATTTCTAAAAAACATAAGAGAACGGGTTCTACATTGCTAAAACTTAGCTCCTAATGATCTACAAAAGCATATTATCAACGATGATCTGTTCTGCATGTAAAAGGCAAACAATATCTTTAAGGATTGACCGTATAATGTAGTATAGTTAGCATGGACAAACCAACTCCAAAAGGAATATCCTCGGGAGACGAATGGATCTTGTCAGCACCACTGTGATGATGAAATTGAAATTTCCAGCACCACTGTGGTGCTGAGATTGGAATTCCCAGCACCACAGTGGTGGTGCAATGATGCTGGAAATTCCAATTTCAACACCACAGTGGTGTTGGAATTGCGAATTCCAGCACCACTACCACCAGTTTCTCAACTTCCAGTACCATCTTTTTTTTCGACACAAGTTAAAATTGGGAGATAGGAGGATTAAAACTAAGTTTTCTCGACATATCAAAAATTCATGTTGTAAGATCTTTCAGTCTATGTCAAGATTTCGAAATTTAGACTCTTCTAAGTCCATCAATGGGTTTCGGTCAAAACCCATTGATAGTCATATTAACCTCTTTTTCGATCCAATCCAAGTCCATTGAGTTTGAGTAGTGTCCCTCTGTGTATCCGTGACCAAAATTTCTGATATTCAAGATTTTATTAGGTATTCACAGCAATATTTTAGAAATCAGACTGATATAAATTAGAAATCAGATAAAAAAAAGATGGTGCTGGGAATTATATTCCCAGGAATACTGTGGTGCTGAGATTTGAATTCTCAGTACTACGTTTAGATGGTTCGGAATTTCCAATTGTGGCTCGGATGCATGAAAATTTTCTCTCATCATTAAATTGCAGGTATGTTTGGCGAGAGGGGTAAAAGGGGAATTAGGTGCACGATTTGGTAAATCTGAAACTATGTTACGTTTTTTGGATAATTCCGAACTTCAAGAGTTGTGTTTGGTAAATTACTATTTTTTCTAAGCAATTATCTCCGAGACCTTTTTCACATTAATTCTGATTCGAAAAGAATGACACAAACATGGTTTTTTTTCCCCTCACTTTTTTTATATATATTTATTTTTAAAAATATACTATCTGGTGTTTTAAACATGCTCGATCCATTCGTCACGCTGATTATTAATCAACTTGAATTCACATGATATACGCCGTTTTAAATTAGAAATAAGAAGAAAAGGGTCTTTTATTATTATTATTATAATAAAATCGACGCGTTGAAACAATGAGTCAATGACCGGAATGGACGTCCAACAACCGGGCAGTTTGTCTAGCTGTGCAGGCAATTAAATGTCGATTATTATATATGGTCATTTTCTAAGAATTAAACTGGAGCTAAACTGGAAGACCGTGAAAAATTGGGAATTAAAACTGACCGCACTTTAATTAATCGGGTCATTTAAAACAATTTCGAATTTAACTCCTACTGACTTGACTATTGAAAAAGAACAAATTTGTAGTCGAATCGAGAAGAACTGATGGAATTTCAGACACCAGGAGTAAAACTTAATTATCATAATAAAAAATGAGTCCAAAATAATGGACCTCATGTTTTGCATGCGAAACGATGATAATAAAAGATTTAAATATTTAGATTCCCTAAAAAATTTAACAATAGGCTTACAAATTAAGCTAGGCTTTATAGCTCAATTTTGTTTATTTAATTTTCCTTTTAAAAAAAAAGAAAAAGAAAAGAAAAATAGCTACTGAACGAGGCTTCACCCATATACTTTTTCCTTTTCATTTTTGTTCGACATATTCAACCCATGATTTGTATTTATATTAACTGAACTGGCATAAATAGGTTGAATTCTTTGATTAAATTAAATTAGATCGAAAAATTATGATCTTATTGATGATGAATTCAACCTGAGTCCGGGTTAATTTGTAATGATTAGCATTTTATATCAGAATCATTTTAAATGGTTACACTATATATACTAAAAAAATCCCGAATGATAATTATATAAAAGAAGATAAACTATTAATTAAGGAATTAAAATGGATGAATATTGAATCGGTCTAACCTAGAGTATTAACATGACATATAATGACATATAACTCGATGCCAATTAAATTAATTAATTGGACTACAAAAGTACAAATCAACATGGGCAGCCTGCCACAAGGAAGTAAAATTATTAGAGGCTAATCATTAAAACCACGAGCAACTTCTGAGATTTAATTTGTTAAAAAAACTATCATGTAATTTTGTATTTTTAACAAATACAACATATACTTTTAAATTTAATTAATATTGTGAAAAATCTACCATGCACACTTGTCGATCGGTCCATTGAGCAAAATTTGTATTATCTCGCATATTCTCAACTTAATATATCTGCTGCAGGCAATTAATTGGATTGTAGAGCGCGGATCGAATTTGTGAATTGCGTGGCAACAATTCTTAGCCAATGCGGTTTGCGGAGCAAAATGAGTCAAATTTGGGCAGCGCACTGAGTCAGTTGAAGGCAAGGATATGATGGTCGATCGTTTCTGATGAACACAGTTCATTGAAATATGCATTAATTTTATAATGCATGCGATATATAATCGATCGGTCTGTTTCATTAAATCTGGTGTGAAAAAACATAAAACATTTTCGATTTCTTTTAAAGCAATTTGGATGTTGTACCGTGCTAGCTATTCTCCGGCTCGCTAGCAGCCCTGCTAAATGACAAACCTAACTAAACGAAATTCAATTAATAATGACGAGTTATATAGCCCATTTCATTGGCTAATCTTACTAGCTCGAGTTCCAAAATGTGCACTCCAAACTCATGATCGATATAAAATACACCAGCAAAAATATCTTAAACTGTGTTTAATTTAAAAAAAAAACAGAAAATAATAAAAAAATGCTTCATATTTTAGAAAAAAATATAATTCGAAATTAAGATAATTAAACTATTAGATATTCATGAAGCATCAGGTGTTTGGCTAATTATATATGTTGCGTTCCAAAAAACTTTTGAGCAAATATTACAGAAAATTAAAACATTTTCTTTTTAATTAGGATAAAAGTCATAATTATGGTCGAGCACTTAACACGTATGGTTGTTCGAAGCCATGCGTTTAAAATATAATTTCAATTTTCAGGTGTGTGAGGGTGTAGTCCACTAACCTTTTTGTTTTTTTAATTTGCAAGTTTTATTGCATCTCAAACCTTAACAATGTGTTTTATATTTCTTTTTTCACACTTGAAAAGACTTAATTAATTCCAAATGTGATTCTAGATTATATTTAATAACAACATTTTAAATAATTTTGTACTTAAAAAATTTAAATGTATTTTAGTGAAAGTATTTTACTTCAAAAACTAATAATATTTTTTCATTTTCTTATGTAAGTATTAATTACAACATAAACCTCTCAGTATATCTTTAGCATTTAAATGTAGTTTTAGCACAGAAAATTATATTTTTTATTCTTTTAATATAACATATTGCAAAAGAATCATAGAGTTTAACTTGTTGAAAAATAAAATTGAGCTAATTAAATGCTAGAAACATTATCAGTGATATAATAGTGATTATATATTTTGATGACATGAGGAATGAAGCACGTTGTAATGAAAATATAGTTACCTCATAACTACACCTAATTAAATAATGCTAATTCTAATTAAGTATTTTTGTATCAAGCATCCAATTTAGATAATTTATTTATTTGTTCTGGTTCATGATGCTACGGTGACCAAATGCAAATAAAAAATTAAATCGATCCCATTTCCCCACGATAAAAATTAAGTTTCATCACCTGATCGACGTGCATCGATCGCAAATGCAGTAATGCCACGCGACACAGTGACAGTTCGATAACGAACTAACGAGTCCGCACAACATCGTCTGTGTTTTTAATGCTCTACACGCAGCACTCCTCCTTCCCCGGTTCCACCATTTCATTCTCATGGTTATTCCTCTTCTTCTTGCAACTATCGCCTTTCCCTTCCTCGTACACCACGTCGAGGTTGTACAAAATCAACACCACGGTGAGCGACGACAACACCACCAGCACCGGCCCGAAAATCCAGAGCAGCAGCGGCAGCGCCGCGTAGAAGAGGCGGTTGCCCACGGTGTTGAGCGTGAAGCCCTTCTCGAGGAGGTCGGCGACGTAGTTGGCGGTGATGACGGAGGCCGCGCCGCTGGCCGCAGCCGCTGCGGGGGGCACGTTGATGAGGAAGTTGGCCTGGTTGACGAAGCGGATGGAGAGGGAGTGGCAGAGGAAGGCGAAGAGGAATACGAGGAGGAGGACGACGTACTTGAGCGCCACCATGAAGTCGCCGTGGGCGCCGAACACGGAGTCATACAGCGGCCGCTTCACGGAGTAAGTGCTGCTGAGGACGGCGGCCAGGCTGGTGCATAGCACGATCGAGGTCGTCGCCGTTAAAGTCGATCCCATGATCGTGTTCCGGATCGTTTGCACCGCCAATATGTTCTTCTTTTCATTGTCCTATAAAAAGATCATATTAAAAGACTTCAGCCAAGCATACCAACAAACACACAAGATGCTCGCACGGTATGTGATGAAACAATTGCTTATTTTACCTTTATGATGGCTTGCACCCAGCGACGGCGGCCGGCGGAGTTGATGCCGATAATTGTGTGCAGTGGCTTGGAACGGACTTCGTGGATGAGCCAGAGGTTGTAGGCGATGTGAAAGAGGAGGCTTAAAGGCACCAGCACGAGATCGAGATAGCTCTTCCTCCACTCCATAATTAATTCTGCTAGCTAGGCTAAATAATTAATATAAATGGTGCCTTGCCACTGCTGCTCCAAAGTGCATAAGTGGGAGCGAAATGTGAGTGGTATTTATAGATGGCATATGTCAACTTAATTGTTGCTAAACAACTGTGGAATTCCACGGACGCATAGCACCAACAAAACGACAAAGACAAAATCCCGCCACCTTAATTAACTTCTTTACATCTTTACAACAGAAACTTATTTGGGCAGCAGAATTTTTTTTCTTTCTATTTTCGTGTTTCCCTGCTCGTATTAAATTAATTAGCTTTACTATATATATATATATATATATTATATATGCGCTAAATGTCGAATGGTTAGTTTTAATTAATGGTGGTTAATTAGAATGCGCTGATCATGTCAGCACAAAAAGGGTTTAAATAGGTATTCTATCTCCTAGATTTAATTAACATGACTACTACTCGACCAGTTTGGAATAAGTTACTGAAAATCTACATTGCCTTTTTACCATAATTTGTTATAATCTAGAGTGGAAGAATAATACACATCAATCAAAATAACTCAAAAATACACAACCCAAACATATAAATAGTACTGGAAGCCCAGAATTGGAGCTATAGATCCTGCGTTTGTTCTACTTTATATGGAGTTTGCTTATCAGATTCTTTGCCATACACAGCTATTAATTCTAACTTCAGTGACAAATGCACAATTATTATTGATTGTTCCAACCAAACATATAAATAGTGGAAGCCCAGTGTAATTTTATTTTTTCAGACATTGACAATGTAACCAACTAGTCACCATCCAAACCTAATTAACTTGCATGCCAGATATCAAGAATAGTATATATATAACTTATTAATTATATTGAACCTCCCCAAAAGACAAACAATATAGCAGACAAAGCGAGTGATCTCCCAATTACCTTGGTCACATAACTATCGGTGTACATATATTTAGGTTTAATTAGTTAACAGTACTCCAAAAGATGGCCTATCAAATAATGTTTATCGTATTTAATTTGATCACCGAGATGCTTTTCCTTTTGTCTTTCTTAGACATATATATATAAATATTTGAACCATTATGGATTTATGGCTATGTGTGCATGTAATTAAAAACATAAAAGCATACACACTAACAATTGGTGGATAGGGCTGATATGAGCAAGAGAAAAATTTGCAATGGCCACTTTAATTTCCATTTGATTATGTATATCAACGTGGAAAAGCAGTTACTAAGTGTGTATATTGAACATAGATCAATTTTCTTATCCTCCGGCGAGGTGACTTGATGAATCACCAACTATACACGCACGCCTTTCTCTGTTAGTGGCGCTGTGTGATCTCCCACTAGCGCACTATTTTCGCGATGACAAAATTCGGAAGACAAACTAAATTTCATTATCCAAGAAATTAAACAAGTTTTGCTAACCAATTGATAGCTTTTTATGCCATATTGAGGTGTCAAAAATGGCATTCATCTGCAAAGCCATCTGCTCGTAGATTGACACTGAGTGTCCGGTGCCACCGCTACTACTAGGCAGATCGCTATTCCCCTTAGAGCATTGCCCAACTGTTGATCCATCTGGGGACTCATCGATCCTTTGGATTGACATTGTTTTATAGACTAATCCAGCTAAAATCTAGCTAAAAAGTTTCGATTATGTTTATCACCGCATCCTACCCAATTTCTTGCACTCCTCTCAACTTCGAATATGAACGAAACAACTTTTACTTTGATCGGTTTCCAAAATATAATAAATCAGTGCTCTCAGTTGATAACACTTTTTTCTCCCTTACGTCTAGCAATACGTACGAATGGCATTTTGATTCTGGTTCATATGATCTTTGATTGTTTACTTTTATAAATGGCACTCTTGGATTCTAGTCCTAAAGATCAATATTTGATACTTGAGATTAAGATAGAATTTTCAATGATAGACAAAAATTCATGTAGAATTCCATCCCAATTACTGCTCAGTTGATAAAGACAAAGACAATGCGCTATGGCCTATGGTTTAAGCCCAAACTCGCCTTGTCTTGTAGTCTGAAACTCGGATTAGTGTTGCCTTGTCTTTTGCTTCTTTTCTGATAAAATCGATTAAAAGAAGATTCAATTGAAAAGTACCATTCTTTTACTATTGGATCAAATTAAAGATTTCCTCCCTGATTTTGTTGATCAAATCCGGTTCGATTATAGAAACATTGTTCACATCTAAATGAGGCTAGCTCTTTACTTAATTACTATCGCCTAAATAAATAAATAAATAAATAAATTTGCATATCGAGTTTTGGCTTTAGACATCAAAGTGATGTCTGACGACGAATCCTCTTAATTTTTTTTGTCACAAAATGCATAGTATCATAATTAAATTACGTGTGGAACATATATGTTCAGGCCGTGAATCATATATATGGATATATAATAATTCTTTTGCATAGAACATTCGAATTAAACAACGACGATTTTTTAGGTATCAACGCCGAGACAAATCTATCTTCGGGAAATAATTAACACCGGCCAAGACTAGCTACTCGCAATTGAAATGTGCTAAAGCTAAGGGAGGTATAGCTTTTCACTAATATCTCAGATATGAACCTTACATACCATGTATATGCAAAAACCAGAAATTACATATACGCGCGATACAGATCAAAGTATACAATCCATGGATCATCAAGAATCCAACTCCTGCCATGTTAATTAACAAATCCTCGATCATATATATCTCTAACCAAAAATCCTCGATCATATCAAGTTCCTCATCAGCTTCTTGCCCTTCTTCGCCGATGGTCTCGCCTGCGCCCGCAACGCAGCTTGCAGCAGCCGCTCGAAGTCTTCCTCGTCGCAGGGGATCCGCAGCCCGCCGGCCTGGTCGAACCCGAACTCCTCCGTCACCCTCTCCATCAGCGGCCGGAACACCGGCAGGCATAGGTAGCTCGTAGGAATCACGAAGCGCCTCAGTTCCTCCCCCACGTACACCGCCATGCACCCCTTCGGCACCGCCGTCTCCTTGCCATGCAACAGCGAGTCCTTGATCGCCTCCTTCTCCCTCTGCAACGACTTCTTCCTCCCTTTGATGAAGAACAGCACTACTGCCATATTCTTCGGACTCAGGATCCAAATTAATGATGTCGATTAATGCTCACCTTAACTTCACTCGCATGGAATTAATATATCATCGCAATGTCAATGATAAACATAGTGGAGCTGGAGCCTGGATGTATTAAAGAAAACGTCCAACTAGATCTCCCTGCAGCCTTCCATTTTCTGAGAAGGCCGTCATGGAATGCACTACTTGTCCCTTCTCTATAATATTGTGTGTACTTTGGTGTATGGCTAAAGAATCAAAATCCAGGGGTCAGATTTATAAGACGTTGTCTTATATAAAGAATATGTATGACGACTTCAAGAAATAATAAATTTGTGTTTTCTCTATTCACTCTTGTGCGATTAATTTGAGATATTCAAGCTAGCTAATTTGGTGGTATGCATGTCTACTTGTAATTAAGTATATGATAATCGATCGTTATCTTTTCTTTGCAGACCTAGCTAGCTACTCATACTAATTAACAAATGAAGCATGCTTGATACAATAAATTAAATAAAGTCCAATCGAAAATTAGTATATATTTAATTTTTGCGTTTCTTAGCGATTTCCGCAAGTGCACTTTGTTAATTAAGAAAAAGAATTGATTCCTAATTAGTGAAACAATATCAATCATTATACTGAGGAAGGGCTTTATTTTTGTGGGATTTTTTTTTTAAATTAAGACACGGAGAATTAAAATTACTGACTACATGCCAGCTTGCGTAGCGGAGGAATATGCACTTTTGATTAACTGAATATTAATTGGGAAGAGAGCTGATTAATATAATTTAGGGAAAAAAAATTGTATAGAAAAATATAGAAATGGATTGTAATATCTTGCATAAACAATAGAAGATGGAACATTCGCGTTAAATCCTATATTACTGCATCATTAATTGTTGATTAGCCCAATGCAGACAACGACGCTAACTTATCTCTTCGCCAATGAGAACTCCGAGGCGATGAGGATTTTTAACGATAAACCATACACAGGGATTTGGATGGCATTGTTGGTGTCTAGCTGATTAATTTGAGATTTTAAAATCTTAGGATCTACTTAATCTTAATCAAGGTTAGTGTTGTTGGAGTTCAGTCGATTAGTTCAAGACTGTTCCATGCATTAATGTGACCTAATGGCTATTGTGATCATATTAATGACCCAATATATTATTAGGATACTTTTTTCAGGCACTGGGGCAGGGAAGGCTGTGTGAAGAAAGGTCGATCAAGGGTCTAAATAAAATTTTCACTTTCATCGTGAAAGAGCTTTGGCGCACTACCTTGGTAAAAAATTTCTCATATAATTTAAAAGTCATGAAAGTAGTTTTTTGTTTTTTTATAAAATAAGATAATACAGTAAATTCTTTTCTGAATTTACGAAAATGTTATGACTATTTTTATTTAATAAAAATTAATAAATCATACCTCGTTCTTAATAATGATGGATTTTTCAACGATAGAAGATTTTATGTTGGATCCTGCTGCTCATTTTGGGTATAGAGTTGGTGAGTGTATGTACACGGTATCGGTGCACCTGACGCTCTTAAATTACTATATTTTTTAGAATATCCAGTACTATTAAATTGATTAGTACCGTCAATCTAGCTAGCGGTCTCTATCAATCTATCTTATAATCATTGTAAGAAAGATAAATTACGAAGAATCTTATAGACTTTCATGAGATCATCTAAATCTAGAAAAAGATTTTAGATCTTTTCGAAATCAATTCATATCACTTTTGTAAATATCGTCGTATCTTAACCACCACGTCATCTCGTAAAAAATAAATTAGAACATCTAAATATACTAAACTGTTGCAACTTGGAATAAATTTGTGCATATATATACATGTTTGTGGTACTTTTGCATTATTTTTATAAATCATGCATAAATCTAAAAGACTTGATTATTATTCTATTCAAGGATTCTAATAATATGGCAATTGAATAGTCTAAGAGTCGATAGTAATTTAAATTCATGTGACAAATTTCTGGACAAAACTCCTCATGGAGTGGCAATTTATTATTCAAATGCAAGGTTAATTATATTAATAGGATGAGAAGGTGAAATTTATAGGAGCCTAAGGACGGAGCGGTGATTATTAGGAAAAGAAAATTTGACAGTGGAAAAAATAAAACAGCTGGAAAAGAGAAAACAACGGGGAAGGAATTAAAGAACATCGTATAAGATTTTCAATCGAGGGAAGGTGATGAATATAGGTCCATCCCCTCAGAATCAATTTCTGCCGACAAAGCTTCAGTCGACAGTCTCGAATGGGAATATACTACGTACGTCGTTATGTCGACATGTTCGTAGTCAATCATTAGAACTTTTCCAACAAGATTATCGTTGACTGATCAATTTAATCGCTTGATAAGTCGTAAAAGTGAGAGAATTTCGGCTAACTAAACCAAATATCGATCCAGTCCGTTGAAAACTCTTTGGAGATTGGCCAATTTACCAGACGTTGATCCTGGATTGTGCGTCTATAATCACTTCTTCAAAGTCAAACTTTAGCCGTCTTATTCCAAATCAACCTACCACGAGAGTCAATGGCAAATTCAGTCAAAACATCTATTTTCGTATGCTTTTTGCCCAGCAATAAAACAAACAAACTTCTCCTGTCCGCGCTGATCGTCGTCTTCCGGCCTCGACAGACCATTGCGCCCTTACCTTAATTCCCCATTCGAACATCTTCGTGAGCCGGATTCCTTGTTCGCCTGCAGGATCCCTCGTCCCGGCTGGTCTCCTCAAGATCGAGGTAGGCATTCTCGCCCGGTGCTTCCTATGCTTAGATCGCGTTTTGCCGTTTTGTTGCCTGTCGATTATTTGCGGAAGTTTTCACAAAGGTTTTAACTTTAGGTGCTTCCATGGAACATTTTGACGTCGATATGCTTTATTCGATTCGGGTATAACAGGTGTCGCCAGCGTACCGGGGGGATTCGTGCTCGAAATGTGTGGAAATTCGTGTGGTTTATAGAAGCATCTGAGGTAGTTAGTTGAATCGTGGATCTTTGGTTTATCAGAAAATGGCGGATGGATCGAAATTTGCTGCGATTATTGGTGGCGGGGTTGGAGGAAATGTCGTTGGGAATGGGTTTTATGATATCGGATTTTACCAAAAGCTAGATGAGGGTTCTAACATGTCGATAGATAGTGTTAGAAGCCTTCAGACGAGCATTGATGATGGGTCGGCGGCCATGTCCGTGGAAAATAGCAGTGTCGGATCGAACAACTCTAGCACTGGAATACTGCACCATACTGGACTCCGCCTATTCCTAGGTGTCAATTTCTCCGTGAGGCATAGCGTGCTGAGACCTGGTAGGGTCTCTCATGCTATGAACGAAGATGCTTTGGCTCAGACCTTGATGGACTTACGGTATCCTACAGAGTCTCTCGAGAACTATGATGAATGGACCCTTTATCTAAGGAAGTTGAATATGGGGGTGCCCTTTGCTCAGGGTGCTTTTGGGAAGCTCTACAAGGGTACTTATGATGGACAAGATGTTGCTATCAAGCTGCTGCAAAAGCCTGAGAATGATCGTGAGAAGGAATTAGTCATGGAGCAGCAGTTCAGACAGGAGGTTATGATGCTTGCAAATCTCAAACATCCAAATATTGTCAGATTTATTGGGGCCTGCAGGAAGCCGATGGTATGGTGCATTGTGACAGAGTATGCAAAGGGTGGCTCGGTGAGGCAATTTCTTATGAAGAGGCAGAATATATCAGTGCCTCTAAAGCTGGCAATCAAGCAAGCAATAGACATTGCTAAGGGGATGGAGTATATTCATGGCTTGGGATTCATACACAGGGATCTTAAGTCTGATAATCTACTTATATTTTCAGACAAATCAATTAAGATTGCTGACTTTGGGGTTGCTCGTATTGAAGTCAAGACTGAAGGAATGACACCTGAAACTGGAACGTATCGGTGGATGGCTCCGTATGTAAAGTTGGCCTTTCATTAATTTTTACCATTTTAACACCTATTGAAGTTCTCACTGAAGGACACTAGTTTTCTTTCTCATCATTAATTAATTGTATTTTTTGACAAGATAGGATTCTTTCATTCTAGGTATGTTGACAAGAGTTTTAGACTGCCATATCAAAGTATAAAAATGTGATCTTACACCAAAAAAGATAGTAAATTAAGGTATTTAGTATATAACATCATGTACGAGTAGGAAAGAGAGTTATTTAAGTGCATAGACAGGGAAGAATCAGCAATCTAGATCCAATTAGGCAATTTTCAGCTAAAAAATGCTCTTACTAGTAACTGCTGATAATTCATAATAAAATCCTATCTTAGTTTGGTCGAGATATCTTTCCTTCAAGTTGTGGTAATGATTTCTTTGATTGATTTTTGTTCTCTTTGATTGCTCGAAATGTGTGTCGCTGCTTGGTAAGAGATCTTCTATGCAGTTGGACTAAGATTTTGTTCAATTGAGAATGACTTCCTGAGTTTGATTAAGGAAGCCAAGGCTTCGGGATATTATATTGCAAATTATATTTGCTGTTAGATTACTTCCCTGAGTTTGATTATCCATAGATAAGCCAAACATCTTAGTGTTGTTCACACAGCCCTTCATTGTATAATAACAAAGAAATTCAAAGATTGATTAATTCACCTAGATTGAATTATTACTAATTAAAGAAGAGTGGCCGGACATGCTTTTTTACTTTGATTAGACGTAAATTGGAATATCTTGGTAGGTTGGGTGGTAAGGATACCCTAAACTCCTCCAGAATTGAATAGAATGAATACCTGACAATTTGGTTTCAGGGGCTTAACCATTATCATCTTTTTTTTCTTAGGACTCAGGGATGGTGGATAGTTTGTGAGTGAAAGAACACTAGAGTCTAGAATGGCAAAATGTTCTCTTAGTCTTATCTGTAGCAAAGGATGTTATTTTCCCTTGGATGTGCACTTTTTATTGCCAGATATAGGATATTTACTGATATTCAACCTATTAGCCAACTAGGTATAAAAGATATATGTTTTATGCATTGCTCTGTGATTAAGAAAAATCCATCCGAATTTGTTTCTGTGTTCCTGCATTATGGATTGCTACTAAATTTGCTTCTTAACTACACCCATGGTTCTCAGTGAAATGATACAGCATAGACCATACAATCAGAAAGTTGACGTGTACAGCTTTGGCATTGTTCTCTGGGAGCTTATAACTGGAATGCTCCCTTTCCAGAATATGACAGCCGTGCAGGCGGCATTTGCTGTTGTGAACAAGGGAGTACGTCCAATAATACCGCAAGGCTGCCTCCCTGCACTTAGCCAGATCATGACCCGCTGCTGGGACCCTGATCCTGATGTGCGGCCATCCTTCTCCGACATTATTGGTATGCTAGAGAGTGCAGAAGAAGAAATTGTCAATACTGTTCGTAGAGCCCGGTTTCGTTGTTGCATACAGCCAATGACCTTTGACTGAAGTTTCAGTGAGTGAAAGTACCGATTGTTTCATGCAATGGAGATTTTTGGATGGACTGCAGATCAATCAGATAAAACTTATTACAATGAGGTTTATAGTCTAATTGCCTTTTATGGACTCAATTGTTCCAAATATCCTCAGATAGATAGGTTCTCATCTATCTGAATAGTAGTTGGACTTTCTGTTGAATAGCTACAAATCAATGTATATCCATTTAGCTTGTCTAAGTGTTATGAGTTCCCAAATCCAGTTTGCTCTGGCTTCACATTATTCTTATATTTGTGTATCTTCTATTCTTATGAACAGGGGCTTCTGTGTGCCATTAAAATGCAACCGATGGTTTGAATCTGTATGCTTATAATTGAATACAAATGGTTTCTTTTACAATAGTCGAGATGAGACGTACAGTTGAAGGCATGACCCATACAATCACTTATTCTCAGCTGGACTGGGAATCATGTGGTTGATGTTTGCCACAAACGAAGTGCCAACTCGAGTATGACATATGTTCTCTTTATTGACGCTCTAAATCCAATGATTAATGAATTACGCATTCCAGATGGAAACATCAACCCTACATAGAAGTGTGTAAACGATATTTCCACCCCCACGGCAACGGTCCGTCGGTAAGAGTTTGGACGATCACTGTGACAGTCATGGTTCAATCCCTACCGACCATAGTTCACGGAGAAAATTTCATCATTTTTCATTCGCTCGCGGATTGCGGAGACAGATCCCCGTTTTCCAACTAGATTGGTGTAGGATGTGGATTCAATTGACGTACATATCCCTCACAGCGACTTAGCGGCGTGTCATCCTGATTTACTCTTGTAGGCCGGTGGAGACTCTTCGGAGGCCGTAGGACAGAACCGGTTCACCAAGTGGATTAGTTGGACAAAACTTAGATACCACTTGTTAATAAATAAAAAAAAAAAGTTTAAACGATATTTCCTAGTATCTTACCTCTTATCTATTTTCTGGAATTCATTCTATCTAAAATCATTTTGAGACGGAATGATTGACACGGGAGGCGTGTTGAACCTTAAAATATTTCATACCCATTAGCTTTTTGTTCACGAGTACAAACTCCTTTATACCATTGTATTAGAAGTTGATCTTCTTTCGACTCGGAATGGACTGAGCTCGACCTGATTCAAAAGTAAGAGAGGACAAGTGAAATCAATGACAAAACTAGCTGCTTCTCACAGTCGGTGGAATAAAACTTCAACTCATTCTCCAGCTAGCTGATGATGATATTTGAAAGGCATAATGGGCGTTCATTTGAAGTTAAAATTTCCAGTACCTAGGATCCTTCAAGACGGCAAGTACATGGGACCGACCACAAAGTGGAAACTACGACTACGTACCATATTGAACTGCAAAACAGTACGAGACACCCAATCTACAGGAATACATTGAGATTTTGCTCTCCTTAAAGTGCTCATAACATCCGATTGAAGTCAAAGGTCACTCCTCGGGCGTCCTGTGCAATTGGAAGTCCCAGAGTTAGCTTCGATTGCTTTGCAGGGCAAGTCTGATCGGTGGCTGCTCTTCTTGCCAAATGCCACCTGTTTCATTAGTCTGAGTTGATAAAAAACTGATTGGATTCACAAACTGGAAATTAGACTGTGCCTCGTGTGGAAGACAAGATTCAGTTGACAGAAGAGAGAGAACACACGGATTCGGTGCTCCATTGAATTTACAAGATACAGCAGGTGCTACCGGATCTGTGGAATAAGATTCATGAGACCCATTAGAAACTTGAACAAGTAGAGCAACTCATCTAAAGCATATAATACATAGCATGCTAACATGAATGATAACCATCATTTCCATTAGCTTTTTAAAGATCATAAATTGGTAAAAGTTAAGCGAGTCATCAATAGAACATGGACCTCTAGTAGGCAAGTTTACTAATTTAATAGGCAATCAAGGTGCAAAAGATGACAGATAATATACTGTTATGTTGGACTAACTATAAGATGACAGGAGAGACACATGGTAGCTAATCCTCCAGCAGAAGTGTGATCATACATGTAGATCATGATAGTGTCCTCCAACAAAATCAATTTATCAACAAGAAAAGCTATTCTTGGTCTCTTTATGAACTTATTTTCTGGGGATGGAATATGAGTAAGTGCATGCAGAAAGTTGTCATATGTTGGCGAATAATAAGAAATTTTTTTGACATTAAAATTCCAATATAATTCCCCCAATGAGAGATGTTTCGCTTTTGGGACTTTGGAGCAATTATTTCATCTCTATATGAAAATTCATACATGGGTCTTGCTACTCCTTATCTTGTGTGACAATACTATAACATTAACATGCACAGCATAGTTGTTAATAACTTCATATATAATCATTTGCCGAAGTTCAGAGGAGGGACGAGGGGTGGTTGGACTACTCTGCCTCAATTTTCTTACTGTACTCATAACTAAAATCATGCCATAGAAGCGATTAGCACACTAATTAAGATAAGAAATGGAGTAGCCAAGGAACTAAAAATGCCTAGCTGAAAAAACTTTATACCAGCAGTATGGCAAAAGGGAGAATTTCAATTGTATAAAGAATATTAAGTTCCATGTTGCCCAGATATCGCACAGAAAATGCAATTAAAAGTAAGATTTTAAAAGCATATGTAGCCATTATGCAGTCGGCCTATTAAATATAAATGTAGGGGCATGTGAGGTGGCTTTTAAAAAAATAAATTAATTTATAATGCTAAAACGTTTAAAATACATATCACAAATTATACTAATTGGATTATCCAATTACTAGTTTTCTACAATAGCATATAATCCATACATAATCTATATTAATAAAAATTGTAAATCATATTATCTAAGTAACATGCATACAATTGAACACTAGAAGAAAATTAACAAACTACCATCTTCAAAAATTAACTTATAAAAGAGCTTCATTCTCTGTTATCCCTTGACAAGGGACAAGGGAAAGTAATATCTGATTGAATCCGAATTGGTTTGAATGAACTGCAATTTTATTTTTTGGGTGCCCTCATATGGGCGACAAGTCTCATATGTGATTATGTGTATCACTTAGTCCTTGGTATTGAAGGCAAACAAATATACTGCATATGATACAATTTCTTACGACATACGCTGAGGAAGTCATAGATGAGGCGTCCTATGCTACTTTTTTAAAACAATGACAAAAGGTACTGACATTTAAGAAAACAATGTTTTTGCAAGACCCCTGAAAGCATATACTAAGGGCACCTGCAATGGGGTGTTAATGGGGGATGTTATAACACCCCCCTTGCGTTCAATGCATTGTGGAGTGGTGTTATAACACCCCTCCACTTGAACGCGTTCAAGTGGGACTGTGGTGGGCCAGCTAGAGCTGGTAGCTGGCCCACCTCATATTTTTTTTTTAATTATAAAAAAAATAATTAACGGCTATTTGAACGGCTAGTTCAAAATAAATTGATTAATTTTTTAACGGTTATTTTGTAACGGCTAGTTCGAAATTTCATTTATATATATCCATCAAAATGCACACATATTTTCATTCCAACTCACTATACTCTCCAATTTTACTCTCTAAATATCCTCTCCATTTATTTTGTTAGGTTCCTGCAATCTTATTTTCTATCCGAAATGGATGAAAATAATAGAGCATTTTTTACAAATTTCTTGAATTCTACCAGCAACCCACAAGAATATTCTTCTTCTCAAAATCCACAAATTCCACCAAATTATCAATACCCACATTCATTTCCAAATATACCGTTTCCTCCACAAATTCTTCAAAATTTCCAAAGTTTTGGAAATTCTATGAATCATCTGAATTATGCCCCTCGAGGTCCATATCAACCGCTTCCAGCCGAATATTGGCAAAACATGAGTCATCCGTATTTTACGTCGTCGGTTGTTCATGGATATGGTACCCCGCACACAACTGATATGTCTTTCACTCCTCCAATATCGAATGAACCTGTAACTCCGACTTTTGTCCCAGAGACTCAACTTTCCGACTGTGAATCTCCAATTGAGGTGGTCAATTTTGAAAAAACGATTTCAAATGTTGAGGGTATAAGAAAGCGTTCAAGTTGGACAAAGGTTGAAGACGAGGTCTTAGCGAGAAGTTTTGTCACTATCAACGATGATCCAATAATCGACAATGATCAAAAGACAGATGCTTTTTGGGGACGTGTTGCAAGCTACTACAATGAGAATCGTCCCTCAGATTCAAACACCAGAAGTGCAAATGTTATACGATCACATTGGCACAATACAATCCAAAAGAAGGTATATCGATTCAACGCAAATTATAATAGTGTTTACAATTCATATCGAAGCGGTCATAGTGACGAAGATATATTGAGGTTTGCGTATGAAAAATATCGATCCGAAAACAATGGCATTGTATTCAATCTTGAGCATGTATGGAGAATTGTCAAAAGGCACGATGTTTACTCCATACCCAATCGATCACTTTGTGACCACAAAAAAGATGAGGACCGGGAGCAAGCAACACCTCCTCCAACCAAGATGTGAGTATAAACCTAAATGATGAAAATATTCGTCCAATGGGACAGAAGACAGCAAAAAGAAAGGGAAAAGGCAAAGTAAAATCGACCATGGAAGATGCATCGATAAACTCTGATAATATTTTATGAAGTTCACCGAGTATACAAGCGTGAAGAAGTCCGAAGTCGATCTGAAGCAAAAACAACTCGAAGTAGAGGAGATTAAAGCAAAAGCTGCTTTGTCCAAATCTGAAGCTAAGAATCGTCACTTGAAGTTGAAGGAGTATAAAATATTGAACAAAGACACCTCGCAGATGACAGAGGAGCACCTTATCATACATGAATGTCTATGCCAGGATATTAGGTCGAGATGGAATATCTAAATTGTTTACTCAACGTTCATTTTCTAGTATTATTGTATTTTCGAGTGATTGTAATTTTTAATTATTGTATTTCTCATTTCGATTAATGTAATTTTCAATTATTATAATTTTGCAAAATAGTCGTTGGAAACTAGCTGTTGCAATTAGCCGTCAGAAATTAACTATTGTAAATATTTTAATATTTTAAAACATTTTTAAAATATATTTATTTAATATGATATAATTTTAAGATAATTAAGTAGACGGTGGGACCCATAAATAATGAGTGTTAATGTTAAAAGGGTTGTGGGTGAAAGAGATATGTTGTTATAATGAATATGTGACAATGGACCCCATACTCTTTAATGAGGTGGAGGGTGTTATAATGGAAGAGGGTTGTGGATGCTCTAAGAATGGTTTGAAATACCGTGCTGCAGCTGGTGCTGGAAGCTTGAAGGAACAATAGGGTTCTGGGAGCTTTTTTCTGTACCATTAGTGGGAGATGCAACCAATAAACAATCCGAAGGAAGAGAACAACACAAGGAGGAAAAATGAGATGCAGAGGAACAAGGAGGAAGGAAGAAGACTTCTATTCAGCATGGTGTAAGGTTCTGCCAGCTTATCATCATCCAGCAACTCTGCTGGCCTCCTTCAATTTATGCTGAGGTTTTGGCGATCAACCTCCCCAACAAGTTCTTCAATCAATATTGGATCTCACTATCTACCTATGACGTGGTTTCTATAGGTTCTAATGTTGATGTCTCTATAAAACTCAGTAGAGAAAAACAAAATTCAAAAACTTATCTGATGTACTGTTTAAGATATGTGGCATTTCTTTAGTTTCTAACAAAATATTTAAACTAAAGCCTAAACTTTCTTTGTTAAAGGAATCTTAAAGGTGTTGAAGAATGTCAATCCACTTTCTTTGTGCATTACAACATAGGTGGGAATTAGTAGTCGTTAAATGGGTAATTCAACCATAAGTCAAAAGCTTTGCATGTCAGAGAATTGCATTTAAGTGGGCGGATGGAGATTAATGCAGTGATAGAATTCAAAAGCTCTCAGTCAAAAAGATGAGACAAGGTTTGATGTCATTACCTTTATTGAATGGCTCAGCGTTCATGTCATTGAAAGGCAATAACTTATTGAAATCATGGTGAACAGTTGACATGTTTTTTGATACTCCAGTGTTGGGAAAATGTAGTTGTCCATTAGCACCTCCTAATCTACTTGAAGTTACCCATCCGTTAGGACTCAGGTCAAAACCACTTAAGTCAGCCCATCTGGAAGAGTCCATGTCTGTCACCTGACCAAAAGAAAGTTGACCGAAAATTGAACTTGTTTGCCGGCTATCATCTGTATGGACAGAAGAAAATTTTCAGGGATCAAAACTAGAGGGGATTTACAAAGAAATATTGACATTGGGAAGAAAAAAACTGAAGGATGCTAATTAGATACACCCATGCAGCAAAATTTGGCTACCATGAAAAATTCTCCTTCTCATCCAGCTCAATGGGGCATAGAGACGGTGGTATCAAGGTGAGACAACATAAAAATATAAAAAGTTCTAAATTACTTGAGATGTTCAAAAAAATTTCATTACATTTTGTTCAGATCAAGGGTCACATAATGAGATGGGAGCATCAAATCCCATTTAGGTTCTTGGGCAGCATACGGCAACCACAATCAGTATGGATAACCATGCGGATAGGTCAAATGCCATCCTATGAATGATTTCATACTTAAATGTAAAATTTGATTTCATCTCTTATAATCTTGATTATCTTATAGCCACTAACTTTAGTTCCTACTCCAGGTTTATTCCTTGGTTTTCCATCCAGATTACCAACATTTTCGAGGAAACTGCCAAATGATAAATTTCTCTAAAAAGTGTGCACCATGGGAGCAAATTTTTTTCATTAAAAATAACATGACTGGAAAAAGAACCTAGTTGAGGTCGTGATTAACAAATTGGGAACATCACAAGTTCAGTAGTTAAATCGAACAATGTATAAAAAATTATTAATTAAATGAGATATTCCAAGACCAGGCCTCAGAGCTATTTCATGGACTTGGTAGATGATAGCTAGGTTTTGTTTTGAATTCTTTTTCCCTTTTTTTTTTTTGGCTGTGTGTGTGTGTTCTTAGGCGGCCTTAGTCATCAAAAAGAAAAAAAATATATCCAAAAATAATATTTTGTTATCGAAGTATTACCATAATTTGATGCAGAAAATGTGGCCGAACCAAATGAAATTGTCTTTGGAAGTTGTCTGCGTCGACGAGCATTATGTTCAGTTAAGCGTCTTCGGCAGCTTCGCTTATTCTGGTCAAACTCGGATAGATTATGAAACCTGAAAGATAAAATCATCATCATATTAATATCAGAAGATGAGTAATTGGGTGAGACCTACATTATTGCTCCTTTACCAATCAGCTTGAATAATTTTATATAATAATATACTCAAGACTCTCTGGATCAAATAATTACCAAGTACCATTACTATGCAAGCACAAATAAGCTTCTTTTACCTTACTGGAAAAGGATTCATCATCTAAACTGCCCCTCCTCCTTTCCCTAAGAACCTTAGGGGCTGTTTGATTTGCATGCAGTTTTCTGGAAAACAGAAAACAACTTTTTTCTATTTTCTAGTTTTCTAGAAAATTTTCTCTCCGAGGATGGAAAACGCCAACCAAACGTTATTTTCTTATTTTCTCAGAAAATAAAAATAAAAAATAAAAAATTTTCTACAAACCAAACGCTACCTTACTTTCTTAGCCAAACAAAAAAAAACTAGATAAATGTCCAATTTCTAGGTTACGATGAGTTGATTTAATCGTTTAACTAGATATAAAAAGCACTATGCTAAGTCATTACCTGCTACATTGTTGACAGAACCTGCATATCTGGCCATCAATAATAACCTTGGGAGCCTTGGAATGGCTTCCACAGACTCTATGCTTCCTGTGATAGTCTTTGCAACTGCTGAGATTTGCATTACAACCATCAACTTGGCAATACGAATTTTTTATGTTCTGCTGTGATACCTTCACTTTTTTAACCAAACCATTGGACAGGTTCATGAACGCCAAAGAAGAAGAATCTATGTTGTTTTCTTCAGACACACTTTCCAAATTCGTCCCCTTGCAGATCTTAGGACTAATAAGAGGTTTCTTATTACTATATGAAACCGCTACCCTATGAAGAATGCTGGCGTCTACCCTGTCCCCGTCTTTATTCTCCTTCAAGTTCTCAGGAGGCTGTTCCACTAAATCTAAGGTTGATTGCGGTGTCGTGGTTCCTGCCTTGGAAGGTAGACCAATAGATACTGACAAGAAGCTTTTTGGTGGAAATTTACCTATTTCTGAACCAGAAAATTCAGTGCCGCTGGAATATACTGATCTGTTGTCATTCCAGTTACTGGTAGTCCAATGGGGATCACAGACTAGGTCAAGTTGTTGGATAGGTTTTAGATTCTCATCTTCTTTTCCACTGACAAGAGACAAGCAACTGTAGTCCCATGGCAAAGGAGCCACTGAAGTCCAATCCATCCAAGAGGGACTATTTACAGGAAGGCCAACTCCGAAAAACTATCCTGCAGCATGAAATGTTTAAGTACTCATTTGATGCCTTGAGGTAGTTAATCAAGCCAAATGAATTCAAAAACTCATAAACCACAATTCAATCAAGGTATTTTATGATATTGATGTATAACTTTCAGATAAGGAGCATCCGTGTTCAATCTTAGCACCACATATCAAAGAAAAACATCCTATCTGCAAACATCTGTTAGGTCAGATTTGAAGAGATGCATAAATGAAACACAGTTTTACCTCTTAGAATTATGGAAAGCAGACCGAGTTTAGATGAAACAATCTGCAGCTGAAACTTTTTGCTGCTCCACGAGGAGGTTAGAACTGCTCAAAGTCTATTCAAGTAAAAGTTAGCTTGTTTTGTGAAACACAACTTCCAAGCATGAAGATTGTCTTTAAAAGTTCATTTCCATTCAAACAAAAGAAGATAATACCCCCAGATTAAGGAGCACCTAGCCGTCATAATTGACTAAGCTTTTGCCATGAATCACACATGTGGATTACTACTCCTACATAACCAACAACCTTTAATGATTTTATTCTCTTCTTTACAGAATTTATTCTATCCATAAATCCACAAGTACCCGTTTTATTAGCCTACCACTCTAGCTTAGTACCACAGAAGACCTACTGCTTTCCAACATGGTAACCTGTCTACACTTCAAGACGAACGAAGTAACCAATATGTATTCAGGAGTAATCATGATATTCTTTACTTAACCCAAAATGTGCTCTTCTTCCTTCCACACGGAGTCTCCAAAAATAATGCACCACTCCTGTACGTTTGGAAACCATACTCGTACCTTAAAACAAATTGCAAATGACTATTGAGATTCTGAAAAAGCAAGTCAATTTTCGGAGGGCGATAAAACAAAAATACTTTATTTGATTGGTCATCATGCATCCACCGAGAGAGGCCATTCCCCACTTTGATTTACACAGTAAACACATGGGTTTCTGACGAACTGTCAGTCCTTAAAAACTTTTTACCTCATACCCTCCGACCAACATCCAATTAATCCGGAGTCAAGAAAGAACCGCAATTGACTTGTTAAGAAACTCTATTCCCTTACACTCCCACCCCTGATCTAACAGCTGAAAAAAACAACTAGTACAGAAGCAGAAGACCGGGAAAAATGGAGCTTTTCATTAAATATTGTACTTCTCTTTTTTCGATTTTTGTTGTTTACTCAGCTCGCACACCATAGCTCTTGTTAAACAACCTTTACTTTGCGATAGAAGCTTGGGGACAAAAAAAAAATCAAAAAAAAAACAAAATCCACCATCAACCAATCCTCCAAATTAAAGGTAAGAAAAGAAAACTAGTCTCTGTCAGACACAAAAGCCTCACCACTTTTTTCTGGAGAACATGGAGAAAGAAGTACCAGTGGATAGGCTGAATCAAAATAAACGAAGTAATTACTAGATCAAAATCATGGCCTACGATGAATCTGGAGCACTTTCTTCTACAGAGCCGATCTACACCTTCCTTGAGTCTCGTAGATTAGATGGAAGGCCGACGATGAAGTGGAAAGCAAGTCTTCCGTAGTCTTCCGCAGGGTTTTGTTGTGCCTCGGGAAGAAAAACCGCCGTCGTTAGTAAATTTATTTTATCTGAATGTTTTTTACTGACTTCCACGCGTCGGAACGGGAGGAAGATGGAAACAGCCCAAACCTCGATTGTAGTTCCTCTCGTCGTGGCCCGGCCTTTATGTCATTTTTGACGAATTAACTACCCCTACATCTGAACCCCGAAAGGTACCAATTCAGGGATGCGTGGGGTCCTGATTTCCATAATTGAGCGAAGAAAACTCGTATGTTTCATGAGTCGATATTGGATTGTTCACGAGACGACTCAAGTCACCGCAATTGCAATGGACGTCTAGACACGGTGCAATCGGACTAATTTTAAAATTGGCAAAAACGCGATTTTCATTTTTTTTTTCATATAGAATATAGTTTTCAACTTCTAATTCGTATAAACCTAAATAACTTTAATAATTTTTTTACGTATCATTTTATAATATTAAAATATTAATAAAAGATATTTTAATAAGGGTAAATAACTTTTTAATAATTTAAATTAATCTCGACGAATTGAGATGCGGCAGTAAATTTTACATTTTAATATTGTTTGGAAGAAAAAAAAATGTCAAATCTACATACTCTTTTCAAGCGATTTAGATATAAACCAACCATTTTTGTAGCTTTGCGCATTCTGACCAGACGGTGCAGGATTGTGACGTGCATAATGCATAAAAACTCAATAGATTGGACAGTCAATTTAATAATTTTTATCGATTTATTTTATAATCATGGTAAAAAAAATAAATTATGAATAATATTTTAACATAGTGATCAAGATACGTAGATATCATTTGAATTCAGAAAAAAATTCTAAATCTCTTTTGAAATTAATATCTTATTTCTATTAGCACTGTTATATTTTAATCACCATATCATCTCCGTAGAAATACAAAAACTTAGCAAACATATAATAAGAAGTTAGAAGACAACTTGGATTATGCAATTAATTTAGATCATCCGCCAATATAATTAGGCTTATCTAATACATAGTTGTTATGCGATTTTATTATTTTTAATACCCTTAGTTTCCCACCTACTGAATAATATATATGTACACGCACGCACGAATCCTCCCAACAATAAATTATACTGATTTTCCTATAAGATTTCGATTTGTCTTATTTTTAATGACATATTTTATAATTAAACTCACTCACTGCTAAATTAAATAAATATTAATTAAAAAGCTGAAGTTATGAGTGCTATTAAATTTAATTTAATTTTTTGTAAATTTATGTGCATGTGTTATTCTTAATGTTATACCCTTTCAATTTTATAGGACGCCCCTAATTTTAATATCGACATGGGATCGAAATTGATTTCTTAAAATTTATCGGCTGGTTTATGTATTTATCAGCTGTGCAAGTCGATCTCGTCGCCTTTCACAACCCTAGAGATGTCTTCATCATTGATGGAACAGATAATAGACTGAAATCCAAAAATGGAGCGCCTACTTTTTTCCAGGAAGTTGGATGGCGTGTTTCCGTAGGCAACTTCGCACTGGATGCTTAAGACTTCAGCATTTCAAAGGTTAAAACGATTTAATTTTGGATGACATTGCAATTTGATCGAAATCCCAGTGATACCGATTAGAATTAATTTAGGATTGAACACATTTGACTTTCTCATTCATTGAACTCAACCATATGACATATGACAGTCTAAGGTGTTATATCTCAGCATGGTTATATGACGAAAAGCTTATATCTCGGTCTGATCGTATTATATACTAGAAGTATTATATCTCGGCAGACCCCGTGGCAAACATTACATCATTATATATCTCAGTCAGTTTGTATCTCGGCAAATTCAATGACGTGATAGTCATTAAAATCAAGATATCCAACAATACATCCTCTGTCAAAGGCTCCCACATGATAAGAAAACATATGTCAATATCTATCTCAAGGGAGCATGTCCGTCACATTAATGGAGTCTTGTCTCCCATCAACTACATGAATGACATTAATTGTGCTTCATACTCCTGCATCATTTATGAGGGTAACATCCTCTATTTCTTCTAAAAATGACAGGCCATCACCTGAAAAAAATCATATCGTCCATACCTTCCGCACCGCTCCATAGGAATGGATCTACTTATACAAGGGTAACTTGAAGAGGAGGTTCCAGGTTCGAAAAAAAAACTCTTCTAATCCTTGCTCTTTGCATTCATTGCTTCTCCTCTTCCTACTAATCCCTAACTTGAGTGTCGGAGGGGTTTAGCTGAGATCTCTCTCGGTGCCCTTAACGGTATTTTCCCTTTACAACGCTCTTCTCAGTTGTCCGCGATATGTCATTCGGTACCAACCGAGACAACTCCACATCCATCCGGATCAACGAATTATCCACCTCGGCAAGTCCAACTGTGTCAACAAACAAGTCAAGTCATCAGCCGAAAGCCATTTTTGTCATTGGACACCTCTGCATCTCAGTCTCAATTGAAACATAAGTGGCGTTGTCTGTGGAAATTTATTGATATAACTAAGACAGAGATGGAGACCAATGAGAGAATTCCGACAATCAAAACTCTACGGAAGGAAATATGATAAGGGAAAATATCATTGCACTCGTCAAGACAAACCATGGAAGATGTTCTGTACGAACATTTCTCTAGGAGTCTGCTCCAATACCTACATCTCCTAGCCCAACTCAAGCCCCAATACCAACACCTGCTCCTCCGACATCAACCTCGCCAAAGGCAATCCCAATAATACCATTGTCGGCTGAATCATCTTCAACAATGTCTCCACATGAGACCTCCAAAGAGGTACCCTCCTACACGCTGCCTAATAGAGACCCCAAGAAGGGAAAAACCCTGATGACTAGCAGGAGCTCTCCACTCTCCTCCGATATTATAGCCAAGAGACTCTTCAAACATTTTAAGTTGTTGTCCGTCGGAGAGTATAACGGTTCCACCGACTTGGAAGAGCATTTGGGTCGGTTCGAAAAAGCTGCCCTATTGCACAATTATACTGATGGCGTGAAGTGCAAAGTTTTCTCCATCTAGTGGGATTTGCGCAAAGGTGGTTTGATCGACTTCCCCAGGGATCCATCGGTTCTTTCAAAGAACTTTGTGTGCTTTTCCTCCAACACTTCGTCAGTAGCAAAAGGTATCGTAAAATTGTCAATATCTTTTGTCCATAAAGCATAGAAGTCAGGAGTCTCTGAGAGAATATATACACCGTTTCAACCGGGTGCCCATGGATGTCTCTGGTTTCTCGCCCGAGACAGTGGTTAATGCCTTTTCCCAAGGCTTAGTGTGCGGAGACTTCTCTAAGTCTTTGATGAAAAGACCTCCTGCCAATTTTGAAGCCTTGTTGGGACGAGCAGAAGTATACATCAACAGGAGACGCGCCGAAGGACCATCAATAAGCTTCGACCCCGAGGACTTGCGGAGAGTTTCTGTTTCACATGATGACACTTTGGTGATTTAGGCCACCATAGCAAACTACAATGTGACAAGAATCTTCGTGGGCACAGGTTGCTCGTAGATCTGGCCACGGTTCGGGTTCGGTCCGAGTCCGGGTCGAAATCGCCGGGTCCGGGTTGACAAAATACCGACCCTTAAGCTGGCCGCTTCGTGGCGATTCTGGTCGAGATCATGGAACGCCGGTTCGGTCCCGGTCGGTCTGCAGTCCGGGTCAGTCGGTCGGGTCCGGTCCGATCCGGTCGAGGTCCGATCAGATTAATCGTCGTCTTAGTTAAATAAATAAAAAAATAAAAAATGATGTAAATAATTAAAATAAAAAAAAATCACAATTAAACTTATAAAAACTCTATCAAATATTTCATTATCTCAATACAAAATATATTACATCTTAGACTTAAATAAAAAAATCAAATACATTTCAGTCGTATTCGGTATTTCCTCCCATAAATCGTAGTTAGGATGTTCATACATTTTCGTCTTGGTCTTCTTCGTCACTTTTAATATGTTGGGTTCGACTTGCGACTTTTGACCAATCATTGAGTAAACATTGCGCTTCCAAATTTTCGGCCTTAAGCTAGAAGCGTCTCGTCGATGTATTTCCTCCGATACTAAAAAGCTTGTTCCACATGTAGATTGAAGCTGGACAAGCTAGAATTTCTTTTGCCATTATAGATAAGATTGGAAATAATTGAGTTCTTTCGACCACCATTTTAGAATGTCGAAGCTTTCTTCATCATCACTAAAATCAAAAGAAGTGGTCAATAATTCTCAAGTTCTGATTGGAACTTGAGGATCCTCGGACGTTTAGTCCGTTGTCTTAATAACAATTGTGCTTTAGTGAGTTTAGAAGTAATAATACTAGTTGTAGTGGATTGATGTGTTTCATGTCCAATAATTTGTTCACCATATTTAATGTTATATTCATTATAAATATCATGTAAATGTATTTTAATATTAAACAAAATCAAAGGAATATTAGGAGCAGTTTTATTAATAGGGCTTAAAGATTCATAATATAATGCTAACATATCTTGCAAACCATCTAATTTAAGTCTAGGATCTAAAACAAAAGCACATAAAAATATTTCAGGAATGTTTAAGAAATATTTTTCCCATTTTTCTTTCATTACATAAATACATTGAGATAAATAAGTATCATTTAATTGAATATGTTCATTAAAAATACATGCAATATTACAACAATGTGTTAAAACTAATTGTGAAGTTGGATAATAAACACCTGATAATTGGTCACTAGCATCACTAAAAACTTTTAGAATTTCACAAATACTAGTGCATATATTCCATTGATTTGAAAACAAATAAATATCACGTGATTGAACATGTTGATGAAAAAACATACATAATAAATCTTTATATTCAAAAAGATAGATAACAATTTATAAGTAGAATTCCAATGAGTTGGAACGTCACGCGTCAAACCGCGTTTACATGCCATTTATTTTACAAAATTTTCTCCATTCTTTCATTACTTGAGAATGTGTCCATAAATAATGAATTGCACTCCTAATTGGTTGAATATGTGATCCTAAATTTTTAAGTCCATCTTGAACACACAAATTTAAAATGTGACATGTACACTTAATATGAAAAAATCTTCCACCTATTGATGGTTTACATATATCAATAAGTTCACTAATACTAGAGGTATTTGCACTAGCATTATCAAAAGAAATTGAAAAAACTTTAGAAGTTAGACCATATTCTTCTAAAATAATAAAAATAAGTTGTGAAATATTTTGTGCCGTGTGTGTTTCGTTAAAACATCTATATGCTAGCAATCTTTTTTGAATGTCCCAATTATTATCAATCCAATGACAAGTAATACCCATATATGAACAACTTTGCCAATGATCACTCCAAATATCGGAACACAAAGAAATTTTACTGTTTAAATTAAAAAATTCTTTAATCAATTCTTGTTTTTGTTCTAAGACTAATTTTAAAAGTGTACGTTTTAGAGTATTTCTTGGGATACGTTTAATAGAAGGATTTGCACTTGTAGAAAGCCAATTTTCAAAAGATAATTTATCACTAAAACTAAAAGAAAGTTGTTCAATTGCACAAAATTTAGCAGTTTCTTCTCTAAATCTAGTTTCGTCAAATTTAAAGAGTTTAGATTCGTTACCCCAACCCGATTGAGAAGAGAATGTCGGAATTTGAGTTTGAGAACGATCAATACCAATTTTCACCGGATGATTTCTCTCCACGTGTCGAGTAAGGGTTCCGTAACCTCCTCCTTGTTGAAATTTGTAACATTTCGAACAATATTTGCATTTTGCTTGCATATCACCGAAAGGGAGCGTTACTTTTTCGAAATGTTTGGTGAAGATATCGGATGCGGGGCGAGGCACTCGAGTTGGTTTTGTAGCCGTAGAATCCGCCATCGTACTGGATGTATTGCTCCTACTTTCTTGACTTTGATGATGATGACGTATTTGAAATTCATCACCGGAAATATCAAGATCATAGTCGGCGCCAATATCGAATGGAGGTGAATTGCCGCCTTGCTCGAACTCGAACTCGGGCGGTGGTGGCATTATGCTCTTTCCCTTTCTGGCACCGGCCGCACCCTTACGACTTGATTCGGCTCTAGACATTTGTAAAAATATGACTTGAGAGTTGAGACTTGAAAGCAAATGAGGGAATGAGAATTAGAGAAGAGAAGTTGTGATTTGTGAAAAAAATGAAAGGGAATGGATGTGTATTTATAGGAAAAAAAACTTAAAAAAAAAAATTCCAACGGACGACCCGTCGGGTCCGGGTCGGTCGTTGCACACGACCACGAAATTGTGGCCGTTGATGATCAACGGCCACGAAATCGTCGCCGTCGGTTCTTTTTCTTTAAAAAAAAAAAAAAAAGGCGAGCTGTCTTCAGTGTCCAAAGCCCGTGTCATTTTAGTCGCCCTGCCGTGCGATGACAGAGCAACACGCCTCGGCTGTGCGACATGCCCGTGTCGTGACGGACAGAGAGCAACACGCCTCGGCTGTGCGACACGCCCGTGTCGTGTAACGGGAAAACAACGACACGCCTGTGTCAGCTGTGCGACATGCCCGTGCTCGGCCACAAAATCGTGGCCGTTAATTTTTTTTTTTTTTAAATGTCGATTTTTTTGTTTTCCGGTTCGGTTTTTTAAAAAATCGGGACCGGACCGCCTAATAGGCGGTTCGATCCATGTCCGGTCAAACCTTGACGGCTAACCGACCAGATTGACCACGGTCCGGTTCCGGGTCGGGTCCGGGTTTGACCTGGACCTTGGCCAGGTCTAGGGCGAGGCACTCGAGTTGGTTTTGTAGCCGTAGAACCCGCCATCGTACTGGATGTATTGCTCCTACTTTCTTGACTTTGATGATGATGACGTATTTGAAATTCATCACCGGAAATATCAAGATCATAGTCGGCGCCGATATCGAATGGAGGTGAATTGCCGCCTTGCTCGAACTCGAACTCGGGCGGTGGTGGCATTATGCTCTTTCCCTTTCTGGCACCGGCCGCACCCTTACGACTTGATTCGGCTCTAGACATTTGTAAAAATATGACTTGAGAGTTGAGACTTGAAAGCAAATGAGGGAATGAGAATTAGAGAAGAGAAGTTGTGATTTGTGAAAAAAAATGAAAGGGAATGGAGGTGTATTTATAGGGAAAAAAAACTTTAAAAAAAATCCACGACGACCCGCCTGGCCGTCAGTTCTTTTCTTTAAAAAAAAGCGACCACGGTCGACACGCCTGTGCTCGACTGTGTCCAAAGCCCGTGTCGTTTTGGTACTGCCCGTGTCGTGACGGACAGAGAGCAACACGCCTCGGCTGTGCGACACGCCCGTGTCGTGACGGACAGAGAGCAACACGCCTGTGTCGGCTGTGCGACACGCCCGTGCTCGGCCACGAAATCGTGGCCGTTAATTTTTTTTTTTTTTAAATGCCGGTTTTTTTGTTTTCCGGTTCGGTTTTTTAAAAAACCAGGACCGGACCTCCTAATAGGCGGTCCGGTCACGGGGCGGGGTCAAACCCGTTGACCCGGTTAACCGGACCGTTGACCACGGTCCGGTTCCGGGTCGGGTCCGGGTTTGACCCGGACCTTGGCCAGGTCTAGTTGCTCGGTTAATATTTTGTTTAAATAGACCTTTGTTCATATGCAACTCGACCCGACTCAACTTCAATCAATGAACACTACTCTATTTGATTTCTCGGGTCATGAAGTATCTTCACTTGGCCGAATTGATTTTCCCTTGTCTCTAGGAGAGGAGCCCCTCCGCCGGACCAGAATCACTAATTTCATGGTGGTGGAGGTCGCCTCGGCTTACAACATTATTTTGGGAAGGTTGACACTACACTCTTTTGAAGCTGTCGTATTTACTTACCATCAAAAGATCAAATTCCCTGTGAATAATCAAGTGGGAGAAGTTGCAGGAGATCAGAAGGCAACTAGAAGGTGTTACGTGGAAGAAGTCCGGACATGCCCTAAGAAGAGTCGAAGGATTGAAATCGTCGAAGTCTACACCCTTCGAGAAGAGCCATTGGGTGAGGATGAAGCTGTGCGGATATGGTCAGATCAACCTAGCCGAGTTGCTGCCGATTTACCACCCGAGCTAAAGCAAAAGGTGGTCAGCTATCTTTCGGACAACCGAGATGTCTTCACTTGGCCAAAAGGGCAGAACAGAGGTATTTCCCGAGCTATAATGAAACATCGGTTGAATATTTTGCTCGGAGCTCGACCGGCTAAACAAAAGAGAAAGGCGCTTTGATCCAGAAAAAGATCAGATCATCCGAGCTGAAGTACAAAAGCTGCTACAAGTGAAATATATCCGGGAGGTTCAATTCCCTATATAGCTTTCAAATGTTGTATTAGTACCAAAGTCGGGAGGCAAGTAGAGGGTGTGTATAAACTTTCGCGATCTTAATAAAATATGCCCTAAAGATTGTTACCCCTTGTCTCGGATAACTTAGCTAGTTGACTCCACGACAGGATGTGAATTTATTTGTATGTTAGATGTCTATCAAGGGTATCATCAAATCCCACTGGCCCAAGAAGACCAAGAAAAAGTTAGTTTTGTCATCACCGATTGCACCTTTTGCTATAAGGTAATGCTATTCGGATTGAAGAATGTTGGCGCCACCTATCAAAGGTTGATGGATAAAGTTTTTCGATCGCAGATTGACTGAAATATAGAGGTATACATGGACGACATCCTCATCAAGTCCACCAAGGCCGAGGATATTATCAAAGACATGTCTGAGACATTTAGTACGTTGCACCAATACGGAATTTAGTTCAATCCTAGCAAGTGTATATTCGGCGTCAGAAATGACAAATTTCTCGGCTACATTGTGACCGAGAGAGACATCGAAGTCAATCCTGAGAAAGCCCAGGCCTTACAAAATATGATTTCTTCCCGGAATACCAAAGAAGTACAGAGGCTATTAGGGAGGATAATAGCTCTCTCACGATTCATCCCTAAGTCGGTTGAGTAAAGTTTGCCTTTTTTTCAAGATACTCCGTAAGTCGGCTCGATTTTCATGGGATGAAAAGTGTGAACGGGCCTTCGTGGAATTAAAACAATACATATATGAACTACCCACTTTAGCGAAGCCAGTGACAGGAGAAAGCTTGCTGTTATACTTGGCTACATCCGAAGAAGTCGCGGCGTCTATTCTAATTCGGCAGGAGAATGGTAAGCAATTCCCTATTTATTTCATCAGCCACTTATTAAAAGTTGTTGAACGCCAATATACTACATTGGAGAAGTTGACTCTCGCTCTCCTCATAATGGCTCGATGGCTTCACCCATATTTCTTATCTCATCTGGTCATGGTATTGACTAATAGCGGTCTCGAAAGAATATTAATCAATCCCGAAGCCTCTGGTTGCTTAATTAAGTGGACCACGGAGTTAGCCGAGTATGATATCCAGTACCAACCTCGGACAACCCTCAAAGGACAAGTACTGGCGGATTTCTTTGCCGAGACACCGAGATCTGAGAAAAATGAGGTATGAAAAATATATGTTGATTGTTCGGTTACTAAATAAGGAAGTGGTGTAGGAGTGTTATTGATATCCCTATAGGAAGACATGATCCAAATAGCCGTGCAACTCAATTTTTGTACCTCCAATAATGAAGCTGAATATGAAGCCTTACTAGTCGGTCTTCGTGCGGCTCGCCATGTCGGAGCTTATCAAATTATCTTACATTCCGACTCGCAGCTAGCCGTGGAGCAAGTCAAAGGATCATTCGACGCCAACAATAGCTTTATATATAGGCTTACCGCAAGTTAGCGGTGAAATTTCAAGAGGTAATTCTTCATAAGATTTCTCAAGGAGATAACCAAAAGGTCGATGAATTAGCTCGCATAGCCAGCACACTTACCACATGAAGCCTAGAAGATTCATTCGCCGAGACATAGCTTATCGCCCATATATATCAGAACGCGCTGAGAAGCCCTATGGATTGGAGAGATCCTCTGATAGATTATCTAAAGAGGGGTGTATGGCCGAATAACAGAACCGAGGCAAAACTCATAAAAGAAAATAGGGCCTCGATTTGTCCTAGTTAAAGATATTTTATACAAGCGGGCTTTTGCTCGTCCTTTACTTAAGTGTCTCGGCCCAAAAGAAATTGATTATGTTATGAGAGAAATACATGAAAGTTGTTGTGGGAATTATTCGGGAGGAATGGCCTTAGCTGAGAAGATTTTATTGATCGGATATTTTTGGCCAATCCTCTAGAAAGACGCCACTCATTATGTTCGTATATGTCTCAGCTGTCAGAAACATCAAAATTTCTCCCAATAACCGGCTGAGTTATTAAAGGCGTCAGTAGTAGCATGTCCATTTGACTAGTGGAGAATAGACATAGTGGGTCCACTATCTACCGGGTCAAATTAAAAGAAGTTTCTACTAGTCACCGTGGACTATTTTCGAAATGGGTGGAGGTAGAACCATTGGTCAAGATAACCGAGGAGGTTGTATTAAAGTTCCTCTGGAGAAATATAGTCTGTCGATTTGACATTCCTCAGAGACTAGTCTTAGATAATGGTCAACAATTCCAAGGACAAAAAAACAAAGAATGGTGTCAACAGCTGGAGATTCAACAGACCTTCACTTCGGTGGCATATCCCCAAAGCAATGGACAAGCTAAAGTCACCAACCGGGAGTTGATTCGGGGACTTAAAATCAAGTTAGACCATACGGGGGAAAGTTGGGTGGAGGAGCTACCAAGTATTTTATGCGCATACCAAACAACACCCAAAGACAGTACGGGTCTCACTCCTTTTCATTTGATTTATGACTCTGAAGCTCTCGTCTCGGTAGAAATTGGCATGGGCTCACCAAGGGTTTCTGCTTACACTCAGAGCGGTGGCAAAAATGATGAGAAAAGATTGGTAGAATTGGACTTGGTGACCAAGACGCGAGAGAATGTTGTCATCCAAATGGAGACCTTCCGGCGGAAGATAGCTCAGGCTTATAATAAGAAGGTTGTACCTCGCTCTTTTTTAGCCAGGTAACTTTGTCTGGAAAAAGATCCAACCAACAGAGGAGGTTCTCAAATTATTACCCCGATGAGAGGGACCTTACAAGATCATCAAGAAGCTCAGCTCGGGAGCTTATTACCCACAAGACAGTGAGGGAAAAGAGCTCGTTCAACTATGCAATGTTTTTCATTTACGATCTTATCGTGTATGATAGTCGATGCCCACAGGGTATGTATTAGTACTTTTTTCTTAAATAATAAAAAGTTGCTCTCATTATTGCAGGAAAGTTGCATATCACGACACATATATCTTTAAGTTGTCTATCACAATGTATATATCTTTAAGTCGCCTATCACAACACATATATTTCAAAGTCGCCTATCACAGGGCATGTCAGCAAAGTCACCTATCACGGCACATATATCTTTAAGTTGCCTATCACGCCGCATATATTTCAAAGTCGCCTATCACGCGTACATTTCAGCAAAGTCGCTTATCACGATGCATATATCTTTAAGTTGCCTATTACGACGCATATATCTCAAAGTCGCATATCACAGCGCATTTCAGCAAAGTCGTCTATCATGATGCATATATCTTTAAGTCACCTATCACGACACATATATCTCAAAGTCGCCTATCACGACACATATATCTTTAAGTCGCCTATCACGATGCATATATCTCAAAGTCGTCTATCACGGTGCATTTCAGCAAAATCGCCTATCACGACGCATATATCTTTAAGTCGTCTATCACGGCGCATATCTCTTAAAGTCGTCTATCACGACGTATTTCAGCAAAGCCACCAATCACAACGCATATATCTTTAAGTCGTCTATCACAACACATATATTTCAAAGTCGCCTATCATCACGTATTTCAGCAAAGCCGCCTATCACAACGCATATATTTTTAAGTCATCTATCACGCCGCATATATTTCAAAGTCATCTATCATGGTGCATTTCAGCAAAGTCGCATATTACGACGCATATATCTCAAAGTCGTCTATCACGACATATTTTAGCAAAGTCATTTATCACAACGCATATATCTTTAAGTCGCCTATCACGACACATTCTTAAAGTCGTCTACCATGGCGCATTCTTAAAGTCGCTTATCACAATGCATTTCTCCGAGTTCCTTATTGTAGTGCATTATACATGTCCTTCGGGCGAAGCACATATCATGGCTTATTATGGTTCTTATTTTAAATCTATTGTCTATTATCACTTATCATGGCGATGTTCATTGCCTTATATTCCTTAGTGTTTCGAAAAAATCGAGACATACAACCCTTTCTTCAAATAAAGGCATGCAACAATATTTATGCTCGGCAAAATACTTATTATATTAAAAAAGTCTAGTACAAGCATTCGGTACAAGTAGTCAAAATTGATGGAAGAAAAACAATAGAAGTATTAAGGTTGGTTACAGGAAGTAAAAACTAGTTATTTAGGGAGTCCACCGAGTGTTGAATCTGGAGTCTCATCGATTAGTCATTGAAGATCCAAAAAGTCCCTAGAATCTCCTTCGGAAGGGTATGTTGGTGCAGTGGGCACCAAAGTCGAACCGATATTTTGATTATGGCAAAAGGCTCAATAGTTAAGAGTATATTTGTTATCTTACGAGCTCAATTAAGTGTGCAGAAATGCTAAAGTTGAGCGGAAGGTCTGCGACACCCGGTGGGAACCGAGGTGGTCGGGCAACGCCAGAGGGATTTCGGAGGAAGCCGAGGTACTCGGGTGAAGACCGGAAGCGAGGCTACAAGGTAAGCTCGTGTGAAAGCGAAGCAAGGACGTTAAGCGTAGATCCGACCCAATACCTCCAATGGAAGGTCTAGGTCGATATCAGTTGGTTAGAACCATCGTACTTTATATTTTAAGCTAACTTGTACTGCAGTCCAAAACCCTTTGACCAGTCGTCTACTACAGTCAACTGCTGGTCTAGTTCCAGCCTCGAGAAGAGCTCGAATTTCAAGGGGGTGAATTTGGACTTGACTCGTGTTTTGGTACAAAGGGTGATGTGACATCAAGGTGGACATCCAAACCATCACCAAGCTTGGACCCCCAAAATTAGGTGATGTGGCATCAAGGTGGACATCCAAACCATCATCAAGTTGGACGCCCAAAATGAGGTGAGTTGGCACAAGATGGTTGGCAAACCACCATCAAGCTTGGACGCCCAAAATGAGGAGAGTTGGCACAAGATGGTTGGCTCCCATGATGTGGCACAAGTTGGATGGCTCCAACAAGTTGGCGTGAAGGCCTCCTTGAGGTGGCACAAGGTGGTTGGATGAGCACCTCATCCTTGAGTTGTGGCACAAGGTGGTTGGATGAAGCACCTCATCCTTGAGTTGGCGCAAAGGATGTGGATGAGCAAGACTTGGGGGATAAGAACCTCACCTTGGACACTACCTATGTCTAAATTCATAGATCAATATCCATAAATAGACATGTTCACGCCAAGCAAAAAAGACAAGAAATCAAGAGCTCTCAACACGCCGTCGTAACGCCGCTACTACTACTCACATTTGCTACGACGAAGTGCCGCCGACAACGAAAGCTACATCTTCTACTTATAAGAGTTGTCGGTATATTTATTTAAGTTCTACTTCTTTAAATTGTCTTTGTGCTTTAATCGTAACAAGGAAAGGGGGAGTGTCCCTTTGCCTTGATTTCTTTTTGTGATCGTTGCTCCTACTTCCAACGAGGAGGAGTGGTTTTAGTGAATTGCCCTCCGTACGTGATCAAGGATCACTAGGGCCGTGGATTAGCAATCGAAAGATTGTGAACCACGTAAAAATATCTTGTCTACTTTATATTTCCGCTGTGCACTCTCTACTTGCTTTTTACTTATTGCAAAAGTTTTTTTTAACGACACCGTATCGCTATTCACCCCCCCCTCTAGCGACACTTTCGATCCAACAATTGGTATCAGAGCCGGGGGCGCTAAGATTCGGTGAAACCACCAATCTAGCTTTGTTTTTCTTTTTTTCACAGATTTTTTATTTATTTATTTCTGTTTTCATATAATTATTTCACTTGCTTATCTTCTCCTACATATAGAATTGCATTAGAGGCTTTAGGATCCGGATAAGGTTGTCCTTCGGGTTAGATCCCGAGTAAGGTTGTCCTCCGGAACTTCAACGACATTCGCATTTGAGTGTTTATTTCTTTTTGCAAGTTACATTTTATATATATTTTTTTTACTTCAAGCACTAATAATCCAAGACGAAAGTCTTGGACTATTCTTCGTGTGTGTTTTGCAAGATTCTTTTCGTCGTTCTTCTTCTTGTTTTTAAATGGCCCATCTCGAAGGGTTTAGCACCTCTCGACCCCCGTTTTACAACGGTAATGACTTTCGTTATTGGAAGGGTCGGATGGAATGCTTTCTTAAAACCCAAATCGAGATGTGGATCGTAATCCAAACCGATTTCACACTTCCTATTAATGAAGATGGTGAATCTTTGGGTTACGATCAATGGTCAAATTCCATGAAAAAACAAGTAGAAGCCGATGCCAAGGCAACTCAAATCTTGCAATGTGGGTTGTCCAAGGAAGAGCTCAACCGCGTCGGCCCCTTCATTAGTGCAAAGGACTTATGGACCAAGCTAGTGGAACTACACGAAGGCACCGACGACACGAAGGTATGTAAAAGAGATTTACTTTTAAATAAATTGTACAACTTAAAAATGCAGGAAAACGAGACCGCAACTCAACTACATGCTCGTATCCAAGACATCGTCAACCAACTCCATGCCATTGGACAAAAGGTCGAGAATCGCGACCTTATCAGGTATTCTCTTAACTCGTTTCCTAGGACCACCTTGTGGGCATCCATGGTCGATGCCTACAAGGTCTCCAAGGACCTTTCTAAAATTAGGTTAGACGAATTGTTTGAACTTGAATTACATGAGCAAACTAACGTGGTCCGTGCCGAGAAGAGTATGTTAGTTGAGGTTCCAAGAAGAAGAAGCCCGCAAGCAAGCCACCCAAGGAAGAAGACGAGTCCGAATCGGAAGTAGACTCGAATAGAATCCGAACTAGTCAATCTAGTTAGGAAGATGATCAAGAGACGAAAACGACCAACAACTCAAGGTAAGCCTAAACCTAATTCAAATACTTCTAATTTTAGATGATATGAGTGCAGCGAGTTCGGTCACATCAAGTCCGAGTGCCCAAAGCTAAAGAATAACGCATCAAAGACCAAGAAAGCGCTAAACGCTACTTGGGAGGAGTTGTCGGAGGAAGAAGACGATATCCAAGCTCTAATGGCCAAGCCGACCGAGCACGACTCCGAAACCGAAGAAGAGTCCGAGTCCGAATCCGATGATGAGCTTCCATTCAAGACAAGCCACGGATCCGTATCCGGTTCAATAGAATCATTATGGGTAAGTCGGTCGTTACTTAATACTTTGTATGGTGCAATTAAATTTTTAAATAAGAAACTAGCTAAGTCCGAGTCCAAGGTCGAGACCCTAATTGAGGAGGTTAACCTCCTCAAACATGAGGTCTCCCTAACCTCTTCGACTACTTGTATTCAAGAGGAGGACTCAACTCAAGTTGAAAAGCTTGAAGTTGAGAACTCGCTTTTGAAAACACAAGTCGAAGACCTTAGGAACACGTTGGAAAGGTTCACTTTGGGATCCAAGGGACTTGACCTCTTACTTGGATCACAAAGGGCCGTGTACAACAAGGCCGGACTCGGGTTTAACTCAAATACAACCAATAAGTCATATATGTCTATAGTAAACCAACATAAGAAAAATGTCCAAGCATGGGTCCCTAAGATCACTTTGATTTCAACTTTAGGATCTAACATGTATTGGGTTCCCAAGGACCAAATTCACTATGTGAATAGACCCACTCGATTCAATGGTCCAGGGGGAGCCAATACAAAATGTATTTTTGTTAAGTCTTAGAAATTGCATGCTTAGTTTTTCCTTTATTTTTAGAATGGTTAGATAGGACTCATAATCAACTAAAATCCTAAAAGATTGAGCCTCGGGAGCCTCTTTTCAAAAATAACTAGTTAGACCAAGATGTAGTCTCAAGTAAGTCGAGTTATCAATTTCTTGAAATTAGCTTTGTCTAAGGAAGTGGTCGTTGTTCGATCAAAGAAGGCCTCTGTGCCTCGCCACGACACGAAGCTAATCTCTTGAAAAGATTACTTGATGAGCTTAGACTAAATCGAATCTAACCTAATGTTGGTTAATTTAAATTCATTAAAATTAATCAAGTAAAATTGAAAGTCATCTCACAATAACACATAGGAATAACATGTTTTGATCATGTAGATATTGGTGAGATGATTTAGGTTTAAAAACTTACAAACAACCCTTTAGTAATTCCAATATCCGATCCAACTACCTTATATGTAGAATCAATGGATGTTGAGATGTGCTCAGCACACATGACCGGGATCAACTCAAATTTTCGGTTACGATTCAAACGACAAGGATCGGTAGGCCTTCTGAATAACGGCAAGCTCAAAATCATCGGATCGGTGATATTGAGCTCAACTCTAACTTTACAATTCAAAATGTCTTATTAGTAGAAAACTTTCAATATAATTTACTTAGTGTAAGCCAATTGTGTGATAACAATTATAAGGTCATATTTCTAGAAAATGAATGAATCAAGATAAATGCAACATCTAAAATAATACTTAAAGGAACTAGGAATAACAACATCTACAATAAATTTACCCAACTCCTCAACCAAGTGTCTTATGACACAAAGAAGAGGAATCTTGGTTATGGCAAGAAGACTCGGACACTGCACCCAAGACTCGGCCCACAAGATGAGTCGAGTGGCTCAGTTATAGGTTTGCCTAAACTAAACAACTTGGATAATAAAATATGTAATGCTTGTCAACAAGGTAAACAATCTAGGACACAACATCAATTAACTAATCAAGAACCAAAAGTGTTCTTGAGCTCCTACACATGGATCTATTTGATTCACATGGAGCTAAGTCACTCAATGGTAGTCAATTTTGCTTAGTCATAATTGGACGACTATTCTAGATTTACTTGGGTTAGGTTTATCAAACATAAAAATGATACCCTAGACCAACTAATCAATCTTTGAGGTTAATCGAAAATCAAAAGAACCTTAAGATTAAAAGACTTAGAAGCGATCATGGTGGTGAATTCGAAAACCACAGTTCTGATTTACGTAACCTAAGCGGATACCACCATGAGTTTTCATGTCCTAGAACCCCACAACAAAATGGGTTAGTCGGAAAAAATAGAACCCTACAAGAAGCCATAGGACAATGTTAAACGAGTATAACCTACCCGATAGATTTTGGGCGGAGGCCGTTAGTGCGACTTGCTATGTCCAAAATAGGATCCTATATGGTAAAGAGGCACCAAAAGTCCTCGTGCGAGATTTATCACGATAAAATACAACATCAAATACTTTAGGGTATTTGGATGCAAGGTACATATCTTAAACACTAAGGATTACCTAGGGAAATTCAAATCCAAAACCTCATCGGAACCTTTCTAGGATACTCAACCACCAAGAGAGCTTATAGGGTATACAATCACGACACTCTTAGAGTCGAAGAAACCATTAATATAGTTTTCGACGAAGGACACGAACCCGTTCTCAACTTTAACAAAACCAACTAGCAAATCAACTTATAGCAAACCCGACTGATCTTGAACTTGAATCTCGTCCCTAACCCAAGTCATCCTATCGACCAAGTGATAGATGACCCTAACCCAAGTCATCCTATCAATCAAGTTATAGGTGATCCAAATTTAGGGGTTCGAACTAGAGCTTCATAAGAAACATTAGTCAAATCTCGTTAATTTCCAAAATCAACCCAAAACTATTGAACAAGCACTTCTTGATCCCGTGGATTATTGCTATGCAAGAAGAGCTAGCTCAATTCACTAGAAATGAAGTGCAGGGAATTAGTACCACCACCAAAGAAAAATCAATTATTGGAACAAGGTGGGTATTTCAAATAAACTTGATGATAAAGGTGAAGTAGTTAGAAATAAAGCTAGGTTAGTCGCAAAGGGTTTAGTCAAGTCGAAGGTTTAGATTACGATGAGACCTACGCCGTAGCAAGACTAGAGTCCATCCGAATGTTGTTAGCATATCTGCACATCGAGGTTTTAAATTGTTTCAAATGGATGTCAAGTCAGCATTTTTGAATGGATACATTAAGGAAGAAGTTTACGCTACCAACCTCCGGATTCGAAAATCTAGATAAACTGACCATGTCCTTAGACTTAAGAAAGCCCTATATGGACTCAAACAAGCCCCAAGAGCTTGTACGAAAGGCTTCGATCTATCTTAAGTCCAAAGGATTCAACCAAGGTTTAGTCGACCCAACCTTATTCGTAAAACCGTAGGAAAAGAAATCTTTATAGCCCAAATCTATGTAGATGATATAATTTTTGGAACTACCAACTCGATCCTCGCTAAACGAATTCATCTCACTTATGGAAAGTGAATTTGAAATGAATTTAGTAGGAGAGTTAAGTTTCTTCTTAGGTTTACAAATTAAACAAACTAAAGATGGAATATATTTACATCAACAAAAATATACTAAGGACTTAATAAATCGATTTGGAATGCAAGATGCTAAAATAATTAATACACCTATAGCAACTAATGTTAATATAAACGAAGATGTAGAAGGAAAACCCGTTGACCTAAAAATACTATAGAGCCTTGATAGAAGTCTCCTATACTTAACCGCGAGCCGCGACATTTTATTCGCGGTAAGTATGTGCATGAAGGTTACAAACCTGTGCTAAGGAGTCTCACCTAACCCTAGTCAAGCGTCATCAGATATCTAAAGGGCACGCTAAACGTAGGTATTTGGTACCCTAGATCTACCGAGTTTAATCTAATCGGCTACTCCGACCGACTATGCGGTAGTAAACTCGATAGAAAGAGCACGAGTGGTTGTTGTCAAATCCTACAAACCGAGTCTAGTGAGTTGGTGCGAGGGAAGCGACATTGCGTTGCCTTATCTACCAGAAGCCGAATACGTTGCGATGGGTGAGTGTGTCTCTCACTCACGTGGATGAAGCACACTCTCCAAGACTTTAGCTTAATCTTTAACAACATTAAAACCTACATAGATAACATCAGTTCAATTAACTTAACTAAAAATCCAATATGTCATTCTAGGACAAAACATATAGAAGTTAAACACCACTTCATTAGGGAACATGTAACTAATGGAACTATACAACTAGAGTATGTTGAGTCCAAATCAAACCTAGCGGACATCTTCACCAAACCACTACCCGAATTTAGTTTATTAAGGCGAAAGTTAGGTATGTGCGTAATAGAGTAGGATTTAAATTTTTCTATATATGTACTCTATTTTTGCTTCTTTTTATGAAATTAGCCTAAGTCTTAACTTAGAAATCATATACCTATAGATTTAAGGAGCAAACACATCTCACAACACATAGGACTAATGTGTTTGTGTACTTAGCCACGTAGACGCAGGCGTGAGATGTTAGGACCTTACTCACAGTTCGGATGTAGATTGTGCATCGATATGAACCATGGAGTATAATTATTTAAAATTAATCAACTCCTTCAAGACTTATTGATCATTCTATATCAATAGTCCAACCAAAGTCAGACATTTTAGATGAACATATTTTCAAGCTTATTATTATTTTTAAAAAATATATATATATATATATATATATATATATATATATATATATATTGGTAAATTGATTGGACTTACAAACCCTAAAATATATATAAAAAATTTTTGAGTTAAGGCAAAAGGGGGAGAAAGTCACAAAAGTAACCAAAATTAACCAAAATTAAAGGGGAAGAAAGTAAACAAAATTATTACATTTTATATTAAGTAATTCCGATTACTTAAGCAACTATTAAGGGGGAGTAAAAATTATTTTTCAAGAACTCACATTCTGTCAAGGGGTAGGTTACCACAATGGGGAGACCTTGAAACAATAATATTTCTCATTCATATTTAATCATTATGCTAGCTCATTCATATTTAATCTTTATGCTAGCTCATTCATGCTTAATCATTATGCTAGCTTAATTTTTCCTTAACTTTTGTGTCGGTTTGCCATGAATCAAAAAGGGGGAGATTGTTGGTGCAGTGGGCACCAAAGTCGAACCGATATTTTGATTATGGCAAAAGGCTCAATAGTTAAGAGTATATTTGTTATCGAGCTCGAATTAAGTGTGCGAAATGCTAAAGTTGCGGAAGGTGCTCATGCCGGTGGGAACCGAGGTGGTCGGGCAACGCCAGAGGATTTTGGAGGAAGCCGAGGTACTCGGTGAAGACCGAAGCGAGCGAGGCTACAAGGTAAGCTCGTGTGAAGCGAAAGCGGGCGTTAAGCGTAGATCCACCCAATACCTCCAATGGAAGGTCTAGGTCGAGATCGGTTGTTAGAACCATCGTACTTTATATTTTAAGCTAACTGTCATCTGCGGTCCAAAACCCTTTGACGATCGTCTACTACGATCCAATCTTGGTCTAGTTCGACCTCGAGAAGAGCTCAATTTCAAGGGGTGAATTTGGACTTGACTCGTGTTTTGGTACAAAGGGTGATGTGGCATCAAGGTGGACATCCAAACCATCACCAAGCTTGGACCCCAAAATTAGGTGATGTGGCATCAAGGTGGACATCCAAACCATCATCAAGTTGGACGCCCAAAATGAGGTGAGTTGGCACAAGATGGTTGGCAAACCACCATCAAGCTTGGACGCCCAAAATGAGGAGAGTTGGCACAAGATGGTTGGCTCCCATGATGTGGCACAAGTTGGATGGCTCCAACAAGTTGGCGTGAAGGCCTCCTTGAGGTGGCACAAGGTGGTTGGATGAGCACCTCATCCTTGAGTTGTGGCACAAGGTGGTTGGATGAAGCACCTCATCCTTGAGTTGGCGCAAAGGATGTGGATGAGCAAGACTTGGGGGATAAGAACCTCACCTTGGACACTACCTATGTCTAAATTCATAGATCAATATCCATAAATAGACATGTTCACGCCAAGCAAAAAAGATAAGAAATCAAGAGCTCTCAACACGCCGTCGTAACGCCGCTACTACTACTCACATTTGCTACGACGAAGTGCCGCCGACAACGAAAGCTACATCTTCTACTTATAAGAGTTGTCGGTATATTTATTTAAGTTCTACTTCTTTAAATTGTCTTTGTGCTTTAATCGTAACAAGGAAAGGGGGAGTGTCCCTTTGCCTTGATTTCTTTTTGTGATCGTTGCTCCTACTTCCAACGAGGAGGAGTGGTTTTAGTGAATTGCCCTCCGTACGTGATCAAGGATCACTAGGGCCGTGGATTAGCAATCGAAAGATTGTGAACCACGTAAAAATATCTTGTCTACTTTATATTTCCGCTGTGCACTCTCTACTTGCTTTTTACTTATTGCAAAAGTTTTTTTTTAACGACACCGTATCGCTATTCACCCCCCCCTCTAGCGACACTTTCGATCCAACAGGGTAGCCGACTTCTTTAAAATGCCGAATGACACCCTCATATCCTATATCTAGGAGGTCAACAGTGCGCTCTCCTAGAATGTCAACAAACTCCTCGAAAGATAGGAAAACCTTCTTGCGATTTTCCCATTGACCCTCCTTCCCAACGATATAGGAGGCTAGTTCGGCTTTAGCTGTCTCAGCTCGAGCCGCTTTCACGCCAAGTTTCTTCTTCGGCTGCTTGGGCTAGTCGTGCCTACTCGGCCTCCAACAGTTTTTCCCATAGTTTGCTTCCGCTGCCTGCACTCGGAGTTTTTCCGCCTTGGCCACTCGTAGTCGTAGGCCCTCGAGCTCTTGTGCCTGACCCTATAAGTCAACTTCAAAGCATGGGGACTTCGATCAATAGATGTCCACTTCATCTTGAGCCACCTCGAGCTCCTTCTCCTTCTCTTGGAGCTGAGTTGAGACAGCTACCGCCTGGGCCCGCATCCCCTGGAACATGGTGTTCATTTGAGGGAGACCAGTCATCAACTTTAGGTGATGGGCCTAGAACTGAAAAACAAACAAGTTAGTATCTTAACCACAAATAGTACAAAAAATAAACAAAGTAAATGATTTCATGTACCTGCATCAAGTGGTCGTTCATGGTGTCACAAAGTGCTGGTATGGTCTTGTCCCTTGCGGATGTCCCAGCCACATCGTAAACTTCTTTAAGAAATCCCTTTGAGGGAGGGCGTTGCCTCCTCGACACAGAATGCCTTGAGGTCATCCCGGGGAGAGAAGGGCTTGGACTGCTTTGGCGGGAGGCGGGTGGCTCGGAAGGTGGAGGCGGAGCCTCTGGATATGGCTCGGAGGGAGCAGGAGCTAGGCTGCCAGATGGTCTGGCATGACTCGACCCGACCAAGCTATTGATAGTGGGGTTGGGAGACCTGCGGGAAGGACTCCCTTCGAGTGAAGAGATAACCACCCTGCTCCTCTTCCGGTGTTGGCGCTGCTCCTCTAACTCTCCAGAGTTAATCATCTCGGCCACTATAGATGGTCGAGGTGGTGAAAGTTGGTCTGAACTGGTCTCTTCCGGTGTCTCAGCAGGAGCATCTAGAGGGGCAATCATCTGAGTCCGCTTCCATTTCATCCGCTTGTTGATGGAAGCCCTTAACATGACTTTAGCTATGAAAAAACATAAGACAAGTTAGGTGTTATAAAAATAAAAAATAACAAGAAAGATAAGTAAAGCCTTTTATCTAAGGACCCGCTCAACTCGGCCTCTATTGGACTTAAGTCGAAATAATATAGCAACCCCTCCTCTAGCAAGACGTTGATGTCAAAGCTCAGGTCGGATAGGACTTCAGCTATTTCTCAGCAAGTGGCTGATTTTCTTGAAACTCCTCAAGGAGGGAGTAGGCGGCAGCTCGAGATGTCAGTCACTCAGTCAAGAGAAGGGAGAGGCTGGTTTTATGTACAAGTATCGGGTCTTCCTTGTGCGAAGTAATGAGGTGGGCTAAGAATTTGGTCTCTCGGCGCGCGGTGAAAAAGAAAACCTACTTCTTTCCGCTTCAGAGTGAAGCAGTAGTGGAATGATTCGGCAGATAAAGGTAGGTGATAAAATAGAAAGACGATAATAAAGTCATTAATAAGGCTAAAAGAATTGGGAGTCATCTACAGTAATGGGATACGAAAGTAAGCAAATAGCTCGGCATAGAAAAGATGAAGGGGGAAGTGAAGTCCTGCCGCCATTTGGTCATGAAAGAAGGTTGTAAAGCCCTCAAGCAGTTCGTGAGGACGTTGATCTCGCTGAGGTGCCCTAAGCCTATGGGTAAGCGAGATATGAAAAGCTGCCCTAAACTCGCGGTGATCTTCGGGAGTGAAGACGATGTGGGTCATAAGAAACCAAACACTAGAAGTATTTGTCATAGGAAAAGGGAGGAGATAAGGACTTACAAGGAGATAGATGCACCGGAGAAGACAAAGGGAAGGAAATTGCCGGAGAAAGTGGCTGCACTGAAGAGATCGCGATGAACAAATGGTGGGCCCTTGGTCTCGAAGGTCTTTTATAAAGAGAAGTCGTGCTGGTTCGTCTCTTAACGGTCCGATTTAGGGATTCGAGGAACACATGATGATGTTTAACAAGACCTCAGGAAACGAGACGATCATATCAAATTTACGCATTTATGGCATGTCTTTAAGGGGAGATCTTGTCCGTTCTCGAGGACATGCTTTAAGCATGCTCCCCCATACTTACATTACCTGGTCGAAAAGGCGCGGTTGCTAGATCTCAAAATGCACCAAGGTTAGTCAGGTCAATCATGCTGCATATGTCCTCCGACTAGACTTGGGGGGACGCCTATGATACCGGTTAGGATTAACCTAGGATTGAAACACATTGTATTTATAACTTTCTCATTCATTGAGCTCAACCAAACTGCGGGCCAGTGGTCAATGGTCCTGCTAACCGTCAGGGTCGATCGCGGTTTTTTAAAAAACCGAATCGGAGATTTTTTAAAAAATCGAACCGGCGGTTTAAAAAAAAAAAAATTGAACGGCCACGATTTCGTGGCCATTGATGATCAACGACCATGATTTCGTGGTCGTTGTGGTGCAACGGGCGACCCGTCGGGTCGGCCCGAACCGGACCCGGTGGGTCGACCGTTTTATTTACTTTTTTTTTTAAAAAAAAAATCGACGCCCACGATTTTGTGGTCGTTGATGATCAACGGCCACGAAATTGTGGCCGTTGTTGTAACAACGGCCCGGCGGGCGGCGACGACCGGCCGACGAATTGTAGTTGGATTTTTTTAATGTTTTTTCCTATAAATACTCCTCCACTCCCTTTCATTTTTTCACAAATCACAACTTCTCTTCTCTAATTCTCATTCCCCCATTTGCTTTCAAGTCTCAAGTCATATTTTTACAAATGTCTGGAGCCGGAGGGTGCGGCCAGTGCCAGAAAGGGAAAGAGCATAATGCCACCACTGTCCGAGTTCGAGTTCGAGCAAGGCGGCGATTCACCTCAATTCGATATCGGCGACTATGATCTTGATATTTTCGATGATGAATATCAAATACGTCATCATCATAAAAGTCAAGAAAGTAGGAGCAATACATCCAGTACGATGGCGGGTTCTACGACTACAAGACCAACTCGAGTGTCTCACCCCGCATCCGATATCTTCACCAAACATTTCGAAAAAGTAACGCTCCCTTCCGGTGATATGCAAGCAAAATGCAAATATTGTTCGAAATGTTACAAATTTCAACAAGGAGGAGGTTACGGAACCCTTACTCGACATGTGGAGAGAAATCATCAGGTGGAAATTGGTATCGATCGTTCTCAAACTCAAATTTCGACATTCTCTTCTCAATCGGGTTGGGGTAACGAATCTAAACTTTTTAAATTTGACGAATCTAGATTTAGAGAAGAAACTGTAAAATTTTGTGCGATTGAACAACTTTCTTTTAGTTTTAGTGATAAATTATCTTTTGAAAATTGGCTTTCTATAAGTGCAAATCTTTCTATTAAACGTATCCCAAGAAATACTCTAAAATACACACTTTTAAAATTAGTCTTAGAACAAAAAAAAAGAATTGATTAAAGAATTTTTTAGTTTAAACAGTAAAGTTTCTTTGTGTTCCGATATTTGGAGTGATTATTGGCAAAGTTGTTCATATATGGGTATTACTTGTCATTGGATTGATAATAATTGAGACATTCAAAAAAGATTGCTAGCATATAGATGTTTTAACGAAACACACACGACACAAAATATTTCACAACTTATTTTTGTTATTTTAGAAGAATATGGTCTAACTTCTAAATTTTTTTCAATTTCTTTTGATAATGCTAGTGCAAATACCTCTAGTATTAGTGAGCTTATTGATATATGTAAACCATCAATAGGTGAAAGGTTTTTTCGTATTAGGTGTACATGTCACATTTTAAATTTGTGTGTTCAAGATGAACTTAAAAATTTAGGATCACATATTCAACTAATTAGGAGTGCAATTCATTATTTATGGACACATCCTCAAGTTATGAAAGAATGGAGAAAATTTTTACAAAATAAATTGTATGAAGCCTGAACGGTTTGCACGTGACGTTCCAACTCGTTGAAATTCTACTTATAAATTGTTGTTATCTACTTTTGAATACAAAGATTTATTATGTATATTTTTTCATCAACATATTCAATCACGTGATATTTATTTGTTTTCAAGTCAATGGAATATATGCACTAGTATTTGTGAAATTTTAAAAGTTTTTAGTGATGCTAGTAACCAATTATCAGGTGTTTATTATCCGACTTCACATTTAGTTTTAACACATTGTTGTAATATTGCATGTATTTTTAATGAACATATTCAATCAAATGATACTTATTTATTTCAATGTATTTATGTAATGAAAGAAAAATGGGGAAAATATTTCTTAAACATTCCTAAAATATTTTTATGTGCTTTTGTTTTAGATCCTAGACTTAAATTAGATAGTTTGCAAGATATGTTAGTATTATATTATGAATCTTTAAGCCCTATTACCGAAACTGCTCCTAATATTTCTTTGATTTTGTTTAATATTAAAACTCATTTACATGATATTTATAATGAATATAACATTAAATATGGTGAACAAACTATTTGACATGAAATACATCAATCCACTACAACTAGTATTATTACTTCTAAACTCACTAAAACATAATTGTTATTAAGGGAACGGACTAAACGTCCACGAGGATCCTGAAGTTCCAGTCAGGAACTTGAGAATTATTTTACCACTTCTTTTGAATTTAGTGATGCAGATGAAGAAAGCTTCGACATTCTAAAATGGTGGTCGCAAAGAACTTAAATATTTCCAATCTTATCTATAATGGCAAAAGAAATTCTAGCTTGTTCAGTTTCAACGGTTACAGTGGAATAAATTTTTAGTATCGGAGGAAATACATTGGATGAGAGTCGACGTTCTAGCTTAAGGCCGGAAAATTTGGAAGCGCAATGTTTACTCAATGATTGGTCAAAAGCTACAAGTCGAATCCAACATATTAAAAGTGATGAAGAAGACCAAGACGAAACAGAGGGAACATCCGAAACTACGACGACGGGAGGAAATACCGAATACGACTGAAATTGATTGAATATAATGAAAATTGAAATGTAGTTGATTTTTTTTATTGTAATAGGTTTTTTTATTTAAGTCCAAGATGTTGAAATTTGAGATGTAATATATTTTTTATTGAGATAATGAAATATTTGATAGAGTTTTTATATGTTTAATTGTGCAAATTTTTTTATTTTAATTATTTACATCATTCTTTAATTTTTTATTTATTTAACTAAGACGTCGATTAATCGGACGGACTAACTCGGCCAACCCAAACCCGGGCCGAGGCCCAGCGGTTCCTAACTCGATCAGAATCGCCACGAGCGGGCCGGTATTTTGCCAACCCGGACCTAGCGGTTCCGACTCGGACCTGGCGGTTCTGACTCGGACCCGGACCGTGACCAGGTCTAACCATATGGTAGTCTAAGGTGTTATATCTCAGCATGATCGTATGACGAAGGCCTTATATCTCAGTCTGGCCGTATGACACTTCAGAAGCACTATATCTCAGCCTAGTCGTATTACATATTGGAAGTATTATATATCGGTAGACCCCACGGCAAACATTACATCATTATATATCTCGGTCAACTTGTATCTCGGCAAGTTCAGTGACGTGGCAGTCATTAAAGTCAAGATGTCCAACGAGACATCCTCTGTCAAAGGCCCCTGCACGATAAAAAAATATATGCCCATGTCTACTTTAAGGGAGCATGTCTGCCACATTAATGGAGCATTGTCTTCCATCAACCATGTGAATGACATTAATTGCGCTCCATATTCTTGCAATATTTATGAAGATAACATCCTCTATTGCTCCTAAAAACAACAAGCATCACCTGAAAAAGTCATGCCGCCCATACCTTCCGCACCGCTCCGTAGGGATGAATCCGCTTATATAAGGGTAACTTGAAGAGGAGGTTCTAGGTTCGAAAAAAAAACTCTCCTAATTCTTGCTCTTTGCATTCATTGTTTCTCCTCTTCCTACTAATCCCTAACTTGAGCGTCGGAGGGATTTAGTCGAGATTTCTTTCGGTACCCTTAACGGTGTTTTCCTTTTACATCGCTCTTCTCGATCGTCCGCGATATGTCATTCGGTATCGCCCGAGACAACTCCACATCCATCCGGATCAATGAATTTTCCATCTCAACAAGTCCAACCGTATCAACAAATAAGTCAAGTCATCAACTGAAAGCCATTTTCGCCATTGAATACCTTCAGTCTCAGCCGAATTACACAGGTTTCACAAAAACTGGAAATAAACATCAGGAGTTAAATTTAAACTTGGGATAATAATTTATTACTAGGGGGGGGACATGGAAAGTTGGCATGGTACTGAGTTTGCAACGCTAAAATGGAAGGCTGCAAAGCGACATGAATCATGTTCGTATTATTCCAGCACCTGTGGCCCACTCACAAATCACAATGCACAAGTAACGGAAGCCCCTTTGTGGTAAATACAGAGAATCCTGCCTCGTTAAAGATCGGCAATCCGAAACGTCCACCCAGAGGTTCCCAGAAGCTGTTGGTCTTCTGTCACGGACGCCACGTCAGTTTATGTGAGACAGGAGTGATCGTGGGTACGAGGACACTTGGGACGGAGAACTTTACCTATTCGGCCCAAAAGAATGAAAAAAAAAAAACAAATCAATGAGATAAGATATTAGTAGAAACCAACTCCGCGTTTGAAATTTGAAATCTCCGAAGAGCTCTTACTCTTTGATCCGGAAAAAATATAACAGGATGCCAGCTCTCCGTTTAGGAGGAGCTCCAGTTGCCATCTCGCTCAGATCTCTCCCCCACTCGAGAGCTCAAATCGGCTCTTCTCCGGGTAATGTTCCGATCTTCTTTTTTCCTAGCTAGCAAGAGCGCTCCATGCACTCCTATACTGTACTCACATAAACTTATCGATCGAACTGCAAGCTATAAGATCCAAATATTCAGTCCCATCTCTTGCATCGTTGACGGGTTTGGTTTATGGGCCGGGGATTTAGATTTGTTTTCTTTACGAGACGATTTCGATGACAAGTAGGTTTTGCTATCGGCTGTGAATCGAACTCTAATTTTTGTTTTCTCCGCTACTTGTGTGATCACAAAGGGCAAGGCCAAAACGGAGTAAAAGGAGACCTTCTTTGGGGGCTTTTGACATTAGAATCTAGATAGAGGAAACGAGCGTTAGTACTTACGAGGACTCTACTGTGTTTTAATTTCTACGAATCGAAGATATAGGAGATGATACTTTACTACTTTAGATGCATAATGTCAAACTGTAACATCTGCTAGGCTCTCAAAGAGACATATGATGAACTATGATATAGGTGGGGTGGCCTTTTCGTTGTCTATTGAACTCTCACATTAGGATAAGTTCTTCACTGATATGTTTTCCTTGTTATTATTATTGCTGGGCAGGCATAGACAGAATACAAGAGTGATTTAGCTGGCTTGTTGGTTTTACGTTGCACCATAATAGTAGAATGTGCGACCGGCCGGCTCTGAGATGCAAAACGAACGTGTAATCACATGATGGCTCTGTTTATTTTCTGTTGTACCAGTGCTATGCTAACTGAGCTCCTTTCTTCTTTTTTTTTTCCAAAGCAGAAAAGACTCCATACCTGAGAACTGCTCGAAACCCACAAAAAATGATGACCATCAAGGTGATTTCAGGATAGATAGGTGCTCATATCGATTGCAGGTTGGTGTTTAATTTTCAAGATATACCATTTTGCATTGATTCAAAATAAAGTGAACCGCACCACCAAACTCATTGCTAAATTTGTAATCTTTCCTTTTAAAAAAAAAAATTTAGACCTGGTAATCAGTATATGTTGATCTACATTTAATTTTGATATCAGATTAGCTCATGAGTAAACTTAAAACTGTTAGACAATGTGAATGGAAATACATAGTAGACAGAATTAGGCCCACATTGAATGGCATGATAATTGATAAATAGTACAAAACAGAGTGCGAATCCAATATCCGAATTGGACAACCTCCAATGGTTCTAATGTAAATGTTATTGCATATATTAGACCGATCGAGGCATAATATGACCATATAGATCGATTAGTATTTGTCACAAAACACCTTGCTTGCTCACTCCACATACATGTGTAGGATCACATGCATGATCTAAGCCCATGGTTCATGATCCATGTATAGTAAAGCCTTGATGAAAAGTCCATGTTAGTTGGTGCCATCTCATGCTCCGCATGCTTGTGCATGCTTTAAGCATGTGGTATGTTTAAGCCACATAAGCGCCACATGTCTTACATGCTTTGAAGGCATGCCACCATAAGCCATGTGGAATTGGATGTGGCAAGATCTTCATAGCTTAGCTTCTCTTTATAAGAAGAGAATGAGAGGTGAAGGCACAAGAAAAAATACGTAGCTTCTTCATCCTTTAAAGAAGAAAGAAATGCTTCTTCATTCTGTGAAGAAGAAAGCAAAAAGGGTGAGAACTTAATCCCCACCAATTTTCCTCCTTCATTCTATTGTGTCATCCTTCGCTCAGTAGAAACCTCGTGATAGCATTCAGATACTTGTTTAGGTCGCCATAATAATATGTGTTAAGTTGTGATAGTAGTTCCACCATTTTATCTTGGGAGACAAAAGTCTTGCAAGACCTCATAGTACCATTGAAGAGGACGAATCTATCTTAAGGAGACTGCCTCATTGTATGACCCGACATCTTCATTCCTACACAGATGACCGACATCACACTTCCCACTCAGAGGTGGACTACTTCATCAAATCATCTCGATAAATAAGTACGAGTTGAGTTCTTGTAATTTTAAATTCAGACTACACTCCCTATATTTCCGACTTGATTGTGGAATAAGATATTCCAACAAAAACTTCAAAGGAAAAAATGTAATTCTTTGGTACTTATTGGTTTAATATCAGTAATAGCTATTATTCTGGTAACTTATATACTCTAAATCCAATATTAGATGGTAGCATTAATATTCTTTCATGATTGATGTGGTGGAAATATCCCTCGCTGACATAAGCGAAGTCAGTCGATAGTCGAGCTCGGGTGAAAGCAGAAGGTTAAATTTGGTCAAGCAAATCTGAGTTGGCTCGGAGGCTGTAACTTTTTCTCGGCTCGCATTCCTTGACTCATGAACTATTAGCTTTATCTCTACTCGATCATAGCTTACCTCGGCTACCGCGGTCATAGCTTACCTCTGACACCTCGACCATTGCTTACCTCGGCCATCTCGGTCATAGCTTACCTCGGCTACCTCGGTCATAACTTATCTCGGCTATAACTTACCTCGGCCACCTCGATCATAGCTTACCTCGACCACCTCGGTCATATTTTACCTCGACCACCTCGGTCATAGCTTACCTCGGATATAGCTTACCTCAGCCAGCCACCTCATTTATAACCGCTTACCCGACCCGTTGCTTACCTCAGCCGCCTACTTCGTATGGCTTACCTCGACTACCTCGTGGACAGTGTGTTGAAACACCTGGGGTCGTGATTTATATTAACTTCTCGACCGTAACAACACCTCGGCCGGAAGGCTATATCGGCACTGATATCTCGGTCAACCTATCCGCTGCAGCAGTTAAATATATCGACTGAAGTGTGAGCTCAATTTATCACATCAGCTTAGTTCAGTGGACTATCTCAGCCTGATGTCTCAGCTCGACCTATCACATCAGCTCAATTCAATGGTTAGATGTTTGTCTCTGTCCGGGAGACACCTCTCCACTCCATTATAATGAGGTCATGTCTCCCAATATCCCCTCCGTACAGTAGTATCTCTATCATAATGAGGTTATGTCTCCCAAGATCCCTTCCGCACAGTCACATCTTCATCATAATGTGGACATGCCTCCTAAGATCTCCTCTGTGAAGTCACGCCCCCATCATAAGCGAGTCATGTCTCCATGACTCTCCTCCCCAATCTTATCTAGGAGTCATGTCAGCACACTTCTTTTGCTTCATTGCCTATATAAAGATAATGAGGAGGAAAAGACACTCTCCAGTAATTTCTAATCTTCAACTTTGCTTCTTTAAGCAATTTGCTTCATATTCTCCACGTTCTGACTTGGGCGTCGGAGGGGCTTCGTTGAGGTGCTCCTCGACCCCCTTTTCTCACTCGTTTGTGAGTCTCCTCAGGTTCCAATCCCTGCGGCTCTAGCAACGAATCAGTTTCAAATCTCTCGAAGGAAACTGATCCAGACCATTGCAATGCCAGGAAGATGGATTCTGACTTGTACTCAGCCGACCTCTTTTATCCCGATCATGAATACTCTGCCACATTATCCCATCCAGCAGTCTCAGACCGAAACATAAATAACATCGTCTATGGGAAACGTCGGAGTTGAGACGTTGAGATGGGGGATGCTATAATGCCAGATAGTCCAGAGTTCTTCCAAAGTTAGATCTTCCCGAATTTATCCCTTCCCGAGCTCTTCTCAAAGTTAGCTATTCCAAAGTTATCTCTTCCATGACTCTTCCCAAGTTATCTCTTCCATAGCTTTTCTGAAGTTAGATCTTATCGAAGTTAGCTCTTCTCGAGCTCTTCTCAAAGTTAGCTCTTCCGAAGTTATCTCTTCCATAGCTCTTCACAAGTTAGCTCTTCCAGAGCTCTTCCGAAGTTAGATCTTCTCGAAGTTAGCTCTTCTCGAGCTTTTCTCAAAGTTAGCTCTTCGTAAGTTATCTCTTCCATAGCTCTTCCCAAGCTAGCTCTTCCAGAGATTTTTCGAAGTTAGATCTTCCGAGCTCTTCTCAAAGTTATCTCTTCTATGGCTCTTCCCAAATTAGCTCTTCTAGAGCTCTTCCGAAGTTAAATCTTCTCAAAGTTAGCTCTTCCCGAACTCTTCTCAAAGTTAACTCTTCCGAAGTTATCTCTTCCATGGCTCTTCCCAAGTTAGCTCTTCCAGAGCTCTTTCGAAGTTAGATCTTCTCGAAGTTAGCTCTTCCCTAGCTCTTCTCAAAGTTAGCTCTTTCAAAGTTATCTCTTCCATAGCCTTTCCCAAGTTAGCTCTTCCAGAGCTCTTCCGAAGTTAGCTCTTCTCAAAGTTAGCTCTTCCGAAGTTATCTCTTCCATGACTCTTCCCATGTTAGCTCTTTCAGAGCTCTTCTTGCTGAGCTCAACCTTAAGAAGGGAAAATCTGACTCCATTTTAATGGTGCAAAAGAAGAAAGGCAAGGGCAAGCCTAAAGGTAAGGGACAACATACATAATGCAGAAAATTAATATCATATTCCATTTATCATTTAATTAGGCCTTTAATCAAATGATGCTCTCACTGAATTATAGGACTTTTGTAGAATCAAGTTATGGATGTGGTCAAACCATATTACTAGATTCATACAAACTAGCTATAATTCTTACGGGACAAGATCCACATCATACTACCCCTTGAGTTAGCTTTGGCTAAATCGCCCAAGACTTAGTATGATCGGTAGGTAACACATTATCAATTGCATCTCTATGCAACTCTTGTTTATAGGATCAAGACCCACATTTACAAAAGACCTTGAGTTAGCTGTGGTTAAATGCCCAAGATTTAGTGTAAATGCGATCTTATCCTATCTTTCCAACGGTTGGAATATGCCTATAGTTCTACTTGATCCAATTGAGTTAACTAGTTTTACTCAATCTAATTGAGCTTACTCTAACCCAAGTCGTGATAGGCGGGACCAAGATTGTCCCTCCGCACCCTACCAAGATAATATGCGTTGCTCTGCTTTGGCAGATTCAACAACTACAAATGATCGAGGTAGTGATGGGTATCAAGACTTGGTAGGCATTTTCGAGTTGATTCGATTAGAATCAAATCTAATCGTGAATGTGTATCATATTCGCATCAAGGCCTTTATTATCCTACACTAGGATGCATCACATACATACAAGCATTATTCTAGCATGTATCATATACATACAAGAAAAATATCCTAGCATGCATCATATACATACAAGCAAAATTTACTAGCATGCATCACATACATACAAGCAAAAACAAATATATATATATATCAACATGCATATATATATAAATTAATTGTGATGTGGTCATGACCCTACTACGATCTTCTCAAGCCAAGCCAGGCAAGCGAGGCCCGAAACCCCAAAGGAGGGTGGCGAAGAAGGGACTTGCTTCCGTTGAAGGGACCTTTGAAGCGTAGCTATAGCGTACGGAAGATCTTAAGAAAAAGAGAAGTGAGACTTCTACTTTAGGTATAAATGTTATAGAAGTCAATCTATCTATTTTATCATCATGGATATTAGATCTAGGATGTCTCGGTATTTGAGAAATAGCAGGCGTTGTGAAAGGCGAGGTGGACCTACTGAGTAGACAATGGCGAGAGTTGATCTATTCTTTGTAGGAACTTATGATCTATCTCGCCCTCGGGCTTGTCTTTAGAACTAGATGAATGTTGTTATGTCTGCTTTGACTAAGAACATAATTTGATTTCTTATTTGACGATGAAAGGATTTTCATTTATAATAAAACGAAATATTATTGATTTATTTAAATGATATGTTACATTGTAGTCGCCTCTAATGAGCGGACTCTACATTCTAGACTTAGAGCCCCATCTATAACATAAGTGTCGAAAGATTGAATCAAATGAGTTGAACGAACTATCTACGACATTGTAAGATTCATAAATGAGAATTACATCTCGGCTCCGTAAGGATGGGCATTAGACTCATTTGATTTTGAATCATATGAGACGTGCAGTCTTGCCTTTTAAGCGCAAGATGACGAACTCCTTTAGTGGACCTGACGAAGAAGCACAGACTTGTTAGGACTTATACGTAGTGATGTATGTGGCCGCTGATATTCTTCAGATGAATTTGGTGCCATTATTCGTTCTTGATGAGTAGATATGGTTATGTGTATCGATGACATGCATCGAGAATCCTTTGAAAAGTTCGAAGAATTGAGAATGAAATCAATCGACTTGGCAAGAGTATTAAGATACTTGATCGGATCGAGGTGGTGAATACCTTAGCCGTGAGTTTAATAACTATCTGGTGAGTGTGGGATTCTATCACTCACTCCTCTAGACACCACAGTGGAATGGTGTATCCGAAAGGAGGAATCGTACCCTATTAGATATAGTACGATCTATGATGAGTCACACATATCTTCCTATATCCTTTTGAGGATATGCTCTAGACACAACAACCTTCACACTTAACCATGTACCATCTAAGGCTGTGATAAAGACACCATATACAATATGGACAGGGAGAAATTTCAAGATGTCTTTCATGAGGATTTGGAGTTGTAAGACTTACGTTCGATGTCAAGTCTCAGACAAACTGGGACCCAAATCCGATAAGTGCTATTTTGTTGGATATCCCAAGGAAACGAAGGGATATTACTTCTACATTCCCAGTTAGCACAAAATGTTTGTGGCAAAGACTGGGGTATTTCTAGAAAGGGATTTTGTTTCTAGAAAAACTAGTGGGAGTATGTTCGATCTTGAAGAAATTCAAGATAAAGACCATAGCATTGAGACCTTGATGGAGATTGAACAGGAACCACAAAGTGTTGTGGGTAATGAGTTTGTTGCACAAAGAGTTGTGGAACAACCACCTGTTCAGGTAGACCTACCTCTTCGCAGGTCTGATAGGGCACGTCGTCAGCCTGAGAGATACTTATTTCTCTTGTCTGACCATGATGACGTTATGCTCATTAAGAATGAGCCTACCTCCTATCAGGAAGTTGTGATGAGCCCAGATTCTGAGAAATGGCTAGAGGTCATGAGATCCGAGATGGAATCTATATACACCAATCAAGTATGGACTTTGGTTGATCCACCTGAAGGCGTCAAACCTATTGGGTGTAAGTGGGTCTTTAAGGGAAAGACCGACATGGATGGACTTACGCATACCTATAAGGGTCAATTGGTGGCTAAAAGTTTCAAGCAAATTCATGGTATTGACTATGATGAAACCTTTTCTCCAGTGGCGATGATTAAGTCCATTCGGATCATGCTTGCTATTGCAGCATAACACGATTATGAGATCTGGTAGATTGATGTCAAGACCGCATTTCTGAATGGAAACTTGCTCAAGGATGTGTACATGACACAGTCTGAGGGTTTTGTAGATCCACAGCATACTGGGAAAGTATGCAAGCTGCAAAGGTCCATTTATGGGCTAAAGCAAGCTTCTCGGAGCTGGAATCTTCGATTCGATGATGCGATCAAACAGTTTGGTTTTATCAAGAATGAAGATGAACCCTGTGTCTACAAGAGAGTTAATGGGAATACAGTTGTCTTCTTTGTATTGTATATGGATGACATACTACTCATTGGGAATGACATCCCTTCGCTACAGTCTGTAAAGACTTGGCTGGGGATGTGCTTCTCAATGAAGGACTTAGGTGAAGCAGTCTGTATTCTAGGCATCAAGATCTATAGAGATAGATCTAAGAGATTGCTTGGCCTAAGTCATAGTGTATATATTAACACGGTATTACTACGGTTTGTCATGCAGAATTCCAAGAAGGGACTTCTGCCGATGTCACATGGTGTGAGTCTTTCGAAGACTCAAAGTTCCTCTTCTAGAGAGGAGAGAGACCGCATGGATAAGATCCCTTATGCATCTGCTATAAGATCTATCATGTACGCCATGTTGTGTACTCATCCTGATGTTTCATATGCTTTGAGCATGACGAGTAGATACCAGTCAGATCCAAGTGAGCGTCACTGGATAGAATATTCTTAAGTACTTAAGAAGGACTAAAGAATATTTCTTGATATTTGGAGGCGATAAGGAGCTAGCTGTAAAGGGTTCTGTGATGTCGACTTCACGGCGAGGATGATTATAGATCGCGATCGGGTTCGTGTTTTGCTTGAATGGTATTGTGAGATGGAAGAGTTCGACGGGACGCGATTCTTGATTACAGAGTAGAGTATATCAACTGCGTCGAGAAGCGTGAGGAAGCGATTTAGTCATGAAGTTCATTCGAGCTTGGGGTGATTCCTAGCATAGCAGATCCTATAGAGCTATATTGTGACAACAATAGAGCGATTGCGCAGGCTAAGGAACCTCGCTCACACCAGCGGACCAAACACATACTACGGCGCTTCCATCTCATTCGAGAGATTATCGATAGAGGAGATGTGAAGATTTGCAGAGTACCGCGAGAAATCGCGGATCCCTTGACGAGGCTTTGGCGGAAAAACATGATGGTCGCGTCGTTGGGTATTAGATCTTCTGATTGACGCTGGTGTTAGTGGGAGATTGTTAGTGAAAGCCCTAGAGTCAATCATGGGATGATTGTTGTATGGACTTGTTGTATTATATTCCTATTTAATAAAGGCATGGTTATTATATTTACTTGTATTAGTACCAAATAACTAAGTATAATAACGTCCTTGAGTAAAAGGTTCTTATCTATATCAATCGATTGGTTGAATCGATAATGAGATGATATAGAGAACACTACTCTTAATCATTCCTAGTCAAGTATTAACATTCAGGGACAATGTTAATGCGTAGAGACTAGCATGTAGGTCAACTCGATGACTTGATCTCACAAGTCATGGATATGAGATATCAAGTTGACACATGGGTATGCATTGGAGAATGTATACTGAATGACCCGTCATGAGAAAGTATAATGGATTGTTATATGAGTGTCATATACTTTCTCATGTGACTATTAGTATGACTATTAGTCCTTAGACCTAAAGTCACCATGGTTCCCTACATAAGGAGTTGCATATTTTGGCTTCGTCAAACGTTACCCGTAAATGGGTGGACTATAAAGGCGATTACTGGGTATATAACAAATTATGCGGAGGGATGTGAGTGATGTAGATGAGATCTATCCCTTCTATATGACTATTAGTCCTTAGACCTGAAGTCACCATGGTTCCCTACATAAGGAGTTGCATACTTTGGCTTCGTCAAACGTTACCCGTAAATGGGTGGACTATAAAGGCGATTACTGGGTATATAACAAATTATGCGGAGGGATGTGAGTGATGTAGATGAGATCTATCCCTTCTATATGACGGGAGTAACGTCGTTATTCTTGATAGAGTGAGACCATGAAGTGCATGACCATGCCCAAATGAGTCAATATGAGATATTGAGTTTATTTGATTAGAGTGAGTCTACTTGGAGTTCAAGATATAGATTGTACCGAGGATGACACGATTTATGTCTCAATTGGTCAATCTAGATGTCAAGGATAGAGGGACATTGTCACATATTGTGAGAGTCACAATTAGTAGTCACAAAGGTGATGTTGGATCTCAATATTCTTGTAACTTGGGTAGCAATGATGTGTTGCTAGATACCGCTCATTGCTTATGTTCCTAAATCGGTTTAGGAGCATTGCGGCGTTCTGAGAACGAGATTAGGTTCATATGATGAACCATGAGGATTAGGTTCATGGGATGAACCAAATTTGATTAAGAGTAATCCAAATTAGACTAATTGAGTTAGACTCAATTTGATTCAAGTGTTGAATGAGTCTAATTTAGATTTGATTCATTGAGTCAATTTAAATTAATGAATAGAGATTCATTAAATTAAATTGACTTGAATCAAGTGGTTAGATTTGATCAACCATGGGAGATAAGAGGTCAAGTTTGACTTGACTTGAGAGGGAAGATGAATGGTCAATTTTGACTTGACCAATTGTCATATCATGGTGACTTGGCATGAGGGCCGCCCAATGATAATGTTCCACATCATCATGGACTTATCATGTGGTGCCACCTCATGAGGGAGACCAAGAGTCATTGGCTCTTGGAGTTACATGCATGCATGTAACCCCCCAAAACAAAGTGGTCGGCCACTTTATTCATTGGGTGAAGTTATTGGAATGAACATCATCTTCTTCTTTCTTGCTCTCCTTCTTGCTCTCTCCTATTCCTTATCTTGCCGTGACTACCAAGGAGTGCTAGCACACTCTAGATTGTTTTTCTCCACTATTTGTCCGTGTGGATACCAATAGAGGAGTGTACACTTGACACTCTTGAGTTCCGACAAGCCATTTGGATGAGCGGGATAAGCGAAGGGCGTCGCATCGAGGGTAACGCTCTCATCATGTAGATCTAAGGTAGATCTAGGTTTCCATAACACATACATGAATTTATTTTTGTTAAACTTCGCATGGATCCGTGGTCGGGCTTCCGAGGTTTCCGCAACGCAAAAAGCGGTTTTTGCGGCTCGGAAAGTCTAACACTTCCGAAGTTAAATCTTCTCAAAGTTAGCTCTTCCGAAGTTATCTCTTCCATGGCACTTCCCAAGTTAGCTTTTCCGAAGTTAGCTTTTCCCGAGCTTTTCTCAAAGTTGGCTCTTCCGAAGTTATCTCTTTCATAGCTCTTCCCAAGTTAGCTCTTCCAGAGTTCTTTCGAAGTTAGATCTTCCCGAGCTCTTCTCAAAGTTAGCTCTTCCGAAGTTATCTCTTCCAGAGCTCTTCCCAAGTTAGCTCTTTCTAAAGATAGCTCTTCTAAAGTCATATGCACTTCAAAAGTTAGCTTTTCTCGAGCTCTTCTAAAGTTGGCTCTTCCAAAGTCGGATGCTCTTCAAAAGTTAACTCTTCCCGAGCTCTTCCCAAAGTTAGCTCTTTCCGAGCTCTTCTCAAGTTAGATCTGTCGAAGTTAGATCTTCCTAGGTTAGTTAGATTTTTTGCTTTATTTTTTTTCTTGTCCATTTATCTTTTGCATTACTGCATTACTTGGTCAAATTTGATAGAGTGTCAAATTTATTATTCTCTCCTTGACTCTGCAGATCTTCGAGAATCAAGGATCGAGCTTACTTATGATTCTCTCCCCAAATCCGCGAATCTTCGAGAGTTGAGGAATCGAGTTTATTCTCTTAGTCCTGGACTAAAGCGTCCTTCGGTATTCTCTAGATATATATATATATTCTCTCTGGTCTCGGACCCAAACATCCTTCAACAAAGTCTCCTTCTCGGTGTCATTTATTTCCACTGGACTTGGACCGAGGTGTCCATCAGCAAAGTCGTCTTCTCGGCGCCGTCTATTCTCTTTGGTCTCGGACTGAGGCGTCCATCAACAAAGTTGCCTTCTAGGAGCCGTCTATTTCCTTTGGTCTCGGACTGAGGCGTCCATCAACAAAGTCGCCTTCTGGGCGCCATCTATTCCCTTCGGTCACGGACTGAGGCGTTCATCAGCAAAGTCGCCATCTCGGTGCCGTCTATTTCCTCCAGTCTCAGACCGAGACATATATTAGCAAAGGGCATTGTCTATTCCCTCTAGTCTTGGACCAAGGCGTCAATCAATAAAGTCGTCTTCTCAGCGTCGTCTATTCCCTCTGGTCACGGACTGAGGCGTCCATCAGCAAAGTTGCCTTCTCGGCGCCATCTATTCCCTCTGGTCTCAGACAGAGGTGTCCATTAGCAAAATCGTCTTCTCGACGCCGTCTATTCCCTCTGGTCTCGACCAAGGCATCCATCAGCAAAGTTGTCATCTTGGCACCGTCTATTTCCTCTAGTCTCAGACCGAGACATCCATCAACAAAGTCGTCTTCTCGGCGCCGTCTATTCCCTTTGGCCTTTGACCAAGGCTTCCATCAGCAAAGTCGCCAGTTCGACACATTATACTCCCTTAGTCACAGACTAAGGTGTCTTTTAGTAAAGTCGTCCTTTTGGCGCCGTCTATTCTCTCTGGTCTCGGACCGAGGTGTCCATCAGGAAAGTCGCCTTCTCGGCACCGTCTATTCCCTCTGGTCTCAGACCGAGGCGTCCATCAACAAAGTCGCCTTCTCAGCATTGTCTATTCCCTCTGGTCTCGGATCAAGACTGTTGGGTTTCTTGCACCGCGGCGTGTGTATGTTCGATCATGTTTCGTAAACATGAACATAGCGAAAGCAATTGAAAATAATAAATCTATATTTATTACAACACACACAACACACGCATGCATATTACAACAAGTGTAGATATAACCGTAAATTAAAATTTGCAATAAAAGGAAATTTATCTACGTTATACCTTTCGTATGACGTATAGCGGGAACGGCATCAACCGGAATGATCCTCGTAAGAATCGTCTCTATCCGTATCCACGCCGAGCTCCTCGGGATGACTTCGCTAAGCCACGAGCTTCGTCTTCGTACGGGTTACTAGCCTCGTGTTGAAGACGACGTGATCGAGAGATGATCACAATCCGAATCCAAATTCGGATCCAAAACCGAGTCCTCAAAACTCGATTCTCCAGAGAGGTATTCGTCAACCGTTTGGCCAGATCGCCCGTCCTCCACTCGAGAGGATTACGAGATCAAATCGGTAAGTTAGCCGGCCGGAGCACTAACGTCGGCCCAAACGACGCTCGACAACAAGAAACAAGCTGTCCAGAAAAACTGGACAGCTTTTGGTGGAGGAATAGAGGCCGGCCAAAGGAGATGTGGAGCTCACCTTATCACCGAACCCACCAGAGATCACCGGAGGGTCAGAGCATCGCCACGGTGAAGCTTGAATCTCGGCAAGGAGGTGGCTGACTCCATGAAGTTGGCAACACCATGTTAACAACAAAAGGAGGCTAGGGTTCAAAACTTCATTAGGGTTTTGGGTTAGGGTTTAACCCCTATTTTATAGAGAACTAATTCTCTTAATGGTTAATGGATCATATCCATAAAGCCCGTTAACCCGCTCCATTAAGATAAGTTAAAATAAACCAAACCAGATGGTTTATTTTAAGTTAAAACGAACCGAACCAACTTTTGGTTCATTCGTTTAAAATAAACCAAACCCTTTGGTTTATTCTTATCCATTGGATTAGAACCAAACCATTTTGGTCCATCCATTATGTCTTCATAAGACGCGGCCCATCCACGCTTCCATTGCGACTGAAACAATTTCATGCTCGCTTTATGTTTTTGTCGACCAAACATGGTTTCTCTCGATGCGAGAATCCCATTCTCAAGCTCGTTTAAATCCTTTGGATTACACTCGTTGTCGTGTGACGAATAGGTTCTCGGTTTATGTTGGCCGTCTATAATTAACCATTAATTATAGAGCGATCATGAGTGGCACCTAGTAGTATATCGCGATCCCCGATTAACCGAAAAGATCAACGGTTGATCGAACTATTTACGAAATCCTTGATGCTCGAATGAATCGTGCCCCATTCCCTTCACTCATCTTATACCCACTTGGTTGGGCGTGATACATTGTATCGGATCCCCACTAGTCGACTACGTCCACCTAGCCCAATGTATCATTTCCTCGTTCTACTGATTCTAGTTACTCGCGTGTATCGAAGAGTACCTTACTCTAAAACATGTAATGCTTTGGCAAAGACTTTAGTAACAATAATCCGAGAGACCGTAGACATACATCTCCTCGCAAGTGGTGAATCCTTTATAGGCTATTGAACACCTTCGATCATTTTTAGACTTATACCCAATCATCCGGTCCACATCTCCTGAGATGTTTGCTTAAGATGTCAGCGTAAGTCTCCATGATCAAGATGACTTGAATACCGCAAGTCGAAGGAACATCGACTTAAGAAGTTGGACTTCATCGACATATCTATATATGCAGAGAACCATATGAAGTCTTACTACGGTCACTCGATGAACTAGTTACCATAACTAGCATCCACGATAAACTCGGACATCACTATGTCTCCGGCCGGTGAGAATCAGCCTTGGATACACCAAGGAGTATACCTCGTGCTAGTCTCGACGAATCGATGGTGTCGAATCCATCAATTCATCGACTAGGGATAATTCGATACATCACGATTACGTGTAGAGATACTCACTAGTTGTGATCCAATCACAAATTCTCTCATGCTGTGAATCGTATCGTGGACATTCAGTAAATGAGTTTAAGATCCAATCAAATACATAAAACATGTATACTCAAATAGTGAATCTTCATTTATCATATAAATGGTTTATACATAAGGCGATTGCCTTAGGACATCTCTCATATATTACTAACAAAGACGTCCATCAGTAAAGTCGACAGTTTGACTATACTTCCTTAGTCTGGGACTAAGGTGTTCATCAACAAATTCGTCAGTTTGGTGTCCCCATCATTCCATTAGTCTCGGACTAAAGCCTCCACCGGCAGCTCAACGCTCATGTCCATAGTCTTGAACTACAACATCTGATATTCTTCAAATTTAATTACCTTGATCTCGGGCCAAAAAGTATTTTAGCTATATTCCCTCGGTCTCGAATCGATGTGTATGAACTAAGCACATCCCTCCCTTAGACCAAAACATCTCTCAGCATTTTCACTAATCTCCACCTCGGTAGCAGAGGTCAGCTCTACATGTTTCTTTTATGTTCGACAAGTCCAGTCAGTCGGACTTACGCCTCCTTTGACTAGACTAGCGGGGGAACCTATGATGTGGTAGAAATATCCCTCGCAACATGGTAAAGTCAAGTCAACAATCAAGCTCCGGTGAAACTGAAGGTTAAATTTGGTCAAAGCAAACACAAGTCGACTCAGAACTTTAACTTTTCCTCAGTTCGCTAAAGCATTGCTTCAGCTCGACAAACTATTAGCTTTATCTCTACTCGATCATAGCTTACCTCAGCCACAACTTACTTCGGCTATAGCTTACCTCGGCCACCTAGGTCATAGCTTACCTCAACCATCTCGGCCACCTCGGCCATAGCTTACCTCGGCCATCTTGGCTATAACTTACCTCGACTATAGCTTACCTCGGCCATAACTTACTTCGGCCACCTCAGCCATAGCTTACCTCGACTAGCTCAGCCACCTCAACCATAGCTTACCTCGGCTACCTCGACCATAACTTACCTTGGTCACCTCGGCCATAGCTTACCTCGGCACATTATATCGGCCTAATATCTCATCTCAGTCTATCACATCAGCTTAGTTCGGCAGACTATATCAGCTTGATATTTCAGCTTGGTTTATCACATCAGCTTAGTTTAGCAGACTATCTCAGTCTGATGTCTTAGCTCGGTTTATCACATTAACTCAGTTTAACAATCAGATGTTTGTCTCTGTCCGAGAGACACCTCTCCACTCCATTATAATGATGTTACACCTCCCAAGATCCCCTTCGTACAGTCGTATCTCCTTCATAATAAGGTCATGTCTCCTAATATTCCCTCCGTATAGTCACATTTCCATCATAACGAGGTCATGCCTCATAAGATCTCCTCTGCGAAGTCATATATCTCTATCATAAGGGAATCATGTCTCTATGACTCTCCTCCTCAATCTTATCTAGGAGTCATGTCACCAAACTTCTCTTACTTCATTGCTCATATAAAGGTAACAAGGAAGAGGAAAATACACTCTCCGGTAATCTCTAATCCTCAACTTTGTTTTTTTAAACAGTTTTCTCCATATTCTCTACGTTTTTTACTTGGGCATCGAAGGGGCTTCGCCGAGGTGCTCCTTGGCCCCCCCCCCCCCCTTTCTCACTCGTTTGTGAGTCTCCTTAGGTTCTGGTCCTTGCGGCTCCGGCGACGTCTCCGACGACAAATCGGTTTCAAATCTCTTGAAGGAAGCTGATCCGGACTATTGCAATGCCAGGAAGACGGATTCTGACCTGTACTCAGCCAACCTCTTTTACGTCGATCGTGAATACTCTGCCACGTCATCCCATCCAACAGTTTCAGATCGAAACAATGATGTTTGGCTCCAAACCATCTATTGTATTATTGCTGTCAGATAATAGGTTATCATTTGTGTTTTACATTGTAGAGTAAAATTGTTGTATTCTATTTTTTTAATAATAATTCCTACTGAACATGCTAACAGAATTCCACCACTATTGCATTTTGTCTTGCAAAATTATTTACACACACAAGCAAGGATTTGTTGATCATAGATAACGGTTACTGCTTGGTTTTAAAGCTTAATTAAGTAATCCAACTTTGAATTCGAAAAGTGTTTTTATTACTATTAATTTAATAAGCTTGTAATATTTTTTAGGAAAAAGATCAAGTTGGAGAAGCTGGAAGCATGATGTTGTACAATAGAAGTTTCTCCGGTCATTCTTCTAGGTTTCAACTGGAACAGGAAGTAAGTGCACTTTATTCTGTTGAAGTGCATTTATCACAATGATTATAATATGTCAGAGGCAATGTATGATGAAAATTTTCCTGTTGCTACTACCTTCTTTTGGAAGCTCATCATCAATCTCTATTGCCGTCATTTGTATTGTGATCTTGCCAGTAGGATAATTGCCAACTTATCGTATGCAGTTTATTAAATCTTTTCAATTGGGCGCATCTAGTGATTCAATTGGGTTTGAATAAATTATGTTTTTAAGCAAAATTTTAGATTGTTAGAAAATAACCCCTTTTTTTAAGTTCATTGACACCTTAATGCATGTCGGTGGGCTAACGGAGCTGGAGTAATACAATCCCAATATTTTGATTGACTCAACCAAATTTGACTAAAGTATTTTTTGAAGCAATGACACTGGCAGGATTCAAACATTGGGTGTCATGGTCAATTATCATGTTTAATTTGACTAACTGCTATCCCTAACTAGCTTAAGTTCATAAGCTTTTCAATTATACAACTAGCAATTTTTTTCCTCGAATGTTTTAGGATCTTGGAAAAAATACTTGATAAAGAAAAATGTTTGGTTAAATTTATGTCAACAATTTATATGGAGCCTCTTTTTCAGTTTCATTAAAAATAGATCTCTCTCTCTCTCTTTTACTGTATTAGCTTTACCTTGATATGATGTTTTAGGTTCATAGGCTCCAACAAGTGTTGCAGGATGAAATGGAATTGCATGTCGTCCTTGAAAGTGCTTTGGACCATGCTGCTGTCACACTATCTGATTCGTCATACCTTCCAAATGAGGTATGCTCTTGGATCTCATTGAGATCCATTTAACATACCAACTAACATTTTGAAGCAAAATATTATAATTCTTAATATATTCTCAGTTAAATAAATTTCAGGATATTTTGTGACTCTTATGACCAGATTACTGCTAACATCTGCTGCTTCTGCAACTTTCTGTCCTAGACTTACATTTGAGGATAGTGAATTGATTAAAATAGTTATATATTTGTACACCAACTCGAAATCATATCAACTGAATTCATCTTTTTCTTTCACGTCTTATGCATTAATACTTTTGACGAATTTCATAGCAATCCTCTATGCATCTGTTGGGCAACGTTTTCATTTTGTTCGGTGAGGATAGGAGATGCTGGGTAATGATTGTCAGCAAATTGGAATGATGACTTGTCCAATTGAAATAACTGCCAGTGAATTGGAATGATGGCTTGACCACTTAAAATAACTGTTAGTGAATCAGAATGACAGCTTGTACACTTGTAGCAATATTTTAAGGGAGGTAGAAGGTTGTTGCTGGAAGGAGAGCTTTGTTTTAAGGGAGGTAGAAGGTTGCTGCTGGAACATTTATACGGTGCAACATATGGTGTTTCCAAAAACACCATATTTTTCAAAGACATAATTTTATGAGTGCATATATATTTAAATGTCTTGAACTTCCTCTGGAAATTAAATGTTGGACTAAAGTTCTCATTCTCGCTCCTTTCTTGTCCAAGTTGTAAAATCCTTTTTAGAAACGCTTTATTTTGAAAAATTCCAAAGAAACACGAAATCAGCAACAATGTACCTGGATGTAGTCCTTTTTTAGATCCTTAGATGCAAGTAATCTTCCTTTGAATTACATCAATATGATCATATTTTCTATAGCAATATTCCAATGAGTTGTTGCTACCTCAGAAATTTACTACTTCAAACGGATGCAGTGTATAGCATGCATTTCCATTTTGTTGTTAGTTATTACTAGTTTCATATTCCAATGTATTTTATGATGCATAGGCACAGGATTTGCTGTCCAATATAGCATCATTAGAGATGACTGTTTCCAGATTAGAGGAAGAGATGATGTCTTTGCATTTTCAACTTATTCAAGAAAGAAATGAAAGAAGACTTGCTGAGTATCGACTAAAACAATTGCCTGCACAGCCATCAAAATTCTGCCCTGCTAAAGATGCAGCAAATGTAATCCTTTTGTTGTTTTTTCAGAAGTTTTTTTCTTCCCAAAAGATATAGAAGAGTCAATTAACTTATGCTAAACAAAAAATACTATAAAGTGGCGTATCAATCAAACGTTTCTATTTTGCATCTGTAACTTAATCTTGAATTGACGTTTGAAATGGCATATTAATTATTCTTTTCTGCTACTTCATAGATTTAAAAGAATATTTCTTAATGCCATTCACATCAAATGGTTGCACTCTTGTAACAGGCCTTCATGATATGTTCCATTTAATGACTGAAAACTTTGCACAAAGCTACTATTAGAATACTCCGTATAACCAGTATTTACTGGTCCAACCTAGTCATAACAAATATGAACGGTTTTATTTTAGGAACAAATGTTGTACTTATAAATTTTATTGGAAGTATGAATTTTAATGCAAGTTAATAGGAAATGTATGCGAGAACCACCACAAGGTCGTACCTTAATAAAATTTATATCAACTCTTAGAGCTAATCTAATTGGTAAATACAAAGGGGTAACTTTTAAGTGGGTAGAGGTTCATTTCCGGAGAGATCATACCCCTCTTGTGCACTTGCCACAAAGGTTCTTGATTTATCTCTTCACCAGTAGAGTCGGAGGGAGCCACTAATACGGTTGTTCCATATTTTTTTAAAATAAAATTTGTATCGATTGGCATAGGTAGCACTGTGCTTTTTTCTATTGATCTCCATATTGGAGGTGGCAATAAACAACTAATGAATTTAAGTTGTTTTGTGTTTCATAGGTTTATGTGCTGGTCTATAATCTGTAATAGGTGATGATTTTTTCAGGACACTCCAGGCAGCATGCTTGAACAAGAAGAGAAGTTACCGGAGAAAGAATTCTGTCAGGATGTGCCCACTAAAATTTTCGGAAAACAGATCCCCATAAAAGGCCTTTGGAATCATCCTAATCAGCTATCTGAAGAAATAGTCCGTTGTATGAAAAATATTTTCGTCTCATTAGCTGACGTTTCTATGGTATCTTCCCGAATGTCCTCTGACATTGTTCGCTTTCCTTCCTCACCGGCGGATAACTTTTCAATTTCATCACATTGTTCAATATCTGAATCATCGATTTCTTCATGGGAAGACAGTCCTCTAGTTGGTCAGCAATATAATAATGACATTTTAGCGACAGGAACTATATTTGATCCTTACAGTGCTCATGGAAAACTGTGTTGGGCTGATATTGGTAATTATATTTTGGCGTCTGAAGTTTCCTGGATGTCCGTTGAGAAAAGGAAACTTGAATATGCTGCTGGTGCACTTAGACGATTCAGGTAGTTTTTGTTTGATACATTTCCTTTTCGTTTAAATACCTACAATATGTGCGCACGCATGTTTTTTTCTCATTTATGGATTATTTATTGCCTTTTAATTATCATCTACAGTATGATTATGGTCACATCTGGAACCATTGGGAACACCTCTATTTCTTTATCAGTGCTCGATAAAGCACATCAGAATCATTATGTGCGCAATAAACTCAGTTTTGGAAATTTTCATTTGAGAATAATCAGGGCTGAAGAATCGTTTTCTGTTTCTCTAGTTATAATATGACAGTTGAACTGTATATATTCTTTAACAAAAAGATTCTTGAACAGTCCTCTTTTTCTTATAATCTTCGCCAAATGCGGACAATGCATTTCTTTGTTGCCAAATATTTAACACAGTCAAAGATCATGTACAAACGTAATATGCAATTTTACTAGTGTATTCATAACTCTCTCATGGATTAGAGGGCAAGTCATTGTACATGCGAAAGGCACTACCTTACTATTCTATATTTATTGGCCATGCCTCAAGACTTGATTCACTTAAATAGTTTCTCATTTTGTCATATAGTTGCGATCAAAGATATTGACTCAAGCACAAATAATTGGTTTGATTTTTCTCTGCCATACTAATATCCTTGGATTAGGCAGATCACTGATTGAGCAACTAGCAGAAGTAAACCCAGTCCACCTTACGGGCAACGAGAAATTGGCATTTTGGATAAACTTATACAACGCACTGATCATGCATGTAAGCTGCCTGGAACACGTGTGTTGGCTTGCTTCAAAAATATATATATAGTGTAGTGTAGGCAAGAAGGATTTGACCATTCTTCTGTCATTAAATGCAGGCTTATCTTGCATATGGCGTTCCAAGGAGTGATATGAAACTATTTTCCCTAATGCAGAAGGTTGACTAAACATCATTTCCCCTCCAATATTTTTCGTCTCAGGCAATGCTTTGCACTTTTACACTACCTTTACTCTTTTCTCTAAAATTAGGCAGCATACACGGTTGGAGGGCATTCGTTTAGTGCTGCTAGCATTGAATATGGAATACTAAAAATGAAGCCACCTGTCCACAGACCTCAAACTGTATGTGAATGTCTTCCAAATAGGGAATCAAGTCATTTTGGTGTTCTTAGACTATGTTATTCTCTATTCGCAGGCTTTACTACTTGCTCTTCACAAATTAAAATTATCTGAAGAGCAGAAAAAGTTTTCAATCGAGACATTTGAGCCACTTGTGGCATTTGCTCTGAGTTGCGGGTCATACTCTTCCCCAGCGGTAATATTGTCCCTAACTTTTCTTTTCAAAATTGTCTTTCCTAATCTGTAATTACTCTGAAATGCAATCTGTCATTTCAAGCTTAAGTGAGTAGCTTGTATATATCATTACTCTTAAAAAACAATTAATGTTGTTCGACATTTGAAGTTTTCCTCAAGTCAGATTATAAAGTCATATAGACATTGAGTTATTCATAACTAACATTCAAGTCGTTTCGTTTGCAGGTAAAGATCTACACTCCTACAAACGTGAAGGAGGAGCTTCTGGAGGCTCAGCGGGACTATATACGCGCTTCAGTTGGAATGAGCCATAAAGGGAAGTTACTAGCGCCAAAAATGCTCTATTTTTTTGTCAGAGGCCTTGTGGATGATACCAGCTTCCCAACTTGGGTCTCCCAATTTCTTCCCCACCAACAAGCAAACTTTGTTCAGAAGTGCACGTCGCAGCGGCGACAAAGGATCCTCGCTTCCCGTAATTTTGCACTTCTACCCTTTGACTCCAGGTTTCGCTATCTTTTCTTGCCAGAGAAATTAACATGATAAAGCTATCTAGCTATTGCCACAAGCGCCTCGTCACTTCCATGACCTGTGTTGCCAGACTAGGAAGACGTAGGTAGCATGAAATTGGAGCTTGAAATTTGAGTACGTCGCTTCACATTCAATTGCACAGAATCGTAAAGACGATTCCGGTTCCAAGGACATTTAAATAATCGTGGATTAATTTGCAAAGCTTGTGTAATTATTGGGTGAATTGGTTGCCTTCAGCTTGTAGGCCATAATTTATCAAAATTGAGCATTGTAGCAAGGAATTTGTAAGGTTTTGCAAGGAAATGATTTTAATAAGCAGCCTTTTTTTTCATAATTAACCACTTGGGTAGAATGTTCTAAAATAATTAAAGTTGTTCAGGGACTCAGTTGGTAAATGCATGATAGTTTATCATAAAGTCTAAGATTCGATCTTCAATAAGATATTCTTTGTCCATGTATTTTTCAATGTGAATTTCTGATTTATTTTCTTCTTAAAAACATACTACAATCATAGAGAGGTCATTAATATAGTGGATATTATATATTTTTTTTAAATAATTAAAGTTAGAATTATAAAATAAGTCATTTATGAAATATTTACTTAATTACTTGTATAACATAATAGTAAGATGTCTACACAGTATTTCAGTTATTCTCATTTTAATTCTTAAATATGATATAGTACAGAATATTTTCTTACAATTAAATAAAACTTTTTTGAATGTTCGATTTTTTGGTCATCCGTTGTAAGTTTTTCTGAATTTATTTTGATGATCGATAAATTTTTTTTATAAATTCAATCGGTCATTTCAGAATTAGTCAATTCGAAAAATTAAATGTATGTACTACTATATATTTGAAAAAAAAAAACATGATTTATTCAATTACTTATTAATATAGTTATATATCATATAAATCTATAATGCCAGTAATACAGTCTACAACGTAATATACCCCTTGCATTAAATAAAGTGTATGTATTTCAAATTCATTTAAATTTAAGATCAATATTGAAGAGGGACAAACATCATCATCGCCGAAAACACTACATAGCACTTGTTAAACATCTGTAGCACGCGTTAAACATGAATACTAAATGTCGTTAAAAAAAACTAGAAAAGAATTGAAAGAGTTCTATTATGTCTTACCTTTCACTAATATGAATATTATGATCTTTAAATTTAGAATTTAAAACGAGTCAACAAGACGTGCTCTACTAATTTTTTTTTTCAGAAAAATAGCAAGCTCGAGCAGGGATCAACGTTCTCTAACCTCAATATTTTAATTAAATTTCAGATATTGAATAAAACTATTGAACACAAATTATAAGCTCCTTTTACCTCTTCTCATCTTACAATAAATTTTCATAACATACAAGTTTCGCTCAAAATAATTTAAATACTTTGCAAATTATACATTTTTATGATAAAAATTGTTACAAAATTTAGGACTTATAGCATCTTTATAAAATTTTATTTAAAAAATGATTTTACTAAATCAAAATTCATTAGAAACTTATGATATTTTATTGCAAAATATTGAATTATCATAAAACTTGGCTAATTATATTAAACTAAACTACATCACAATAGTTATATTTTAATTTTAAATATATATGATTTTAAATTCCTCTGTGATCTTTTAGAATAAAACAACAATTGGATGACTTAATGATGAATAAATAAAATTTTTTTTTTGCTTTGTAAAAATTAGAACTAATATAATAAAAAGTCAACTTTATTTTTTATTTGGATGAAAAAAATAATCTCACATATTTAATAGAGCCCATCTAATATTGTATATCGCATGAGGACGCTTCCAATTTGGCACGAGAGACTCGATGGTCATGAAAAAAAAAATCACTTTAAATTATCTATGATAACGAAACTATGCATGTTTATCGGTTCGTCGGTTTCGATTCCGGTTCTGATTCGATTCTGATCGATTTCGAATTCGTCGACATTAGAATCGATCTGAACCGATTTAAAATTGATTCTGAACCGATTCCGATTCCAAAATTTTAACTTTGTAACCAATTCAATCCGAACTGATTCTGAATCGGTTCCAAAATGATTCCGGATCGATTCCGAAATCGTTCCGGATCATCTTCTTCGAATTTGAGTTTCTAAATTTATTTAACGTGTTGATGATCTTATTTTTTTTCCTATCGTAAAAAAGTTAATTTTCATCTTTAAATTAAAGAATCTAACCGTAATCGATTCAATCGCTTTAAATTCGTCGTAACCGATTCAAATCGACAATGACCTAATCAATCGTAATAACGATTCTAATTCTCTAATTCAATTCCAAAAGCAATTCATTTGAATCGGTTCCGATTCTAAATTTAACAGATTGATTTCAATTTGATTCCGAATCGAATCAATTGAACATGCCTAAACGAAACCATGAATCCATGGAAGTCGTAGATACGGTAAAACGCGCTAAATGTTTATTTGGAATTTTAATTTCGATTAGTAAATACTGCAATAAAAATCTCGAACACTTGTAGTAAAAAAATTATATTCGCTTTCGGTATTCTTCGTCAATCCCTTAATAACGATGAAAAAAATAAATTATGAAAAATTATACTTCTTGATCAATAAGATTTTAAATTCGAATAAAATTTTTAAACATGTAATTACTGTTTTAGCCATTGACATGTATTCAAATACAATCTAATGGCGATATGATGTTGATGTCCACATCTACATATTGACCACATTCTCCGCAGTCAATAAAAAAAAAAAAAAAAGCAGCGAAGCAGCAGACGAAGCTACGAGGGACGAGGATCAGCGAGGACGGCGTCATCCCCGAATAGGTAGAGCAGGCGCTCGACGGCCCAGCTGGGCTGCGCCGGAGACTCAACCGCCGCCCCTCGCCGGTCGAGGAGCGGCGCGCGGCAGAGCGGGCAGCTGAGGCGCTCGTCATGGTCGAGCCATCGGTCGAGGCACCGCCTGTGGAACACGTGCCGGCAGCTGCGCAGCTCGCGCACGCGGTCGCCGGGCCCCACCCTGCAAAGGCACACGGCGCACGAGGCCGCAGCTTCCTGATCGTCTACCAGCTCGCCGTAGGCGGCGACTCGAAGGGCCGTCCGCACCGCCCGGGCGGCTGCACGGTGGCGTTCCCTGGCCTCGGCTCCTTTTCCGTCCTCCTCCGGTGAAGAAGAATTAGGCCACCAGACGTCGTAGCAGGGGAAAAGGAACCAATTCAATACAAGAGATAATAAGAAAGCGGCCTGCTCAAGGAATCGGAGCAGGACAAGCCAAGCGCAGCAGTAATCCACCGTGACGTTCATTTTTCTTTCTTTCTGTCAATAAATCGTAAACAAAAAGAAGCAGAGAGGGAGAAGAAAAGGGGAGGAAATCAGAAAGAAGAAGGGGGTGGTTATATAGACGGGATTGGCAGTAGGAAACAGGGAGGATGAGATCTCAGACTAAGCTAAACTGAATGACTCTATTGCTGACTCGCTTACTTTTTCAAAAAATTGATATGTATCTGTCGACGATGGTGACTCTAAACAGGAATATGGTGGCGGCTAAGTAATCAGAGTGCCAAAAAAATTGAGTTTTTTAATTTTATTGCACTGAATGAATGCCGGAGATTTTTTTTCTTTTAAATGCACGAGGATAATGGAAGATGACTTTTTCTTCATACTAGGATTAGACACGAGATGAGATGAACCATGCATGAGTTTGAATAGGGGACAGCCTTTGACAGTCAAAGGTCACCAAGTAAGTGGACCACGTAAGTTGCAGGAGCTTGGCTAAAGAAGACGAGACAGTTCCTTTGACAGAGATCCTGAAGATACTAGAGATAGCGTCCAACCAGTGACACAACCCATGTGAGGTAGAATTTGATACGGGGACCAGGATCTAAGATTTTGCCGAGTCAGATTTGCGTAAGATCCCTGTCAGATCCACGAGTTTGTGAAGCACTGCTGAGAGGAGGGGGCCAGCCATCGGCAGCATTAAAGACATGACAATTGCAGATTGGACATTTTCTCAAGACGGGAGACCAATAATGCATGATGGACCTTCTAAGCAATTTCATTAGTAGAAAAAGGATAATCCGTGTTTGTGAAGCTCAAACTTGTAAGAATAATCTTGCGGCCAAAGTCTCCTCTCATCTGACATTAAAATTGAAAAAAACAGCAAGTGTAAGAGTGAACTGAGCAAGAAAATGTCGACAGAAGTTGGAACACTTTTGAGCGAGAGAAGAAAAAAAGTGCAGACTAGTGTCGAGGAAGAAGGCAAGCAGCTATTGCCATCCTGATATAGCCAAGGCAACAAACTTTATTACCTACGATAAATGTATTAAAGTGGGCAAGGGAAAAAACATCATAACAGCAATTGAAGGCATGATATCTCCACCACTTCACATTGAAGAAGAGAGCCCACAGAGACGAGAGTAAACAAAGGCTATACACAGTCGCAACAAAAAGATATCTATTTGAGATTTGAAAGAAGATACTACTAAAGTAGCCTCATCCCTGTTACCTACTCCAAAAGCATTATAAAGTGGTGGAATTGGCTTGGCAGACTCTTTAAGCAATCAAAAGGCGATTTTATGATGGGAAGGAATTGGTAGTGATGTTTGGAAAGGAAGGACCACCAACAGTGAGTGATGCTTCCTTTGTTGTGTTTGCTACAGATAAGCAGTTGTAAAAACACAAGTTATCCAAACTGGTTATACTATACCCTATCCTTCCCCTTGATAACTTCGTTCCTTCAAGATAGCAAGGAAGCAAATGGACCGTCAATGGTGATTGTTCAGTCACATACCAATACTTAAGCAAACAATACATAGGGAAAAAAAAGTTGGGCTGCTAATCTATCTGCCTTTGTGCTATAGATACTAGGAGATTGCTTTTACTTGACATTACTAAAAATTGAATCGACTAAATATCAAACATCTATGCTGTTAGGAAAAGATTTTTATCTATAAATTTATGAATTTTTCTCACGTGCAAACTTGGATGACAAATTGACTTGACATGAAGAAAAAAAAAATCACAAAAAAATAATCTCAAAGACTAGCCTGCAAACAAAATGAATAAATGTAACAAAAATATCAATGAGGTAAGAATCAACTTCTGAAACTATCTAACATCTTAAGTTGAGTTGGTTCACAGGAATATTTATTCTATACTTTATAAATTATCACAAAACAATTCTTCTATATTTAGTCACAAAATGCACATAGAATGAGTTCTCATGGGCCTCCTATTCCCCCATGATTATCCTTAACTATTACTTTTACCATTCCAAGGAATAAATATTCCTGCTCTACACCTTTGATCCCTGATCCAGTATGTTGTGTGGTGCAAGCATGAGGAATAGGTCGAGTGAATTAATTAGTCTGAACGTGCTGAGATTAAATAGGTCAAGTGGGTTAGATTGATTAGGTAGCTCAAATGGGTTAAGTGGATACGATGGGAGGAACGGGCTAAGAGGATTAGGGGGCTAAGAGGATTAGGGATAGATGGGCAAAGTACAACGAGAAAGATCAATGAATCAAGGGCATAGTTGTTATAGTCATACGGTTGACAATCCATATCTTATGATGATATGTTACAATTCAAACATTAATAACATGCATCCTGACTATTCATATTAATGGTATGTATCCTTCATGACCAAAATAATCAGGTGCACTGAGAATGAAAAGCCCATATTCTTGGTGCATGCAAATTTTTTCAACAAAATCGGACTTATAATTCATGAAGTTTAAAAATTACATAGTATCACTGAATTACAGAATTTAAGGTTCACAGGATTGATTCAATACTATTCTTTAATAGGTAACAATCTTCAGGTTTGACTGCTCTAGATCAGAGACTATCAGGTCAGATCATGACCACTGAAAATAAGCTTCTAACGCTCTAGAGCTTTCAGACCATGCATCTTGGATTAGGTTGAAGAAACTTAATCATAAAAAAATAAACCAAAGATGTCATAAAAGCTTCAGACCTCCTGTAACATCATCAACCAGGTCGCTGGGTCCTGCTCATGAAATTCAACAAATCAGAATGCATAATGGATGTTTAGGAGCAAAATAAATGAGAAAATATCTGCAAAAAGTTCATTGAGGTTTATATAATTCATTGGCAAAAAATTAACCACTGTAAATTGAATCCTTACAAGGGTAGAATATTTTTCCACATCAACTTTACTTGAAACTAATAATAAAAAATAATAACTAACAGTTTTAGAAAGAAACAGAATCTCTGAATTGAAATGGATTCTAGATGGACGCTATAAGGTACTCTTCCTCTGAAATCTTAGAATCTTATTCTTCCACAAATACTAAATCAATGATGTCTACTTATACTGCGTGTTAAACTGTAGAGAAACAGTAATGGTACAATAGTAATAATGAATATATCAAAAATAGTTGGTTATCTTATAATAGAAGCCATCCTGTAATTTGTTCTCGCTTTACCAAAATCATATATTGTTGAACTAGCAATAACTTGTAGAAACCAATATCATAATAGTAATTGATTGCAATTCTAAGTAGCTTACCCAGAATAGCCATCACTGTCCTTGAATCTGCAGGAAAATATGCAGTCAGTACAATATCTTAACTAGGCAAGCAAAACTAAGTTTAGTGGAAATAACTTGCTAAAAAATCTATACTGGACAGTAGTCAAAACAATTTCTGCAGTTGAGAATCTATTGTCCCTTTCTAGTAGATGAAACATAAAAAGGAAGTGTTTGAGATTTCAGCAGAAAAAATAGATTTAACACACTTGGTGCAATTTGGGTCCTCCCAGCATCAATTGTTATATGATTTGGTAGCTTCAGTGACTTTGCCCTTCCCTGAATAAAAAATGAAGTACAATAAAATCAAAGGTTCAAATTATCCATTTCGAGTACTTCAGCACCACACAGCTCGTATAAATAAATGGCTAGCCAAAATAAATTATATACATCCAATTCTGTAGCATTTGATTGGAAGTTTGATAAATTCAGCATATATAGGGCAGAACTCAAAGTTAGTCGGAGAACAGAACTAAAAAATGCTTCTTTTAAAGCTTCACAAGAATGTTATAGTTGATGAAGAAAATCATATATCACAGCTGCATAAGGTAGAGCAACACAGCCTCCTTCAAATATAACTTTCACTAATTGGACATGCTACATTATTGCTATGACAATTTATATATATATATATATATATATATATATATAAACAACAATCACAAGTTGCATTTCCTAAACACATGAGGTGAGCTCCTGAATCTTAACCTCCACTGTATCTACTAAGGTCAGGAAGTTACTAACAAAAGGTCATATGAATTTTGATCAAATGAAGTTTTACATTTTTTTTTCCAACTACCCTCACAGTTTTTGGTCTGAAGAGTTAATTATGTTTATCTATGAGATTTATGAATCATTACTAATTAAAGGCACTGATGGAGCAATGAAAAATTGGCTGTTGTTGATCTGCTAGAGAACTATATGCATCCAAAATTCAAAATATTCACCATTTCACACTGCTAAAGCAATATAGATTGATGTTGACTTTTTGATGCAGTAAATAGCTATGCATTTCAGCCAGTCAATGGCAAGAGAACATAATCCACTGGTACACTGCTGCATGTGCCGATGACTGCTGAGTTACTAGAAGTTGCCATCGCAAATGTTTCAGATGAAACCAAGTTCCACAAATAAAGAATAGTTATGTGAGGAAAAAAATAATAATAAGCTTTTTAAGCCAGAGTAACATACTTGTAGCAGAAGAATATCATTCTCACTTTCAATCTTCAGCACCACCTTAACTTGTCCACAATTTTCCCATCTGTCAGAAAAAGAAGTGAGATACAAAACCAACTCAGTCAAAAATCAGCACATAATCAATATTTTTAATTAGATACAAGAAATTCAACAGTCCTTCATGAGGATGGTGAAAGGTTACCTGCTTAGTGCTTTTGGAGCTCTATGAAGAAGCTTTTTATACAAACCCAGAGTTGCATGGCTGGAGAGCAAGCACGTCAAAGACTCTCTCCATTTCAACTTTTTAACAATAATATTTGCTACTCAATTTGTTAGACAAAATAAATGCATTTGTGCAATGTTCTGTCAAAAATTTTAATACTGCAATTGGATATTTGGACTTCAATAAAGAAAGGGTGTGAAAACTATTGTCTTATAAGTATAACGTATAATTTATTTTATCAATGGGTTGCCACCGGTTGCATCAAAACAAAAGGAACACAACTACATCTTCTGAAACAATCCAACAATGTTAAGTGTTAACAGCTTGTCCTCTCTTTAATTTAGGGTACAATTTGTAGTGGATTACAGGGTATGCATTTTCTTTTTATACTTTTTTTTAAAAATAGAGTAATCCAGATTACTAGGGTCATTCGCCCTATTAAAAAAAGAGAGAGAAAAAAGAATAAAGTTACAGTTTTTGAACATCAATAGTGTCTAACTACAAATACACACTAGGATCAGCTTGAGTGGTAATCTAATGTCAGTGATAGTAGAGCCTTGTAAAGAATCAATTTGTTTTTCAGATAAAAATGCATTAGAAATACACACAATAAGGACTTTTTGACCTGCCTTCACAACTTTCACTTACTACAAATTACATGCCATAAATAAAAATAAATAAATAAACTGACGGCAAGCACATACGCACTAGGATTAAGGGGACCAATGATAAGGAAGCTATGAAGGTTAAAACACCGAGAAATTACAAATTCACATGTAATGCAATGTTGGCGGTGATTTAAGAAATAATGAAATATGCTCGTATTGCTTCTACTGCAGAACCTCTTTGTCACTAAGCATTATTAGCATACCTGCACTGGGCAGCAATCTTGCCTTTTCCCATCTTCAAGTCATTTCTAACAACCAAAACCTGCACAGTTGGATAACAAACTACTATATCATATGAATATGCTAATAAAAGCAACATGTTTAGATTAAAAAGTGAAAACAGTGCTAAAATGACGGCAGAATAATCAAAGAACACATCTTGCTAAATCAGGTGTCGTGCCATGAGGTAAACGAAAAAAAAAAACACAAGAAAAAAAATTCCCACGAGTTACCATTTTGAAGTCTTCAATGATTTCAGCGAGGCTTTCAATCTCGAGGGTCGGCTTCTTCTCCGTGACCCTGTTCAAATTCCTCGGATCGTTGGGAGCTTCGTCGACCACCCTATTCCTGTTCGTTAAGTCTTTGTTCCAAATATACCAAAACGGGAATCTGCCCTTGGCCACCCTTTGGGCGAGGAGGAACCCCAAGGCAAAGCATCCGGCGCCTATCAGGAGGGCGGTGAAGACGCTAAAGAGAGATATGGATATGCCCATCACGAACGCCGGCACAGCCATAGGCGGGTCAGCAGGTCTCGTACCCGATCTCGGCCCCGGTGGCGAGGAGGCAGAGAGGTAGGAGGGCCGGCGGAGCGCAGTGAGGATCTCAAAGGATTTTGACTCGGACCAGTGAATTTTCGGGCGGGTTTGGTTGGATAAAGAATTGGATCCGAAACGGTATCGGAGACGGGTGGGCGGGTTGGATGGACCCGATTCGACAACGTTGCGTTTGCCTGCCACATCAATATGTCTAGCGATCAATATAAAAATATAGATGCTTGGCACTTGGCAGTCCTAACAAGTGGAATGGTTGGGACTTGGGAGTTTATCTTTGCAAATATAGTATTATTTTGATATTGAAGAATTTTATGAGGACGATATAATTGTGAAAATTGAGTTTCATTATTGGATCGTAAATACTATCCGCTATCTGAATTTATTCCAGTGATGGATGAAAAATTTTATAGAGTCGCCTCCGAAAATTAGTCAAACTAAAAGTTTAAAATTAAATAATTGTTGAATCATACGAACAAATGCAAGCCAAATTCATATTTATTCGAGTTTTAGGGCGGATCCAAATAATCATTACACGTGCAATTGATATTTAATTAATATTAATTTTCTCGGTTTTTTTTTTCCAAATAAATTTCAATTCTTGACTTAGCTGCGAATGTTTTTAGATTCATTCTAATAATTAATAAAAAAAACTCGTGTCAAATAAATTATCTTCAAATTTATGGAACTGCATATCCGGATGTAGATTGTTGAACTGTGCACTCGTCGACAGTGGAGCTGCATATCCGGACGGGGACCATTAAGGCTATGTTCATTCCAGGCAGTGGAGCTTAATTCCTTTTTTTTTTTTTTGACGGCGGCGGCGATGGCGGCGGCGGCAGTGCTTGACTAGGTCTGTGTCACGTCAAAGCTCGACGGCGGGGGGAAAGCAGTCTACTTCCAGCGCTCTCGCCAAGCTAAATTTTAGTAGTGTTCAGAAATGATTTCCCTTTGAAAAAAAAAAAAAAAAACTCTTGCATTAATCATTCACGAAGCTCAATTTCATAATTGTTCCACGGAGTAGATTTGTAATGACCTTTTGCTGAATCGATCGATCTGGTGAAACAGAGGATGATGCGCACCATGTGAAGACGAAGCTGAGGCAGTGGGTGTAGCCCGTGGGCCGTGGCTTGTTCTCTCCGGCGAAGCTGCCGATTAACAGAAGAGAAGCTCAAAGTTCCTACTTCCGAACAAGATGAGAAATTAAGGTAACTAATCTTAAATTGTTCATTCTTTTCGCTGTTCTTTAATCTTTGGCCTCCAGTTCTTTTCATATGCTTAAATATAGATTTTGAAACAAAAAATCAGCATTTTAAATTAAATTAGGTTTTCAGTTAAGTTTTAACCTACTTATCTCTGTGGCAACGAACAAATGAACTTTTCTGGAATTTACATGTATATATTATATTATTCTAGAATGCCATTTCAATGCTTAAAGAATTATAACGAATAAAATATGAAATGAAGATGAAGAGGGGGAAAAAAAGTCTGAAATTAAATATTTATGAAAGAATAATAAAGATAGCTTTATATATAATTCTAACCTTTTTTTTTGTAATCATCCACTTTTGAAAATAAAATGATATATTCGAGATTTTTTTTTCTTTGTCATCGAAGAAACATAAAAAAAAATAAAAAATGAGACTGATAACTGCTACAAATGTTTTAGAGAAGGAACGATGTTAAGACTGCTTTTACTGTATGCTGTTTTATGCAAATTGATGAGCAGATTTTAGCTCCTAGATTTTCTATTAGAAGCAACAAATTCGGTCCTAGTTTTGCATTTCATATCCGATTTTGATTGAATCTTGACCAAATCAATCATTTGAAACAAATTTCGTGGCTGAACTGGTCAAACGACAGGATTCAATGGCCCCATGCAGGTAGTCTCCGGAGACACTGTGATCCACCCAATTCCTTCCTACTAATAAGCACCGCACGCACACCTTTAAATGCTCACCGCGATTTGGATCTCCACCGATGTCACTGCCATCGACTTCGATCACTAGCGCCATCCCACGCAAACATTTCCTCGAACATTTAATTTGCGTGTCTAATTTAACTCCATCCACCAGAACAGAACAGAATCTAACGATGGCCGGCGACGCCGGTCCTCTTCCGAGCATCAGGATCGGCTGTGAGATCGTGCTGGCGGCGATCATCTTCCTCTTCTTGGTCATCTGCGCCGCCTTGTTCGTCTACCTCTACCTCAGACGGCAAATTCGCTTGAACAACCACCCGGCGGGTGCCGCCGCGGCTCCGAACCCTTCCGGCCTCGACGCTACCGTGCTCCGCTCGCTCCCTGCGATCGTCTTCCGGAGGGCGTACTTCAAGGAGACGGTCGAGTGCGCCGTCTGCCTCTCCGAGCTGGCCGAGGGAGAGACTGCCCGTTTGCTTCCAGGTTGCGGCCACGGGTTCCACCTCGAGTGCATCGACATGTGGTTCCACTCCCACACTACCTGCCCGCTCTGCCGGAGTAGCCCCGTCGGGAGAGGAACCCCGGGGCGAGTTCCGGCGGGTGAGGGCGCGCCGCTGGCGGTGGGAGTTTCGTCGAGCAGGTTGCAGACAGGAACTGAGGGAGCAGGTGAATGTTCGTCGAGGACTTCGGCCGGTGGACCGTCGCCGACGAGGGTAGCGGTGGAGGGAGCGTCGTCATCTGTCGAGCAGACGTTGAAGACGCTGAGGATGATACTGAGCCAAGGTAGGTGGACTGTTGCCTCGTCCTCCGGTAGCGCCTCCAACGGAGGCGACGTAGAGCAGGGCCCTGAAGGATGCACGGAGGCGTCATCAACGAGTGCGCATCGGAAGCATTAAAAGCACCTTATTTCGGGGGGGAAAAAAGCGTTTTTTTAATGTAAATCATCAATAAACGGAGTAGGGGATGTATTTAATTTTTAAATCTTTTTATTCGATCCATAAGAGCCTTGAGAGAACTTGTCCGACCCACTTCCTCGTATTGTTCTCAAGGTCCTTTGAAGTTGTACAAATAGGCAATGTAATTGACTTTGAAATCTTTGATAGATGTTTTATTTTCCTGGAATAAGATTTGTGCAGTTTGTAATTCGCATTTTGTGTTCAACAGATCCAATTTTCTATCCACTTATGAGTCATTTTCTTTTAAAAAGTACATGTCTGTTCTCCACGTCTATTCATAAATATGCGGTGGACTATATTAATGAAAAAGACAAATTAAAATGTCAAATAACAAATACAAAAAAAAAAAGTCGGTAATTCAAAATGATGAAACTTTTAAAAAATAATCTTTATCTATTTAAAAATTATTTTTTTATACTTACCATATGTGAGAGTTTAAAAAAATATATACATATCTATTCATATTTATATAACTGGGTTACTGGATAAATGATTACAAAGGAGATCATATAATCGGCGGCGTCGCAGTTGATTATCTTGTGTCCAAGTCACCGGCTGCGTCGCAGTTGAGCTATATTTGTTAAAATTGATCCGTCCATTACCACCAGTTATTTAATGTAATGGTTGTTAACGGCTATACAAACGGCTGTGATTTATTACAATTAAATCATAAAAAATTGGAATTCGTCAATCTAAAAATTTTCATCGATTTGTCTCATAGTCATTATAAGAGAAATAAATTACGAAGAATCTTATGAACATCGATGGACGATCAAGATATATAAAAATCATTTGAATTCAAAAAAAACTTTAAATGTTCTCTGAAATCAATCTTTATCTTATTCGTAAATTTGATCGTGTTCAAATAAGTCGAGCCAAATTTAAATGTATTGAATTATTTTATTAAATAAATTTAGTAAAAATTTTAACAATTGGAGTTGAATTAATTTTTATTATTATTATTATTAAGCTCAACGAGTGGCTAGCACATTCAGGTGAATTAAATGCTCCTTTTTCTTCGGTTTTTTTGCTCGACTTTTTAAACGTGTAGAATTCATGTGTTGCAACGTAGACCTCACCCAAATATCTAATGGGCCTGAAACTTGACGAGACGACTGTAGAATTTAAAACTACAGGGGACGTTTGGTAATTCTACGTTGGAAAATAGAATGAACTTATGTGAGAAACAAAATTTTGGCACATGGAGCGCATCGCCTGAAAATATTTTTTATCAAGATCATAAACAAAAGTTTCTTATACATGAAGAAATAGACATGACATTCCAGTTACATTATTCAAAATTATACCAAAACAAAAGAAGAAATATACACCAGTAGCAGCAAATGTTGTTTGACTTGAGTTATGAAGTCTCAAATTTCTCTATCAACTTTATCCCAGAAGCTTGCAAAATGTCCAACGCTGCAAAATTTAACAGCGAATTACCAAGAAAGTCAAAATTAAACAAATACTTTTAGCAGTACAGCATGTTAACACCTTTACCTGGCACATACACTTCGGGTTCTAAAGGTCTGACCACCCCTCGCCTCTGCACCTTGTTCAGAAGTAAGAGCTGAAAATCAAATTAAAGGAAAAAAGAAATCAGAATAGTTCTTTTTCAGAAGAATTTAGGATAGTTCTATTATTCAACTATGTTATAGCATTTAGGGCAATTTTTCAATGAAATAGGAATTACCAATACACCAATTGCTGCAGGGATTCCAACGGTGAGAGCCATTGCAGTTGTAGATTTCCCATCTTCTATCCTCCCGTATTCTAGTAGGGTTGCCCAGTGATTCTCTGTAGGTCTTCCATCAGGAAACTCTACTTCAATTTCATGATGCAACACCACCATATCCTGCAATGTGATTATAAGGTTGATATGAACAAAATTGACGTACATCCATAAGATGCGAGGCTGTCCTCATCGTCTCATATTGTTTTGAGAAAAAAAAAGAGACTGGATTAATATCTACAGGTTTTAAGACTTTGAAATATAACCAATAATAGTCAATTCACACATTTGAGAGGGAAAAGCATAGCATACGGACAGGATTCATAGTTCTAGAAAACATGGTCTGTAGTTGTAGGATGCAACTCTAAAGTGATGGACAACAGCAATTAGACAAATAATTGATATCTCTGTTGCATGCAGATATTTCCATAAAATTTTATTAGCAAGTGCACTGTAATCAGATAACTTATGGGATTTTCCATTTGTTCTTTTTAATGTAGATGATTGAGTTTTGAGGGTCAACCCATTTGTTTAATCATATGCAGCTAATAGCCTAATATACTACTAAATTCCTGTGTCTATCCATAATAATTATAAAATAACATGTATAAAGCATCTGCTATAGCAGATCGTGCTGTGTAATCTAATTTTAAAAGAGAACATATCTATAATACCTTCTCTTTGCTGGTATAGGCTAACTTGTCTTCCATCCGCAAACAGACTACATGAAATGCACTTGAACACGCCACTGGAATTTCCTGACATTCATTAAGGCCCAGGAACCTGTTCCATTATACCAACATTATTATGGTACAAAACATATTTCTATTGCAAGATGAATTTTGCCGACACTGTGAGCCAAAAATGCTATAACTCGAAATAGACTCAAAACGAAAGAACAAGACTGATGGAAATACATGCTGCAGTAATGCAGTTTAAGAACTTAAATACTAGCAGGTGGATGTAACTGGAATCATGGTGGAAACTCAAGTGAAGACATCCGAAGTGAAAAACCGTAATGCTGTTCAAGAATTCCCTTAGTGAGCATACCCAGTGAAAACCAATCAGTCTAGCATGATGGATCATCAAATAAATATTGAGAAATTAGCTGAAAAAGGTGGGAACCACTAACTTGATAGTTTTGACTGTTCTAGTTGCTGTAGATTTATCTTTGCAATGTCCAAGCGTGACCAAAGACTTCATCATTTCTTCATCAGTTTCAATTGATCCAGTTAATTTGTTATCTGGAGAATTTTTCGCATGTAGAAGCTCATTAAGAAAGGCAGCGAATGTTGGTTTCTCAGGTCCTTTAAGCATGGGGTGCGGTTCAGTATCAAAGAAACCAATCCTCGCCAGACTTGCCATTATTTCACAAAAGCCTGCAAAAGCATCTGACAGCAATTGAAGTCTTGTTACAAGAAAAGTGGAATATGATGCACTCTTTACAAACCTTCATATCTGAGGGTTGCCCTGAATACTGTCGATACCTCATTTGTGATCCCATATGCATCACCATATATTAAGGAATTCCGATTTGGGAGGCATTCCAATGCAAAGGCCGGATATTCAGGCAGCCTGAATCTCACAGCTGAGTCAAACAGTTCATTACCTAAATGAAAAATGAAAGAACGAGAGTCAAATATGTTGGACCTTTTGACACATTTTATAAGCTAAGAGACAAGACATGATCTATGCCTAAATGTTACAAGATAGATGTTTGATGAATGATCCATTGTAAGTTATTATGCTCCTAGTTAGAAGTTTTCCTATTGAGAGGAATGCCCTAGCTAAAAGAGAAAAAACCATTCTTGGTGGCTGAAAATACTGTGGGCCTACATGCAAAGGATTGGAATTTGAATTTCAATCGTTGTAAGGAATGCCTTTGTCTGCCTTCTAGTGAAATTTCGTGTTAGTGATGGCTGGAACCTCTGCCTTAGTTTCAGCAAGTCATTTGAGTCTTTCCCAAGCATAATACTCGGCTTACGAAAAAACTACCATGAGCTTTGTATAAAAACAAGTAATTGCATGATAGAAGGATGAAACTATGTAATGATAAATTAAAAAATGGGAATCATAATTGATTGTGTCAAGTTGAATATCTTATCATGATTTTCCATAATAACCGTATATAATACAAGCTTTATGCTTAAATTCTCATTGTAAAGCTTCAGAAGCATGCAACTAACCATCAACGTGGAAAATTTCTCCACGCAACTTGTATGAGGCAGAATTTCGCCCTGCCCGAAGAGCACCAGCAGGATTCCAACTGAAATAAGAGTAGAATTTACAAATTGGGAATACATTTGGTCGGTATATAAGCAGAAATAGTATACTATCTAATCTAAAATATTTAAATGAGTTGAGTAGCACAACAATTCCTCAAGTTACAGGGAGTTATTTATCTCATTCATTTTAGCTGATCCCAATGCCATAAAAAAGGCAGCAAATCCTGAAGAAAAGTTACAAATTTGAAAAAACATCACCAATATTTGGAGAACATCCATTCGCAGTTCATGTTCATGCATATCCATGTAAGCTACACTTTCTAGTGTACAGGACTGGGTGTTTAACCCTCAAGGTCGAGGTTAAGCTGACCATGAGGATCAGGCCAATTCCAACCCCTCAAGTCAAGGACAAAATCTACTCTAATTCTTGCCATGGGTAAAGGCAGAGGCCTGCTCCAATCCTATGGATCAAGGCAGCTTTGATCCCATTGGCGATGGACAAAGCCAAATCTAACCTCAAGACCGTCTCCAAGTATGCAGAAATGAGAACAAGAAGAATATTGTCTCTTTCATTAAAGATTGATCATTTCTTCATGACTGAGGCAATGATGTATCAACAATTCTTCTCAATCATACTATCAAATCTTAGTATGCCATGTCACACACTGATGACCGGCACTCTAAGATGACATGTCATCATGAGCATACATGCACAACAATGACCAGAAAATCATATTTCTTTGGCCATATTTACTCTCAGTCTAGAAAACCTAAGGTGTGTCACTTTGGACACTTCCTACACATCATGATTTGACTTAGGAGTCAAAGTCAAGCTTTGTCAGAATATTATCAAGATCTCTTGCCTAGTTCTATATTATATGAAGAGAAGGAAATATAACTCATATTGAAGCATATATGTATAGATAAATTAGATGCCTCAAGTTCATTTATTTGATGAAAAAATTAGTAAATAGTAAAAATAGTTACTCAAGAAGCTAAATTAAAGTTTCTAACTATTTGGAATGATCTACCATGTGAATCTTATCCTATCATTGAACTTTATATGAGGCTATATTCATAGTAATGTCAAATCTTTTAGATTATTTTTGCATTATATATAGTCTTCTTTGTTCTCCCTCTATCCTTCATGGATTCAACTCTAATCGATTTAACTTTGTTAGAATATGTTGATCATCTATGAACATGTCCAAACCAATCTTAATTTATTTCTCAATATTTGTTTTATTAATTGGAGTTATACCTAATTGCTCTTGGAATAACACTGTATCACTGGTTTATATAATTTATTAGACTTTTTGCACCCTAGTATGACTTATACTGCTGGTGAATGTGCTAACTAGCCTGATCCTGTACTTGTTCTTTGTCATATTGGTTAAACAGTTATATATGACACTTTACAACTTATTAACTTTCCTTGACTTGTCCAGAAATGATATTTTCACCTGAACTTGTACGCTAATGGGTTGTTGGCAGCATCAGGACAAGGAAGACCACCACAGTAGGAAGTAAATGATTTTATTTTCCCTCCCCGAATATGCGCTTGATCAATCATCTTCATAGCCATCATGTGGTCTGTCCAACCAAAACATTATAATATATAAGATATATTACGTACAATTGGCATTCATGAGTTTACTAGTGGATACAAACAAGCACATGATAAGATCTAAGTATTGCACCAGTAAACATAGCAAACACCAAAAGGTGTATTTGTCAATAAATATTGCTGGTGGCTTGATGGATGATAATAGTATAGACTTAATCTACAATCAAATATATATGAACCTATCCCAGGATCAAGGCCCATTTCACAAAGGACAGTGATGCCAGCACTCCTTGCCATTTCATCCAAGCTAGACATGGTAGATTCAACATAGCTTGCTGTGACCAAGTGCTTTTTGTGCTGCGAGAGATATATTTGCCGTAGTTTTAGTTTGCACTGAAATTATACTTCTCAACTGATGAGTACCGTAACCAAGAAAATGAATTGGCTCAATAAAATATCAGGCACCATTAGCAGAACTAAAGCTTGAAATACTTAGACTAAAAAGTAACATCAGTTGGAAGAGATCTAGGAAATAACCAAAGCTGCTTCTTACTTCTTAGAACATCATGGTGATTACAATTTTTTTTTTTTTTTTGCAAGAATAGGAAACATGAAAAGGTAAATTGAGATGTATTAGATCTGACAGGCAAAAATCATTGAGTTAATAGTTCACAAAAAATTTCTCATTTTTGCTTTGTTAAAAGAATGAGGCTTGGTACCATGGTAAAATGCTTTTTGCTCGTCATAAAACTTAGGCACTTTGGCATAAGGCTTCATACATCTTCCATTCAGACATCGTAATGGGAATATAGAACCCTTTTTTGTCATAGTATTGACATAACAGTATGTTAACAGAACAAAGAATCATAAGTCATAACTCAGACTCCGATATAAGGTAAAGTACACTATTTCTGTGCTCACTGTTTTCATTTTATTCTCCTTATTCTCATTTACTAAAAAATATTGGTTTCTATGCCAGTGCCAGTTAGGGAGAGTAGACTACATTAGGACATTAATCCAAAATCCATAACCTTGCAAATACTCTGATTAATCATGTTATCTACATGAAAGACAAACAACTTAGTGTTTTATCTTTGTACATTCTGCACTTCTGTAAAGTTTATTAATACAATGTCCTTAATGTGCTTAGTTAAGAACAAATTGAATCTTGTTATGGAAAAAGAAGAATGCAAATAAAGAAGAGAGTACCTCTATACACGCCTTTGCTATGTTAGCATGGAAACTAGGGGGTAATAAGCTAAGTACAACATCAACCTGCAAGATATCAGATTTAAGGCATAAACAATTTGTCAGGTGGCTATAACCAATATACTCACGGCAATGTTAACATCAAAGAGTTCTAGTCTAAGGAGAAGAATGATACTTGGAACCAATTTCAGAGGAATCTCACTCTCTCCTTTGTTCACTTTACTAAAGAATGCTTGTTCTACCGAAACTAACTCCATACTTGATGAACATATTCACAGTTGGCAGCACTCAAAATATCATTAACAATTGAAGAGTAATCAAGTCTGAATAGGTTGTTAAACAAGTAAAACCAGAGCATTAATTAAGCCATCAACAACAAATCATTTTTTCCTCATCTGATTACTACAAAACTGAAAATTATTATTTGTGAGGCAATAGAAACCATATAGCATGCTTTTAAGTGCCAATCATATAGGTCAGGATTCCCAAAGGCATTGTTTGGATTACGACTAATACTGTGTTGGGACGGCATGGTTAAAAGTCATCGTGTGCCTATGCCAACATCGTTTTATACGGGAAGAGAAAGATAGGAATATTGTCTTCCTGTGTTATATCCTTTGATTCTATTTGTAAGCATGAGGAGAAAATGAAACACTATAAGGTAGGGGAAGAGAAGAGAAATATTGGGGAAAAAAAAATCTATTCCCATAACTCATTCTTTGATTTCATTTGTTGGTCAAGGAGGAGATAGAATACTTAAAAAAGAGAGAATAACAAAATGAGATAACATCAATAGGATAGAGGAGCAATGCAAGTGAAAACACACACATATATGTATAGTTCCAGTTCAATTGTCAAAGTCTAACTCATAGTCGTTAGCAAATAACATCAATAGGATAGAGGAGCAATGCAAGTGAAAACACACACATATATGTATAGTTCCAGTTCAATTGTCAATTTAAGTCTAACTCATAGTGGTTAGCAAATATATATATATATATATCACGAAGCTCCCGCTATGTGAGGTCCCAGAGAAGGGTCCATTGTATGCAGTCTTACCTTGCTTTTTGCAAGAGGTCGTTTCCAAGATTCGAACTCGGCAGCAACCTTACCGTTGCGCCAAGGCTCGCCTTCAACATATGGAGAAATTAATTCTAACACTAGATATCATGGAAATATTATTAAATGTGAGACTTGGAAATTATGGAATTAATGTTAGTTTGACACTATAAGAACCAATGATCTCATCTAATACATAACACTCATATTGTTACTGCAAAGGAATAATTATTAGTTGATATGTTTATTATATTTTTATAACTTGTTGCTCCCAAATTTGAAATCATTTTATTTGATAGTTACTATCCTTATCTATGAAAGTAAACAAAGTGGAAGAAAATTATAAAATTAATCTCAATTAAGAAAGTTTGGAAATGCTTTGAAGTGTGAAGTGTCAGTGTATGATACTGAAACTGCGTCATTTCAGCCAAAGATAGAAACTCCAACATTGTATGCTTTTTAAACTTTATTTAAAATTCTCGATGTTGTCTTCAAAAGAAAAAGGTACTAATAACTATAGTGTACAATTTGGATAGCATTACTTAGTATAAGGATACTCATAAGCAGATTATGTTTTACCTCAGATACATACTTGTTGAGCTTCTCATAATCCATTGCATCAAGCTGAACAGCCTTTGCATTTGGGATACCTTCAACAGTCTGTATAAAATGATTTCTGCATCAGATTATGCATTGACAAATTACTCCATGTATTTGTTAAGACAGGCAGTTTTCTAGAATAGCAAGAGTGCAAGACAAAAAACAATAAGGAGCATCATAGGAACAAAAGAAAACTATAAGAAATTTAGAACTTTGTGCTTCAAGAAGAACAACGTGCGCTTCTCATTAGAGCTTGATGTGCAGGCTTCACTAGAGCTTGCCTAGTACTTACATTATGCCATCTTATTCATGAGACCTAATCAGTTGAAAGGTTCCCTCGACTCATCTATGTGTTCTCCTTAAAGTTTGGTTAAAATATACGCTGCACCAGTGCATACCATCAACTTAACAATGCTCTTCCTGATATCATCCTTGGACCCTTATAATGCCTCACATTATAATTTATGAAATTTGAATGCAGACTTGCTTTTAACTAGATATCAAGAAGTTGATAGCTCAAGGGCAGTGTACAGCTAAGCAACTGAATAGTTAAACTCATTTCTATGTTCCTATCATTATGATCACAATATAATATCTGAACCCTCAAATTTTGTGTTCATGTAGATTTTAATATGTAATTAAGACAATTTTTAAGTTTATGTGCCAAGTTGGGATGATCCATATCTATACTCTAATTCGTGGTGAAATACTAGACTAGTTTGTTTTAACTCTTACGTGGATCTAGATTGTTTATCTGGTAAGATTGTGCATCATACTCATCTTAGTGTTACACTTGTAGCCTTGTAAATGGAAAGCTTTAACTATTCTTCAACCTTTTGGTGAAAGTGTTTTGATTAAAAGCTGCATGGCATACCTCTTTTTCCCTCGTTTGTTTTATCTTTTATGTGGATCTAACTTGTTTGTCTGATAAGATTGTGCATCATACACATCTTAGTGTATAATTGAATTCTGCAGTCTCGTAACCTTGTAAATGCAAAACCATTTGTGACATAGTGTTGATCAGACACTGCATAATAGTTTCTAGAGCATACCTGTTTTGCATCCTTCAGATAAAGAGAAGCCACGATGACCTCATATTCTTCAAGTTCCTCACCATCAATAGTCGGACATGATTTCAGATAACTTCCATTGGATGTACTCCCTACTGAAGCTAAAAACTCTACAGCTGGTCGGCAAACACGTCCTGCACCTAGGATTAAAATAGAGGGCCTTCTAACACTTTCACATCTATCTTGCAAGATACTTTCGCTAACTTTGCCTATCTTTAAGGAGAGCTTTTTATCCAAAGCTCCATTTTTATGGCTTTTGCTCACAATATTAGTCAAAGAATCCATTATTCGGTCAAGAACTGCAGTGTCATCAGCACCAACCTGTAAAACCATCCAAAGGATTATATTAAGAATTTTGGTGAACTCCTAGCTTGAAATTTATCCTCTCATCTCAGTATGCATCTTTATCGAAGTGACAGAAAAGAAATGCCTCGAGGATGCAGAAAGAATCAACATTGACAACACAACTGATAGTTCTAAGATTATGCAAGTGCGACAACAAACAAATGTGCTATGTGAAGAATGGACACTTTGGTTCACCAAGAGAAACATTGTATCAGTCGTCCAACTCACTTCAAGTTCAGAATAGGACATGCAATTTGAAGTTTGACCAACTTCACACTTGAGTAAGTGAAATGAACCACCACCAGCTTCAATAACATCCAGAGCTTCATTAATTAAAAATTGATCAAACAAATGACCACTGAGAGATACCTGTAAACAGGAAGTTACATTTCCAATAAATCAATATGACATTGTAAGTAAATAAATATCATCATAATAAATTTGACATGTAGAGAGATACAAGGGTTATAAAAGTATTTTACTGACAAAATGCAATATCAAATAAGATTCAAGTTCTTACCAATGTACAATATTTCTTCTTCTCAGATGAATCATCTACAGGACCTGTTGTAGGTTCTCTAGCAATACAAACAGATTTCAGCATAGACATAAGCAATAAAAACAAACGGATAAACTTTTAAGTCACAATGAAGGCTCAAAGTGGAAGTAATGTAGGAACTTGGGCAAATAGATCATTAATTTGCATGGAAGGGGGAAAGTAACAAATTTATATTAGTGCATTTATATTTTCCGTTACCATGCTAATTTAATGGCCACACAGTGGCCAAGACCAAGAATTTTCTTATCAAGTACCTCTAACTTCCAAAAGGAAAACAAAGACATGCATATGTGGATTATTTTCCTTTTTTATTTCTTTAATAAAAACATTAAATGGGAGTTCTCTCGCTATCTTGTTAAGACATCATGAAAAATGAAGAATCTGCTCCAAGTTTCTTAAAAGTGTCTAGAACGAAGCAGGAAAAAAGTGTTTTAATGCAAAACCATGATCATTACTACCAAGCAAACAAGGAGCTTGTTGTTTCTATTTTTCATGCAAAGTAGATCATTGACTCTTTTGGTATCTCCAAATGTTGGTGAACTATAGGATTTCACATACTTTGAAATACTTTTGGCAACACATAATTTGCACCGCCAATAGACTTGTGTTAAATTGTATTGAGTAGTACAAATCATAGTTTAAAATTTTGTACCGTATCGAACGGTATGAGCAAAATTTATTGTTTCGCTCGCAACCCAATACCGGTGCCAATATTGACACCGCAGCAACTCCGCAAGGTCGCAGAGGATGTCGTGATCCACAGTGGGATTGCAACACGAGCTCCTTGGGGTCACAGAGGTGATGCATGCCTTTTTTAATATTTAAGTTAAGATTTTTATTTTTAATTAATATATTTTATATTTAAAAAGTATCGAAGTCGTATCAGTAGGGCATGATACGATACCAAAACTGTATCATTCCGATTGCAAACCGAAATCTAGACATAAATCAAGATTTTAAACCATGGTACAAACTACAAATATCTTATTCTCAATCCATCCAACAGAAAGGTTTTTAATCCACAAGATTATCTACTACCTACTAGAACCAACACAAGGAAGAGCAGTGGTGGAGCATATTTTAATAAGCAGAAAAACCATATAACATTTGAAGCTTACGATGTGGTTTTTCTCATTCGGGGTATGTATTCATATAAAGAGGTATACGCCCCATTATGGGTAATGCAGGCCTTTTGCAAGTGCAAAGGAAGTTCTCTAATGTTTTTAGTTGAAGCCAAACTACCAATGAACTGTGATAAGATGTCTCCAAAATGATTAGAAGCCTGCACAAAAATGGAAAAGGAAAAAGAGAGAACATTAGGAAAGATAAGAAAGGATCTGAAAATACATGGAGATGTACAAGTGGTAATATCTTGATAACCTTGTGCAACAATAAAAAACCTACCTCTCTTGAAAACTCTGTTGGGAGGATATCAACAGCTAAACAAATAAGACCATCACCCTCCATGTTATCATGGTATGAATCAGTGAAGGGGTCATACCTAACAACCGAAACTGATCAAGTTTACTTAGAGCAAACTATATGGATGTGTCTGAATATGTATAAATGCAGATAAAATACTATTCAATCAGATACAACTACTTACAGAAGTCAAGGATGTATAAATTGTTTGTGAAAGGTGAATCACTAGCAGAACGAAACTCTCATAAGCTTGTTTGATGAATCATTAAAACAAAGAATGAGCAAGATCATATACTTTCAAAAAATGTTATAATGCAATGCAATTATTCGTCTGGTCCATGCTACTAACTTGCTTTTCTATACTTTCAAGTTTCATATATATCTTACATCTTCCAGAGAATGACCACCGGCTGTATTTTTTTATGAAACAAAACTTTGACTATCACAAAGCAATCTTCATTTTTCTCTCTAAAGTTTCTACAAGTATTTGATAATTCATTTCCTTAGAGTCGAATTGTCAAGAAGGGGGTAACACAAAATAAGTTACTCAGCTACAGATTAATTAGGAAAAAAGACAGCAAGGAAGTCATCAAGCATCATCCTTAACTAATATCTTACATAAGTAGAATCATATATGCAGCTATAGATTAAGTAGGAAGAATAGATTGCAACAAACTAATCGAGCATCATCCTTAATGAATATCCTGCTAGATGAAAATGTTGCAAAGAAAAAAAAATCCTAATTCCAACCTGAACTAGGGAACCTAATCAGTAAAATCTCTACATATGCTGAGATGTGGATACTAGCACCGCAATTCCAACAATATTGGCTAAAAGCTTGCTTTGGGGACAGGTTCCCCGATCTACCAGTATACCAAAGCATGTACAGATATATATGTACATATTTAAATACAACTTCCTACAATTAAAGGTGTTGTCTCTTCCCACTTTTTTAGGTACATACCGTGGAAAGTACAATGATAGCTAATTACATTGTGAACCAAAGCCACTCTCCCTACCATGATTAGTGGATCACTGTTCTTCTCATGAGAACCCTATTCTTTTGCTCTTCTTTAGCAACATTACCAAGGATTTGTAAATAAACATAGTTAATTCCAAGGTTTTAAATGCCGAGTCGTACCGAGGTTTCGGTCAGTGACCGGAACAATACGGTTTCGGCATCGTATCGTGCATGCCGATATTTTTTCGATAATATAAATTAATTAATAATTTATTTAATTAAATTTATGGTTTAATTAATTTATATTATATATAAATGTTTAATTAATAATATTATAATATAGAAATTATAATTTAGTTAATTATATAAATTTAATTTTTAATTAAATTGGGATAGTAGAGGGGAACGCGATCGCGATCCCGCGATCGTGCGCCAGTCGCCGCCGTTGCTCTGTCACGCGAAATTTCGCGCGGCGTTTCGTTTCGATCGCGCGTCGGAACGAAATGTTTCGTCTGTTTCGCTCGAAACGAAACGAAATTTTAAACCTTGGTTAATTCAACCAACTGAGATTTGAGTCATTTCTGAAATTTTAGTAGCAGTATTATATCAAGGGCAGAATTTACTTTTTCCATCAACTGAATACATGAACTGATGAAAGTGCACTGAAAACAAAGGAAAGCAAACAATTTGTTAATTTATTTAAAGAAACAGTTAATTTTTATCAAAAAGAAACGAGAAGGATGCGGACTGAATGAAAATAATTTATTGTTCATACTAAAAGAAAAATCTATCAATATAGCATTCCATAGAGTACTGAGGAGCAAAATTCACATAGCTGATCCCAAAAAGTTAGACTAACATGGATTAGTAATGATGATTTAACAGAAAAAATAACATGTGATGAATTTCTGAATTAGCATATTAAAGAAAGATATGCATAGAAATAAAAGCAAGGTTAATTAAAGAAAAAAAGACAAGATGTGCATACCAAGCAAAGTTATAAGTGAACATAAATGAAGCCATGAATATGACTTCTTGAAGCAACAGAAAGAAAGACAGAACAGAATACCTGAAGAAAGGCCTCTCTATCGATGTAGATTGGTTAACAAATTCAAGTGAACCTCCAATATCACATGTAATATCAGAAACTCCAATGAGAGGGCATCCTTTACTCATTAATTCTTTCAGCTGAATAGTTGTCAGCAACCGTGGAAATCTTTTCTCCCAATACATACAGTTAACTGCCAAAGAAAAAGCAAAGAATCAGAGCATGTTGAAAAGTGGCAGATTAGTCAGTCATGAAGTATTAGGGGGCCTTGCCACAATTATAAAGTATATGAACGCAATTACCTTATTTCTTAACTATATAGTAAATAATGATATGTGACAAATCATGAGTTTAAATGCACATTCACAATACGATTTTCAAAATCAATCATTTTCCATTGAATTAACATGTGAAGTCATTTTTTCTTTTTGAAGATTGCCGCATAGTTACAAGTGATCTTAAAAATATTCAATTACTTGAGGGATAATCATTAAATTTTGTACAAGCATCTCTTGCTTGATATTATTGGACTCTTTGGAAAAAAATTTCATTAGTTGTTGACCTATGTTTTTAGTTTTCACACATAAAAAATCCAAATTTACCTCTTTTATCAATGATCAGTTTCTCATTTTTCTTTATTCAATTACTAAAATTAGTAAACAAACAAAAAAATGTTGGATTCTTGGATTCTTACTTTACCGAGATAGAATTTCAAAATTGCTAACGTGAAAGAAATTGATTAGAGCCCAATTTATTTCCCATGACTTGAAACTTAAGCATCACTATTGGGCAGATTCCAATAAGAAAAAGAAATAGAATAGAACTAGGTAAACTTAATTTTGTCAAAAAGTAATATAAAATCTTACCTATTACAGATGCATATGGTACTATTTTTTCATGAAAAACAGGATAATAATGATCTGGATGTGCATAATAGTCTTCCTGCAAGAAAACTACATGTTACATTTCAATTACCAGAGAAGTATACAAATAACATCAATTCTAAATGCAAACAAGAAGCTCACTTGACTGACAAACTGATGACAGATAACTCAATAAATCATCTTAAGTCAAAACATATTGAACAAAAAAAATTGTTATTTTAATATGTACAGAAAAGATTGTATGTCTTCCATCTACAAGCTTATAATACTTTTCCACATAACTTTTTATTTGGAAAAAAAAAAAGAGTGAAGCACCTATGTAGTTAGTCAAACTAAAATTTCGTTGCATTATACTTATTAATGCTCACATGCTCAGCATGCTAAGATTAATTTTACACCTTTAATCACCTTCAATTTTTCTTATTTACTTTTAGTAGTAACATTATAAAAATTAGATAGTCAATTAAATTAAAATTTAACAAGTTTAATATATATATATATATATATATATATATATATAACAAACTTCTTGACTAATTTTTAGTTGAATTCATCTCAAAATGCTTTGATGAATCTCAAAGTATGTCAAAAATCATCAAGATCGGCATGAATGGCATAGGAGAAATTGCTTGTACTAATTGATTAAAATTTTGATACTTTCCTAAAGCGGTAAATTTTGATCTTCTAGCACAATACAATACAAAATTCCAAACTATGATATCAAAGAAAGAAATCAATTGGATTCACCAGATCTAAGTATTGGAGTGATTGAAGATTGTCTTATGATAACCATGATCTGAGCAAATATATCTTATTACAAAATAAATTAGGAAAAAAAAAATACATAACCTGTAGAGATATAATATGACATAGAAGTAATGCATCATCAAAAAGGAAAAAAGATAATGTACTTTGTTGAAAGTCTTCGTTGGATCTTTTGGTGCAACCATGTCTTGGCAAGTCACCACACAGCCATAGACTTGAAAAAATCTCTTTGATCTAGTGTGTTGGGCACCATCCTTGGCCTACAATTTCAAGCAAAAGAAACTAGCTGTCATGAAAAATATCTCAGCTATGGTGCCTCAAACACTATGCAATATGCAATACAATATCAGAAAAAAATATGTATTTCTCGTGGAACTTATTTTCATCAATTATAAGCTGGTTAGTTGGGTGCAAAAACAAATACAGCAATTTATTTTAAAACTTTCAAATAGTTCGACAAAGTACTCGATGACTTACATAGAAAGATTTTTCTGTAATGAGTTGTTTCATGGTAAAACTTAGGAACAAAATCATGTTGGCCAGCACGGTTAATCTATTACTCTTGTTCAAACCTACTAGAATAGTGAAAATTCCAACACTTCTAATCCTGTATGAAGCTGGTACTCCACTAAAAATTGGTTAGGTCCTATCTTGACATATTGTCATCAATGAAGTTAAGTTGAAAGAAATAAACTCATGTCACAAAAGAACATAAAATTGTATGTTCTGCCAAAACTCTCTATTTTGGAAAGAAAAAAAAATAATCTATCCAAATGTGCAAGGAAAACAGACTATTCAAAGGTGCCTTCTCAGTTAAATTCATTGGGTCATACTATTAGTTTGCTCAAGATCTCACTTTACCAGTGCCAAAAAAAAATCTAAATCATTACCTGCAAGTAGTGAATCCTGCTTTAACAGTGCATACGATTAGATTATTTTGTTCATAGTTTCACAATTGAAGCTATCAAAAAGATAAGGAAGCAAACAGGATCTTTAGTATCTATAAGTGGGATTTGTGCAAGAAGGGATAAAATATGGAAAGGAAAGAAAAACAAATACCATTGCAACAATTTCTGGAAGCTTTTGAGCATCAACAAAAGTATGCGGTAAGAGTTTAAATATCTCTTGAGCACCCTGAGAAACTACACAATAACAACAACAACGTTATATGCAGTAAAGGTAAGTTGTGAATGGCACCCACAAAATCAAAACCAGAAAAGTTGATGCATGCATAGACACTATGTCTATATCTCATATAATTTATGATGATGCTAGCATATACACTATATAGTCATTGGAAGCTTAGGTGGAATCACTAAAAAAAGTGAAATATTATCTAATACGAAAAACAGTAGAGATTTCATAGTGATAACTAGCAAAAAGTTCCTTTTCTTTAAGTCACTTCTTTAGTTTGCAGTACATAAAACACTGTAACAACCATTAGCAATTTGCCTTCGTTTAAATGCAACATCTGAAACAAGTGTATAATTTAAGACTGACATAATTCAAACAAACCTCCAGATGATGAATCATTCTATAAAGATTACCATTTCCATTCCCAGTAAATACGAAGACTATAGGAGAAATTCCAGATGGCAGTCCAAATGTTGCTATTTCTTCTCCCACAGCAATCACTGCAGCCTTGGCCGCAGCAAGAGAAGAATACATATAAGATGCCCCTAGGGACAAAAATGGAGTTGAACATCCAATATTCAAGTATCCTGTAGTTAAGAAAAATAAAAAATCAAGCCACAATAGAGGTACAAATATGTAATTAGAATTCAGAGGAGTTATTATTTTGATGCAGGTAATAAGTCATTCTTCAACAAAAATTAGTAGACTTAGAAACGTAAATGCTGACAAAAAAATTGCATTTGTATCTTAGGAACTAGATTTAGTTAGTCTCGAACGTATTAGTTTGCTAATGTAAGAACCAAGTAAGAAAGTTACAGTGTGGACGCAATGACAACATTTGGTTCTCTCGACAGCGAAGAATTAAACTAATCAGCAGTCAAAAGAGGAAAATAGAGAAATTAGTTATCAATAGAGTCACGGTCTCTTACGCTGTCCAAGACCATGCAAAAAGTCGATTAGACCAGCTCTACCAGCAAATTTACCAAATGCAAGCAGCCTTTTCCCATTCTCCCCAACTATAAGCTCATAGTCGAACAGGGATACCTTTTCAGCAAGAATCTGCAAGTTGAAGAATAAAGTCATTCACATTAGAGGATGGAGAAAAAAAGGATCATCGGATCCCGGCATTATCGAGAAGCTACCTTGTCCAACAGGGGCATGTTCTCTTTCTGAGCCTTGTGGGTATGCGAGAAGAATGCATATGCTCTATCTGGAAAAATCATCTCCATCTGCACTAACCAAAACAGCCCTCAAACATCCCCCAATCAAGCCACAAATTTACAGAGATTCACCTAAAAGGGCCAATTAAGCTACAACCTCCGGTTGCTTTATACCAACGATGAGCCCGCATTCAGAGAGATCGTCCGAAATCTCGCATCCTACATCTTCATACTGGGAGTCGTGGTGAATCCGCTTCGTGCTCGGTTGCACGATGATCCTCTCGACTCCGTTCTGGCCCTTCCCGCTCAGAAAAAGCCGGGCGCAGTGCGAGGGAGCCAGCGGCGCTCGCCTTTCCCATATATTAATCGACTCTGCAAGAATCCCAACGACTCCATTCCCCAACAAGCTACGCCCTCCCTGGCAAATCAAAAATCAAAGATTAAAAAATGGTCTCTCATGCAAAGTTAGACTAACCACATTTCATGCTTGAATTAAGATAATAAACCACCGAAGAATTTCACCAACCCTGTCCGAAGCTGCAGCGGCCATGGAAAAGAAGAGTGAGATTCAAATTTCTCAACACCTCCACCACAGGAACTGGAAATTTCACGATTTGGAATCAGAAATCAAGCAAATCGCAAAAGGATGTGAGACGAGACCCAAATCCACCTCACAGCCAGAGATGCAAACGAATGAACGTAACAATCAGGTCCAGACAAACGGATATCCTATTCCTATATAGGAGGACGTTCCCTTGTTCAATCGTCACCGATGTGCATATGTAAAAAGATTCAGTGAACCAAGAGATACCCATTCGCAACGCCCAGAATAACACCTACCGTCGATCTTATTATCGATGTACCATCGTGCGAGATATCGTTTACTCGGTTACGGAAGGATGTCGTCTCGAATTGAAATAGCGAAAAATAAATGGATAGAGAAGAGCCAAGAAAAGGGAAGAGCGCAAGTGTTGGATTGGATCGACACGTCGTACGGGGAGAGAGTGCCCTTTGGGTTTGGACTCTTTTGCCATCGTTCTCACCGTCAGATTTTTTTTCGCATATTTTTCAGATAGCGGAACCACGACACGCAGACGCCATTCGGCGTGCCTTGCGTGGCAAAGTGGACGTAGTGATCATTTCAATTTCCACATGTAAAATATTGACGACCTGAACAAAAATAGAATCGGGAAAAAATAAAGCTTGTAAATTTCCATAAATTAAAAGGGTTTGATGGTTGACGTGCCCGAGTTGAATTGACTTGATACGGAGATCAGTCGCTTTGCTTGGCATTATTGTTGGCGTTACTCACGCGAGGAAATCTTTTCCCTTCACGTGCACGGATTTTTTTTATCGTATAAAATAAATAAATATTATTTTTATGGCATTTTAATTTTTAATTTAATAGCAAATAAAATAAATTTAGCAACACCTATCATATAATTTAATAGTAGTATTCATTGTCTCCGTGGAAATAGCGTGTGGTAGTTAAAATAAATTCTTTTCTAAATTCAGATGATTTTTATGTGTCTTGATCATTATGTCAAAATCTTATGGGACTGCTAAATTGGTAGTTTCAACCCTTGTAGAATAATAGTATCAGAGATTTAGTATGGATCGATTTCGGAGGAAATCTAAATTTTTTTTCTAAATTCAGATGACATCTACGTATCTTGGTCATCACGTTCAGACTCATAGATCTCCTTCTTCTTGCGATTTATCTTCCTCGTAATGATCGTATACATTGACAACTAAAAAATAATAGCATTAGAAAAATTGTTTATAATATGTGATAAAATATAATCTAATAACCAAGGCAAGGAAGGAATTGAGTAATGTAAAGGAAAAAATAAATAAATATTATAAAAATAATAATTTTAAATAAAAAATAAATTAGAGAAACAAATTGAAAGCGTTCAAAATTAGAAAATATTAACATTTTGTGCATCTGTAATAATTTTTTTTAAAAATCTTTAAAAAAAATAGAAAATATTTAACATTAGCACATTTATAAATATAACTTTTATTATTTAGTAATTATTATTTTTCTATTTTGATAATAAAATAAGAAATGATTATAATTCATACTAGATTAATCTATTTTAGGAGTAAAGTGTTTTTATTTATTTTTTATTAAATGATCATTGTAAAGTCCCATAATTTTTTTTTTTTTTACTTTTTGGACACGGTGCATTGATGATAATAACTATTGGACAGAAGCATCCATACAACAAAGATTCAATTTTCATATTGCAGAAATATTCATCAAACTTGAATATCGACCATTTTTTATATTGAATTATCTATCGAAATTTAATTATACTTTTTAAATTTATTTTAATAATCGATCAAAAAATTTCAATGGCTCATATGATGGGATTGATTTCAGAATTAATCGGATTGCAATATCCGATCTCGAAGGACGGTGATATCACATTTTAGCAGAGGATGATAGATAAAGAATTAAGACCTTTTTCATTCTCTTCGGACACAAAAGATTGAAATTTATTAATCTAATAATTTTTTATTAATTTATTTTTTAACTATCATAAAAAAAGATAAATCAAGATAAACTTTTGACCCTTGAGACTAATAACTAATATATGAAAAGACAACATCCTCATATTTACGAGAAATTAATCTACTATCCTATAATACAATAACTACATACGTTAGCCACCAAACCCTTCCACAGAAGCTCTTTCATTCTCGTTCACTTTGGATTGCGAGCTACCAGTACTTGGCCCATTAACACAAATAAACCGTTGCGGTCCTTGCAGAGCGAAGAATTTCCAGCAACTCAATGATTCGGTAGGGCGTACCAAATCACGTTGCTTGTGCTTATGTGTTCACCAAATAACATTTCATTTTCCTTGTTTTCGCTCTGAAGTTTATCTTAAACATACTTTCTAACGAATTTTAAGTTCCTTCTAATTAAACATAGTGATTATCTTACATTTGGTTACATTTAGATTTTGATCAAGCTAATGTCAATGGCCTAAATTTGTCAGCACGCAAAAGTCAAATTAAACACTAAATGCGGGACACATTGGCAGTTTTTTAAAATTATTTTAGAAATTATACCGTAAATTGACTTGTATTTCGATTTTGAATCACACTTTAAAATAAAAAACGAAATAATATAGTACACAATAAAAACTAAGGACCGAATTAATTAAAAACCTAAGAATTGAGTTATGATGGGTCAAAATGATTAATAGTCTCTTTCATCGTTTTTATCGATGAAGAAAATAAATTAAAATTTTACATTTAAAATTTTTTAAAAATTATTTTTTGTCCATTTAAAATTTATTTTTTTATATTTATTAAAATGAGCATTTTTGTATGGCATGAGAGAGAGAGAGAGAGAGAGAGGACACCATGTGGGCCATCTGCAGCCTCGTATCTTTTGAGACCATGCTTTTAGTATCGCTCGGCGCAGGACCCCACGTAATCCATCCTGCACAAAGGCAAAAGCTGAAGAGCACCGCAGCAGACGAGCAGTGAGGAGAGTAAAGGACCAGGAAGCGAAACACAATATGTGCAAGTTGTTTTTTTAATCACAAGTCAAGAAAGTGAAGCATCTATTAGCTCAACCACACCATACTCTCGTGTCCCTTCTTTCACCCCTAAAATTCGGCGTTGCGAATTGCCAAGGTAACTGGCTAACGTCATTTATGCAACGATGTTTCCAAAAACCCGATCTACCGGCCGATTTAACCAAAACAAAATCAGGAACAAGAAACACGGCCGAAAAAACTGGACATGAAGGATTGACCTGTTCGACCCAATTTCGAAATACTCTCCGGCCGTCAACTACTCGAAACAAAATCAAACAAAGGGAAATAATGTAGAATCGGATTAATAATCATCTGTAGTTGAAAAAAGAATTCACACAAACCAACCAACAATTTCCTATGGAGCCCAATCCGGTGGTGCCACACACCGCCATCATTGGAACACCAAGAACAACAACAATTAGCAGCAGAAGCAGGAACGGAGCCTCCTCGATCAATGTTGTCCGACCGCACGCCGGAGCAGTTACAATGTTGGGCATGCTCTTCTGCTGCTTCTTCCTCTGTTCCATTCCCTGCTAAATTGACCTGATCTGTCTTCCTGATCTCCTCCCAACCATCATCATCATCCCAACTTACTTGTTTGTTACACGAAGCCAACTGTCTCACTGTGTCTCTCGCACGAGACATCGGATCGACAGAAGATGATAAGCTGCTAGTGCAATCCGAGCCGCAATTGTCTCCATCAAACTCCCAATTTGTCCATTCGAGCACTCCTCTCGGCGAATTCTCAAGGGAGATGCCTTCTTCGGCCAGAAAGGGATGCTGTAGCAACTGCTCCGCCGTCCACCGCTCGCTCGGTTTTTTTCTCAAACACTTGGCGAGGAAATCCTTCCCTAGCTTCGACATATGCAGCGGGAATTCCGGCAGATCGTCTCCGTAGCCGATGTGAAACATAGCTGTTTCGGGCTCTGCTCGCTCGAGTTCCGGCCAGGGATGCGTCCCGGTGACGATCTCGATCACCGTGCATCCGAGCGACCATACGTCGGACGCTGGCCTCGGCCCCTCCCCTCTCGCGACCTCCGGTGCCATCCAAAGCGGCGTCCCTCGCGCCCCGCGGTCACCCTTCACGCCGTCATCCGAAATCCGCACCGCCGCGCCGAAATCCGCGAGCTTGGCGACGCCAAGGGGGCCGCCGATCAGGACATTCCTACACTTGACGTCACAGTGCACCACGCCGGCGACGTCGTGGAGATACCGCAGCGCGCGGGCCACACACCGGGCGTACTCCCGCACCTCCGCCTCGTCGAGCGCCGCGCAACTGCCCTTCTCGGCCGTCAGGACGTCGGCCAGGGAACCTCCGGCCATGAGTTCGAGGTGCAGGTTCCGGCGCTCCCCGGCAGCGTCGTCGCCGAGGTAGCGAACGACGTAGGGCGAGGCGAGGGACTTGAGGATGGCGATCTCGTTCTCGAGGGAGGCGCGATGGGGGGAATTGATGTGGACGGACTTGACGGCGAAGGGGTAGCCGGTTGACTTACGAACAGCAAGGTTGACGTCGCCAAAGGTGCCGCTGCCGATTCGCCGCCCTCTGGTCCAGCTCGCCATGGAAGAAGCCTTGTGATCCCGAGCGGAGAAAGTGAACCGGACTCGGCCCCCTCGGCCCCTGTATTTAAAGGTGCGTTTTCGATAAATACCCAAAAAAACAAAACAATGGCACGTGAGAAGGAAACGGATTTTAGGACGCAAAGGGAATTACTCTGGTTGGATAAAGAAGCGATGCTTATCTGAATTACTGAACCGATATAAGTTACTCGCTAATCAAGCAGGAACAGATTTTTGCTCGAGTGATCATTTGGCATTTACCCAATTCAATCGCCAACGATCGATATTTCTGCACTGGAGCTCAGTGGATAAATCTTGCTGGTCGGTTGCGTTTGTTTAACTCATACTCACTATTATTAACTAATGGATTCGATCAGGATATTGGCGGAGTAGACGATAGAGAGGAGGTGGGGGATTCGTGTTCCGTTGTGGCTTCTGGATGTTGCGGAAGAAGTAAGAGACGTGCACGATGCCCTCCTTTTTTTTTTTTTTTTTTTTTCCTTTTTCCATTAGCTAGCAGTTTGGTGTGGAGTTTGGCCCAAGGGTGCACGTTTAATTTGCTTGCGATTTGGACGGTAAGAAGGCATCGATCGGTAGCGATGAGTTGCTCCAACCACCTGGAGTTGAAGAAGTGATGATTAGCCATCAGCCTTTGTTTCATTCGATCAATGGTCGATCGGTTCGCTTTTATTGGTACTGGTTGTTGCCGAGATTTGCATTGAAATTTATTTCTGCGATTTGAATCTGTCATTTCAAAGTTTTCTCAGTCTTTTTATGTTTGGCTGAAGCACAAAGCAATTTGGCATCGAGTATATATATAATTAAGTCGAATGGATCCGCTTGAGGAATTCACTAAAACTGATAGTCACAAAAAAAAGGTGTTGTAAACTGTCGCCGAGCCCAAAAAGTGGACATCTTTAATCCCACGTATTCGTAATGATTAATTGGGATCACAAAATTATTGTATGCTAGCGAAATGCAACCGTGATCGAGTAATCCAGCGAAGTATAAAAGAGACGGACAAACACATAATTGGTGGATTTAATTTGATGTTTCCTGCCGATGGAGCATATCCGTAGATCGGTAGATGGAGTCCACTGAGGAGCACAAATAAATACGAAATTTTTTAGTGTCTGTGGTGCTCGAGTATGGATAATCTGAATCAAGTCTCGCGTTACATGACAAAATAGAAAAGATCGTATCTTTATAAGATCAAAGATATCTCATTGGAATGAGGTTTTGGGTGGCAAAACAACAATATGAGCTTAGACTCAAAGTAGACGATATAAATCTGTAGTGGAGATATATGCATGTGGCTCTCTGACCAACTATGTGTTTCGCTTTAATTTACGGACAAAAATTAATTAACAAAAGGAAAGCAAAAAATTATTGATGACGAAATAATTAGCGGAATTCCGTCGAATTTAATTTGTTAGACGGGGAACCGATCGAGATGATTTTGTTGAGGCCATGTGCCCACCAAACGTGAATCAAGACATGCATTCGACGACTCATGTTGGTCGATCAAGAACAAAACATCGGTTCAGTCTTTTTAATTAAATACATTTAAATTTATACTAGCTCGCTCTATATGATTTCGCATTGTTCTGATCTCTTGTGTGTGTATATATCTATATATATTGATACTTAACTTATGACTAAGCAAATAGATTGGATCTACCACGTCATCTAGCGCATAATAGGTGGCAATCTGAATTTCTATCATCATGCCAGACGCCCTGCGTCTCGACCTGAATTTCTATTATCATATCGGACGCCCCACGTCTCGACCTGGACTTCTATCATCATGCCGGACGCTTCGCGTCTCGGCCTGAACTTCTATCATCATGCCGGACGTCTCGCGTCTCGGCCTGGACTTCTATCATCATGTCGGATGCCCCGCGTCTTGGCCCGGACTTCTATCATGTCGGACGCCTCGCGTCTCAGCTCGTATTCCCATTACGTTGAAGGTTTTTCGTTTCATCCGCTTTATCTCTCGGCAAGGACACGTCACCTCTGAGGCACTGTTTCTCCGTATAATCTATTTCATTATAAGTTGTCTTGTTTAAAAAAAGAGGCAATTATTTCATATTCATAAATTGACTTGGCAATCTTCGTCATCACCTCTCCCCGACAAAAAGACAAACCCCTCTGACAGGGCTCAAATGAATATTCGCTGCATTAATTAGGATTTGCCTCTTATCAACCGCACGACGTGTATTAATTGCAACCCACGCGCAAAATTAGATTTCCCCGCTGGGCTTCAGAGGATTGGCTGCGACATTAATTAGGATTTGTCTCCTATCAACCGCGCGATGTGTATTAATTGCAACTCACACGCTTAATGCAGTTTAGAAGGTAATGATCGCGATGTACGACCCCCTGAAGTCATATCACTTCTACTGGCAGAGCCTATCGACGGGGGAACTCTCCCTCTATATATATGACCCTCTTTGAGAAGGAGAGGTAAGTTCTTACGCTCTAAGCCCAATTCTTTTCATTTTCTCCTTACCTCTTCATACTAATTTCCTGCCTTGAGCGTCGAAGAGGTTTTGCCGAGATCCCTTTCGGTGCCCTTAACCGTTTGCTGCCGTGCAGATTCTCCATTCAGCTTGGCTCTTGTCACTCGGCTTGGTCACCCGGCAAAGCCGTGTTCCAGCTGTGTTTGACTGCTCCTCCACGTCATTTTCTCACATGTCGATTGTCGATTCTTGCCGTCTTTGCCACTAGGACACTTCACCATCATCGTCTCGACGGACAATATATATATATATATATATAATAAACATATTATCTATCTCTAATTGTAATTTAAAGTTTAAAAAATAATAGAAATAGGATATTTAATTAAAATTTTATCCATCATGATAACTAGTAAAAGGAAAAAAAAGGCAATGAGGATTATATTGTTTTTTTACTTGAGTATTGAATAAGTAACTCTTTTTGTATGTTTATGTTTGCGCAACTAAAATTTAAAAAAAAAATACATTAAGAAAGAAATGTTTTTTGCTATCACTGTTATCGTGCACGAAGTAAACAAAGTAAAATAATAATAATATAATTATAGGATTAGTAACAGGTTTGGAATAACACATGGGAATAGATTTGTTCCAGCAATGCAAGAAGTTAAGTAATCAGAAGAACAAAAGTTGATAACTTTGGATTCGAGCACGGACGTAAAGAATCAGAGAAAAAATAATAATAAAATGTAATAATTGATTTATGAAATTATATTTTCCAAAAAGTACGAGTATTTTATTAATTTATTCCTAAATGAAGGCATCCTTATCTTAAAAAACACAATAAGATTATTTAAAAGTATTAATTATCTGTCAGTTGTTGAGGTGAAAATAATGTATGGAATAAAATGCGAGGAAATACAAAATCAAAGGCAATCAAGAATTCAATTAAAATACCAATTGATAAATGATTCGATCAGAAGTTTTTAACTATTTTAATGAGAATGAGTTGATATTAAGCACTGAATCCCATGTATTAAAAAAAAAAAAAAAAAAAAAAAGGAGGAATCGTGATGGCAAGAACCCAGCAAGGAAGCTAGCGATGTTTAGTAGTTGGCATCTTTGAGCGCGTGGTAGGGAACAAAGCCCGCAATATGTGAGGAGGATTTGAGAATTAATAAATAAATATCGTGTTCCGAGACAAAGCTCAGAAAACCACACGAACAATTAAACAATTATGTGATGCCAATAAAATAGTATAACGTATTTAAAAATATTCTTAAAATGATATTTTTTTATTTTGTGTTTCCGGGATAAATTTTGAATTTTAGATATTTGACATTTTCAATATCTAAAACCTATATATATACATTGAAAATAACGCATAAGTAAAAATGAAATTGAATAACGCTAATAATATGAATTTTACTATAGACCATCGATTCAGCTAAATATTTTTTTAACAAAAATATTCTATTTATTGGACAAAGACTATACAATTAGCTCCTATATTAGATATATTACTATGATTTGACTAATTTTCACCTCCAATTAAGTGAATTTTTTTAGAATCTTAAATTTTACTTGATTTTCACTATTATTAAAGTCACTCTTTAAAAAAGGGTAATCCAGAGCTAGGCATACACAACATCTTCTAATGTGTTGCTAAAAATTGTAAAAATATTACAATAACTTGTAATTTTTTCCTTGTTGGACGATTGATGAAAAGTAAAACATAATTTACTCTGTGGAAATTAAAATTATATTTCGATTGATGATGCACAAATCTCTGATATTGTATTGTTAAGGAAGTTTGTTGTGATCTCTGATTCTCATGGAATGATCATAGACGGAATGAAAGTAACGAGTTATTAATTCAAATATTCACTATAGATTCACAACGTCGTAATCTTAAATTAAACTCCGATGATATTGACAATTCTCTTGTTCTACTCGACAAGAGATAAGTACATAGAATATTTATACACACATCTACAATCTCTTCTTATGCACAAATCTCATGTTTTTATCGACAAGAAGTCAACCTCAATACTTCTTCACAAGAAGTATTTAAAGGAGGATAGGAGAGAAGAAGATGGTTGGACCATGCCCTAATGTGGGCATAAGTCCTTCCCCCCTATGTGGGAAGAAATTAACATTCCTATTCACTGACTTTTAAATCTTCATTTTTCGCATTCTCTTGATCATGTTGAACCAAGATTTTTGCTTTCTAAGCCTTCAATCTTTCATGCCATTTGTCCTATATTTTATTTGAATATAAATGATACGGTACAACTTTTGATCTTCTTTTGTTGAAAAAGAATTCGAGTGTCCTATCAAATGTAATACGGGTTAAAGGGACGTTGATATCCTAATGATGCCCCTTTGATATTTAAGTCAATGGGAAAGAATGCAAGTGGAATGTATTTTATAAAGGAGTCATCCTCTCTTCTTTTATCTCAACATAGGAGTTCGGCTTCACCTCTTCGATTTGAGTTGTCTACTAGTTATGCTCTTTGATAGATTGTTAGAGGATCATCATTATAGAAAATCTCTACATGATATGTCACGTGTTCCGAGATTATCATTGAACAAAACAGTTAAGAGATCGAATGTGATAACTATTGAAAAGAATCTCATATGTGATCGATCCCAAGTTTCTGACTCCTTATGATCCCGCCTTTTCTAACACCCGACTCCCGACTTCAGAATCCCAGACTTTCCATGCTCTCGACTATCGAGTTTTTCTTTAATGAGCTCCTGACCTCCCATGCTCTCGACTCCCATACTCTCAACTCTCGAGCGTCCAAAGCTCTAAGTACTTAATTTCTAGAGTGTCTAAGCTCTCACATTCTCAAGCTCCTTGTGGATTCCACGAATCTCATTTTTTTTCCCCTCTACTATCTTGATTATTCAAGTCCACAAGTATCGGTTTTCAATCCTTGTGTATCTCATGTCATTCTTTGAGTCTATTTTATTATGAATCTTTAAGCCATTGAACTCTAAGCTAACTAATTAAACTACATCAACTCACAAGCTTCAAAGACTCCATGTAAATTCTAACAAAGACTCCATCTAAATTCTAATAACTCGGTGTACGTAAATTAGATATACATATCAATGTCATATATAATCTAACTTAAACTCTTTATTAAATACATTAAAATAAATTAGGCATGCATGCCAGATTAGTTGGGAGTATTATTGTTGTACTAATAATATTCATATTTTTTTATATTAAAATAAAAAAAAATAGACAAATAGATAAACAATCAAAAAGCCTGACCAATGTAAGCTCTCCTCTGTCTAGGGGGGATTTTTTAAAATAGGTTCGAACAGTGAATTTATTATCAAAATAGGTAAATTTTAAATTATTTATCAAAATAGATGAGAGAGGTTAAATTATCGGGATTTCAATTCCGGATTACATTTTTTTTATATTTTATTTCCATTGCCGGGATAATGCTCTTTTTTTTTTATTTTATTTTTATTGCCGGGATTAAAATCCCTGCAATACGCTTTTTTTTTTAATTTTTTATTTACATTGCCGGGATTAACACTACAAAAAAACTGTTTTTTGGTGACGAATTTTAGCAACGAATTATTTTCGTTGTAAATCTGCAATAAATATAGCGACGAATTTTAGGTTTCGTCGCAAATTTGTAACGAAATAAATTTTCGTCGGCAATTTGTGACGAAAAATAAATTCGTTACAAATTTCTGCAACGAATTATGAATTCGTTGCACATATTTGCGACGAATTTATTTTTTCGTCGTCAATTTGCGACGGAAATAATTTTCGTCGCATAATTTAGCGACGAATTCAGAATTCGTCACAGATATTTAATTTATTTAAAAAAAAAAGAAAACAAGTTCTGCCGAACGAGTTAATTTTTAAATATTTTGCAACGAATTCGAGGATTCGTTGTAAAATAGCAACGAATCAAGGATTCGTTGCAAAATTAATATTAAAAAATAAATTAACATTTTAAAAAGTTTAAAATATTTTTTTAAAAAAAATTGCAACGAATCCTGGATTCGTTGCAATTTTGCAACGAATCCGTGGATTCGTTGCAATTTTAATATTAATATTAAAAAATAAATTAACGTTTTAAAAAGTTTAAATTTTTTTTTTTAATTTCCAACGAATCCAGGATTCGTTGCAAATTACGAATCCGTGGATTCGTTGCAAATTTGCAACGAATCCTAGGATTCGTTGCAAAATTTTTATAAAAAAAATTAAAGTTTTTAAAACGTTAAGTTTATTTTTTTAATTTTAATTTAGCAACGAATCCAGGATTCGTTGCAAATTTGCAACGAATCCTGGATTCGTTGCAAATTTTAAAAAAAAAATTAAAGTTTTTAACGGTGTTCTAAAAAGCGCTAGACGGTGGCGTCACTCATTTAGCGCCTTAGGCGCTGGTAGCGGCGCTTAGGCGGTAGATTTTTTTAATATTTTAAATATAATAATATATAAAAAATTTAATATATTAGGGGCACTCAAAAGTCAAAACTCAATTTATAGCCTCCACATACATGTAACAAATAACAACTAACAACAACTCAACAAGTAATAAGAATATTAAAAATGTTTAAGATTGTAAACAATAAAAATTGTAAAATATAAGAATTAAAAACATAATTGCAAACAATATTAAAAATCCATTGCAATATAAGAATTGGAAATGTGCGACACGCCCATAAATGAAATGCGGCGACACGCTGCATGGGCGCTGTCGCACATTTCGCGGCGCGACACTGCGGCCCTCATTTGGTCGCACGGAGACCGGTCGTGACCGGCTGTTCACACGCCTCGCGGGCATGGGCGGCTTTTCGGGCGGTGCTTGGGCGTGGTTTGGGTTGGCTGGAGCAGTGATTTTTAATTTTAATTTAGCAACGACTCCGTGGATTCGTTGCAAATTTGCAACGAATCCACGGATTTGTTGCTAAATTAAAATTAAAAAATAAACTTAACATTTTAAAAACTTTAATTTTTTTTTTAAATTTTGCAATGAATCCCAGGATTCGTTGCAAAATTTAATTAACTTACCCCGCTACCTTAATTTTTTCCCTTCTCCTCGCATCGCGCCCGAGCCCTAACCTTTCCCCTCCGCCACGGCCTTCCCTTCCGCCGCATTTGGTCTTCCTCGCTCCTGCCAGACGCTGCTCCGCCACGACTCGCCTCCGGTCACGGCGCCCCGAGCCTGGCCACAGCCCCCGAGCCCGCGCCACCGGCCGTGGCCTAGGTCGACCGATGTCGAGCCGACCGCCGACGCCAAGACCGGCCGGCTAATGGCCGGCGCGCCTGGCCGCTCGTGGCCGCGTGGCCCCAGTGCCATGCCGGCCGCCCCACCCGCCGTCGCCGAGCTCATGCCGGTCGTGAGCCGTGAGCGCCGCTAAGCCGCCGCCCTTGTCCGGTCGCGTGCCCCGGCCAGACGCTTCCGGCCGCCTGCCGCCTGCCGCCCGCCTCCCGCTGCCTACGGCGCCGCCTCCCCCCGGTCGTCGGCGCTTCCTACCGGACTGGCCGAGTCTCATCGCCATTGTCAACACTTCCGGCACTGGCCGCCTCCACGGGCCCGTGAACACCGTGTCCGGCGATTCCGGCAGACGCCGCGACCACGCCGGCAGGCGGCCATTGTCAGGCTGCCGTGGCCGCCCGCGAGCCACGCCGGTAGCCGGTAGCACCGATTAGGTCTCTGTCGAGAGGTCCAGTGATGGCCGCCGGTAGCCGTCGAGCGACCACCAATCGCCGGCTCGGAGACGCCCGCAGCCACCAGTGGTATATATTTTTTTTCCTATATTTAACTCCATAACTACAGAAGCTTTATGCTGCTATCCTACTTATTCTGTAACTATATATAGTTAACTGTAAAATACAAAAGCTTTAAGCTGCTAATTTGCCATAGAGATGCACATACCAAATAATGCTAAGTACTAAGTTGGAAGAAATATTTTATGATTTTGTTTAGTCACATATATGAAGTTATGGGATAAAACAAGCAGTTTATAAGGCTTAGATGAGCAAATCATGCACATCTACCTGAGTAATTACAAGCATCTTAAAGTCAGTGGTGGTGGGGGAGCTAGTGTTTAAGGCTTAGATTAGTATTAACTTGTGGTGATACATTTTGATCCACGCTTGGACCTCGTGTGTCAATGAGTTGTCTCATTTGCGACGATTGTTATACATCTATAACAATAATTTGACCTAAATGACATAATTGCAATGAATATCTTTCATGTTCAATAAATTTGATTAGTTTGTTGTCACTGCTTGCTTAGATGAGAGAATTGGCTGATTAACAACTCCTAGACCTATGTTAATAATAACTCTCTCATCTAAGCTTATAAAGCTTCTCTATATTATTAGCCCACAATTCACAATTTGGCACTAAATTTAGGGTGTCACAATCACCCCCATTTTAAGTCTTGATGTCCTCGTTAAGACCGAAACCCCAACACATAATTTGAACCATTCCTAATCAGTAGAATGTGAGGCCCAATGGTAGCCACACTATCCCACATGCAGTCATCTCTAACACCACACAATGCCTTGGATTGTGTTCATTTGTGATATTAATTGTCACAATCAACTTAAGTTGTTTAACATTTCAGGCTTAAACATCCCAAAATGTTTAAACCTAAATTAACAGTAAGTTCTCTATACAACTGTTGTCTTTTTTGGGTAATGTTTAAAGATTGTTAAACATAGTGAATTCATATGTGAACTAACTGTATATTTGTATTATTGTAATTTCTAGGAGTTTATATTAATATAATTGATTGAAAACAGACATAATGCAGCGTGAAAGGAGTTGGATGTATAATAGGAATTTACCTGAACGTCGGGGTTTAACCGATGAATTTATGAGTGGGTTGCAAGAGTTTTTAAATTTCGCAGCTAGTAATGTTGAGTTTATGGATGGTAATCAAATAAGGTGTCCGAGCAGAAAGTGTCACAATGGTAGATTTTTACCGTCTAGCAAAGTTTCAGAGCATCTTTGTAGATTTGGATTCGTTGCAAATTACTATAACTGGACATGTCATGGTGAATATTATTTTAAATGGACACAATGGTAGATCTTTTGTAGACATTGTTATTTGGATATCAGAACTATGTTGATGTTTGAAATGTTATAGGATATAACTTTTTATTTGGAATGTTGTATTGTCCTTAACAGATTGTATTGCTTTGTATTTATTTGGATATGATTGAATATTATTTTGTTGTACTGAATGTGTGTGTGTTTTGTTTGTATTGAATATATTTATTTGGATATTAGAACTTATTGTGTTTTGTTGTGTGTGTGTGAAAATTTGTATATACGATAGAATATCGAAACGAATGAAATCTGTTAAAAAAAAATTTATTTAGCGACAAAAATACAAATTCGTTGCTAAATTCTGAGAAATCTGCGACGAATTTTGCGACGAATTAAATTTTCGTCGCAAATTAGCGACGAATTTAGCAACGAATCCAACCTGCGACAAATTTTGCAACGAATTTTGCGACGAAATTTGCGACGAAAATTAAATTCGTCGCAAATTTTTGCAACGAAAAAAGAACTCATCGCAAAATATTGAACTTTGCGACGAATTTTGCGACGAAATTTGCGACGAATTTCTATCAGTCGCAAATTTACCAACGAATTTCTTATTTCGTCGCAAAAATTACCAACGAAAAAATTAATTCGTCGCAAAATATGGTTTTTTGCGACGAATTTTGCGACGAATTCAGCGACGAAATTTGCGACGAATTTGTATCAGTCGGCAATTTACCAACGAATTTCTTATTTCGTCGCGAAAATTACCAACGAAAAAAATAATTCGTCGCAACCTTTTGCGACGAAAATTGCGACGAATTTTTGAAATCTTGGTAACTTCTGCAACAAAATTAGCGACGAATTTTTAAATTCGTCCCTAATTTTCGTCGCTAAAATTCGTCGCAAATTTTGTCGCTATTATTTGCGACGCTTTATTCGCAACAAAAATATTTTTGTCGCAAAATTCGTCGCTAATTTATTTTCCAACAAATTTTTTTTTAAAATTCGTCGCTAAGGACTGTTTTTTTTTGTAGTGTAAAATCCCGAAAATGTTTTTTTTTTAATTTTTAATTTTTTATTTTTTGTTTTCATTTTTCATTTTTTTAAATAATCGAAATTTAAAATAATTGGATTACGTTGTGTTTTATTTTTCATAGTTCGTCGTCGACCGACCATCGCCCTCTCGTCGGTTAGTCACAATTCATTCATCGATCGACCATCACTCGCCCGTCGTTCGTCGCCCACCAGCCGACTAGCTGTCGTTCGCTTGTCAATCGGTCGATCACCGCCCTCCCGTTGGCGAGCCATCGCTTGCCCATCGATCGGTTGGTTAGTTGTCATCCGTCGATCGCCCGATCGATCGCCGCTCGTCAATCGATCGATCGTGGAAATTTTTTTAAAATAGAAGTGAATAGTAAACTTATTACGAATATAGATAATTTTTTTTTTATTAATTATCGGAAATAAATTCCGACATTTAATTTTTTTAAAAATGACGTGATCATAAATTAAATATTTTTTAATTAATTCTGATATATTTTATTACAGTGCGGGCGGATGATGGTCGACGACGACGACAACGACGTGCAATTGCGACACATAAATTTATTTATTTTTTAAATTCATAATAAATTGTGGGATTTAACGAAGAGCTAAAGCTCATTAATTTTTATATTTTATCGGGCGGGAAACGACGACGGGCGACGGACGACGAGCGACGGGCGGTCGATCGGCAGCGATCGATCGCCGTGATGGCGGTGATCGGCGACCTACGGCGACGGTCGTCTGCGATGGTCGAAGGCTAATCGCGATCGATCCCAATCGCGGCCGTGTCGCCGTGAGATGGCGGCGGAAATAAAAAAATATTAAAGGGTGATGAGCCCGATAAAATATAAAAATTAATGAGCTTTAGCTCTTCGTTAAATTCCACAATTTATTATGAATTTAAAAAATAAATAAATTTATGTGTCGCATGATCATCGCATCGTTATAAATATTATCGATATTAGAATTAATTAAAAAATATTTAATTTATGGTCACGTCATTTTTAAAAAAATTTAATGTCGGAATTTATTTCCGATAATTAATAAATTTATTTTTTATCTATATTCGTAATAAGTTTACTATTCACTTCTATTTTAAAAAATTTTCCACGATCGATCGATCGACGAGCGGCGATCGATCGGGCGATCGACGGATGACGACCAACCGACCGATCGATGGACAAGCGATGGCTCGCCAACAGGAGGGCGATGATCGATCGATTGGCAAGCGAACGTCAACTAGTCGGCTGGTGGGCGACGAACGACGAGCGAGTGATGGTCGACCGATGAATGAGTCGTGACTAACCGATGAGAGGGCGGTGGTCGGTCGACGACGAACTACAAAAAATAAAACACAACGTAATCCAATTATTTTAAATTTCGATTATTTAAAAAAAAATTAAAAATGAAAAATGAAAACAAAAAATACGAAATTAAAAATTAAAAAAAAAGATGTAAATAAAAAAATTAAAAAAAAAATAAAAATTAAAAAAATGGCAATGGAAATAAAAAAAATGTAATCCGGGATTGAAATCCCGGTAATTCATCCCCTCTCATCTATTTTGATAAATAATTTAAAATTTATCTATTTTGGTAATAAGTTTAGTGTTTGAACCTATTTTAAAAAATTCCCCTCTATCTATCTAGCATATCATTTTAAGGCTATCATTAAGTTAACTTTTTGCTTTCGGAGCTTTACTAATACTAACTTATAACTCTGCACTTCTTTACCTTTATACATACATAAAAAACAATAAGCTTAATGATAAAAAGCATGTAATTGACCACATGAGACTAAAATAATTAATATATCGATCAAACATGTGTAAATCACTTTCATGGTAATGAGTTCCCATATTTATGTAAACAAACACATATATTATGTAATCAAACCATCGGATAGGTGTAATTATTTATGTATAATAAACGGCAATTTACCAAACACAGCTCCCAAAGTTCGGAATTGTCCAAAAAGCGTACCATAGTTTCAGATTTACCAAATCGCGTACCTAATTCCCCTTTTACCCCTCCCGCCAAACAGACCTGCAGCAATTTAATGATGAGAGAGAATTATCATGCATCCGAGCCATTACTGGAAATTTCGAACCATCTAAACGTGTGGTGCTGGGAATTCAAATCTCAGCACCACAGTATTTCTGGAAATATAATTCCCAGCACCACCTTTTTTTATCTGATTTCTAATTTATATCGGTCTGATTTCTGAAATATTGCTGTAAATACCTAATAAAATCTCGAATATCAGAAATTTTGGCCACGGATACACAGAGGGACACTACTCAAACTCAATGGACTTGAATTGGATCGAAAAAGAGGTGAATAGGACCATCAATGGGTTTTAACCGAAACCCATTGATGGACTTAAAGGAGTCCAAATTTCGAAATCTTGAAATAGACTGAAAGATCTTACAACATAAATTTTTGATATGTCGAGGAAACTTAGTTTTAATCCTCTTATCTCTCAATTTTAACTCGTGTCGAAAAAAAAATGATACTGAAAGTTGAGAAACTGGTGGTAGTGGTCGAATTGTAATTCCGGACCACCGCGTGCCGAATTAGAATTTCGGCACCACCGCGTAATCTTGAATTGGAATTTCCACTAGCGTAGTGTTGCAATCCCTGCACTCACGTAGTCGCCGAATTGCAATTCACCACCGTGGTCTTTGGAATTTAATTTTCAAGACTACAACTTAATAGCAGTATTAGAAACGAGATAAAGAAAGATGTGACCTTACCAAGGGTCGATAACTCCAAGCAACGTGCTCTGGTATTTTGTTCCTAATACCTGCATGATAAAGTAACTAAAATGTATTGCGATACAACAAGTGCCAAAAAAAAATAAGCCATTTTAAGTATTGCAGAGCTTACATATATCTTTGCAGTTGTTTTTGGATCAAGAAAACCCTTAACTGTGTTCCAAAGCAGCCGAAAGCCTAGGCCAGCATTGACAATGAACATTTGATGTAAAGTCTGCACTTTTAAGATTTAACAATAGAATATCATAGTTTCAGAAGATGAATAATGATCACAACGATGATGAAGATGGATTAATTTAAGTACCTCGGGGTAGTAATCTCCATCAATTTTCTGCATTTTGAGCAAAAGATCTCTAGCTGCCTTGCTAAAATTCTTCCAGTTGAATGCAACTTGAAATATCAGAATAGGTAATGAAATAATTCAATATGAATTTGTTGAATGTGAAATAATTCAATATGAATTCCAATCTCAGTTAAAATTGGGAGATAAGAGGATTAAAACTAAGTTTCCTCGACATATCAAAAATTTATGTTGTAAAATCTATCAGTCTATGTTAAGATTTCGAAATTTGGATTCCTCTAAGTCAATCAATGAGTTTCGGTCAAAACTCATTGATGCTCCTCATCAATGGACTTGGATTGGATTGAAAATGAGGTGAATAGGACCATCAATGGGTTTTGACCAAAACCCATTGATGGACTTAGAGGAGTCCAAATTTCGAAATTTTGACATAAACTGAAAGATCTTACAACATGAATTTTTGATATGTCGAGGAAACTTAGTTTTAATCCTCCTATCTCCCAATTTTAACTCGTGTCGAAAAAAAAGATAGTATTGGAAGTTGAGAAACTGATGGAAGATGATGGTAGTAGTGCTGAAATTCGCATTCGGCGATTTGTAATCTTTGGAATTGGAATTTCGACACATTTTAAGATTCAATCATAAATTCATATTGAATTATTTCATTACCTATTCTGATCTTTCAAGTTGCATTCAACTGAGACAGAATTTGAAAAATTTTAGCAAGGCAGCTAGAGATCTTTTGCTCAAAATGCAGAAAATTGATGGAGATTACTACCCCGAGGTACTTAAATTAATCCATCTTCATCATCGTTGTGATCATTATTCATCTTCTGAAACTATGATATTCTATTGTTAAATCTTAAAAGTGTAGACTTTACATCAGATGTTCATTGTCAATGTTGGCCTAGGCTTTCGGCTGCTTTGGAACACAGTTAAGGGTTTTCTTGATCCAAAAACAACTGCAAAGATATATGTAAGCTCTGCAATACTTAAAATGGCTTATTTTTTTTTGCACTTGTTGTATCGCAATACATTTTAGTTACTTTATCATGCAGATATTGGGAACAAAATACCAGAGCACGTTGCTTGGAGTTATCGACCCTTGGTAAGGTCACATCTTTCTTTATCTCGCTTCGATATCACTACTAAGTTGTTCCATTCAGATCATCACTTGAATTTTCAAAGACCACCGCTGTGGTGTTGGGAATTCAATCACGGACCACGCGTGGTATTGCAACACCACCGCTGGTCAAAATTCTTCCAAAGATTCAGCGGTGGTGCTTGAATTGCAATTCGGCACCCACGGTGGTGGTGCAGGATTAACACTCTTGTGGTCTTGGGAATTCCAATCACGACCACGGTGGTCTTCAAATTCGATTTCAAGATTACACGGTGGTCGGAATTGTGAATTCCAGCACCACTATCACCAGTTTCTCAACTTTCAGTATCATCTTTTTTTTCGACACGAGTTAAAATTGGGAGATAAGAGAATTAAAACTAAGTTTCCTCGACATATCAAAAATTTATGTTGTAAGATCTTTCAGTCTATGTCAAGATTTCGAAATTTGGACTCCTCTAAGTCCATCAATGGGTTTCGGTCAAAACCCATTGATGGTCCTATTCACCTCTTTTTCGATCAAATTCAAGTCCATTGAGTTTGAGTAGTGTCCCTCTGTGTATCCGTGGCCAAAATTTCTGATATTCGAGATTTTATTAGGTATTCACAGTAATATTTCAGAAATCAGACCGATATAAATTAGAAATCAGATAAAAAAAGGTGGTGTTGGGAATTATATTTCCAGAAATACTGTGGTGCTGAGATTTGAATTTCCAGCACCACGTTTAGATGGTTCGGAATTTCCAGTAGTGACTCGGATGCATGATAATTCTCTCTCATCATTAAATTGCCGCAGGTCTGTTTGACGGGAGAGGTAAAAAGGGAATTAGGTACGCGATTTGGTAAATCTGAAACTATGGTATATTTTTTGGACAATTCCGAATTTTGGGAACTGTGTTTGGTAAATTACCGTATAATAAACATCCTACAACTGCAAAATTAAGTATTGTGAGACGTACGTGAACATCGTAACTATTTTAACACGTACTTTGATGGTCATGAACTTAATTAATTAAAAGTGCTATAATCTTTATCATGCCATTTAATGGAATGAGGTAGATTAATTAGGCATGCATGCACGTTGCTTCACAACCAGTGATATTGAATAATTACTACATTTTTGAAGGGGGAGTCGAAGACTATCGATGGGGTATAAACGATGAATTTTGAACCTGTGCTAGCTGCTAATTTGGTGTCTAGACCACCTTCAATAATTATCATCGATCGGACATTGTAAATTCCAGTAATTCAAGTTTAAAAATCACCCAAAAAAAAAGGGTAATAAGTACATTTATTAATTACAAATACGTCATTACAATAAACATAAACTCAATGAGATTCAGACTTATTAAGTTACTTGACAGCGACTAATCGTTATATTTATGGCGCTGCACGTTTGACTCATTTATAACGTTGGGATTCAGCTAGAGTTCAATTGACCATTGCAGTCCGTTACGAAAAGAATCGGTATGACTTTAGTGTTGCTTTTATTTATTTATTTTTTTAAATGTACGGTCAGATTTAAAATTTAAAGTAAATTGAATCTGTCGCGTAAAACAGCGATCTCACTTGTAAACAAATCCTCGTCGAAGTGCGACGAGAGAGGTAAATGCGAGGAGAGACTATATCGTAGGCGTGGTAATAGCGGTGGAGGGTCATCCCAATCCAGGGGATTTTAGGCCCTTCAAATCGATCGTCAATCCATATCTTTAAGAACCGTACATCTTCTACCATCGCTAGACTGTACTGTCAGATTTAAGCAATCCGAGCAGTATTCAATCGCAGTCGCTGACGAGGGACTTCGACGGAAATGCACCGTGATGCCTCCTTCGCGCTAATCTTTTCAGGACGTTCGGTTCGTTCCCTTCTTTCGGTCCTCAGCGAACAGCCCGGTGATATCATTTGGGGTAACTAACTTGGGTCAGGTGGATATTCCGGATAGGTTTAAGTTTGGAAACCGAGCAGATATTATTTTTTATTTTTTACATTTTTAATTCATTCTAGTTTCTTCTAATAAAAATGGAATCGAAACGGAGGAAGAAGTAACAGGATTCTTGGAAGACGCAACAAAATATCTGGCGAAGTAGACCACTACCCGAAGGCCGAAACCGCCGGCGGTCTATTTCCACCCGCCCACAGCATCAGAACGATGAATGGAATGAGCAAGAAGCAAACACGCAGCCTTTGCCTTTGCTTTAATTTCCTTTTCCTTCCCCTCGCAAATAAATTAGAAGAAACCAACAGCAATTAAGAGGTCAGATTAGATTTGTCGGAAGAGGGCGCGTTGCTTCCCGAGGCAAACGGCTGGTATTGCTGAGTGACGCAGCAGAGCGAGGAGATTGGCCTTGTTTTGCTGAAACAGATCGGCCAATGTAGGCACAGACCGCATTTATTCTGCCTTTGACAGTTTGACTGTATGCATGCATGGGCGACGGCAGGTCGGCAGGTCGGCTGGTCGACTTCGAGCAACAAGTTTCGAGGTTTTGTAAAAGGTTAAAAACCTCCGAGGAAAACTGTGGCGGACCGGCAGTTGCCTCGCCGCAACTGTATTCTACATGAAAATCTAAAAATTTCTTCCTCTCCGCTGAAGGAACTCCCTTATCGTAAGCTCCTTTTCTGCACCCCTTTGGGAAATAAATGAGAGAGTATAAACAATGAATCAATACAAATTGGAATATACAAATAATTACGAAGGAGCTGATTCAAAGGGGAAAACAATTTAAGAAAAAAATATCGGTAATACTATTAAAATCGACCGAATTGTACATGATCCATAGGACTGTGTACAGTTAATTTGGATGAGACGCTCTCAGATAAGTACAAAAATTTTTTTGCAAGAACGATAATTTCTGATCGATGGAATCGTGATCCGTCGGATAGTTACAAATGGCTGTGTACAGTTTGGAAGAAACGCTCTCGGATAAACACAATCCTTCCAGGCATATGCATACTGATGATCCATAAAAAAGATCAACAACAAATTGCGAGCACCCCTGGATATATACGATAAAAATATTATAAATCTTCTTCTCATTATTGTGCTCTGAGTTTGACGAAGATGTTCACTGCAACAAAATTAAAAAATAGCAACCAAATTTTTTCGCAGCTAATATCAAAAAATTCGCCGCTAAATAAAATTTTCAATAAAATAATTTCATTGTTAGAGTCATCATAATAAGCTTATCACAAAGACAAATTAGCGACTAATTAAGGCTTTTTCGTCGTTAATATTACCGACGAAATAAAAAATATCGCAAAAAATAAAACTTTTGTTGTAAAATCTTGAATGTCGGAAAGAGGAATATAAGCGATATTTGCGACGAAATATCACAATTTCGTCGTTAAACATCAGTCGAGTGACTCGATAAAGCAGTCGACTGTTAATTTTTTGTCCCGTCATAGAATCGGAAGACCCTCGACTGACGCTTCGACTGGAGACTTATTTGCGACGAAATATATAAGTTTCGTCGCTAATGTCCTATATCAATCGAGCGCGTCAACTAGCGCCTCGACTGATATACCAAACTTTAGCGACGAAATTACTAATTTCGTCGTTAAACCTCAAATTCCTTATGTCGTTTATCGATGGTTAGTGACGAAATGGAAAATATTCGTCGCTAACCATGAAAATATATATTTCCAAAATTCATTTAATTTGTATTCGAAATCCTGTAATACAATATTAACAATAATTTAACTTAACACCATACAACTCAAATAATACAACCAACATATACATTTAAAAACAACTAAGATGAATGCGAAGGTGGAGCTTGCCCCCGCGGAAAGGATCTAGTGGCTAGCGCATGCAGACGTTGCACTATAGGACAACGAATCAATCCCTCGCAAATGCGAGAGTGTCGTCCCTCCATGCACTAGTTACTAGTCTCAAGGGCCAAAGGTCTATCGTGATTTACCTCCCTTATGATGGTCCGAGGGTGGACTAGTAGGGGCCGCTAGGTTGGCTGATTCCAACCTTTTGCACCACATAGGAGGAGGTGGAGCTGAAAATGACTCGTGCATCAATGATTGTAATGCTTCAGGTGCAAGCCGATTCAGAATTGCTTCAAACATATCTTGTCTTGATCTCATTGATATCAACTCATCTTGAGTGCTAGCTAATTGAGCCCGAGTATTTGTTAGCTCCTCTTGCATCCCTTCTAGTCTTTGCTCGGTGGATTGAAGTTGTTCACACAGTGCTGCATGCGTTAGTTGTTCTAAAGGAGGAGCTGACATATGAAGAAGTGGACCTAATTGGTTTTGGCCACTTCCAAGTCCTCTAATATATCCAGAGCGAACACCGAGGACTTGATCACAAATCTGATCTGCAATCTAAACAATATCGATATCATCTCCGCTTTCTTGTGATTAGATGTGTTCATCTCGCAGTCTCACCATATCATCCTAAGAATAACAAACATATTAGTAATATATTTACAAAGAATTATGTAAATTTAAAAATAACTTTACTAAATTTTATCGATTATACCTTACATATGCAGCCTCAGCTCTCTCCCAACTTCACCCTTTTAACAAGCTACAGTGTATTGTATTGAAGACAGTAATCCGATCTTTTCTCTGAGATTGATCGGTCTGAAAAATATTATAATGTGTTAATATTTAAAATATCAAACAATATATTATAACTATAAAATTTGTACTTACACCGTCGTAATTGTATTAGATGAATGATTTAGGGTCACCTCTATGGGTAAATGGTAGTTGTGTTCGATTTTGAGCATTTTGTTGTCAACCGTGTCTATAATATAAAAATTTGTTAAAATAAAATGTAAAACATGAGTTATAGAATAAATATTTTAATTTGTATAGATTTAGTTACCTAAAATTTCTCTTATTCAAACAAATCACACATATAGTTTCAATCTTCCTGTGTCTCACAATACTCGATCGACATATGATGTCGGCGCTCGGTAGGGGAAAGATACCGTAGGCTCTTATAATGAGTGTGCATTTTATTTCTATTATCTCTATACCTTACACTCATTAGTCTGTCGGTCTCCTTTCTTACCGACGTTGCCTCGTCGACAAAACTGATATCGAAAGAAGCCTGAAAAATACCAATATTAAAATTTATTAACGAATGATGGTTGATTATATAAATATCAAATTACTTGTACTTGCTTCTAATCGGTCATATATCATCTGTTTATTGTCCGTAGAGATATGCTTCCAGCTCTTAATTTATAAGGGAGCAAACTTCTTAATTGACAGTCCTAACTCTGTCACAAAAGCAGCTGCATTTGTCCCGATAGGGTGACCATCGCTTTTATGGAAGGTAATGGGTAATCTACCCCGTTCCTCGATTTGCCGTCTGAGTAGATCGGAGTGTGTGTCTTGTGTTTATTTACGTGTCGGATGAATTGTAAATCAAAGAATGTTAATAATTAACAATTTAAATAAATAGCAAACAAAATATACATATATAAAATTACATAACTAACCAATAGGAGCAGGAGCACTATCATCGTCAGGCGTAGACACAACTAGGGAGCGCTTAACTCTCTTAGGTGCATAACTATAACATAAATCATTATATACAGATCGACGTATAATAAAAGATTATATTAAATACATGAATTATAAATGAAGAACAATATAAATATCATGTACATACATCTAATTGTTGTCATCGTCTGAAAAGGATAAATAATCATCCGCCTTATTATAAATTTCACTATCTTCACCCTCAACAATATGATTACTTTGAGCGTCCATATCCAGATCAACTTGTGTATTTGTCATATTTATTTGCTGATGCTCAACATCTATTCGGCATAGTTGAGTTATCGCTAAGTCTTCACTGACTACTAAAGTTGAATCATCGGATGAAATCTCTTGGTTTGACTCCATATTCAAGCTATTATCACCCTCAAAATCGTCTGATATTCATCAACTTCAGTTACTTCATATATTTCTCGGTGGTGAACCCTTTGCACGATCTTCCAATGACCTCCATATTTGATATCATTCAAATAATACACTTGATTTGCTTGGTTTGCCAAAATGAATGAGTCATTATCGTACAATGTTTTAGAAGTGTCAATATATAAGAGATCATACTCTTCCACCAACAATTTTTTTTGGATTATATTAAAACTATTCACACTAAAATAATTAGACTTTATACTTAAAAGAGTAATATATTTGAATCACATGCTTCAACATACATTGCTATTTTTACCAATATTATAATGTTGTTAATTAGTTTGAGGACGTTATAATAAATTGGTTAATTCACGATGTTTGCAAAATATTAAATATATTGCTATTTATCTTCAATGGCGTTTTGTGTATGATTTAAAAAAAAAAGATAAAAAATGTCACAGTATAATGTTTTAAAATTATAATATAACATGTGGCCTTACATTTCCAGTGCTCGATCACTAGAGTGGCGCAGTGCTTTTTTTTTTGTGTGGACGAGCAGGCTGCAGCACCAGGTCAAGTCCATTTAAAAGCTGAAGAAACCGAGTTAGGAAGGAAGGAGTATGTAAACAAGGTGAATGGGCTTTAAATGAGCTTCTGGTTTTCCGACGCTTGCCCAGTCCATTTGATTTGAAGCCCAGGTCGAGAACTCTTCCATTTATATTTTTTTTCCTTCGGCGAACAGTGAAAATAATTCGCGCATGAATTCGGTGCTCACCTAATCAGCGCGCGCGCGCACACACACACACACATATATATAGAGTAATCTTCCCGTCCACGACGCACCGAGCGACTATCATCGCCTGCCGCCCGCCGCCGTCCGACCATCGGGCCGGCGCGATCGGCGCCCGACTTCGCGGCGTCCGGTGCGATGACGATTTCCGGCGGTTAGCGCCGGAATCCAGCGCAAACGGTCGGAAGCGGCCGCTTCACGGGCCGCGATGGCTCGGCCATCATCGGCGCGATCGGGCGGATTCCGGCCGGTCGGATTCCGGCGAATGGCGCCCGAAATCGGCCGCTAGAATCAGGCGGCCGATTTGATCAGCGTCGCGGGCGGATTCCGGCGAGTGCGGCCGGATTCCGGCCGAATGCGGCCGATATCCGGCGTCGAGACGGCCGGCGGCCGGCCGGTCCGTCCGCATCTGATCGCCCGGTCTGGCCGGCGATTTCGCCGCGATCGGCTGCCCGGCCGAATAAGCGGCCGGTCGTTTATCTTCGACGGACGGCGTCGGTAGTCGATCCGTCCGCGCCGATTCCGGTCGCGAAATCGCGACCGTCCGATGGCCGACGAGCGCTGCGCGTGAAGCGGTCGTTCCGGTCGGTTTCGCGGATTCGTTCTATATATATATAATAATAATAATAATTTTCTGCTGCGGCGTGATTTACTGCGTGCATGCGCACTTCTTTATGGCAAGCGCCCGCGTTGCGTGCTAGCGCGTTGCGATTAATGCCCCTATAATGCCCCTCATAACTCATAACTTGTCGATCGCCTTTTCTCTCCGAAACGACTGAGCGAGCTAGGGTTTTTTCCTCCCCCCGACCCCGGCGCCATCGCTGTCGCTCCCTACCAGACTACCGTCGAGGTGCACACCTCGTCGTAGAGCATTGCCTTCCTTCTTCGCCGAGCACAGACGCGCGCAAGTTTTCTCCCCAAACACCGATCACAGCGACAGGCGCGGAAGAACTCTCCCCCAACAGCGACGCCGCTGCTGTCTCTCGCACCTGAGTGGCATCGATTATTGCCTGCCTCCTCGCAGAGCACCAAAATTTTCAAGTCGTCGAGGATATCTGCCTCCACAGAATTCGCACCTGAGATTGGTAACATCCTACGTGTTTTCATTTCATTCTTTTCTGTATCTTAGGCTAGAATTGGTTGCCAAACTAAGATCTGGAATTTATAAACAAATTCAGTTTGTTTGTAAATCTCGATCAACTATGTATATCAAAAATCAACCCTGTAGCATATTATACAATTGTTATTAACTAGTCAAATGTCTTCATCCTGTTGTCTTGTGGACTAACTGCGTAATTATTATTATTTTGAATAGATAGTGTGTCATTATAAATTTAAATGCTACTGAATGCTATTAACTTAGGTTTAAGGTGCATCTTTGACTACATTAGGTCTTCTGCCACAGTAAGCTCAGAAATCCCGATTCAATCTGTAGCGGTTGCCAATCAGTACAAAGTAACAATGGAAGGAAATTACAGTAATGATCAACTATACATTCCCCAAGTTGCAGATGATCGAAAGCCAAAAATTGGTATGGAATTTTCATCACTAGAGGAGGCATTTTCATTCTATAATCAATATGCACGAGAAGCTGGATTTAGTGCAAGGATAAACAATAGTAAAAAAAATAAGATTACAAATGAAGTTGTATGGAAAAAATTTGTATGCTTTAAAGAAGGTCATACAGATCAAATTCGATCAAATAAACATGCAAAAGGTGATCAACAGACGAGGGAAAGAGCACGTAGTGATATTAGAACTGGTTGTAAGTCAAACATTTCACTTGTTAAAGAACAAACTGGATCTAATTGGATTCTCAGTAATCTCGTAGAAGGTCATAATCATCTACTCTCAACTCCTTCCAAGATTCATTTGCTACGTTCACATCGTAATATTTCAGCAGCAAAGAAAACATTGTCTCAACAATTTTTCAGAGGTCAATGTGTCAACTTGTCAACAAATGCGATTATTTGAAATAGAGTATGGAGGGCCTGAGCAGGTAGGTTGCATAGAAACAAATATAAGAAACTTTGAGAGAGATCTAAGGGATGAACAAAAGGGTATTGATGCTGAAACATTGATCGAGTTTTTTACATCTGAGAAAGATAAGAATTCAGCTTTTTTCTTTGATTATGAGACTGATTCAGATAACAGATTTAATAGGTGTTTTTGGGCAGATCATGTATTAAGGACGACAAACATTGTATTTGGTGATGTAGTTGTATTTGATACCACATATAACACCAACAAATATGGATTGATTTTTGCACCTTTTGTAGGCGTTAATCATCATCATCAGACAATTATTTTTGGTTGCGGCTTTCTAAGTGATAAAAAAACTGATTCTTTTGTTTGGCAGTTTAATAAGTTCATAGAAGTCATGCCTAAAGGAGCACCAAATGTGATTATTACTGATCAGGATCCTGCTATGACGAAAGCTATTGCACAAGTTTTTCCTCTGACAGTGCATCGGTATTGCTTGTGGCACATACTGAATAAATTCTCAGAGAAATTACACCCTTCAACTTTTCATGAACACTATCAAAGCATAAAGAATGTCATTGGAAATACTACTACACCTGATGAATTTGAGAAGTCATGGGAACAGGTTATAAAGTGTGCTAACTTGGAAAAAAATGATTGGTTGTCATTAATGTATGAATTGCGACACAAGTGGGTGCCAGTATATTTTAGTCATGTGTTTTGTACTGGAATGTCAAGTAGTCAAAGATCTGAAAGCTCACATGCATTTTTCAAGAGGTATGTCTCAAATAAGAACTCATTGATGGATTTTATCATCCGTTTTAATAGGGCATTGAGACACCAAAGACATAATGAGTTAGTTGCTGACCATGTTGATATTAATGAGCATCCTAGGACCCGGTCAAACTGGCCAATGGAAACTCAAATGGTTAGACTCTACACGAAAAAGAAATGGGTGGAGTTTCAAAGTGAAATTAGTGAGAGTCATGCTTATTATGTGCAACAAGCATATATAGAAGATGAGTTAGTGACTTACCAGGTGATGAAATTCCAAAGTTCTTCTTCCACCAAACCAAGGGTACTCACCTATGATAAACTAAGGGACTACATATCCTGTAGCTGCAGGAAATTTGAGTTCGAGGGCATTCCATGTAGACATATGTTAGCTTTTTTCCGTATCAATCAAGTGTTTCAATTGCCTGATAAGTATATACTCAAAAGATGGACACAAAATGCAAAGGCTGGAGCAATATATGTTTTAGGGGAAGAATAACTTTTGATCGATGATCCAGAAAAATTTTCGATGTCACGACACTCAAGGTTATCCTATAAAGCTTCAATATTAATTGATGATGCATCCTTGACTGATGAGGGGACAAACTTTTTGGCTGAACAATTCGATTGTATGTATAGCAAAATTCAAGAGATAAACATTAGTAGAACATGCAACAATAGAAGTTAAAGGAAGAATTCCATGGATGAAGCCCCTAGTATTATCGATCCTTTTATAGTGAGAACAAAAGGATGTGGAAAGAGATTGCAATCGTTAAAGGAGAAATCAACTTCAAAGTCTAGGCTATGCCGTGGGTGCGGACATCGAGGTGTGTCACATGACAAGCGTAATTGTCCGAATTTGCAATAAAAGTATGTATTAATTAATTCTGCATTTTATATTAAATTTATTTGTAAATTAAGTAAATTTTTTACAAATGATGATGTGTTGATGCCAGATTACCTATAGCTAATCATTATAACAGTGATGACGATACATATGAAGAAGATTTGACATCTATAACTGGTATTATACATGTTTCATTGTATCAAATTATAGTGGTTTGTTGATTGAGAAATTTAAATTGATAATTCTTTATTGATGTAGGTTCTAACAACATGCATCAGGATGAATGAAGGTTTAGCAAACACTCAGGATTAGTAAACAACGAAGCACACAGTAAGTAATTTATTTTATCTGACCAATAAATAAATCATTTCTCAAATTATTTACATCCATATTCATTTTTCAAGTGATTTATTAACAACATTCTGCATGTATAAAGTTGAAGCTTGGAGTATTAGTCTTTCAAAATAATAGTTCTCTTATCTGATCTTCTTTCTAATCCAAAGTTGGACACATTTGTTTTGTCAATCAGATTAGGAACACAATTTTACTATAATTGCTTGCTTGATCCAAAATTGTTGAGCGAATAATTGCTTGCTTTGCAAATGAAGTTTACCTTGTAGCTACTGCATTTGAATAATTGCTTGCTTTGCAAATGAAGTTTACCTTGTAGCTACTGCATTTGATATATGCACCCTATATATGTGAAATTAATAAACTTTATTTGCTTCACTTAAACTAATTTAAGCTAAACTAAAATAACTTAAAATCCTAGGCTATTTTATTAGTAGTTTGTGATTCGTGTGTTAAATTACTAGTTTTTGCAAGTAATAGATTCTTTTGATATCCTTTATTTTAATATTGTTTGTATGTACTTTTGTATAATGCTCTCGCATATTGTATGTGTGCTATGCAGTGGATCAAATGCACAGCGCTTGCATATGATATATTAAATCATGTTTGACATGCTCAATTTTCCATAAAAGGTGCATTTGGGCTTGTCATATCCATTGGACTCCATTGTTCTGCTATCAACCTCCTCCACTTTCATGAGAGCCTCTGGATAATAATTCAGTGATTAAATAAGTTCTACCTATTTTGATTTTGCACAAGAAAGGTGCTATGACCTGATGGGTCAATAGACATACAAAATTTATAATAAATTATCATTCAGTATATTCAATTCATGAATATTGTGTATTTATGAAGGTAAGAATAGTATCTAAAATCCATATGTAAATAATTCTGTAGTTGTTAAAATTAATAGTGGACACTTTTATTTTTCTGTGTTTTATTATTTATTTGTATTATGTAGTGGTGTGTTTTTCACCGTACAGCTCAGTCGAATCATATATTTTGTGTCTTCTTGACCAATATTTTTCACCATAAGTTTGGTGATTTTATAAATTATAAAACGAGTAAACAAGAACATCATGATTGAAATAGAGAATCATATGAAATGATTTTGCTGATTTATTTAGATTATCATTCAACCTCCACAGTAGATGGCGTCCCTTGTAACTAAGAATTCATTCTGTTCTTATTGGTTCTATTGCCTTATCTCATCCTTTCCCCCCCCTTTTTTTTTCCCAGCCGGAATTCGTGGATGTCATCAATGCTGCTACTATCAAGTCCTCTGTGTGAGAAGTTCAAGACTCTTTTTTCAGTTGAAGGCCTATGAGCGTTGTTTTTTATCACGTATGAAAGACTATTTGTTTGATATGTCCGGTACTTTTGTGTGAAGAAATAACGAGGATTGAGTTGCAACTAGTTAAATATGCTACACTATCTGATATCTGCAATGCTGGTGCAATTGAACAGAACCTCCCAAAATTCTGCACATGTAGTGGTGTGTTTTGTTAGTTTAGTGAATTTTCTATCTAAACTTCTGTAAGAACTAATAGATTTCTATCCAAACATCCTATTAGTTGGAGATATTGATAAGGTTGTTGGGCAGAATTTGGGAGATCTTGAAATTGTTTTCAATAAGGTGATGCTTGTGCTAGAATCGGGAAGCCAAAAGTTTATTTTCCTGCTTTCTACAATAGCTGGTGGATTGGAACATTACACCAACTTTCTCCAATAAGGTTTTTGATGTGGTAGAATAAGGTGATGCTTTTTTTCGTTTCATTTTTCGTTGGACTGTCGACATTACACATCCCTCGCTGATACAAATTCGTCAGTGTCAAAAGCAAATCAAAAATCCAATGACTTCGCATGAAATGACACAGAAATCTTACATCGAACGAATGAATGAACTTCTCAGAGAGACCAAAACCAAAATAGCATTCATATTTTTCTGATCGAGGCACATCAACCTTTAGTAAGGTTCCTTGGATTTAGTCTCTGTTTCATTTTTTTCTTCTGACTCCGCAACAACAACAAAAGTTGTTTCGACTTCGATTACATCCACACTTAATTTGCCCAATCGTTTAGCAACATCTGACACATTCTTGTTATTTTGTTCTTCTTTACCAGGGCGATGATGCCTTCAACCATCTCCATGAATTTCTTGCAGTTTGCAATAAATGTTCGAGCAAACTCTTCGATTACATTCTTGTGACATGCTTATATAAATATAATACAAAGTTGAAAGCCCAACAAGAATCTAATCTCACTTCCTCACTTTTAAGCTATAAAATATTCTTCAAGACAACCATGAACTATTGCCACTGTCCCTCAAGCTCTGCTACCCTCCAAATTAATCACCCTAAGACGGTCATGAACCATAGTATTTCATGGTTTGCATTTGTAACACAAAGCAGCCTTCTTCGGTGCTTTGGAAGACATTTGAAATTGAAGTTTTGATTTATAATAAGATTGGAAGATATTTTCAAAATAGGGTTCAGTGTCTACACCATAATTCACTTTCTGTTTCAAAGGTAGCTAACCCCAACTCATCACTTGTTAGCATGTGTCTTTCTACCCAACATTTACGATTTAGATAAAATTATTATATCAACTTCAACGCAATACACAATACTTACAACAACTAAAATATATATAACAGCTTGAAATAACATATTTAATCAGATAACATCATGTAATTAAATTCACATAACAATTTGAAACAACATGTTTAATCTTCGTCACTGATTTCTAGAGAATTCAATTGTTGTTTTATCTCTTGCAATGCATCTTTCAACTTTATTATTTTTTTCAGACCGCGATAGTTGTCTTCTTGGATTTGAACTTGATAATGAACCTGATGATGTACATGAGCTTTCGTTCCCACTTATTGTAAAAGAAATGAGAGTAGAATGTTTATCCAAGTGTGCTTGATAAACTTTTTCTGTCTCCTCTCTAATCTTGAAAGACTGATGTATAGCACTCTTAAAATCATTAACTTGGATAGATGTTTCTATCCAAGTATCATAAATACCCGATTGACGTCCAACAAAAATAATATATGTTTTTCCCTGTGTTAAAAACAACATTCAAAAAATTGTATAATCAAGAGATCAAGTAAAAATTAAAATCACATTGTCTTACCATTCTTTGATGCCTCAAGATAGAGATAGTGTCTGTGACGAGATAATTTGGGTTGCTCCTACATGTATAATTACATCCTTCAGAACTCCATCATAAGGTAGGTCTAGGTATAGTAAATTATAACCAATGTCATTGAGTATAGATAGAGATAGAGATTTATCAAGTAGAGTACAAATAATTATAAGATAGTACCTTTCAAACCCATTAGCATGCCAAATTGAGTATCCGAAACTCTTGTTGCTTTGACAAAAAGGTATGTAAAAATAAGAGAAATTGACTAATCTTTAACAGATATATGTTGCAAAGGGGGTTAGATAAATTTCCTACTTACTACAACCTACTTTTCGTTCTTCCATGTTAATGCTCATATGCTCATGGAGGATATTTGTACATTGAAAAAAATCACAAATATAATGCTTGTTGTTACTGTATGTGTCTTTTTGTTTTTTTTGTCTGGAAAGCTATATGCCATAACTTTCTAACCAGAAAATCTACATATCTCAACCATGTTTCGTTGGCAGAGATTTCTTTGGATGAAGAGCAGTGGAATGACGGATTACTAGATTTCTTTGGTGTGTAGATTTCGGATGGATGAAAACCTAGATCGGTGACGACCGACGACGTCAAGGCTCGAAGCAATGAAAATCTAGCTCGCTCGTCGACGAGCGACGGCGTGGAAAGCGGCAAGAAACCAGAAGCGAGGCGAGCTTGACTTGAGCGATGACATCGGCGGCTTCGCTCGGCGGCGACGTCGAGGAGGCGGCGAAAAACTAAGCGGACTCACTCGGCAACGAGCGACGACGTCGAGGGGAGAGCGAGCGAAGAAATTGAGAAGCGGGCTCGACTTCAGAGCGATGGCGAGCAATGGTGAGCTTTGAGGGCTAGCGAAGAACCTGAACAGTGAGCTCGGTTTCCTTAGGCGACGACAGTGAGGTAGCCCACGACGAAAACCTAGCTCGGTGAGGAAAAGGGGTAAAACAACGAAGCGACAGCGAAAGAAAGAAGACGCACGTGGAAGAAAAAAAATATAGCGGAAGAAAAAGATGCAGAGACGTGGAATCTCCACGGTGGCAAGCGCGGACAGGCGCGGAAGAATAGGCGCGCGGCGGAAAACTTTTCTATATGTATATATATATATATATATATATATATATATAGAATTGATCTCCTGCGCGATCAATTTCACTGTGCCCGTGCGCTCCATGTCGACCCCGCACCATTGCCGCCGTCGCCGCCGCACCATCCGGCCATCGGATCGGACGCGATCGATGTCATCCTTTGGTGGTGGGGAGTTTCTGGCGATTAGCGTCGGATTCGGCGCTAACCGCCAGTAAACTCTCCGTTAGATCGCCGGCGAGTGACACGTCGATCGCGCCCGGTCCGACGGCGGCAACGCGCGTGGCTTGCACTGTGCTCGCGGTTGATCGAGCGATTGAGCGCATCGTGCACGGGACGGATCGATTCTTGAGACAATAAAATATATATATATATATATATATATATATATATATATATATATATATATATATATATATATATATATATATATATATAGAAATTATCTACTGCGCGCCCGAATCTCTGCGTCCCGTCCGCGGCCCGAGCCATCATTGCCCGCGATCGCGCCGCCACGTCCGTCCGACCGGCCGGGCGCGATCGATCGGCGCCGACTTCGCGGCGGTCCGTGATGACGGTTTCCTGCCGGTTAGCGCCCGATTCTTGCGGCAACCGGCCGAACGCCATCTGCCGGCCGCGATCGGCGGATTCCGTGAGTGCGGCCGCCGATTGGCGGCCGATTCGGCCGATTCGGCCGCCGGCGGCCGAATGGCGGCCGACCATTTCGCCGAGACGGACGGCGTCGGCGCCGATCCGTCCGGCCGGATTCCGACCGAATTCGGCCGGAATCGCCCGATCGCGGCCGGCGATGGCGGCGCCATTGCCGCGCGTGAGCGGTATTCCGGCGGTTTTGCGCCGTGGCAGGCGTTAACGGCCGAAGCGATCACGCCGGACCGCTTTGTAGTCGGCGTCGATCGCGCCCGATCAGCGGCGGCGGTGGCTGAGCGGCGATCGCGGCGGCAGCATGGGACGGCGCATCGCATCGATAACTCTATATATATATATATAATATCTAATATCTTGTTGACCTGTGCGCCGGTCACTGTGCACTTGTGCGTGCAGTGATCGTGAATAGTAACTTACTGTTCATATAGATTAAGTGAACAATAAAATCACTCTAATTGCTTCACCACGCACGGGCGCGCGCGCGAGGCCTATATATATATATAAAATAAAATTATACTATTTGGTAATTTTCACTTTCTTTACTTTCTGGGTCGCTACGTACACTTTCTTGTCATTTCGGAGTGATTTTTAATTTGGGGACAACTAACGGTATATATGGTTCGGTTTTGTTCTAAAGTAAATTCGCCACGTAATATTCGAATTAATCATTATTAATTTCAATAGTTTGTTTTTTTTCATTTTCATTTTCCAGCTCGTATCAAGGGAATTAATTAGAATGGGACCCTTCTTATTAATGGATTCATTGGATTTTATTTCTGCCTGAAACCCTCCCGCGTCCACCAAGCTATTGATGAAATACGGGCATGCATGGAGTAGCACATCACGAGGATCGATTGGACTTTCTCTTTATTTACGTCTAAATTATAAAATTATATATATATATATAAAAGAGCACCAAAAAACGAACAAAATAATAATTTAAATTTATTTCTACGTACGTATCGTCCACTGGCGTGATAGCTTCGTTCACCTCCTGCCCATCCAACATTTTTAATGCCCACCGGTTCCCATATGTCTTCAAAGTTATAAACTTGTGCAAATTCGTCCATTGCTCTTCCATCAGCCTCGCATAGTTAATGAGCGGCAACAAGTTGTTGAGGCGATGAATCATGCTTCATAAAAATTTAGTCTCTTCTTAATTTACGCGAGTAAAAAATGGATTATAACAAGCCCAGCAAACTCGAATTAATCACCGCCATGTCTCCACCTACTTTCTTCTTATATAAAAAAGAAAAGACCACTCGGATCGGAAGCAACTCCATCAATCGCCCATCCTCCTTAGCTTCATCGTTGCCATCTTCTTCTTCATCGACGACGTCCAATGGCTGCCTCGTTGCATTGTCGTCGTCTCGTCCTCCTCCTGTTGGCTTTCTCGGCATTTGCTCTTCCTGCACTCGCCGGACGTGGAACTCCGGCGAGCCCCGACAAGAAGGACCCGGACTGCTACGGCGTCCAGGAGGGCACCGTGCTCATTCCCGGAATCGGAAGGTATGCCCTGGGAAGCCATGAGTTGCCAGCGGTCGGCGGTTTGGACAGCAGCGGCCCGGCGGCGAGGAGCGGCCAGTTTCTTCCCGGGATCGACGACACCTTTGTGCCGAACCCCGGGTTGGAAATTCCGAACCCATTCCGGCCGACGACACCTTGATTGAGTACTGCTTCATGATGTGGTTGGATTTGGTAATAATTGTGATCGAGTTAGATTTGGATATTAATTAATCTCGTGAAAGGTGAGAGTAGAATTTGGATAATCTAGTCGAAGCGGTGTGTTAGATTTGGATGCGATCAGTGTTTTCCTTAGCGTTGTTATTGTTGTTGTGACGATGGATGTAGTGAAAGTTGTCGTAGTTTTCCAATTCCTGCCATTAAATATTGAAATAATGTGATGGTAGTACTGTTTCATATTTATCCGGATCATGTTCCTCGGTGCACTTCTACAATGCGACGTGTCAATATTAAAAATGGTACACTTTTTTTTATTGTTAAAAAAAAACAAAAATGAGGATTTTTCCCCTTACGAATATTATCTGTTTAGTAATCCATATATGTATGAAAATAAAAAAAAACAATTTAAGAATCAATTTTAACGAATGACCAGGGTATTATCATTTTATTAGCTAGGATATATAAACGCTCAATGAATACCGACCGTTGAATATATAGTCGAAAGAAATTTCATCTTTGAACAATAATATTGACCCACGACTATGGAGATTGAACACGAAAAATGGGAAGAGAAATAAATAATTAATAAAGACAAAACATATCATAACTAGGGTGCTATTTATGGGGCTTTTATATTGGTGAATGTTGAGTTCAATTAATTGGCCACGTTGTGAGAGGATACCAAATTAAAGTAACCATCATTAATATTAGATCTTCTTAAAAATGATTTTTGTCCATCATAATTATGCTAAAGGTGACAATTAAATTGGACCGCTCATGGCTCAACCCGGCCATGCTGGACCGGCAGGTCAAGCCGGACTAGGGCAGTTCAGCCTCCGACCCTGTAAAAATTAATCAGAATAGTCTTATAGAAGAAACTATTAGTTTGAGGGTTAGTTTTTACATAAAATTATCAAATTAATTAACTCCGAAAAAATTTAAAACAATTCTAAAATGTTCATGAAGTATGTTCCCTATCTCACCCTTTGTTTAAACAAACTCTATATTAATTAATTCTCATACTCTTAATTAATAATTAACTCGTCTATCTCTCATTCTTAAAACTCCATAAATTTCATAATTTTATTATTTATTTTATAATAATATCTTTTTAATATTTATAATTCTTTTATAATATTTTATTAATTTGTTAGAATTAAGATGTTTAGGCTCGCCCAAATAATTCTAGAGATAGATGACTTTTTTTTTTCTGTTCGTGAATCTAAATATTTTACCACTTTGATAATATATTTCTTTGCATTGAGATAATAAATTATATATGTTAAAATCAGTTTACCTTATATTTAAAATAATTGATATACCTTATGTTTAAAATAAATATATATAATTTGATAGTCAATTAGAAAAATTTATGATGATTTTTTTTAGGTAATTAATTAATAAGTAATATTAGTTATAAGTTGGAAATATATGTAAATTTAACTTCTTATATACTTCATGTATTAATTTCATTGATATATATTGATAAAAAGAATGGAGCTTCGGCCTCTCAATTTTGTAAAGAAAAAACAAAAAAAAATAAAAATTATGACACAGTAGATAGCTAGTCCCACGTTAAGAATTACAAGGCAAATAAAGCGTTCCCAAGTTCAAATGAGTGGCATGCTGTTACTCTGACTTATTTAAATGTTTGACTCAATTCTTAAATTCAATAAGCAAATAAATTAGTTCGGTCATTTTAATAGATGTATCGTGTAAATGAGTCATGACCGACAAATACATCAGCAAATAAAAAATACATATAAAATTTTCATGATTTAAAAAGTTTATTTACACTTGCACAGGGACATCACATTGCCAGTTACAATGCTATTCACATAGACATAGCAGGATGCACTCAACACATTTCGTAACTCTCTCTCTCTCTCTTAACAAAAAACTTACTCAAAACTTGGTGAAAAGCATTCTGGTCGTCATCAGGCTCTCTTGTTTCTATCTATGTTCCAGGCTCAATTCTTATAACAAACTCACTCATCCAGTTTCTGTTCGGCTTTGAGATTTTGCCAAAATTGCTAAAAAAAATTATTGCTTTTGTCAGATTGATTTAACAGACTACTGTAGATATGAATATGACCGACGATTAATTTCACTTAACAAAGTGCTACAGATGGCTCGTGTCTGATGTCTCCACTCTCCACCAGGAGACCAGCCGGAAGCGTGTCATTCCCCTAGACCTCACGCTCTCCCGTGCTTCCAACTAAGCTCCCAGATGTTCCCATCGACCCATCCCCAACCCCTTCCCGCTCTATTTAACAACGCCTCATCTCGTCTCCTCCTATCAATCGGACGCATCGCATGTGGATGCCATTGAGTCGTCGAAGGCCAAACTTTTCATCGAGTGGTAGGCAACAGTCGGGAGTAGCAGCAATCCGCACCATGTCGACAGAGCAGGAGCGGCGCGAGCTGGACGAGCGGGCGAGGCGGGGCGAGACGGTCGTCCCAGGCGGCACCGGCGGCAAGAGCCTCGAGGCCCAAGAACATCTCGCTGAAGGTTCCATTTAGCAAATTGATCAGCGCATTTCTGTTTTCCTATGTATATTGTGAGAGGGTATAATGATGTATGAATAGGTCGGAGCCGTGGAGGGCAGACAAGGAGGGAGCAACTGGGGACGGAGGGGTACCAGGAGTTGGGCCACAAGGGAGGGGAGACAAGGAAGCAGCAGATCGGGCTCAAAGGCTACCAGGAGATGGGCCGCAAAGGTGGTTTATCCACCATGGAGAAGTCGGGCGTCGAGCGGGCCACCAAGGAAGGCATCCCCATCGACGAGTCCAAGTACAGAACTGAGCAGCAGTAACCAACAATCAATCATGTTTTACGTAGTTAGTTGTAAGTAGTGTCTTAGATCAGTTCGTGTTCAGCTACTTCGTGAAGTTGTACCAGTACGTAATTTGTGGAGTTTAACCAATTATCGCTGTCAATTCTGAGCGTTCGATCGGTGTTAACTATCACAAATCAAAATTATACACAAAAAAAAAAAAAAAAAAAAAAAAGAGTCTCATCGAAAGGAAAAACGTAAAAGGAGGGCTAGTGGTCGTTCCAAGGGCGCGACGCGATGCGAGCGTAGAGAAACTCGTTCCAGGTGTCCGGCAAACCCGGCAGGCACCAGTGTATACAGTCGGAGAAATGGGCGGGATCCGCCTGCTGCTCCGCCGTCAGCAGCTTCCCCTGCCGCAGCGTGTGCACCGACGTGTGCGCGTCCTTACGGTACTCCGACATCGCCGTTATCTTCACGAACGTCGCCGGCACCTTCCTCCGCAGCCTCCCGATTACGTTCTCCGCCACCGCGAACAGCCTCCAGTCCGTCCCTACCTCTAGCGGCCGCCACCCGGACCAGTTCCCCACCGGCTCGGTCTCCAGCGCGCATTTGATCCCAGTCGGGTTGCCCCAATCCGTGCTCCTGTAGATTCGATACCATTACGTAATCACCTTACGTGGAGCCACATGTCTAGGGCCCAAATTAAAGTAGAGATTTCCTTCTTTAATTCCACTTCGGGATATTGTTTAATAAAATTGGCTTTTCTAAAGCTCGGAATACGGTTCTGATTGTGGGAAATTATTGCGGGGTTGGCGGTTTGATTTTGACATTATGATTAGCTCGATTCTCTTGTTTTATGCGGCAATGACGTCCAGAAAGGTATCTGACCTGATGTGGTTGGGGGACATGCTCATGAAGAAAACCATGGTCCGGTTTGGGTTCACGTTGGTCTCCACCCATTTGGCCCACGTGTTCAACACTCTCCTGTACGCCAGCGGCCGCTCCACCTCATCGTGCTCCGTCGATCCTTCGTCGAACGATCCTCGTCTGTTTAGATGGAAATTAGAAGCTGGGTTCGGTGTATCTGTTTACTAAATAAATTTAGCTTCCAAATTATAACTCACAGAACTTTCATGGTGGGGGTGTTCAACCACCAGATGTAGGTGTTGAAGACGAGGTAGTCAACGTTCTTCCAGTTCTCGCCGTGCTTGTCGATGGATTTGGGCATGATGATTCGGTTCAGGATGCTGTGAATCTTGGGGTCGTCGGAGTTGGATTCGACGAGGAACGGTGCCCAGTAGAACTCCACGGTCGCATTGTATTCCTGTTCGAATTAATAATAGTCGTTTGATGGAAGACTGATCAAATATCAGAATTGGTTGAATATGGATATATTACCTCGAGCCGGAACACGCTCAGCGAGCCATTTTTTGTGAGGCTCTTCTTGTTCCATGGCACGACGGATTGGACGAGGCAGACCATTGACTCCCACTGATTCCGGTTCAGGGAATCGCCGACGAACATGAGCCGCTTCCCTCGCAGCCTCTCTAGCATCGCTTTCGCATTGAATCTTTTAAATTTGCATCGATTCGATTAGTTTAACTGATTATGCATTAGTAGAAGCATCGTAATCCACTCAAGCTAGCTGTTTTGTTTCAGAGTTGAAGTTCAAACCTGGGCAGAGTGCAATCTTTGGGCTGCCACCGCCACTTCTGGAAGCGGTCGTCGCGCCGGCCGTTCCTCATGCAAGTGACTTGCTCCGTCAAGAACTGGCACTCCGCTTCTTTGTATAGCGGGTAGTTCACGTCGTCGTACACCCACCTACCGTCAAATAGGTCACAGCTCTCCGGCACGTCCAGGACCATCCGCTGCCGCTCGGGCTTCTCCATCACCTCTTCGACCCCCATGGCTGGAGGCTTTACTTCGTGAAAAGAGGAGTCCGGCGCCTTTACTTTGGGCGATTCTTTCTCTCTCTCTTTTTTATCCATGACCGATGGCTTTACTTCCGTCGATTGCCCTGTTCGTTCTTCTTCCTTGATGGCCGGCGCCGGCGCCTTTACATCGCCCAATTCTTCTTTTTTCCCTTCTTCTTCGATGGTAGGCTCCTTTGCTTCCTGCAATTCTGGTTTTCGGTCTTTTTCCTCGATGGGCGGCGCCTTTACTCCATGCGATTCTTCTTCCTTTCGCTCTTCCTTTTCAACGGAAGAGTCGACGACATCGACCATCACGGCTCGATCCTTCTCGGTCGCCGGCTTCCTCTCTGCTTTCTCGATTAATTTAGCGATCTCAGCCTCCTTAATTGCCTGTTTGAATTGTTGGCGGCCAATTTCATGTCTGATGGGGAATTCCGTCGGAGAACTATCCCTGCTGCCAAAAGGATGCTCGGCGATCGACTTCACATCCTCATTATACATAAACGTGAACAAGAGCAACACTGTCGAGATCACCACGAAAACAGAGTACTTGCTACTCTTCCGGCCATTGCCTCCAAAATTCGACGAGTTCTTCAAGCCGAACGCGCCCACCTCGAGAAGCGGCAGTTTCCGACGAGCCATCGTATCGACCTCTCCTCGCTGAGAGTGGGGATTCAAATATAACCACAGATAAAAGAAAACAGTGGAGGAAAAAGTGAGCTGGTGTTGATGGATTGGTTCAACTTTTGCTTTCCCGTTTCCTCTTCCTTCACTTTATCCCTCACCGCACGAGAAAAAACAATTCAATCAAAGAAGGATCAATTTGATGAAGGACGAAATGCCATTGGGAGTGTCCAAGAAGGTTCCAAAAGGCAAAGAAGGAAAAAAAAATAGTAGGTAGGGGGTGGGGTGGTCCGATCCTAATCGCTGGCTAGCTGCTACTCCAAAAGAACTAGAACGAAGAGTACTGCGATCAATTTTGTGTAATTGAAGTTGTATCTTTTGGAGTAATTAATTAAGAGCAGCTAGAGGTTGCCCAAGTCTTGCTCCATCTTATCTGGCTATTGCTTGTATTTGTAGACGTCGTCTCTCTATTTTAATTTTTGCAGATGATGGCTAGCTGGCGATGGCACATGTCTGTATGGTTGTCTAGTTTGGGGTTTAGTTGCAGCCATTCATCAACTACTAGCTTCCAATTTCAAACACTGATCCTCACGTCAATAGGGTAGGACATTGAGATCATCATCTGATAAAGACAAGCAGTTCCTTTTGTTCCGTTGGTTTGTTGGGTGCAGTTCAGTTCCTTCATGCATCATTGAGGTAGCTACCGGAGTCGATACAACATTAATCTACTTGGTAAGGGTACGATGCAAGTAAATATATAACGAGTCACGTTGCAACTCGCACCATTATGTCTGTGCACAAATTAAATATCTGTGCTTCGATCTGCTTTATTTATTTATTTTATATTTATAATGCCTTAATTTTGTCCTAGTTACTTTAATAATATAGAGTGATATTAAATATTATTTTTACTATATAGGTGGATTTTAAAATGAGTTTGCAAGGTTAAACTTTTAAATTTAAAGTGCCTCTTTAAATAATTATTTTAAAAAAATGGCATATACGCAAGTTGAATTGTAATCAATTGGCATTTAATTTGAATTGTGGAGAGAAGTGACTGGGACTTGATTTGCCTTCTTCTTTTTTTTTTTACAAAAAAAAATTAATAATACTGAGGTGTCATTCAGTAAATAATCATTAGAGAAGGTGTGATTTGGTAAATAATATATATATATATATATATATATATATTAGGTGTGACCAGATTCACTGAGTCAACATCATGAAAACTAAATCCACGAGGAATTAACTTTGTCTTCCAACTAAAGTTCATATCCTATATATATCTAATCTGTTGGCTATAAATTGTTTTTAAATGGTGGTCCTTGAAAATAATTGAGTTCATACTCGCAAAAATGTGTCAAATTCTTACTATTCCTTCCTCCAGAATCAATAATTGCAACCTTTGATTAAAAAGAAAATGAAAAACGTGTTAAGCCTTTAAAATATATATAATTCATTGCCTGCAACCTTTATATTTTTACCATGGAAGTGAAAAAGAAAAATGCAAGTTTTTGTATATAAACTTGATTTATTTTCATTTAACTAGTCAAAATGGTAGGATTAACACGAGATTTATAATATGAGATTATAAACAATAGAAGGCAATTAAATTGAACCGAATTAATTTGAGTACACAAAATAAAAGGAATTATAATTGAAAAAAAAAAGTATAAAGTCTTGATATAACATAGTGAAATTATAATAATTTTGTTGCCTTGACCTAGTTATATTCTTATTTTAATTTGAATAAATTAAAGTGGAAGCTGAGTGAAAGAAGGAATTCCTGCAATTATAATATAATTTTCTCGCATCACATGATAAATAGAAATTTAAAAGTCTAACGAGTTGAGTTTGCTTCTTTGAATCAAGTGCTTTTGTTCAATTTATTACTATTCGCTTAATTTTTAGACTTTACTAGCTAGATATTTTAGTTCACGACGGCAACTCAGCAGTCTCATGGTTGGTGAGCTTGTGACAGGCAACAACTGTGCCAGTTTGAGGTTATTCAACCAAATTCCATGCATCTACTATACTAATTACTTTTTAAACCGAACGGTGATAGAACCGGCCGGTCGGAGAAATAAAACATGAACCTCAAGTTAAATAAGTTCCCCCCCCCTTTGTAAATATAAAGAGACTATTCTCTTTTGGCCTCACTTCCATCATATATATAGAGAGATCAGATCTTTCATGTCCCATATTAATTATTATTGGCCTTAATTATTTCTTTAAATCATTGAGGCCTTATATAGGAACTTAAAATCATTGAAAAAGAGATGGGAAGAAGGACGTTGAGGAAAAGGACAGGGCTCATTGATTCGTGCACGGTGGGTTTATCAGCTACAAAGTTCCATTAATTAATTATAATCTGTTAAGTTGGTGGAAGAGAATGCTCTGTTTAGATGCCTAAAGCTGACCTGATTAGACCGGCAATATTCTTCCTATCAAGTGGCATATCCTACCTCTTTTATTATGGCGATTCACGTCTACCAACCATGCCACTTGAGGCTCCATGCAAACTCAAGATGGCTAATAAAAACAAGATTCCAATTAAGCATGTCAATTGATTAACAAGGGACAAAATTAAGTCTTACTTGTAAAGAGCCGACGATAAGCGCAATTCCATTGAAGGTGAAGTTTTTTTTGTCAATATATATATGTTTAAAATATTTCAATGTTCTTGTTCAAACGGTAGTAATCTAAAAAGTGTGCTTCAAAATGTCACTTCTGAATCCAAATCATTCGAGTGCATGCATTAGAATTCAATATCTTAAAGACTTAATTATTTTTTTAGGAAAGATACACACAAAAAAAAATCACTGGAGGACAAGATCTCTCTATTTATGTACATAACGCATGCATTTTAGTGAAGCTCTTATTAATTATGGTAATAGTGAATCATTGTCGTTGGAAATTGAAACAAATCTCTCATTATAATGTAAATGTTTTTGTGATCAATGTCAGCGATGCTGTTTAAAATTAATTGAAAGTATTCATATTGTATATAGAATGATTTTCCATGTTTTAGGTCTAGTGTTATAATTTATGGATACGTTGATGCACGTATACGTACTACGTTGAGGCATAATCAAGGAAATTAATATTTTCCAATGTTATTTCTAACATGACATCAAAATCCTACTTTGAGTAAACTGGGCGTAGGACTCAAAGGATATATTCCTACTTTGGCTCTATCCAGCACAGCTAAGGAAGGACAAATTATACGATGCTTCATTAATTCCTCTGCAACATTTTCTAGAATTGAAAATGCAGAACTGTCCCATTATTGATCCTTCATTGCTGCTTTATTATGGAAGAGATAAATCAGAATTTTAATTGACAAATAAAAAAAAAGATCATCAATAATTTAAAATTATGATTTATTTGAAAATTAATTTCCATCAACTGTAAATAAATTCCTTTGTAGATTAGCTCTGAGGGCTAGCAATTTCTAGAATTGAAGATCCAACTGTTCGTTACTTCCTCTTCTTCCATGTTTAAAGTAGCATCCACCCTTTCCAAAAAAAAAAAGGGGCATCCACTCTGTGCACTCATCCATTAGGATTATATATATACATATAAAAGAGTAGCATCCACTTTTGCACTCATGCACTTCTTCATCGTTTACCATTCTATTCTTGTGCTGATCTGAAACTTAATCTTTCAATCCTAGAATATTAAACAACGATGAATAATAAAATATACACGGTGCTACGAATAAATTATATATATATATATATATATATATATATATATATCGGCAATTTATCAAACACAGCTCCTAAAGTTCGGAATTGTCCAAAACGCGCATTATAGTTTCAGAATTACCAAATCGCGCACGTAATTCCCAAAATACCCCTCTGCCAAACAACGTTTTTAATGCAGAGATTCCGCATGCATCCGAGCCACAATTCCAAATCCCGAGTCATCCAAACGTTCCGTCCAAACGAGTCACCACATTAGCATCTTCGTGTCTTCAGCTTCCGGGAAATTCTTAGACTCTATTTTTCCTCCAGCGTCATTTCGTTAGCTTCCGAGTTTTAGGATTTTCGACGAGACGCTTCGAGGTAATATCGTATCGTCCTCTCATTTAACTAGAGTTTTACCCATTTCTTACTCGGTTTTAGGGTTTCTGTTGAAAGGCGTACATCTCATAAGATTTTTGTCTACTATTCATTATTGCAGAATGAGTCAAGCATCTGGTTCAACCTCTCTTTCACCAGCCAAGGTATGTGTCGCATTCCTTGCTTTAGTCGAATATGAAGTATGTCATATGTTTAAAATGATTTTTCGGTTATGGTTTTGGAATGGTTTCAAATATTCAAATACAAATGGACGATCTTTTTAATCTGTATCTGAATTAGATAAATAGAGCCCTAAAGTTTTTTTAACAGGATTATTGCAAAGCATTGCGGATTCTCTAATTTGTTTTTTACAATTACAAAATGAAGGAATAAATCAGGTTTTTAAAATTTTGTATTTTCAAATTGTTAGGGAAATAATGAGTGTGCGAAGAAACTCCAATGGACTAGCGTTTTAGGCTACTTTATTGAATTTTTTGGAGGTCCAAGTGCTAAAGGAAAGCAACGCCCGTCTGTTTGTTTACATGAAAGGCACAGAGAGATCATTAAACAAACCCCATTTGCTATTTTTTTGAATATACAAGATATTCCACAAATCCGTGGCATATTGGTCAATATATTTCAAAGTTGGGATTCGACAAGTCAAAGTTTTAAGTTTTCAACTGTGCCAGTTGCTTTCACCAAAAGAGATGTGTCCCTTTTGCTCGGTATTAATTGCAGATAGAGGGGCTTCTGTTCTTATGAATTCAACTAATGCATCAGGTGCTCTTTTCAATTCTCAATTCTCCAAAAAAGAACCAACTAGATCGAGGTTAGAGTTTTTGCTTAAAACCTTTTCTGCTAGAGTAGAATTAGATGAAGATGTGTTGGTATTTTGTAAGTTGTATGTTTTGTATATATTTGCTTGTGTGTTATTTTGTACTACTACATATAAGGTCCCCATAGGTCTTGTAAATATTGTAGATGATTTTGACAACATAGATAGTTTCAATTGGGTTGAAGCCATTCATCAATTTATGACTCCACAATTGCCTACTATTGGAGATCTATGTTCATCTACTAATACAGTTGCGCAGAAGAGCCGAATCCCTTACCTAAAGGGATTTGCTGACCTTTTGGCTGTAAGTTCCTTCTTACTAAATTATTTTGTCTTTTATATTCACATAAGTATGTAACACTTTGGATATGAGCAGACTTGGTTTCTGGAACATGTCCCAATCCAGAGACCATACAATACCGAAGGGCCATGAATAAATAAGTGGAGGGCAACTCCTTCACATATTAGCAAGGTGAGGAATTTATTAGAGCAAGTCTCACCTGAACAGGTAAATAGAAGACCACAACTTAACATTTTTTCATTTTCGTTATCTAAATAATTGTTGATTTTTTGATAGGTCATTGTTGATCTAGTCTGTACCCGTAGTGAAATTATATTGTTTGATAAGGTTGACTATTATATTGAAAATACTCCTCATCCAATAGAGACATCATCATCACAAACTATACAAGAAAAATACCCTACTACTGAATGCCATGAGTGTTTAGTTTATCAGAGACAACTCAAAAAAGTTAAGAATGGAAAACATGGCACTAACTGAAACAGTAAAAGAACTAATGAGAATTATAGGAAGAGAAGGTATGGAGGTTGAATCAAATAAGCCTGAAGTTGATCCTCAACCTCAACCGGAACCAATTGCCAGCAGAATAAGATGGCGAGATAGAACCCGCTATGATTACAGGGATACTCCCGTTGATAGTCCACTGTGGGCAAAATTGGTACCTCAAAGAAAAAGAAAGCATGTAAATTTACGATGTTGAGGTATTAGAAGGGCAACCTGATAAAGATGTAAATGAAGCAGAAGTATTTGCGAAGAAAGGAAAAAAAAATAATTGGTATGGATGAATTGCAAGCGATGGATACTATCTGTATTGTGGAAGAAGATGAAAAAGATCTTGAGAGGGATGAAGCAATAATTGATAAACTCAACCAAATGAGAATGAAAGCCATTGCGGTTAGTTAGAATACAAAGAAAATTAGTTTGTGTTATTTTATTTAAATAACTAATCTAATTTTTGTATTATAGTATGTTAAGAAAAAATGTAAGACGACAAAGAACCAAAAACAAGATGCTGATGTGACCTATTTGCTAAAAAGTTTAGAAAAAATAAAGTATGGTAGTTACATCCATCATTACATTCGAAATTTTTATTACAATATTATAGAAAGTGCAAATATTTATTTACCATTAAATTTTTTTTAGGCCGATTATAGGTTATGTTTGGGAGGAATGTCCTTTTTCATTAACTCTAAATTATTTATACTCTGGAGTTAATGGATCTGTTTTTACAGTTGGGGAGGTTATCGATACATTTTGCTCAATTCTTTTTAGGGGGGCCTCCTCGTCATGTAGGTCATATAACAAGTCTGTGTATTGTTCATCCGTGTTCATTGTAAGGAAGTTAAATTATCTTGTATTTTCACGACATGAGATGTTATATTAACTGTTTAAATATTTTCCTCTACACACAATTACAGTCAGCATTAAGAATGTCGTGGAAGACTGTCACAACACAAATCATAAACACGGACATGAATGATGGAGAGGTTAGATATATTTTTATACCTCTAAATACTGACCAAACTCACTTTCACCTGTTGTGTATCGACACAAAAGCAATGACTTTCAATCATTACAACTCCATTTCATACGGAGGAAGATCAAAAACTGATTTTGAAGCAGTGGTGAGTAGTTAATTTTTTTAAATATGGATATTCCATCCATTTAACTTAGTTATCTGTAAATGAATAGTTATGTTAACTTACTCATCTTGTAATAATAGGTATCCCAATTTAAAGGATATTCATCTAAGGAACTTGTAGCAATTCATCCATGTTTACAAGCTTATTACCCCATCGACAACTAGGTTTCTATTACAACTGATTGTCCCCAACAAGCAGCAAGGTACTAAAAGAAAAATACTGAACGTGAAAATTATACTTTTGAATTGAAATATAAAATTTTTCATGGCATTTTTACAGCAATGATTGTGCCTTCTTTGTGATGCAATACATGAGATGTCTGCTTTATGGTGAGAAGATGGACTTCAAACAAGCAGACATGACAAAATTTAGAATAGATGTCTCAGTGTCAATTTTAAGGGATGAGTTCTTCATGATGTAATTTTAGAAAACTTCAGGTGGCAGTATGACAATGCATTGTTGTAATTTATGAATTTTGCTAATTTGTAAATGATACTGCATTCCATATGATCAACAATGACTGTAATTTTGATTATTGTTTGTGATTGAGCTTTAATAAATGTTATATAATATATTGTTGAATATTTCGATGGTGATGACATTGAAATCCCAGGAATAGAGTGGTCATAGGATTTAAATTTCCAGCAACACGTCCAAATTTAAACTGGTTCTGATCCAAAAAGTGGTCCTAGGAATTAAATTCCCAGGAACACAGTGGTTCTGGGATTTGAATTTCCAGTACCACGTATAATTTCAAACTGGCCGAGAAATACGATGGTATTGGGAAAAAAAATTCCAGGAACACAGTGGTGCTGGGAATTTAATTCTCAGCATCACGTACAATTTCGAACTGACCGAGAAATAAGGTGGTGCTGGGAATTAAAATCTCAGGAATATAGTGGTCCTGGGATTTTAATTCTCAGCACCACGTATAATTTCGAACTGGCCGAGAAATAAGGTGGTGCTTAGAATTATAATCCCAGGAACACAGTGGTTATGGGATTTGAATTTCCAACACCACGTACAACTTCGAACTGGCCACAGATATAAGGTGGTGCTGGGAATTATAATCTCAAGAACATAGTGGTCCTGGGATTTGAATTCCCAGCACCATGTACAATTTCGAACTTCCCGAGAAATAAGGTGGTGCTGGAAACTATAATCACAGGAACACAGTGGTACTGGGATTTGAATTCCCAACATCACGTACAATTTCAAACTGATCGGGAAATAAGGTGGTGTTGGGAATAATAATCTCAGGAACATAGTGGTCCTAGGATTTGAATTCCCAGCACCACGTACAATTTAAAGCTGGTCGGAAAAAAGAGTGGTGCTGGCAGTTATAGTCACAGCAACACAGTGGTCCTGGGTTTTAAATTTTTCGGCACCATGTACAATTTCAGGTTGGCCGAGACAAAAAGGTGGTGCTGGGAATTATATTCCCAGCAACACTGTAGTCCTGGATTTTGACCGAAACCCATTGATGGACCTAGAGGAGTCCAAATTCCGAAATCTTGACATGAATTGAAAGACCTAACGACTTGAAATGTTGTTGCGTTGAGGAAACTTTCTTCTGATCCTCCTACCTCCCAGTTTCGGCCGCGTGCCACGTGGCACGGGGCCTGATTTTTGAAATATGGCTGTGTAAACCTAATCCTACCTTGAATATCAGAAATTTTGGACACGATACACAGAGGGGCACTTCCCAAAGCCACTGGAGTTGGATTGGATCGAAGATGAGGTGAATAGGGCCATCAATGGGTTTTGACCGAAACCCATTGATGGACCTAGAGGAGCCCAAATTTCGAAATCTTGACATTGACTGAAAGACCTAACGACTTCAAATGGTGTTGCGTCGAGGAAACTTTCTTCTAATCCTCCTACCTCTCAGTTTTCGCCGCGTGCCACGTGGCACAGGGCCTGATTTCTGAAATATGACTGTGTAAACCTAATCCTGCCTTGAATATCAGAAATTTTGGACACGATACACAGAGGGGCACTTCTCAAAGCCACTGGAGTTTAATTGGATCGAAGATGAGGTGAATAGAGCCATCAATGGGTTTTGACCCAAACCCATTGATAGACCTAGAGGAGTCCAAATTCCGAAATCTTGACATGGACTGAAAGACCTAACGGCTTCAAATGTTATTGCGTCGAGGAAACTTTCTTCTGATCCTCCTACCTCCTAGTTTCGGCCATATGTCACGTGGCACGGGGCATGATTTCTGAAATATGGCTGTGTAAACCTAATCATGCCTTGAAAATTATAAATTTTGGACACGATACATAGAGGGGCACTTCCCAAAGCCACTGGAGTTGGATTGGATCGAAAATGAGGTGAATAGGGCCATCAATGGGTTTTGACCGAAACCCATTGATGGACCTAGAGGAGTCCAAATTCCGAAATCTTGACATGGACTGAAAGACCTAACGACTTCAAATGTTGTTGTGTCGAGAAAACTTTCTTCTGATCCTCCTACCTCCCAGTTTTGGCCGGGATTATGTTACCAGGAACATAGTGGTGCTGGGAATTGAATTCCCAGCACCACGTACATTTTCGAACTGGCCGAAAAATATGGTGGTGCTGGGAATTATAATCCCAGGAACACAGTGGTCCTGGAGATTAAATTCCCAACACCATGTACATTTTCGAACTAGCCGAGAAATAATATGGTGCTGGGAATTTTAATCCCAGGAACACAGTGGTCCTGGAAAGTAATTCCCAGCACCACGTACAGTTTCGAACTGACTGAGAAATAAGGTGGTGCTGGGATTTTTAATCCTAGGAACATAGTGGTCTTGGAAAGTGAATTCTCAGCACCACGTACAGTTTCGAACTGATGAGAAATAAGGTGGTGCTGGGATTTTTAATCCCAGGAACACAGTGGTCCTGAAAATTTAATTCCCAACACCATGTATAATTTCGGAGTGACCGAAAAATAAGATGGTGCTGAGAATTTTAATCTCAGAAACACAGTGGTCCTAGAAATTTAATTCCCAGCACCACGTACAAATCCCATCACAAAATCATAAAGTCGAAGTGGTTCACATATTTAACAACGTATATATATTTTATAATTGTACAGATACTACACAAATTGGATTTACACTTTGCATCTGGATAATGACTTTTACAGGCAGACACTTTGGTGTAGTTAAAAATTTAAAACTCTGTATACTCTTACAACATATCCCATAATACAACACAGTCATAATTGCAAACAAAATTGTGAGTTGCGCATTATTCTATTCCCCACCACGAATCTAAAGCTCCTCATATCTTGCTGTCTAAATCTTTTAGGGTACCCAAATAGTAGACTCTCAATGTATCGTATTATAAAAAATGCACAATCATAGTTGTAAAAAAATATAAATTATTAATTAGTCCATTGCTAGCTTATAAAATATGGTATTTACAAAGAATATTAAATGTCTTCCGAAGAGCTTTGTCTAGGACCCTGGACTCAACGCACGGAAAAGTTTGCATTACAAAATTTATTAGTCAGGCCAGGATGCCAGTTATCATAATACGAAGGGTGAATCTTTTTAAAGAATTCAACCTAGACAAAAAAAAATGCTATGAATCCTCCATACACAAACGATTTATTTAACTTACTTATTTAAAATCTAATGCTTACTGTTTCTTCAAATTGAGTAGTATAAGCTTTCCTGACGGACAATGAGTTGTAGTGGATAAACTCTAAATTTTTTAAGTCGGCCACTAGTAGGTGGCAGTGCTCGTCACAGATTATTGGACAAAATATGTATCTGATTAGATTGCCTGGAGTTTTAAAAGTTTGCTCGAATGCTTGGGCGTACATAATATTAAACATATCCTGTGTATAAAAAAATCTGTCAAAACATTGAAGCTGTAAAGTTTACAATTCCATGCAAAAGGGGCAAAAACTTATCGGGAATCCAACCCCACAGAATATTGAGTTATAGTACGCCTTATCAGTCACCTTGCACTCATCAGCTAAGACTGAAAAATAAGCACTTATGCAATCCCCATGTGTCAAAACATTCCAATCAAATATTGTAAGGAAAGAGTCCATGTATAAGTTAATAGCATCGGTCTTCCACACTGGTCCTGATACTGTCACACTACACAAGGAAAGGGTTATTAGCAACTCTCAAAACATAAGAAGACTGTTATAAACAAAGAATATAAGACTGTCTTACTCTATTTTTTTTAGTTTCAATAAACACTCCCCGACTGTTGGATCCATCTTACCGGTGAATTCTTTATAAGCTTGTTGTATACAAAATAAAACTGTGGGGATAGAAATATTTTGTCTTAAAAATAGGACTGGACAAGATAACTTATGCTCACCTCCAATATCCTCGTCTTGACTTCGTCGAGTGTTGGTTGTTTGTACGTGGAGACTTGTGTGTTAGTATCTAATATTTCGGGTTCACACTCCTCGGCAATTGATTTCCCTTTTTTATCCTGTCCTGACTCCTGCTCAATATTTGACTCTGTAGGAGAGATATTAGGGTCTACTGAGGGATATTCAATAGCCTTGCTGGGGACAATTTGAGTTTCAACTCTCCTTCTTTTAGGGATGTTAGCAAACTGCAGGAGGGAGGCTTGTACGTTTAGGGGGTGATACACCATGAAGAGCTCTCTTCCGCACACAAACCTACCGCCTAGTGTATGCAGGAGAAGGTTGTTGGGTCTGTACAACTTGTATGAGCTGTGATTGTAACCCCTCTACATCCCGGGATTGTAAATTCAGTTGAAGATCTAGTATTAAATTGTCCTTTTCAGCGATTAATGCTTCTTTTTCAGAAATTATATTATCCCTTTCACTTATCTCGTTGTCCTTCCTGTTTCTGACCTCCTCTAACTGTTGAAGAAGCTCCTGTATTTTCTTTTCTTGTTCTTCGATGGTCGCATCCTTAAGTAGGGAGGTGCTTTCAAAGTTACACCTTGCTTCAACTAGCTTGGTGCTTAGAGTAGAAACTATTTCTGCATTCTCCTGGCATACTGGACACGTCATTCCTCTTGCGTCCAGCTGAGTTTTGGGTTGAGGAGTTGATGCACAAATTCTAGGTGGAGAAGCGGTGTGTACCAGATGCAGCTCTGACTGTGCTGGCATTAGATCAACAATGATTTTATTAGGTAGGAGACCATCTACTTAACGACCCTTACATTTGTGGAACTCTATCTCCATCTCAGCATTCTTGACAAAGCATGAGGGATGTGTGGAGGTAGGATACACAAATGCTCACACATCCATACCTGGAATGACAAGATTAGTTGTTAATAGACAGATTGATCTATACTATTTGTGGAACACATAAAATATATTCACTCATAGCCAATAAGTGTGTGAAACCCTTAAGCATTGGTCTCGTAGATCCACCGGCGACCTCTGCTTTTGGTCGCAATGTCACTCTCATACCAATTAACTCCATTTGAGGAGCCATGTACGTATAAAGTGCTTCGCACCAATTGTACCTGCCTAAGTTATCAGAATCGTCTACACAATTTATAAGTGATCGCATAGGTATTTTAGGCTTACTGCTGGTGGTAGTAAAAAATACACAAGAGAAAAAATATAAAATAAACAACTGACAATAAACTTTTGCAAATCCTAAATTATCTGGAGATCTGGAAGTCTTCAATAATTCTTCCAGATGCTTGTTAGAGCAATCAGCTTCCACGAAATATTGCAAATATAGTTGTCCAGAGGAAGCTTCATTATTCATAGGAACTACAAGTCCATCATCTGGTAGACCAAGGATGAGGGAGACATCCGTCTTTGTGAAATGCAATTTCTTGTCGTGGAATATAAAATATTTCTCCCTGCACTCTCAATTATTAAACATATTTTGAACGAGGGGTCTGACATGGGTAATATCTGAAATGTCCAAAACCCATGCAAAGGGGGAGCACCGAATAAGCGTTTCTTCTTCCACACTCGGCAGCACACTTGCAATAAATTTTTTAAACTGTGAAACGTTGCTTTTCCAGTTCATTCTCTTGGTTCTTCTTCGCATCAACGCACGAGTTCTTCCAGAAGTATAAACGATGATTCACGATTTTATCGTTAACTGAAAATACTACGTTAGGTTACGAACTAAATGCATTGTAATACGACGATTTTAAACTAATAGATGAAATGGATTGAAACATGTGTGTTGATACAAACAAACGTTACTTCTGCTCAAATGGTAAACCCTAAACCCTATCAGGCCCGACTTTAAACGACATCGTTGACGAAAATGGAAAAACCCTAGATAGATCGGAAGGAGCGATAGCGACACAGATTATGGTCAACGAAAGAAGTTAAGTAATCTACAAAACTTACTTAGGTCGAAAATAAAAGCGTCAGTCAATTCCACGAGAGACAGATCGGAAGGAGCGACAGAGAAATGAAATATGGTCTTGAGATGTTTGAACTGACACCGGGGAGTTTTATATTAACGGATCGGGTGCGGTGGGCCGGATTTAGATTACAATTTTGTAAAATAGCGTAACAAATATTTACATTACAATTCTGCAAAATAGCTTAACATTAACATTGTTTCCTTTACAAATATTTACACAACCACTATTTACACGTAGGAATTAGTAGGCGGTGGCATTCTACAAGACCTCCTATTATGCCCAAGTTGTTTGCATCTGCTGCATTTATTTTTCACCCTCCCAGTATGTTTAGACTAAATGCATGACTTTTTTCTTCGCCCCGGCTACACAAGGCTACGAGGAGGTAGAACTCCAAAATTTTTGTCACCATTAGGCCAAAATTTCTTACTTCGATATGGGTAAATACGATCCATGTAAGTGGCCTCCCAGGTTTTCCTTAGAAAATAATGCTCACAATAACGGTATGGATCCATGTTTTGATATATGATGACTGCAATAACATGCGAGCAAGGAATTCCTGAAATTTGAAACTCACCGCAGATGCAACTTTGCCTCTCCAAATCAACAATATACGAAGAAGCTATTATGCATGTACTTCCGTTTCAATCTGAATATAATCGAGTTCTTTCTCTCATTTCATTAATCTCTTTAATGGCATAAGGTGTTAGAAAACCTGACCTTTTTGAAGATTCTTCCCTATGGTTAAAGAACCATTAAGCAACCTTTCTTCTAGTGTTGTCAATTAAACTGGTGATGGGGAGTTCACGTGTTTCCTTGAATAATGCATTTAAACTCTCAGAATAATTAGTGATTAACATTGTGTACCTCCTCCCAGAAAAGTGTGCATTGACCCATCTTTTTGGATCGATCTTTTGTAGCCACGCATATGCATCCTTGTGTTTATCATGCATGTTCTGCATTAATCGATCAAACTCAACTGTTGTATTGACTCTTATTGCTGCCCAAAATAAACCTAATGAGGATCTATCCCGGATATTTGTTACCATGTTACAAGACAAGTGATAGCAACAAAAAGCATGATGGGCAGATGAATACACTTTGTTAACTGCTGATATAATCCCCCGATGTCTATCCGATACAATGCTCAACGACTCTGGCAGGACAACAAGGAATGTCTTTACATGATCCAAAAACCACTCCCAAGCAGATCCACATTCAACTTCGGCAATTCCAAATGCAACTAGCATAATTTTTGCATTACCGTCAACGACAGTAGCCATTAGTAAAACACCAGGATACTTGCCAGTGATATGTGTAGCATCAATTCCAATTAGTTTTCGCAAATAAGACTTGAATACTCTTCCACAAGCACCAAATGCCCAAAAACATCGTTGGAATTGATTTTTATCATTTCTTAGTACTGCAACATAGGTATCAGGATCTCTAACTCTTAACTCACACAAGTACATTGGAAGATCAATATAGGCCTGATCAAAAATCGCCTACCACTCTTTTTAATGCTTTCTGTCTGGTTGTGTATGCTTTCTTGTATGAAATATTAACACCAAACCTAGCTTGCATTTCTCTTCGAATTGAACTTGGTTTGTAATCATCAGAAGTAGCTAACCGTCCTACAATCTGGTTTGCTACAAATGTGGATGTGCAAGCATGATGATCTGCCATTTCCCTAACACTATCACGTTCATGTTGCTTTACATATTTTGTGACAGTGAACTTCACGTCTCCACTTGCAACTAAACTCCATGAACAAGGCTGACTAAAGCAAATAACTTTAATTCTATTAAGTCTGGTGTCAACTAGGGTTGTAAACGAGCCAAGCCAAGTCAAGCTTTGTAGTGTTCAGATTTGTTTGATAAGATAACCAAGTCGAGCCGAGCCAAGCTTAAAATTAACCAAGCTACTAAAAAACCTGTTCAAGCTTGGCTTGGTATTTTTTTTTTAAGCTTGAGCTTGGCTTGAGCTTGAATTGAGCTTGGCTTGTTTAATGGGTATCAAACTTCTAATCAAGCTTGATTAAAGCTTATTTAAATTAGATTTATTTAAATGTTATCAAGCCCTTAAGTCAAATTTGTTTGTTTATTTAAAATTTTATTAATTTAATCCTGATTTATAAATGAATATAAATAAATTCAAAAATAATTTTTAAAAGAGTATAATCATAAATTGGCTTGTTAATGTTCATGAACATTGTTCACGAACACTATTCACGAACACTATTCATGAACACTGTTCACGAACGCTGTTCACGAACATTAACAAGCCGAACACATACGTGTTCAAGCTTGTTTATTTAATTTATCAAGCTGTTCAAGCTTGTTTATTAATTGACTTTGATGCATATTGAACGAACGTAAACGAGCTCTTACCAAGTCGAACACCAAACTCGTTCATGAACGCTTGGTTCGTTTACAACCCTAGTGTCAACTGGCTTGTATCTGAAGTTTTTTAGCATCGCATGCCTTACTAGTGCATCTTTAAACTCTTGTCGAGAGGAAAAAACTTGTCCAGTGAAAAATTCATTTGTATCTGATGAACTGACATCTGCCAATAGTGTTATTCGTGGATTTAAAACATAGAGATCATCAGCAATTGGGAACACTTCCTCTAAGTCACTGTACTGATCTGGGTTTAACTCACCTTCTTCATGTTGGATATCATTAGCTAAGAATTCTTCCGAAGGATTTGTATATTCTAACTCTTCTATCACATGTATATCACTTACCTCCTCTTCACTCCAAGTTTGTTTAAAATATTCATGAACTACTGTAGTAGCAGTGACAAACTCTTCTTCGAGTATGGAAGAAGCTTCTCTATTTATATCAAGATGTTGATCACTGGTAATTCTATTCCCCACATCAGTAAACTGAGATGAAAATGGAATATTACTTGGGGACAGATTTATGGAATCTTGATCATCTAACTCTCTATCCTTCAAATTTGATTCAATTGTTTCTAAAAATGTTAACACTTCATCAGGAAGGGGGTCGTCCCTGTAAAGGTTTTTAAAATCAACACTATTATATGTAGTGTGCTAGGCAAGTAGGCTGAATTTTTTTAACTAGGGTTTAAAAGTCTAAGGACAAGTGGAGGATGAGAGTTTATGGTTAGGTTTCCCAATTATGCACTTTACTAATTAGAACATTTGATGTGGATAGGGCCATCAATGAATTTTTACCGAAACCCATTGATGGACCTTTCAATGTTGAAATTAGGAACAGTTTATATGGAATGGAAGAGGAAGACATTTACAGGGTTTATGCGCAGAGGGATACTTAGTTCCCACACTCCTGTCGGCAGTTATGGGTGTGTGCCAATTGACACGCAGCATGTCAATTGACACACTCTCTGAATGTTGGCACAGAGCATTAATTTTCATAACTACTATTTGGGAGCCTAAGGAAATGTGGAGAATGATAGTATAGGTCACGCTTGCACTCGACCCGCCTAGAGGACTTTATTTATCTCCGATATAAATTGACATCACCACTATTTTTCTCGGTCAGGTTCCCTCTCCATGGTGCTGGAAATTTATATCCCAGGACCATGGTGGTGCTGGGATATAAATTCCCAGCACCTCTATTTATCTCGACCCTTCCATCTCACCTCGTGCCGAGTTTTAAATCACGAGGACCACGGTGTTCTTTGGGGTTTGATTCCAAAGACCACTAAAAATTCCGACAACTTATATCTACATGGTGGTGGAAATTACATTCCCAACACCATGGTGTTGCTGGGAGTTTGAATCTCATTACCACGGTGGTGCTGAGATATAAATTCTCAGCACCATCATTTATCTCGAGCAGTTCAATCCCAATGGTGCCGGGAGTTTTAATCGCAGGACCACAGTGTTGCTGGGGTTTCAAATCCCAGCACCACCCTTAATGTCGACAACTTATATCTCTCTGGTCCAGTGAATTAGATTCCCAACACCATGGTGTTGTTGGGAGTTTGAATCTCATTACCACGGTGGTACTGGGATATAAATTCCCAGCACCACCATTTATCTCGACAAGTTCAATCCCCATGGTGTTGGGAGTTTTAATCGCAGAACCACAATGGTGACGATATTTCAATTGCCAGCACCACCTTTTATCCTGAATTGTTGAACCTCCACGGTGTTGGAAGTTTTAATCCCAGCACCACGGTGGTGACGATATTTCAATTCCCAACACCAGCTTTTATCCCGAATTTGTTGAACCTTAATGGTGCTGAGAATTTGAAGCCCAGGATCACGATGTTGCTTGGATTTAAATTCCCAGCATCACTTTTTATCCAGGCCAGCCAACTTCAATCTCCCATGGTGCTGGGATTTTAAATTTTAGGGAGACGGCGGTGTTGGGAATTTCATTCCCAGCACCACCTACTCTCTCGGACAGATTGAATCTCCTAGTGCTGGGAATATCAATCAGGGAACTTCAGTAATCATGAGATTTAATTGGAAGTATCACCTTTTAAGTTAGGTAGAATTTGTTTAGGTGGCGACAAAACTTGGTTATGAACCTCCTGCATTCCAATTATGGGTGTATTGGTCTACTTTGGTATGATATACCTACCTCGTATTTATGGGTGCGTGATAAACTTGGCTAAACAACTACCTACAATGCATTTATTAACCTCATAGCAGTCTCAAGAATAAAAACACATACATACATAATAATACTATGTGAAGCAGCTGGTGAGTGAGCTGCGCCAACTTCTGGAAACCCTACCCGATATATTCTTGGGAGCAGTGATGTCGTTGATAACTACTAGGGTTTTATCAAAAATGGTGTTGCTAAGTTGGTTTACGGAGGAAAGCTGCATGTGGTGCTCATCAACAGCATGGGGTCGGCGCTCCCACGCGGCTGGAAGTGACGTTTGGATGACTCGGAATTTTCAGTTGTGCCTCGGATGGATGTAAATTCTCTCTCTACATTAAGAATTACGCGCGCGATTTGGTAATTCTGAAACTATAATGCGCGTTTTGGGCAATTCCGAACTTTAGGAGCTGTGTTTGATAAATTGTCGTGTATATATATATATATATAACAATCTTCGGGTGGACATTTGAAGGAGAGGTATGTTATCCATGGATACGATGCAATAGTAAAGTGAAACGATATTTCACAAATCAGTACAATTCGATCTTCTATTAAGATAAATTTGACTTTGATTTTTGAAAAATATTTGGATAGACAATCTTGAGCCGAGTACAAATTGGGAATTTATTTTCTTGGACATGATACATATTCGATATCGAATCTATCTTACAAGGACAATGTGACTGTATCACAGGACTTAACTATTGAATTACAATTACTTTTTTAATTTATCCTAGCAGTCGGTGAAACTTATTTCACTTAAACATTACTTATCATCCATAAACAATTTATATAACTGAGTCGATCATCCTTAAAATTAGTCGATATATAATTAACATATATTTTCATCGAATCCCATGGCATAAACATATTATTTCATGCTCTACAATGATCTAGCTAGGTGAGGTGGCTTAGGCCATGAGCTGCTCAGGCAGGCACAACCAGGATTTTAGGCTGTACCAAACTTTATACAGATTTAGATCGAATACGATCCATATACGCGGACGGAGAATTCGACCTAAATATTTAAAAATAAAATAAAATAAATAGCGAGTCTAGCTCGCGCTGACTCGGGCATGGCTGAACTGGGTTTGTGCCAAGCAGCGGATGAGTTGGTCACGGGAAAAATAGTAAATGGAGAGAGGTGGTTCCCACCTCGACAGCCTCTTCTAAACGAGAAAACGGAAAAAATTACCCAAGTTGCTACCTCGAACACAAGTGGGCCGTTGTTGTTATCCGTGGACTCCTCCCTGTGGCTCTGGTGGGACTTACGTGACGACTCCAGTGTGTGGCTAATTTTTTTTTTTTTTTTTTTTTTCTGGGCCAACCCGAGTTCGGAATCAGTTTTGGAAGCCGACGGGCATAAGAATCCAATCACCTTATCTCTTTCGCTCCGCTCCGGCCGTTTTCCTCCTCTCAATTCGTTCCACAAGGGCAGAAGCACCGACGCCGGGGATCATTCCCTTCTCTTCTAATTTCCATAAGGTAACTGATATTCGCATTGTTGATTCCAATTTGTATCGTTTTCTCTGATGCCTAAATGATTTCAAGATTTTGGTACGCTTAGTTTAAGTTTTACCTTCGTCTGATTTATTGCAGCAGCAATATTGATTGGAGTCTGAGAAATCTACGATTTTTTTATATTTTATTTTTATATAATTATTTTTGCGCCGGATGTTGTCATGATTAGTTGAAATCTGTTCTTCGACGTGCTGATTTTCGTGTTTGGCCATAATCAGTGCAATTTGTTCGTCTTCGGTTCAAATATGCGAATGCTTTCATTGGTGCGATTAGGGTTCTTGTTTTCACTCTCAAATCTTTGTGGGTGCATTGGAAGGTTACGGCTTGATTTCGTTTGTTCGTTTTCAGGATAATAGGGACAGAAAACTTGTTCGAATATTTCCTTACAAAGGATAAACTGTGATTCTTCAGCATTTGCCGTGGCAAATCACGTGGTCTACGGACTATTGCAGAAGAATTAGGGTTTATTCTTTTGATACGGAATTGAAGCAGTTAATTGATGGTCTGAACCAAATACCGTTGCCTTTTATTCTGCGGGGAGAACGCTTCCTTTTCTGTTACCTCGTTGCATTGGAAGGTGAATCCTGTAATGTGACGTCTAGGATCCTTGCAACTTTTCAATTAACTTCCCATGTTATTGAATAAAACTGTTTTATTTCCTTTGACTGGTCCTGTCTAATTCTGACCCAAATCGTTAGCTTCAATTTGAGACGATCGTTTTCACAGCGGAAGATAGCATTTATTGTCGTGCCCTGAGAGTATTATTCACGAGGTACCCACTCAGTAATAAAAAAGACTTAATAACCATATTACCAGAGCAATTCAATAATTTGTCAATATTAATATAGATAAATTCTACTACAAAGATCATAAAAATAATAGATCAATGAAGTAAAATTAAAACCAAATAAAAAAAACATCAGGTCAGAAACTCTGAGTGACTCAATGTATAACAAAACCAACTATAATATCCAAATGATGCATGCTTATAAAATTGGAGATCAAGAAAAACATACAGTAAACACAAATTACTAAATAGATAATAAAAAAAAATGTGCATAAATTTAATCGTATGTTTAGATTGTCAAAAAAGAGAATATATTATAATTCCTTTTTACATTCTTAAGTCCTTTGACTCTTTCAAGTTTTTATACATAAATATATATAAGCATATTTATAATATGTGAAATTTTTAAGCTGAAATTTAGAGTAATAACTTAGTATCATCTGTGATCATGAATTAAGGTGAATTTCTAATCCTTGCTATTTACACAACATGTATAAGTGTTATCAATGATTTAAATATGATAAATCAACTAAGTAATGAATCACTGAAGCCAGTGTTCTCAGAGTGTACATAACATCATCTGACATAGGGGTTAAAAACTTCCTTATCAATGAAATCCAACAAATAACAATGTAGCATTGGAACGCAAGTAAATGTCAATCGTAGGCAACAATATGCTACCACAATAATATGTAGACTGTTATTAAAACAAGACTAGATTCAGAGTTTTCACTTTCTAGTATTTCATTATCTTCATTTAATATTCTTATTATGTTTAATTCATCTTAATATACTTAATCCATTTTACCACAATTGTCAAAGTCTAAGTTCAACTCTGATTGATTAATCTAAATGATCAACCAAGTCAACTTTTAATATAAATCATGCTAATTTATTTGGATATCATCATAGAGGGTACAAGTAAAAGTTATATAGCATGATGTTATAAGTATTAACAATAGAAATTATCAACAGTATGGAAGATTAAGCAAATCACAAGATAGGTATCAACGGAAGAGTAATTTAGAGTATTCATTTTAAATTTTAAAACAATCCTTTTTATTTTAATTCCCATATTGATGCGGTCAACTTTTGATTCTCTTTTTTCGAGAGCAGAATCAATCTGGCCGCAATAAAAATTCTATCAAACGTAATACAGGTCAGAGGGCGTCGATGCTTCGACAATGTCCCTTTAATGCTCAAGTCAAACAAGAGAAGAAGGAAAAAATAAAATGCACAGAAGAAAAACAGAATGCGCATGTATGCGATCACCTTAATCCTGTCCCATTCCGCTTTTATAGGCTTCCAACCATTTCTGCCCCATCAATGTGCGCGGATAATTGTCTATCTCAGTCGATGCACCTTCGTAGCTTGCAACCACCTTCTATCCTGCAGTCCCCTTTTTTGGTTGTTTGTCATTGTCCCTACTCTGCTACCTTCATCTGTCATATCTTTTTTAACTAATAATTATCTCCACAGATCCGCCGGCTATCCCACCTCCTTGCTATGTACATTCCTGATCTCCCGAATACAAGAGTTTTCAGCTCTGCAAGATCTTGACTCCTTGATTCCTTACATTCTAGTGAGCCCAGGACCCGTAAAAGCGTTGAGTGTCGGTAGATCAACAAGCTCCACTCAAACTCGTATATAATAATGACATTAATACAAGCTTAATACAAGTTCTAAAAATTAATCAAAATTCAACATCGATGATTGATCTCGACTCCATCATTTGATATAATTTTATTTTGTATATGAGACCTCTAGTGCAATTGAATAACAATTCCTAACTAATCAATACAAAAACCTAGAAAATAAAATATATATCTCACAACTTCCCTTTAATCGACAAAACAATAAGGCTGCGTTTGGTATGCCGTAATCTACCTTGTAATGTAATCCAGATTACATTACAAGGCAGATTCCTTTGTTTGTTACTGTCTTAGAATTGTAATGTAATGTAATCTGGATTACAAAAGACACTAAAGTTTTGTAATTTGGATTACAAAGCAAAACCTATGTAATCCAGATTACATTACAAGCTTCCCATTTGCATGCAATAAATTACATAGGGGTCGATGTAATTACAAGCTTCCCGGTCGGCTGCGTTTGGTGATCGATGGCGGTCAGCCGGCGATCGATCAGCGACTGGCGGTCGGCCGATGATCGGCGATGGCCGATGACCGACGACGGCCGACCGGGAACCGACGACGGTCGACCGGCGACCGGTGGCTATCGGCCGACCGATGTGGCCGGTCGCCGGTGATCGACCAATTGATCGGCGGTGACGGCGACGGTCGCCGTGATCGGCCGGCGGCGGTAAACGATCGGCTGGCCGACGACGATCGGCAACGGCCGGCCGTCACGGCGATCAGCGATCAGCGATCGGCGATGGTAGTGGGTGGCCGTAGACGATTAGGCTGCGGCCGAACGACGATCGGCGAGGATCGGTGGCGACGACTGCGACGGTCGTCGGTCGATCGCCAGCCGACTAGTCGATCGTCGGTTGGCCGTCGTCATCGTCACTGTTGTCGATTCATTCCTATCGTCTTTGTAATTGACACCAAACAAAAGAATGTAATGACCTTTATAATCCAAGATTATATACAATTTATATCCAAATATAGTAATGTAATCAAGATTACATTGCATTCCATTACAACTTGGATTACATTACGTCCTACCAAACGCAGCCTAAAAGTATTTTGTCGACACAAAATACTTGAGGGCGAAACGAGCCCTTAATTAATCATTGTACTATCAATAACTTTGTTAAACAAGAGTGTCGAGAGAGGTTGTCAGAGGTCTATGGGACTGGATTGATCATCCCAAAGATCACTTCGGCTTGGATACCAAGTGCTAATCAACAACAACAACAACAAAAAAAAAAAAAAAAGAGTATCGAGAGGTTCATAAAATGGGAAAAGTCAAAGAGTTAGCAGTGACATTTCCTCTCAATTTAGATGACTCCAACGTCAACCACCAGCAACGATATTTACTATTACGCTCACATAAAAGGGGTGAAACTGAAGACGAGGGTAATATCCCAACTAATTTGATCAGCTTATTAGGTTTAGCCGTTTGCTGGAGAAAACCAAGAAGAAAAACTGCTCGTCACTGATTTAAAACAAATACTGCTTTGCTGTAATTTTAAGAAAAAGAGAAGGAAATGGATGTAATAATGAAATTTTAAAGGTTAGAAGGGTGGAGAATCTTTTTTCTTCTTCATTGATGGCCTCGGTGAGCTCCGACGGCTCCGGTGGCTGCAACCAAGAGGCAGGAACAGCAAGGAAAGACAAAAATAGAGTTGTTTTTGCTGTACAAATAAAAACCTAGAAAACATGAAAGAAAAGAGGAAAGGAAGAAGAGGAGGGACTGTTCTTGTTGCGGGAGCTGTGGGTGTGCTCGTGAGGAAAAGGAAACAAAAAGGAAGAGGGAAGGAGAAGGAGAAGAGCCAGCGCGCGTAGCGTGAGGATAGGCTTCTGCGTGGAGAGAAAAAGGAAAAAAAAAAAGGAAGGGGAAAAAGTTTATAAAATTTAATACTTAACATTTGTTGCATAAGCCGAATCTTCAATTTATATAAGGTCCATTTTGTTTTTGGTCTATGCAATCTGTTAAAATTACTGAACGAAAATCTAAGATGCTATGTAGGTAAATGTCTTATGATGTTCTTCTGCTGAAAGTTATTGTTCCAGTAGATTGTTATATAATGTTATAAGTCCATGAAGGGGTGAGAACTCTTGAGAAGAATCCCTGAAAGAGAGAAGACTTTTGTGTTGCAACTTTTCTCCTTTTATTAATATGATGTTTCATGTATGCTCATCTTTCACACCGATGATCCAATTGAACTGGAATTCCCTGCATCATAAACTTAACCAGAAACAAAATGGCCCATAATTCCACAACAGAGATGTTAGTATGACAATGCTGGCTTTGGTGTTCTACTAATTGATTTCAAGAAATATTGATTTTTTTCCTCATCCAACTATATTCATGCTAAGTCTTTTTACCTTATCTGACTTTGAATGTACTGCTGTTAATTGTCTTATACTTGTAAAATTGTGATGTTTCAGCATTGACTATCAAGTTTACTATGACATATACGGCAAATTCAAATTCGATTTTATAGTTGAGGTTGAAGTAAGATTTGGTGAATTATTCTTTCATAATGTATGCTTAATATTCTTGGTTGTATTTCTCTAGATGTCACTTCTGTTGTTGAGTCATGCTATGTGGAAAATCTAGTGACTGTATATATCTTGTGAAGCACTAAATTAGAAGCTATAGTGCCGAACTAATTATGCAGCTCTATGCGTATAAAACAGAGAGTTGCTGACATCTATTTTGTGCTTAAGATGGAGAAAAGTTCTCATGGGTCTCATATTATTGAATTAGACATGGATTTGCCTCCTAGTGTTTCTGGTATTGATGGAAGTAAGATTTGTGGGGGTGCTTCTTGTGATTTCTCTGACTCTAGAAACAGTTCGAAAGAAGCCAAAGAAAGATCAGCATCTATGAAGAAACTTTTATTGGTTGTCATCCTTTGTGTAATATTTATGAGCGTAGAAGTAGCTGGAGGTGTTGCAGCAAACAGTCTTGCGATCCTTACTGATGCTGCTCATCTCCTTTCTGATGTTGCTGCTTTTGCTATCTCTCTGTTCTCACTCTGGGCATCAGGCTGGGAGGCAACACCTCAGCAATCATATGGGTTTTTCCGGGTAGAGATCCTTGGAGCACTGGTCTCTATTCAAATGATATGGCTCCTGGCGGGTATATTGGTTTACGAAGCTATTGCTAGAATTATACATGACAACGGTGTGGTCCAAGGCAAACTGATGTTTGCTGTGGCTGCATTTGGCTTATTAGTCAATATCATGATGGCTGTCATGCTCGGTCATGAGCATGGACATGGTGGGCACAGTCATGGACATGGTCAACACGATCACAATCATAAGGATGATAACCATGACCACTCTCAGCAGGATGATCACCATTCTCATCATCATGAACACAGCGCTGAGCATGATCATTATCATGGCGTTACAATCACCACCCATCATCATCATACCAAGAAGGAGAAACATGTTCCTCTTTTGCAACATTCTGAACAATCTTCAGATGAGAATTCTAGTGTCCGGAAGAAGCAACGAAACATCAATGTCCACAGTGCTTATCTACATGTTCTTGGAGACTCGATCCAAAGTGTTGGAGTCATGATTGGAGGTGCCATCATCTGGTACAAACCTGAGTGGAAGATCATTGATCTCATATGTACGCTGATCTTTTCTGTTGTCGTGTTGTTGACTACAGGGAAGATGCTGAGGAATATACTGGAGGTCCTTATGGAAAGCACTCCTCGAGAGATAGATGCAACCAAACTTGAGAAAGGTCTCTGTGAGATGGATGGCGTGGTGGCCATTCACGAACTCCACATATGGGCAATCACTGTGGGGAAGATTCTCCTTGCATGCCATGTCACAATCACTCAAGAAGCGGATGCCGATGCTGTGCTTGATCAGGTTATAAGATACATCAGGAGCGAGCACAACATAAGTCATGTGACCATCCAGATAGAGAGACAATAGGTTCGGCATGTCAGGTAGAATAATATCTGCGGCTTGAATGCATACCACTGTGGCATCTGTTTAAGAAGTTATCAGCTTATAGTCTATGCTTCGGTGTTCTAAGCACTTGGGGTCGCCGCAGAAGTTGACAGCCTGCAAATTAAACCAGGAGATGGTTTCGTTCAGCATTGACTAATAGGGCATAAGCTGTATGTACCTCGTTTGTAATTCTTGGATTTAGGTTATGGCTTCTCTTAGTCAAGCTCATTTGTCTGTTATCCTTTCTTTGTAGTCCTCTCTCTTATGAATCGGTTAAATCTACCGCATCCATGACATGCATATGGACCAGTTGACATTTGGCATGCTACTGACAGGAGTAAATTTTTAGCCCGGTGAGAATTTAGACCATTTGTAGCCTGAAATCTTTATCAAGCTGTGTTCCACTGTTGCCTTGGAATTCCTCGTGAATTGTCCAGCTAAGTGTGGGATTCCTGTAATTATTTTGATTGGCTTATTGCAATGAACTTATTCTTCTCCAGGGTCAGGACGGGGTGTTGCAAACTAAAATTATCGTGTTTGGCGAGGCTGGTAAGAGGATTTCGTGCCCTGCCTGTCTGGGATCAATTTACCTCACTTATTTTGCATACGATTTAGCAAAAAAGAAAATGATGGTTATTGATGATATTTTCATAATGGTACGATCCACTTTTGCAAACTTAATAATTTGGGAAACATGATTAAATAAGCTTTCATTTGAAGCGTCAAGCTGTGCTACATTTTAACTCAGCGGACGAAGTATCAGTCGCCGCTGACCCCGCTAGTATTCCTTTGCGACATTTCATATTTTGGTCAATCCTCCAATCGTCTTAGCTTCAAATTGTAGCCCCTTCTCCATTTTCCCTCAACCATTGCTTTGTAGCAATTCATATTCTGCCTAATCCTTCAACTAGGAGCTTCAAATTGCCCTCCATTCTAGACGACTCGTATGGGCACCCAAGGCAGATTGGCTTTCCCTGGGGTCAAAAATAATAACCACTGCAGCAATAAAAGACTGCTGTTTGAAATTAAAAAAACAAAACAAAACAGAATCTGATAATGATATCACATCAATAATTCACCTCTTTGATTTAACCTCAATAAGCAAGTGTATTAGTAACATCTTGTTCTCTTTTGTCAGTTGTAGTAATTATTCAAATTGGCTCTCCTGGTCTTCCTATCCTACTGGTGCCAAAATTTCACATTATTTGTCCAACAGAATCAGAATAGAAGCTCAAAGTAGCCGCTCGTTGACGGTGGTGAGACACATCCCGATATAGCCGAAGCGAAGCCACTTGGTTGTCTTGCACGAAGAAGGGTACTGTCGAGGACGCGCGTCTTGCAGTGCTCCCACGCCGGACGGATGTCGAGGAGGTGTAAGCCCTCAGCGTACAGGGACGCTGCCGCGTCCCTCGGGGAGATGGATCAGACGGCGCCGGGGCTGATGAGCTCTTGGTGCCCCGGCGCTGCTTGCTGAGCTCTCGCCGCCGCGAGCGAAGAAGTGAACTTGTCTATATTAAATTTAGTTGTTGATAACTATGCGATTGCGTACAACTTTAGTTGTTCATAAATGAATGATTTGGATTAAATTTGCCTATAAGCGTCCGACCCATCAATTGAATTAGCATATATATATAATTAGGATATGATCTCCTTTTCATACTTTCGCCTAGAATAAAAATACGCTTAACTCATGATTATAAAGTTCGGAATTCCTTGTTATGATATATATATATATATATATATATATATATATATATATATATATATATATATATATATATATATATATATATATATAGCCGAATTCTAAAGATCGCTGGCCGCGATGCGCGCGAACGCCGCGATCGGGCGGATCCGCCAAATGTGCGGCCGAATCGGCCGAGACGGGCCGGCGTCGGCTGCCGTCCGTCCGCGCGCAATTAAGCCACCGATTCGGCGGCCGGCCGTGAATCGGGCCGAAATCGGCGCCCGTCGGGCGGCGATTCGGCCGCAATCGGGCCGGATCCGGCGGAGTGCGGCCGAATCCGGCCAAGGGGCCGTGGCCGACGCCGGTCCTTCGCCGCCGGTCGGCGCAGCCGAATCCGGCCGATGCCGCCGAAATCGGCCGCCCGATTTGGCGGCGATTCGGCCGCGATTCGGCAGCCGGCCGGCGCCGAATGGTGGCGACCAATTGCGCGGCGAGACGGCGGCCGGCGCGTCCGTCGCGCCGGATTCGGCCTCAATTTGGCCGGAATCCGGCCCGATCGCGGCCGGCGATGGTCGCGCCCTTCGCGGCCGCGATCTTTAGAAGTCCGGCCGGTTCCGGCCGCCTAACCGGCCGAGACCTCTCCGCCGGACCAGCCGGCGAGTGGCCATCGATCGCGCGCCCGGCGGCGGCGGTGGCCGGACAGGTCGCGACGGCAGGCTGCAGCGTTGATCGGACGCGAACGCTTGCGCGCGACGCGCGAGGATCCGTCGCGCAGCAGATCACATCTATATATATATATATATATATATATATATATATTGAATTAGATTGTTCCATTGTTTTGGGTCAATCGAGAAATCCAGAACAGCCTTTTCTTACGGATCAAAAAACCGTTCCACTTTTGACTCCTCAACCGTGGAAACTGAGGCAAATCGGCGACCCACGCGTTGAACCCGTGGAGCATCTACCGTCCATTTGTACTGTTCCCAACCAACAACGCCCTTCAGAAAAGGCGGAACAAAATTCTTTCCTCCTCCGATGATCCACCGGCGCTCCCATTCCGAGAGATGGACGACGGAACTTCAGTGGCGGCTCTGAAGGCGGTGACGCTGACCCATGTTCGCTACCGGCGAGGCGATTCCTTGGGCCACTTCCTGGCATGGGTCTCCCTCATCCCGGTTTTCATCAGCCTCGGTGGCTTCGTCTCCCACTTCATCTTCCGCCGGGAACTGCAGGGCGTCTTCTTCGCCTTTGGCCTCGTCCTTTCCCAGTTCCTCAACGAGCTCATCAAGTCCTCCATCCAGCAGTCGCGTCCCTCCGCGATGTGCGCCGTCCTCGAGGTCTGCGACTCCCACGGCTGGCCCTCCAGCCACTCCCAGTATATGTTTTTCTTTGCTTCCTACTTTACCCTCCTCTGCTTCCTCAATGGCGCCGGCTTCTCCTACCCTCGATCCAGGCGTCTCCTCGCCCTCCTTCCCTGGCCGGCTGCCTTACTCACCCTCTACTCCCGAGTTTATCTCGGCTACCACACCATTGCCCAGGTATGACTCCCGCTGTCGTTTCTTCATCACTCAGATCCACTCAAGATTCAATTTTCACGTGTCGAATGGGTTAGGTCATCGCTGGAGCGACTCTTGGAATGGCGCTTGGTGCCGGGTGGTTTTGGATAGTGAACACTATGCTCGTGGAATACTTTCCGGCAATCGAAGAGAGCGCAGCTGGGAGATTCCTTTACCTAAAGGACTCCTCGCACATACCGAACGTGCTGCAGTTTGAATACAACAATGTCAGGGCTGCCAGGAAGAAATTAGCTAAAGAATGAAAGTGACTCTTCGTAAGTTATTAGATCTACCTTTTACTTCTTTTCTTTTTGGCAATAATTTTTGGAGGTATTTGTAGTAAAAATTCTGACTTCGTGTCTTCCAATATTCTTTTGAATTAATATTGCCTAATATAATTTCAGTAATAATAAAAAAAGTAACAGAGTTGTCAAGATGAATGAACAAAAATTTCTCTGAGAGTTTGATGTATCTTGCATTATTATTCAACAAGAAAGGAATATTAATTAAGATATTATTAGTAGCATAAAGAATAGATAGTGGAAATAGCTACATGCTTCTAGAGTCTTATAACTGTGCTGCAATACTTATGTATTAAAGTGTTGGATTGTTAGGAAGAAACATAGACAAGAATTAAATTGGTAGAGGACACATTGCTAAGATGAATATGTACAGAGTAATTAACTATAGCCCTGAGATCAAGATCGAGAGGGAGAGAGAGAGAGAGAGAGAGTCCGATATTCAAATGCTAGACGTAATGAGCATGTTTTTGCTTTGTTGTATGCAAGAAAAAGAGCACTTTCTATTCACTCCCCTAACTGAACCATTATGGATATAGCAATCGGTAATATTGTAAGCAAGATTCTCAATTTTGATGGCTGAAACTTATGAGGGATATAAAGTTGTTGTTTAAATGATTGGAACAGGGAAAAGGAATAAACTTATGAGGGAAGGCACTAACTGATTCGATGCTTTGATTCTTGTCATCTGATCATGGGGTTTGATTCATTCAAGTAAATTCATTTGTGGGATTGTTTTTAAGAATTTTTCGCCATAAATCTTACTAGTATGATTCTTGCCTTTAACTTGATTGTTCCTATGATATTCTTATTGTTCACCATTTTGAAATTATAGCTATGTAATAATTACAACAACAACGACAACATCCAAGTCTTATCTCACTAGGTGGGGTCGACTATATAGATCTTTCTATGTCATTGGACTCTATCCTCTACTGTATCATTATTTATGTTTAAATAAATTTTATCTCATTTTATCGTTGCTAATTAAATCTTCTTTGGTCTTCTTCTTTCTCATTTGATTTGCATATTTGTAATAGAATAGTTTTATATTGCCTAACTGGAGCACCTATCGATCATCTAAGTACATGTCCATACCATCTTAAACGTGTCTTCTAAAGTTTTTCCTCAATAGGTGCAACCTCAACTTTCGCTCTAATATTCTCATTTATTATTTTATCCATCCTCGTATATCCACACATCCATCTTAACATTTTCTGCTTATGTGTTCGAGTTATAGCTCAATATTCAACTCTATATAACATAGCAGATCTAACTGTCATTTTGTAAAAAATTTCTTTAAGTTTTAAAGATACTTTACGATCACAAAGAATATCTGATGTTCTCCATTTCAACTATCCTAGTAGTATTCTACGTAAGATATCTCTCTCAATCCTTTTATCCTTTTGTAAAAAATGATTCTAAATGTTTAAAACTTTCCGTTACAGATAATTCATTATCTCCTAACTTACAATTCTCTCATTATATCTAACATTGTTAAATTTAAATTTCATATATTCTGTCTTTACTCTACTAAGTATAAGACCTTTTGTTTCTAATGTTTCCCTCCAAGATTCAAATTTATCATTTACCCCTTCACGTGTCTCATCTATCAAAACAATATCATCTGCAAATAACAGATACCACGATACCATATCTTAGATGTGTTTAGTGAGTCCATCCACGATTAGTATAAAAAGATAGAGACTTAAAGTTGATCCTTGATTTAACTCTATCTTTATAAGAAACACTTCAGTTAATCCTCCTGATATTTTCACTTTTATGATTACATCCTCATACGCATCCTTAATTATTTCAATATATATTACACTAACACCTTTCTTTTCTAGAATTCTCTATATAATTTTCCTTGGAACTCTATCATAGATTTTTTCAAGATCAATAAATACCATATATAAGTCTTGCTTTCATTCTCGATACTTTTCAATTAGTTGTTTAAAAAAATGTAAACTTCTATTATCGATCTTTCCAGTATAAATCCAAATTAATTTTTGGTCACCGTGGTCTCCTTTCTTAGTCTTTTTTCTGTTATTTTTTTGTATAGTTTCATGATATGATTCATTTATTTAATACCCCTGTAATTTTCAGAATTTTATATGTCTCCTTTGTTTTTATATAAAAGAACTAAAAAATTTATTTTTCGATCGGATATTTTTTCGTTTTCAATATAAAGTTGAATAATTTTATAAGTCATTTAATTCCTTGCTTACCTAGGTACTTCCATTCCTTTATAGGAATATCATATGATTCAATTATTTTTTCATTTTGTATTCCATTTAAAGTTTGTTTTACTTTTGAAGGTTGAATTCTATGATAAAAAATTTAAATTTCTATAGTACTCCTTTGACATATTTAAATCGCCTAAGTTAATTTGATCATCTAAACTTTCATTGAAAAGTTGATGAAAATATCTTTTCCATCGCTCTTTTATTTCCTCGTCGTCCACTAGTATCCTATTATATTCATCTTTAATGCATCTTGTTTGGACAAAATCTCTAGTCCATTTTTCTCTATCTTTAGCTATTCTATAAATATCTTTTTTCTCTTCTTTTGTATCTAGTTATTGATATAAATGCTTAGAAGTTTCATTCTTTGCCTCACTTATTACTTTTTTTTGACATCTTTCTTAGCCATTATAAGCTTTTTGTTTTTCTTTTACATTCTCCCGTACTTTCTCATTCCACCATCAAGATTCTTTACTTGGTGGTGCACATCTTTTTGACTCACTTAGTAGACCTTTGGCTATCATTTTTAATTTTAATATCGTATTTGAGCTAATTCATATGTAAAACTCTTAATACCCTAAGGGACTTAGGAGTAAAATACAATTATTATTACAATGTCGAAAGTGAACTTAAACAATGTTCAGAACACCAAGAGTAAAATAACATGTAAATACTTTTAGATTGAGATAAGAAAGTGATAATGGTGGAAACTTTAAGCCATTCATGTGATTTGGGCTTCGTCCCTGCGCTCCTAAGTGACTTTAGTTTATTAGTAGTTTACGAGTTGTATTAGGATAGTTGTCCTTGTGCAGTTAAGTGCAAGGTGATTTGCTCTTGCGTGATTTGTGGGGCTTTTACCCATTCCTACTTTTATCACATTGATAGGGCATCGATCCAACATCAAGCTAGCTTATCATGTATGTGATATCTGTTAGAGCGGTTAGTGTGCTTTTCACCATAATCATAACTTGCAACAGAGCATTAAACTAGAGTAAATAATGAGATATGGGTATCAACAAAAGAATGTGGTGTTTAACTAGTGAAACATGTTAATTATGAGAATCTAATGAGAACTTAAATGTGGTCAACTCTTAGGAAAGATGTGTTTAATTAAAGATATAGTCATAACTGAATGAGGACTTTAGATTGATAATAAATGTTCGTTATGATTATTTGTGTTGGTTGGGTTCTATTTAAGTGATATAAATAATGCTCATATTTTATTTTATTTTCCTCCGATTGCAAGTTGAACATTAGAGTTTGCAAGGTATTTTATGGCATCTCATTAGAAGTATGCATTTTAGTTTATTTTGTTTATTTTCTGATACTACTATAGATCTTGCATGTAAGCAGCGTGCAGAGTAGAGGGCCTAGCTTCATATGTTAGGATCTTTGTAATGGCTAGAGGGGGGGTGATTAGTCTTTCTTCGTTTCTACAAATATGTTAGCAGAAGCAATACAAATACAAATGTAAATAAGAATTAGAAACAAGAAACCAATGCTAACACTTGATGTACGTGGTTCGGAGATGATGCTCCTACTCCACGGTAATCTGTAAGGTGGATTAATCCTAGCCAAGCTTCACTAAACCTCCTTTGGATGAACCAAGGTGGAGAAACCTTGTCTTACAATGCACTCCTCTTCTTTACAATGATGGAAGATTAAGACTCTAGAAGAGGAGGTTTAGAATCACACAAATACTTGGAGAAGACTTGGTGAGCACAAGAGTATAGTTAGGAATGAGAGCACTAACTTCACCAAGCTCCCCAAGGCCCCTTTTTATAGAAGAGAGGTTGTTTTTCCCGTTGGGCTTTGATCAGTCGACTGATGCTTACTATCGATCATCGCCACCGCCAACGGCTTCGAACAAGCAGATCCGCGGAGATCGTGGCGCGATTTCCAGCGCAGTGATCGATGATCCCTCCATCACCGATCGATTGATGGAGTGAGCGATCAGTGATTCGAGCCCGCGATCGAGTGCGACTACACTCTGGCTCAGATTTGCGTTGATCGATCGGCCGCCGTTTGCGATCGGCCGATTCGAACATCATCGATCGCCACATCGAAGCGATCGTGATCGATGGTCGTGGTTTCACCACGACTCGATCCGAGCACTGACCGATCGGTGATATATTGTATCGACGATCGATACTCATCAAGTATGAATACTTCATACTTGATTTTATCCCCTAGACCTAGACTTGACCTTCTAACTCTTCCTTCAGCCTTGTGCTTGCCTTCAAGAGTTTCCTTCGGCCTCGTCATGTCTTGGGTTGTCAAATGCTTGGACTTTACGCTGCCAAGACTACAAGCTTGGACTTATGCTGCCAAGACCGTACTTTGGACTTCCTTTGCCAAGGTTCACTTGGACTTTACGCTGCCAAGACTACAAGCTTGGTCTTACGCTGCCAAGTCCATCCCTTGGACTTCCTTTGCCAAGGTTCACTTGGACTTTACGCTGCCAAGACTACAAGCTTGGTCTTATGCTGCCAAGTCCATCCCTTGCCAAGATCATACTTGGACTTTTCTTTTACCAAGTCTTCATACTTGGATTTCCCTGTCACTTAAACATGTTCATAGTTAGATCACAAAGCATTGCCTAACTTAGATGATTATCCAAACATCAAAACATATAAATGCTTGGGTCATTGTTGCACCAACAATCTCCCCCTTTTTGATGTTTGACAATTATATAAGTTAGGTCTTTTCAATATGCACATAATCATAATATGAATTCTAACTTAACCATTCCTTCTCCCCCTTTGACATACATCAAAAAGAGAAGGATTCATAAAGTACATGAAAGAATTAAAGTTGTTGTATCTTGGACTAAGGTATAAGATTGATATTATGCTCCCCCTTAACCCAAGATATGTTTCATGATGTGTGAATAATATTGGAAGCAAAGCATACAAAAGTTTGAAAGTTAAGTCCTAACTTTGTACCAACAATGTAAGTGTGGGGATGAACAAGATATCTTTTATGACACTCCCCCTAAAACATTGCATTAACAGTCCCAAAAATTTATTTATACTTAATATGATCATGCTATAGTGTTAGGACATCAAAGATACACTAATTATCAGTAAATGGAGTTGTTTATCAGAAAATGCAGTGTACCAGTCGACTGGCCTGAAATCCGAATTTCAGCCTTTTCAGCCCAACTTCAGAAATGCGGTAGAAATTCTAGAAATCTCGAAAAATCACGAAATTTTGCATACACATTTCTGAAATCATACTTTATTAAGGAAAAATAGTTTGAAAAATATATGTTTTCCAGATTTCAAGATTGATACAAACTTGAAACCTAACAAAAGTTCTAAAGATTTTGCAAACTTTGTATCACTTTTGTGTTCCACTTGAAAACTGTTTTTCAAAATATGATGAACATAGTTTAAAATATATATTATTTGGAATTTCCAACCATGTTCTTAGAGCTATATATTCATTACTTGAATACAAGCCTTCCCAATGATTGGTCCATGAGGTATTCATGTCTCTAGGTGTGTCATTGGCTCATAGTAATGCATCATAACAAGCATGATGAGCCAAGTACACCTTCCCTATCATCTCACATATTTCTAAGTGTCTCAATACAAAAATCAAGGTTTCTTAAGGTTTTTTGTGAGATGCATCAAGGTATAAAGCTAACATATAAATATGGGATCATGCAAACCTAGAATTTTACTCTACAAAGCACATACCAAGCTCTCTCCTTAATGATGAAAATTCGGTTTCGGGAAAAGCTTTGGTGAAGATATCGGCAAGGTTGGACTTAGATTCTACATAATTAAGTTCAATGTCCCCTCTTGCCACATGATCTCTTATGAAGTGATGTTTCACTTCAATGTGCTTGGTCCTAGAGTGATGTACCGGATTTTTGGTCAAGTTGATGGTACTCACATTGTCACAATAAACTTTAATGTTAGAGTAGTGTAGCTCATAGTCCTCAAGAGTATGTCTCATCCAAAGTAGTTGAGCTACACAACCACCCATAGCCACATATTCGGCTTCGGTGGTTGATAGAGCAACACAATGTTGCTTCCTACTACTCCAACTAACTAAGGAGGATCCAAGAAATTGACATCCACCACTAGTACTCTTCCTATCCAATTTGCAACCGGCATAATCGGAATCGGTATAGCCAAACAATTCAAAAGACCTAGTCCTAGGATACCAAAGTCCTACATTTAGGGTGCCTTTAATATATCTTAAAATTCTCTTAACGACTACTAAATGTGATTCTTTGGCACAAGATTGGTATCTTGCACACATACCTACCGCAAATAAGATATCGGGTCTACTAGCGGTTAGGTATAGTAGGCTACCAATCATACTCCTATAAAGTTTAAGATCAATTGATTTACCATCATGATCACTATCTATTCTAGTGCTAGTGGCCATAAGAGTGGTTACAATTTTGGCATTTTCTAAACCAAATTTCTTGATCATTTCATTTGCATATTTGGTTTGATAAATATGTATCCCTTCATTGGTTTGCTTGACTTGTAACCCTAGGAAAAAGTTAAGCTCTCCAACTAAACTCATTTCAAATTCATTTTTCATGTTTTTTATAAAATCTTGAAGAAGATCATCATTTGTTGACCCAAAAATAATATCATCAACATATACTTGGGCTATGAATATATCCTTTAATGTTGACTTTACAAACAAGGTTTGATCTACTTGGCCTCTTCTAAAATCCTTAGAAATTAAGAAAGATGACAATCTTTCATACCATGCCCGGGGAGCTTGTTTTAACCCATATAATGCTTTCCTAAGTTTATATACGTGGTTTGGATAATCTATGTTCTCAAATCCGGGTGATTGTTCTACATACACTTCTTCCTTAATATAACCATTGAGGAATGTCGATTTAACATCCATTTGATAAAGTTTAAATCCCATATAGGAAGCATACCCCAAGAGAATTCTAATAGACTCTAACCTAGCAACCGGGGCATAAGTCTCATCATAATCAAGCCCCTCAACTTGATTGAATCCCCTAGCAACCAACCTAGCCTTATTTCTAGTGATATTTCCTTGGTCATCTAGCTTATTTCTAAAGACCCATCTTGTAGTAATTACGGTGCTATCATTGGGTCTAGGTACTAACTCCTATACTTGACTTCTCTCAAATTGAGCCAATTCATCTTGCATTGCCAAAATCCAATCCGGATCATGTAATGCATCATTGATCGATTTGGGCTCACTCAATTTGAAATAAGAGCTACTGACTAGTAGGAGGTCATGAAATGACCTAGTTCTTACTCCTTGAGATAGATCTCCACTACTTGTCAGTGGATGATCTTGATGAATTCTTAGGGTTCTAGAAGGGGTTTCAAATTGATCATTGTTATCTTCTACCCTTCTTTCATCATCGGAATCTCCTCTTCCTCCCCCTTGATCATTACCCCTTATGGTCAAATTTTGAAGTTTTTGGGTAATGTCTTGATTATTGTCATTAATATCCTTATCAATGGAGGACTTTCTAGGGTAGGTACTAGTGGTTTCATCAAATTGAACTCAATCCCTTGGGTTCTCTTATTGTAGACTCTATATCCTCTACTTGTAGATGAGTATCCAACTAGGATTCCCTCATCCGCTTTAGATTCAAATTTTCCTAAGTTATCTTTGGTGTTTAAGATATAAACTTTACATCCAAATACTTTGAAATAATGAATTGTGGGAATAGTCCCATTCCATAATTCAAATGGTGTCTTTCCTAAAAACCTATGGATTTGAACCCTATTTTGGATATAGCAAGCGGTATTAACCGCTTCCGCCCACAAGTAGCTAGGTAGAGAATATGCATTAAGCATAGTCCTAGCCGCCTCTTGTATGACACGATTTCTCCTTTCCACTACCCTATTTTGTTGGGGTGTTCTAGGACAAGAGAACTAATGCTTGTACCCTTGCTCTAAACAAAATTGTGAAAATTTTGAGTTCTCAAATTCACCACCATGATCACTACGGATCCTGTTGATTTTGAGACTCTTTTCATTTTCAACCCTTTTACTAAATCCTATGATTATTTCTAAGGTATCATCCTTATGTTTCATAAAGTAGACCCAAGTATACCTAGAAAAATCATCTATTATAACCAAACAATATTTGTTACCAATTAGAGACGGAGTACTATGACAATCAAATAAGTCAAGATGCAATAATTCTAATGGTAAAGAGGTATTAGTTAAGGTTTTACCTTTGTGTGATGTCTTTGTTTGTTTTCCTTCTTGGCATGCATCACACATTTTGTTCTTGACATACTTGATCTTTGGTAGCCCTTTGACCAACTCCAACTTGGCTACCTTGGCTATGTTTTTCATGTTGATGTGCCCCAATCTCCTATGTCATAGTCAACTTTCTTCTTCTTTTGCAACAAGACACTTAGTAGAAATGTTAGAGGCATATGAAAGATCAACATAATAAATGTTTGATTTCCTATATCCAACTAACATACAATCATTTAATTCCTTGTGTCTAATCATGCATTTAGAGGATTCAAAAGAAATATAGTAGCTTGCATCACAAAGTTGACTAACACTTAATAAATTAAATTTCATATTTTCAATTAGTAAAACTTTGTGAATGACAATTTTAGGGGATACCACAATTGTACCTCTGCTTAGTATCTTGAGTTTTCCACTATTCCCAAAAGACACCGCTCCCTTCTTCACATACTTAATTGTGGAGAACTTGCTCACATCCCCGGTCATGTATGTTGAACAACCGCTATCCACAATCCACATACCTTGCTCACCTACTTAAATCACATGAAAAACACAAGCTTTTGGTACCCAAACATTTGGACCAGTAACATTAAGTAAAAACTTCTTAGGTACCCATGTTTTCTTGACCTTACCCTTAATGGTTGCTTTCCTATTAATCAATGAAATATAGGCAATTTCTTTTTCTTTTGGCTTATATCCTATACCGGCCTTGTTGTAAACGACTCTTTGTCGGCTAAGGATCATGTCAAGATATTTTGAGCCATTTGTAAATTTCTCTAAGCATGCCTTTAATTCACTAACATCATCCTTAAGCTTGTCATTCTCTTCCTTAAGCATACAAGAATCAACATGTGAAGGTTTTTCATTCCTAATGGCCTTTAGTTCTACCTTCATGCTTCTAACCTTAGATTTAGATTTATCTAGAGCCTCCTTAAGATAAGCAATTGATTTATAAAGGAGCTTAACTTTAGGAGAGTTCATTACCTCATCGTCACTAGATGACGATTCATCACTTGAAGAGTCTTCTTCTTGGCTTGATGTACCGGAGTCATCTCCTTGGGCCATGAGTGTCACATGGCGTGTGATGTGGCAAAGCTCATCATCGGAGGAAGAATCTTCAACACTTGGTGTGTCCCATGTGGTTTGAGCCATCATGGCCTCCTTCTTCTTCTTCTCCTTCTTATCCTTCTTTTTCTTTTCTTTTTCTTCCTTCTTCTTTAGCTCCGGACAATTTGGCTTTATGTGCCCCTTCTTATTGCAAGAATGGCAAATCACATTATTATTAAAATTTGAATTACCACTAATTTTACCTCTTGAAGAATGAGACCCCTTCCTTGCTTCTCTATTTTTGAACTTCTTTGATTTTCTATAGAGTTTCTGGACAAAGTTGGCCATCTCGCTAGACGAGTCTCCATCACTACTTGAGTCATGCTCCGATTCGGATGATGATGATACTTCTTCCCTTTCTTTCTTCTTCTTTTCTTTCTTTTCAACAAATAGAGCTAAACCCTTTTCCTTAGAGGACATGTTAGTTTGCTCATGCAATTCAAACTCACAAAATAATTCATCAATTTTAATTTGAGAAAGATCCCTAGTTACTTTAATAGCATCAACTATAGAAGTCTATAGAGAATTTCTAGGAAATGCTTGAAGTATATATCTTACCAAATCTCGGTTGTCAACTCACTCACCTATGATGTGGAGTCCATTCACAATCTCCTTGAACCTTCCATGCATTTGGCTAACGGTTTCATGCATTTTCATTTGGAAGACTTGAAGTTGTCCAATTAGCAAGTCCTTCTTGGCCCTCTTTGACTCCTTGGACCCTTCATTTAGCTCAATGAGCTTTTCCCATCACTCCTTGGCGGATTCGAAAGGCCCCACCTTGTTGAGTTGCTCTATGGTAATACCGCATTGAATGGTGAGTACCGCCTTTGCATTTGATTCGAATCTCCTATTCATTTCCCTTGTCCAATCCTTGTTTGGAATAGGATTTCCATGTTCATCCACCGGTTCCTCGAAACCATCTACAATGCTATGCCAAATTTCAATATTACTCATTAGATAGTACTTCATCCTACATTTCCAATACGCAAAATGACTCCCATCGAAGAGCGGTGGCTTGGCGGTGTTATATCCCTCTTGAAGAGCCATTGATGCCTTGGTTGATGGTGAAATCTTCCAAGCTATCCGGGCTCTTATACCACTTGTTAGGATCTTTGTAATGGCTAGAGGGAGGGTGATTAGCCTTTCTTCGTTTCTACAAATATGTTAGCGGAAGCAATACAAATACAAATGTAAATAAGAACTAGAAACAAGAAACCAATGCTAACACTTGATGTACGTGGTTCGGAGATGACGCTCCTACTCCACGGTAATCCGTAAGGTGGATTAATCCTAGCCAAGCTTCACTAAACCTCCTTTGGATGAACCAAGGTGGAGAAACCTTATCTTACAATGCACTCCTCTTCTTTACAATGATGGAAGATTAAAACTCTAGAAGAGGAGGTTTAGAATCACACAAATACTTGGAGAAGACTTGGTGAGCACAAGAGTATAGTTAGGAATGAGAGCACTAACTTCACCAAGCTCCCCAAGGCCCCTTTTTATAGAAGAGGGGTTGTTTTTCCCGTTGGGCTTCGATCAGTCGACTGATGCTTACCATCAGTCGACTGCCACCGAAGCCAACGGCTTCTGAACAAGCAGATCCGCGGAGATACGTAGCCGCAATTTCCAACGGCCAAGTGATCAGTCGACTGATCCCTCCATCAGTCGATTGATGGAGTGAACAGTCGAGTGATCGTAGACCGCAGTCGAGTGCGACTACACTCTGTGCTCGTATTTGCGTTGATCGATCATCGCCTTCATAGCGATCGGTGATTACATCGATCGGCTTGCTATCAGCGATCGACTAATGGTCGAGTTTCACCACGACTCGGTCAGCACTGATCGTCGACTGATATATTGTATCAGTCGACTGATACTCATCAAGTATGAATACTTCATACTTGATTTTATCCCCTAGACCTAGACTTGACCTTCTAACTCTTCCTTCAGCCTTGCGCTTGCCTTCAAGAGTTTCCTTCGGCCTCGTCATGTCTTGGGTTGTCAAATGCTTGGACTTTACGCTGCCAAGACTACAAGCTTGGACTTATGCTGCCAAGACCTTACTTTGGACTTCCTTTGCCAAGGTTCACTTGGACTTTATGTTGTCAAGACTACAAGCTTGGTCTTACGCTGTCAAGTCCATCCCTTGGACTTCCTTTGCCAAGGTTCACTTGGACTTTACGCTGCCAAGACTACAAGCTTGGTCTTATGCTGCCAAGTCCATCCCTTGCCAAGATCATACTTGGACTTTTCTTTTACCAAGTCTTCATACTTGGATTTCCCTGTCATTTAAACATGTTCATAGTTAGATCACAAAACATTGCCTAACTTAGATGATTATCCAAACATCAAAACATATAAATGCTTGGGTCATTGTTGCACCAAGAAGTATGCATTTTAGTTTGTTTTGTTTATTTTCTGATACTACTATAGATCTTGCATGGCAAACGACGTCTCTAGAGGGCCTAGCTCGGGGGAACATATTGGGATACACAAATGTCAGCGGACCAGAACAAAGCCATATTATAGTCTATTGTGTCAGGGGGCTTATTGTGTCAGACTTACATGCCACGATAAGTCGAGACCAGTTTGTTTTGGTACTGATAACCTATTTCCTTCAGTAAATGTCTTTTTTTTCCCATTGTATCAGAGCCATATTTTCCTAATTTTAAAAGGTGCTTATATTGTCAACTTTTATTATATAAATATAAGTGCATCAAAGCTATTCTTTAAAAACTCTTTATTCTTTGTCCACTTGTTTCAAAGGATATCTGTTCTATAGTTGATTCAGAAATTTCTGCGATGGTTGTGGCCCTAAAGATGTTTGATGCTCAAATGTACTCTGGACCTTGTTTTCCCCTGCTTACTGTAGTATTAGAAGCTTATAAGTTCATTAACCCCTTAAGAATATGACAGATCCGGAAATTACTTGTTCAATCTTCCATGTATCTTAAAGTACTTGTACAAGTGAGACGAGCAACGGTCTTATGTTTATTGGCTATAATGAACTATATTTAACAATACTTGATCAATGCTTATTGTGATCTTGGTATTGGCTATTATTAAATGGGTTTATGATTTTATAATATGCCTTCTCAGGGTTCTAGGTCATTTTGTCATCTTTGTTGAAGTTCATCGATTGCTAATGGTTTATTTATCATCAGCAACGGCATTTGTCTTCTATATATTGTTTGTCTTTCTGGAGGTTGGGAACCCAGGGGTTCTGCAAAATCCTGTATGATTTGCAAACGAAATTTTCAAACAGACATATAAATTGGTCATACAAACTTCTCTTTTCATGTAGATTCACTGAATTTGTTTTCAAATGTTCATTATTAGCTCAATTTGCAAATTTAATGCTCCAGAACTTTCTTGTAAGAGGGAGAACTTTCACTGCATACGCATGAATAATCGTTTCTGAACAAGGGTACTAATTGTCAATTGTAGCTCAATCTGCTAATAGTTAACCATAATTTCTTGCTAAACTTAGAATAATGATTTTAATAAGATGTACCTTGCAGGAAGTTCCATTATCATGCATAGTACATTATAAATTCCTTTTCCTTTTTTTTAAAAAGAGAAAACAGCTTCTAGCGATTAAACATCACAATACAGGAACTTCCTTTAGTACCAAAATCACCAAGTTACCTCGAGCAACATAAGGAGGGGAAAAAAAACACTTACTGTACTATAAGACCGTACAACAAGGTCGATAATTCTGATAGAAAAAAAGCCATTTCGAGTAGTACCGTACAATTTGGTCGTTAATAGATGCAGATTTGATGATCTTCATTGAGATTATTATAAAGTGCGTGCTCATAGATAAGGATTTTAAACATGAGTGTACAGTATCCAAAATAAATGCACACAGTATAAATGGAATAACGCTCACAATTATATCCTCCTGCCATTGCATGAAGGCAAGTACATGACAAGACTACAGGAGGAAATTTCGTTGGAAGAGGACGACTATTGCGGAGAGTTCACCAGTAGAAGCGAGCTATTGGGAAGGAGCTCTCATCAAAGAGAGGGTCCCATGGTTGGTAAGCCAAGTGGAAATGAAAGAGATGGGTTTTGTGGGTAGGCTACTATTCTTTCTTTAAATAAAGTCAACTGTAATAGGATGTTGCCATAAGATTACAGCCTCGTGTCAAGCTCCTCATAATGTTTAAAACAAAAGTTTTCCATTCGCAAATTGTTATATATATAAAAAAAACAGTACTTTATAGGGCATGCCCTACCTTAGCTGATACCTTGATAGATATTTTCTGATCTTGTCATTTATTTTAATCCATTGTGCATCATATTAGGAGTCGACACTTAAGACGCCAGATTGACTGCATACTGATCAGGTAGGACGACCAACGGTCCCATATCGACATATGATCTCAGTATAAATAAGTTCACAGTGTTCAACTTGATCATATGTTCTCATTTACTGGTCACATTTACTACGACTTTTGGTTAATTGCATCTTAAACTAAACACAACAGAAATAACTTTGAACCCTAGTTGAGTTATCTTCTAGGACTCAATCAAATCATTTTGGGAACAAAACCGAGTGCCTTGGCATCTTTGCATAACATCTTTGAAAGGTTCTATCTCACTTGATTGTCTAAAGACTTCTGTTTTGGTTATTCTTCATTCTCAGCAAGAACTTAATTATGACCAAGTTTCGTTTCAAACTTGTTTACTAGAAAATTAAACGAGTTTGAAAGAAGTCAATATCATTTGAGCTCAACATTGATAAGAGCTTTCCCTTGCAAGTTACCTAAAACTAAAATTAAAATTTGTTGACTTGTGCTCTATTCTTTGTTCTTAAGCATACTATAAATAATTTACAATCTTAAAATTTATACTGCATAGGTATCATAAATACTATATTCATGCACAATGCCATATGTATTCATTCATTACATGTATGAGAATAACTAAGTTAATTAGTAAACAGATCACAGATGAGTATTAATTAATAATTTTGTAAATATATGCCTTCATGAATAATTAGCAGTTGTATTTTTTAATGTTAACGGTCTGAGTTTACAAGTGGTTAAGCTTGTTAGTTTTTCAAAATTTTGTATTTAACGATTATAAATAAGCTTTTAAGGAGCTAGTGTCAAGATGTCAAGTTTGTCCGAGAACACTTTGTGCATTTATAACCGTACTCAAAATTCAAGAACATTAATTAAGAGGTAAATAGAAATTCAAAGAAAATTGAAGAGATTTCCTGCATACTCCTATAGGAAATTTCATGTTTGCAAGAATTGATATCTTACCTACCTTGTTCCTGAAATCTAAGAGTCAACCAGATTATCAATTTCTCAAGCTGGTTTTACAGAATGATTCTGCTTGTTTATGTCATGCCAAACCAGAGATTTTGTTTTGGACAATTCCTAGCGATCTGATCTCTATGCATAAATCTGAAGTCTATAGCAGTATTGATGGTGCCAAGTTGGCTTTGGATGGAGAAGTGCCCTCCAACTCCTCCAGTCGACAGTCTTCAGCAATCGAAAGCGAAAGCACAAAGAGAGGAACTACACATATTCGATATGATGAACATTAAATAGCAAAAGGTGTATGCAGGAATCTCTCACCATCATCACCAATGTCTGCATGAAGAAACATATCGAACAGGGAGACACTTGTTGTGATCAAACTGAAGATAACGCAAGGATATACAAGAGAGGGGGAAAAAAAACAAAGAAAACAAAACAAGACAAATTAATATAATTTAGTTTGTACGCATACATGCATGACTACTACTTTAATTTTGCTTCATTCATCTCAATACCATATCGATTCAAAGTTAGTGGAGAATTGCTAAGATCCATGCAGAAACCAGTGAAGACCATGTGGGTGGTCGTCTTTGTGCATGGATCTGGATTAATTGACATGCACTAGCGTATAACATCCACGAATTGTACACATGTACAGTACTGCTGTTTCCTTTTCTCTCCCTTCTAGTTCCTCATCATGATTTATACGACTTTTATTTTCTTTTGAAGAAATATGCATGATGATAGATACTAGTTGTGCTTTGATTAAGTGTGCCAACAGCCACCTTTTTCTTCGATTAATGATCATTCTCTTTGACCAGCGAGCAGGAGTTTTTGACACTCGAGACCACTGCAAACTTAATTAATTTGGTTTTGTCATCAGCTAGTCCTTTTGCCTGGTCTAGAGGTTTTGCTGATGTATAAGTCTCCAAGTTTGACTACCAGCTAGACCGATGCATCCTTTTTCTATATATCCAATATTCAAAAGCGAGCGATCGAGAGGCACACAGCTATTCTAGAAATGAAAGTCAAGGGCAAATTGATTGAGTTTATCAGCGCTAGCTGCAGCAATCCTATACATATATATCTATCTAAATGTGACTGAAGGTGGGAGGGAATTAGCTAAGGGAAAAAGGAAGCTCGATCGAACCGAACCCAATTCCATCTTAGCAGTTAACTAACTAACTAATTATTGCATTACGTAGGAACAATGATAATAAAAAAAGAAGTGAATTTGCGCTATGAGATGAGACTAAGAATGTGTAGTTTAGGTGTGATGGTGGGAGCCATGGATGGATAAACGGTTGCTTTCTTTCTTGTGCACAACGTGCATGCACGGCGGCGGCTTCTCCCCCAAGGAACTCAATCACAGAACTGACTCCCACTTCGCGAACAGGGTAACTGGAAAAGAGTATGGAAGGTGAGGACTGATGTTATACATGTCATTTAAAGACAAATGATGAGTCATACAACCTCCAATTTAATTAATTAGGTGAGCAGCTGATTAATTATGATGCGGCTTGTTGAAGGCGAGTCAAAAAGATTGGGAAGCACTTCGAGGATCTCACTACGTACTTTGTGTATTCGTATCTGATTGACTTCATGGATGTGCATATATAGTTAAGATTATATATATAAATAAATAAATATATCTTCCTCACTTGTTTAAGATGCTGTTTTGCTTTTCAATTTTTCACTTCATAATAAACTTCACGAGTTTATATTTAAGTATATATATCTATATGCATCCTATATATATATTTTGTTAGAACGGTGAAGGATATGATCACTCAATTAGCATATATATACTTTCAATCCCTCGTCAAGCTAAGGTTTAATTAGCCTTTCAACTTTTAGATGCTAATTAAGTCAAGCCTGTTTAAGCTTGTCATTTTCATCTCGTAGTGCCAATCTCACGAGTTAGTTAGGACAGGAAGTCCAGTTTGGTAAGTCGATTAGTCTTCCTAAAATTATGGGGATCATCTCGAAGAGAAAGAAAAAAAATAACAATCTTATTCGTAGAAGAGAAAGATGGATTAAAATTCCTTCTCGAGTCAAAATTGAGAGACGACCTCAATATTGTGGTGGGGCACGGTGCTGACTGGGACGCTCTGTGGAGCCATGGCTGCGCTTTGTTTAATTGATTTACTAGCAAATTTTCACGCCGACGTAGAATACAGATTCTGTTTAATTGGAGTGATTTTGGTGGGTCCTAGATGAAAATTAACTATTTTTTAAATATTATAACTGAACCAATAAATTTGTAATTAATCTTTATTAAATTTTTCTTCGATAATTTGGCAAGAGTTGGAGGAGTAATACCTTAAAGAACAACACAAGGGTTCCATTTTCTGGGGGTCAAAATGACCTTCGATCAGAGACAGAAATACCTAAGATCGATGCTGAATTTGAAATTAAGTAGAGGTTTAATTAATATATTTTAGTTATTGACTTAATTAGAGAGGAGACATGATGTTCTTGATTGTACATAAAAAATCATCCCGTCAAATTCTTCAATTTGCCTTCATAGATATTTTCTTCAAAATTTTGATGAGGTCAATTCTAACACTTTTGCAATTTAATTTATAAATTTGTGTTAAGGCCTATTAATAATTCACAAGAAGAAAAAAAGGGATAAAAAAAATCCATGTGGACGCTTTTGGGCAATGATCTAAACGGTGCCGGACATGCATGACCTTAGGCAAAGATCAGCTCATCCACTAATGACATATATATATTAAGATTTAAATGATCTTCTTTAGATTTTTAATTGAGAATCGTGCTAGCTAGGATTTATCGAGGCCTATATATCTTTTCTCGCCGTGTGTTATTTGTCCAGTTAAACCGATCATATAAGCTGGCTTAATTAGGAGATTAAGATATATATATATATATATATATGCCGAATATATCTGTATTATTTAATTTGATAGTTTGTGTATTGATCGCTCAATTACAGCATATAAATATACATTTCTAAAATTTATTATTCATACGGCCGACTATACGACTAAACGCTCCTTAATAAACTGATGAGCGAGCGCATTAAAATATCCAACAAATGTACATGAAAAACTAACTGCAACTGCGAGAGAGAAAAAAGTAAAATAATAATAATAATAATAATTTTCATTACTTCGAAATAGCTAAATCAATTTTAGCCTTAAAAACTTAACGCAGAATTATTTTTTTTTTTCCAAATTATAATCTCGGAGTACTGTTCGACGACGCCCTTGTGACTCTAGCTAGAATTCCATGTGTTCATTATTCTAGAGAATTATATATATATATATATATATAATTCTACTTCTTGTAATTAAAAATTTCAATCGAGACGAAAATGGAAACCCCAAATTTCCAAATGTTAGGATTTGCCAGCTAATCAATCAAAACTACCCATTACTACCGCTGGTTTAATGCTAAAGATGACGTCACGAAGTCCTTCCCCTTCCGTCTATATATTTATTATCCGGAGGCAAAATTAATTCATTAAGCAGCTTCCTCCGCCACCGCTTCACCACCACCATCATCATCATCATCTCTCTCTTTATCTCTCTCCCTCTCCCCTCTGGATATCGCCATGGAATCGAGCGACGTCACCAGCAGCTTCTACCATTTCTCCAACTCTTCTAATTCCTCGCCGACGTCTTCGTCTCCCATCTCCTCCCCGCCGGCGCCGGCGGCGATCCACAGCCCCTGCGCCGCCTGCAAGATCCTCCGTCGGCGGTGCGCCGACAAGTGCGTGCTAGCGCCTTATTTCCCACCGACGGATCCGCTCAAATTCACTACCGCGCACCGCGTCTTCGGCGCTAGCAATATTATCAAACTATTGCAGGTATTCGTTCATTCATTTGCAAGTATTTGTCTGAAGAACAAAAAAAAATCTCTTTTCGTGAAAAAAAAAAAAATCTCTTTTAGGTTCCAATTTCAGAATATAAATTTAGCATTCACATTAAAATTCATCCGTCGGAGCCTTTAAGTCGAATATAATTTTGACTTTTGGTAGACGAGAAATATGAGGCCCATGAAATATTAAACTTGACGATTGCATTCGGCGCTTATATTAATTCAGTCAACATCGTGCGGTTTGATCGATTCTCATACATTAAGCTATTTAAGAGGTTTAACCGTAATTATCTCTTTAAATGTTATAAAAACTGTGCAAGTTCTTAATCAATCAATATAATGTTTCCAATGACGCGATGGCACGCAGGATTTGCCAGAGAGCCAAAGGGCCGACGCAGTGAGCAGCATGGTGTACGAAGCGAGTGCCCGAATCCGAGATCCGGTGTACGGTTGCGCAGGCGCGATATGCCACCTTCAGAAGCAAGTCAGCGAGCTTCAGGCTCAGCTGGCCCGGACACAGGCCGAGCTCATCAACCTCCAAGCTCAGAACAAGAACTTGCTTGCCTTGATTTGCATGGAAATGGAGTCTCCGCCGCCCGATCCCAATTGCACGTTTCAGATTCAGAACGACGATGCAGCTTATTACTCGCTCGATGACATCGGCCCGGGCTACGTTTTTGTCAACTCCTCCTCCGGATGTGAACCGTGGCTGGATATATAGTTTTCAATATCTAGCTAGCTAATTGATTAATTATATTAAAATCATATCGACATCAAGGGGTTGACGATAATTGATTAATGCTTAATCTAAATCCTAGCTAGCTAGCTAGCTAGCTAATTAATTAAGCATCTTCTAATCAATAATTGGAATAATGAATGAATGATTCGGTAGGAGGAAATATTGACGAAGTCTATTTATCTATATATGTGAGAGAGCTTAATTTTTATTGTATCTTTCCAAGTGGTTAATTAATGTTAACATTTTTCTTTCTTTTCTTTTCTTTTTATCCTTTGACTTCCTCAATTCGATCATGTGCATCATTGCAGTCTAATTAAAAACGCATTCGCTTGTTTGTATGGAAACTATATATTAAATATATTGTTGGAAATAATTTTGAAAAGTAATCAAATTAAGAGAGTTTATTTAATGGGAAAATATCAATTAATTAGCAGGATGTTGGGAAGCTACCTCTCGACCCAACTTTTGAAAATGACCCAAATCTACCGTGTAATTGGTGTCAAAAAAATAAGGCCATATTTTCCTCATGAGGACAGAATTTGATAAATTTTGCCAAACCGATAAGAGATATATAGAATTTGATTCATATCTACTCCTTTTCCTTTGACATTGTGCAGACTCTTTCTCTCTCCTGTCTGATTAATTATGGCTGCCGTATAATTAATAACCCAACAAGGAGATTATTTATATAATATAATTATTCTTAATCTCTCGTGAACAAATAGTTTTTTTTAGCACTAACTAATTAATTTGGGGCATTGACGATGCTCGTGCATTAGTGATTAGTTGCTCCAGAGCTATGGTACAATAATAGAATATCTAAAATATATATTCACAATTTGATATTTATAGATTTTTTCTTTAAATATAATGATAAACTAAAGATGTTATAGTTGTTGAAGTTGTTCACATAAATACATCTTGATTTACCTTGATTGTCGATAGAACAAATCTCATTTAAAAATTATTTAGCATCCCGTTAGATATATTCATGAAACAGAACTGATTATCTCCGAGAATAATCGGATTGAAAATTTAGATATATGATATTAGTAAAAAAAACAGATTAGTTGAAATAATTGACGACATGTGTCAAAATAATTTTCCATCGCGAGAATTCATGCTTTGATTCTATATATTGTTTGTTTTATAACTTCTAATAAATATACCAACTATTGATTTTTTATATTTATATTACAAGTGTTAATGATCAAATGGTTAAATTGATAATCATGTACGCCGACATATATACAACTAAGTACGGAAAAACAGGATCTAGCGAAGGGATTTATTTGATCGCGCTTCTCTATATATACTATAGGTCCTATAGATTAGATTCACATTGTGTTAATTGCAGTAGGTGCTATGCTTTAGATTAATTAGTTGGCTGATTGTGATGTCACAATTTAGTTAATTATATTATATATAGTTCGATGTAGGTAAAGTAATCAATTTGAGGTGCCATAATTAATCTGTATAATATATAATATATTTAATTTCACTAGTAAATAAGTGTCACAATTTACTTTTTTAGTAGGTGTTACATATTAATTACTTACTCGCAGTGAAGTAAATGCTACATTCCAGTTTTCAATATCACAATTTACTTAAGGTGCTATATATGTTTTAGGCATATTCGTCGGATAGAGATCAAATACTTAACTCGATCTACAAAAACATGGTGAATTATAGTCAACAAAGACCCGAATTAGAGACCAAAGTCATTTGACTTGACCCCATCAAATCAACAAAAAGAAAAACTTGACTAAGTTAAAGCGCCGAAGCCAAACCAGGTTAGATCGACCACGTTAATTAGTAAACCCTAAATGCAAGGCCAAAATTAAATCAACTATATACTTTAAGAAAATTCTTGAATCCTCCTTGGGAAGAAAAGTAGCTATAGGTAAGATGCATTTTATTATACGTGAGATTTGACCCCCCAATTATGGTCCCTAATTGCGCCAAGGACTTTATAGTTTCTAGACGAAGAAAACTATAGAAAGGGAGCACCTCAAATAGCCTTCCATTCAACTAATTGTTTATTATAATTATTCCTTAATACTTTTTACTAGCATTGGATAATGAGTTCTTTGATCGATTTTACTTTACGAATTTCTAATAGAGTCCTAAGTAAATCGATAAGTACTGATGCGGATAGCTTAGCAGTTGCAGCATCCTTGATTTATCATTCCATTTAGAAAAAAATTCCGTAAATATTTGAGAATCGAGTTGGACGTCCTACCATTGCACCGTAGCCCTGGAGGTTATATTAATTATTCTTTAAAGTTTCTTCTATTTGTGGACTGGATTTGATGGAAGTGGGAACAAAGTCCGGTAGGGTAGTTGACAACGCGGGAAGAGGAGACTTATCAATCTTCATCTAGAAAACGATTAGTTAAATAAGATCCAAAAAAGGCTTTAATCATCACTGATTCAAGGGTACAATATATATATAATGTACAAATATTATAATTTTTGAGCTTGCCCCAAATAACAGTCGTTAATTATGGCTGGTGTTATAGAGAGCCTAGGAAGGGTGCAATGGGAACAAAAGGGAGCGGGTCATAAGACCTTCAAGTTACGTACTTGACCTGGTCCTAAAGAAACTCGCCTTAAGTCCTACGACCACAACTTTGCTTCGCCCCGAAATAGATTTCCCTGTTCAAGTTCTCCGTTGATTAAGGAAGAAGTTCTTAATTGTAACTGGAAGCATACATGGAATAGAGGGGGAAAGAACACAAAGAATTAGTTGAAAGTTGAAACTGAATTTCTCTAATTAGTCTCATTGCGCAACCACCATCCACACTCTCAACCCCAAACTCGGGGAGAGGAGCTGCCTACTTGTTAGTGTTATCGTTGACTCTCCCAATTTGTAGGGTAGGCTAATTAATACGACTTAAATGGAAGGAACATCCTGAAATACATAAATTAACGAAAGTAAACTGTTGAGGGAGGACCACAAAACCTACGCATTTTGTTTTGATACAAGCTGGCATGCAGGAAACATGTCTCGTAGCCAAACACTCGGTCAATGTTCATGTACACAGCCACTAGGATTCACCACTTTATAATAATGAAGTCAAACTTGGAGAAAACATTATGTGAAGGATTTGACTTGTTTTGGCTCTCTTTTTTGTGTGTGTGTGTGTGTTAAAAAAATATCGACGATGAGAAGGGGAAAAAAAATTAATTAGCTAAAAATTGCATGGGAACTGTGTGCTTCGTCTCATAAAGTTTCTGCTGATCACAGTGGCTTTTACAAGCTGCAAGGGACCCTTGAGCATTTGATACTTAAATTATCTCGCTTTCTGGAGCAGTTGTGTAACATCACTGGTTTCTTTTCTGACCCTGGGAGGAGCTTTCAGATGATGTAAAAGTGGCTTCAGACTCCACTTAGTTTCTCTGTTTCCAGACCTCGCTCGGTTTCTCACTTGAAAGCCATCAATTCAAGCGTAGTTCAGACTTTGCATGTGACGTACGCATAAACAAGTTTAATTGCTTTAAGCTCTGGAGAATCTTCACATATTTATTGAAAAGTAAGGAATAAGTTAGTCAGGCAGATCGGATCAACACTCTCATCTTGCCAATTTGGAAGAGATCGAGAAGGACTTGAGTGATCGGTGGTTGGAAGGGTGACCCTGCATTAATTAGCAGACCAAAATTAGTATGACGTACAGTTTCATGTGAGCGAATGTTTACACTTCAATCTCAACATTTTACATATTCAATGAGCTAAAAGGTGTTCAATTCTCCGGATACTAGTCGTTCTCTAGAAACTATATATTCTCTTCTCTTAAAAAATTTGACTCCCTTCATTTAAAAAAAAAATGGTGAAACATTTATAGTTTGTTTGAGAAATAATTCTATAATTTTTATAGAATAAATTATTACGATTTATCATGAAAGTAATTTTTAATTCTTCTTAGTTATTCCTTTTATCATTCTAAAAGAATATATATTCTAAATAGATCACACAAAATGGGGTGGATATACTGACAGACTTAATAAGAGTCAAATAATAGTAAGATAATCCGTTCTTAAAATTTCATTTCGGGAACCAGAACCAAGCGGACCATAAAGATGATATCAAACATCTAAATATTAATAATAACAGGATTTCAATACGCTGTACTTGAATTGCATTATGGGTTGTAGGAACCACATGGAACAAAGTACGAACTTGTCGATAAAAGAATTAGTTTCTTCTTTTTAGGTGAAGTGGAATGCACTAAGATCAACTTTGGACTACAACTAGCCAAGAACCTTTTCAGGTCGGCAGTGTTTTTTCAATTGATCAAGTATTCTGCAGCTTTTTGTGTGCCACTGTTTCAGAAACTGATCAGATGTACATTCAAAAGCCTGTAAAGATATGCTTTTTAATTATGGAGATGCAAATTAGCTCACGAAAGCTTAGAGGATGCTGAAAGCTAATTTAAAACTCTGTTTCATCATTGCAATGTGCTCAATTCTGTTCAAACTTCATTTCTGTCTGGCAGAAACACTATTTTGAAAGTTCATGTATTCGATTCGAAAAACGTTAGTTGAGTTTTTAACAGACAAAAGAAGACACCAATTTAAATCAAACGAGGTGTGTTCTTATAACGCTCAGTGTACACTTCAGAAGTATCCAGGGCGAAGTTTTTGATGCTGTAGAAGTTCCAAGTATCAAAGATGGATGGCAACCGCGACGCACTGGGAACTAACGACAATTTGCTCTCCTGGAGTTTCGATAGCTTGATTGATTGTACAATTATTCGTGTCATAATAATACATTAATAGTGCTAGAAACTAAATATTAAAATGGAACAGACGCATTTGGCAAATGCATTCCAAATCAAAATAGAGCTAACTAATCGTCACAGAGATTATCAAGAATTGAAAGGGAAAAAGACAACATATGAATGAAGATGAATAATTATTGCAATTACAGCGAATCTCTTCCTTTTTATTTTTAACATTTTACTAGAATCAATCAATTATCCTTATGCCTTAAGTGTAATAAGTGATTCACTTCTATGATTTATTTAATTTTGGATAGAAACTCCTCGATAGATGATTTGATGACTGAATATGTAAGTTATTGTATAATAAGCCCTGCATGAATTATTTCTTTGCACAGTTTTTTTAAATCTAGCCTTGATATTAGGAGACTAAACCCTCTTATTTTAAAAGATCCAAGTCAAGTTTCTATCATGTTTTAACCAAAAATTTTTTTACTATCAAAACAACTGGATTCAAAGGTGTGGGTAATGGGGAAAATATTTTTTTTTATAAAATGTTTATTTAATTTTAAAGGCAAATCTATTATTTAATTATAAAGAAAAAAAAGACGAATTAATAAATATCATTATATATTTAGTGAAACAACTTCCCTAACTGAAATAATTCCATTTTTAGAAAATAAAAATAATAAATCACTTATGCAATTAATATTTATATTTTAAACAAGTGAAGAATTTATGTGTAAAAGTTTTTGCCCATCAAATTATTTACACAGACAATTTAATAGAAGTAACACAGCATCAGCTGGAACCACCTCGTCTTGCTTTCATTTGTTTTTTTAATGAAGCCTGATTCTATCATTTGGAACAAAGGGATTGGTTTGTGCATTTTCTAATATTAGACGACCGATTTAGATAATTATTTTTACTTCTTTATTGTTAATGTGGATCGAACTTTTAAAGGAATTGAATGCTAGGATACTGCATCAAATATAAATCTAAATGGCTACAAGGAATTGCAATAAGCATCACATGGGCTCTAAAATAAACTCGCAATGGTTTTTTTTTTGTACCTTGATAGGGTTTTTTCACCGTCCACGTACATGGATCTGAAACAAGCAATGTTCTTCTCTCGTGCAAAAAAGAGTAGAACAGTCGGTCTCACAGCCCCCTAAAAATTGAAAGAGAATAAATAAAGACTATATTCTGAACTCGATCGATAATAATTTTAAATAGTAACAATATTCTTCTCGATGGTATCGAGATATGTACCACGTCATCAACAGGGAATTGTGAATGTGACTGTGATCGGTGCATTTGAAGCAGCAACAGCTACAATCTGTAGTGTTAATTCACGAACCAAATCGACAAAGTCAATCCTTATGCTTATGACACGTAGCATAGGAGTCGTATGAAAAAAAGATATATCACCATGTTCAATCCCGTTACCTGTCAATTGCCTACCCCACACATCAATTGTACTAAAAAACAAAAAACTCGTAGGCTAATAATAAAAACTTGGTTCCAGGCTATGTTTTTTAAACAGACATCAAACACAGAAATGAAGCACGTTGCGTGTGTTCCTAGCAGCGCCATCTTTCTAACAGCAATATCCAACTCAAACCCAAGGAACGACAAGGAGAAACAAAAGATAACCAACATCTCCAGCAGTTGCAATGCAACATGCATGACTTCGAGTACATTTTAAGTTTTTTTTTTTTTTTATAATGGACGATTGAATAATCAAAAGATGATACAACCATATAATTTTATTTGTGACAAACTCCCTCGTGATAGTAGTGGCCAGATATATCAACAAAATGACTTGCTAGATCTGGCAGGTTCACCCCTTCAAGCTTCAGCAAATCTAGAAAGGGGAACATCAAAAACATTAGATTAAACCTTTTTAAACAAAATGCCTGTTTATACCTTCACAATTACTCTTCAACATACCCAAGTTCTGACAGCTTCAGGTGTGCTTCAGCATAATCAGTAAAGAAAGCATCCTCATCCTGAAACAAACCATTTTGAGGCGGGGTTAGTAACAACAGTCTGGGCGGAGTAGATTCTGTGGAATAGATAATGAGACTAAAATTACATACGACAGCATATTTTTCCACAAGAGGGCGGAACACAGGATCAGTTAGGAGGGCCTTGTCCGAGGGCAGCTGGAGGAGGTCGTCTTTCTCACCACTCAGAAGTTCCCTGCCAGAAAATCCAATCAATAAGTTCTCTATATTCGAAACTTTTAAGAAATACAAGTAGATTTGATTAAACTATTATCCAATTGTGTTTGTTTCAACTATTTACAGTGGATTACATGAACTTTATTTTCCATTGAGCTCTATGCAAAGCTATCTCGATATTAATATTCAAAGAAATAAAATATATCAACTAATCCAATCACCTATCCTAACTATAATATCTATTGGTTGTCTTCGTCATGATCAATCATCCTCAATTCATTTTCTCATGTTTTTTCATCTTTTAGAGTTACACATAATTGCTCCTAAATACTAGAACTGGTCGTGGTCCAAGTTCAATCCGGGTCTAGGTTGGCAAAATACCGACCCTTAACCGGCCCGCTCGTGGCCGGTTACAGTCCGGGTTGTGGAACAGCTGATTCCAGTCTGGGTCCGGGTCCGATCCGGGTCGAGTCCGGGTCCGATCCGGGTCCGGGTCCGATTAATCGCCGCCTTAGTTAAATAAATAAAAATTTAAAGAATGATGTAAATAATTAAAATAAAAAAATTTGTACAATTGAACTTATAAAAACTCTATCAAATATTTCATTATCTTAATAAAAAATATATTACATCTCAAATTTTAACACCTTGGACTTAAATAAAAAACCTATTACAATAAAAAAAAATTCAATTACATTTCAATTTTCATTATATTCAATCAATTTCAGTTGTATTTCCTCCCGTCATAGTTCCGGATGTTCTCTCTATTTTGTCTTGGTCTTCTTCGTCACTTTTAATATGTTGCGTTCGACTTGCAGTTTTTGACCAATCATCGAGTAAACATTGCGCTTCCAAATTTTCCGACCTTAAACTAGAACGTCTCTCGTCCAATGTATTTCCTCCACTACTAAAAGTTTGTTCCACTGCAACCGTTGAAACTGGACAAGCTAAAATTTCTTTTGCCATTATAGATAAGATTGGAAACATTTGAGTTCTTTGCGACCACCATTTTAGAATGTCGAAGTTTTCTTCATCTGCATCACTAAAATCAAAAGATGTAGTAAAATAATTCTCAAGTTCCTGACTAGAACTTGAGGATTCTCATGAACGTTTAGTTCGTTCCCTTAATAACAGTTATGTTTTAGTGAGTTTAGAAATAATAATACTAATTGTAGTGGATTGATATATTTCATGTCCAATAGTTTGTTCACCATATTTAATGTTATATTCATTATAAATATCATGTAAATGAGTTTTAATATTAAACAAAATCAAAGAAATATTAGGAACAGTTTCGGTAATAGGGCTTAAAGATTCATAATATAATGCTAATATATCTTGCAAACCATCTAATTTAAGTCTAGGATATAAAACAAAAGCATATAAAAATATTTCAGGAATATATAAGAAATATTTTTCTCATTTTTCTTTCATTACATAAATACATTGAGATAAATAATTATCATTTAATTGAATATGTTCATTAAAAATACATGCAATATTACAACAATGTGTTAAAACTAAATATGAAGTTGGATAATAAACACCGGATAATTGGTCACTAGCATCACTAAAAACTTTTAAAATTTCACAAATACTAGTGCATATATTCCATTGATTTGAAAACAAATATCATGTGATTGAATATATTGATGAAAAAACATACATAATAAATCTTTGTATTCAAAAGTAGATAACAACAATTTGTAAGTAGAATTCCAACGAGTTGAGACGTCACATGCAAATCGGTTAGGGTTCATACCATTTATTTTGTAAAATTTTCCCCATTGTTTCATAACTTGAGGATGTGTCCATAAATAATGAATTGCACTCCTAATTGGTTGAATATGTGATCCTAAATTTTTAAGTCCATCTTAAACACACAAATTTAAAATGACATGTATACCTAATATGAAAAAATCTTCCACCTATTGATGGTTTACATATACCAATACGCTCCCTAATACTAGAGGTATTTGCACTAGCATTATCAAAAGAAATTGAAAAAACTTTAGAAGTTAGACCATATTCTTCTAAAATAACAAAGATAAGTTATGAAATATTTTGTGTCGTGTGTGTTTCGTTAAAACATCTATATGCTAGCAATCTTTTTTGAATGTTCCAATTATTATCAATCCAATGACAAGTAATACCCATATATGAACAACTTTGCCAATGATCACTCCAAATATCGGAACAAAAATATTATTTACTATTTAAACTAGAAAAGTCTTTAATCAATTCTTTTTTTTGTTCTAAGGCTAATTTTAAAAGTGTGCGTTTTAGAGTATTTCTTGGGATACGTTTAATAGAAGGATTTGCACCTGTAGAAAGTCAATTTTCAAAAGATAATTTATCACTAAAACTAAAAGAAAGTTGTTTAATCGTACAAAATTTAGCAGTTTCTTCTCTAAATCTAGATTCGTCAAATTTAAAAAATTTAGATTCGTTACCCCAACCCGATTGAGAAGAGAATGTCGGAATTTGAGTTTGAGAACGATCGATACCAATTTCCACCGGATGATTTCTCTCCACATGTCGAGTAAGAGTTCCGTAACCTCCTTGTTGAAATTTATAACATTTCGAACAATATTTGCATTTTGCTTACATATCACCGGAAGAGAGCGTTACTTTATCGAAATGTTTGGTGAAGATATCGGATGTCGGGCGAGGCACTCGAGTTGGTCTTGTAGCCGTAGAACCCGCCATCGTACTGGATGTATTGCTCCTACTTTCTTGACTTTGATGATGACGTATTTGATATTCATCACTGGAAATATCAAGATCATAATTACCGATATCAAATTGAGGTGAATCGCCGCCTTGCTCGAACTCAGACTCGGGTGGTGGTGACATTATGCTCTTTCCCTTTCCTTTGGCACCGGCCGCACCCTTACGACTTGATCCGGCTCCAAACATTTATAAAAATATGACTTGAGAGTTGAGACTTGAGAGCAAATGAGACAATGAGAATTAGATAAGAGAAGTTATGATTTGTGAAAAAATGAGTGGAGGAGAATTTATAGGAAAAAAAAAATTGCAACGGTTGACCCGCCGGATCCGGGTCGAGCCGACCCGTCGGATCCGGGTCGGTCGTTGCACAACGACCACGATTTCGTGGCCGTTGATGATCAACGGCCACGAAATCGTGGCGTCTGATTTTAAAAAAATTAACGATCGACCCAGGTCGATTCGAGCCGACGGCGGCCGTATGGCACAACGACCATGAAATCGTGGTCGTTGATGATTAACGGCCACGAAATCGTAGTCGTTCATTTTTTTTTTTAAACCGACGGTTCGGTTTTTTAAAAAACCGTGACCGGACCGCCTATTAGGCGGTCCGGTCACGGGTCCGAGTCAAACCCGTTGACCCGATTAACTAGACCGTTGACCACGGTCCGATTCCGGGTCCGACCCGGACCTTGGCCGGGTTTACTAAATACTAGTATTTTGTATTTTATGCATCCATCGTAGTATTCTCACCTCTATTATGTCACTTCCTATCGGTCCACCACTCCAATTCACAAGTGTTGTAGTCATACTTATAAAGTTTTCATTTTAACCTAATAGTCATGATAATCATAAGCTTCTTCTATGTTGATCATCCATTCTCTATTCTACTAATGATATGATTAGCTCTTATCTTTATTGACATCCCCTTGTTGAATAGTAGATTTAAGATATCAAAAACACTATTTCCAAATTTTATATTATCAATTTTAACTATTACATAGATATTTTTTTATTATGAAAATTATATTTCATTTATTCAATTTCAGTTCTACTTATCTTAAAACCTATAATTTCTAAAATCTCTCTCCAAAGTTCGCATAGCAATTAACACGATATTGGCAGAAAATAGCACGTGGAGGGAGATTCTTCTTAAATATCATCAGTAAATAAAAAAAAGCAACCCGGTGCACGAAGCTCCCGCCATGCAAGGTCTCGGAGAAGGATCCATTGTACGCAATCTTATCTTGCTTTTTATAAGAGGTTGTTTACCGGATTTGAACCCGTGACCTCTTGATTACAAGACAACAACTTTATCGTTGCGCTAAGGCTCCCCTTCTAAATATGATCAGTAAATACAAATGAAAAAAAAAAAGATAAATATTAGAACTGACCCAATTGACCTTGATGTAAGCCTACAGCTACAGAAAAATCATCTATCTCACTTTCAGTAGCTCAAAGATTATAGTCATTGAAATTTATGAAACCTATTATTGAAGGAAAAACTTACTTGAAGTATGAGTTGTCAAAAATCAGAGGATTTGAAGTCCAAGCACCTTCAAAACCTGATCGCTCCTTGTGGCATCTTCCCTGTCCCAAGAAAAGTAAAAGCCAGACAGATGAAATGGAATAATGAGCCACAGTGATGGTTACAAACATTATGAACATATATAAACAGAAAAATAGGAAATTCACCAGTGTGTGACCACCAGAGAGAGCAACAATGTCTCGATCACTGAGACCCATATGTCTAAAGACATCCCTGAGATGATCAGAACCTGGAGGATGTGAAAGCATATGTGAGTTGCTAAAAGCGTCTTTTCAAGAAAAAAGATGTTATTTTGAAAGGAAAATGAACTTCAGATTATCTAATGACAGTTTATGGAAGGCAATACATGTAGTATTTCAGAAGTTAAACAAACAAGATGAATGAGAGAACGACGTTGTCATAGTTGAATTGTTACAAAAAGCAACGAAACATACCCTTTGTAGCATCAGGAAGACGACCTTCAACTGGTGGTTCTGGCTTGTCCTGGACCAGGATAAACAAAAGTGTCAAATGTATAAATCTGCAATACATGTACATAAAGTGCTCAGTAGCATCTCAAGAAATTTCCTTTTATAGTATAACCAATCTGAGCCAGCCAAAAAAAAACAATGTGCTTGCCTTGAACAAGTATAAATAGTTTTGAAAAAAGCCTTTCCTGAGTTTTAATGCTTACACTAATTAAAAACAATTATGAAGAATAACTTTAAAACTTAAAGGATATAAGCAGAACTAAATCTAAAACTGAATAGATTCAGTAATAAGATAATTTATAAATGACCAAAAAGTTCTTTGCAAATTAATGTTGGACCAAGTATTCAATTAGAAGATATTGATGAATATCAATTAAAAAAAACTTGATATTACTTTTATAGATAAGTATTTTTCATCCATTTAATTTTTTTTATACAATTTTTTATTTAAAAAATAACCAAATTAATCAGTCACATTCTATGAAGCTATTCGTAAACAAGTTTATGGACAGAAATAAAAAAAAGTTATTTTTTTCCAAAAAATATAAATGTCAATTAAACTAAAGCAAGTATTTAATTTTTATTTTCACAAGATAAATTACTTCGGTCAATCAAGTAGCAATTACCTCCTTTTTTTTTAAATTCTTTTAATCACACAAGTTGTTTTCACCAAAACAGCTTGATTCTAGAAATCAAGTTCTTTTCATAGTAAAGGGAATTTTGGTCCAACTAATGAGTGGAACCAATATTTTATATTTTGGAAGCTATAGGCCCAGTTTGGGCATTTACCGATTTCAAGGTCTATATTTGGATAATTGTTCTCAAAATAATATAAATATCACCATAAATTAGTACTGCAAAACTGGACAACAGTAACAAAGCCCGGGTGTTAAAAAGAATTAATAAGGGAGACACGCGCACGCACAAGAGAAAACTTTCATGAATCGATTCGACAAAAATAAAAGCTCACAAGCAAATAGGACTTAAGGTGGAAAGAGTCAGAACATATACTTCGGAACGCAAATGAACATTGATTTATTTATCAGGTCTAAAACTCTTCTCTTAACATCCATGAGTGATGAACAACAATAGAAGTCGACAAACATAACGAGATTTCACTGTGACAACATAGCACAAAGTACTAGAAAAAAGTAACAGGTATGGTCGTCCTATGCATGGATAGATAATACAAGGAATAGAAACTGAAGTAAATGGATTCCCAGCGTTCACAGAGAGAGAAAAATATGCATTGTTGAGACTTGTGATCAAGTTAGATACCTCCCTCCCAGGATGGAAAGGGACCTCTGGTCCTCCAGTAATTTCGACGGCAACAACTCCAGCAAGCTATCAATAGAAAAGCAGAAATGCGAATCAAGAAAGGGGCAAAAGAAATACCAAAAGCAAAAAAATTAAAAAGAAAAGAAGGAACCACGACGAACCTGGTAGAAGTCAGCGTAGGTCAAGATGGGGAACTGCTCCTTGATTGGCTCCAGGAGCCTCACAGCGATGTCTAGTCCATTGTTAGCGCCATGCGAAAGCTCCTCCTTGAATCGCATAGTCCCAAACGGCCCTCCGGTCTTCGACACGACGTCGTAAGTACCTGCCGAGTGCCACCTGAAGCCCCAAACCTCAAATCTCCAAACTCAACTACCGATATGCTCGAAAATATAGAAAAGCTAACTAAATCAAATGGCGTTGACCACATACGCAAGGCGGAGCATCAGCGGAGCGCAGTTCTTGTCTGCGATGAGGCTACGGAGCTTCCTCTTCGCTTTCTCCACAGCCTTCAGATACTCCTCGCTCACAGCAGGATACACCTTCCCCATCTCGGTAACGTAGACGACGACGACGACAGATTAAGAACAAGACGAAGGCAAGTGGCCGGCACGCTGCTCCACTCAGTCGTTAAATAGCCAGGGTTTTACCCGAGAAGAGAAAAAACCCCAGCAGCTTGCTCCTCACCGCCGGATGGCTTAGATTTACGGTTGAAGGTTAACCAAAATGGACGGCGATGATCGCTCTTGATGGAGTGACGGAGGAGTGAGGACTGCTCGGTGGTGCCGTAGTGGAGGATGTAGATCGAAAGATTTATTTGCCCCTCGGTAGACGTTACGTTCAGTCAAGTTTATGAGGGTAATGGAGAGAATATACTCCATCAAGTATAAACGCGGTTGATATATCGGGAGGAGCGAATTCAAAGGACGACCGGAAAGTCATCGATGTTTGACGTGATAAAAGTTGCGACTCGAATCGACGGTAGTTGCCGGGTGTCAAGACGTAAGTGCTTCTGTTGTGTTTCTGTTTATATTAGGATTAGTAAATAATTTTATATGTTCTTTAAAATTCGTAATCATTCAAGTGGGGTGAAGCCGTGAAAGGGTTAAAAGCAGTTTTTTTTTTTTAACTCTACTTCTTATCCACACTCTCGGTATTACATTCCTCTCTTTATAATTTCTTTCATATGTTTTGTTTATCTCCATTAATCTAATGTCAGTGCCTACGTCAAACTCGTCATATAATCATTAAAATGCCTTGTTATTTATTTCTATTATATCCATCTAATAATTGATTTATCATCCCATTCTAATTGTTAGTATTGGTTTCAAGTCAAGTCTAGACACATATCAAGTGACAATAAACATGTATGACATTGAGTATACTTGAGAGGTCTTACAATTGGTGAGCCAAGTGGTCTTGGTTAATTCAGACCAAAAAAAAAAAAAAACTTGTGATATGCTTATCCTTTTCTTCCCTGCCTCTCGTAGATTTTGAGGAACAAAATTTTGGAGTGCCCTTGAACAAATGAGTAGTCCTCCTTAATTACATTCAAATGACCATGAGACATGGTACATCGAATCTAATGAAATTGTAATTTTGACCTGCATTTTATCTGTCAGGTAAAATTCTTCTTCCAACTCAAAAAAACTTTTGCTTCTGCGTGATACTCACGCGAGGAATAAGAATAGTAAGGCTACATTGGACAATACGATCACATTTCTTTAATGCAGATGCACTAGTAGAAGACTATTTCATTGTTTAGACCAAGTTATTGCGTTTCGTTCAGTGAAGTATCGAATCGAGTTGCCAAAGGTTTAGTTTCACTCTAGTGAAATTTCTTGCTGGAATTAATCAAAGGAAAGAAAATGATCGAGCAACATGAGTTCAAATTGCAGTATTAAATACAATATCAGTTATATTCAGTGCAAAGCTCTTGGCAAAGAAATGGGGAGAAGGAATAGCTTCTCGAGTTTTTTTTTTTTTTAATTTACAAGTAGGTAAAAGAATCCAGGCATTGAATAATAAAGCAGATGAGCATGCCTAATTTAGGTGTCTAAAACATGAACTCAAAGCTCAACTTCTTTCACCAAGAAGAAATAAATCCAAAGCCAGCCAATCAAACTTGCTAACGGAAGTTGTTCCAATGTAGGAATAAGATGCAACTGAGATAAACCATAGGTACCATCCAAGCCGAAGGCTATTTGTCAGGCTGTAGAAGATGTTTAGACGTGCCCTCGTTGTAATAGTAGTAGTTATTATCGACCAACAAGAAATGAACTTCTTATCAGACTGCAGAATGTGTTTATCGTCCGACTAGCAATGACCTACTTGTCAGGCTGCAGATTGTGTTTAGACCTGCTAAAGATAATTCCACTAGTTTAAGCAAAAGATAGACGGAAATCAATTTTGGTTATCTAAAAACTTGCGCAAGTTTGCAACTCACCGACGTTCAACTCTATCCTTGCTGTTTTGTTTCTGGAACACTGGTTGTATGCGTTGAAAGAACGATGGCTTTTTAGGCTTCGCACTGCCAAAAAGGAAAACACGCAAGGGTATGTTAGCTCTCGGAGAATTATTCAAGTGAGCATGAAGGCTGCCTGATGGAAATGGTTCGAACTTCCCACGCGACTTAGTTAATTGACCATCAATTTCAACTTGAAGCTTCGTAACTTGCTCTCGCCCTAACTGTAGCTCAAATTCAGCCATACTAAATTCCTGTTTCATGTTCATAGCCTCACCATAAAACGTGGCAGCTTCATAAGGAGTGAAGAAAACTTCGTCAGATTCAGGTTTTGTGTTGATGGCACTGGATATCTCTTTTTGCAATTCAGAAAGACCTGAGATCCTACTTTGCAGCTCCCCTCTTAAAAGTGCGCTGTGTTCCAACCAAACGAGGACTTCAGTTTTTAATTCCCTTAGCTTTGATATTACTGGTACTGATTCAGGACTAGCCTCCGCTCCTCCTGATGTCTTCTTTTCATTGAGATCATTGATCTCAGCTTGTAGATCATTATATTTGGATTTGTATTCCTGTATGTGATGGAACGATGAACTGAATCTAAGCCAAAATTCTAAATTTCCCTCGACCAAAGTGTCGATATCCCTTCTGAGCGTTTCTGAAATTGGTGAAACCCAATCTGACTCATTCATGTTATTTGCATAAGTGATTTGTGTAAAGGCATTTTCTTTTTTCAAACACTCGGCTAGTGACTCCCTCTTAGTGCACGATAGGTTTCGATCTTCAGTTACCTTAGAATCTTGAGGTTCATGGTTCTTGGTGACAACAAAAGATTCAATGGATGTCCTTTCAGCCTTTTGTTGATCGTGGCAAGGATCTATTGTGACATTAGAACTTCTCTTCATAGAGGATAGAAGTTGTCTCAGCCTTTGGATCTCATAATCTTTCATTATAATGGTATTCTTCAGTTCTGATATCAAAGTCATTGTTTCTTGATCATCTCCATCACTTCTCTTCTCTGTTTCAGAGGATCTTCTCTTTGTATCTTCATTATTTTGTAAAACTGATGTGTACTCGGCATGTGGACCCTCTTCTTTACCTTCAAAACCGCTAGAAATTGTTTGCTTAAGGCTCAGAGTGTGCTCACCCACCAGGCCTTTTAAAGTTTTAGTTGGTTGAATGCTAGAATGGATTTGTGATGAACCTTTTTCCTCCAGTACCTTTGTTTCCTTTGGGTCCTCAATCTTTTCTGAAGCGTCATTGAGTTCAGAACTAGCCCTATTATGTGAAGCATCTTCCTTACAACGTCCAAGTCCATGAGTTGCATTAATTTCCTCTTCCAAATCTACCTTGATATCATTGATTTCAGTTATCGCTTTGACTTGACGGAGTTTATCTGTTTCAATGTTACATGTGGAAGATTCTTCCTCTGCAGATGTACCTGCAGTGCAACCAATTTCCAGAGGTTTAAAAGTCTGCAGCTTCTCTGAAATATCGCTGAGACTGCAACACGTTTCAGTAAATTTTTGACCGAAACTGATTTCTCCGATATGGACAATTTTCTCAATTGCTCGAACTCTGTTTAACTCCTCTTCAGTTTCCTTCAGCTTTTTAGACAATGCATTTGAGTCATTGATCAGAGATGCTTTCTCCTCTTCCAATTGGTGAAGGGATTTTTCAAGATCATTGTTTTCAGAAGTCAAACGATTGATTTGCACAGATTGTGATGAAACTGTCATTTCCAATGTGCTAACCTTATTTACAAGTTCATCAATCTTCTCTGCAATTTCATTCACAGAACTTTCAGGACTCATCTCAAAATATATCTTAATTTTTTCACCTATGGACTGTAAATCAAGCCTTGCCTTGTTTAGAGCATCTTCCTCCATATTTACAGCAGCCAAGCTCACATGTGTGTTTTTGCCATAAATGTCTGCATCTTCCACATTCGATTGGCAATTCTCACCTTGGAGAGACTTCAGCTTTTCATAAGCAACCTTAATTCTTTCAGATTCTACTTTTGCTTGTTCCTGGGATTTCTTTCTCAGTTCCTGCAAGCTAACCATGGAATCCTCGCAAGACTTAAGAGCTGTGGCTGTCATCAGAGAAAGTGCCTCATGGTCCTCAATGACTGTGGTGGTACCAAACTCATCTTGAAAGCCACAAACTTTTTCTTGCATCTCTACTATTTGCTTTTCAATCTCCCAGTACTTGGCTATCCCACTTTCATAAGAACTCTTGACGAATTCTTTTTCAGTCTGTAGAACCAATATCTCTTTCTGAAGCCTACTTATCTCTTCTTGAGCCGCTTCTAAACTTATCTGAGGCACATTATTTTTCTGTTGTTTATTTATGGATGATTCACTCTGTCTTCTTTTGTTTATTAATCCCTCCACTAGAGCCTTGTTAATTTTACTTGGATCGATCGGGATAATTGCTTTAGGAAGACTATCATCATACTCCTCTAGCATGGCATACTGAACTTGATCGGGGCAAGCAGTCGCTATGGTGTGGTTGGCCTTGTGTAATTCTCCCGATATATGGTCGTATCTTTCAGCCAATGCCCTGAATGCCCGGTGTGCATCTTCCACAAAACTTATCAATTCTGGTCTTCTTTTGAAGTACAATTCTGCTCTCTTGGCAAAGGAATCAGCATCTGCATCAATGAGCTTGAGCATTGATTGAACTACTTTATCCATCTCTGCAGTAATGAATGTTATTGGTGAGACAAATCGAATATGAAGATTGGTAAATCAAGATTTTGTTTGCATACAGAGCACAAAAGAAAAACATATTATTCAAAAAGAAGAATGATGTATTTAGTTTCTTTCCACTAATTATAGATTTACAGGCCGGAGTCAATAATTCAGGAGATCAATACTCAGCCATATTTATCACCAAAAAAGTCGGGTCATGTTTTAGATCAGAGTTCGGTACACTTGCCGATTGTTTATTCATTATGTGCCATCTGTGGAAAGGAAATTTATAACGACAAGCTCTCTTCCAACCATTTGGCGTTGACTACGTATATATATGTGCATCGTCAACAATGACACTTGCCCTCCCTGATGGATGCTCTCGCACACTGTGTGCCAGCTCACTTGAACAACAAATAAGAGACAAAAATCTTTGGTAGGCAGTAGGTCGTAAAAATGGAAATGAATAGCAGAATATTATTCCCCGACAGCAGTAGATCATCCACTGATATTTTTAAGGTTTGAGTAACCAGACGTACGTTTGCATTTTTGCTGCAAATACGTAGCCACGTTACTGATTGTGCATAGTTGTACACAAACTATGTTGTACATTTCCATTTACAGTTGAGAGTTGGGAAAGCCTTTGACCTTCATTTCATAAAAGGTCTTTCCCAGCTCGAAGAAAATGCTACAAATTATCTCACACAGCACTTCAATTGATCAAAGTTTGTTTCTTCTCTCTCTCTCTCTTCTTGTTTAATCTTGATCTTGCTTTTCCTCCTCAAATAATCGAAGTTTTACCAAACCAAAATTTATCGCCAACAAAATTAAAATCTTCTTCTTTTTTTTCCCTAAAGAGTTTTTTATCTTTAACTCTTCCATCGTCAAATCCCGAAAAAACAAAACAAAATTTAAAACCTTAGAGAGACCTTATGCATTGTATTCTCTGATTCTTCCCTTGGAGAAAGAGCAAAAGAAAATTCCGAGCCGTTTGAAAAAGGCATGTATATTAACTTTCATTAATGTTGAGAGTTGCCCGAAGGGAAGAAAATAGAGCGGAAATGAAATATTCGCCTAAAAGAAATTAAAGAATTATCCGTTTCGTTTTTCCATTTTACTCAGATGGAATTAAAAGGGAGAAAATACTTTCATTTATTTGCGTTGCTGGCAAATGTGTTTATTGTCCTCTTAATTATTTCCTCCCAAGTAAACAAGAGAAATGGACGGTTTCATTTCGTTTCTTTTTCCTTTTTTTTTTTTTTTTTTTTTTTGTTTTCTTCTCTTATTTCCATCCTAGCAAACATAACATAATCATTGGAACGAAAATGAACGATGAATCGGTCACGGAAAGGATAAAGAGTCGACCTTGAAGGCCGTTGTCGAGCCATTTGGACTGCTTCGTCCGGACGTGGCTCGCCCACCACCACGAGTAGGAATTGGTCGCCGCCCTCTGCAGCATCTCTCTGCCCTCGCTCCTGCCTCCGTCTTGTTCTCTTCCCTCTCCCTTTCTCAGGCGATGATGGAAGAGAGAAAAGAGGAGGAACCGAGGAAGGAAGGAGGAGGAGACGAGGGGGAAAGCGTAACGGAGAAGGAGAAGCAGTGTTTTTGTAGCTGCATGCTAATTAAAGAGGGAAATAGCGGAGGAGAAGGGAGAAGAGGCATCGCAACCTTCGGAGTCGTCTGCGTTGTCGCTGGTTAAACAAGGAAAGGTCACAAGACTGATCGGAGCAGAGCGACATGGCGAACCAAGTAAAAAAATTTAAATATGTAATAAAATTAAAAATCGATATAAACTATTAATACTATAAAATATAATTCTAATGCAATGTTAATAGTACTATCGTAAAATCATAATCTAAATAACAAAAATATTGGTTGCTATTCCATAGTTATCTAAACTTATCCATTTATATGTAAAATGGCTATAAAAATCTTGACATATTGATATCCAAGTCTGAACTATCAAAATAATTAAGTAGATATCCAAATCAAACTCATTTAAAGCAGATCGATCGCGCGTATATATATATATTGGCTCGTTTTGGGAGACAAAAACATGTCTTCAATCGGTCGCATGCTGCACTCCTGCCTCGGAATCTAATTAATGAAAAATGGGCTCGACATCTAAATTCAGTCTGTTTAGATTTATATATTATATTGTAACCAGAGGGTGAAGAATAGGAGGATGCTGCATGCCGCAAATCTGCAACCTCCTCGTCCATGTTCGCCATTAATTAAGGAAGCTGATCGATCGAGTGCGAGAGTGGATCGAGATAAATGGAGTTGAGCTTGCAGAATAATAATATAGCAGGTTAATTGATTCAATAATTTGAGCTAAATTAATACTTCTCATTCTGCACGGAACGACAATTAATTAAGAGTATATGTATACGCATATACAATCAAATTACAAGAAAAAGGAGGCATTGCGTGGAAATGTATATGTAAATTGATACAATCAAATTACAAGAAATAGGAGGCATTGCGTGGAAATGTATATGTAAATTGATACAATCAAATTACAAGGAATAGGAGGCATTGCGTGGAAATGTACATGGAATCTAGACGTCCCCGGCCCCATGCAACCAACTAAATTAAGTGATGTAGGCAAGGTAGCAGAATGGATGATCTCATAGGCACGGTTAAAAAAAAGGTGGACAAAGAAATTGAATGAGAAAAAACTTTGCAAATGAAAGAATCCGTCTCTAAATTTAAAATGAAATCAATTTTATTAATCAAAATTAATAATCAATATTCTTTACACGATACTTAATCCGTGCTTAAATATACTAGAAAAGAAAAAAGTTTACAGTTAACAAGATAACTTCGAAACAAAATAAGAAAAGTTCAAAATCAATAAAAAATAATGAAATCTTAAATTTGATGCAGCATGCTACGGACGATCATGGTATAGTCCACAGTCAAGTTGTGGTGTGGATTGGCCCATAATCAGACAATGATTTGAACCATGGTCATGGTGAGGACCACGAGCAAGTCGTGGTCTTTATTGAATGATCTCTTTTGAGCCATATAATAGTCCATGTCCGTGGAGGTGGCCACAAGTAGATTGACAAGGGTTATGGGGGTGTCGAGATTCTTATTGAAGATCTTAATTGCTCTTCGTTAGGACTCAGAGGAAGCAAGGTCGTATCACAAGATAAAAGTTGATCAAATTATTGAATGCACCTACATTAGATGCTTGAGGTTGAAAATAACTCTTCTTCGAGTTTGAACCATTCGCTCTTGGGAGAGAAGTTTTTTACGAATGACCAACTTCTCGTGGTCATTTTTGTAAAACTCTTCATCATTGTTATACTTGTCATAGACAGGATCGCCAATGTCTTCTTCAATCAGCACATGTAAGACTACTCCTTCGTATTTTCGTGTCCATCTCCATAAAGTTCATTGTCATCATCATATTCTTCATAGAAGAGGGGTCGTTTATGTCTTCTCCAATTAACATATTGCACTCGGTGCTTTTTTATTCATTTCTGTACACGACTTCATCAATGTCATTATTGCTGTAAACGAGATCTCTCGTATCTTCTTCAATTTCAATGTTATTGTCATGGATGGGGTCTCTGATCCATACCATTATTTGTGACCACAGTGTTCAGGATGAAGTGAGTTTTTACAACTTAAGATAGAGTGTCGATCAAATACTTTACGGTCTTCTCAATCTCACATTGTCAGACGATGCTTAGATAATTCCACGACTTATCTATGTAGATCCTTGATGCGCTCGTAGTGTCTTCGATCCTAGTGTAAGGCTGGAATCGGCCTATCACAACCATGACTACGACAATGCCCCATGAATCGCTGAGATAATTCCATGATTTATTCTTTGTAAATCCTTGATGAGCTCGTAGAATCTTCGATTTTGGTGCAAGGCTTCACCGGTCGAAACTTGTCTATCACGATCATGATCATAACCACGACGTCTCTCCATAGATCTAAGACTTTGATACAAATTGATGCAGAGGTAGCGAAATGTGTGATCCTTTCCATGAGTACTATTGTTAAAATATAGGAGAGCAGAGTAATCGAAGGAGGAGAAACTTCACAAACGAATAGGATTCATCTCTAAATTTAAAACTAAACAAACGAAAATAACTTTATTAATCAAAACTAGGGGTGTTCATTCGGTTAAAACCGAACCGACCGAACCGATTAAGATCGAAACTGAATAAACCGAAATTTTTTTAACTAAACCGAACCGATCGAAATTTTTCAATGAACCGAACCGATTTTGTAAAAAAAAAATCGATTTTTTCGGTTAAAAACCGAAAAAAAAAACGATTGTTTACCACCGGTCATTCTTGTGATACATCGATCATTCGGTGGAATAACTGATCGATGTGATACATCGATCGATCAGTATCAGACAATTGCGTCGAGCACAGAATGTTTTTAAGTCGACTAATGACGCAAATCAATCGACTGATGGTACAATCGATCGATATATAACATCATCGATCGTGATTGTATCGATCGGTAGAAAGTATCGATCGGTTAAGCGATCGATCGTTTTCCAAATGAATTTTCAATGATTTCAACTAGTTCTTGAACTAATTCTATATTAAAACACTAATTTGATGTCATTTCATACATTTAATGAATATATACGATTAGATATAACCTATATCTATTATGTGAAACCTTAAATTTACACGATTTATTAGAATTTAAAAAAAAAATACCTCCCCTATATTTATATAAGTTATTTTCCTGTACATTCTTAAATTTCAACATTAAAATTTAAAACATTCAATATTACACAATAACATAACTGTTTAAATTAAATATATTATACATGTCAACAAGAGCACAACTATACAAAACACAATTTAATAAATGTCAACACATCAAAATTTATAAAAATATCTCGTTAAAATTAAAACATTCAAGCAATCAAGCTGCTAACATAGCAATGAAACATATAATTTTAACTTTTTTACATTTCAGTTATAGCCTTATAGAACATGTCAAATATCAAAATGAATACAATGTATCCTTAGATCTTGAGAGTTGACACTTGAGACTTGAGAGTTGACTTGAGTCCTTGACCCTTCCTTCACTCCTTGACTGAGTAAGTTGCTATGTTAACTTACAAGGAGAGTTGACTCCTTGTAAGTTGTGACTTGATTTCAGAGTTTAAAGTTTAAACTTGTTTGCGTCACCACTTGTGTTTATCCTAATAAATAATGATCAAGAAGTACAAATTTATTATTACTATTTGAACAAGATAATTAAAAAGTAAATACACTTGTAACTAAATTATAATAATTGAAGCATACCATGAAGTAGTTAATTACACCTCAATTGGTGTTGTCGAAGAAGACGAATCCAATATTACTTTTGAGAACTCTGACAAAAAAGTATAACATGATACAAGTCAAATAAATTAATACTCTATATATTTTTAATTGTAAACAAATAACTAACTATAAATAAAAGCGTCGCTTTCAAGTTTTTCTACATCTTCTAAAATTTCTTGACATTAATTGGCACGAAACTTAATCGAAGCCAATCTTGAGTCTACAAATCGGACTTTCTACCACTCTAGAGTCAATGAACTCTGAAACAATCAATGCAAACCACCGATCTTGGCGGATTCTGAAGCAACTGTTGATATTGGAATGACTAACACATCACGAGCAATTTGAGCAAGTATAGGAAATCTATGACAATTTTGTTTCCACCATCCCAAAATGTCAAAAGTCTCACAATATTCTTCAACTATTTCATTCAGATACTTATCTAATTCTGACATATTGCCATCACCAAAAATTTGTACCTTTTGTTTCTTATACTTTGCAAAGATTGATTGCCTTTTCAAATCTATTTGACTCATATTTTTAGGCACGATGTCGCTATCACTGATTAATTAACTGAAATTTTTGAGGTGTTACTTTGAGGCTCTATTTTCTCCTTATAATTTTTGTACAAAGCAAACAAAGTCTCCTTTATATTCTTTCCTGCTATTGCACCCTTTTCATCTCCATATAACTCAATCAATATAAATTCCAAAAAATCTAATTTATGTCTTGGATCAAGTATCACTGCAATATAAATCAATTTATTCATTTTCTTTGGATCTCCCCAATATTTGTCAAATTTCATTTTCATTCTCAATCCCATTGAATACACATCAGGTTCATCACTATCTTGCCACTCCTTTAATATGGAATGAATAGAACTGATTTCATGTGCAAAAGTGTTAGAAGTGACATATAAAGATCCTGAGACTTTTAATGTTAACTCATAAAAAACTTGCAACAGAGATGCAAAGAGTCTAATATTATTCCAATCAGCACTAGTTGGCTTCCCATCAATAGTCTGTAATTCTATTTGGACATTCCCGTCTAGTCCAAATATCATATCTCCATTGCCATTCACAACAACACCCCAATCTATATGTTGAAGATACAGTCTAAAGCATGGGTCTTGTTCATCAAACCTATCAAAAGCTCTTTCAAATTTTTCCGCTACATTCAACATCAAATAAGTTGAATTTCATCTGGTTGGTACATCCAAACACAATGATTTTTTACTTTCAATTTTTTCAATTTCTACACATTCGTTGAACTTGCTTAATCTAGAGGGGGATTGCAAAACATATTTAATAGCATTCCTGACTCTCATCACAGATGGATTTATATCTTTCAAGCCATAAACAACAATCAAATTGATTATATGAGCTACACATCTCATATGAATGAATTCACCTTTTAAAATAGTAGAATCCCAATTAACCATCTTTTTCTTGAAACTATTGACAGCGACATCATTTGAACTTGCATTATCAACAGTAATAGTGAAAATTCTATTAATTTCCCAACCTCTCAAACAATTTTCAATAGCTAAACTGATGGTCTCGCCTTTATGACTTGTAATTAGACAAAAATTCAAAATTCTTTTATGCAGCTTCCAATCTGTAGCGATAAAATGAGCAGTCAAACACATATAGTTAATTTTTTGAATCGATGTCCATGTATCAGTAGTCAAACAAACTCTTTGTGTCGAATCATGCAACAGACTTTTCAATTTTTCCCTTTCAATTTTGTATAATTCAAGACAATCACGTCTGTTGTCCCATCTCGAAGGAATTCTAAACTTTGGACATACCATAGACATAAATGCTTTAAACCCTTCTCCTTCTACAAATTTAAAAGGCAATTCATCCATGATAATCATTCTAGCTAATGTTTTTCTAGATGCATCCTGATCAAATTTCCAAGAAATAAGAGATCCCTCACCCTGTTTTGCACCCACTTGAAAACTCAACTGTGTTTGATTTGTTTCAATAGCATGAGGATGTTTCTTGCATGAGGTCATATGAGATTTTAAACTTGTTGTTCCATTCTTGTACGGATCACAAAAAAACTCCTTATCACAATAATTGCATTTGGCTTTAATCTCATTAGCGACATTGGTAAACTTCATAAAATGCTCCCATACCTCACTTCTTGGTTTGATTGTTTTCCGTTTGCTTACTTTTTCTGTCACAGATGGTCTTGTACCTACTGAAGATCCAGATTGTGACATTGAACAACTATTATCAACATCCATATTTGAAAGATTTTCTTGCATTGACATCTAAAAAAAACATACAATTCATTAAAAAAATTATATATAACTATTTTACTAGATTAGCAATTTAGAATTATAAACAAAGTATGCCCCTAAACCTAAAATTTTTACTATTCATGAATCATGATCATCGTCAGTCGTCGAAAATTGAATCATAAAAATAACTAAATAAGTATAGTAAAACAACTAAATAAGTATAGTAAACTAACCGTTGATCGTCGAAAATTGAAAGGGTGTGGGAAGCAAAGTCGTCGATGTGCGAGTGGAGCCTAGGAGAGGAGACGGAGACGGAGACGAAGACGGAGAGAATTAGGGTTTAGGATAGACAGATACAAAGAGTGGACTGACGGAGGCCGGAAAGAGGGCTTAGGAGAGTTGGCGAGAGGCTGAGAGTGAAAGGTTAGGGTTTAGGGAAGAAAATCGTGATTTGTGGTTTCACGAATCACGATTTTAGACAAAATCACGATAAATCGATCGATGGCTAAAATCGGTCGATCGATTGGACTCATCGATCGTGATTTTAGCCATCGGATCGACTAATAAATATTCGTGATCGGATATCATCCGTTGAGAGGTACAATGATCGATATCTAAAATCGATCGATTGGACCATCGATCGTGGGAAAAAATCGGTTAGTTCGGGTAAATCGAATTTTTCCGGTTCAAATCCGAAACCGAACCGAAAAAATCGAATAAACCGATATTTTTAAATAAAAAACCCGAATTTCCGATTGAACCGAACCGAACTTGAAAGTTCGATCGGTTCGGTCGGTTTTTTCGGTTTAACCGACCGATTGCACACCCCTAATCAAAACTAATAATCAATATCCTTTAAATGAGACTTAATCTATGTTTAAATAAATTAAAAAAAGAGAAAAACTCACAACTAATAAGATAAATTTGAAATAAAATAAGAAAAGTTCAAAATTCTTAAAAAATAATGAAACCCTAAATTTGATGGTGACGTATTATGATCAAGATCTGATTCACGATCAAGTGTGATGTGGACCGCAATCGTGAACTGACCAATGGTCATGTTGTAGTTTGAACCACAACTGTGATGAAGATCACGGGTAGACCATGATCCCTATTAAATGACCCTTATTGAGTCATGGAATAGTTCACACCAATTGAGGCGTTAAACTTCATGAATTATCCATCGTGTGAAATTAAAGGATTTGATTACCTTCAGTTTATATATATCGTGAAAGGTCGACTGTTTTTTAATCGAATCCCCAAAGAATTTTTGTCCCAAGACGGCGCATATTCACAGCGGAGATAAACAGCAACTATTAATGCCAATCAGATAATTAAGCGGTTTGACTAGTAAATCTCTAGTTGAATTGGTCGATCCAATCCAATTCTCGAAACGCCAGGGACCATTGGAATTAATAATGTTGGCCAATTCGTCCTTTTAAGGTGGTCTTGTTCTTGCCAACCCTCGGGTAATGAGCTCTGGTATTTTTTTAGCTATGTCCCTTCCTGTATCGTGTTGGTTTCTTCATTAATTGCTTTATCGTTCACTCTGGGATGTTTCATATTAAAACACCATGGCTAATGGAAGCGCAAGTACACTAATAACGTAACGATCACAGCTTAATTAAGAAGGAATTCATGAAATAACTTTCAGCATAGATCAAAAGCAAACTTTGCCACACTTTCTTAATCACGTCGAGACGAAGCGGATCGATTGAATGGAGTTAGAAAGGTGCTGAAGCCCGAGGAGGTGATTGCCAGAACTGCGCATGCTTCACCTTGGAGATGCTATTGAGCACGCCCAGCGGCGTCACGTCTCCCACCACAGTCACCTTCTTCGTCGCCAAATCCACGCTGAAAGATCTCACTCCTGCTTCATCATCCAATTAATCCACGGTTAAGTGATGGATTTCCATATTTCAAGCACATAAAAAGAAAAAACTGAATCTAATTAATGGTCTCACCTTGCATCTTGGCTATGTGCCTCCTCACCTTCCCTTCGCAGCCTTTGCAATGCAGGGACACTCTCAGAACAACCACCTAATCAGAGACAAATCCAACCGACAGCAACATATTAAAACAAAGAAACGTCCAAATAAAATATGAACGCCGCTGGTTAAAACCTGATCTTGTGTTCTAGTAGAAGAAGACGGCCTCAAAACTGCCCCTTCATTGCCTCCTATTCGTTCCGATCTTGGTTTTTCTATGGCGAGGAAACTCGGGATTTGTACAGGATTTTGAGGAAATATATCGTAGTAAGAATCATCGAGTCTAAATCTCGAAGATTGCAGGAGATAGTGAGAAGAGTCGGCATCTGCTGAGCTCTTCCTCCTCGCTGCCTTCGAGTCAAAACTATGTCTTGTTCTTGGTCTGGAGGATGAGTTGGAGCGATCGAAGTGTGTCCTCTGTGGGTCTCTGAGATGGTGTGTGTGTCGATCGATTTCCCTTCGGGTGAAGGGTTGGATTGTGGATTTCTGGTGAATGGTGGAACAAGTGGCCAAGGAAGCAGGGGAAGAGCAAGAGAAGGTCATTCCTTTCATTTCTCTCAGGAGCAGGGGAGCCATGATTGGAGGAGAGAGAGCATGCGGGGTGTGGAAGAGGAGTGAGGGGAGAAGCTTCATTACAAGGTAGGGTGATGAGGTTTTAAAGTGGGAGCAAAGTAAGAGAAAAAAGTGGCAAGAAACAGGGGATGAGATTGAGGAGGACCAGGGACTTGGGTGGTGTGAACTGCGGATCTTAGTCGAAGATTTGGATTAATATAAATAAATAAATGATCAAAATGACTTGATTATCATTAGCTCGGCTTAAACCATATCATGATGTTAAATGTCTATCAAATCCTTGGCCTTGCTCACTCATCGATTAAGTTGACAGATTTTAGAAAATTTAAAGTGCTGGTGGACATATCAATCACAGCCGAAACCTTTCGGCCACATTGACCGTTGACTCGCATCATTTTGGCCAGGTTTTCTCGTTCGCAAACAACACCACCAACCAACTGTTCTTGGTTTAAATCTATCGAAGATAATTATATTACTCAGTGGGAGACAATTTTGAACACTTCTAGTTTACTTTGGCTGTCCTTTTTTTAAGCCTAATTTGCAGCAAAACATGTCCACTTGCAGTTCAATTGATTCTCGTCCTCAAGACAAATCTTGGGTGTGTTGGGATGTGAGAATTAATTTAAATTTTCAGTATCTTTCACGAGAATTTATGTCCTGAATTGACATTGAAGGATTAGATAAAGATTTTTTTTTTATCATTTATTATTTATGAAAGGTAAATAGTTTCTAAAGATGAATGGTATTTACTTTATCTTTTAGTTTTTAATTTTTAGAAAATGTGAAAAAATTTCTTAAACAAAATCAAGCCCATAGCATTCTTCGTGGTTTTTTACAGTGTTTAAAATTAAGTATATTTTCCCCCCATTTTTTCCTTTATTTATCTTATCTTTTGTTTTGTTTTGTTTTCTTTTTTCTTCCTCTGTCATATTTCACAACAGTATAAAATCATCAAATCTGTTTTCTAAGATTTACCAATTTAATAGATTAAAATATGTACTCCAATTTTAAAATTTTATATAATAATGGATTATAAATTATTCTAAAATGTATTAACTAAATATACAGCATGTAAATATGATAATGCACATTAAAATCGCAGTAATAAATGTGTCGTATTAAAGAGGACCTTCATAGTTTTAAAAAATATCACAGTTGATTATCATAAATTACTTCTTCGTATTAAAGAGGGCCTTCGTAGTAAATGTGTCGTATCAAAGAGGAACTTTCACGGCTACACTCAAATTACTTCTTCGAGGGAAATGCGCCAACTCACAATTTGCTATCATCATATATTGATTGCTAAATAATCATTACTAAGATCCTCGATCGGATCGGCTGAAGACGTTTCACCTAATTTTAATTAAAAGGAGAGGAAAATTTTTTTGTACGAATTGACAGTAAATTAATAAACATTTTATGTATTAATATTAATAGAAGCCAAAGAGATACTTTTTGCCTGCCATAATTAATCCAGATTAGTCTCCCACTAAATATTGGAATCTGATGCTCTTTGGCACTACTAATTTAAATATGAATTCATTGACTGAGATTAATTTTCTCTCGTGGAAGACACTGTGTATATATATATATATCCTAGTTCCAACAACAACATTGGTGATGCTTCACAAAAAAATTATCATTAATTATATGCAAAAATGTGATAAGGCAAGTAGATATTAAACTTTTAGGAATATGAAACCTATTCTATTAATAATAGTCAACTTTAACCCTTTCTTTTCATCAATTCAACTTTATCATTTCTTCTCTTTTCCCACTCGATCTCTGGTTATTCCTCCTCCAATCTACTTCAAATCGACACCATGCATTATTGTGTTTCAGTCTTATATCAGCTATAATATTATTGTCTAAAGATCCTTCATGTGGACTGGCAAATGGGTTTGCTTTGAGGAGTCTAAAGAAGGCAAATAATATGTTATTAAATAGGAACAGATTCCCACATTCCATGGAAGTAACCATGTCTCATGATGATAACTTAAAAAAATTAGTCCAAACATACTGAAACTTACAAAAGAAGGCTAGAAAGTGGAGGCGATGAGTTCATAAACAAGACAATTGCTGTCATTGTGTAATTTGCTGGATGAAACTTTTGTGAAGTTTCGACAAATAGGAGGGCATGCATGTGGATATCGTTGTTGAAGAAGATATATAGGTAGTATACAGCACTAAATTTCTGATAGTCGAATCATTACCCTGTTATTAATTTGCTAGTTGAAACCTCATGATTAAGCCTCAGCATGCTCAGAGTATTTGCAGAGTAATGATGCATCCTGATAGGGATCATCTTCCTTTAATGATCATCCACTTTGGTCGTCTGATATATTTGAGACCTCAGGGGCGACAGATCTTTAATTTAAGATTTACTGAATATATATCGTGATGTGCAATGGTCCAAAGATCGACTTCTCGCGTAATTACAACTTATAATTAAAAAGTGTGACAGTTTTATCGAGTTAAGCGTTTGAGTAGAGATGGATTTAACAGATGCATGGAGATAGAATTAATTACACGAGGAATATTTAAGTGATAGTAAACCTCTGCAAATAGAAGACGACGATCCTCTTAAAGAACAAAGGAAATGCTCGATCGCTCATGATAATTCCGTCGATGAATAGAAAATAACCACAAATCAGATAGATTCAAGGTGAAATATTCTAATTCCAACTGCGTCCTCATATATAAGAATATATATACCTCAAATCAATCTTGCCATCGGCAGCTATTCATCGATCTCATGCTCCGTAGATCATGTAGTCGATCTATCAGGTTTCACGTCAGGTATATTCATTTATCATATGAAGAAAATATTATTAAGGAAATAAATTCATTCCTAAAAACAAAATTACAAAGCGAAGAAACGCACGAGAGCAGTTATAGTTTTCTTGCGGAGGACCATTAACGGCTAGCTGGAGTATGATATCCTCTCTCTCTATATATATATATATAGCCAATTCTATCTCAGATCCAGTCCAATTTTTAAAGTAGAAAAATATATATGAAATTTTAGTTATTAAAAATTGATTAATTTCGTGATAAAATCAGGAGGAATATGGACATAAATTAGTTTGAGCGGGTAGCCAGCCTTTAAACGGTAAATGGGCCGACTTAATTCTGTATCCACGTGATATAAAAAGTTGGCTACTAGCTAGGCATGATTAATGGTCAATTATTGCCTGACCCAACTAGAACTAATGGCTAAAAGCGAGGTAAACGGCGTTGATCGCGTTTCACAAACTTGGCTCAGCATTGTGCGCGACCTTAATCATGCAATCTTTCCTCTTTATAACTAAGTTAAACTATCACTTAACACAAAAATTAGATTGTTATCTTTACTTGAATGTTTACAAGTGTATCAGGTATCTTCAAGTATAGTATAATAAACCACGGTTTATCAAACAGTGTTTCTGGAGTTTAGAATTGTTCAAAAAATATCTCATACTTTCATATTTATCAAATAGTGCATTTAATTTTCTTTTTACTCATTAGTGAAAAAAATCACCACTTATGACCTTTGGAATTTGAATTTGCGTCGCATGGTGGTGCAATCTACATTGTGGTCTTTGAATTCTGATTCCAACACCATTATGGTGCTGGAATTTGAATTCCCAACATCACAATGGTGGTGCGTGCAATTTCAGCACCACTGGAATTTGCAATCTCAACACCATAGTAGTGTTGGGAATTCAGTGCGCTATTTCTGAAGGGTAAAAAGGAAATTAAGTGCACTATTTGATAAATATGAATCTGAAGACGTTTTGGACAATTCAAACTTGAGCGTTGTTTGCCAAAGTAGGTCTTTGATTTCTAATTCACACCACTATGGTCTTTGGAATTTCAATTCCCAAGATCATGATAGTGGTGCGATTCAAAGACCACCAGGTCTTTGGAATTTAATCTCAAAGATCATAGTAGTCTTTGAGAATTGATTTTATTTTTGAAGGGTAAAAAGAAAATTAAGTGTGTTATTTGGTAAATATAAAAGTATGAGATATTTTTTTGGACAATTCTAAACTTCAGGAGCATTGTTTGATAAATTATCATATAATTAATACATGCATTATAATTGTTGCGCAAAAATATACCCTTTGTGCTTTCAAATTGCTCTTTCACCCTTGTTGATTCTCCTCCATTCCCGTGGAAGAGATTTATTTCTTAAATTCCAAATTATCTTCTCCCTTATATAAAAGTTTCAAAACACATTCAAAGTTTATATATTGGACTACAAAATCTAAACATTTCTATATAGAATACACTGTGTTGAAAAAAATTTTGCCGGAAAAGATATATATCTGAATGGAACTCTATCATTTTAAAAAGGAAGCATTTAATTTTTATCTTAAGATTATAATTAACTAAAAAAAAAAAAAAAAGCGTTTTTAACTACTCGAGCAAAAGTATGCCCACTAATTGAACAAGAATAGTTGTTCGTTAATTAATAATGAATAAAGACTAATTAGGAGTGTGTTGATTATTACATCACTAGCTAATTAATTGAAATCTTTATTTTCATTATGATTATTTTGTCGTCTTGAACCCCAATAAGATGACAAACTCGATCATCACCAGAGAAGGAGATGTCTTGCTCACAATATTTTTAAGACGATACTAACAATTATGATATATATTTTTTTAGTTATGTGATTACTCATCTGTCTATTTGATTTTTTTATAAAAATAATCAAAGATATTGTATGATCATGTTTTAGTTTACCCATATTATCAAAGTGATAAATAATAGATAAAATTATTATATAATATAAAATTATTATATCACATTATTTATATTCATATTTTATTTGTTAAAAATATTTAATCAATCCTTAATCTTATAAAATTTATATCTCATATAGATATTTTTTTAGAATACACCTTTTAAATTTTATAAAATTTATATAATTTGTAGTTTTAAAAAAATTTTATGTCATAATTTTAGATTAGTAAAAGGTCATGAGAGCTCTCTGATCCAAAGGTATTTTTTTTCATAAATGTTTTGAGATCTATCAGAGTTTATCATCATTCTTTTTTTAATAGTCGGACGATGGATTTATCGTCACATTGTGAATGAATATCTTTTTAATATTTCAAAAAATTGACCCCACTAATTAAAAAAAGGCTTCTTTTATTTTTTACCCTATATTTTTCACTTAACTACTATTAATTGATCGATTAAAATATACTCATAATAATAATAATAATAATTATTATTATTTTAGAATATACTCTTAGGAAGTAGATACGGCGGCCAGTTTGAGTAGGGTAGATAAATAAGTTGCTTCCATGGATCTTAACCGTCGAAATGAAACAAAAAATCAACGTTCTGATGACGCCCAACGCATCAATCCTTGACTCCGCTATTACATCCAATCAAATTACAGTACTTTTCCCTATATATACCAAAGCAATGTTAGCGAGAACCTTCATCGCTTGTGTTCTCAGTTACCGCCTTAACCGAAACAGAGATTCTCTAGGTTTCTGTTTTTGGAATCTCGATGGCGCCGAAGGCCGAGAAGAAGCCGGCGGAGAAGAAGCCCGCAGCTGAGAAACCGGCGGAGGATAAGGAGAAGAAGGCGGAGAAAGCCCACGCGGAAAAGAAGCTCAAGGCGGAAAAGCGCCTCCCCTCCAAGGACGCTTCCGCCGGCGACAAGAAGAAAAAGAAAGCCAAGAAGGGAACGGAGACCTACAAGATCTACATCTTCAAGGTGCTGAAGCAGGTTCACCCTGATATCGGTATTTCGAGTAAGGCTATGTCCATCATGAACTCCTTCATCAACGACATCTTCGAGAAGCTCGCCCAGGAGTCCTCCAGGCTCGCTCGCTACAACAAGAAGCCCACCATCACATCTCGAGAGATCCAGACGTCTGTCCGGTTGGTGCTTCCCGGTGAGCTCGCCAAGCACGCTGTTTCTGAAGGGACAAAAGCGGTTACCAAATTTACGAGTTCTTAAGAAGTTTTTTTCAATGTATGTGACTGGGTATCCGGAATTTGCCTTAGAAATTTAGCGCGGCGTGTTCCATGGTTTATTTTTACGACGGGAAGGAAAATTTGTTATGATGGAATGGACTGCTTTCCCAAGTGCAGAATTTCTACATGGTTCTCTAGATCTCTAATTTATTCATCGGTACTATTATTATTTTGAAGTTTTGTGTTCTACTTTAGATATTATTTATTCGTTGCGCTTTGCTGTCTGCTCATCATTTGTGATTTTGATCTCTCAGCGTGCTGCAATATTTCTGGTAGATTTTAGCTTTTGCTCTCTGATTGTTTAATTTGTAGTGGTTAAATCAGGTGATGCAGTGATTCTTTGTTTCCAGGGATTAAAAAGCACTAATTTGCTGTCTATGAACGGTGTTGCCCTATCTTGTCTTCTGATACTTTTGACACCCAACCTTTTTCTCAATAAATCTCTTTATCGTCTACAATTGTTACATGCTTTCTAAGGTCTGTTTGATCCAATATGTTATGATTTGTTGCTGAACTCAACTATTTTTTCTAGCAGTTTCCTTGATCATTGTATTCTTGCATCAACTTTGCCTGAAGATTTTGTGCTCCAAGGTGGTGTTCATGTTTTCTAAGAGCCAAAAAGAATTTTTGATACTGCGAACTTTAGAAGTGAAAAGAAAGTTAGCCAAAGAGTTGCATTTCTACCTTGTTCATTTGAGTTACTGTGGAATGCGGCTGCTTCATGCTGCTGAAAGTGGTGGACAAAAATAAAATTCTAGATTTAATAGGTGAATTGATGCCAAACATTTTAAAGAGATAAATATTAAATAGTGTTATTGATTGTTTTATATTCTTTAAAAAACTATATATAAAAGGACAGGAACGAGACCATCTCCACCTTTCCTTTTCTTTGATTTTGCCTATGCATTCTACGCTTGTAACTTCGTGGGAGATTGTGGTTTGGTTGATCTGGCGGTGTCATACTCCGTTGACCATCAACTTTACCTGCTACTGCATGTAACAAAAATCATTTTCAACTAGTGCATGAGAATTCGGACTGAAAAATTGTTAGAAAAATCATTATATACTATCATCTTAATCTATTTATTGTCGGAAAAATTATGTAACATAACCTTTCTAATACTATATATATATATATATACACACACGCGATATGATGAACCAACCGAATCACGAGGCCAAGAGGATTCGCTGTGAGAAGCCCCTGATTCACCTGCTCCTCGATTGCGCCATTACTTATATCTTTGCCACACCGTCCGTCGATCACGTCTGCCATGGCCTTCCTTTTCCTCCTCCGCCGGTGGCCGCTCCTCGTCTACGCCACCACTTGGACCGCCCTCATCTCCGCCACTGTCTCTCTGGTGGTCTTCTCGCCGGAGGTAGCCTTCGTGTGGGCCCTCTCGCCGGTCTCCTCCTTGCCGTCGTGCGGTGCGGCATCAGTCCGGCTCCCGATGGATGGCTCTCCGAGTGAGGTGGTATGCGTGCCTGCCTACCTCTTCGACCGAACCGCCGGCGACGCCGTCATCCCGCTGCTGTACGCTGTGGCGATGCTCGCGGCCTCCGTGAGTGTCATGCGCGCCGTTGGGCTGTGGGAAGACGAAGAGGAGGAGGAGGAGGAAGAGGCGATCCGGTGGCCGTAACTAAAATCATTGAAATATTCGGTGCAGTAGAATTCAAATACTCATTTTAAAACCTAAATCATTGAAATTACTAATGTTATAAAAATAAAATTAGAGATTAAATTATTGGGTTGATAGTTCAAATAGGATTTAACTATATTAAAAAAAATTGTATTATAAAATAGTTTACTATTGGTATTAGGCTTAATTATAAAGTGTTTTTACCTCGCAATATGAGATTAGCGAAATGGTTAAATTTTAAAAAATTAAAATAATGGATTGAGGCTTAATGGGCGTTTGTTGATTATGGGCCTACCCAGTTACAGGCGTCCAATTATCTACAAGTGCGGCCCAAGTTGTTCCCCTTCTATAGTTTTTACTCTTTTTCTATACGGACGCGGTACTGAACGCACAAATGACCTAATAATTAACCGCATGCCGAAAAAGAAAAAAAAAAAAAAAAAAGTCACGCCAAAGCGAAGGAAGGAACGAGAACCGAAAAGGGCTGCGAGTCCAGATTGCATCGCCCTCCGTTACCTGAATTCAATGCCGATTACCCTGATCGCTAGGCATTTCGTGTTCTAGGATTTCCATCTCTCCTCTCGATCATATCCGAATCTTGCATCTGGATCGATGGCGGACGCCTCCGCTACCCGCCGCCTGCGCCAGCTACAAGCACAGCCAGGGAACAGGACGTGCGCCGACTGCGCCCAGAAGAACCCGCAGTGGGCCTCCGTGTCATATGGCGTCTTCATGTGTCTCGAATGTTCCGGGAAGCACCGGGGCCTCGGCGTTCACATTAGCTTCGTCCGATCGGTCACGATGGACGCCTGGTCGGAGGTCCAGCTAAGGAAGATGGAGGTCGGAGGAAACGATCGCCTCAACGCTTTTCTCGCTGAGTACGGTGTCTCCAAGGAAACAAACATCGCCGTCAAATATAACACGCGGGCTGCAGCCGTGTATCGCGAGCGGATCCAGGCCCTCGCAGACGGCCGCTCGTGGCGTGATCCTCCCGTTGTCAAGGAAACACTCGGTTCAGGGGCGAAAAATCCTCCCCTGGGATCAAGCGCCAGCAAAGGTGGCAACTTGACGGGTGACGATGGTTGGGATAGTTGGGACAGCGAAAATTTGACATCGTCATCCGATATTCGGAGGAATCAATCGGTGGCCGATTTTAGGGTCGGAAGCGGAGGTGAAAGAGGGGCGCAACCGCCCTCCAGATCCAGATCAACAGAGAACATCTACACCAAGGGGCAACTGGAGGCATCAGCCGCCAACAAGGAGAGCTTTTTCTCGAGGAAAATATCCGAAAATGCTTCTCGTCCAGAGGGAATTCCTCCATCTCAGGGTGGAAAATATGTTGGTTTTGGATCGACACTACCATCTTCTGCTCAGAGGAACAACTCTTCGGGTGATCTTCTCCAGGATACTGTTTCCATTGTTTCTCAGGTGAAGGAAACTTAATCCTGTTATTCACAATGCTTATGTTTTTCTTTTTATATTTGAATGAGCAGTCAAGAAGAAGTCGTTATAGAGATAGAGTTCTAAGGTTCATGTTTTTAACTAGAAAGATTTATATCAGTAAATATAATCTGTTCAATCAGTTGTTAGTTTCTCATGATGGAAACAGTATTCCTTTGTTTTGTACATTTATATTTTACTTCTACCCTTGATTAGTTGAGCTTTTCAGGATAGAAGTTCAATTGTGCAGAAAATGATCTTGGTAATTGAAAAAACCATCATGTAGGTATCTTGGGATATTATCATCATGGTATCTCATACCTTTGCAGCTACTAGCCAACATTAGATTTTGTGTGGCATTGTATTTCTTGGCATATTCTTTGCCTTTTGGTGGTATATTGAATTTCAACCTATTATTTGGTTTAATAATAGCACGTTTACCATGGTTAAGCCTGTAAATCCTAACTATTTTGGATCAGGCAAATGGATCTTATCCCTCCATTAACTTATGTAAACTTATAACTTATGCATAGTTATCACTAATGGTATTCGTATCTTTTAATTTCACTTGCGATTGAGAATCAACACAAACAAATTGCCCAAGGATGATAGGATGAATAGTAGACAAGTCTGCATACTTTTTTAGCCAAGAGGTTGGACAACTAAGGTATCTAAGACCCATGGATGAAGAACTTATGGATGTATTACCCTTGTATCATCAAGAAATGATATGCTGTCATCAACAAGAATTTTGTACCATTACATATATGCAAGGATGAGTTTTCGATACCTCTTGAGGTTTATGGAAAATTATGAAGCCTATTTCATAATTGGATTCTATCTTTGGCTTAGCTGTATTTGATAAGAATATATGGCTTGATCTTGTTTATTTAATAGGGTATGGGTCGACTCTCTTTTATGGCTACCTCTGCTGTACAGTCGGCTGCTAATGTTGTACAAGCAGGCACAAAGGATCTAGCATCCAAGGTACCCTTCATTATTTTATTTTTTTGGCATATTCTAATTGCTTATGCTTTTTCATGCATAAAATGATTGAGCTTCTCTACTAAGTAATTGGCACTCATATGTGAACCCCTCAAATATTACTTGCTCCTTTGGTTAAATACATTTCTTTTGCGTTAAAAGCATAGAGCACCTTATTTTCAAGCCAACAAGGGTTTAGCATTGAGAGGAAAGGATACAAAAATTGGAGACTCTTTTTTGCTTCAAACTTGGTACGATAAACTGGTTTTTATGGTTGTTTACTACTCAAATCCATACCTAATGTTGAAGAAAAATTAGGTCTTAATACTTGATTTACTTAACAATTGAATTGTTGTAACAACCCTATCTCGGGTTTCCTTACAAAACTAATATCTTGGGCAAATATATATCATATTTACCATTACTGGAAAAATCTAATATTGCATATATATCCTTGTAAACCTATAAGTCTCTCATAAATACCATTAGCTTTTACCAATCTCATGTTAATTTATTTTTTCTTCTCTGCTTCTCTATTTTCATTATATTTTATTTCTTTTTTAACCATTTTTCTTAGTATTCAAATGCCATTCAAAATATCAATAAAAATACATGAAAAGATTAATTAATAATATCAATAGCCAACTAAATTCACTTCATATGATATTTAAAGTTAATTGGACAACATTGTCGATCATAATGATTAAGTTACTAATCTAAGAGAGATAAATTCATTAATGAAACATATACGAGATTTTTAACTTTAGAATGATATAGTTTTAAAAGTGAAGTGGCAAATGTACAAAATAGTAGATTTGTATTTTTTTTCCATATCAATTTGGATAAATTTCAATAACATATTGACTATTTTTATTTGTAACAATCACAGCAACATGCATCTGAGCTTAGAAAACAAATATTATCAAAAGGTTTACCAAAGTAATGCACATATGTTTCTAAATTTGTTTTATGAAATCCTTAATAGCTCTAGTCATATTTTAAATATACATATTCCCCATCTAAATACATATTCCCCATCTAAATTTTCTTTATTGTAATAGCTTAGCATAAAACAGATATTCAGGGACCTATGCAAGCTGTCATAATCCCATCTAGGATTGGATGCTTATTTTGGTTTATCCTCAAAGATCTGGAAGCCATGCCATTGGGTTGCAATTTTTTTTTCTGCTATATCTCCTAACTGTATTTACTTCTATCTTTCTATAGTATTATTGTAAAGTTTCAACTGAATTTCTTTCTTCACTTAATTAACTTGAGTATCATCCTGGTGAAAATTTTCACATTTCTGATACAGGTATCTGAAGGAGTTTATGATCAAAAAGTGAATGAAACTGTGGATGTGGTTGCCACAAAAACCTCAGAGATCGGACAGAGGACATGGGGGATAATGAGGGGTGTGATGGCGTTGGCGTCACAAAAGGTTGAAGAATACACCAAAGAAGGGATCAATTGGAAGGGGGATGATTGGCAATTGAAGGAACGAAGGAATGTTGGTAGTAATCCAGAATCTGGGCTGGTTAGCAGGTACCAGAATACTTCTGAAGATAATACAACCAGACGTTACAATTCCGCCAGTTCCTGGGATGATTGGGATGACAACCAAAAGAAGGAAGAGCATGGAAAGCAGAGACAGAGTAACGAAGGTTGGGCTGGCTGGGATGATGACAAAGATGATGAATATGAAAGTTACAATCGCAGCTCATCCAACACTACTAATCAGAACACGAAATCTGGTTTTGCATGGTCCGAAAGTGGTTTCCGCTGATGCCAATCTGTTTTCTACACCATTTAGCATCAAAAGCGTCGTTTTTGGTCAATCACTTTATTTTTTATTACTTGGGTATATTCCCAGTAGTCGCATCAGACAAGGATCATTTGCACTTTTTTGGATGTTTTTGCAAGAATAGTGATTCATTGTAATTGCAATTACCGATTTTGTTTTCTGACGCTTAATCCGCACCTTATTCTTTAGTTAATAGTTCATGCAATTGTGCATGTTTTTGAGATGACAAGGGGAAAAAAAAAGAAGCAAAATCTATAGTATAAATAACATAACATATACTATTAGTTATTACCCAACTATGATATAGTAATTTGTGGTAAGCATTTTCTAGTATCTCAGCTATCGTTCAGGATTATCTTAAATTTTATCTTCGTTGTCTATATTCGCTATTCTGTCTTCGTCTGTCCATTGAAAATTGTCAACGATTTTAAAGTAGTTTGCCATTTTTTTTTCTTTTTGAAACAAATCCCTTTAGTCTTGCTTTGACGAGTAAAAAACATGCATGTTGGATAATAAACTTGAGCCTCAAATTGTCTATATCCATTAAGCTACAGAGCGAGTTACTAACCTTTTTAGATTTTAACATCTTGTATTTGTGCATTAGTGATTCCAATGATGATTGGCTTCAAATTGTCTATATGATCCTATTTTGAAGTTTCTATGATTGGCTTCATCCAAAATTCAACGAAGATCTTCCCATCATAAGCTAAAATGATCATGTCTATAGGAGGGTCTTGTGATCAGCACGACAATAGAATTATACCAATGAGAATGATTAATTTTTGAAGATTATAAGTCTTTTGGAATGTTTATCTTATTACCATACTAATTTTGAGTTTGACAATATAGTCCCTATAATTTATCCCTATAATTTATCTCTTTTGTGCTAACTGTCGGATCGAATGATGGGACGCTAAGAACGAACAAAATGATCACACTACGATATCCATGAAATGAAACACTGACTTCAGTTGCTTATCACCGGCCCATGGCAAACACCAACTTCTTATTAATTCAGGTCGAATATCTCTGAAAAAGAGGTGGGTCTCAGTTTGCTTGCTTCTTTGGAACACCCAGACGCTGCCGGAAATCTTCCTCCATAAGAGGTAGCCCCTCACGCAGCGTGATCTTGGGCTCCCATCCCAGTAGTTCCTTCGTCTTTGTGATGTCTGGCTTCCTCTGCCGTGGATCATCAGGCGTGTTCTCCACAATCTTCAAAGGCACTTCGGGACCGATTAACTGAAGCATCAAATGAGATCACTTTAAAACCCATTAACTTTGATGAACATCGTAATCAGCACTAGAACTCGAAAGCATGACAAGGCGTACCTCTTTCACTGCTTCTGCAAGTTCCATCATTGTAAACTCGCCTGCACCGAGCAAAATATCAAACAATAGGTTATCTGGCAATGGTGAGGTCAGGATATCAGTTTGGGAAGTCTTTGTCCATTAACATGGCCAAATATGTTACCTGGGTTGCCTATGTTAATAGGACCAGTGTGGTCACCCTCCATAAGCCGAATAAGACCGTCAACCTTGCGTTTGAAAAGGTCACAAATCGAGCAATTAGTCAATATCAGTAAATTCGAAGAAATTGCAACTGCAGGATATGCACCATGTCAGAAACATAGCAGAAGCTACGGGTTTGTGTTCCCGGTGCTTGCACAGTTAATGGTTCACCCCTGTATAGGACACAACAAAATTGAGTAGACTTAGAATTCAGTAGTCAATCAAGGACGATTAAGAAAACTATGCTGACAACTTTACTGGGAGACATTAGGAAGGGAATATAAGCAGGAGTAGCTATATGATTCCAAGAGTAATACCGAATTGCCTGAGCAATGAAGTTGCTAACGACCCGTCCATCATCAATGTTCATGCGTGGTCCATATGTATTGAAAATTCTAGCAATTCGAATTTCTGATAAGAGAACAAAAGGAAAATCATAATTATCTGAAGGGTCTACTAGGACAATATCGTGCTAATATCTCCCATTAGTGCAATTGAATAACCCAGAAATTGGTAACAAGTTTTGGTGCACCTAGGCCATGCTGCCTGTGATAGTCGAACATCAAGGTCTCTGCAACACGCTTTCCCTCATCGTAGCAACTCCTTACACCTATGAGAGAGAAATCAGTTCTAACAATCACATAGACTCGAAAAATAATTGCAAAGATTAACAGATTCTTTAATGACACCGAAATATACAATTGAATTCTAGTTTCTTACAGTTAGATAATGTTTGTGGAAGTGGAAACAAAGCACCGAGGCATCTATTCAAATAATTATTTCAATGTTATAGAACCATTTTCTTGTTTGATAGTTCATTGTTCATAGTTCCCAGATGCATCATTGTGCGTGTGCCACACATGCTTTGGGGTAATATATTCACCGAGAAATGGGGATGGAACACAGACAAACACTATTTTCTAAGCCAAACTATAAAGGATTTCAATTATAGGAGAGAAACAGGGAGCCACTGTTTTGTCTTCATTTTCCTGATTTTCCATTTTTCAAATTTTTTGTATTAACTTTTTCTTATTTTTGACAAAGCTCAAACATATTTTCTGTAAAAAAAGAATGTTATCTGATAACACAAAAAAGTTGATGTTTTTTTTTTTTCAAATTTCAATTTGTTTTTTTTTACTTTAGAAAAACAAAAATATTGCTGTTTCATTATGGAATTTATTCCCTACCAATTGCAAATTTATGCTTTGCCTATAATATAAAAAAAACTGATGAATAACTAGTTTGCAATGAGAAACAGCATGTGGTGACTAGAAGGGGAAAGGTAACATTAGAATACTGTTTCTATACCAAGAAAGAAAATCAATCAGAGGCAAATATCTTTGGATGCTTAGACAAACCTATGGGATTAACATTGCCCCAATATTCTTCCTTTTGAGGATGCTCAATTGGATCTCCGTAAACCTCTGAGGTTGATGTCAGTAAGATTCTGCAAATAATTACTTATATAACAATAAGAATGTTGTCACAGCTAAATGTGCCAAATAGAATAGAAAAAATAATAAATGAACAACTTACCTTGCTCCAACCCTCTTTGCAAGCCCTAACATGTTTAAGGTGCCAATAACATTTGTCTTTATTGTCTGGTAAAATATTAAATTACAATGATCTTACATTTTTACTGTCCATGACCAAATATAACCTTTTAACAAGAAAAATGAACTGACAATATATGCCATTAATCTTGAGATTAGATATGACAAGTGCACAAAATACTAGCTAGAAAAATCAAGTGGGAGGATTAACTCTTTCAAAAAATAAAAAATAATTGTGCAAACTTCGACATTTGAAGGCATACCTTAACAGGATTGTACTTATAAAAAATTGGAGAAGCAGGACAAGCAAGATGATAGATCTGATCAACTTCCAGCAACAGTGTCTCTGTAACATCTACAGATAAGGGTAAATCGATTATAAGCTGTCAACAAAATCAACATAAATGCACAAAATTAAGACTAAAACATACACTCAGAACATATTCCTGGGCGCAACTGCACCAAACCAGGAAAGGTACAGAGAAGAATATGATGAACAAAACACAGCATAGTGAGAGACTTTGTAAATCATATTTTTATCTTTCTCGTCGTAATTAAAACCCATATATCTGGAAAATCTTAGAAAAACCTAAGCACACTTTCAACAATTAAGATATTAAGGTTGTTCAACGATATGGATTCTACAAGTACATGCCTTCATTACTAGGTCGATCAAGTTTGTGAAACATGGTAAATTATTGATAAATTTCTTCCAGTCTTTGGGGGTACGTCAATGTAGCAAAACATTAAACTTTTTTTTATCTCCACTCGTTTGGAGATACACATTCTACAATGACATGCCTTCATTCACAGGTCAATCAAGTTTATGGAACATGCTAAATTATTCATAATTTTCTTCCAAACTTTGTAGATGTATCACAGCGCCATTGCTTGATGTTTACATAAGTACCTTAAAATTGTAATTTCCACTTTTATTAGTTTTACATACTGAAGCTACGAAATAAAAGCAACATCTTTTGAAGCCTTGTAATTATTGTAGACACTTCATGTTTGTGAATCTCTATCATCTCTGGTTTTGGTTGAAAGTCAGGATAAGAATAGGTCATTTCATGAAGACCATGTACAAGAAATTGACATAAGATCGTACTTATAACCTAATCCCAATTTTCATTCTGGTAGTACATTCTAAATTTAGCAATCTGCCCATATATATACCCCATTCTAAGGTCTCTTGCTAAGTAAATCATATTTCATATATTGATATGGCTAATTAATTACCTTAACACAATAAAGGCATGAAATAGAATACAGAAAAATACATTTGCTTTAATATTGACTGAATAAATATTGATGTTTAAGTAAGAAGAAACAAGATACCATGTCTAATTAGCTCAAATCTTGGATGACCAATCCACTTCTTTAGGTTATCTTTGGATCCAGTGAAATAGTTATCAATGACAATAACCTGAGTGGATACATATTTATATAAATGCAAATTATCTTAGAGATACTAAGTTACTGTGGTTCATATTCATTTGATCAATAAACAACGAATTAAAGCAAAATCCATATACGTATTAATTTTATTAATCAGATAGTCATGGCTTCTCAGTACAATTTCTTAGCAGAACTAATTACAGATTCAAATAAAACTGAAGAACAAAATGACCATGAAAACCATACGACAAAGGTATGTCGTGTTGATGTTGAAATCTTATTTATCCATAAATTTCACCCTAAATCGTAGATATGAAGTTTTATCATATGTAAATGGGTAATTTTGCTCTAAAACATATGCAAATGGATAATTTCACTCCAAATGTTGAAACAGTGTTCAACGTTAAAGGATTCATGCCAATTAACATGGAACATACCTCATTCTTTTCGTTTTCCATCAACTTGTCTACGAGATGAGAGCCAATGAATCCAGCCCCTCCAGTAACCAAAATTCGCAGATTTGACTGCCACGAAACAAACTATGAGGAAGAGCATATCTGATGAGAAGTTTAGAGGACCAAATCAAATGAGAACGGATCCCTAAAATCACGAACATATCCTTAAATGGAAAAAAAATGAACACAATGAAATGCCATCTTCAAGGATCTCTTCTAGATTTAGGCAATGTGAAAAATACAACTACCCCAGTTAATCCACTAACAAAAACACTGTGCCTTCTACCAAATCTCAATAGTTATTGCTACATAAAGAACACATTTTTTAATCAAACCGAGTAATTTGTCCAATTCCGTGGTGGAAAAGTTGGTAATTTTACCTGGAAAAATTTGGAAAATCGGAGTGGCGAAGGGTGTGGAGGTGGTCTCGTGACAGTTTGCTGATCGCCGCCATTGAGAGTCTCCGATGCCATTGTTTGGATCTCTGATCTGCAACGACGTCTGGACTTCGGATCAACCTAATATTTAAACAAAAAAAGAAACACGCCTCTGTGATATCGGAGAAACCTACAAAAAAGCAAAAGGATAAGATGCAGGCAAAAAATGACAAAGCAAAACCCACCCAGTCGAGAATTTTGGATCTAGATCTACAATTACAAGAACCAGATTAGTTTCTTTTTCTAAACGAAAATCGAAGATATTCAATTAGCTGAGATTTTAGGGATCGATCAAAGAACCAGTTCCCGCCGAGGAGTGCGCTCCGACAGTACATTCGAAACTGAAGGGGGCAGCAGGGAGCTGAGCTGGCACCACGCGGGCTCACCGAGTCATCGAGTACGGATTAAACATATAAACGAATTAGATAGAAATAATTTTCTAAATAAATATAAAAAATTAAAATGTATATAGTAATGTTATTAAGTAAAAGTTCAACTCGTTTATTTAATAGAAAATAATTTCAGATTTTTGACTCATTACCTGAGAAGCACCGAAGGCATGCCTGACCCTAGTCTATTCTCCAATTATACCAACACACGTGGAAAGCGCATCGATACATGCCCATGCCATAAAATTTTCTGCGAGCCCTAATCGCGTTCCCAGTTGGTTTAGTCGTCGCTACCTGCCCATTGCGATGAAAGAGGATTGCCGGTCGTTGTCACGGTGAGGTAGCGATAGCCGAAGGCGGAAAGGGAGTCGGTGTTCGCAATTCGAGATGCAAAGGCGACGATTTCCGAGTTTTCCCTTGAAGAAATCAGCCGATCAAGGTGGGCGATCAAGGCGATGTTTTAGCAACGAGGACGATCGTCTAAAGGTGGCAAAACATTACTTTTTCTGAAATCTATCGCTTTAGGGCTATATCTGAATAGTCTGTTATTTTATCGTCCTTGTTTTCTTCGTTTGAAAATCATTGATCACTAATGCAAGTAGTTCCATGTTTGTGCTTCTCAAAAAGAACTGATTTTGTACCTCATCAAGGATTTGGAAAGCTTCGTTTTGTTCAATAGATAGTAAAAGCAGGATCAGCCTTCGAATTACACAATTGGTTTTATTTACTCGATCCTTGTTCACAGCTGATTTCCAATTTTTTCGCTTTCCTTCATGTTTCCTTGCATCATCTACCTTTATGTTAAGCTAATCTCTGATAAGAAGAAATTTTAGCACTTTAAGGCAAACGATCGCATAGCGGAGTGGATATCGCGTTAGACTCCGGATCTAAAGGTCGTGGGTTCGAATCCCACTGCGATCGACTGAACCAAATCTTTTGATGCTATGTTTTTCTAGGACCACGAATTGCTAATGTCTTTCTCGTTGGATTTCAAGTTGACTAAACATTTCTATTATTATGCAAATACAATGGTTCGAACCGTCTTTACTGTTTGATAGTTCTTACTCATCAAACCTGCTCGATCACAAGGTTTGTTCTAAGTGTTAAGAAGATTAATTTTTGCAACATGAAAGACGCGCTACCTTGTGCAGCTACTTTTCACTGGTTTCATTGCACACTTCCTCGGTGTTGCTGCAGAAGATGATAAAAATACATAAAATCAATTACTTTCTTTCCGAGTTGAATTTCCATTTTATTAGCTAAACTTCTGCAAAAAAATTTTAGGATTGGAGGTTTTCCAGTGAATGAAAACTCTGTAAATAGACCAAATGCATCTTCTTCTTCTTTAGCAGAAAAAAGAACACCTTTAAATATTAAATGCCTGAAAAAGCTTTTCATTTGTTTAATTTGCTGAACGCTTTCTTCTGCTGTCAAAGCATACATCTGTAAATTTGTGGACATAATGCAGGATCAGTTTCGACGCAATCAGAAAATAAGCTTTGTGGGATAGCTGGAGGTTGAAGAGGCTAAGCACTACGTAGAAACATAAATCGAAAAGAATTCACAAAAATGGCGCTGATGGCTTTTTGATGCTTACCAAGTTCTAAGTTTCGTTGGAATTATGCCTGTTGTCTGTCGAGACGATGATGGTGAAGTGTCCCGATGGCGAAGACAGCAAGGGCCGACAACTCGGATGAGGAGGGTCGATGTAGAGAGGAGGCCGGAACAGTAGGAGTGTCGCCTTAGCAAAGAGCCGAGCCGAATGAGAGTCATGCAAGACAACAAGCGGTTAAGGACGTCGAGAGAGATCTCGGCAATGCCCCTCCGACGCTCAAGGCAGGGAATCAGTATGAAGATGAAGAAGAGAAATGTAGAGATGAAGTTAAGAATGTGTGAACTTGTCCTCTCTTCTCAGGGAAAGCCATATATATAGAGGGGGAGCTATCCCGCCAATGGATACTACCAGTGAAGGTGATAGGACCTCAGAGAGACGTACACCACTATCATTACCCTCGTAACTGTAGCAGGCACGTGGGCTGCAATTAATGCACATCACTCGGTTGATAGAAGACAAATCCTAATTAATGCCGCAGACATCCATCTGAACTCTGACAGAGGGGTTCGCCTTTTTGTCGGAGAGAGATGATGATGATGATGATTGTCAGGTCAGCTTGTAAGTATGAAATAACTGCTTTCTCTTTTGTTTGAATAAGATAATTTATATGGAGAAGTCGTATGTCAGAGATGACGTGTCTTTGCCGAGATGTAAGGTGGATGAAACGAAAAGTCATTCAGCATAATAGGAGTTCGAGCTGAGACGCATGACGTCTGACATAATAGAAGTCCGAGCTGAGACGCGGGGGCGTCTGGCATAATAGAAGTCCGAGCTGAGATGTGGGGCGTCTGGCATAATAGAAGTCTGAGCCGAGACGCGGGGCGTCTAGTATAATAGAAGTCCGAGTCGAGATGCGGGGCGTCTGGCATAATAGATGTCCGAGCCAAGACGCGGAGCGTCTGGCATAATAGAAGTCCGGGCTGAGACGCAGGGCGTCTGGAATAATGCATGGGCCAAGCTGAGGAGTTCCGACTAAGCTGATCTCCTTATTCGGCTTCAGATGTACCGAGATGAATTGCCTTGATATGTGGAGTACTTAAATTATGTACGGATGTTGACAAGGTAGTTTTACCTGGCATCATAGACATCACCCCCAAAGTCTAGTCGAAGGAGGCGTAAGTCTGACTGACAAGACTTGTGTAGAACATAAAAATACGAGTTTGTAAGGGATATTGATGCTTCTGTTGAGATACAATGTTGTTGAGATAAAAATACTTGAAATCAACCGTGATAGGCGATATCCAAGGAAGAAGACCGAAAGCCGAATAACATACACTTGGGACCAGCTGTGATAAGTGATACCCAAGGAAGAAGACCGAAAGTCAAATAACATACACTTGGGACCAGCTGCGATAAGCGATATCCAAGGAAGAAGACCGAAAGTCGCATAACATACACTTGGGACCAGCTGTGATAAGCGATACCTAAGGAAGAAGACCGAAAGACGAATAACATACACTTGGGACCAACTGTGATAAGCGCCTAAGGAAGAAGGCCGCATAGGCTATACTTGAGATCAGCTGTGATAAACGATACCCAAGGAAGATAGCTGAATAGATAACACTTGGGACCAGCTATGATAAGTGATACCCAAGGAAGAATACCGAATGGTTGTACTTGGGACCAGCTGTGATAAACGATACCCAAGGAAGAAGACCGAATGGCTGTACTTGGGACCAACTATAATAAGCGATACCTAAGAAAAATAGCCGAATAGATAACACTTGAGACCAACTGTGATAAGTGATACCTAAGGAGAAGACCGAATACCGAATAACATACACTTGGGACCAGCTGTGATAAGCGATACCCAAGAGGGATAGCCAAATAGATAACACTTGGGACCAGCTATGATAAGCGATACCAAAGGAAGAAGACCGAATGGTTGTACTTGGGACCAACTGTGATAAGCGATACCCAAGGAAGAAGACCGAATGGTTGTACTTGGGACCAGCTATGATAAGCGATACCCAAGGAAAATAGCCGAATAGATAACACTTGGGATCACCTGTGATAAGCGATACCCAAGGAGAAGACCGAATACCGAATAACATACACTTGAGACCAGCTGTGATAAGCGATACCCAAGGGGGATAGTCGAATAGATAACACTTGGGACCAACTATGATAAGCGATACCCAAGGAAGAAGACCGAATGGTTATACTTGGGACCAGCTGTGATAAGCGATACCCAAGAAAAAAGACCGAATGGTTGTACTTGGGACCAGCTGTGATAAACGATGTCCAAGGGAAATAGCCGAATAGATAACACTTGGGACCAGCTATGATAAGCGATACTCAAGGAAGAAGACCGAATAAGTAAGCGGTAGAGTGGTCTTCTTCATATGTCTGCGTGATAAGCGCGGCTTCTTTGGAATCTGGCGTGATGAGCGACTTTCTTTGAAAGAGAGAAGGTTAGTGCGAGAGCTTACGAATTACCTCATCCGAAACATTGAGAAGGTGGGCGCGAGGGCTTACGAATTGCCTCATACGAAATACCAAGAAGGTCGTCGCGAGAGCTTCTGAAGGCGCCTCGTAGAAATCTGGAGAAGATCGACCACGAGGGCTTACAGTGCCTCGTAGAAACACTAAGAAGGTCGTGCGAGAGCTTATGAGCGCCTCGGTCGAAATCTGAGGAGAAGGTCAACCACGAGGGCTTACTGGTGCCTCGGCGCGAAATCTGGAGAAGGTCGACCACGAGGGCTTCTGGTGCCTCGGTAGAAATCTAGAAAAGGTCGGTAGCGAGGGCTTCTGTTGCCTCGGCGAAATACCAAGAAGGTCGTAGCGAGGGCTTCTGAGCCTCGGTGAAATCGGAGAAGATCGACCACGAGGGCTTACTGGTGCCTCGTAGAAACACCAAGAAGGTCGGCGCGAGGGCTTACGAATTGTCTCGGTCGAAATACGGAGGAGGTTGGCATGAGGGCTTACGAATTGCCTCGGCGAAATCTGAGAAAGGTCGGCGCGAGGGCTTCTGTTGCCTTGGCGAAACACCGAAGGTCGGTCACGAGGGCTTACGGTGCCTCGGTCGAAACACCAAGAAGGTCGGCGCGAGGGTATGAACTGCCTCGGCGAAATACCAAGAAGGTCGTGCGCGAGCTTCTGAGCCTCGGTCGAAATCTGGAGAAGATCAACACGAGGGCTTCTAGATTACCTCGGCGAGAAACACTAAGAAGGTCGGTGCGAGGGCTTCTCGCCTCGGCGAAATCACGGAGAAAGTCGACACAAGGGCTTCTGGTGCCTCGTGGAAACACCAAGAAGGTCGGCGAGCGGGCTTCAGGCGCGCCTCGTAGAAATCTGAGAGAAGGTCGGTAGCGAGGGCTTCATTGCCTCGGCGAAACACCAGAAGGTGGTGCGAGGGCTTCTGACGCCTCGGTCGAAATCTGGAGAAGATCGACCACGAGGGCTTCTGGTGCCTCGTAGAAATATCGAAAAGGTCGGCGCGAGGGCTTACGAACTGCATCGGCCGAAATACTGAGAAGATCGACACGAGGGCTTACGAATTACCTCGGCCGAAATACGGAGAAGATTGACACGAGGGCTTACGAATTGTCTCGGCCGAAACACTAAGAAGGTCGGCGCAAGAGCTTATGAACTGCCTCGGCCGAAATACGGAGAAGGTCGACACGAGGGCTTCTGGTGCCTCGGCGAGAAATACCAGAAGGTCGGCCGCGAGGGCTTCTGAGCCTCTCGGAAATCTGAGAAGATCGACGAGGGCTTCTGGTGCCTCGGCGGAAACACCCAAGAAGGTCGGCGAGGGCTTACTGTATCTCGGCGAAATCGGAGAAGATCGACCACGAGGGCTTCTGGTGCCTGGGCTTCTGATGTCTCGGCGAAATACGGAGAAGATCAACCGCGAGGGCTTCGATTGCCTCGTGAAATCAAAAGGTCGGTCACGAGGGCTTATGAACTGCCTCGGTTGAAATACGGAGAAGATCGACACGAGGGCTTACGAACTGCCTCGGCCGAAATACGGAGAAGATCGACACGAGGGCTTACGAATTGCCTCGGCCGAAACACTAAGAAGGTCGGCGCGAGGGCTTACGAACTGCCTCGGCCGAAATACGGAGAAGGTCGACACGAGGGCTTACGAATTGCCTCGGCCGAAATACCAAGAAGGTCGGCGCGAGGGCTTACGAACTGCCTCGGCCGAAATACGGAGAAGATCGACACGAGGGCTTACGAATTGCCTCGGCCGAAACACCAAGAAGGTCGGCGCGAGGGCTTACGAACTGCCTCGGTCGAAATACGGAGAAGGTCGGCACGAAGGCTTACGAATTGCCTCGGCCGAAATACCGAAAAGGTCGGCGCGAGGGCTTACGAACTGCCTCGGCCGAAATACGGAGAATGTCAGCGCGAGGGCTTACGAATTGCCTCGGCCGAAACACGGAGAAGGTCGGCGCGAGGGCTTACGAACTGCCTCGACCGAAATACTGAGAAGGTCGGCACGAGGCTTACGAATTGCCTCGGCCAAAATACAGAGAAGGTCGATGCGAGGGCTTACGAACTGCCTCAATCGAAATGCCAAGGTGGTCGGCGCGAGGGCTTATGAATTTCCTCGGCCAAAATACGGAGAAGGTCGACGCGAGAGCTTACAAACTGCCTCGATCGAAATGCCAAGAAGGTTAGTGCGAGGGCTTACGAATTGCCTCGGCCAAAATACGGAGAAGGTCGGCGCAAGGGCTTACGAACTTCCTCGACTGAAATGCCAAGATGGTCGACGCAAGGGCTTACGAATTGCCTAAGACAAAATACGGAGAAGGTCGGTGCGAGGACTTACGAATTGCCTTGGCTCTAACCAGCAGGGCTTCACAGTGAGGTTGGGGCCTCTTCATTAGTAACTATGAGAAATCCCTCCTTATCAAGCTCTAAGAAGGCATTGACTACCGTCTTGGGCGAAGTATTCTAGACGTCGACAGCTACTCGGTTGAACCGATGTATGTAGTCTCTCAGGGATTCAACATTCTTCTGCTTCATGGTCATAAGATACTGAACAGTTTGGCGATACCTTTTGCTGCTGGCGAAGCGCTGGAGGAACAGAATAGATAACTCCTTGTATTTGGCTCCGTCCTAGTAGTCATGTATCAAGGCGGCCTTCTCGAATCCCCCCAAATACTCCTCTGGGTCAGCTGAGTCGCTATATTATCCTATAAAAATTTGTTTGAAGGACTTTGGCATCTTGTCGGCTATAAGGACGAGGGCAAGAGGAGATTCCGTGCCGACCATCGGAGTCTTGCCCTTTTTGGGATCCCTTTCCACCGGTGTACAGGAAGGTCCTTCCTCTGAGGATTGTGGCAATGAGGCAGTTGACAATGACGACTCAGCCGGTACTGAGGTTGCAGGAGCTGCCCCCGGGGCAGCTGGAGTGGAGGGGACAGAAATCGGCGCTGGGCCCTGAACCAGGCTGAGAGAAGCCTGCAATGGGGTGGTTCCCCGAGGCAGAAGATCACGCAAAACGTCTTCCATGGCGTTTTTGACAAGAGCTATGATGTTTTCCCTCGTCAGATTCCCTTCAGTGGAGTTGTGGTTATCGGAATTCGCTCCTTGGTCTCCCATCTTTGCCTCAAGCGTTGTTTGTTTTGTTTCCTACAGACGGCGCCAATTATGTTGCATGTCGAGACGATGATGGTGAGGTGTCCCAGTGGCGAAGACAGCAAGGGCCGACAACTCGGATGAGGAGGGTCGATATAGAGAGGAGGCCGGAACAGTAGGAGTGTCGCCTTAGCAAAGAACCGAGCCGAATGAGAGGAACCTGTTGGTGCAGTGGGCACCAAAGTCGAACCGATATTTTGATTATGGCAAAAGGCTCAATAGTTAAGAGTATATTTGTTATCTTACGAGCTCAATTAAGTGTGCAGAAATGCTAAAGTTGAGCGGAAGGTCTGCGACACCCGGTGGGAACCGAGGTGGTCGGGCAACGCCAGAGGGATTTCGGAGGAAGCCGAGGTACTCGGGTGAAGACCGGAAGCGAGGCTACAAGGTAAGCTCGTGTGAAAGCGAAGCAAGGACGTTAAGCGTAGATCCGACCCAATACCTCCAATGGAAGGTCTAGGTCGAGATCAGTTGGTTAGAACCATCGTACTTTATATTTTAAGCTAACTTGTACTGCAGTCCAAAACCCTTTGACCAGTCGTCTACTACAGTCAACTGCTGGTCTAGTTCCAGCCTCGAGAAGAGCTCGAATTTCAAGGGGGTGAATTTGGACTTGACTCGTGTTTTGGTACAAAGGGTGATGTGGCATCAAGGTGGACATCCAAAACCATCATCAAGTTGGACGCCCAAAATGAGGTGAGTTGGCACAAGATGGTTGGCAAACCACCATCAAGCTTGGACGCCCAAAATGAGGAGAGTTGGCACAAGATGGTTGGCTCCCATGATGTGGCACAAGTTGGATGGCTCCAACAAGTTGGCGTGAAGGCCTCCTTGAGGTGGCACAAGGTGGTTGGATGAGCACCTCATCCTTGAGTTGGCACAAGGTGGTTGGATGAAGCACCTCATCCTTGAGTCAGCGCAGGATGTGGATGAGCAAGACTTGGGGGATAAGAACCTCACCTTGGACACTACCTATGTCTAAATTCATAGATCAATATCCATAAATAGACATGTTCACGCCAAGCAAAATACATAAGAAATCAAGAGCTCTCAACACGCCGTCGTAACGCCGCTACTACTACTCACATTTGCTACGACGAAGTGCCGCCGACAACGAAAGCTACATCTTCTACTTATAAGAGTTGTCGGTATATTTATTTAAGTTCTACTTCTTTAAATTGTCTTTGTGCTTTAATCGTAACAAGGAAAGGGGGAGTGTCCCTTTGCCTTGATTTCTTTTTGTGATCGTTGCTCCTACTTCCAACGAGGAGGAGTGGTTTTAGTGAATTGCCCTCCGTACGTGATCAAGGATCACTAGGGCCGTGGATTAGCAATCGAAAGATTGTGAACCACGTAAAAATATCTTGTCTACTTTATATTTCCGCTGTGCACTCTCTACTTGCTTTTTACTTATTGCAAAAGTTTTTTTTAACGACACCGTATCGCTATTCACCCCCCCCCCCCTCTAGCGACACTTTCGATCCAACAATTGGTATCAGAGCCGGGGGCGCTAAGATTCGGTGAAACCACCAATCTAGCTTTGTTTTTCTTTTTTTCACAGATTTTTTATTTATTTATTTCTGTTTTCGTATAATTATTTCACTTGCTTATCTTCTCCTACATATAGAATTGCATTAGAGGCTTTAGGATCCGGATAAGGTTGTCCTTCGGGTTAGATCCCGAGTAAGGTTGTCCTCCGGAACTTCAACGACATTCGCATTTGATTGTTTATTTCTTTTTGCAAGTTACATTTTATATATATTTTTTTCTTCTGCAAGACTACTAATCCAAGACGAAAGTCTTGGAATATTCTTTTGTGTGTTTTGCAAGATTCTTTTTCGTTCTTCTTCTTGTTTTTAAATGGCCCATCTCGAAGGGTTTAGCACACTTGACCCCGTTTTACAACGGTAATGACTTTCGTTATTGGAAGGGTCGGATGGAATGCTTTCTTAAAACCCAAATCGAGATGTGGATCGTAATCCAAACCGGTTTCACACTTCCTATTAATGAAGATGGTGAATCTTTGGGTTACGATCAATGGTCAAATTCCATGAAAAACAAGTAGAAGCCGATGCCAAGGCAACTCAAATCTTGCAATGTGGGTTGTCAAGGAAGAGCTCAACCGCGTCGGCCCCTTCATTAGTGCAAAGGACTTATGGACCAAGCTAGTGGAACTACACGAAGGCACCGGCGACACGAAGGTATGTAAAGAGATTTACTTTTAAATAAATTGTATAACTTGAAAATGCAGGAAAACGAGACCGCAACTCAACTACATGCTCGTATCCAAGACATCACAACCAACTCCATGCCATCGGACAAAAGGTCGAGAATCGCGACCTTATCGTATTCTCTTAACTCGTTTCCTAGGACCACCTTGTGGGCATCCATGGTCGATGCCTACAAGGTCTCCAAGGACCTTTCTAAAATTAGGTTAGGCGAATTGTTTTGAACTTGAATTACATGAGCAAACTAACGTGGTCGGTGCCGAGAAGAGTATTGCGTTAGTTGCAGTTCCAAGAAGAAGAAGCCCGCAAGCAAGCCACCCCGAAGGAAGAAGAAGTCCGAATCGGAAGTAGACTCGAAATAGAATCCGAACTAGTCAATCTAGTCTAAGATGATCAAGAGACGAAACGACTAACAACTCAAGGTAAGCCTAAACCTAATTCAAATACTTCTACTTTTAGATGCTAGGATTGCTAGAGGTTCGGTCACATCAAGTCCGAGTGCCCAAAGCTAAAGAATAACGAATCAAAGACCAAGTAAGCGCTAAACGCTACTTGGGAGGAGTTGTAGTAGGTAGAAGACGATATCCAAGCTCACGGCTGGCCAAGACCGAGCACGACTCGAAATCAAGAAGAGTCCGAGTCCGAATCCGATGATGAGCTTCCATTCAAGACAAGCCACGGATCCGTATCCGGTTCAAAAGAATCATTAAGGGTAAGTCGGTCGTTACTTAATACTTTTTATGGTGCAATTAAATTTTTAAATAAGAAACTAGCTAAGTCCGAGTCCAAGGTCGAGACCCTAATTGAGGAGGTTAACCTCCTCAAACATGAGGTCTCCCTAACCTCTTCGACTACTCGTATTCAAGAGGAGGACTCAACTCAAGTTGAAAAGCTTGAAGTTGAGAACTCGCTTTTGAAAACACAAGTCGAAGACCTTAGGAACACGTTGGAAAGGTTCACTTTGGGATCCAAGGTACTTGACCTCTTACTTGGATCACAAAGGGCCGTGTACAACAAGGCCGGACTCGGGTTTAACTCAAATACAACCAATAAGTCATATATGTCTATAGTAAACCAACATAAGAAAAATGTCCAAGCATGGGTCCCTAAGATCACTTTGATTTCAACTTTAGGATCTAACATGTATTGGGTTCCCAAGGACCAAATTCACTATGTGAATAGACCCACTCGATTCAATGGTCCAGGGGGAGCCAATACAAAATGTATTTTTGTTAAGTCTTAGAAATTGCATGCTTAGTTTTTCCTTTATTTTTAGAATGGTTAGATAGGACTCATAATCAACTAAAATCCTACGAAAAGATTGAGCCTCGGGGAGCCTCTTTTCAAAAATAACTAGTTAGACCAAGATGTAGTCTCAAGTAAGTCGAGTTATCAATTTCTTGAAATTAGCTTTGTCTAAGGAAGTGGTCGTTGTTCCGATCAAAGAAGGCCTCGGCTCGCCACGACCGAAGCTAATCTCTTGAAAAGATTACTTGATGAGCTTAGACTAAATCGAATCTAACCTAATGTTGGTTAATTTAAATTCATTAAAATTAATCAAGTAAAATTGAAAGTCATCTCACAATAACACATAGGAATAACATGTTTTGATCATGTAGATATTGGTGAGATGATTTAGGTTTAAAACTTACAAACAACCCTTTAGTAATTCCAATATCCGATCCAACTACCTTATATGTAGGATCAATGGATGTTGATGCTGGTTGCTCGACACATGACGACCGGATCAACTCGATTTTCGGTTACGATTCAAACGACAAGGATCGGTAGCCTTGAATAACGGCAAGCTCAAAATCATCGGATCGGGTGATATTGAGCTCAACTCTAACTTTACAATTCAAAATGTCTTATTAGTAGAAAACTTTCAATATAATTTACTTAGTGTAAGCCAATTGTGTGATAACAATTATAAGGTCATATTTCTAGAAAATGAATGCGTAATCAAGATAAATGCAACATCTAAAATAATACTTAAAGGAACTAGGAATAGCAACATCTACACAATAAATTTACCCAACTCCTCAACCAAGTGTCTTATGACACAGCAAGAGGAATCTTGGTTATGGCACCGAAGACTCGGACACTCGCACCCAAGACTCGTCCACAAGATGAGTCAGAGTGGCTTGGTTATAGGTTTGCCTAAACTAAACAACTTGGATAATAAAATATGTAATGCTTGTCAACAAGGTAAACAATCTAGGACACAACATCAATTAACTAATCAAGAACGAACCAAAAGTGTTCTTGAGCTCCTACACATGGATCTATTTGATTCACATGGAGCTAAGTCACTCAATGGTAGTCAATTTTGCTTAGTCATAATTGACGACTATTCTAGATTTACTTGGGTTAGGTTTATCAAACATAAAAATGATTACCTAGACCATCTAATCAATCTTTGTAGGTTAATCAAAATCAAAAGAACCTTAAGATTAAAAGACTTAGAAGCGATCATGGTGGTGAATTCGAAACCACAGGTTTACAGATTGTAACCTAAACGCGGATACCACCATGAGTTTTCATGTCCTAGAACCCCACAACAAAATGGGTTAGTCGACGGAAAAATAGAACCCTACAAGAAGCCGCTAGGACAATGTTAAACGAGTATAACCTACCCGATAGATTTTGGGCGAGGCCATGAAAATAGGATCCTTATGGTAAAGAGGCACCAAAAGTCCTCGTCATACGAGATTTATCACGATAAAATACCAACATCAAATACTTTAGGTATTTGGATGCAAGGTACATATCTTAAACACTAAGGATTACCTAGGAAATTCAAATCCAAAACCTCTCTCGAACCTTTCTAGGATACTCAACCACCAAGAGAGCTTATATAGTATACAATCACGACACTCTTAGAGTCGAAGAAACCATTAATATAGTTTTGAAGGACATGAACCCGTTCAATCCTTAACAAAACCAACTAGCAAATCAACTTATAGCAAACCCGACTCGATCTTGAACTTGAATCTCGTCCCCAACCCCAAGTCATCCTATCGACCAAGTGATAGATGACCCTAACCCAAGTCATCCTATCAATCAAGTTATAGGTGATCCAAATTTAGGGTTCGAACTAGAGCTTCATACAAACATTAGTCAAATCTCGTTAATTTCAAAATCGAACCCAAAACTATTGAACAAGCACTTCTTGATCCCGACCGATTATTGCTATGCAAGAAGAGCTAGCTCAATTCACTAGAAATGAAGTCCGAATTAGTACCACCACCTAAAGAAAAAATTATTGGAACAAGGTGGGTATTTGAAATAAACTTGATGATAAAGGTGAAGTAGTTAGAAATAAAGCTAGGTTAGTCGCAAAAGGGTTTAGTCAAGTCGAAGGTTTAGATTACGATGAGACCTACGCCGTAGCAAGACTAGAGTCCATCCGAATGTTGTTAGCATACGCCTTCACATCGAGATTTTAAATTGTTTCAAATGGATGTCAGCATTTTTGAATGGATACATTAAGGAAGAAGTTTACGTCGACCAACCTCCGGATTCAAAATCTAGATAAACGACCATGTCCTTAGACTTAAGAAAGCCCTATATGGACTCAAACAAGCCCCAAGAGCTTGGGTACGAAAGGCTTTCGATCTATCTTAAGTCCAAAGGATTCAACCAAGGTTTAGTCGACCCAACCTTATTCGTAAAAACCGTAGGAAAAGAAATCTTTATAGCCCAAATCTATGTAGATGATATAATTTTTGGAACTACCAACTCGATCCTGCTAAACGAATTCATCTCACTTATGGAAAGTGAATTTGAAATGAATTTAGTAGGAGAGTTAAGTTTCTTCTTAGGTTTACAAATTAAACAAACTAAAGATGGAATATATTTACATCAACAAAAATATACTAAGGACTTAATAAATCGATTTGGAATGCAAGATGCTAAAATAATTAATACACCTATAGCAACTAATGTTAATATAAACGAAGATGTAGAAGGAAAACCCGTTGACCTAAAATACTATAGGAGCGCAATAGGAAGTCTCCTATATTTAACCGCGAGCCGACCCGACATTTTATTCGCGGTAAGTATGTGCGCAAGGTTACAAACCTGTGCCAAGGAGTCTCACCTAACCCTAGTCAAGCGTATCCTTAGATATCTAAAGGGCACGCTAAACGTAGGTATTTGGTACCCTAGATCTACCGAGTTTAATCTAATCGGCCATCTCGACTCGACTATGCCGTAGTAAACTCGATAGAAAGAGCACGAGTGGTTGTTGTCAAATCCTCCGAGTCTAGTGAGTTAGTTCAGAGGAAGCAAAGATCGTTGCTGCCTTATCTACCACCGGTTTAATACGGAGTGTGTCTCTCAGCTCCTGTGGATGAAGCACACTCTCCAAGACTTTAGCTTAATTTTTAACAACATTAAAACCTACATAGATAACATCAGTTCAATTAACTTAACTAAAAATCCAATATGTCATTCTAGGACAAAACATATAGAAGTTAAACACCACTTCATTAGGGAACATGTAACTAATGGAACTATACAACTAGAGTATGTTGAGTCCAAATCAAACCTAGCGGACATCTTCACCAAACCACTACCCGAATTTAGTTTATTAAGACGAAAGTTAGGTATGTGCGTAATAGAGTAGGATTTAAATTTTTCTATATATGTACTCTATTTTTGCTTCTTTTTATGAAATTAGCCTAAGTCTTACCTTAGAAATCATATACCTATAGATTTAAGGAGCCAACACATCTCACAACACATAGGACTAATGTGTTTGTGTACTTAGCCACGTGACGCGTGAGATGTTAGGACCTTACTCCCGGTTCAGATGTAGATTCGCATCGATATGAACCATGGAGTATAATTATTTAAAATTAATCAACTCCTTCAAGACTTATTGATCATTCTATATCAATCAAGTCCAACCGGAGTTGTACATTTTAGATGAACATATTTTCAAGCTTATTATTATTTTAAAAAAAAAATATATATATATATATATATATATATATATATATATATGTATGTATGTATGTATGTATGTATGTATGTATGTATGTATGTATATATATATATATATATATATATATATATATATATATATATATATATATATATATATATATATATATATATATATATATATATATATATATATATATATATATATATATATATATATATATATTGGGAACTTGCTTGGACTTACAAACCCTAAAATATATTTACAAACTTTTTGAGTTAAGGCAAAAGGGGGAGAAAGTCACAAAAGTAACCAAAATTAAAGGGAAGAAAGTAAACAAAATTATTACCTTTTATATTAAGTAATTCCGATTACTTAAGCAACTATTAAGGGGAGTAAAAATTATTTTTCAAGAACTCACCTTCATCAAGGGGGAGGTTACCTCAAAGGAGAACTTGAAACAATAATATTTCTCATTCATATTTAATCATTATGCTAGCTCATTCATATTTAATCATTATGCTAGCTCATTCATATTTAATCTTTATGCTAGCTCATTCATGCTTAATCATTATGCTAGCTTAATTTTTCCTTAACTTTTGTGTCGGTTTGCCATGAATCAAAAAGGGGGAGATTGTTGGTGCAGTGGGCACCAAAGTCGAACCGATATTTTGATTATGGCAAAAGGCTCAATAGTTAAGAGTATATTTGTTATCTTACGAGCTCGATTAAGTGTGCGAAATGCTAAAGTTGAAGCGGAAGGTCTCTGCGACACCGGTGGGAACCGAGGTGGTCGCAACGCCTTGCAGGGATTTCGGAGGAAGCCGAGGTACTCGGGTGAAGACCGAAGCGAGGCTACAAGGTAAGCTGCGTGTGAAAGCGAAGCAAGGCGTTAAGCGTAGATCCGACCCAATACCTCCAATGGAAGGTCTAGGTCGAGATCGCTGGTTAGTTAGAACCATCGTACTTTATATTTTAAGCTAACTTGTCATAGCCCAAAACCCTTTGACCACTGTCTACTACATGGTCTAGTTCCAAACCTCGAGAAGAGCTCGAATTTCAAGGGGGTGAATTTGGACTTGACTCGTGTTTTGGTACAAAGGGTGATGTGGCATCAAGGTGGACATCCAAAACCATCATCAAGTTGGACGCCCAAAATGAGGTGAGTTGGCACAAGATGGTTGGCAAACCACCATCAAGCTTGGACGCCCAAAATGAGGAGAGTTGGCACAAGATGGTTGGCTCCCATGATGTGGCACAAGTTGGATGGCTCCAACAAGTTGGCGTGAAGGCCTCCTTGAGGTGGCACAAGGTGGTTGGATGAGCACCTCATCCTTGAGTTGTGGCACAAGGTGGTTGGATGAAGCACCTCATCCTTGAGTTAGCGCAGGATGTGGATGAGCAAGACTTGGGGGATAAGAACCTCACCTTGGACACTACCACCATGTCTAAATTCATAGATCAATATCCATAAATAGACATGTTCACGCCAAGCAAAATACATAAGAAATCAAGAGCTCTCAACACGCCGTCGTAACGCCGCTACTACTACTCACATTTGCTACGACGAAGTGCCGCCGACAACGAAAGCTACATCTTCTACTTATAAGAGTTGTCGGTATATTTATTTAAGTTCTACTTCTTTAAATTGTCTTTGTGCTTTAATCGTAACAAGGAAAGGGGGAGTGTCCCTTTGCCTTGATTTCTTTTTGTGATCGTTGCTCCTACTTCCAACGAGGAGGAGTGGTTTTAGTGAATTGCCCTCCGTACGTGATCAAGGATCACTAGGGCCGTGGATTAGCAATCGAAAGATTGTGAACCACGTAAAAATATCTTGTCTACTTTATATTTCCGCTGTGCACTCTCTACTTGCTTTTTACTTATTGCAAAAGTTTTTTTTTAACGACACCGTATCGCTATTCACCCCCCCCTCTAGCGACACTTTCGATCCAACAGAACCGAGTCGAATGAGAGTCCTGCAAGACAACAAGTGGTTAAGGGCGCCGAGAGAGATCTCGGCAAGGCCCCTCCGACGCTTAAGGCAGGGAATCAATATGAAGATGAAGAAGAGAAATGTAGAGATGAAGTTAAGAATGTGTGAACCTGCCCCCTCTTCTCAGGGAAAGTCATATATATAGAGGGGGAGTTACCCCGCCAATGGATACTGCAGTGAAGGTGATAGGACCTTAGAGAGACGTACACCACAATCATTACCCTCGCAACTGTAACAGGCACATGGGCTGCAATTAATGCACATCACTCGATTGATATGAGGCAAATCCTAATTAATGTCGCAGACATCCATCTGAACCCTGACAGAGGGGTTCGCCTTTTTGTCGGAGAGAGATGATGATGATGATGATTGTCAGGTCAGCTTGTGGGTATGAAATAACCACATTCTCTTTTGTTTGAATAAGATAATTTATATGGAGAAGTCGTATATCAGAGATGACGTGTCTTTGCCGAGATGTAAGGTGAATGAAACGAAAAGTCATTCAGCATAATAGGAGTCCGAGCTGAGACGCATGGCGTCTGACATAATAGAAGTCCGAGCTGAGACGCGGGACGTCTGGCATAATAAAAGTCCGAGCCGAGACGCGGGGCGTCTGGCATAATAGAAGTCCGGACTAAGACGCAGGACATCTGGAATAATGCATGGGCCAAGCTGAGGAGTTCCGACTAAGCTGATCTCCTTATTCGGCTTCAGATGTACCGAGATGAATTGCCTTGATATGTGGAGTACTTAAATTACGTACGGATGTTGACAAGGTAGTTTTACCCGGCATCAATTCCCAATGGCTTTGAGGTATTGAAAAAGGATTGCACCTTCTCGTGCGAAGATCCTTTCCTAGCTTTGTGGCTCACGAGAAGCTTTGTTCCAGCATTCCCTAGAAATGCATCACCTTTCCTGATACGTTTTGTGCATTTGTCACTTTAAGAATTTCAAACCACTTGTGCTGGAAGGAATTTTGGGCTTGCAGTTAATTATCAGATACTGCTGATGTTCGTTCAAGTTAGGTTTTCATGATTATACCAGAAACAATGGAAGAATTTGCTCTTCAATTGTAATTGACCAAAGCGAAAATTACTGGAAAATTGACAACTTCCGGAACCACAACGACTACGTTTTTACATGCTCGAGGAACAAACGGATCCACATAGCAAGTGTTTTGTGGAGCATTTGCCATTGTGCAAGTTGGGCTCTGTTCATTCTCATAGTGTGCTACTTCCTATCAATTTTAGAATGAGTTAAATTGTAAAACTTGAATATCTAAATTGTAAAATAAATAAAGATTGTTAAAAGGACCACCTAATTTGATGCTTGATTCTTGTCCACCTAATCATAAAGGCAATGCGAAAGGAGTTTGGATGAAATAAATTGAGAAATGAAACAACAAACTTAGGGTCAGAAGGAAAACCGAAGAAGCATTTGACCAACACACCTTTCCAATGGTGTTGAAAATTGAACATAAGACTATGAACCCAATTGGACAAATGGTGAACGTATACTAGTGTCATAGTCAACCAACAGTGGAAGGGTTTAGTTAGTTGATTTTGCTTGGAGTTATGGTCAAAATCAGGTGAGAAATTTAAGGATTAGCAATTTTTTTATGACAATTTAATGTGCTAATATTGCATATGTAGATAGAAAGGATAATGCAATGTTGTACCAAGAGTCGGGCCGTCTTATTTTAAACCCTGAATGAAATCGGTTAGTTTGACTTTTATCTATAATGAATTTTGACATAAAAAAATTTTTGGACCTAAATAAATTTTTTAATAATGTTAAAAATTTATGGGCACTGATCTGGCTAAGGCCGACTTTGATTGTGCAATGTTCTAGACTTAACTAGAACCAGATAAAAATTAAATTGAGGTAATTTTGACTCGAATCTATATATTATGATAAATTTATTTTTTAAAAAATATAATAGACATAAAAATTCATACTAAGGTTGTGACAGATTTATTAGAGGATGAGAATTGAGAAGGATGGGCTTCCACAACTAGCTGCTGTAATACAATGAGTTGTCTTTTTCCTCTTTCAAAAAAGATTGTAACATGATAAAATCTACCAATAGAAGTTTAGTCAAAAAGACCAAAACACATTAAAGGACAGCCAGTTGCCACCCCTCTCTAACTTTGTTGTCCCATGCAATTTGTGCCTTGATTAATGTGCTCTTATTAGCTTGTTTACACTGGGAGATGAATATTACCTCCTTTTTATCAATATTTTTCAACTATCTAGAATATTTCTAGTACCTGGTCCCGAAGTCTTTTACAGCACTAGGCACACAAGCCTTGTAATTTCTTACAGTGGTGTATTTCGTTTGGTTGCCGGGGTCTCAGAGGTGAAAAAAGCACTTTTATCTCAGAATATCCCGTATGCTGCACTCAGAAACTAGGTCATATTTCCTATACCTTGTAAAAGACAATACAAAATCATAATTTTGAACATCTAAAAAACTTGTAAACTAACCAAAATTTTTCCAACTTTTAGCCTGGATAGGAGATGAAGGAAATGAATGGACGAGCTTCTCTTATTTTCCTTGCCGAGAACAATATGATTCAAACATTTTAACTTGGCCACTGAAACTAACCGTCAATCAGCGGGTAGAATAAATAACAAATCCTAGTCACTGGATAATTTTGAAGATCATTGTCAATTGGGGAGATAGAACAAATGCAAACCCTCCATAAAATTTGAGGTTGATAACTTACATCTTCACAATGTCACTTTCAACACTTGTGACCTATATTTCTAGTTGCGGCAGTAGCAGCTCTAATTATGGCACCTGTCTGATCACCCCAACTCACACAATCACAACTCAACTACCTATTGCGCGATCCTCAACACACACAGAATCACAACCCAATTAATTTACAACTCTTTCGGGCAGGTGATCTTCCACCGCCAATCTTGTAATTAGGCAACAGCAATGATTTCATCACGTTAATCATGCAAAAGAACAAAGTAGCTACGTATCAATCAGAGCTGATGAAGTTGTATCCATTAAATTGTCTGCCAATCCCTGCATTTGAGCTTGAGCCTCCTTTTGTTGCTCCAAGAATCTTTTCATGCGCTCAAGCAACAGTGCAGCCTTCCTCTTGCCTCGGTCAGTGCCACTCTCTATCATTTCCTGCAGCGGCATCATCATCCCTTGCTCCTGCAACTCGGCCAAATGTTGTTGCTGTTGCTCCGCATTGCAGAGGTGTACCAAGACAGCCGCTGCATTTTCCTTGTTCCTAGGTGACCCGCATCTTATCACCTGTACTAGCACTGGCAATGCTTCAGCAGCTGTAATTGCTGCCTTTCCTTCAGGATGGCTTGAAAGGATTGCCATGATAGCAAGTGCCTCATCCATCATAGATCCTTCTGGATCTATCAAGAGTGTCATCAGTATTTGAATTACCCCAGACCGAACTGCCCTTCCCTTATTACTATGGTAAATGCATAAGTTGAAAAGTGCTGTTGCAGCATCCTTCTTGCCTCTTTGGCTGCCTTCATTTAAAAGTGAAACAAGTGGGGGGATTGCTCCTGACTCACCAATTATCACTTTGTTTCTGTCCACCACCGAGAGGCTGAAAAGTGTTGCAGCAGCATTCTCTCGTGCTTCCATACTGCCCTTCTTGAGAACATGCACTATCCCAGGCACAGCGCCAGAGATAATTATCTTACCCTTGTTTTCCTCAAATATAGAGAGGTTCAGAAGTGCAGTAACAGCATGCTCCTTAGTGCGAGCATCATTTGTACTTAGCAAACCCACAAGCAGAGGTATAGCACCAGCCTCAGCAATGCAGATCCTGTTATCTGCATTTCTCTTGGCAAGCAAGCGAAGTTCCCCAGCAGCTGAGCGTTGGTCCTCAAGGTTCTGTGAAGATAACTTTCGAACAAGATCAATAACTTTTACATGTTCACCAGCAGAACAGACTGATCGGGGTTTGCCAGTTTGTGCAGGACGCTTGGGTGGAACCATTCCGTTTGCCTCACACCATTGATCTATGAGGCTGCGAAGGACATAATTTGGGGTTAACGATGTGCTGGATAATTTTTGTTGTGTCTTTGGACAAGTGTCATGCCCCGCTTCCAGCCATTTTTCAATGCACTCTCGTTCATAAGTCTGTAAAATATAAATGGGAAGGAAAAATACAGTTATCTTTAAGACCCATAAAATGAATCTCTTAATGAAATCAAAATCTAGGATATTTAAGGATGGACCTGTCCAGTCGACACAATAACTGGATCCCTCATTAACTCCAGGGATATAGGGCAGCGAAAATCATCAGGCATAATAGGAGTCTTGCCAAGGTTTGTGGTTGTCAGGGAACCCAGTTCTGGTTCATGTGTCAGTACAAAATCCTTAATCCTTTTTAGAAGCATGGACATCTTTTCAATGACCTCTCCAGGATCTCCACCATCAGAAACCATCTCATGTAAGGTAAGAGATTCTTGTTTGAGATCTGCTATAGTGATCAGCTGTAATTTTTCTGCCAATTTCTGTAGAATGACAGGATCCACTTTGGCATCAGTTGCCGGATTGTAAACCATCAACAGATCAGCATAAAGCTCAACATCAGCAGTATCAATCCTTTCTTTGGCTCTTTTGAGCTGAGAATGCACTAGCTCAACCTGTAGATAATGTTAATTAGTAAGCATCCATCAAGGGAGAAAGCAGGTAAAACAGCACGTTTTACACCTGTTCTTTCACTTCTTCTGATATGTCAAACTCATCAAGGGAAATTTCATCCAAAGCTTGCTCTAGTTGAGAAGTAACTTCTTGGAATCTTTCCATTATTTGATCTTGCTCTAGGACCTAAAACCAGATAGACATATGTTGGTGAATAGCAAACAATGGAAGACAGTGACAAACAATTCAACATAAGTTGTGCAAACACATTCTAAGTAGAAAGAAGGAATCTCAGACCTACAAGCCAAATTCCTTTGAATTATGATTTCAAAGGAATTGATGAGAAGTTCAGATACTATCATAATCAGAATATAGCCGACATGAATAAGATATTAGTTTTGAAATAGACAAATATCTTTAAAAAATTTCATAAGTAATTTTTTACATTTATGGTTCTATATTAGGGTCTTTAGTTTAGCCAGTAAACCTCTACTTATTTGCTAATAATTGATCCACTTAAATTGTTTCCAGCCAATCTTTACCCAAGCTACTAAGACCTAATGGATTATGCATTTTTGCTCTTTGTTCCTTCTCCATAATTCAATAATGAAACCCATGGTTGTTGTATACATCTATTTTGATAAAGTCACTTTAGCATTTGGGTTCACATCATAAAAAGACATGCTTTATCCCAGCTATTAGTTTCAGACATGTCCATAGCAGTTCAAAGAAAAGAATTGAGATTTAGAAAGCCACTACCAAAGATAATTATGATGCCATTTTCCATGGAAAACTGAAAGTCAAAAGCAAAATATTTGATCCATTATGCACATAGGAGTTGACACTGTATATATTAAAGGGAGATATTGAAATAATATATCATTAGTAAGAGCACGATGTCATTTGATCCATATTCTAAATATTGAACAATATATTTTCATGTCAACTCTAAATGCAGTGAGTTGCAATAACAGACTAGAATAGTTTAACCTTTCTAACATATGGGTTTAGTTAGACTATCCTACAAAACTGAAGTACATGTACAAATTCTGTTCAGTATGACATGCATACGGGTACAGTTAGGAGAAAGGACTCATGGAGAATATCCTAAAAAACTGAACTACAAATGATCCTGTGAAATGCTTTTTTAACTAGAATACCAAAGTAAGGGTCGTCTCAAATCTTCAAACTTGACAATTGTATATTACTAAAAACAGCTTGAACAGTAATTTTGTTTCCTTTTTTCTTCTCAATGGCTGGTTGGTAACTTTACTTGGGTAGAATGGTTCATCTTACCCTCCACCACTACTAGCAGAAATTGCCTCATGCACAGGGCTGCACTTATATGATTAGTGAAAAACAATTTTATTCTTAAAGCTACTGTTAAAGATACATTGAACTTTGGTGCAATGAACAGTTTGTGATGTAATTCCTATCACGTATCACCGCTATGATTGAACTCGATCAAGATATAAACTTGGATGCAACACTTGTGGAGTAAACAAGCACATAAAATCAACCATCTAAAATATCTTATTCATTCTAGAAGACACGGTCAAGAGATCCAAATCTTATCCAGCATTCCTGATGAATTATGATGTCTATATGTTTTTTTTTTTAATGTGCTAAACAACATTTCAGAGATATAGAAGTTTCCAAGATTGAAAACTCTCTTTCTTGATGAAGATAAAGAGTAGGGTTGATCTTTTTAAAGCTAGCACCAATCATCTTTGTCTTGATTATACCAATCTCATGTTTTGAATCTGGAGTCAAGCCAGATGTTGCAGGTTAAGCATAAAAAGACTGAATAAAGAACAATCTAATGTAATTGTTTTTTTTTCCTATTAGCTCGTTTTATCCACTTGGTTAATTGTTTACGAATCTGTTTCTTTTCCGAATAATCTTGACAGAAAAAAAAAAGACATCAAAGTTGAAAATAGAAATGCCCAAACTTGTACATATGATTTCGTATAGCCATCAGCAATCACACCAAAAACTGATTAGTCATTTCTTGTATTGATAAAAGGAAAGAGGATTTGCTAGGCTACCAAAACCAAACATTTCCTAGTCAAAGCTGCTCCATGAAAAACGAAAAATAACTTTCCGATGAACCAACCTATGCCGGTAGGATACTGAATCAAGGGACGAACAATAGAAGCGACGACTGTATGTTTCGAAGAAATAGCTAATTTCATTGAAGAAAATTGGAAGAAAGGATACCACATTTCTCACGACCAAAATAAAAGAGAGACCAAGAGACGAGACAGTAACCATCAAGCCTCCGTAACATACCAGGAAGATCTTGCTCCCTTTGCTCCCCAGTAGGAGTAGATCCTTCGCCAAATCGAGGGCCCGATTAAGCTTTTCCATGGATATTAACGCTGACACAGGGATCGCGACCTTGCTTTCCTTGAGTTCCTCGAACATGGGAGCCAGCAGCTTGATCCGCCGCGAGAGATTGGAAAATTGCTTCTTGTGAGAGTTCCTGTAGTCAGAGGTGGCAGCGATCTCCTCCACCAAATTCACCAGCTTCTCGACCACGGATCCGACTGGCGGCGGCGGCGGCACAGCGACTTCGTTTTCTCCTTCCTCCATAGCTCTTCTTCGCGGAGAGCTCAGCAATCGGTCGTCTAATCGTCTGCCGCTCTCAATCGAGCAACGTAAGGGTCGTTGCAGCGATCAATCGTGAATTGCTCCGCGACTAAGACAGGTTCAATAGTTGACAGGAAGAGAAGGCGAAAAGTTGCTCCTTTTTGCCCTTTCAAGGCGAATAGAGGAAGCTGCAGCAAACGACGATGACCAGTGTAAACAATAGCCATCTCTAGACTCGGCGTCGTTCTCAAAGTTCAAAGTTCAAAGTTCAATTTCAAATATAATCTTACAATCACCTATCGAACCGTTCATCACGTCGGTATGAATATATTGTCCGCTGGATTAAATATTATATATTTTATCATTTTAATTAAACGAAGAAGATCCTGCAGTCAGTTTATTTTGTCGACGCGGCTGAGCCTGGAGAGTCGCGGCTTGCAGATTATAGAATCTACGTTTATGATAAGATAAAATTTTCTTCTTAGATTTCATTATAGTTTTACTATTATTATTAATGTATTCTTTTGTCATTCAAGTCTTTTTTTTTCTTTAAATACTTAAAACAATCCACCCTCCCTCAATTCCGAACTCGACCCGATGAACAGCAACCCTAACACTCTAGCTCCCTCCATGATTAGCATCGCCAGGAAGAGCCTAAAACTGTTATCAATCAACGAGGAGGTCTGGTGAATGTGAATCTTCGAAGTGGTTGTCTGAGTTGCAGGTCCAGCACCTTTTAAGCTCATTGTCATCGCGGCAAACGTAAAGACGAAGCTCATAATGAATAATCACGCCATAAAGGTGCCTAAATGGGCATGGCCACTTCATCGAGGAAATGCTAGGAAGGAAGAAGTCTCGAGCTATGTAATTAAATATCAGGTTTGGTAATCATCCAATCACTACCTTGAAGGTATCTCGGAGTACTAATCCATTTCATCCGAGTGAATTTGTCAGCCAAATCCACCACCATCTACTCGTTAATCCCAGACTGAAGATTTGCTCCGATCCTCCTAGTCATTTTGACCCACAAATAATGCTCCATATTACCAGATTGCTTGCTAGGGAACGAGTCTCCTGAGTCCTGATGGTGCCGCCAAAGAAAATTCGTTGGTGTTGTTTATAGCTGCTCTTCCTCCTATCGATAAAGGTCTTTTGATCTAGTCGCTTGTGTACCCAGGTAATTAACAAAGGGTCTTAGTACTGTCTGTTTGGTTTACAGAGACTAAGCCACTGTGTAGAAACTAAAAAATTAATAAAGATGATGTGCGATTGCTGATAATATAGATACTTATTGATTAATTTATTTATTATTTACACTGAAGTGTGAGTGGGAAACCTTGATGTCTAATACTCGTGATTTCAATCGCAATAAGTTGTCAAATAAAGTTAACACGAGTTTTACATGATCAATCAAATCAGCTTTGCGAGCAAAGAATCACTGTGCGCGTGGTGGATCATGAAGTGGAAAGTAACTAAAATGATGGACCTCATTTGACAGTTGCCATCCACCACCATGGCCAAAGATGGTTTTGGTCTTTTTCTTAACAAAAGATGGTGTTTTTTTCTCCCTCACTTTCTTTTGGGTGCATGCCTATTGTGTTTCATTCAGTGTTTAGTTAAGTTACTAGGCTCGCCGATGCAATCACATGCAGGAGATTAATTTCCCATATAAAATTAATGTATATAAAAAAGGAATCGAAAAGTTTTTAATCCTTAAATTGTATGAATTTAAATAGGTGGGATACTTTTTTATGTCCCGCTGTTGGCATAATTATTGTGATTTTTTTTTAAAGAAATAAATAAGAAAATTTCATCGACGATATCGAAACTAATGAATCTTCTTCCTAAAAACAAATTAAATAGTTCATAATTCATTTAACGGGTCACTTTTTGTTAAATAGACCATCAAAAGCTAAATAAGATGGGCAATTTTATCACTGAATTTAATTTATTTGTTCTTTTGTGGAAGCACTGAACTTTATTCAGAGACTTCGTCAAGGTCAATCGGTCAAGAGTTGTTGAAATTTTAACAGCGTTTTAGAAATTGTTAATATTTGGCAGTCATACAAATATCATATGAAAATACATTCATTCATGGCAAAGAAAATATCATTCAGTATGTATTTTTCTAAAATATATATATATTTTTAAATATATATAGGTAATTGTCCTTAAAAGCTCCTTTCTTATTTCTTTCACAAAAAAAATATTTTTTTAAATTATTTGCTTAAGTTTCTTCATCCATAAAATATTTCTTCCCTGCTTTTTACATACTAAAATTTAATTAATTGTTAAAAATAGTGTATTTTGTGATTATTTAGTACCTCTTAATATAATTTTATAAAAATTATATGACATATTTTAATATTTAATCGATATTTAATCAAAAGTGGTAAAATAAAATTAATCAAATATTTAAAACACTTAATACTATATTAAATATGAGAAATAAATATAAACCCGAAATTTTAATTAAAATTTTATGACAAAATATGGCTGAATATTTACAATTAGAAATTTAATATTTGGTCAACAATAACATTCTGAAAAGTCAATTATATATCGGCCCACTTCTAACACTTAATCAAGTTTTAACTAAATCTTAATTAATTGTATAGTATATAATTAAGTCTTAAGCATTGCATCATAAGTCCTAGATAACTGTATAATATAGTATTAATAATTTTTATTTTATTTTAACACTTAATTGAGGATTTTTTTAAAATATGCAAAGTTTAAAAATAACTAAAAAAACATTTTAGAATAATTATTCTAAAAAGAATTTAACTCGTTCGAATCAAAGCTAGCTCAATCCCTAGCTAACTGTCCCTGTGCTTAAAAATCAGGGTTTAATTTAATTTTGAAGTTCTAACGACGATCTCCATTTATATTCTAGCAATTTAAATTATTGCAGAATAAACCAGATGATTTAACAAAAAATTAGTATTAAAACTACATTAAATGAATTCATACTTTTGTTCGATTGGCATATTTAATGTATTTGCAACATGAAAGTTGAAGCTGAAATAGTCTTCGACGTTCAAATTTTGTCTTCTTCTTATTCTTCCACGTTAATTCCGCATCGAAAAAAAGAGATTGAGAGAGAGGCACATTAGGCTACACAAAAATCTAATTAGAAGAGGATTAATAATAATCATAGATGGAGGAGCAAAGCGAAAACTACGACGAACCAGCCGGCCGGCTCGGCTCGGGGAGGAGCCGGAGCCGGTCAAATGACTCCTAGAAAGCGTGGGACCCGCCACATGAGTCAGGTATATTTAGAACTGTCAAACGGATTGACCTATGACGAGGCGGATCAACCCGTCGTAAATTCAATATTTAACGGGAATAGGCGGGTTGAGAAATCTCTAACCCAATCCAACTCAAGACGGACTACGGATTAGGCGGGCCAACCCGCGGGCCAGAAAAAAAAATCCAAAATTATTGAGGCGTTGAGAGCTTAAGGCGATAATCGATAAGACGGATAGAATATCATGATAAAAATGCATGTATTTGAAACAACTAAAATATTATAATTAAGATCTAATTATTAATCGACAATATTAGATACAAATATTTTTTATTCTTTTAATACTTTAAATTATTCAAATCTTAATAATATGCAAATTCAAATTTTGACTCCTAAATAGAGATCTAATTGAGATTTTTCAATCCTTGTAATTAATTGATTTTAATATGTCATCGTTTTCTATATTAATTGAAATATTAATGATAAAATAATTATAAATTGATTAGAGTATATAAAAAAGTTATTAGAGTACTTAAATCAAATATTCTTTATTATTTTTTTAATTTCTTCTACATTTTGTTGACGTGTATGTGTGATAGAAGATGATTGTGATTACGAGGAAATTGTCTGGTTAGTATTAGAATATTGATTAAAAAGTTTAAATCATTTTTTTTTATAAATTTTATTTTCTTTTATTATTTTCCTAGATTACTTGACGGGGCGAAGTAATTCGACGGATCTAACTCAATTTGACGGCTCTACATATATTTTGCCCGTGCAGGCAGCAGGACCAACCGAGCGCGCATCTTAATCCTCCGTCGCGGTCCCATTTTATTTTATTTATTTTCGCACGTACACGGATTTGTACCCTTTTTTTTAGCATACTAAATTTGAATGAAGTAATCGAGCAAGGTGGAGGGACGCATCCGGCACTCGGATCGACTGAGCAACAAGGACGAACAGCGATGCACGGATAGCCGCGTCAAAAGCCTTTGGTTTTCGACCAGCACCGATCGCCGTGACACAGAAACTCAAGTTAACCCCATGGACCTCCTTGGCTTCCACGGTCCGTTCGGTTCATCTTTTGCACGAATCGACATAAAATTATAAGAGCGGATTGCGCTCTTCGCCTGGAAGTACGCGATCGACCCGAGTTTTGGACTTTTTTAATCGTGAACACAGATTCTGAACCCAAAGTTAAAACTCATATTAGATTAAAAATTTCTTTAAATATTTTTTTAGTTATAAATTCATGTCATTACTCATGTTAAAGTTAATCAAAATTCTTTTCTTTAGCTATAAAATGATTTGTAAATTAGATTGTGAGCCTTTTGTTTCAAATACAATGCCAAGTTTCTGCAGGATGCATTTCTGAGAGGCTTTTTAACTATAGGACCTTCTGATTATACTACAAAATGCACAGAAATCTTAAATTTACGAATTGATCTGCAAAAAAAAATATATACAAATATAATTTGAGTGATATATAAGCCGATTTTTTAAATTAGCTTACGCTTTGAAAATTGATACCGTACCATTATAGATTGGTAGCAGATTATTTTGTAAATCAAGTTACGGATAAAATTTACATTTATGAGTTCGAGATATTAGTAATTTAAATCGACTTGTGTTCTAGAGACAAATTATCACGGGGATGAAGAGGTATTTGGATATCAAAATTACATAAGAAAAATAATAATGTTGTTGCGGCTGAGAGATAGAGACGAAAGACGAGTCGATCAGGAATAGTGATTTTGTTGAGACACAATACTGTCGAGACATAATGTTGTCGATACATAATACTGCCGAGCTACAATGCTGTCGAGATCTAATGTAGCCGAGCTACAATACTGGCGAGATACAATGCTGTCGAAATGCAATACTGCCAAGATGCAATGCTGCCGAGACACAATACTGTCGAGCCACAATGCTGCCGAGCTACAATGCTACGGGCGGAGTTGTAGGTACCGGAACCCGAGAAGACTTACAAACGGGGGTCAAGAGAGACCTCAACCAAGTCTCTCCGACGCCCAAGTCAGAATATAGAGAATATAGATAAAGTTGTCTCAAGAGGCGAAGCTGAAGATTATATATTAGAGATTACTAGCGCCCTTCTCTAGTTATCTTTATATATGCAGTAAAACAAAAGAAACCTGGTGACGTGACTCCTGATGGAAACGTTACTTCACAGAGGAGATTTTGGGAGACATGATCTCATTATGATGAAGACATGACTGTTCGGAGATGATCTTGGGAAACATGGCCTTATGGAGATATGACCGTTCGGAGGAGATCTTGAGAGGCATGACCTCATTATGATGGAGACGTGACTATTCTAAGGTGATCTTGGGAAGCATAATCTCATGGAGATGTGATTGTTCGGAGGAGATCTTGAGAATGACCTCATGGAGATGTGATTGTTCGGAGGAGATCTTGGGAAGCATGACCTCATGGAGATGTGACTTAATAGCGGAGACTAGAGAAGAGTCTTTTGGTCAGAGAGATATAAAGCTGAGTCATGATATAACCGAGACAAACTTATGGCTGAGTCATGATATTACCGAGCTATGTTTATGGTCAAGCTATGCTTATGACCGAGACAAGATATGACTGAACTATGCTTATGATCGAAACATAATGGTCTTCTGGATAATTTAAATTAACTTGTCGCTCTTGATCGATCGGTTCTTTCTGGCTCTCACCTCAATTTGTCCATTGATTTAATTCGACAAGTTAGCCGAGGGTATTTCTATATGCATCAAATGTTAAAACGTTATAGAATATTTTTTAAAAGGAAATTTAAAATCGAATTGAAATAAGTTGAACATATTATTTGAATTAAATTTGGAATTGACTAAATTTAAAAGAATCTACCACCATAAACATGTTTTTTTTCATAAAATTCAAAAATAGTAATGTCCATCGATTCGCTAATCACTAGCGTTCCGTTCTTTTAAAATTTTAAAAACATGGTCGGCTAAAGATGGTCAACAAAAGCTATTAAGCATCTCTAATATAACATAAGCCGATATTTCAGAATGAATTTGAACAGAATCATCGAGTTAAATTATTATAAAAAGATATATTTTATTATAATAAATAAAAAATACTATTATAATTGCTTCCAATACATTTTTTTTAAAAAAAATATTTCATCTTCATTCAGTCTTCCACATACATCTTTGATTTTAATAATTGCTGATCTCTTCATTTATTTTACAATATATTACTTTTTTTTCCCGACGGTCAGTTTTTTTTAAATGTTAAAGATATTATAAATTTTCATTTTAAAAGAGTATCGCAAGGTAAATCATTAAAAATTATTTCAATTTGGATTATTCGCGTCTTTGTTTTGATTAATTTATGGTCTGAAGAATTCAACAATTTATTCCGAAAAATTTGTTTCGATGAAAAAATAATTTTTATAAAGTTTATAAAATTGTTTTAAGCGAAAAGAAGTTGCTAGGAAGATATTTTAGTTAGAAATAAGTATCATTAAAAAATATATAAAAAAAGTTCTATGAACAATTGAAATTTTAAATTTCTTATTAAATATTAAAAAATGGAAGAGTTATCATTAAAATAAAAAAAAGGATGTAGCTAAAGTTTTCCAATCGATGAAAAAAATATCTTAATTTATTACCGTGTTCATCGTCAATTCGCGCAGCCGTGAAAAAATAAAGGCAGGCTCAAGCCTCACGTATTTCTTCGAAGACCAAGTGTGCTACTTCCTTGAGGCCCTCTTCCCCTAGTCCACAGCCTCCGCCTACCCCTCACGGTCTCACCTCCGTTCGCCGGCGGGGCAACTCCGCCGCTCTCCGGTGGGCAGTCGGAGTTCGGGGAGGTAGGGCGGAGATGGGCCAGGGTGTGAGCTGCGCCAGCTCCAACTACGAGTATGACTTCTTCTCGGCAGTCCAAGCCGGTAAATTGGAAGTGGTAGACTGCTTCCTTAGGGAAGACCCAGCTCTGTTGCACCGCACCACCATCTACGACCGTCTGTCCGCGCTCCACATCGCCGCTGCCAATGGCCGCGTCGAGGTGAGGTCATCCCCTCCTCCGCCTTTCTCTGTGCCAGTGTAAAGGGTTTTTGTTTTTAATTCGTGTTGTATTTTGCAGGTTTTATCAATGCTACTGGGTCGATCTGTGACTCCCGATGCCGTTAATCGAGATAAACAGGTGAGGAAATGCATAATTAATGGGATTTCCTTTTTTTTTTTTACGCAAAGTAGTTTCGGAAGATCTCAATCGTTGTGGATCTTCTTGTAAAATTAGACACCACTGATGCTGGCTGCGATGCATGGAAAGATAGAATGTGTACGAAAGCTACTCGGTTCAGGGGCAAATGTGAGTAACTTGCTGTGTTTTTTTCCCTGTCAAAGTTTCCTTTTTTTTGGGATTGTTATTTCTAATTTCTCCTTCGTGGTTAGATCTTGATGTTTGATTCAGTGAATGGAAGAACATGCCTGCACTATGCTACTTACTATGGCCACTCAGATTGTTTGCAGGCAATTTTGTCAGCAGCCAAATCAGCACAACTTACCGGCTCTTGGTATGTTCCCGAAGGATCCACCAGTTCTTGGCTTTTTATATGGATGAATGGATCAAGGAGTTAAACTTGGTTATTTGCTGGTGCATTGAATTTTCAGGGGTTTCGCACGGTTTGTGAACTTGAGAGATGGAACAGGGGCAACGCCCTTGCACCTGGCTTCAAGTCAAAGATGGCCCAACTGTGTCCATATTCTTTTAGAATGTGGAGCTCTCGTCTGTGCTTCAAATGGCCGATATGGGTAATTCATACACTATTAAGCTCTTCTTCTTAATTCAGAGTTCATAGATTTTCATTTGGTTGTGATCTCAAGAGATCCCAATTTGCAGTTTTCCAGGAAGCACGCCGCTTCACTTTGCTGCTCGCGGGGGAAATTTGGACTGTGTTCGTGAATTGCTTGCACGGGGTGCTGATCGGCTTCAAAGGGATGCATCAGGGTAACTGATGATATCTTTCTGGTGTTTCTGATTCCAGATTAGACTTTATCTTCCTTGATTGGTCATTGTGTTCCTTCGCTGGAAAAATGTGTCATGAGTAAACCAATTAATGGCTAAATTAGTTGAAAAATTATCCTATCTCCGTGTCTTCTATCATATATCATATGGTTTTTATCAAATGGAATCAGTGGGTGTAGTGTGCATCTTGCTTTTATTATAGAGTTATATCAAATACTTAGGATAACATGTCAGAAAAACTTCGGAAGCTAAATTAGTTCAAATTACCTCTCCATTCTCCTTGATGTTCTCAAGATAGCTTGTGTTTTTTCTTTTTCTTTTTTTCATTAGTTTCAATTCGTAGGTCCAATGTTGGTCATTATTACAGGAGACTACCATATGAGGTTGCATTGAAGCAAAATCATGGCGCATGTGCAGCTCTGCTTAACCCATCTGCAGCAGAGCCGCTAGTTTGGCCTTCTGCGTTAAAGTTTATCAGTGAACTTGACCTAGGCACGAAAGCTCTACTGGAGGCAACTCTGATGGAGAGCAACAGAGAAAGGGAAATGAAGATCCTAAAAGCGACACAATCATTGACATCTCCTGCTCATTCAGATAAAGCGTTTGATGATGATTTTTCTGAGGTTCTATATTTTCCCCCTTTTCTTTTCAGTACTGCTTTGTCGCATGATCCGACGACTCTTACATGATAATTACTGCAACGTCACTGCTATTTCCAGCAAAAGTATTTCACTAGAATGTCAGATTTTCCTCTGCGTTTTAGTAGGTAGGTTTAAGGTGGCACAAGAGGTCGCTTGAATAATTTTTGCATCGATATTTGCTTCAGTGAGTAAATATGAAACTTAGTTGCGCTTCGAGCGTATTGCCAACTAGCAAAGTCATTCTCGATATAAAAATAACTTTCTGTACGCTAATTTAATCATGCGAGGCGTTTTATTTTTAGAGTTCCTTGTCCAATCTGTGGTAGATTATACTGCTTGTCCTTGTACCTAAAAAATTGTATAAAAAATGCATTATACCATGATGTTACTCGTTATTCTTCTTGTTTCAGCTGGAATGAGTCATAAACCTCAGGTTTCAAAGCAATCCATGATATGACCACTGAAACCTAGCCATGTAAAACTGACATCCAGCTCACCTGGCAAAGGCACACCTCGATCATGCGCTTGGCATTTTTTGTTCGAACCTTTAGTGGCTTAGCCTTACGTAACATTATAGAAAGCTTATTTCCCAATGTTATTATTCTTCCAGGAACATAGGCTAATTTATAAATATTGGTTATCGCAGGACAACGACAGCCATATCTGTTCAATCTGCTTCGACCGAGTTTGCACTATCGAGGTCCAAGACTGTAGGCATCAGATGTGTTCCTACTGTACACTTGCCTTGTGTTGCTACAGAAAGCCGAATCCCACGACCTTGTGCTTGCCATCACCTACTTGCCCCTTTTGCCGCAGCAACATATCTAAGCTCGCAGCCATCGAGGAGAACGATCTTGAAATCCACGACAACACATCAAAGACTTCAAAGCGCAGGAAGCCGAGGACCCATAGTTGCAGCGCGGGTACTAGCGGCTTCAAAACTCTGCCTTCAGCTATGGGATCGTTTGGAAGAATAATTGATAGGAGTGACGTTGTGGACAAACTTTAGAATTGTGGATTATGGCCGTTCTCAGGGCTACCAGGAAGAAAAGTAAGAATAAGGTGGTTGGCATGAAGGAAATGAGGCGGAGGCAGGTCCAAATTGTGATCTGAATCACTAGTAAAATATAATTAATCCTCCGCGAGCTTTGTGCGGGTCAGCATTTTCTTTTTCTTTTTCTTTGTTTTTTTTTTTTGTTTTTGAGCTACACGTTGTGTCTACTGCTAGGAAGGAACGCATCGTTGTCCAAGTTAAATGTGGAATGCGTCAACTAGTGATTCGATGTACATGGAAGGCACACTCATCGAGAGCAGAGTCTTTTGGATGCTTGCTATCATGTGACTGCTTCGATGCAACTGCGCATGGCAGATGGGCTCCATTGGCTCAGTACTGTTCTATTTAATGTGGTACTCTCTTTCAATTTTACAAGCTTATTTGTCAGTTGTAACGTCACTACACTCTCCCTACGTTCAAGCATCTAGTGCTTCTCGCTGACTGTCGATTTCTTGTTCCCGGACCGTATGATCCTTGGTCTTTTCTTTGTGAGTGTTAACTCTTTATTAATTTTATCAGATTTACTTGCACTCTGCTTTTTTATGAAACTGGTTCCATGTGTCCCAATCCTTGTCTGGCTGCATTTGCAAATTGTTTTTACTTTATGGATCCAATTTGTTGCTGGAAAAGATGCTAGATAGAGATAAAGAAGAAGTCAAAGACTCGTAATTGACTGTTGAGCTACATCGGCGTTGAAGTGGTGCTGAATCCCCATACATTGACAAAATATTTGGCAAAGTATCTCTGCTAGAAGTTGGAGCATCTTATTGACGACACGTAATCAACTGCTAAACAATATCAATTCTACTTTTCCTAACTTTTCATTCAAAAATTCAACGAGGAACCAAGTATTCATGAATACATCAAATCAATATATTCAATATACATCAAATCAATTAAATAAATAAATTTAAATAACTTAATAAATTAAATAAACAAATTTGAATTCATATATATTCGACTTGTTAATATTTATGAATAATATTCGTGAATAATATTTATGAATATATCTATTTAAAAATTATGTATGAACTTGTTTATTTAAACAAACAAACAAATTTATTTTAAAATTTTAAAAATATTTAAACAAGTTAAATTTAAATAAATTTAAATCAAATTTGAACTGAGCTTGATTCGAAACTCTATACCTATTAAACAACAATTTAAGCTCAAATCAAACTCGATCTTTAAAAAAAAAACAAATCAAGCTTAACATATTATTCAATAATTTTGTTAATTTTAAATTTAGCGTGGCTTAGACTTGGCTTGGTTACTTTAACAAACAATTCCGAACATTATAAAATAGGTTTGTTTAAAGTCCTAATAGCCGATAGATGTGGATTAGGGAATGAAATTTGATCTGAGTGTCTTGATAAAAAAAAATGATTCAAAATCATATATATAGTAATTAGAACATTTTACTTTTATAATTGAAGTAAAGAAAAATAGAGCAAACATAGATTTTTAGAGATGTTGCAATGGACTTCCTAAAGAAATTGTGATTTTATCTATATGTATACGACAATACGACATACATACATAAATTAATTGCAATGAATAAATATAATCAGCAGTATTTATTTAATAACAAATTTAGAAATGTATATTATAATATAAAAATTATGGCAGGATCTTTTACTAATATCGTACGACAAGCACCACTAAAAACACACACACACACACACACAAAAATTTATAAAATCCGATGGATGGAATAATAAGATTAGGAATTGATTAGATTACAAAAACAGAAAAAGAAAAAAAAAATGCATACAGGGACTACTGGACTAGGTTGTCCAAATTAGGCATACAAGGCCTCGGTTTAAACCCCAATCAAACCCACAAGTCCATAAGCTATATAGAAAGACTCGTTATCCGCATGCCTTTCTTGGTTCATTTGGCTACAGCCATGGCGGCCGTCCTTCACAGCACCGCCCCGCTTGCTCGCGTCCTGGGCTTCCGCGCGGCCGCCACCGTCGCCTCTCCTGCTCCGGTGCGCTTGGTTCAATCTGAATCCCGTATACTCCTCGGCTTGTCCGAGCCAGAACTCCGCCTTCTAGCCCTCGAGTTCGGTCAGGTACGCTGAGTCGAAGCCCGCTTCCTGTTTGTTTTTATTTCTCGCTGTGAAACTTCGTTGTATTTTCTTTTCCTTATCGCGGGTCGTTTTTCGCAGAAAAGTTATCGAGGGAAGCAGATGCATGATCTACTGTACAAAATCAAGGCGAAGGAAATTCAGGACTTCAGCCACTGTGAGTGTCTTGGTTGAAATGGCCTCAATTTCCATTTTCTGATCCCCAAAGTTCTGGTTTTGGTTGTATTTTATGCGTCTTCTTACCAGTTTACGGAGAGACATGTTATCGTTTGCTGTGCAGTGCCTCAATCGTTTCGGGATAGTCTAAAGGAAGCTGGGTGGAGAGTTGGGAGATCCCCCGTTCATGATGTAGTTTCTGCAGCTGATGGCACTCTTAAGGTGGCAATGCTTCCATCTATTCCATTTCCCCTTAAATTTTGAATTAAACCAACTCGTATTCGAGTCATTCGAACTCTTCAATTAAACCTCAAGTATTACGGAATTCTCAAGGTTACAATGTTCTTCACGTTGTATCTTCTGTTGTCTGAACTTCTCATTTGGAACTTGCAGATTCTTATAAAGTTGGAAGATAACAGATTGATTGAAACTGTAGGAATACCTATTAAAGATGACAATGGTTCCCTCCGCTTAACTGCTTGTGTCTCATCACAGGTATAAGGTTCTTCATGTTGTTTCCTTGGTTCTCTGTTCAACATCGGGATCAAGAGAATCTGTTCTCTGTTATGTTTAATCTTCAATTGCGTTCAAGGTTTTCTTCTGTTAATTTTGCATTGTCGAATGACATAGGTCGGTTGCCCCTTGCGTTGCTCATTTTGTGCTACTGGAAAGGGTGGCTACTCAAGGAATCTCCAAAGACATGAGATTGTTGAGCAGGTTTCCCTGATCTGGTTTTGCTCTACGTAATTTATATTGAGAAATATTTCTAGAGCTTTGCTTATTGAACTTTAGCTTACTACATTATGGATGTAGGTATTAGCCATTGAAGATCTCTTCAAACATAGGGTCTCAAATGTTGTGTTCATGGGAATGGGTGAACCTATGTTAAACCTGAGATCGGTTCTGGAAGCACACACATGCCTCAATAAGGTTTGGTCCTTTTTGTTATTGATTTTACCATTAACAGCAATGAGGAATAACCAATGCATTAGTTAAATTATCGGTCATTAAGTAAAACTAAATGTGATTCCTTAGACATATTTTAGTTCTCTTCATTTTATTAGTTTAATGGCAGTACTTCTTTAGTTCCAAAATGCACAGCTTCAGTACATATCTTATATTCCTTTTTTTCTTCTCTGTTATATTAGTACAATTTTGGAATCTCTCTAGGACATACAAATTGGGCAAAGGATGATGACAATATCAACCGTTGGTGTACCAAACACGATTAAGATGCTCGCTCAGCACAAGCTTCAGTCTACGTTGGCTGTGAGGTACAACTGAAACAATTAACCCTAATTTGTATATAATTTTCCTTCAGATGAAGAAGTGGTCTATTTTTGAAAGAACCCTAGAAGTCTTTACCATTAATTGTCTTTACAGTTCCACTACATGTCAGCGTTGTAGATAAACAATAACAATTAAGTATTATCCCACTAAATGAGGTTCACTATTTGGGTCCTCCTACGTCATTGGACTTTATTCCCTACTATATAATCATCTATATTTAAATAAATTTTATCTTGTTTTATCTTTGCTAACCAAGTCTTTTTAGGTATTCTCTTTCTTATTTAATTTGCATATTTATTATAGCTTTATATTGCCTAACTGGAACATTTATCGGTCGTCTAAGTATATGTTCGTACCATTTTAAATGTGTCTTTCAGAGTTTTTTCTCAATAGATGCAACCTTAACTTTTGTTTTAATATTTTTATTTTTTATTTTATCCATCCTCGTATGTTCATACATCCACCTTAACATTTTCATCTCTGCAATTTTTATCTTTTGCTCATATGTAGTATTGTAGGCCTAAAAATTTTTTTTACTACACTATTCATGACATATACTTATATTGCATGCTGTAGCATTAGTTAGTATTTTTTCATTAAAGACACTAAATATAATTGTTTATATATAAAATAATTTAGGTTTATTATTACATTGGTTTTTTTTGTTAGCTTTGATTGATGATAAAAAAATTACAAAAAAGAAAAACTAAAGATGGTATAGATGTATTTTAAAGATTACGGATAAGTTGTGCTAATTAGAGCTATAGAGGAGTCAAAGGTGCAAGTGGGAAAAAGTAAACTCATGCGATGCAAAGCAGCTAACTAATTGATTGAGAAAGTTAAAAGAGTATAAATATTAAAGAGAATCTTGCTAATTTAGGATTATTATGTTGCTAAGTTTGCTGAATTCATAACCTGTAGTAAATCTAAGGATGATTCAGGAAAGTACATGAAATAGAAGGTAAGTAAACAATACTTCCAAGCAAATCTAAACTGTCTTTGCTAAATATACATAATACGTTGCCTTCTCAAAATAAGCAGAGTTATCTAAACAATACTAGCAGAAATGTGTTCTCACATGTTTCCATATGATGGATATTTTACTCAGTTCTTTGAACACCTATCACATTATTGATAATAAAAGGTAGATTTTAGTTGCAATTGCTGAATAATATATATTGTGACTGCTAAGTTGCATAAGTTTGCAATTTGTAGAATCCCTCAGATGTGGTATAGATTTTGAAAACTGGTGGCTTGTAACAGTGCTCTCAGCTTTAACGGAACAACTGCACAACTGAAAGGAATAAATTAAAAAGGTCTAATTGACCTATCACTAATAATATGATCTTATACAGCGCTCAATAGTAGATAAAAAATTCACTTAGCGGACTCTAAATAGTTGAGATATGCATCTTGGCTGTTGGTGTCATAGTACTTTGTTCTTATTGTTATATGACACTGGCTTTATATAGCTAAGTTGTATGAAACTGAGCTTATTTACGTTTCAGTCTCTTTGGATTGCTGATTGATTTTGTGCTTTTAGCTTACATGCACCTGACCAGAAGCTTCGGGAAACAATAGTCCCCAGTGCGAAGTCTTACCCATTGGATGCACTTTTGGATGACTGCAAGCATTATTTTTCTGAAACTAGACGCAGAGTAACCTTCGAATATACACTTTTAGGTATATGATTTACATTTATACAGGGTGTCCATTCACTTCGAACCAAAACTTACAGAATCAAATTATGATAAATCAATATTTTCTTGTTTTATTTTCATAATCAAACTAAACCAAAAGAGTTTTGAAACCAAACTGAAATTGTCGGATTAATTCTGTTGGTTCATTTTAAACCGAGTTAGCCTAGTGTTTTTTTTTTTTTCCAATGAAACGTCTTGTATGATAATGGATAGGATCAAAAAGAGAATACAAGGGGCTTAGTTATTCCCTTTATCACATATTGTATTAGTGGAATTAGAATAAGAATCTATACTTTTTAGTTGTAAATTAACTATATATCAATTTTTCATAAACGAAAATAATTATGTTATATTCTGATTTTTTAAAAAAGAAATTCAAATTGATTTTAGAAAAAAAAAAGAAAAATCAAACCAAACTATAATAATAAATTCATAAAATCGAATCAAATCAAATCAACTTGATAAGAAAAATACCAAATTCAAAAATAGTTTTGTTCAGTTTGTTTTTTTGGTTGAATTAGATAATAGACACTCGTACGTTCATATCAAAATTGGACGTCCACTACTGATTTATAAAGCTACTTTAACTCTGTCTCACTGTATTTCTTCATTCTTCTATGTTGCAGCTGGGATAAATGATGGAACAGAGCATGCAGTAGAACTTGCCGAATTGCTTCGGACATCATGTGGTCGTGGTTATCATGTGAATCTGATCCCTTTCAATCCGATCGAAGGTTCTGAATATAGAAGACCATACAAGAAAACTGTGAGCTCCAGATTTCTCATGTCAAATATGTTGTTTTATGTCGATTGCTGAGGAAGTTGACGTAATCTATATACGTTGCTGTGCAATATTATTGGCAGGTGTTGGCTTTTGTTGCAGCACTTGAATCAAAGAGAATAACTGTTAGCGTTCGGCAGACACGCGGGCTTGACGCGAGTGCAGCTTGTGGACAACTACGAAACCAACATCAAAAGACTCCAATAATTGACCAGGTTGTGGCGGAGCCTCAACTGATGCCCGTTTGACTGAAATGGAATCTGCGCTGGAACTACTATAGGGATTCCTACTTGTTGAGGGCATGCAGAATGGCAACTTTAACATAAGATAGTAGAGGGGTAAGTTTATTCTTTGAAGAGAACGACGAGAAGCTAGGTAATGGACAGTGGTCAGTGAGGCCAACTTGAAGATTATAGGTATTAACTATTCTCTGTTTGAAGTCTCTGTTTGGAGCTTAATGTCCCTGGGCAAACTAACTCTAGATGGCGGTGTATAGGATCTCTCTCTCTCGCTCTTCTTTTTGTTGTTGTATCAAAAACAAGGACAAAACAAATACTATTACTGCATCAAGATATTCCCTTCTTTCCTCATCCATCTTCTCATTTGTCTTGTAAGAAATTGAGGACGAACCAATTATTTTTTTGCGCCAATTGTAAGAAATTGAAATGTAAAATTGATGGTGGTTCTACCCTCTTGTTAAGCAGACAAAGGATGCAGAATTGATAAAAAAAAAAAACATCACGATAATCGGAAATGAATTTACTATAAATTAACCAAATCCGTCTTTCTCAGACTATTCTAAGAAACCACAAGGCCTCGGTTTTCAAAACAATCGAAGACTTGTGCTGCTGCATTATGACAATGAATTAAATACGACTCGATGAACCTTGAATGTCGACACTTTGCACCTTTTGTTTCTTACCAGATGCTCTTTTTTCTATTCTTGCATAATCAAGTTGTTCAAATATTGCTATCCTTTTTTATGTTCCTTCTTTCGTTAGGTTACTCCCTTACAAATGTTAACCATCTAACTCTTGATGGTTTGTTGTTAACAGATTTTCCAAAAAAACTAATTATGTATCTGACAATCAGTTCTTATAGTTAACTCCCTTTTGTCTTGGGCCCCTGAGAAATTCAAGGAAGTCAAAGGCACGTTACGGGTTTTCCGAGATCCCTACAAATAGAAGCACGTTGCTGCATAGAAAGCCTTAGTTGCGCTTGTGGATCAAGCTGCTGTTCAAGGGTCTGGACCGGCGTAGGACCACCAGTAAGGAGACTTCTTAGTCTTCGCGCTGTTTGCTGGGTGTTGTATAGCCTTCGCCCGGGAGAAAGTCTTGTTTAAGTGCAAAAGTATGTTTGATATCCGTAGGCCACAAATGAATTCCAGAACTTTGTTTTCTCTGTTAGGTAGCAGATCAACAGTCAGTTCTGGAAATATCTTCGACAAAATAACACTGGATACAAACTTTGGGGTTTTCATCGTGCGATCACTGCCTTAAACTAAAGCTGAATTTTCAATGTAGAAATGCAGCCATCCTGTTTAACAAATTGAGGCTAAAAACACTTTCTTAGCAGTTTATCTTGACTGTGAATACCAAAGGTCCAGAGAATTTAATTTGCCCTCGACTAAGATGGAAATCAGGCATGGTTTTGAGTTGTTCAATAATTTGCCACTGAAAAGTAACCACAAGCTCGATACATCATTGATATCGAAAGAAACAATGATATCCGGACATAAAAGGAAAACATTGCAATTGCCGAGAACCTTAGATGCCAATATGTGAGAAAGAAAAATGATTTTAGCTGAATGAATTGAACTATCGTCCTTCACACGGTCAATCTTCTCGGCGTGGTCCTTGAAGGTGCGCCTATTGCAGATGATTTAGGTTACTGGTTAGACTTATCAGGAGAAGGTAAGCAAATCTCTTTGCTTGTCAACTTCTAATGAATGAAACTCATTGCAACTCAGATTGGCAGACGTCTTTAGATAAATTTTAGTTTGAGCATTTGGTAATTTAGGAATGGTTGTATTTTTATTTTGGTAATAATCAGAGAAAAAGGAGATTGTCAGCGCGGAAAAAAAAAGGGAGAAAGTGAAAAAAGAGTGGTCCAGTCGGGTTGCAATACATTTTGTAGCATCTATCTAAAGCTAAAAATACGAAAGAAATTTCAAAGTTTTGAAAAAAAAAAAAAAATGAGATTGAGCCACTACAACATTAATGAGAGAAGAATCCATCAATTAGTTGTAATTTCATCAACAATGCTAGAGAAAAACTAAAACTAGCTAGGTGAGAAATTAACATGATGGAAAGAGAAAAAATATATAATTCTTTCTAAATCATAAAGAGATGCTCAAAAGAAGTGAACACGTCTTTTTTTTTTTTTTTCCTAATTACTATTCTTCTATAATAGAACGTCCTAGCTCCAAAGGAACAACAAGAATGATTTTTCCAAATGACTTAAATTAGGATTGCTCCTCATCTCCAATTAATATTTGTCATGTATATTTTCACATGTATCCTCATTTAACATGTAAAAATATTGACACACCATAAAACACCTAACATATAGATACACAAGTAATCTCAAATAATGAAAAACTAGCTCAATCATTTTGGATATCCGTTCTAACACATAGTAGTTATTTCTAGTTTCACTATCTTTGAATCAGCAATTTGCTCTTGAATACGTTTGATTTTCTAAGCTCCAAGTTCATTGCACTAGCGATATTTAAATGTGGAGTACACTCCATGTGCTAGCTACCTCTGAATTCCGATACCTCAGAAACACTAATTTGTTCCATGTTCACTATAGCCTTTTCTAAATTTCCCTTGATCATAATTGTTCGCCCTACCTTAGCTTATCCAGTCATCCTTCAGCAAGCTGCATCAGTCAATCTGCTGGTCCCATATCTACAGACTTCTCCATGTTGCACATGCACTTGCTCACATCGCTGCCATAAACACCAATGCAGTGCACATGGACTGCCCTCGTTACTGACTGCTGCTGCGCTCTTACGTTTGGCCTAATTTTCCGACCAAGGATCAGCACATATGGCTTTGCTCATAATTTGACGAGCAGGCACGGATCCAACTCGATAAATAAACAGGTCGAGCCACCAATATTGCGAAACAATTTTATCAATCTTCTATCAGTACTGATTTCAACCGCGCACAATTGTAACGAGTTTGCACATCAGTCTTAGAGTCCTCATGGCTAATTCAATTGACAAGTACAAAAGATTTGTCACAGTAGACATCAGCTCTAGATATATACGTCTCTGTCTCTCGACAATTTGAGACATGCATGCATTTCATGATTTGCAATAATACTATAGCGCCTCATTAATTATTTTGGCACGACCATGCAGAAAGATTCGTTACGACAACAAAGTAAACAGCCATTGTTCATCTAATGATCTAAATAGGTTATGTTTATTTACCCTCCTCGTCAAATCTATCGTGACTTGGCTCAACCATTGACTTGATCATATCTAAGATTGACTTGTCGGATCTATTCTCGATGCCTTTTCTACAGGTCCCAACTAGGATTCACTCGAGGGGCGGCTCCAATGACGTTTCTCCTTCCATGGCTGACTGACTTCATTTCCGAGTCCATGACCGTCTTAATTTGTATCCAAGTCCAAAAAATTAAAAAAGAAAATTTGCAGGAGAGTTCGTATCAAAGTACAAAATAATGTTATTTTTTAGGGAAACTGTGTGCGTTTCTGGGCTTAGACGATTCACAGCTGGAGTCTGGGGACTGCTGTGTATGAGGATGCTATCAATAAAGGCACATGGGAGAGCTGTCTGGGTTACTTCAGGGTGGGTCCATCTGCCACAGTAGAGCACAGAGGTCTATTCATGTGGGAAATGACTAATGAGACAGGTAGGCTATCGCCCACTTGGGTGCCTTATCTGAATGAGGATATTAATTGTTGTCTGATTAAATCTTCCGACTATATATTTAGTTCCATCTGTGCCATATCTGAATGCAAAGTTTGTCATTCAGTTTATGTATAATTCCGATCTATATATTAATTAGACAGGCTGTATCCTCCACGCATACAGTGAGATCCAAAATAATAATAATAATAATAATAATAGAAAAATCAAAGTTGGCATCCAAGGGAGCATTCGATCGTCAAAAAATGTATAACTATCAAGTATCGACGCGAACCTATATTGCATGATAGTGCAGCTATCATTGACTTGACTGCTACGTGCCTCCAAAAAAGTATGATTTAAAATTATGAATTTGATTTTGTCTCAATAAAAACGTCGTCAAGTTTGCAGTTTTATTCAACACGATTACTTATAACCTAATGAAAATTTTTAGAAATTTAAATGGTGATTTAATCTTTAGGTATTTCGAGTCCTGATTGAGCGTGGCGAATTAATATGCTAATTCTTTTCTTGAATCAAAATCGCATTGCATCCAAGTGAAATCAGAATATCACGGGGAATGTGAAAGAGGGAAGGAGGAAATAAATATCATTAAAATCAAGATAAGGGAAAAGATGATAAACGTTAACTTTTATAATTAATATTAAAAAATAAACAGTTTTTCCTATCAATTCAAATCTGATCTATTTGTCGTAAGCAAATACGAATGTCATCTTCGTAGTAAATTTTCTCGGTGAGACGCATCATGAATAAGACATTTTGAAAAAAAAAAAAAATCTCATGTTAAATCCTCGTCCGTTGATTGATGCTGACACTATCTTTCCTTTATATAGGATGGTAAACGAACTAATAACTAATTTATATTTGTTCAATATTATTGAAGTCGATTAAATAAAAAATTTGAACAGCTTGATAAATTAAATAAATAAATTTGAATATATATGTGTTCATCTTATTAATCATGTACTGTATTTGTAAACAATATTCTTGAACGAATTGATAAACTATGTTCTTAAACATAAACTATAAATTATATTCATTATAAAGTTTTGGATCATATAACAGGTTGATGATCAAATTTATTTGACATAATTTTTTAAGATTTGTATAAATGGTATTTTTTTTATTGATTGATAAATGATTATTAAAATATATTTATATTATAGGTTTGGGATAAACAAGCTTACCTTATTAAATTTATAAATAAACAAATATATTCTTATCAACTCTATAAATATTTTTTAAAATAAATAAACGAACTTACAAAATAAACAAACAAACTCACTAATCAGTCAAATAAAATATTAAAACTTTAAATAAATAAACAAATTAACTTGATACATTTAAACAAGTAGCTTAAAGAAATATAAATTAAATTTGATTCGAACTTGATTATAAGTTAGATATAAATTAAATAAATCAAGCTCAAACTAAGCTTAAGGTCAAACTAAAAAAAAAAAAAAAAAAAAGTCAAGTTTGAATAGTAATTTCAAAAGCTTAGTTAATTTTATATTCAATTTAGTTCGATTTAATTATTTTATCAAATAATCTCGAACATTATAAAATTTATTTTGACTTAGTTAGCTCGTTTACCACCCTACCTTTATACACCTTATTCTTACATTTATCTTTCCGATAAGTTAAGGTCGCTATACGCTAGCCTCCTATTGCACGTTGATCACTTGTTGCTGATGAGTATTAGCAGAGCATTTTATAGCAATATCACTTATTCTATTGAAATTTAATTTACTTGCCTTTTTGTTACAAACTAGGCGTCTTGTTGGGATCCATTAAATGGGGCGGGTACTGATCCATTTTAGTTACAGTAGAAATTTCTGAACGAAGCCTTGATAGCTCCATGGGAATACGTTTCATAATGGTTGCGTGGTCAAACCCTCGAAGTAAGTAACAATTCTTGGTTACAACTTTGATGATCTAGAGGGGAATACCTCGACTTTATCCAGTTTTCTGATCGGAACTTAATTTGATGATTCAGTTGGAAATCTCAAATCAAAATCATGGCATTGCAAAATTTACAGCTAGATCCTACCCATATCAGTTTTACTGCAAAATTAACTCGTGTAAAGTACCTTTGACAATGAAATATCTTTACATTATGTTCGGTATAAAACAATTTTTTATTGGGACAAAAATGATAAAATTAATTTTTTTTATCGATAATATTATTATATTAATTTAAACTTTTGAAAAAGCCTTTTTTAAAAGTTAATTGCTATGTCACACGACTATTGGTAACTCATATAAATCTTTAAATTCTCCATTTATCTTTCCATATAAAGGTCGAAGGAAAGGAAGAAAAAATAACTATGAATCAAACAGTAACATTTTAAAGGGGATAAATAATTAAAATTTTTAATAATACTTAAAGATCTTAAATTTGGCACGCTCAGTCTTCCAAAAAAAAAAAATCTAAAAGCAATATTCAGTGAAATTTATATAGTAATACGATAACGAGCGCAGGAAGGTTCAGCGAGAGACAACTATCTGTGCATTGGCTGGCACATTAGAATCACTTCATTAAGTAAGCTGGCTAGCCTCAAGTCGGTGGATTAAAAAAATATTTTAAAGCAATAAAAACCACAACCATGGCGGCATGGCCCACGACCAACACCAGACATTCATCAGAGTTCTTTCCAATTTTTTTTTTTATTTTATTCAGAAAGGTGATTTTTAAGATATGTTTTGCTGTTGGCGAAATAATAACTGGAGAGACAGAGCGGCGGGATGAAGTCATGAAGATGGCATGACATCGCCTGTTGAGCCTGGCCGTGCCGTGGCTTGACGTGACGTCGCGTATGGAGCTCTGCCACGACGTTAGCCACCAAGGCCTGCCTCGATAGTCGATACCGCCTTCTGAGCTCAATGTCAAAATATGTCTCTCCCAGAGTCATGAACAAACTTTTGACGGGATACATGACCTTGTCAAACGCTGACAACCTGCTAAGATTCACTGGTGAACACCGTCCAATGACCCTATCGAATGCTTCGTTCCTTATAGCATTTGTGGACTTCTCGTACAATTTTTGTTTTAAAAAAAAAATCAATACTGCAATCGTCAGCAATATATAATATATAATTCGTAATTGATGTAAAAAACAATCGATTTCACAGTCAATCAGAAAAGATTAATTTTACAGTCAATCAGAAAAAGATTAATCACGGTAGCGGAGAGTCGGCACCGCGGAGATTAATTGTTGTCCATTAATACAACTCTACCTTGTTAGACATCTATATAACTCGTCGTGCATGTGTTCGCGGTGGATTAATTTATTATTAAAAAAAATCTTGCCTTTCCAGAGAGATTTGAAATCAATTTTTTTATTCAGGAAAGACTGCCCTTATAAGTTTGCTCAATCTTATTCACATTGATTACCGACTTTAAGAGCTGAAACATGAGTTTAGACGAAGTGTATCGAATTACAACTTACAATCACAGTGAGACAATGATCATATATATTAAGAAGCTGCGGGCTACATGAACCATTTTGATCTGCAGCCACTTCAGCTGCATGTTGCTGCTTGCTGTAATTATATTGTCACCACCACCAGTAGTAATAGATAGCACCGTTACAGACCTTATTTGGGGGCCCAACTAAAACTGAGCATATTCTTGGCTCTTGTTTTCTTAGACTGAGAAATTGGCGCCGGGCGATTAAAAATAAGACACCATATGTGGAGAAGCAAAGTTGTAGCGACACCAAGACGGATGTAATCAAGGTGTTCGGCGAATTGGCGCAGAAAAACTAGACTAGACTCTGAAGTTCTTGCCGGTAAAAGTCTGGCCGAACTGCCAGTTGGCTTGGGCGATGTTCCAGGAGGTGGAGGTGCGTCGGTCGCTGCTGGTGACGCGGAAGGAGAGAGCCTGGCCGACCAAGTCGGCGTTGGACTGCCAGTTCTGGCCCCAGTTGCGTGACATGGGCATCCATCCGGTGCGGGATCCTTTCACGCTGGCGCGCACGATGTCGCCGGCGCCGGCCACGTTGGTGATCAGCACCAGGTTGAAGTACATGTGACCGTTGACAGTGAAGCGGATCCCACTGGTCTTCCGGCACGGTACCCTGCCATTGCAGACATCAGGTCAATTTCTCTTTGACAATTCGTCAAATTGTTGCGAGTGCAGAAAGGAAACGGGCCAAGTCGCCTGCTCAGAGCACATGCGGCTGTCACGAGCACGGTATCCCACGTTAAGCGTGCTGTTAGAAGACGTGAATTAATGGGCCAATGGAGCAACAGGTCACGGGCGAGAGAAAATAGGAGATTTGATGGAGACTGGGCAGTGGTCGGCGAACTTGACATGAGGTCAACAAGACTAAGACTACAAGGGGGACCATTTAGAAGTTAGAACTACCGCACTGCAGCCATCGCATGATGGCATGTTCGCTTCTTTTTGTTACTTTGTATTTTTTTTTTTTTTTTTGGAGGGGTCAGATTATTTGTGTCTTTCTTAAATGCAATGTCATCAGTTATTAACCTTCAAGAAAAAAAACAAAAAAAAAAACAGATCAGCAAGATGAGGTGTAGTATTACCGGCGGTAGGAGACGGGAACAATACCGGCGCGGTACTCGGCGATCCTGAGGAACATGGGCATGGCGAGGTCGAAGTGCGGGCGAGGCGGGTTGCACCAGCCACCATTGTCAGAGGGTAGCGCGTAATTAGGTGGGCAGAAGTTGGTGGCCGTAATGACGATGCTGCCGCCCTTGCACCACCGCGGATCGCCCGCGCACTGGATCTCAAAGCACGCCCCGCAGCTCTGCCCCGAGTTGAACAGCGCTGTGCTCAGCGCCGACGTCTCCACCCCGTACCCCTCACTGTACAAGTTCCCGTACCCACACGCCCCTCCTGCACCAGCCACCTTAAACTCACTGCATAATCAAACAATTAGAGAATGCCGAGGAAGGTGAGGAAATGTGTATACCCATGGTCCCGGAGGCGTCGCTACCGCCGTAGAAGGTGGCGTGGGCGGTCTGCCAGGGGCCGCCGGAGTATGCTCCGGGGATGCGGGCGTCGGCCAGGAGAACGGAGCATGCGATCGCCAGAGCGGGTAGCACTGCAGTCATTGCCATGAGAGGCAGGGAGAATTGAATGATGAATGGTGAGAAAGTGGGGAGGAAGGTGGAGTACTTAAAAGCAAGCAAGCGAGGTAAGTGAAGAGTAGGGAAGAACAATAGTAGAGGAGAAATTTAATGCGCACAAAGTTAAAAGTGGATATATAGCAGGCCCAGAGAGATGAGCTACATTAAAGGTAATTGGGCGTCGCGAGACTGTGGCGGTCGTCGTGTAGCGAGAGCCAGAAGCAAGGGAAGGGGAGAAGAAAGAGAAGGGCGGGCGGTAAGGTGGAGGAAGAAAACGGAACTGGCGGGGTTGCGTCGCGGTTTGTATGGTCGGTCCGCGTGAAATGGCGGATAAAGACGGAGGAGTTGCCATCCGTTACTTGGACGGATCACATCGACGTGGCGAACTAGTATATTTATTGATTTTTTAAAAGTTTTTATACTCGTAATAAATTTTAAATTCAATGGACACAATTTAATTTTGTGTCCCTTAACTGTCTCTTCCATTACAATAAGCAAACTTTTTATCCTTCTATTTTAATATTAAAATTCATTCTGTCGTAAGCTTAAATTAAAAGTTATTATATTGTGAAAATTGATAAACGTATATACAATGTAATATTATTTTAAATAAAATATAATTTTTGTTTACTAGAGGAGTTCGATTCTGGAGGTTCATTCATGATTCAAAGGGTTTCAATTGATCAGCTACACTCACTTTACTTATCAGAGCCAAACATGTGGCAAGCGATTCACTCCAATCATAATCCACATGTGGTTGATTCAGTCTTCCACTTGGGCAAAAATAGCAATCTCTATTAGTGAATTATTATTAAAAAGAAAAAAAATATGAAAAATATTTGATCCAAAATCTTAATAAATCGTACAAAACTCGGCACCTCGTAAAAGTGAAGAATTGATCTTTACTTTTTAGATAAATTTTATATATATTTACTATTCGAACTAGTCCGTATGGGATTGATTCATTCTTCCACGATCATTATACATTTGGTTTGTACCTGAGCATATATCCAAAAATAATTCCCCCCTCCCCCTTTCAAAATTTTCTGGCGTGAATTGTTTTTTTCACAATGGTATAGAAAATTTAATTGGTGATAATTTTTCTGTAATTGTAAAGTTATTGTGTCCCCATGGAATGACGTATTGTCGAGTGCAGTATAAATTTGTCACGATGAGTACTGATCAAATCCTAATTAACTACTAGACAAAAGAGCCATGGCTTAGTTTCTATCTTCCACCGTATTAATCCGTGTGACGAAGATTATAAATCATCCTTAACTAATTTTCTCTCTTTGTTATGGGACTAGAGGGATCCGTTGGATTGGGTGTTCCAACTTTGCCTTGGTGAATTGTATTCTTTTTGACTTTGTTATCTGAAAAAAAGCGAAGTCATTCTCAATGTCTGAGAAAAGGAGCTGAGTGGTCTCTATCATTCACCAACTTTGATTCGTCCTGCCATTAAATGTTAGGGCTGGAGAGCAAAAAGGACTTAGACACGAAATCCAGACGCAATAGGATCGCAACAATTGTTTCTGTTTATTATTATTGTCTTTTTATTTGGATCACTATTACCATTGCAGATTTAATTACATGTCCCTCGATCATGTGATTCATATCTAAACTCTAAAACAAAAATGACTCCTTTATAATTATTTTTTCCGTTGTTGCCCATGTTTTGATTTAGAATTCCATAGTAATTATATTCTCTTAAAAAAGAAAAATTCATGAATATACGCAGCTACTTAAAATCTAAAAGCAAAGGGGATGAATCGCTCGTTACATTGACGTTTCACTTTTGGCAAATATATTTAACATAGAAGAACATTATTAATTCGCAAGACAAAAGGAGACGGATTTATTATATTTACCTTCTTGTGTCTGATGGCAGCGTGCACGATGCAACTGGAGAACACATCACGTGCCTTTGCCCGATTGAGATCCTTCCCATCCCTCCAAATTCAAGATTGCACAGGAATCTTGTGAACTTTTTCTTTGGTAATTAAGTTTGTGAATTTTAACATTTTTAGCATCTTTACATTACTTTGATTTTTGTCATTTCATGTATCGTAGCATTTTTTTTTTTTTGGTTTAAACTCACAGAATACTGGAAAGTTGTGCCTGAATGAATCAAGGTAATTAAGCAGAGTTAGGGCTCCATAAAAAGTTCAAAAAGAGTGGACAATTTACCTTTTAAAAAATACGTTGTGCTAGCTCATATGGATATAATTTGGTCGAGTAGCAAGGCTTTCTCACCAGCAAGGGCGCGATCGATATCTTCCAGTAGACCTTGTGAACGCCCGCATGTCATCCTCCGAGAGTGTTTGCATAATGTCACAGCAGTGTGAACGCCATTATCAAGCAGTTTGCCTCCTGATCCATCTGCTCGAGGCCATGGTTGCTGCCTCACCAAGATCAGTGGGCTTGGCACAGTGGATGTGGATTACATTACGTTGGAACACGATCTGTAACCTCAGCGCGAATACTTGAGGACTTGAATTTTTGGCTTCTTTGCGACATGATTACGCTGACTTAAATATTCATGGGACTGAGGGTAGGAGGCAGTGTGAGTTATACTGTTATAGTGCAGCTGGTGAAGACCTTCATAGTTGACTAGGAATTAATTTCTAGATCTTCAATGATCTCTCGACTTGCTTCTTGGCATTACAACGTGGGTTGGTGCTTCTATGGTAACTTCCGCAAGCTAGAAGATAAAACTAGAGTCAGCTCTCTCAAACGAAGTTGTTGCTAAATTAAATGTGAATTTGTTTTAGGATTTAAAATTGCAGATATATGCATGCCATATTCAGAAGTAGATTATCAAACTTAAGGCTGGAGCAGTTTCTCATAGAATGCTAGTAAATAAAGTGATTTCGGAGATTTATTCTCTGGTAACTAACTCGAGCTAGAAACCTTTCTTCGTTGAACGTGTGTTAACTTGAGCTGGCCCAAGAGTGACGATTTAACAATCATCTTTACTGATCAATCAAGTGATGAATTGCTTTGGAATCCTTCTACATCCAAATCAAGCTGCTGGAAATTGATTGGGGAGGTTAATTTTTGATTGAGTGATTGATCTTTTTTGAGGTTGCATGTCATCTCGCTTCTTTGCGAGTGAGCTCAATAGCTCATGCTCACAGCAGTCGAATTCCATGTTCATGGCCCCTAAAGCAGAGTAGTGAGGCGCGGGTTTAATCATTCTTTTCCACCTAGCAAACACAAGTCTACGGCTAGAGAGCTAAGACCATCATATCTAAATTAATCTGCCTGTATGTGATTCCTTAGTAGAAACTAAGCTTAATTAGTATCTAAAACACCAGTACCTATTTGTAAAAGATTAGAATTGTCAATCTAATGATCTCTACCGCTTCGTCTCAGGACGAGATAAATCACAAGGGATTTTTAATCTTGACGCATTGGCAAGTGCGGTTGAGGGTAACAACCTGGTGCAGATATTTCTATCCTACAAAGAACGAGATTCAACTCTTGCTCACTTTTACAAATCTACACCGCCTTTGCCAATGCACCATCTCTGTGAGAACAAAGCATCAGTACCTGATAGAACCGATAGAAGAGAGGTAAACTCGTGACAAATTATCAACCAGTAAAAAAACCAAACAAGATAAGGATATATGTTGTGAATTAGAAATAATAAATATTTTAAATAACAATTAAATCAAAGTCAAGATGGCCGAGTTGGTCTAAGGCGCTAGTTTCAGGTACTAGTCCGAAAGGGCATGGGTTCGAATCCCATTCTTGACAACAAAGTGTTTTGTTGCTTAATGAAAACTTTCTGCAGTCAAGCAGCTATTTATTTGGCTTTAGGCTGACTAATACTCTTGCACTGATTTGGTTAAATCAAAACGTCATCATTTTGTATATAATTCGCGCATCTAGAACTCTCATAATAAATCGGCATCTAAACCTGATTTATAAAGATTTTTTGAAGTAGTTTGTCGAGCAAAGTGATACAATATTGCAGTATTAGTAGATGGTCTGGATTGTATAAACAAGAAGAATGAGAAATTTTAGACATTAGTCTGCCACCTGTCGAAAACTGATTAGCGTAGTAGGAAGATAACACAGCTTCAAATGAACCAATCAATCCTATCGATTTAGAAGAAAACAAAGCCACAAGCAAAGTGATCTTAGAATGGTAAACCGCCATGAATAAGTGTCCATGAAACGAGGACAAGGAGCTAAGCTAGAACGACAACAATTAAGTTTTATCCTGGGCCAAGGAGCTAAGATAGAACCTTCAAAAAAATTAACCCATATATAATAAATAGTAGGCCAGCTGCACGAAGAACACAGTGACCAAAGAACGACAAGCTGCTGAAAAATATAAATCATTGTAATAGAGCTAGACCTTAAGTTAAACAAACTCAACGGATTCAAGCACATATATACGTTTAATTTCATCAAAAAATATAGTTAAATTTTAATTTCGGTTGCAATATATTCATCAAATGCAATAGAGAATGAATTTTCAACCCATTTATGATTCAGTTACTTGAATTATCACAATTAAGGTGTCGAATTATCAAGGCACTGCAAAATGAATCAAAGTAGGAGGCAAGAACAAAAGTGTTCCATCTTCCATTGCAGAAGTTATGCTTGATTCTTTCGAACAAATTGAAGAACATATATATTTACGATCAAAACGAATCTGAAAAATTAAACTACAAACTTTTGCATTAAGCATTCACGTTGGCATTCGCTTCCGAATTGGAGTTTCGACTTCTCGAGCGCCTCCTGAAAATTGAACTCCTTTCTTGGCTGCGTGGGAATGAAGATTGAGGCACTAAGCTCGGACGTGAAGAGGAAGATGATCGTGAAAACCCAAAGAAGGAGAGGAAACTGCGAACTGCTCGATGAATTCCAACGTTCTCCCTCGACCTGGTCGCCGTTCCAGGCCATGATACTCTTCTCGGGGCTCCACTGTTGTTGAATACCCCATCCATCTCTGTGTAAACTGCAGGAAGCTGCACTTCCCCATCTCTCCTTCCCACTGAGAACCTTCCTACCGCGAAGCCCCCACGTGGGAGCCTCCATATCGTGAGTCCCAAAGTCTCCTCTTCGCTTCCGGCTGCAGCGTTCGTCTCATCCTCTTCTGCCATTGCCGTATCATGTTCCGGCACATCTGTCGGCATCTCATGGCGGCATACAGGGCATGAGTTCCGTAGAGATAGCCATGGCAAGATGCAATCTTTATGGTAGATGTGTTTGCAAGGCATCTCCCGGGCCTCCTCCCCGATCTCGAAGGAATCCATGCAGATGGCGCAATGACACTCTTTTCCGATGTGCTCGTCGACGATCTCGACCGTGGGCATCGACTCGATGGCAACTTTCGACGCCGGAGGGTTGTCGCACCCCCTTCCGCTACCGATGCCATTGATCTCGACCTGTGCAAGCTGGTCGAGCAGGCGGTCGAAGCCAGAGGCCATCAGGAAATCCGAGATGCTTTCCGGCAACGGTCGGAGGCCAGATCCGGTTCCGTCTTCGTAGTAGAGCTCGAAACTAGTGCTGGAGTTGCGGGAGCCGCTTCGGGATGGGCTGCGGAGGGCGATGATGGGGTTGAAGGGAGAACGGTCGCGGACCGACGTGCGGTGGCGGCGGTGGTATCTGAGGCCGGAGGACTGGCGAGGGAACCCGCCAGCGGCGGATCCATCGTTGCCGTCCGCGGGAGAGCCAGGCGATGAGGGGACGACGCGGCGGCGGCGGCGGCTCTCTGCAGGAGAGTGAAATCGTCGAGGCGGCGAATCGACCTCCTCGAGGAAGCCACCGTCGCAGTCGGGGCAGACGATGGCATCCTGCGGCCACACGTAAACGAACCGTCTACAGCAGCAGCACCAGTAGGAAGACGGCGTCGCCATGGCAGAAGGCATCGAACAAGCAAAAGATCCGAGCTTGCCCCACCAAAAAATCGGAACAAAAAACCCAGAAAACCCAATCTTTCGGGGAAATCCCACTGATCAAACAATCCACGGACTCAAAAATCTCAACTTTCCAAATTCAAACACAAAACACATCAAATTCTATATCAATTCTCGATCCGGCGATTCGACCGCGGAGGCGAACTCCCGGAATCGGATGGATAACGGAGGCGGCGGAACGGAAAACGTATGTGACTTACCAATCGCAGATGAGAGTCCTGGTTTTATTATGGGCTCAGCGAAGCATCGATGGGCCCACAGCTGCGTGCGTGACGATGACGTGTGATCATATGGATGCCTCCGCCCGTGGTAATCGCCATCAATATTCGTTCAAACTTTCGACGCACGTCCGGGTGGGTTATATTGACCGCGGCTCGGGTCAAATCACAGGAATTGGCCAATTGGAGCAGGTACACCCAAGAATCTATAGGCCCCGCTCTTATCCCTATCCCACTGCGTTACCCCCAATCAGAAATAAGGTAGTCGTCGTTATATCGGGACTGTGCTGCTTCGCAGCCGGCGAGTCTTTCCATCCAGAGAAAGTCTAATAAAATTCATTTCAAAGGACAAATAAATCCCATAAATCACGAATCGCGATTCTAGAAAACACACATTTAGGTGTGCGGTCTCGTTGTGATTCACATCTCACAAGCGAGAAGAAAGAAACAAAGAAGCGGTCAGAAAATTAAACTAATCGATTAGCTAGTGACAAAACAAAACAAAAAATAAAAGGTACACAATTGTTCTTCCTGGAAACTGCACGGGGCTTTCTCGAGGTGTTCTCTAGCAGAAAGCCCTCCACTTTGGACACACTCAGTTTCATTCGAAGTTGCGTTCTAACTTTTGCTCTTCGCTTCCCCAATTCCCCTTTTGGAAATCATCATTGAACAAAGAATGCGTTTGTCCTCCATAATTGCATGATCGAAACAAATTAAACTGCAACATACATACGTGTACAAACAAATGGACGTCATTTTTGTGCTTTAATTGATTGTGTTGAATGGATGATAAGACCTGCTTTAAAATCACCTCGAGTGCTTGCTTTAGCTGTATGCCTGGGGATGCCATTGGGACCATGGAAATTGTTATTCCAGTTCACAAGTTATTCCAAATTCCATAATTTGTTTTCCTTAAAAAACCGACGGATGATTTTTTAGCTCAAGTGGCGTGGTGGAGATGTCTCGATCTTGCCTCTGGAGGAGATTCACCGCATTAAGCCTGACTCGTGCAGTTTGGCTGATCTCGCAAAGAATATTAAGAATGCTGAAAATAAGTCAATGTTTTAAGTTTCTCGAGATGATCAGGATTCCACCCTATCGTAACCCTTTAAAAAAAAAATATAGTAAAACAGATATTTATTGATTGGCAGAATTGGATCGATAAGGGTCCAGGCCAAACTCTTGCTGACTAGTTGGCACCAGTTACGTTGTTAAGCATGTAACTTAGCTCGGTGGCATCTATAAAATGAAGCAAGACTTTTTTAGATCTCTGATACGTTTGTTTAAAAAAATACAAAAAAAAAAAAAAAAAAAAAAAAGGAAAAAATCTATCAAGCGTATAAAATGGATATTAAGATTCATTGATTTTTCCACCATTTCTTGGAGCAGAGGCAGCCTCTAATATTAATAAATTTCCTTCGTGTACCAGCTGCCGTCTCATGGTCGAAATATATTCTTCGTTTATCTTTGACGCTTTCCTTTTTCAACTTTTTTTGAACAAAACTTGAATATAATATCATTATATATAAGTACGGGAAACCAATATAATGATCAAACACTCAGACTTATATATATATAAACGGCCGAATTTCAAAATCGCTAAATTAGAAATCAATTTCAAATTTCAAAATCAATCTTTAATTAAAAATTCATCTCTAAATTAGAGAATAACTCAAAATTAATCTTAATTTAGATATCGATTTTAAAATCGATCTCTAATTAAAAATTAATTTTGAGTCAATATTTAATTAAAGATCGACTTTGAATTTATTTTTAATTTTAGAGATCAATTTTGAATCGATCTCTAATTTAAAGATTGATTTTGAAGGCGGTACGTAAATATGAGTATCATAATTTTGACAACAAAAAAAAATACAGTCCATCATTTACGACAATTGATACATGTACTTTACACGAAGAAGACTCGATCGAAACGGAGTCATATGAATTAATGAGCCGCGTAGAGTCCAAACCAAGTCAATTATGTTTATGGAGGAGAGATCGAATTCAAATAACATTATAAGAAAATTATATTTTAGAGTTTGATTTTATAAAATTGATAATTAAATTAAAAATCAATTTTGAAATCATCCCTAAATTAGAAATCGAATTCAAAATTCGATTTATTTATGCCTGTGTTTTTCCATGTTCTCGCATTTATCTTTTTCTCCTCTCCTATTTCTTTAAATTTCTCGATCTCATCTCCTGATTCGCCGTGTCCTGCCCTCGGTCCTCCCTCTCTTCTAGATTAAAGAAGGGCTTTGAGTTATGTTTTTTGGCATTAAAAAAATATGCATGTGAAACTTGGCCATTTGTAAAATTTGGCGATAGAAGTTGATATAAATTGTACAAATAATATGCTCAGCAACTATAAAAAAAAACAAAAAACAAAAACGAATTAGCTTAATTGGTTGGTTTCTGATCGAATCAATTTTATGGATAAGGGCGCCCCCTATGGTTCCCACATGTCGTTGGAATTTTGTCCAACTTTTCTAAAATATCGTTAAGAAAGAAAAATAAGAAAAGTGATTTGAATTTAGGCTTCCAATTACATTATTTACATTAGCGTTTAGGACTTTGCACAGGTTTTTGCGTTCCCCTTACTGGCAACTTCGTGAAGTGGGATGCTTGCTCAAGCGGAGGTCCGTCCATGTTCTCTAGGCCGTTGGGCCATGACATAACAGCATGCAGCTTCTATGATTGGCCTCCCTGCGATAGATCAGTCGTCGGAATGGGAGTGATAAGAGACGTTTAAAATTTACATTTTAAATTTAAGTGTAAAAAATTTTCTTTTTTTATTTTCTGGGTAAAAAAGTTAAAATTTACTTTTTCTTCTCTTATTCCTTCTCAAATAAAATTTAATATTTTATTTTCTTTACTTTTTTTTTTCACCCCTCTTTTTTGCACTAGCCATTTGAAATCCTGATTTATCTCCTCCATCGATAAGAACAACTTGTCACTTAAGATTCTGATTTATCTCCTTCATTGATAGGAGTAACTTACCACTTGAAATTCTGATTTATCTCCTCCATCGATAGGAGCAATTGAAGGAGTGTTAATGTGACGGTTTCATATTTTTTTTAAACTTTTCTTCCCCTTACTTCTTCTCCCTTCACCTCCTCCTAAATAAGTCATTAGAGAGTGCATTTGATTAGAAATATTGTTGATACTTTTGATCATGTGTTTAAGATTATCAATAATTTTTTTTTTTGATTTAGGATTTGAGCAATTACTAAGTCATAATAAATATCTCACACATCAACAAATAAGAGCATGTAATCTGGAATGAGAAAATCTCGAATAAATAAGAATTTCTTTGATTCTCCGATTTTTATCCTTTGGAAAAAATATCTCTAATAATTTATTAACAGTCAATTTGATCATACATAAATTATCAATATAATCAAAATCCCAGTTGATTATTCAGGGTCATCAATCGCCACCACCATCGATTTCCGACGCAACTATCATGGTTGTCGATGGTCGTCCATTGCCATTTCACTGGGCAATGGCGTTGACTGTCCCGATCGACACGACCATAAACAAACATACTTCAAAATAAACAGAACCTTATAATTAAATCAAAGGTAATATAATAAAATATTAAATTAGATTATACATTAAAATATCTGAACAAATAAATTTTTATTCTATTATTTAGAATTAAACCAAACAAAATATAAATATATATATATATATATATATATATATATATATATATTATGTTTCATTCTCTATTATGTGATTAATTGAGAACTATTTAAACAAACTTATCCACAGTAATTTGAACCAAATGCACCTTTAAAACAATAGAGAATAATACTAGTGGTTGTTGTAAGGGTTAGCTCGTTGCCAATTGAGCGGTCGAGGTCTCAATTAGGAGGAGAGCCAACTGTTCGACTCACTTTGGAACATATAGATATATTACAACGAATCATCTTCACTCCAGTTGAGATACTAGTCATTGTAGTTTCCATAGAGATAGCATGCTAATTAGTACGGTACAAATTTATACTTAGAGCAAAGGTCAATTACTAAATTGGATGGAAAAGTCATTCCCGAATGCTTGCCCTCTATTGCATTGGTCAACGCATCAAGATTATAGACCACTCATAATTTACTTTCTCTTTTCGTCGTGGAACCAATAAGAGATGCTCTGTAGGGAGCATTCCCCTTTTGCACCAGATATACTGGTCATGTAGTATTTCCAAGAGAGCAAGCAGCTACAAGAAAGGCAAATTCGGTGGCGCTTGGCCTTGATCTCTAAACTACATATTCAAGTTCAAATCTGAAGCAATAAAATGTCAAGTTGGCATTGCTTCGTAGTCATGTTCTCTTTGATTATTTAGGTTATCATTCTATTAGTCAAGTTTCTTTATTGATGGGCTATTGGAAGTCTCTATAAGAAGATTTAGTATAGATGATAAAATTATCTTAAAGAATAAAGATTAATCTCTATTCTCTGAAGACTATAAAATTGTTTAGGATATTTTTTTTTTATTGATTAGATAAAAATATATCTCATGATTTTATCTCATTTTATCTGACTATAAGACCGATGATAAGCGTAAAAGTTGCATAAATAAACGGCCAATCCTCGCAAAACGAGTAGTTTCATCCTCCATATCGCTTCTTAATCTCGCCAAAGACCCTGTAATTTACCTCCTTACGATGACTGCAGAGTCGATCGATAGGATCACAGGTTGACGGATTCCAACCTTTTGCACAAACAGATGATAAAAAACATTTTGAATGAACATTTTTTTTTTTTTTTCAAAGGAGCTATCTTTGAACAACATTTATGGTTGTCAATGCAATAGGCCTCCTTTAGATGGCGAGATTGTCGACTTGTCGGTGACTCATCGAGATGAAATTAATGGTTGAGCTTTAGAAAACCAAATTAAATAAAGCTCGTTAGATGGTCAACAAGAGCCAATCAAAAACTCAACAAATGGTCCAGTCTAGAAAGCAGTCGACTAAAAGTTCAATTTGGATTGGTAGGTCAACACCCAATTTAAGCACACAAACTTTGTATCGTGTAAATTTATCCTTCAGTTCTATACCAATTATTGTTTATATATAGATATAGGTAATTTATATATTAACTTTTAAGCATTTATATTTGTGAACGATGCTATATACAAGTTATGCATTTAATTTGTCTGATTGTAAAATAATTCGGATTAAACCAAAACGATTTGTGATTTTTTTTCCTAATTTCATGTTTATTTAAAAGTCTAATTTTATAACACTATTAACAATTCCTTCTTAATTCAACCAATTCCTGTGAATTGCATAATGTCCACGTCAATTGAGTACTAGTTAGACAATTAAATATATGAGCTAGTGTCAAGTTTTGCTGGCTCGCTAAAACAGCATCGATCGTTCTTGGTTTCACTTTCAGCAGATTTTTGCCCTAAAAGTTCAGTTCAGTTTGGCTCTGCTCGAGTGGATCTATGATCAATAATCCGATCCAGCCACTGAATTCGTGATCCTTTGAGAGATTACAATCTGCAAAATTCTAAATGGGAGTAAATATTGTGGTAATCTGAACTCGACAAATTAATCCCCAATTCCTGCATGCACGGTTGCTTCCTCCTTTTGGCCCTTTGGACAGCAAGTATGGTGGTTTTTACACTCCATCATTGTCGTCTTTCCCTATATATAACTCAATGGATTTCATATTATTTTACTGAACTCTATGAAAAAGGATGTTAGTGTTGTTTAAATTTTATTAAAATATTCATTTTAGCATAGACTAACATTCAAGTAATTAATATTACGTGACACTAATGCCTTCATTTAGAAGTTAATTATATGAATCAGAATTATAAATTCGCCTAATAATATTTAAGACGTACCGTGTTAACAAGGGCAACAAGATGAAACACTAGTATTTGCTATTTTCTTGGTTCATCAGAACAAATTTAGAAATGTATATTTACTACCAATCGATTCCCATTGACAAGATAAATACCTTAATTTGGATTAGTTTCGATCAAAATATCTGAGTAACAATTCGAACGGGAGTGGTTCGTTTAATTAGCTTCGCTACGATTCCTCGCATTCACACAGCACGGAGCCATCCTATCGTCGACGCAGTCTCCGCGTACCACGTCCATTTCCAATTTCCATCGACGTCGCGGCGTTCTGTTCGATAGGCCGTACGGGCTATCGCTTTTATCCCTTGTCGTCTTGATTAGGCCTCTGCCATAGCTAGCTAGCTGGAATCAATATGCAGAGCGGCGTCGAAGCGGACGGCAAGAAGGCGGCCAGGAAGAGCCGGCTCCAGAAGCTAGCGCCGGCGTTGCTACACATCGATGCCGACGAGATGAAGGCGAACTCCGCGTGGGAGGAGGACGCAGTTCCAATTCCGTTGCTGTCGCCTCTTGTTCTTTCGCCTTTGCCGCCGACGTTGATGTGGGACGACGACGCTGTGCAGGACGAGGAAAAGGAGAGTGAAATGAATATAGAGACAACGTCGTCGTCGTCGTTGCCGAAGGGATGGCGTCACCCGGCTCTCCCGGTTCCGGTGGTGGAGCCGGCGTCTCTGCTGCCGTTTTTCGAGTTTCAGTGCTCCTTGGCGCAGTAGAAAATCACGCCGACAATAAATTTTATTGTATTCACTATTTGTTGGTGTCGTTCCGTTTGATTAATTTTCTTTGCTTTAGGTGTTTTGCTTTTGTCATCTCTCTCTCTCTCTCTCTCTCTTTTGGATTACGCTGACAATTCTATCAAGTTTTTAAGCGAACGTTAATCTCGAGGATCCGAACATAAACATATGAAATTGAGGTGAAAAATTACATATATATTGTTGTCATTTTCCCATGCATACCATGGGTAGAAATAATTTATATTTAAGTTTCGGTAGAGATTTTAGTTTTTTATATAAAACTTGGAAAGTACCGATATATATTATTTAATATTTTATATTATCAAATATTACTGTATGTATTATTGATCAATAATTTAATTAAGTTAAAGGTGAGTTGGTTTCTTTCCAGGATCAATTTGTCTCCATCTTTATTTTAGATTGAATCATCAATTTAGCGATCTCTCGTAATTAATTCTATTGATTCAACATCATAGTTAATTCTATGATATTATGAAAGGAAGTAAATTGTGGATGTGGTCTATGAACAATGCGACATGAAACCTAATCAGTATGGGGAAGATAAGATCTAGCTTCTATAAATCTACTCCATACTAATTAATGTGTCACCCTCATTGGAAACTTATCTTTGCTATATTCAAATCCGGTTATTGTCGTCCATTATCCTTCTATCTATTAACAATATAAAAAAAAAATTAACATATTTTCTAGTTCATTGTCTCTTCTGAGTGCTTTTCATCGATCTCACTAGAATGCTATCTGTGTGTTCCTAACTATCTTTTCAATTACCGACATGGTTCCGGTGTTATAGCTTTTAGAGATTTTTTTTTTTATTTGAATCATAATTTATATCTAATTTTAAGAACAATGATGGTTAGAATAACACAGATGTTATTATAAATAGATAAGAATTAAATTTCGATATAATATATAAAATCTTTATCTGAGCTCTCCGTTATTTCTAATAATTGGGTCAAAGAGTATAGTTCATTCATGATTTTTTTTTTATGGTCATTAAAAATTGACAGTGAAATATATTGAGGATAAATTTAATCATCTTTTATTAGAGAGCGTAACGAAAGCTACATAAAAAATCATCTCTTTTTGCCAACCGCCTATACCTATTCAATGGGATTTATAAAGGAATACTTTTGCTGTACTGTAATCTTAAATTTTAAGGCACTTTAATATTTGGCGCTTTTTTTTTTTTTTCGGGAATGAACTTCAAGGTAAATTTATATCTTTGCTTTTGTTGATAGATTAATCTTCTTTTAACAGATCGATGTACTGAATGGACAACAAAATCGTTGTTGAGTAGATGGTGATATGGGTCAGCAGATTGACTATCATTCTAGAGAAAATTCCTTTCTCTCGAATTGAATTGCGCAATGGCTAGCTTATATTTCTAAGTAAGAGAGTTAAGGAATGATTTTTAGTTATAATCTTTCAATGTTCAAATTAGATCTCGAGACAAAAAAAATAGAAAAGAGCAAATAATGCAAAAAAAAGTAAGATTACTATGGAAAATATTAGGTCGTGTTTGGTTTAAACCTTCTTCATTTTTCTGTGTTTTTCAATTTTTCGAAAAACACTCTCTTATTTTTTTAGAAATCGAAAATGAAAAACGTGAACCTCTTTTTTCAAAAAATAAAAATAAAAAATATTCATTTTCTGTATATCAAACACACTCTTATCTTCTGATATGAAGACAAATAAAATAGTTGTCGTGTCTTTTACTCGAGCACAATTATTCAAGCTATTAACTAGCTTTAATCATATAAATATTATAACCGTTCGTACAACCATTCGAATAAAATACTATAATCACCACATCTTGTATTTGTGATTGTCAATTCGAAGAGCGAAAAGGTCACAAATAATCTATCTCATTTGATTGAGATTTATGAGTACGATAAATAAAACTTACGAATCAAGATTATAACATGATTTTAGATCGAGTTTAAATTGACTTTTGACTTGATGATTTGTATATAATGTAGATTAAATCTTTTTAAAGTCACACAAACTACTGTTACATATATAGACCAATACTCTCCTCCTCCATATTAGAGGTTATATAAGAGGAGTCGGATGTTCACCTAATTTTGTTAACAACTCATCGGCATTTAATCTTAGAGCATATTCGATAGTCGTGGATAAAAAAGTTTGACATCTTCATGGCCCAAATCAATACAAATTTGGTGATTTCCAAATCAAAATTGGGTGACTAAATACTCAAGAGACAAATAAAAATAAAATTGACAATGGCATCTTCTTAGGTCAAATTGCAACGATCTAAACTTTTTTATATTCTTTGGAACTTCATGGGCCAAACAAAAATAATCTATTCCAACCAGCGGGAAATATTCAAAAAGCAAAGTTGCTCTCTCACGAAAATTTTAGAGTGCGTTTTAATTATCAATTCAAGATCATCAATAAAAAATTGGTTTTATTTAAGATTTGAATATTTATTAAGTCATGATATATATCCGATATATCATGTTATGTCAACCAAAAGTTATATATAAGGGAATTAAAAAATCTCCAAGAAATTTGATTTTCTTTGATAGATTTTTTTTTCTAAGAGTACCTTCTAATTTTTACCATTTAGGGCAAAATTATCCTTATCAATTTATCAAATAACAATCTAACCGATTGTCGATCGGACGTCGTCGGTCATCGGTCGTCGCTGTCGACCGTCGTCGGTGATCGGCCGTCGCCGTCGATTGTCGATCGCCACTGTCTGTCTCCGACCGACCGCCACCATCAATCTCCGATCGATCACCACCGTCGATCGCCGACCGACCGACCACTGTCGTCGATCGTCGATCGTCGATCGTCGATGATCATCGATTGACTGTCGTCGTTGTCGGTCGCCAGTGCCAATGACGATCGTCGACTGTCGTCGATGTCAGCCGTTGTCCTCGTCATCAAGCACCAACCACCGTCAACGATTATCGATCGTGACCACCACCATCAATTGCCGATGCAATTGTCATAATTATCGATGGTCGTTCATTGCCAACTCATTGGATGATAAGGTGATCATCTCGATCGACACAATCATAATTAAATATATTTCGGAGTAAATGAAATATTATAAATGAATGGATAATATAATAAAATATAAAATTAAGTGATATTTAAAATTCTCCAAATAAATAAATTTTGATTACATTATTTCGAATTGAACTAAGCAATATTCAAAAATATTTTATTCTCTGTAATTTTAATAATGTAATTATCTAATAAATAATAATTAATAATGTAATTATCTAATAAATAATAATTATAACTTTAATCAAAAACACCCTAACATTTTTACGATTAACAATTTACTGTCTGTCAATAATGTACACTTTATTTATTTATTTATTTTACACTTTTAGGCCAAGTAAGACGAGGAAAGTAAGGACGTTCATACCTGTAATTTACAGATAAAACGTATGTTGAATTCAAAAGCAACGTGCTAAAATAAAGTTCTCTATTTTTTCTCAACTAACCAAATAAAATTAAATATTATAATATTTAAATTTATTTAATAAAATAATCAAATTAAAATAACTATTCAAATTTGACTTATTTTTTTTTAAATTGAATTTGATAAATTGAATCAATATTAAATTTCTAAATCAAATTCAAATTAAATTTGATCCAAATTTATTTAAATATTATCAAATTTATTTGTTTGATTTAAACTTTAATATTTATTTGATTAATGAATATATTTATAAATATAATTTATGAATTTTATTAATGAATATATATAATTCGTGTTCATAAATATTATTCATAAGAGCATCTACAATGCTTGGTTAATGGGGTGTTATAACACTCCAATGGTGTTAAACACCATTGTGAAGGGGTGTTATAACACCCCTTCATTTGAACGCGTTCAAAACATTGAACGCGTTCAATATCAGTAAATGCACCCACATGTAATTTTTTTTAATTATAAATATTAAAAAATTATAAATTTTAAAAATTTGAATAAAATTTTAAAAATAGTAAAATTATTTAAAAAAATAAGATTATTATTAAAAATAATAATAATAATTTTAAAAATATTTTTAAATTTATTTATTTAATATGATATAATTTTAAAAGGATTGAGTGGAGTGTGGGACCCGTAAGTAATTATTGTTAATGTTAAAAGGAATATGGATGAAAAAATATATTGTTATAATGAGTATGTGGCAGTGGACCCCATGCTTTTTTATGAGATGGAGGATGTTATAATGGATAAGGATTGTGGATGCTCTAATTAATTTTGATATCTATTAAATAAATATAAATAAATTGAACATCAAATACGTTCGCGAATGCTCAGTTCATTCACCGTCCAACTTTTTCTTGAGTTTGCAAGCAATCGCGTGTTAATTCAACAAAGGCGCAAGAAAATGTCTATACGCGTAATACCTACAGTCACGGTGACGATGAACAAAGAATAAGGTTGATTGCAGAACAGTCTAGCAATTGGCGGCAACTAGCTGGGCAAATTCATCGCCGTTGATGGTCTCCATGCGAGACAAATTTGTCAAAACTTGATGACTCGACCTGCACTTGCTCCTGATACCAGTGCGCGCAGCTCAGCCCGACGAGGACCTCCACGATGGCGGCCTTAGTCTTCTCCTTATCGGCGAAATGCAGCGTCTGCAGCAATAGTGCCCGCGGCTTCGTGTAGAACCGCTGCTCCATATAGTGCTCCTCCTGCCATCGGAGCGTGTCGCGTGCCACCGGCCTTAGCCAGGCTAGAATCCGCCCCACCGCTTCCCGCCACCCTTCAGCCATTGTTGCATCCCTCGTCCCCCCCTCCCGCCGCCAGCATTCCCTCAGCTTCGCCCTCACTGCGGTCCGCATTCCCGACGGCAACATCTCGTACAGCTCCTCCCTCTCCGCCGCCGCGGCTTCTTCTCCGTCCTCTGCCATCGACTTGCCTAATTTTTCGGCGAGCTCGATTATGTTGGCGTACCTCAACGCCAAGCCCGAGCCACCGACGGTGCTCGGCCCTGCTTCCAACAAGTTGCGCATTTCGTCGAACCCCTTTTGAGGCGTGTCCTTCCGCATTACCATGGGAGCAGAGTTGCTCACGATGGGGACTTCCTTGGCCGCCGATGGCCGATGAATCGGACCCGACGATCGCTTGGTGAACAAATCGAGACCGCCTGGGAGCAACGGGAAACGGCTATAGTTTCTTTCGGGAGGCAGAGGTGGAAAACCGACAACGTAGGGACCAAAGATGGCGCAGATCCTGGCGAAAACGGTGATAACAGCGCGGGCCATCAGCTCAACGACCTTGTCCACGCACTTGCTCCATAGACACTCCTCCATGAGCCGGCGGACCCTATGGCGCTGCGCCGAAACCACCTCCGACTGAACCGTCGAAACGCCAGGTTTCTGCTCCTTCGGAATCGGCCCACTGTGACGCTTCTGCTGCTCAACCCGCTGCTCCGCCGCCTCGAGCCCACCGAGCTCCTCCATCTCCTCGTACAACTTTGATGCTGCCGCCACCCATTTCTCCATATTCTTAAGCTGCTTCTCGACGTCCTTCTCGGCGGAGGCGAGCCTGAAGCGGTCGACCTCGGCGACGCACCCGAAGCCCAGTGCGCCAGCCTTGACGTCGTCGTAGAACCGATCAAACCTACGAAGAATAGGATCACGACACTTGGGGCCGAGGCGGGCGACGGAGGCGGCAGCCTTGTCGACTTCAGCGAGGATCTCGGCGCAGGCGAGACGGAGGAGGAAGGACTGGTCCTTGGATGTCAAGTAGGCGACGCCCTGGGAACGCATGCTGTGGCGGAGGTGGAGGAATTGGTCTTCGGTGAGGGAGCGATAAAGGGAGACGAGGCGAGCCATGGCAGCGGCCGCCTCGAAGGTGAGGATGCCGACGACGGGACGATCGGCGGGATCGATGCTCCCGATGCGGCCGCGGAGGTTCTCGAACACTTTAGGGACGCCCATGGTGGTGCTTGTGGAATCGATCGAGATTAGTCTGGAATTTGGAGAAGGATTCGAGAATTGGAGAGCCGCTGTTTGGCAAGACTAGGGAGAAGAGGTTTTCTTATCGTTTCCGCATCTCCAAGGCCGACGTGGACGCGGTTGCGTGAAATCAGACGGAAGAGAGATAGAGAGAAAGCTTGATCAAATCAATCTGGATCGATGAATTCCATATTGAGTCAAAGGGAAAAAAGTATAGGGGCTTTGACTTGGCGGGCGGGGGCGGCGTTTTTCACGTAGATGACGCAAGTGTTCACCTAACCTGTCTGTCAGTTTAAATCTCGAGACGAGACCTAGTGGAACCCGTAGTCTTGTCCAGTCGTTAAGCGGGTGGTTTTAGGAATACTAATCATTCTTACTAGAAGTAGTAGGATATGGTCGCCACGGATTCGGAACGCACAAAGCCAGATGCCTAATTCACAAGTGTTTTATTCGTATGCTCAATTTGAATTTAGCTTTTTTTTTAAAAAAAAAACGATGAGGTGCGTTCGATTCAATCTAATAATCTTTATTGGTCTATTTTAGATAAATTATGGTGACATCGATGTGATTGATAAGACAATGAAAAATAATTTTAAATATAGAAAAAAATTTTAAATTTTTCATTGAAAATTGACTCATATTCATTCTATAACTATCGGACTGTTTTATCAACGGACTATAAGTTACGTTCAAGGGGTAAGATAAGAAATTTAAAAATTGAAAATGTGTATATAATGGATTTATGCATTAGTTACAATAAAAAGAAATATTTATACAAGGAAAATATGAATCTTAAAATTGAAAACAGCATGTTATATATATATATATTCTAAAATTTATCTTAAACCCTTCGATTATTAAATGCAAAAGTTTTACGGTGTTTTTTTTATTAGTTTAGTTTCATTCAGAATCCGAAAGAATCTCTTTGGGCAGCACAACGAATATAAGTGGACAATAAAACTCAATAAAATATAACAGCTGTAAGTGAAAGTATTTTTAAAAAAGTAAACAATAATAATTAATTTTTAATGATTTGGCAAAAAGGATGCACTTTAACTTTTGCCCACTTCTAGCCTTCCATTTTCCCACCACCACTTGAATCTTCTTCTTTCCCAAAAGCTATGATATCAAGTTCAAACTCTATTCACATCCTTTTCCTCTCGACATCGAGGAAAAAGAAGATGAAAGACACAAAATGCATATAGATAGACAGTCCTAAATGCATACAGATAGACAGTCCACAGTCCTTTTTCTTCCTTCTCACTAAATAACTTCTTTAGTTCTCTTTTTTTAATCACTGAAAGATGTAAATCACTATTATAGAGCTCTATCGATATTGTTTCATGTAAAGGTAAGACTAAAAGACGAGATTTAAACAAACAGGATGAACCCACTGCGAATGTCGGACTTCTCTTATATATACCGGACGCCCTGCGTCTCGGCCCGGACTTCTCTTATATATACCGGACGCCCTGCGTCTCGGCCCGGACTTCTCTTATATATCGGACGCCATGCGTTTCGGATCGAATTCCTCTCATATCAGACGCCCCGCGTCTCGGCTCGAATTCCTTTATATCAGGCTCCCCGCATCTGAAGTAGAAGAGTTGTAGGAAGAAGGATCCATTTTATTGTAAGCTAAGGAGGAAGGTCATGTCAGCAAATTGAAGGAGCATATTCACCTTTGAAAGGATAAATCACTGACAAGGTTCAGAGGAATGTCTGAGGCATTAATAGAGAATGGTCTCCCATCAACCGTGCGTCGTGTATTAATTACTGCTCTCGTCGAAGGGCGATTTCCTACCAAGATCTCGAGGATTAGCCGACATTAATTGAGACTTGTCTCTATCAACCGCCGCGACGTGTAGTAATTGCGGCCAGCGGGAGCGATCAAGTAACAATGATTATCTTGTATGGACCATTAGGCCCGTCATACGTGGGACAGAGCTCCTCGAGCAGAGCCTCCTTCATATATAAGACCCTCTTGGGAAAGGGAGGTAGGTTTTCCAAACATTGATACTAGTTGCTTTGAGTTCCTCTTTCCTCTACCCGGCTAAGTTACATCTTGGCGTCGGAGGGCGTCAGAGATCTCTCTCGGCACCCTTAACGATTACTCTCTTGTAGACTCTCCATTCGGCTCGGCCCGCATCATTACCTTTGCTACTGGCGGTATTGATCTTCCATGTCGGCTCAGCGATTACGGGTTGCGCACCTCTCTGCCAGCGTCTCTGATTCTACGGTTTCTTGTTGCTGGATACCTCGCCATCACGGTCTCGCCGGGCATCATAATTGGCGCCGTCTGTGGGAAGTTAAAAAACAAAACGCCTGAGGCAAAGATGGCAGACCAAGGAGCGAATTCCGGTAATCACAACCTCGCGGGCGAAAGCTTAACGAGGGAAAGCATCATGGCGCTTGTCAAGACAACCATGGAAGACGTCCTACGTGACCTCATCCCTCGGGGAAATCCCCCACCGACAACCCCTTCTAGCCCAGTCCAGGGCCCTACTCCGGCTTCTGTGCCACCTACTCCAGCTACTCCCACAGTGACTCCCACCGTTTGACCATCATCCGAGTCATCCTCTATCGCTTCGTCCTCACGATCCTCTGGGGAGACACCTTCATATGCACCATCTGAGAAGGATCCCAAAAAGGGGAAGACTCCTGCTATCAGTACCGAATCCCCCCTCGCCCCCAGCATGATAGCGGACAGAATGCCCAAGTCCTTCAGGCCAGTCTGTATAGGGGAATATAATGGCTCGGCTGATCCAGAAGAATATTTGGGAAGGTTTAGAAAGGCGGCATTAATCCATAATTACTCGGATGGAGCAAAATGTAAGGTTTTCTCTCTTAATCTAATCGGCCCCGCACAAAGGTGGTTTGACCGACTACCAGCGGGGGTCTATTCATTCTTTCCAAGAACTGTCCTTACTATTCCTACAAAGATTTGCTAGTAGTAAACGGTATCGGCGGATAGCCCAGTACCTCATGACCATAAAACAGGAACGGGGGGAATCTTTAAGAGGCTATTTGCACCGTTTCAACCGAATAGCCGTGGACGTGCCGGATGCCTCGCCAAATACGGTAGTAGACGCCTTCTCTCATGGCCTCGTGCGGGGGGATTTCTCCAAATCCCTAATGAAGAGGCCTCCTCCTCACTTTGAAGCCTTGCTGGCCAGAGCGGAAGCATACATCAACTTAGAAGAAGCGAGAAAGGCGGTGGCGGACAACATCGGTCTGGGCGGCCAAAACCCCAGAAAAGCATCCAGAAAGTCCCCCCGCCTTTTCAATCATCCGGGGCTCTTGTTTACCCTCCACGGCTTAGGAAGGATAGGACCATTCATACCGATTCGAGCGCACGCCACCACCGCGCGAGCGAGGTCCTTCTGCGCCTTTCATCAAGTATCGGTCACTCGGCCGGGAGTGTCGGCGTTCTAGCTAATGAGATCGAGGCAAGTAATAAAGGAGCGGCGAGACCTCTCGCGGCAGGCGAGAGTTTGCCGTGAAATCCGGCTAGAAGGGCCCTCGGCCCATTCCGAGCGAGGCGGCCCGGGTTCCCGAAGGTCGCGGGAGACCTCCGAGAGAACCTCCCCTCCCCACTCACCTCGAGCGCACTCAACCCTCTGCGCCGGGGGCGATCGACATGATGGCCGGAGGAGAGCGATGGGGACTCGAATCGGGCGGGAAGGCTCACGGCCAAGCGATTAGAAAACATGCAAGTAAGCATCGGCAGAGCCCTCGTGGATAAACCATCAATCGAGTTTGTACACGAAGATTTGCAGGGAATAGTTACTCCTCATGATGACGCCTTGGTGATAAAAGTTACAGTGGCCAATTACGACGTAGCTCGGATCTTCATTGACACAGGTAGTTCAGCTAACATATTGTTTAAAGATACCTTTGACCGTATGCAGCTGGAAACCACATGGCTCCAACCAATGAATACCGCGCTGTATGGCTTCTCGGGGCACGACCGGATCAACCTCCCTCTTTCCTTAGGAGAAGAGTCATCTCGTCGGACACGGACAGTTACTTTTACCGTGGTGAACGCAGTTTCAGCTTACAACATCATTTTGAGAAGGCCCGCCCTGCATGCCTTTGAAGCTGCTGTCTCCACTTATCATCAGAAAATCAAATTTCCCGTAGGCAACTAGATAGGGGAAGTAGCCGGAGATCAAACGACTGCTCGAAAGTGCTATGTGGAGGAGGTTCGTACAGGACCCAAGAAAAGTCAAAAGACAGAGAACGCTCACGTGTACACTCTGAGAGAAGGCTCGCCAATAGAAGATGAGAAAGAAGAAATACAAGTATGGCCAAATCGGCCCGAGCGGGTCCTTCGGATAGTTGCAGACCTTCCGGATGATCTAAAGCGGAAGATGAAGGACTGCCTGATCAGCAACATAGACGTCTTCTCTTGGCTGGATGAACAATATCAGGGCATCCCTCGAACAGTCATGGAGCATAAGCTAAGTATCTTCCCAGAGTCTCGGCCCATTCGGCAAAAAAGAAGGCATTTTGGACCAGAAAAAGACCAAATCATCCGAGCCGAGGTATAGAAACTCCTGCAAGCTGGATACATCCGAGAAGTACAATTCTCGGAGTGGCTGGCTAATGTAGTACTGGTACCGAAGCCAGGAGGAAAGTGGAGGGTCTGTATAGACTTTAGGGATCTTAATAAAGCATGTCTTAAAGATTGCTACCCCCTGCCTCGAATAGACCAGGTGGTAGACTCCACTGCTGGATGTGAATTAATTTGCATGCTAGATGCCCACCAGGGATACCATCAGATTCCGCTCGCCTTAGAAGATCAAGAAAAGGTTAGTTTCATCACTGCTGACGGGACCTTCTGTTATAAGGTCATGCCATTTGGTTTAAATAATGCCGGAGCCACCTATCAAAGGATGATGAATAAAGTATTCCGGCCACAAATAGGCCGAAACCTAGAGGTGTATGTCGATGACGTCCTTATCAAAACTGTCAAAACCGAAGACATAATCTCAGACATAAAGGAAACATTTGACACCTTACGACATTATGGGATTCGGCTTAATCCAAGCAAGTGCATATTCGGAGTCCGCGGAGGCAAATTCCTCGGGTACATTGTTACCGAGCGAGGCATTGAAGTCAACCTCGAAAAAGTCCAAGTCTTACAGAACATAACTTCCCCTCGCAGTATCAAGGAAGTACAAAGATTGTTGGGCCGGATAACAGCCCTCTCAAGATTCATCCCTAAGTCGGCAGAGCGAACCCTCCCTTTCTTCAAGATACTTCGCAAGTCGACTCGGTTCTCATGGGATGATAAATGCGAGCAGACCCTTGTAGAATTAAAGCAATATATAGTCGGCTTGCCCATATTGGCCAAACCGGTCCCCGGAGAAGAGCTTCAGTTATACCTGGCTTCCTCAGAGGAAGTTGTAGCCTCCGTATTGCTTAGCCAAGAAGAAGGTAAATCACTGCCTATTTACTTTGTCAGTCATTTATTAAAAGGCGCTGAAAGCAGGTACACAACTCTGGAAAAGTTAGCTTTTGCCCTGCTAATAACGGCTCGGAAGCTCCGGCCTTATTTTCTATCTCATTCGACTAACCAACGGGCATCGGAAGGATAATAAACAATCGGAAGCATCCACCGGGTCAAGTGGATCACTGAATTAGCTGAATATGATATCCAGTATCAACCTCGTCCAACTCTTAAAGCGCAAGTATTGGCGGATTTCTTGGCGGAGACATCCGGGGTGGAGAAGAATGAAGAATGGAAAATATATGTGGATGACTCGGCAACCAAACAAGGCAGTGGGGTGGGACTACTACTAATATCCCCCCAAGGGGATGTTATCCGGATAGCGGTGCAGCTCAACTTCCGGACTTCTAACAATGAAGCCGAATATGAGGCCTTGTTAGTAGGGATGCAAGCCGCCCGTCATCTGGGGGCTGCTCGGATCTCCTTGCATTTCGATTTCCAGTTAGCCGTTGAACAGCTCAGGGGGTCGTTCGACATCAATAACCCAAGATTGAAACGGTACAAATAAGCTTATCAAAGATTAGCCGCGGAGTTTCAAGAGGTAGTTCTACACAAAATACCCAGAGCAGACAACCAGAAAGCCGATGAATTGCCCCGTATGGCTAGTACCCTCGCTGCATGGAGCCTGGAAGACTCCGTAGCCGAGGTGCAACTCATCTCCAGCATAAACCAAGAACCACTGGTATCTCACAGCTCAGCAGATTGGAGGAAGCCCTTGATTGATTACCTCCAGAGCCGGATACTACCTGAGAACCTGGCAGAGTCCCGAGTAGTTAAAAGAAGAAGCACTCAGTTCGTCTTAATAGGGGACACGTTGTACAAACGATCTTTTGCTCGACCCTTACTCAAATGCCTTGGCCGGGAGGAAGCAGAGTATGTTATGCGGGAAATACATGAAGGCTGCTGTGGAAATCACGCGGGGGGGATCTCCCTCGCAAGAAAAATCTTATTGGTCGGCTATTTTTGGCCCACTCTGCAGAAAGATGTCTCACATTGTGTACAAGTATGCCTTAGCTGTCAGAAGCATCAAAATTTCTCTCAAAAGCCTGTCGAACTATTGAAGGCCTCTGTTGTCTCTTGTCCGTTCGACCAATGGGGGATGGACATAGTAGGGCCGCTACCTACAAGGCCAAATCAGAAGAAATTCTTGTTAGTAGCTGTGGACTATTTCTCGAAATGGGTAGAAGCAGAGCCGCTGGCTAAGATAACGGAAGAAGCCGTATTAAAATTTCTTTGGAAAAATATAGTATGTCGATTCGGCATCCCGTGAAGTCGGGTCTCCGCAACGAACCTTGATTTCAAGGCCGAAAGTTGAAAGATTGGTGTCAGCAGCTGGAGATCCGGCAAGTCTACACCTCGGTAGCTTATCCGCAGAGCAACGGACAAGCCGAAGTCACCAACCGAGAGCTAATTCGAGGATTGAAGACCAAACTCGATCACACGGAAGGAAGCTGGGTGGATGAGCTACCTGGTATCTTGTGGGCCTACAGAACTACCCCCAAGGACAGTACTGGCCTCACTTCATTCCATCTAGTCTATGGGGCTGAGGCACTTGTTCCGATAGAAATTGGCGAGAGATCTCCCCGAGTATCTGCTTACATACATTCCGAGGAAGCCAACCCAGAAAAGAGATTAGTCGAATTTGGACTTGGTGTATGCGAGGCGGAGAACAGACGGCCAATGGATGCAAGCCTTCCGGAGGAAAATGGCCCAAGCTTACAACAAAAAAATAGTACCTCGCTCTTTTCAGCCGGGAGATTTTGTATGGAAAAAAGTCCAACCAGCCGGGGAGGTCCGTAAATTATCACCCGGATGGGAAGGCCCGTACAAGGTCATCAAGAAACTCAGCTCAGACGCTTATTACCTCCAGGATAGGGAAGGAAAGGAACTCGGTCGGCCTTGGAATGCTTTCCATTTGCGGCCTTATTATGCTTGACAGACTCCTGTGTAACAAGGTGTCTCATAATGAAAGTTCCACGAAATCTCTTTTCCAGGAAAATTACGGCCATTCTCCTTGGGTATCGCTTCTCAGCTGGTCCCAAGTATTCTCAATACCATCTTCCTTGGGTATCGCTGTGCAGCTAGTCCCAAGTGTTCTCAATACGGCCATCTTCCTTGGGTATTGCTTCTCAGCTGGTCCCAAGTATTCTCAACACGGCCATCTTCCTTGGGTATCGCTTCTCAGCTGGTCCCAAGTATTCTCAATACGGCCATCTTCCTTGGGTATCGCTTCTCAGCAGGTCCCAAGTATTCTCAATACGACCATCTTCCTTGGGTATCACTTCTCAGCTGGTCCCAAGTATCTTAAATGCGACCATCTTCCGTGGGTATCGCTCCTCAGCTGGTACCAAGTATTTTCAATACGACCATCTTCCTTGGGTATCGCTTCTCGGCTGGTCCCAAGTGTTTAATACGACTATTCTCTATGGGTGTCACGGATGTTTCCTTGGAGTTGCCTATCAATGGTAACCGAGGTTTCGAGTATTCGGCTATGTCCCACATATCGTTAAAGACAGTACACTTGGCTCCCAAGTCCTCCGGTTAGTAACTCATTTCGGTTAGTTTCTTATTATACGAAGTACACTCGATGCTATATTACAAGAACAATTAGAGATTACTAGATTTTATATCAAAAAGATGGACATTTCTGCTTAAAAAAGGCTGCTAGGGCTACAAAATTCCTTAGTTACAAAAGACTGCAAAAAGTAACCGACTAGACTAGACCTACACTACTGAGGAGGACCCCCTAAAGCCGAATCCGGTGTCTCGTCGACAAGACGTTGCAAGTCCAAGAAGTCGGCGGAGACCCCCTTGGGTGGGTACCCGACCTCCTTGAAGTGCCGGATTGCCCCCTCGTAGCCTATCTCTAGGAGGTCTAGAGTACGACCTCCTAGGATGTCCGCAAATTCTTCCGAAGCAAGGAAGGTTTTCTTCCGCTTCTCCCACCGGCCTTCCTCGCCCGACCGGTAAGAAACAAGCTCCTCTCTGGCCTTCTCGGCTCGATCCGACAGCTCGTCCCGCCGTTTGGCCTCTTGTTCTGCCTGGGCAGCTTGAGCCTGTTCGGCTTGCAATACTCGAGCCTCTACCTCTTGGGCTCTGGCCTTGTACTCCGCCGCCTCTGCGACCCTCGCCTCTAGCTGGGCCCCCTGGAGTCTCATCTCCTGTGCCTTTAGCCGGAGATCATCTTCAAAACGAGCAGCCCGGGCTTGAAAGATAGCCGCCTCGGACTGAGCTAAGCCAAGCTCCGTTTCTTTGTCTCGGAGTTGGGTCTTTAGGCCGACCATCTGAGCCCGCATTTGATGGAAGGCTGCTGTCATGGGGGGTATCCGAGCCATCAACTCCAGATGATACCCCCAGAACTGCGAAAAAGATGAGTCGAATTAGCAGGACTCACCGACGAGAAAATCAGAAGAATAGCAGGGAGTAAATTATCTTGGTGAGATAAATATCGCGCGATGGATTTCCCTTTAACGAGTCACCTGACCTCTGGATCTCTGGAGAAAGCTCCGGATGGTTGTCCTCGCCGGTGTGGTCCGGGACACTTCCGGCAGGGGACTGGGACCACGCTGAGGGGAGGGTTCCTCTGGTACCGAGGTGTCATTCGGCTGCTCCTGTGGGGGCTCTGGGGGGTCTGACCTCGTGCCACTGGGTCCTTCTCCACTCGGACCCACCGGATGACGAGGGCTTGGAGATGGAGAAGGACGGGGAGACGATCGCCGGGAGGAGCTCCCCTCAGCAGAAGAGAGCACTAGTCGGCTCCTCTTGCGCTGCCTTTGCTATCCTTCCGAATCCCCGGAGCTAATTACCTCAGCCACCATAGAAGGTCGAGGTGGAGGGGGGACTTCGGAATCTTCCCCTTCGGGTGCTTCGGAAGGAGCATCCTCAGGGGGAATGACCTGCGCTCTTCGCCACTTCAACTTCTTACTGATAGAAGCCCGAATCATGACTTCAGCTGTTAAGAAGGAAAGAAACGAGTTAGGAAAATTAATGATAATAATAAGAGAAAAGAAGGAAGCCAGAGAAATTCTTTACCTAAGGAGCCACTCAGCTCGGCTTCTATTGGGCTTATATCAAAATGATGTAAAAGTCCTTCCTCCAAAGGCGTTCGCAACCTCAGGCCGAGTAGGACTGAGGCCATCTCTTGATAAGTTTTGGACTTTCGGAATGACCGAATGGAAGAAGAGGGGGGCAACTCGAGTTGTCATCCAGTGGGCCATAGGAAAGGGGATTCGGGACGGACGTAAATGAATTTGGACTTTAAATACTTGTGAGAGGTAATCAAGTTCGACAAGAATTTCACTTCTTGTCGAGCCGAGAAGAAGAAGACGCCGACTTCTTTCTTCTTAGGGAAAAAATAGGAATGAAAGGCTTCGACAGAAAGAGGGAGGTGATAAAATAGGAAGATAATAATAAAGCCGTTGATAATACTAAAGGCGTTAGGAGCGAGTTGATTAATAGGTATCCCAAAGTATATGAATAATTCGGTGAAGAAAGGATGAAGAGGGAACCGAAGGCCGGCTGACAATTGATCAAGAAAGAAGGTGGTAAATTCAGGAGGAGGTTCGTGAGGGCGTTGGTCCGGTTGAGGGGCTCGAAGCCGGTAGGAGTGGGGGATGTGAAAAGCAACCCGTGCCTCGGAACGAATCTCTGAGTCAACGGTGCTGCGAGTTCTCAAAAACCAGAGGTCGGTTTTTGGAGCCATGAAAACGAAAACCGAAGAACACAGAAAGAGGAGGAATAAAGAACTTACTAGTAGAGCGGCGCCGGGGAAGGAGAAAGGAATGGTCGAGGAACGGGGGAGGAAAGCAGCGGGCAAGAAAATGACGAAGAAGTGGGGATGGAGATTTATTTATAGCGGCAACATGGCGGCATCATTTTCCGAGGTTTCTTCCGGAAAGCCACGTGGTGCAACCAGGAAAACCCTAGGAAGAACAGAATGATCGTCATCGGATCATCGCATTAATGGACATTGATGAATGTGTCCAAAAGCAAGATCCTCTCCGTTTCCCGAGGAGCCTTTACCACGCCTCATTAGAAGAGCAATAGGAGGGAAAATCATTGTTCGGTGCGAACCAGTCTAGTCAATCAGGTTGCACATGTCCTTCGACTATACTCAAGGGAGGGGGGACTCATGATACCTAGTGATACCCAGGTAAGACTAAAAGACGAGATTTAAACAAACAGGATGAACCCACTGCGAATGTCGGACTTCTCTTATATATACCGGACGCCCTACGTCTCGGCCCGGACTTCTCTTATATATACCGGACGCCCTGCGTCTCGGCCCGGACTTCTCTTATATACCGGACGCCATGCGTTTCGGATCGGATTCCTCTCATATCAGACGCCCCGCGTCTCGGCTCGGATTTCCTTTATATCAGGCTCCCCGCATCTGAAGTAGAAGAGTTGTAGGAATAAGGATCCATTTTATTGTAAGCTAAGGAGGAAGGTCATGTCAGCAAGTTGAAGGAGCATATTCACCTTTGAAAGGATAAATCACTGACAAGGTTCAGAGGAATGTCTGAGGCATTAATAGAGAATGATCTCCCATCAACCGTGCGTCGTGTATTAATTACTGCTCTCGTCCAAAGGGCAGATTTTCCTGCCAAGATCTCAAGGGATTAGCCGCAACATTAATTGAGACTTGTCTCCTATCAACCGTACGACGTGTAGTAATTGCAGCCCATGCACGGAGGCAGTCCAAATAACAATGATTATACTGTATGGACCATTAGGCCCCGTCACTTCTGTGGACAGAGCTCCTCGAGAACAGAGCCTCCCTTCTATATATAAGACCCTCTTGGGAAAGGGGGAGGTAGGTTTTTCCAAACATTGATACTAGTTGCTTTGAGTTCCTCTTTCCTCTACCAGCTAAGTTCTGTCTTGAGCGTCGGAGGGGCCGTGCCGAGATCTCTCTCGGCACCTTTAACCGATTGCTACTGCGCAGGCTCTCCATTCGGCTCGGCCCACATCATTCTGCTCTGCTACCTGGCGGTATTGATCTTCCATAATCAGCTCAACGATTACAGGTTACGCACCTCTCTACCAAAGCGTCTACAGTTACCGGTTTGCACTGCCTGGATACCTCGCCATCACGGTCTCGTCGGACATCATGCATATAGATAGACAGTCCTAAATGCATACAGATAGACAGTCCGCAGTCTTTTTTTCTTCCTTCTCACTAAATAACTTCTTTAGTTCTCTTTTTTTTATCACTGAAAGATGTAAATCACTATTACAGAGCTCTATCGATATTGTTTCATGTAAATTTTTTATCGATAATCAAAATATAATAAAATATATTTATGTACACAGTCTCAATAATTACAATGTCCTTAATTTATCTCCCATGATGCAGAATATGACATAGGAGATCCTTAACCGGCCACAACTTCGTTCCGACCTCGTAACGCTCTCCCCCTATCAAATCAAATTGTATCCTCAGTGAAACTTCTCCTCTTTATCCTTTTGTTTATTGAAGTAAATAATATCGTTGTGCTAATCTTAACTCGTTGCCACCATTCTCGTTTACCGTAAGTTGCCATTATCCTTTGGGTCACTGTCATTGTTGACTCTAAACTAATCCTTTGCGGTAGTTTTTGTTAATATATTCTCACTAACTATAAATCATTCAACAAGTAAAAAAACACACGCACACACACAATTACTATTCCTCACCTACATTTCTTTGTTGACAAAGAGCACACAATTGATGATCTAACTATCACTCACCCATGAGACCAAAGGTAAGTTCCCAAAACAATTACTAGTGACTTCCCGTACCTTTAATTTTAGTTCATCGTTATTGCTTCAATTATAAATAAAATATTAATTAATTATTGATACGGTAGGATTCAAAGGACTAAGTCAAATCAATAACAAATCGAGTCGCAACAAATCAAATCAACAGTTGGATCAGATCAGAATATTTCAACCTCAGAAGTTCTGAACTTCGATCGGTAATTAAATCTTTGAGATTTCCATGAGAATACGATCACATGTGGCCTATTCTATTGCGAGACACGTCCACACATGCATGGTTCCCCCTACAACTCTATAGCTCTGAAAGATCGGATCAATTATAATTAATAAACTCTAAGATAATATTAATTATCAATTTTAACACCAAGTAGGAGTCGTAGACGCTACCCCCAAAACAGGAGAAATTTGTTTTTGAAACAATTTTTAAATTGGTCGAATCTATTTGGTCCTGGATCGGTTCAGAAACTGGTCCGGTTTTAAAACGCGGTCTTCGGACAAATTTTTCAGTGCATCGGATCGTCTCGTGGAACTGAAACATGTGGTCAGAACCGTAACGTCGCGAACCCCTCTCCGATTGCGAGATCCTCCATCTTCAACCGTCCGCTTTTCGCAAAATCACATCTTCGCCGTCCATGCTTCCACACCCTTCCCCGCAGTCGGCGGCGTCCCTGAAAAGCAATCGCGTGCGCAGCGACGCGCCGCCTCTTCTTTCATCGCGGTGCCGCCTCGGCGTCTCTGGCTACTGTGTCGATCACTTCGTCTTTCGGCGAACTCTCTTTTCGGTATTCAATATCACCATTTTTCTTAGCCTTTTCATTGTTAGTTTTCATAGTTTCGGTGTTTTTTTTTGTTTTTTTCTGTTCCTTGTTTTTAGGTTGTTCTAATTCATTTTATAGCTGTATGCTATAACCCGATCAGGTGTGTGTGTGTGTTTGGTTTGATTTCCTAGGGTCTTTCTACGGGAGAGTGGACTGGTAAAAATCAGGAAATGGCTCCGTCTTTTTCGAAGTTTGGATCACCCTCAACGTCTGTGACTGCTGATGGTTACCATAGAACCATCAGTTTCCGAAGTAGAGATGTAAATGTAGATGTTATTTGTTTCGCACAGCAGGTTAGACCTGCAACGGGGATCAGCTTACGATTGAAAGCTACTTTCTTGGCCTGTTTTAGAGCCGAAAACACTGATCTTTGCTTGAATAGGAGGAAATTTAACTCTGCCATCAGATGCGAGCTGCGGCCTTCAGCAGAGGTCAGCTCGGGAGAAACAGTTAGTAGTTTAAAGGGCTCCAGTGATGCTCCTCTGAAGAGTGATATTAGCATTACGGAGGACGACCATGTAGACAACTATAATGGAAACGAAAGTAGAGACATTCTCGATGGAACAGGGGGTAACGGGAAAATTCCACCTGGAGGAGGAGGGGGAGACAGTGGCGGTGATAATAGTGGTGGTTATGAAGAAGAAGAATTTGGGCCACTCTTGAAGTACGAGGAAGTGGTCAAAGAAGTAGAGGCTCGCAGTGCAAGTCTTCCTTTTGACATGCTCGAGGCTGCTAAAACCAGTGGGATCCAAGAGCTCCTTCTGTATAGGTATTTGGATCTGCAGGTATTTCTCAATTCCGAGTTCATGTCTAGCCGCGTAATGTCATACCAGAATTATTTTAACCTTGTGTGATGCATGGAAGGCATCAGCTTGGCCGATTGGTGCGGCAATGAAATATTGTGCCATGTTTCGCAACCGGATGCTTGCTGACCCATCTTTCCTTTTCAAAATTGGCACTGAGGTTTACTTAAATTTATTTCTCTTAGGTTGTGAATTGCATATAATCATGACATGATTTCTTTGGAATGCTCTTTGGAATACTGCAGATAATTATTGATTCATGCTGTGCAACATTTGCGGAAATCCAAAAGAGGGGCAAAGATTTCTGGGCAGAATTTGAGTTGTATGCTGCAGACCTCTTGGTAGGTGTGGTTGTTAATGTAGCATTAGTTGGTATGCTAGCACCGTATGCACGCTTTGGCCAAGTATCTACTTCAAACAGCATATTGGGACATATGACACGCGCTTATGGGGCTCTTCCTAGTAGGTATGAGCTTGCCAGTTCTGATTTCTCATTCCAGCCAAAGATTATGATAATATCTGAAACACAAATTGACTCTTGTAGTCATAAATTAGTAATTGTTGGATGAAATATCTTGTGATGATTCTTCAAGTCATCTGTTTCTGTTGATGGGTTTTTAAGACGCTCATGATTGAGAACATATAATTTTGATTATGAAATATTTAAAAAATATGACTCCAATGGCTCTGGTGAACAATGTTCGATGTGGATCCCTTAATATACCATTGTAATAGGTAAAGTGCAAAAAAAGGATAGAGATTTCTTCATCTAATTTGCAAATTAAGTTATTTGGGTTTAAATATAGAATAACAAAGGCTATAATTAAGTTGTTTATACTACTATTAGATCTTTGAATTATTTGTTTTCTTGTCGATACTTGTCAGTTAGATAATGTGATATATGCAACTTTTCCCATATATACAGTAGAAAGTGATTAAATTTAAGGCTAAAGTAAATATTGTCTCTTAGACAATGAAACTATATTACACGTGAGATTAAAGTGGCATGAGTAAGACTTGAAAAAGGTGGCTGTAGTCAGTTATTTTTTGCATTGAAAGAGAGACAATATATCGAGTACTGGCTGTAGTTTTGGAATTTTGTGTTCACAGGATGACAATTGTCATGTATGATTCTTTATTCATTTTCATAAAATGAAAGAAGATTGTGGTTTTTTATTTTGAAGCGAAGGGAAGGAGGATGATCATGGGTGTGATATTAGTTTTAGATTTAGAATGAAAGTTACTGGGTTAACCAATCAAGTTAAAAAAGAGAATTTGGAACTGGTGATGGTTTGATTGAGAGCAAGTAAAAGAGAGAGGATATCAGTGGTCCTTCTAATTATCAGTGCTCCAACACTTCACTCCAACCAAACTCAGTGGTGGGAATGGGTCTGTGATCTTTAGCCGGGTAGGAGGCTTTTTTTTATCAATCCCAAGATTAAGCTACTTGCTAATCTTCTGTTGAAAAGCTATTATTTTATGTTGGCGATTTGTTTCTCTGACTCAGTGAAGAAAATGAACTGTCTTTGCTGCTACCATAATGAATGTAATAAGAAGCTGAAAATACTGTATAATGATTCTGTCATGTGTAACTTTTTCAATCTACTTAAATATTTCATGTCTATTTTTTGCATCAAGGCCTGCACTTTTGTTCTAGTTGAAATCACACTCATAGCAACTAGTGTGATTATTAAGTTTGTTCTGTCTTGTTACTTTGTAGTCTAAATTTCTTGCTTATGAATCAATTGGCAAAATCCAGTATGTTAAATAACATGAATGTTTATAATACAGTGTATTTGAAGCTGAAAGACCAGGATGCAAATTTTCAGTTAGACAGAGAATAGCGACTTATTTCTATAAGGTATTATTGTGATCAAAAGAAGTATTATTACTCTTTTGCTTTTAGGGTGTTAATTGTGAGTTTCAAGCAATGTGACAGTATTGTTTTCATTTTATTCTCATACATTCATTAATAAAGTGATGTGCTACACAATGATAGTTAACCTTCTTTGAAACCAGGGTTTCTTATATGGAACAGTTGGATTTGCTTGTGGACTGATAGGGCAGGGCATTGCAAATTTGATTATGACTGCCAAAAGGTCAGCTTATCTTAGGCATATAACAATATCAGCATCAATAATGAAACTCTTATCATTATGCATTACTTTGACTATGTTTACTATGGAGTGAACAAAGGAAGGAAATGCACAAGGGGAAAAGTTTGGCCAAACGTATTTTCTGTCCATTTCCTAGCAGAAATGGACAAAGGAAAGGAAAAGACTGGAATGATTTTCCTGTGCTTATTTACATGCCACTTTTGTCTTATTACTATTCAAGATTTTGGTCAAGGAATCCAACCAAAATGACAAAAAGATTGTGATGCGGTTGCTTTTTAGATACCTTTCGCCAAGTCTTTGGGAGAGGTAGGGTTCTCACATCCGCAATAGTATCCCTGCCAAAATCAACATATGCCGAGAGATCGTCGTCGGAGTTTCCTGATTTTTTGAGCCAGAAGAATGGAGGGAGAGCCTTCCCTTTACCTTAATTTGCTTTTATATAATATCTCCGAGGTTCGTTGCACGCCTAGGTCATCTGCTTGTAATGTCGCTTGTTAGGCTGTTAGGGGACAACCTCTGCTAGGAATTTCCATGTGGTGTGCCACATGTATATGAGAGTCATTATTAGAAGAGGTCATTAGGGGACCAAGTATACTCCGCATGAAGAGAGAATCTCTTGAGTGGTCCCCGCCTCTCGAGTCGTTATGCTCCCTGACTCGACTTATTTCTGCCCTCTACTCTTCTCGAGTCGCCCCACTCCTGGCTCGGCCTACTTCGGCCTTCGACTCTTCCCGAGTCTCCTCGCTCCCGACTCGGCCTACTTCGACCTTTGACCCTTCCTGACTCGCCCCGCTCCCAACTCGGCCTTCGATCCTTCCCGAGTCGCCCCGCTCCCGACTCGTTCTACTTCAGCCTTTGACGCTTTCCGAGTCGCTCCGCTCTCGATTTGTCTTAACTTGACCTTTGACCCTTCCCAGATCAATCCGCTCCCGATTCGTCTTACTTCGGTTTTCTACCCTTCGAAAGTTTGTCCATTCTCGACTCATCTTACTTCGATTTTCTACCCTTCTTGAGTCGCTCCACTCCCGACTCATTACACAACCCCACAACTAGACCTTACCACCTGTCATTACTTACTCTCTGAGTCTCTCATAGACCGAGTTATATCCACATCATATTGTTTTTATAAATCTATGCAAGTAATCTTTTTTATGTTTAAATAATCAATTTTAGAAGATTTAAACTTATCCTCTTTCTTTCCTTCCAAGGAATCACAAACTAGGGAAAGTTTTCTTATTCATTTCAAGTGTTCTTCCCTTGTTTTCTTCTTTCTGTAGTAAATTGGACCTTAAGTTGCATGTGTACCTAACTGATACTTGATAAATTCGAACATTATATGTGCAATTTTCCTTGTTAGTAATTTCCCTTTAATTCCTAGCAAAATGGAGATATTTTATTATTTGTCTCTCTTCTATAACCTGTTACAGAAGGCACACTCTAAAGAAAAATTGTAAGTAGCCTAGCTTAGGGGAGTGGTTGAATGCAACATTATATATATATATATATATATATATAAACAAAGAAAATGGCCGCTAAGCCCATTATGCTGGTATTTTGGCAAAGATAATGGAAGGAGTGGATGAATGGGTACTGTCACCTAACACCCTCTTAAATTGGAGATGCTTGATGCATATGCATATGCAATTAAATGTGCTTGGTTCACTTACGAAAGACATTGATGCAAAAAATTTGAATGATTCTTACAGTCACAATGTATAGAAGCGGGTGAAAAGAGATGAAGTATATCCATAGCCAACAAAGCCGAACAACACAAGTACAGTTGAGGAATGTGGTACACTACAAAGAAAACTCTCATGAGGTCGAATGCAACATTATATATATGTAATTGAACTACAGAAATAGTAAGATGAACCACTTGGTGAGAAAACAAATAGATGAAGTAAATGGCTAGGAAGCCCTAATTATTAGTGCTGCTAAGCCCTAATTAGGTTGTCTCCTTTCACGGCCTCAAATTGTATAAACTATATAAACTATCCGAGGAAAGAGCAGTTATAGACAACATACTAGAGCTTTGGAGAATATTCAAATTTTTAAGAAGGAATAGCCGGCCAAGCTTATTTCCTATTCTAATTAGTTTTCTGACGCAGGCGAGGCAGCGGGGTGGCGCTAAAAACCTTCCATGCGTGAGATTAGAATGGAGGGGTAGAGAGAATCGAAGGATAGGGGGAATTCGCCAACAAAAGAGGAACATCTCTTAATTTAAACGAAAAAAATATTATTAATCAAAACTGAATATATTACAAGAGCCTAAACTTATGTTTAAATAGACTTAGAGAAAGAGAAAGTTTAATGGAAAAAATAAAATAAAATAAACTAATTTTAACAAAAATTTCTTAACAAGCAAGAAAACAAACTTTAATAGAAAAAGTCAAAACCCTATCTAGATCGAAAAGTAAACAAATTTTAATAGAAAAAGTGAAAATCCTATCAAGATCGAATAATAAAAAAAATAAATAAATTTTAATAGAAAAAGTCAAAACCCTATATAGATCGAAAAATAAACAAACTTTATTAGAAAAAGTCAAAATCCTATTTTAGTGCATCTAGATTGCGTTTACTGTTAGATGCCCCTGCATCAGGTGCCCAGGGTTGAAAAGAACTCGACCTCAAGTTCAAACCAATGACATCTTCTTTGGAATAATGATTTATGCTTTCTCTTTCGTCCACTAGCTCCATCATCGATCGCTTTGCTTTTAAATCTAAAATGTTGTTCGGGAGAAGTAGTAGGATATAGGTGCCTTTCTCTTGTGCGATCATCTCTAAATACCTGGACATAGAAAGGAAAGGAGAGGTAGAAGATATCAAAATAAGAGTGAGATCCTCTCACTAGAGTATAATCTTCTGTCGTTCGATATAGGTGTTTTTTGTCCATCATGTATAGCTTCGTGATCAGGCAACCAAGGTGGTTCCAACAATATGCAACATGCAACCATCGCTTCAACCTTAGGAAGGAGAAGATTCTTTTGAACAGTCATCATATCATAGTTATCTCTGTAAAGTACCTCATTATCATTGTCGATGAAGTTGACCATGACTTCTCCAATCAATTGAATTTTGCTCTCGGTGTTCTCATGCCCATCTTCATATTTGACCTTGTCAACATCATTCTCGTCATAGATGGGGTCTTTTATATTTTCTTCAATCATCTCATCTTCATCAACGTAGATAGGATCCTCCATGTCTTCAATTATCTTGTCAACATTATCATCGTCGTAGATGCAATCTTCTATTACCTCATCAATATCATAGTCATCATAGATGAGGTCTTCTATTGCCTCATCAATATCATAGTCGTTGTAGATGAGGTCTTCTATTACCTCATCAATATCATAGTCGTCATTGATGAGGTCTTCCAAGTTTTCTTTAATCACCTCATTTTCATTGTCATAGACGGGGGCTTCTATGTCTTCAATTAACTTGTCAATGCTATCGTCGTTGTAAATGGGATCTTTTATTACCTTGTCAATGTTATTTTTGTCGTAGATGAGATCTTTCATGTTTTCGATGCTCTCAAGGTCATCCTCATCGTAGTCGGGATCTTCCATGTCTTTTTTATCATCATAGATGGAGTCTCCTGTGTCTTCTTCAATCAAGTATTGCTCCTCCATCCTTCGCCCCATTTTGGAAAGAACTCGACCTCGAGTTCGAGTCGGGGTTATTCTCTGTGCACGACCTCTTGCTTCATTAATCGATCGAGACGGCTCCTTGATTGTTCGGGCGTCCCGTCCCAAGGTAGGAAGATGTGTAAAGCTAAGAGGAAGGAAATAACTTTTCATGTTCTCCCAATCAGTAATCTTGGCTTTGTCTTGTTTCTTACGGGACTGCCGCAATAGTAACCACCAAGCGAAGGCTTCTCCCTTAAGCATTATGACTACCAAATTTACTTTAGCATTATCGGAAACTTCTTCAAAATAAAAAATTTGTTCGACTTCGTCAATACAACAACAACAAAGTCTTATCCCACTAGGTGGGGTCGGCTATATGGATCATTCTACGCCATTGGACTCTATCCCCTACTATATCATCATCTATATTTAAATAAATTTTATATTGTTTTATTGTTGCTAACCAGGTCTTTTTTGACCTTCATCTTCCTCGTTTAATATGTATATTTGTCATCGTTTCACGTCGCCTAATTGGAGCATTTATTAGTCGTCTAAATATATGTTCGTACCACCTTAAATGTGTCTCTCAGAGCTTTCCTTCAATAAATGCAACACCGACTTTTTATCTAATGCTCTCATTTCTTATTCTGTCAATCCTCATATGTCTACACATCCATCTTAACATCCTCATCTTTGCAACTCTCATCTTTTGCTCATGTGCTCGAGTCGTAGCCCAACATTCAGCGTTATATAACATAGCAGGCCTAATCGCTGTTTTGTAGAACTTCCCTTTAAGTTTTAGAGGCACTTTACGATCATATAAAACACCTGATACTTTCCTCCATTTCAACCATCTTGCTTGTATTTTATGTAAGACATCTCTCTCAATTCCTCCATCATCTTGCAAAAATGATCCTAAATATTTAAAGCTCTCAGTTCCAGACAACTCGTCATCTCCTATCTTATTACGTCTAATATTACTAAACTTAAATCTCATATATTCTGTCTTTACTCTACTAAGCCTAAAACCTTTCACTTCTAGTATTTTCCGTCAAGATTCTAGTTTAGCATTTACTCCTTCACGGTTCGACTTTGTCAATCCAATTAATAATATTTTCTGCGTGTAATGCACTGGAAAACTCGGGAAGCTTAATCCGAAAACCAAGGTCTTCATACTAATCTTCACAAATACGGTGATCTAGATGATACGGTTGTTTAAAATTCAAAGTAGTGTGTCGATTAAATACCTTACGATCATTTAGATTTAGACGTCGAGATAACTCTGCGACTTATATCTGTAGATCCGTGATGGTTTCTTGGGAACATCGATCTTGGGGTGTGGCTTCTTCAATTGGAACTTGCCGATCACGTTCATAACCATGGTCATAATAACCATTCATGGATCGCCAAGATAACTCCATGATTGGTCTCTGTAGATCGATGAACTCGTGGGTGCTTTGATCTTGGGGTGCGGCTTCCTCAATTAAAATTTGTCGATCACGACCATAACCATGTCCTCGTCGACCTTCCATGGATCTAGGGCTCTGATACCAACTAATGTAGGCAGGGCAGCGGGGTGACGCTAAAAACCTTTCATGCGTGAAGTTAGAATAAAGGGGACAGAGAGAATTGAAGGAGAGGGGGAATTCACCAACAAAAGAGGAACACCTCTTAGTTTATAAACAAAAAGAAATATTATTAATCAAAACTGAATATATTACAAGGGCCTAAATCTATGTTTAAATAGGCTCAGAGAAAGAGAAAGTTTCTTTAAAAAAAATAAAAATAAAATAAACTAACTTTAACAGAAATTTTTTAACAAACAAGAAAACAAACTTTAATAGAAAAAGTCAAAACCCTATCTAGATCGAAAAATAAACAAACTTTAATATAAAAAATCAAAATCCTATTTAGATTGAATAATAAAAAAATAAATAAATTTTAATAGAAAAAGTCAAAGATCGAAAAATAAATAAATTTTAATAGAAAAAATCAAAATTCTATTTTAGTACATCTAAATCGCATTTAGTGTGCATCATTTTCTCATCAGACAATCCTGCACAACACAACCCAACAGAGCAAGAGATGACAGTAAAACCCTAGTCAACCAATTGACCAGTAGAAGAGACTAGGTTCATGGATCGGTGTTGAAAAAGAAAAGACATTTTGTATTGCTAATTGCTTAGAAGGAATGCTACCGAAGGATGTTGCAGAAACAAGATTTCCACCAACGTATTTGTTTTTTTAGAAGGGCTGATAGGTGAGATATTTTGAACAAGAGAAAAATCGAAAATATTATCATAGGATATTGCAGAAACAAGATTTCCACCAATTTATTTGCTTTTTCAGATGGACTGAGAGGTGTCGGATACTTGAACAAGAGAATTGAAAATCATGTGTTTTGATAACCTAGAATTAAAGAACCAAGGGTTTGAAAGATTATCTTGAAAATGAGTACGGGCAGACATTGGAGAGTGACAGGATCATGAGCTTGGCTAATCGTCTTCCAGACACTTGACATTAATTGAAAGCAGGGAAGTAGTTGTAGGGAGCCATTTTTGTGATGTCTTTTTGAATGCATGTTCCATGATGTTGGGCTAGGAGTATCATGGACAATATGCCCATTCTTCTTGCAATAGCTGCAATCTTCCATATTTTACTGCCAAAGAGAAACTAATATGAGGTTGCAACTGGATTTGGTTGATTGTTGGAACTTAGAAATCAAGATATGATGCAGCCAATGGCAGACCTGCAGACACCAAAGAGCACAGTGGATCTGGAGGATGCATATCAAGTGCCACATAAAGTCATAGGTGCCTCATTGAGAGGATCCAGAAACCATTATCAAGAGACCAAAGTAGACTGAGAAACCAGGAAGCACCAAAAAGACCCCGATCAGACAAAATTGGAGGAGGCATCTGGTGTCCCTCCAGGGGTGCAATGGATCAGTGTGAGATGACAGTTAATTGCCTAGGTTGCAGTGGAGAGAGCCTGATCAGTAATAGCGGATGGTGAGTGAGAAGATGCCCAGCTATTGAGTCTGGGCTAGGCAGGAGAACAGCAAAGCCAGATCAGTGGACTACCACCCAACAAGATTTAGTAGCTGATTGAAGCTGAGGAGAGTCTTGGTTAGGATGTCGATTTTAAGGAAGATGACAGCTGCCAGGAGATCTAGTGGTTGCAGGCACCTGAAGGACTCCAGGATAGGATTGTCGGTCACTAGGACTTGAGAGCTAGGGTAGTTGGATATGGGCAGGGAAGTGTGGTGTGTGAGAAGGGAGAGCATAGTAGATGAGGAGATCTCAACAGGAGATCAGGATAGAACAGTGATTAGTCTTTCGGAAGCGCTGAGAGAGGGTTGAATACGTGATTACCATGTTAAAAAATGGAATTGGAGAAATTCTTGTATACCTCTCTCTGTTTAACAAATACAAAATTATATATACAAGATTGTATCATAGAAAATGGTAAGATGAATAGCTTGCTCAGAAAACAAAGAAGGCAAGAGATAACAAAAATTGAAGTGGGCTCTCGGCCTTCCTTTGAAACAAATATGCATAGGAGAAATGTGTATGATCTCTGTGTGAACTTAGATTCTCTGAGTGGGTGCCAAGGTTTATAATCTTGATCCGTATCAAAATTTCGGTCAACGACCGAAATGATACAGTTTCAATACCATATCGTCCGTGTTGATACTATTTCAATATTTTTTTTTCATTTTTTAAACATTAATATTTAATTATTTAAAATGTTTATTATTCGTTTGATTTAAGATGTTTATTGTTATGTATATTTCGATTTCTTTTCTTGAAATGATTTCTTTATAAAATTGTAAAATTATTTCAAAATATTTTGAAATTTTAATTATTTAAAAACAAATAAGATTTAATTTTAAATAAATTATAAATTCAAATTTAGAATTTTAATTAAAATATATTTTATTTTTTTATTTTTTTAAATAATAATAATAATATAAATTTATATAATTATATAAAATAATTAATAATTTATTTAATTAAATTTTACAGTTTAATTAATTTATATTATATATATAATTTTAATTAATAATTTATTTAATTATAATTATATTATAATTTATATATTAATTAATTTTATAAATTACATTTATTCATTTCATTAGGTTCTCGATGTCGCACTGCGATCGCGCTGTGGGAATATGATTGTGTTCGTGATCGCGCTATGGGAATGCGATCACGCTGTGGGATTGGGAATTCGCCATCGATTGCTACTGCATCCTTTTGTCGTCGATCGCATTGTACCGGCATCTCGCAGGCGTGCTGGCGTCGGTTCCATGTTGGAACGAAAAAAAATCATCCATTTCGAATGGAACGGGTCGATATTTAATACTTTGGTGGGTGCAATTGCCCCGATGAGTAAATGACAACACAAAATATTATAGAGGTAATACATTTTTACACTACGCGTCCTAAAGAAACTATTCAATTGTGTCCGTTAAAATACTATTGTCATGGTAATTGAGCTATTATTTTTCTTATTTTGGGGTCATTAATTTTACTCTCTGCATTTTTACTTTTTATAAAAATAATTCCAACAAATCATAGTATTTATAAGTTTTCATAAAGAGTGCATATATTATATTTTTATTAGCAGAGATTCTGTAAATTTGGACATAACTTGTTTTATATTTTTGAAACACGACCTTTATCCATTGGAACCCGATAACATGTTTTTGTTTAAATCAATCTTTTTCGTTTCTTTTTCTTTTTTGGTTTTGTATTAAAAAAAACATTGATAGAATCTGATCTAATAAGTAAATATTTTTACTGTGTTTCATCCTCAATTCCTCATACAGTTAGTTAAAAATTCAACTTCTATATGATAATTTCGCACCGCCCACAAATCCTTGATTCTGGATCTGCAACTCTTACTCATGGGATTCTTGTTTCATGTATGGTTGGCAGCGCTTGGTGTTCAAGACGTATCTATAGCATATCATTAACTGTACTATTATATCTTCCCTACTACACTGGTGAAAATGGAACCCATAGCATTACAAAATCTTCTGCAGATCCACGGAATGATTACAGTGACTACGTTAAAAAAAATGTTTGTGAGCTTTTCCTCTAAGATAATAAATGTTTGCTTCTTTTTGATTTTATGATTAATAATGCATTACTTGAAGCTGATTGTTTGGAACAATTGGTAACTGACATGATGACTGCCTGGTAAATATCTTTTGGTGCCCTTGTTATACAACTATCCCATTAAAATTAAAGAATCAAGTGTAACATTTAAATCACCTACACCACTAGAGTGCTTCTATCTTATGATGCATCATTTATGCTATATCTTCCATGTGCAGGAGGGTGAACAAAAAAGAAGACGATATTCCAGTTCCACCCCTGATTAAAAGCGCTGCTCTCTGGGGTATGCTTTTTAACAAACTTCCATTAACTCTGAATTTTCAAATGTTCTAATGCCTCAGGTTATCAAGGTTACCATATGTATCCAGCATTAGTAATCATTTTACGCCTCCGCGGGAAGGGGCTAGTGACTAGCGCATACAGAAAATTGTATAAACGGACAACGGGTCAATCCCTCGCAAAAACAAGGTTCCATCTCTCCATGCGTTAGTTACTAGTCTCAAAGGGTCAAAAACCCACCGTGATTTATCTCCCTTACGATGGTCCGGAGGCGGACTGGTAGGGCCGTTAGGTTGACGGTTCCAATCTTTTGTACAAATTAGTAATCATTTTACTCATTATTAACACGTTTAAAAATATATGTAGTTTTATGCATGGAACTGCATTCAAGTTTTTCGTAACTAGGCATTATCTGGCATTCACAAAACCAGTAAATGCATGATTTAACCTGCCTACTATTTGACAGTGATACATTTTTAGCCAGAACTGCATGTCACTCTATGATGTCAATTAATATACCCCAAAAGCAGTATTTGGTTTTCTTCGGTACATGGAGGTAATCTCAGACATGTCCCTCAATAAAGCTAATTACTAACAGTTACCTCTGGATTCACAGGTGTTTTCCTTGCTGTTTCTTCTAATACTCGTTACCAGATTATAAATGGCCTGGAACGTCTAGTCGAGGCTTCGGCTGTAGCAAAACAAACCCCATCCATTGCAATGGCTTTTACTGTTGGCGTTCGCTTTGCCAACAACATCTATGGTGGAATGCAGTTTGTTGATTGGGCCAGGTGGAGCGGCGTCCAATAAGGGTATGTGTTTCAAGTTTGTGCTAAATTGTGCAAGCAATTGCTTCTAGTTTAATATTGTTCTCAGTGACCTTTCTAATGTTTATCCAAGAACTGTTCTCTGCTTCCCTTTTTTTTTAATCCCAGTGCATTGGACTTTAATGCTTTATCCTGAACTGTGAAATGTTTTTAATTAACGATCGACGATGGTAATATCAATGATGATACGGTATTGTATTAGCATGCCTTGCTTAATTGTTGTCGAACTTCTGAATCTATCACATCATTGAATGGGTTTCTTGGTACATGCAGGAAGGATTCGTCTGCGACTGCGAGCAAGCTTTTATCAGATGAATCTTACATTCTAGGCCATGCCTGATACACTCGGGGGCTGGCTTCATTCCACGTTTTGGATTCGTTTGAATTGTTCTTTGCTTATCTTCCATTCAACAATAAAGCTACTTGACAACACGACTGTCTCAGGGAATGAGGCCTGCTCAAATGAGGAGAGTTGTTTTGTTGTTTAGCTCAGTTTCTGTATGGATTATCCCTTGAACTTGTTAGTTATTTATCAACAGTAGAGTTCTAGTGCACTCTTAAGCTTGTAACTAGGATATGCAATATTCTCAGCGCTATTGCATCTCATTTTATAACGCTGAAGTAGGGCTGGAAATTAATGTGCTGTTGCGTAACAATGCGGGATTATAAAATGGCGTGAATTAAATGTAAAACTTTAAAATTTAGAAAAATTGTTTTATATAATGGGAGAAAAGGTTAGGAGGTAATAAGGGGTGGTAGAAAGAAAATTTTTCATTTTTTATTTTTTATTTTTTTTTAAATAGAAACTAATTTTTTAGTATTTTTCAATTTTTTAAAAAATATTTTTTTATTTTTTTAAAAATGAAAATGAAAATAGAAAATGATTTTATGAAAATTTTCAGTTTTTTAAAATATATTCTTTTATTCTTTAGAAAACGGAGATGGAATCATCAAACGTGTTTTTTCATTTTTTTCAAAAACTAAAAATAAAAAATAAAATTTTTTTTCTCTACCAAACACCTTCCGTTGTTTACCATATTACAATTTTGCCTTGCCCTTGCATTCTCCATAGTCGCCTTCGAACTCGCCGTAGAAAACAAGATGGATAGAGACGAAATGCGGCGGCAGCAGTGAAGGAATGTGGTGTCGGAATGCACGCTGGAAGGCGGCTGCGATAACGGGCCGGCGGAACGCACGGTGGAATGTGGCAACGAGGCGAAATGCACGGTGGAACACGGCGGCGCTGAGAGCGGCTGAAAACGACGACGCTAAGAGCCGCAAAACGCGGCGGCGCTGGGAACGACCGACGGAATGCGGCAGCGATGGGAGCCGACAAAATGAAGAACGCGCGGTGGAACCCAACAAGGCAACAATGCTGAGAGAGGCGAGACGGGTGGCATCGAGAACGGCAGAACGCGACGGTATATGAGAGCGACAGATACTTTCTTGGAACAATTTTATGGTACTAGTTATTTGATTCTCCCGCGAGACTCTTAATCAGGCTTCCTCTGAACATTATAAAAATAAATAAATTGACAGCTTGGAAATCGTGATATTTCCGTGGAATTTAATTTTATCCATACAAGTAAATAGAAAAAATTACATGGGTGGAAAAAGAAACGTGAACAAAAAAAACCTTTGAAGGAAGAAAATGGCGAGCCGAACGAGCGGGGCCATGCACGTCTCCCTAACAGCGCCCCTAATCCCGCTAGCAACTGACTCGTGGGTCCGTGGTTTAGGTCGCGTACAAAAACTTGACGACGAGGGTGGTTTTATCAGCATCCACCGCTGCAGTGAACACACGGGAATGCTCGTGTCATTTCCAAGACGCGTACTTATTCTCACCTCGCATCGCATCAGTACAATGTCATTTCCAAGGCACAGCCAGATTCTGCAGTCCTGACTTAAATCTAATGCTAGTTTCTGCCAGGGACCCAACAGTAGCTGCCATCCATTAATAATTAATTTATTATTCGTAGGATGCGATTTCGATCTTATGCATGGATCATGGATGGTGGCCCATACGCCAATGGAGCAGCACTCGAGTGTACTTCTTGCCTGAATTTAATTAATTGCCCATTTACTGTTTCCTATCAAGTAGGAGAGAATAGGTTTGGTTTTCAAGTTGAGGTAAGATTTGGTTTGGCATCACTGACTGCCAAAAAATAACGCTGCATTTACAAAGACAAAACCAGCTATACTCCGCCCATTAATTAAACATTTGATGCAACAAAATTAACCTTAATCAAGAGCTCTGCTATGGGGCCTACCGTTTTTGTATATGATAATTTGCATTAAATAGTAAAACATCAAAATAAAAGTTCATCTTACAAGATTCATAAAGGATTCGGCTTAATATATATATATATATATGTCTATCTATAAACTTACCCGACGAAATCATGAAGTAAACGACCACCCACGTCCTTCACCAATTGCCTCTCCTGCTCTGCCCCGAATGCACTCGCCATGTACGTCTCGGTACACTCGTCCAGGCCAAACCGGCGCGGCACACTGAGAGGAATCGGTTCGGTGAAGCAAACCCCGTTGTTTTGATGCAGGCCGAGGGTAAGAGACACTCCGTTTGCTAAACCATTGCCAACTCCAATTCCAACGCCGACATTATCATGGTTTGCCATGTCGCGGCCAACAAAATTGAGTACTGATTCGTGGATGTGGTTGGGCATCGGCGCTAGACTATTATCCTGGATGCCTCTGCTCGAGGAGCACCTATTTTCTTGAGCACGAAGCGATTGAGCAACAGCTGGATTTGTCATGCAAGACGATGGCGGATGAGGTTGTTCCTCGGTAACTGCAGACATTTTGTTCTTCTGGCGCATCTCCAGCGAGTATATTTCCTCAACCATCGGCTTCCAAAGTCTTACCCTTGCGTTGATAAACCAGTTTGAGACCTGCATTTTCAAATAATTGTTAATATTAACTACAAAAGGGGATGTGCAGTGACTAAATAAATATAAGAAGCTGAGTAGTGTTTGATTAACTACTTTGATAATAACGTGGATTTATTAATACTGTATGTGGAATTCTACGTTAAAAAAAAATATCCATCAAAGATGTATGCCATGAGTTTATACCTGGTTTCTTGTAAGACCAGTTTGTTTGGCCAAGTTCTGCTTGTCCACATCAGTAGGATACCTGGAAAATAATAAGATTAAAAGATCTTTAATTATTTATATCTCAAATACATTGGGGTAAGCATGCTCCACCCCTGAGTTGTATCAAACGGTATAAATTACTGCATCCAATTAACAATTCAACTGCTGAAATAATTGCCTGGTGGGTCATTTTGATATTAGGAGAGAAGAATGATTGGGCATTGCATAGCGATGCCAAAAGCCAGCTAAGGCAAAAGAGAGAAATGTCCTTTACTAAACCAGCATCTAGCTTACATAATTCGTAAAAGATGGAACTACACACTATCACGTTATATCTCAATAATTAATTAAAGAGCTAGATCTGACATTTCTACAGTCAATGATTGTAAAACAAGCAACAAAATTAGCCAATACATGTTCTATTTAGGTATGGATAATCAGGATTTCTGATCACATGAAGAGTTTTTTTTTTCTTTTTTGGAAAGCTTATAAAAACCACATTGCAAACTAAATGCACAAGTTGGAAGTCATAAATTAAACCTTAAATCTAGACATTTACAACTGCATCCCGTTACTGAACTAGACACATTCTTAAATTAATTTGTTTTTACACTGTAAATTTTCAGGCGAGATTAAAAGTCATCTGCTCCTAGTGCCAAATTGAAGGACTCAACTACTTAAGCCACATATATGCAGTTCAAACCATGAATCAGTTTACCAATCCAATCAATTTTTGTAAAACTATTATACGCCATTAATCCATTAAATATTCATCACAATATCTAAATTTCTAACTAAAGCTTACTTACGGATGCAAGAAATGCTCGAAAAGCCATGATCGAAGCACAGACACCGCGCGCTCTGGAAGTCCTCTTTGTGGCCGCCAAACACGTGGTTGAGAAAATGCAGCCGCCGGGCTACATGTCGATCTTTGAGGATAATGACTAGTTTCAAGCAATCCAATGCTTGAAATATCATTCCCATTGATGCCTTGATCTCTGAGGCGCTTGCTTGTTTGATGAAACTGATTGGATATGCTGTTCTTAAGGTATCTGAAGTTCTTAGACATGGCACTAAGGGCCATCAGCGCATATGGTGCAGCAGTACTCAATCCGGCAACAGATTCGAATGAAGTGATGACAGTTTGTACTTGCTGGTAGTAGTGCTTGTATCTTCTGTAAACCTAATAAAAAGTATCCCTTGAATGTAAACCACATATAGTGCTATATAATTATTTTAAAGACCATAATTGAACTAATAATCAACGAAACAAATCACATTTTACTCAGCCTAAATCACATACGAGACAAACTTTTAAGCTATATTGGCATACTGTTAAAATTTAAAAATAACTGAGAAGAACACTTACAGGGTTAAACTTTGGATAATTCTGTATGCTCCATTTTTATCGTGATCTAGGAGGTATTCAAAGAATAAATATTATTTGATACCCAAGAAAAAGATCAAATGTTGCCCCAAAACATAAATTTTATTCGTAATCTAGATTTGGACACAGTTTGGATCATATACCGATATACGGTATATAAATTACAAAGAGAGGATATCTAACTGCAAAAGAAGGAAACAATGAATCATTGATGATCTGTGGAACAACAGCATTTAAATTAATGGAGGCGAATATACAACATTTTTTAAATCAACTCTTACATATTAAGGCACATGCATGAACCTACTGATGAGTAAATAAAATGAATCAACATCATAATATATTTAGACTTATTCCAGAAATTATATATAACACAACACGACAGGATTCTTAAGATACATGGGCATCAGAATTCATATATCTTGTCGCCTACACCACAACCTGTCATTTCATCAGAGAAATTTACGTATAATTTGAATCTTGTCATCATGAGCACAGGATCACATGATCTCACTAGTTACTTCGAAACCCTAGATTGAAAGACAACACCGCAGACCTATGCCCGCGACACACAGTAGTCTCAAGAAAAATTCGGCTGGCACAAATAATTCTTTAGCTATTTATCTTATCGAAAATTGTAATGGATATTCATTATTATCGCTAAGAATTAATTATTTTCTGATGCTCACCTCATCTAGCAAGGAGAGCAGCAGCCTCGAGTTTCCCCACTGTTGTCCCTCCTTCCCACCATGCTCCGGCAGCGCCCACTCAGTCGGCGGATCCACATCTGCGCTTAATCCCTTGACTCCCTGACCCTCCACGTGACACACCTCCTCCAGAAGCTTCCGCGCCGGTTCCAAGAACCGCGACCGGCTCAGCACGGCGGCGTAACCAGTGAAAGGCCCGAGCTGCGTGGGCCGGGACTGCGAGGAGAGGGAGAGGGAGAAGCCTTGATTTTGGATCTGGTTGCCTGAGATGGGGACCGACGCACTGCCCGCCACGTGTCCATCGCCTTGGTAGGGGTAGGAAACGGAGGGCAGGAAGGCCGCGAGGGAATTCACCGGGTAGAGCGGCGACTGCTCGTGGAGAACCGAGGCTACCGGCGGCGGCGGTTCGTCATCTTGTTGGAAACGGAGCTTCTCGCGGCGGCTGTGCTGCGGAACGTGATGGAAGCTGTACATCTGCGGTTGGTGACGGAGTAGCTGCAGTTGTTCCTCCCCTTGTCCTCCTCCTACTCCGCCGCACCCGCCCAAAGAAGTCATCGGTCGATCTGTTGAGCTGGAGAGAGTAACGGTGGAGAATTAGCCCACAGCTTTTTGTCTGTTCTCTCGCTTTTCCACAGCGGAAGTGCAAAGGAGGGAGTCCAGAGAACTAGAGAAGGGGAGAAAGAGGGAACAGTGAATAGTGAAAGCGAAAGCGAACAACACGCTATAATCACGCCCGCAAATATTTGATCCGAAACCGTCAAATTACGGGTCGAATCTTATCGCCGATATGGACTCGTGTACAAACTCTTTTACCAATCGGCAATCGCGTACGCGCGAGCGAGCAAATCCCCAGGTCCCCTCGCAGGCCTGTCGCAAGTGATTGCGAGTGGGTGGTGGACGTGCACCGAAGCGCTCAGCGCCAGGGAGGACCCAGCGGCCGACGAGTGGTTCCATCCGCCACTTAGCTGTCGCGGGGGCCGGTTGAGGGCGCAGGCAGGCGCCACCGTAACGCTGTCTCGGCAGCTTACGATTATAATGGAGTTCTTACGTCGAACGAGCATCATCACCAGCTACGTGTCGGGTGGGTATAGGACAAAGATACTAATTCCGAGAAGTTATTATTATGATCTTCCCCAGTTTAGAGCGCGTTATATTTATGACGCTGGCGTTACAGAGGTTATATAAGGTGACGTCGTTCTCCGCTGCAGTTTTGGTTCGCGAAGTTCAAGACTGGGCGCTGTGGCAATTAATATCTGTAATGTAGTGGGAGGGAGTACTGGAGTCGGACATCGTGTAATGGATATCAATCCCTGCCTTTTTGTTGCTTTTGTGGTGGGTTTGGGTTGCTTTCTCGTCTTTCTTTTCAGGCGCAGGGGGTTTTAAAGCTGGGCGGAACACAGATAGAGAGAGAGAGAGAGAGAGAGAGTGAGTGAGATCTTTTGCTTGCATTTGCATGGGTTGCGGAGGGAATGAGAGGGAGGGGCGCCCGAGGTTTCCGTCGAGTCGAGGATTCCGAGGCCTTACGGATCCAGTCGATCACTGCTTCTCTTGCGCCAGAGGTTCAATTAAAAAGCTACTGTTACTGATCACTGGGGATGGGCAGTAGCTGCAATGATCCAGTCCAGTTTGAGGTGCAATAATCCCATTACACTACTTGTCAACGTCACGTCAACTGAATGATATATCAACCCCTGCGTCTTTAAATTTCAGTTCGACTAGCAGTCTCTCACTCGGAGTCGGACCGATCCTTACGGGCCGGGTCCAGCTGCTGTTAATGGATAATCATTGTACGGGTGTAGATTTTGTGTCTCCTTGAGTTTTACCCTAAATATTTCTTTTGGTCCGGGAATGAGCTGAGCCGGTGAATGCTCGGACGAAAGAAAAATTAATTAATAAATAAATCACGCGTTCAATTAGTGCCTCATTAACTTTAATCCTGTTTGTTTTAAGACACTTAAAGCTATATGACGACCTGTGTGGTTATTGCAATAATTAATGTCTTGATTGCTCGTGTAAAGGTTTAACTATACGTAGGTTTTGCGCGATGAATCCTTTGTCTCAGACCCCATGTTGTAAGGGAAGGGATTTCCTAGGCTAAAACAGCAATTTGGTTATATTGTTATCAATTTTAAAATACTATAGTTGTCTACTAAAAATATGCGGTTTGAAAACGCTACACTAACGTTCAAAATGTGAATGTTGGGTCAATGATATACAAAATTTTAAAATATCATATACTCTATAGAAATACTTTAAATTTCTTATTTTCAATAAGAAAGAATATCCACAACCATCCAAGAGTTTAGATAAAATTGAAAGTTTCATATTCATTAAATTTATGAATAATTTCTTCTTCCTCTTCTTTTTTTTTATTTCCATTGTATCTTTAGAGAGAGTAAATGATTTTCTTAATTATCGAGAAGTTTCTAGCTTTAATTAGAGATCAGCTAAAGCCATTTATTGGTTTGTATTATGATTGTTGGCCAGAAGGATTATAGACATTATTGTAAGAGCTTACCCAAGATAATCTTAATATATTAAGAAAAGTGAGATTAAATTTTTGATAATATTATGGATAAGAGGAACATATATTCCACCCACTTAAAAAAAACAATCGATTCGATACTTTTTAAACAGAAAAGACTTGAAAATAGACTATGATCTTCTTGTATATATTAGAATAATTTAAAAACCATTTGCAAAAGGTTTCTGGTTGCACTAGTGCTAGCTCTTAGTGAACGCGTTTGATGTCCAAGCCAATCTATAATTCTGATCATACGTATTTTTATTCATGCTCTATATACAAAATAATTATATAAAAAATTTATTTATTTTAAGCAGTGGGAACAAAGAGCAAAAACACAACCATCGAGTACTGTTGGAATCTTTTAACGAAGATAACAACTCATTTTTATTAATAATTTTATTTATTTATTTTCGTAGAAACTAGAAACACCAACGTATCTTTAGCCACCTAAAAGTGAAGCACCGCAGCTCATGGTAGGATTTGGCTCTTGGCGGAACTTTATGTCCAAATGTGCAATCCTGGTCGACGGTATCATTGATATATCGGACGGCTTATTTAATTGACGGCAGGAATCTGAAGGAGACATCAAATCAAGGGTTTGAAAAGTACACATATAAGGATACCTCATTATACCTAAATGCTTAGGCATCGATTTCAGGTGAATTTATGACTCTAACGTTGTCTTGTACTCTCTTGTACGAGTACCTTTTCGCCAAATACACATACCCGCATAGGTTGACTGTGCTAATACCTGCCACCAACCAATAATATAAGTCTAAACGACTGTGATTCAGATCTTTTGCGAACCAACTTCCCGTCGGTCTCCTCGAAGTGGCATGATCGACGATCGTGATCAATAGGCTGCTCATAAAGTTTGCCACGCCCAGCACACTCAAATAGAACGCGATACCTAGACTGCGCATGCCATCGGGAACTTGATCGTAGAAGTACTCCTGCAGTCCTACCAACGCAAAGCCGTCGCCGATTCCCAGTATCATGAATTGCGGTAGAAGCCAGCTCATGCTCATGGTTTGCCCCTCGGCCACTAGTCGGAGTCGCCGTCGCTCCACCAGAGCGGCAGTGGCGAGGGCCGTGGCAGAAATCGCCATGCCGATGCCGATGCGCTTCAAGATGGTGATACCTCGCTCGTCGCCGGTGGTCCGTCGGAGGAAGGGGATGAGAATTTTGTCGTAGAAGGTGACAGAAACGAGCATACCGATGGCGCCGAGGCTGTAGACGGAGGCGGCAGGGATGGTGAAATGGCCGAGACGACGGTCCGTGATGGTGCCTTGCTTGATGAAAAAGGTATTTGCTTGTGCAACGCAAATGCCAAAGGGTAGGGAAGCTAGCCAAATGGGTAGCACGGAGAGAATGAGCTTGAGTTCCTCTATTTGGGTTACTGTCGCGAGACGCCATTGGTTCGATTTCTCCATGGCGAAGGCAACTTCCTCGCCTTTGTGCTCGACGACGGCAGCTTTATCGAGACATCTGCACGATTTAAATGACATCATACCCATTTTCTCTAAACGAGCTTAAATTTTTGCAATTATAGTACGATACCTTAGTTTATTGGTGTGGTAGAGAAGTCTCTTGTCTGTTCGTTCTGTTTTAGGGATCTCATAAAGTTCCGCTGCATCCAAAGGCAGAGCAAGCCTTCTCTTGGCCATCGCTGCGGTTATCACCTGCAGCATTGGCGTAAAGGGGCTCCCCTCCGGCGCCCGATAACGATAGATGGACCTGCCTGCGACGAAGATGATGATGCTGATCGCCATGACGGCGGTTAGTAGAACGTAGGCGAGCCACCAACTCACATTGTCCTCCACATAGACGATGACGGTGACGCCCAAAATAAGCCCGCTGCATAGAGCGAAGTTCCACCAGTTGAAATACGACATCTTCTTCCTCCGCTCCGTCGCATCATTGTCGTCGAATTGGTCGGCGCCGAAGCTCTCCAGCGCCGGCTTGTGACCGCCGGTGCCGACGGAGATCAGATACATGGAGAGGAAAAAGATGCTCTCGTGGAGACGGAGTGACCGACGGCAGGAGGCCAACTCGCAGGGCTTCAGGCTCGGGATCAGTTGAGTCATGGTCAACATGAGCAGACCCTGCATCCACAGTTGTCGGGTCAGTTTGGCTTCGCTCTTCGACTTTATTGGTCGAAATCGTTTTGAGGAATATATGTCTGCTTGTTCGTTTGTTTGGACATTTCATATCTATGATTTATCTTATAAAACAGAAAAAGTGAGTTTGATCTAATACCTTCGTAGCGACTATTTCATGATCAAACTATAGACGAAAGACTTTTTACTAATGTGTAAAAGTTGTCTATAATAATATCATTGAAAGAAATTTAATTTTATAATGTGATGTACGATCAAAATTATAAAAATATAGAACCCTTTTAAAAAAACAACACTTTAAAAATCTTAGCAATTTGACTCGAATTGACCGAATACAGCTCAACAATTATGGAAGTAAATTGCCTCTTTTCTTAAGGTAAACTAAACTAATCTGATAGCACCATGGATTTACCCAACAGCAACCGAAGCAAGTCTCTTTTTCAAAAGCTAACCCAATTTGACAGCACCGGTCTAAAGTGAAAAATGAGATTCCTACTCATTGAATACAGTAAACCACTTTACATAAATACCTTTACTAACTTTGAAGCCTAGGAAAAGACAGAGCCTTTGACTTAAATTGCTTTCCGGTTTGGTATATTCAAGTCATTAATTTTGTAGAAATATTGTTGCATACGATAGAATTGCATTTGCACCTCCTCCGATTTTATTCTTTTCTAGTTATTGTGGGGATCCAATACTCCAATTGACGATTTAGATGTGCCAACTCGGAACTGGCCAAACTGCAGACTGCACTGTGCAGCATCTTATTCGAAAGAGACTACTTAATAAATCGCCTTCTTTTATTTATAGTAATATATAGTAATATATATATATATATATATATATAAATTACCAGAGCAGTGTTTAATAATTACCACGATGTAGATACTGGAGGAGAGTAGCACAGTCGAGAAACGTCCCAAATATGCGTCCGCCACGAAGCCGCCGACAAGCGGCATCATGGTGGTGACTCCGCTCCAGTAGTTGACGTTTTTCGCTGCGGTCTCCAAGTTTTGATGTAGCACCTCGGTGAGGTAGATGATCAGATTGGTGGCCAAGCCGAAGTAGCTCAGTCTCTCCGCGAACTCGATCCCTGCACGCGGTCAAATCAAGAACCGATCGAAACACTCAAATCGACATATATGTGGATCTGAGATCGATTTCTTAATTACCTATGATGAAAAACGATGCCTTCCAGCAGCCTGTAGAAGCTCTCTTCGGAACTCTCCCCTTGTAGTCGACGGAGCAGTCCAACACCAACTCCTGCTCTGCTTCCTGTGGCTTCTTCTTCCTCTCAGGAACCGTAGAGACGTCCATGAGAAATGAGGTTAAATAGCTGAAGACGGAATTAATGTATGATATATGAAAATAAAAATCGATGAAGTTGTGGGAATTGGAGGAGCGCCTTTGCCTCCTTATATAATATTTTTTCCATGAAGATTGACCTTCTTCACGCTTAGCTTTCTGAATGCTGGTGATGGGGAGAGTTTCGTTGTCTCTTTCTGATTTAATGAGCAGAAGAATAATTATTAATTCAATCAATTTGAAACAAAAAGTAGTAACGGAAAAAGTTGTATGGACCATGTAATGCAAAAGGAGAATTTATTACTTTTCCAAATTTTCTTTCATAGTTCAATTGCATTATTTGGACAATAAAGTAAACATATGCTTCCAATTGTGATGGCTGAGTTATTTTATCTCTCAACTTAATCGGATTCTTTTGGTGGAGCCGTAATTAGTATATTCTGTCAACATGGAATTTAGATCGACTAATAAAAAGATTAAATAAAATATATTATAACTATATTCTAATTCATTTTTATCATGAAATAACGACAATATATCAAAGAGAAAACCTAACTTTTTCTTAATATTCAAATAGTATATTTTACTTTGAAATTTATCATTTGTTGCTTAAAATACTTCTCCATCTAATCTATATATTTTGTAGCTCTGTTACCGCCCAACTAGCAATTAAGGATGTAATTCTAGAATAAGCCTTTTAGTTATTTAATAAAATTGGATCAGTTCTTCCGAAAAATTACTGATGAAACAATCCATACGGTTTTCTTTTTTTCAATTAATGGCTCACGAAGTGAAAATCCAATTACGCGTCTTCTTGAAAAAAAAAGGGGCTTTGTGGGAGTATCAATGAGTTATTTAATCATTTTAAAGATTTTTGGATCTTATTCTAGAAATATATTGTCCGATTATATTAATAGATTGGCACACTGGACTATCAATCCCAGTAACTGTAGGCTCGCTGAAAGACTTGTTTTCCGAAGTTGGAGCGCTTGTGATATATATATATATATATATATATATATATATATATATATATATATATATATATATATATATATATTCCCTTTTTATCATTCTCAGCCTGAAAATGCTAAGAAAATTAATTAGATCCATTATTCGTTTCGTCCCACTTAAAACCAACCGGTGGTAATCTAACAGTTCTATCATATTTTAGTTGGATATTATAAGCAATCCGATTACAAATATATATTATTCTAAGTATTTCACGAAAGAACATGTTCCCTCAATCAACGTCCCTCTCGATCGTATCCATCCAATTTACTCGATATGGTGGAATCGGTGAGAGCATGCATTAACATCGAGATGACCGCACTCGATGAAACGTGTCCTAAATTCTTATGCACGCACGCATCGCTATTAAAAAATGCATCCGCGCGCGAATTATTCTTATTTAACTGCGTGCGCGCGGCCCTCAGTGCGTCAATTTGTATGATAATTTCAAACTTAAGCACCATGCACCTTAATGTGAACAAAATCTAATATCAAAGCATTAATTTGCACCCCGTGTTAAAATTAGCAGCGCAACGTGGAATTAAAAGGATAGATCTGTTCACACTTAGTCCACCAATTCAATATATATATATATATATATATATTCCAAATCATGCAAGCTTAATCTTGCAGGAGAAGACTACGAGAATATAATATTGAGTACGCCATGTGTCCAAATATATATATATATATGCTGTTTCTGGAAGTGCATCTTCCTGCAGGACTCAAGTCAAAAAGCTGAGGCGAATCGAGTTCCTTATTAGTTATGCATTAGACCAGAGCAGCAGCTGAAAATGTCGTTGAACGAGGGAAATAAGTCTTTCTGCATGCGAGCTAGAAGAGAGAGGTTGATTTTGATAGTAGCAGCAGGTAGATCGACCTTTCCTTGTTCCACCTTAAATTAACTAATTAAGAAGGCTTCACTGGGCGTGTTCCAGACGTACGGGAAATTAATTAAAGACTAGCTTGGCCTAATTAATGAAAATATAAGAATATTATTCTACACGATTTATCCGTGATCATTTATAAACACTTTCATTCACTGATAAATTGCATAGAAAATCATTCTTTTATATATATATATATATAGTAATTGATGTTACTAAGGATAATTTATTGGTAGTAGACTTATATATGATTATCGTAACACATTCGAATGTACATGTCGTATTGGTTCGAATCCCATTAAAAGTAATCTAATTAACCATTATGGTTTTAAGTAAAATTCGGCCAGCTCTTTTTCTCCATTGGACAGAACATCCAAGGCCAATTCTCTTGAGCTGTAGAAGATCAAGCTCTACTGTGCTTCTTCCAACTTTAGATTCTTTCAGCAATGCTGACTCCGGATTCAGATGCATGCTTAATGCTTTCTTCTATGCTTTTATTCTTTTGTTTTATTTTTGCATATTTCTTGTAGATCGTTCGATAAAATTCTGTAAGTATGAATCATTTTTTATTTTCATTTTTTTGATTACATATGCGGATGCATAATCCATTGAAGGATCTAAAAAATCTATCATAATTGTTTTTTGTTTGACAAACAAATGATTATTCAGCATGAAGAGAGGAGTAATAATAATTAATCCTAGTATTTCGATTAGCTTATTATATATACACACGCGAGGCTAGCTATATTTTATATACGTTGGTCTCATTAATTAATTAGTTAATCTGATACGGTAAATAATTTAAAGTTTTTAATTAGATAATTTCATCTGTCATTCTAAGATTATAATATATATACAAGTTCATAGTTGTGAATCACACGAAGTATGATTAAGGATGTAATAATATGATAATATTAATTAGATATAGATGAGTAAAAGAAGAATATTGATGTAGTCAATTATGATGATACATCTTGAGGACTTGTAATAATGCATGATTATTTAGTTTAATCCATTAACATTAATTTAAAAGCGATCAAAACATGAATATATATGCATATTTCCATAATTCAAAATAGCTTTAGGCAACATCTTTTGATCACATCCTCCAAATTCTCAATAAGATCATTCCAACCTTGACAAACTACTTGTAAGTACTCCCACCACCTCCTCCTTTAGTGGCCAAACAAGATAAGAAAACCCTACTCCATTTAGGCCTGAATTAGCAACTCCTACAACGTGATCTCTTAGATGTGCGTGGTGGTGGTGTCGCATGAAAGCTTAATTATTAATTTCTATCTCCATCATTTTGATTTTTCCTTGTTTTTAGCTCTATCTTGAGATCCACCACAAAAGCAAGCTCTACTTCACCAAGAAGAAAAATAAAAGAAAAGCTAGCTCCATTAAAACTCCAACACACTTGCAATAATTCTGACAGTATGCGTGGGTGCTCCAATTTGAATGTTTTCCATGTGATTATTCTGTGAAATATGGGTCAATCGATTAGGAAGTTTGGATTTGCATGACCTTGGTCGACACCTAATTAATGGCCCCTTTTGACGAATTAAAAAGGCAGCGTGGACCAAGAGACTTGGGGATAAGTTTCCCATCGCTTGTTGTTGTATGAATTGAATATATATTATAATATTCCAACGAGGAAATTAAAGAGCGAAGAAACAGAGGAAGTTTGATAAAAATCAGGCCATGCATCTACTTCAAAGCTTTATTTCGACGCAAATTAAAAAAAAACATCAAAGCTTGTCGAAAAGGAATTAATTGAGAACCGGAAAAAAAAAAGGGGGGAATTAAAGGCAAATTAATGAAATGCGATGACGTTGTTGAACTAAAAGCGGAGTATATCTTGATAAGGAAGGAAGTAATGGTATAGGTTAGAAGTCACAGTCAATGCAAACTAGACTGGAGTCCTCCTTGTTGCATGTAAGAATCTTGCTGAAGAAGTACTATTACAAGCAGGGCCTCTCATGCTCGTTTCAAACGATAAGATAAAAGAGGTTGGCCTCTATCACATATATACCATCAATATTAAGCAGCGATTGTTTTGATCAATCCAATTAACTAAGAAATAATTACTCGCACATGATATTAGTCATTTTAATCATGATCTGATTAACAAGTACTCCTAATTAATCATCACGATCAAATTCGTCAGTAGTCTATTACCTAAAATGTCTAATTTTCATAAGAAATTTGGCTTGCGGATTTGTAGGCTAGTAGTTTCAGGGAGGTAGTTATGATAATCTATTTATACTACTAGAAGTGATTGATTTAAATCTATTGAAGTCGTCGTCTAGAATTGTATTTTTTGTATGTATGCACATGTATTTTGTACATCATTCTCCATGCAAAGAAGGAAGCACAAAACATAATGAGATAATTAAAAAAATTATAAATTTTATAATATTGTCGTTCTTAGCACTGTATATGAATTGAATTCTACCTTGATTATTTGGTTTGAGTTTTCCCTCACTTTTTTTTTTAATCTCATCACACACCCTAAAATGGCGGGGACTTTGTGGGCAGAATAAAGCCATGGATACTGTTGAAGCTGATAAGCCCAAAAAACCTTTACTGATGGCAAAGTTCGGCCGGCGAAATAGGGTAGCAGTGCCACGAATGCACTTGTTAAATGGAGCATTTTCTCAAAATAAGGACTTGGTATATAGTTATTTTTCTGCAAAATAAGGTTTCGTGTTTGGGTTTTAAATATATATATATTGTATTTGCTTAAGATTCTCTAGATAACACTCTTATAAATGCTATTTCCATAATTTTTGAAGTTGCAAGCTAATCCAAACTCAATAGTGTTGATCGCTTTAAATTTTTAAAGTTTAAATTCTTGGAAAATTTTATCATGAGTTAGTTTCTACATTAGGTTCTGCACGCCCTTTAATTTGCTAATTTTATGTCAATTTGGGGCTGTAAACTAATTTAAAAATTAACTTATGATACAAATATTAGTTACTTCGATCACTTTAAATTTTAGAAAACCATCAACTTTGTGTCAATATTAAAATTGGAAATTGATTATATAAATTAATTTAAAGTTTAGAATTAATAATTTAATAATTTTAAGATGCTTTTTGGGTGGAAGGGTTCTTTTGTTTCTTTGATGCTATCTAATTTGAACTCTAGTTGTTCATCTGCAACGAGTTTTAATCCAGGCTTAATTAAAACGAAGCGAAATATTTTAAATCCGGTCCCTTACGCCGTGAATAATTACTGTCTTATTTTCTATATATGTTGGAAGCTAAAAGCAAGTCCTGGTCAGCAATGGTTTCCTTGCTCTTTCTGCTCGAAGATTCATGTATGTTATTTACCTTCATCTATTTCTAAAATTAAACTTTCAATAAGTTTATCGTTAACAGGTGTCCATGGAGAGTTGGAGTACTCGTCAAACTTGGTGGTTGATGTAGAGCTCCAGACCGCATATAAATGTGTCGTCCACTTTAGTCTCCTTTATGTACTTTTAGATGTCGAGGGTACTGTTCATACTCCAGAAATACAAGACAATGACAACCTTGTTGTAAGTATAAATTTGTATCGAGCGTTGACCTTCAACTCTGTTTACGACGGGAGGATGCAGGTTTGTTCCTGTAGATTAAACATACTTTTTTTTTAATTTATTATTTCGATGAGTTCCGGTTAATCTGATTTCATGGTTATATCAGATTGCAGTAGACATGGGGAAGACCTTCACTTCCATTGATTCGAACAATCTAGTTCATCATCAACACGTACGTACATTAGTTCATAAGGCTTACTTAGACACATCGCACCTGCTTACAACACTTGAAGATATATGACTTTTACCAGAGGGAGATAATTAAGTTCTCGGCGTACTCTATCACGACAATGTGTAGCCTGCGAGAGTTTGACAATTAGAAGGAGAATTTAATTGCAAGCAATTTTATCTTATTTATAAACATATAGTTTTGAAGTGAGTGCTGAATTAATTAATTAACCTCCGCATTTGTAGCCAACGGGGCGGTTGGCGAGTTTGCAGCGCTTGGGGATGGTGATGGCGATCTCCGGCTTCACGCCGACGCTCTTGGCGATATCGGAGAGAATGATGGCGCAGAGGCACCGGGGGTTCAGACCCATTCTCTGCACGGCGGAGCAGCAACCGGAGGAGACCTGCGCCGTCGGGTCCTGAGCCGCCGTCGCGCACAGCGCCATCTGCACCGCCATCTGCTGAACCGGGACGCGCCCGCATTCCCCGGCGCCGTCGACGACGCTGCAACATGCCAAGAGCAGGAGCAATAGGATCAGCGGGAAGCTGACGAAGCAGTTAGATCGCGTCATGGTGGCTGCTTCCATATTATTGAAGATCTAGCAGGTTGTGGTGGCGATGATTATGAGAAGCGTGATTCCTCGTGTTTATAGAGCGCGGAGGGAATGCGAACTGGAGCGGATGAGTGCCACCTCCAGAGGCACGTCGGGAAATGGAGGGAGCACTTGGTTGATGTGATAGAAGAGTAGGTGTCAGCTTTAATTGAGCACTCACTGTAGTTTGTTCACCACAGCTTTGGGGGCGTGCTTGTTTGGGGAATGGGGAGCCCCCGACGTTGAATCAGGGACTCGATCTATGCGCAAAGCAAGGGTCATAACAAGTCTTCGATACATCAAGGAATCAAATAAAAGTAATTATAGTAGAAATTGAGCTTCATGCACGCTTATTTCGGCTACATTTTTTATTACTCTTTTTTTTTTTGTACTCTCAAATTAATTATTATTTTTTAAGTTGGAAATACCTTTAACCTGAATTTAACAAATTATTTTTAAAAAAAATCTAAAAAGCCTATTTTAGGCACGAGTCAAATTGGATAAGGCCATCAGTTAAATGGGCCAGAACAAGTGCAGGCATGGGCTATAATGGATTTATGATCCTGATTCTACGTGTCCAAGAGCTAAATGCACTGACCAAACATGATCCATTTTTGGTGTAGCCAGGATTTCGAAAGGCGTGAGTTTTTTTAGTAGGGGCTCGTATCCCCATGCCTAAATAACTCCAAAATTAAATAATTAATAGTAAAAAAAATTAATACATATATTTGGAGGACCGATCGTACCCTCCCGTCAAAAAAATTTATGTTGGACTTAGAAATGTTTTTATTTTTTAAGTTAATGAATTTTATTTAATTTTTTATATTCTAAATAAAAAATTATCTCACATCTAAATACATCCACTAAAAAAATATTATACTCAAAATTCTAAGAGAAAAAAAAAATCAGATAAAATATTTATCATACAAAACACTCAAAGAACAATATTTTACTTAGTTCAGTGTTATGGCAAAGTTCAACGTAATCACCAAATTTTCTTTTGAATTTGACTTCTGCGATTTGCCAAAATAAAATACTCGAAATTCGTATTACCCGGAAAAAAAAAAAGATATCGTCTGCTCTCTTGTCCTCGAAATTGGAGCTGTTGTTCTCAAAATTAGCGCATTTAATTACCAGCAAATTTATTTATTTATTTTTTGTTTTTGTCAGAAGTGGATCGATTGCAATTTTTGGATTCAAGCAGTGCGGATTTGGACTGCCAACATATATATATATATATATGTATCCAGATTTACGTTTGCAAGATATAATTCTTTAATTCACCCCAGGAGATTGTCAAATTGATGACCGAGAGAACTAAAATGGTTGCAGATATATCATCATTCTGTTTGATTTACTTAACAAAGGACAGAAGCTGTTGACGGACGATCGATAGAAGGCACTTGAAAGGAAACAAAAAATTTATAAACTTAATAAGAGAATAAAACACATTCTTAAATTATTACAAAATTATGTGTGCGGCGAATGGCGCCTGAAAGCTGATCGAGCATCTTTTTACTGGAATAAAACTGAGCTTTTAAATAAATCTAATAGTTAAAGTTAATTAGAGTGGTTTAATTACAAGTTTTGCTTTCTTCTTGGTTGTCTTGTCCGGCACTGTCAGCGTCAGCAGGCGTACGTGGATGCGAGCATGCATCCACCAGTTATTGTCTCTCCATTAATTGCCGCAATGGTTGCCATATGAAGCTCTACTTTTCGTTTAAAATTCCAACGTTCTCCTAATTTTCTGAAATCTTTTTATGATGCATTTGGTGTACGGACTAGTTAGAGACAACTAGTCAAAGTATGGCATGTGCTTTATCGTAGATAACTCCAATGTCGACGGTGATTACGGCTGAGATTTTCAAGCGAAGTATAAATGTACGATTTGGTCTCATGTGGATCATTTTTTGACGATTAAAATAATATTCTTTTATTCTAACATAAATTGAATCTAAATATAACTTTTAAAATATTATTCGAGCTGCATAATCATAAATTATTGCTAAATTATATTGCATATATCATCGAATTATGTTTTGAATGTTATTTAATTATATGTTATCCGTTTGTATTCTAAAATTGTAACTTAAATGATATTATATTGTATTATTATATACACTATCAAATTTTATTTTTAGCACTAGTAAAGTATATTATAAATATTATTAAATTATGCTTTAATTACTAGTAAATTATAGCTTGATCAGATGTTATTAAATCAAAAAATATTTTAAATTCATTAATAAATCTATTTTCAAATTTATAAGAAATAAAAAAATATAAATAAACATGACTTTAACTCTTTTAGAGGTTGGAATTGTAAGTCAGGGGTGGAATTAGAACCTTCACTGAGTTAGAGTAATAATATAGTTTCACTATCAACCGTTAAAAATATATCTTTCTCTACATACATAGACAATAAAACTATCATTCATCCAATCATCACCCATTTGATTGTGCAATATGTCTTTCACAATTCTCATGAAAATACTCTCTCTACAATCGCAGTCGCAACTAGTAAAATTAATTTTCAAAAGGTTATAAACCAATGGTGCACCGTATTTTTCTTTGACTCGACTAATTTCTTTGAATGATCATCAATGCCTTTCAATCCTTTAAATGCTTTGTTAGAACGCATATCACAATGTAAGTTTCAAGTTGATCATTAAGTACAAAAAGAACAAATCTTGAGAAATCTTGTAAATAAAATTCAGTTACATCAATTTTTTCTTGTCAAAAATCAAAAATAAGTTTTGTAGACACAAACAAGCTACACAGAGGAGTAATTCTATACCTACCATTGAGAAATGATCATTTAACTTTTGAACTTGCATGTCAATAAGATCATAGAATAAATCAACACGATAGTGATGTAAATTTATCACTTCAGATGGATTGCAATGGGGACAACCACATGGTGCCCAACGTATAAATATATCATCCATTTTGAGAATATCAATGTAATATTGATGATAAAAAGGGTGAACCTTTTCTAAAAATAAATCCCAACCATCATCTCTCATATTTTGGAGTCGATGTTTATATGTACTAAATTCATTGCATTCACAATATCCTGATTTTTCTTTTGCAATACCTTCGACAATTCACTCGAAATCCCTAAGACATGTTTCCTCAAGTGTATATTAAATACAAAATCAAATGTAAATATTGACTCCAATAAATTAATTGCCTCAGTTTTTTTATCAAAAGAACTAGAATTATCTTCTGAAATCATTTCAAGTACATCATTGACAGTAGAGAACATAGAAATCAAGTTGATCAAAAAATTATAATGTGACCTCCAACATGAATCTCTAGTACGTTGAAGGATAGTTTTTTATTAAGTCTCTGACCGCTTAAAATTTCACCTTCCTCCAATGCCTCGATAATAAAATCCGAATATTTCTCTTGAAGAATATCAGAACATTTGCAGGATGATCCAACAACATTTACTACATCACCAACAACACGAACAAAATTAGAAATCAAAAGATTTTTCTTAGCCACAGCTATAAGAGATAGTTAAAGTTGATGTGCAAAACAATATATATAAAACACACATGGGTTCTCCTTTAAAATGAGTACTTTTATACCATTAAACTTACCCTGTATATTACTTGCTTCATCAAAACTCTGTGCTCTAAATTTAGTCATACTCAAATTATATTTAGAGAACATTTTATTAATGGCAGCTTTAAGTGAGAGTGTTATAATACTAGTAACGTGTTCAATTCCAATAAAGCGCTAATTCACATGTCCATTACTATCCACATAATGTAAAACAACTGACATTTGCTCCTTTGCTAATATGTCATGAGATTTATCAACTAAAATAGAGAACAATGAATCACTAATATCTCTGCTAATATTATTATATTAATCGTTTCAATTGCACAGACATTTACTATATTCTTCTGAATATCAGGTGATGTTAACTTGTAATTTTTAGTAGCATTTTTCTATATCACATCATTAATCAATCTCTTTATTATGAGCACCTAAAAACTGCAGCTGGATAAGAAAGTTACTTGGATTAAGAGAACCTTCAGTTTCATCATGACCTCGAAATGAATTTCTTTGTCACAATAAAACTCTGATACACTCAATCGAAGTGTTGAGACGGATGAGATAATCATTTCACATTTTCTTTAACCGTTTGTGCAAAACTGATTGAATGTGCTCATCTTTATTGATCAAAGCTTCACAATTCATTCGAGCTGTATGATGTTCACTGTCATGCTGACCAATATGAATATTCAACCACCCATCTTTACTTTTTTAGTTTGTAAATCCTTCTTTAACAAAAGTCTCCCCTCTTGCTTGTTTTTCATTAGTTGTCTTGAAAAGATATCAATACAAATAAAATATGATATCTTTTTCTATACTATATATTCCAACCAATCACCAAATTTCTAAAACTATGGAGGGAACCGTCTAAATTAACTTCCTCCAAATTTACATTTTGGGAATTCATAGTCGAAAGGTTGACATGGACCTTTTTGTAAATATGTCTTTCAAACTTGATCTCTAATGTTAGCATTATAAGTATAAATTGGAATCTTTAGTCCAGGATCTATTGGTAATTGTGAAAAATCAAAATTTTCAACTTTAACATTTTTCAATATTTTGTTCTTCTAGTTGTGGCTCCTTTCTTTTAAAAAATATATGCATTGTAAATATAGTAATTTCCTAATAAAAATATATTAATAATGCAAACTTAAATACTAAAAACCTTAAAATTATGAATCGATGACATATAGAATAAATTATCTTTTCATCCTAAATTTCAATAAGTAAGTAGCAACTAAAAGAAATTTTAAATCATCCTATTACTATTAGCTCAGAATCTAAATAAAATAATGACACTGCCAAAACAAGAAAATAAATTTTAATTCAAAATTTCAATCTACACACAAAAATAAAATTATTATTTTTCTATGTCTTCCGTGTTAATTTGGTTCTGTCTACGTCCTTTGAATCAAAAAATAAAGACAAAATAATAATCTAAAAAGAAACAAAAAGATGAAGATCACGGTGGTAAAAATTAATAACAACAACGATTACCTGTAATCGCAATGAAAAGTGGACTTCTCGATGATCAACCGCTTTAGAAGACTTTTGTTATAACTTTTGAAAATCGATGATGTAGTTATATAACCCTAAAAAAACTTTCAGCCCTAAGAAATAATAAAAAAAAAAAAATCAAAAAAAAATAAAAATGCAAAGAGCAACAGTAGCAATTTACCTTGAGAACACCGTTGACGAAGGATGAGAGCAGCAGAGGAGATAATGAGAGCAATTGGAAAAAAATAAATAAGCAAAGTAATTAATTATTACTTAGGGGTTGATAATTAATATTATAATAGAAAAAAAAATTGGCCGTTGAAAAAAAAAAAGGAAGGTAATTAATTATTACTTTTACTAGGGTTTGAAAAAAAATTAACGGTTGGAAAAAAATAAAAAAGCAAAATAATTAATTATTACTTATTAGGGTTTGACATTTTTAGTTGTTTTTTAATTTTAAGAAAAAAAGTCAAAATTATCCCCTCACCCTTCATCTACTTATTCTTAATTATATATATAATTTATAATTCAGATATTTCGATTCAATTAAATATAATGGCCTTCCTCCGGATTCTATTATAATATTTCAATTACCTATATAAGCTCCATTCATGCCTTAAGTGATGAGCAATTTAAATTTGAAAGAACTTAAAAATAAATGAGAAAGAAATCGAGTCGCAACACGGGATGATCCCTCTAATGTTCAAATCAAAAATAGAAGATATATTGATAAAATAAAAGAGAGTTTTAGAAGATTATTTGATTGCTTCTTTTTGTTTTGTTTTTTTTTTGGATAGAAGACTAAAAGGTATACTTGCTAAATACACCTTTGCAATATGGAAAGATGTATCTCCCTGAGACGGAGTTTCTTCTAGGGCTGTAAACGAGCCAAGTTTTATAGTGTTCAGATTTATTTGATAAAATAATAAAGCCGAGCTGAGCCAAGTCTAAAATTAACCAAACTACTGAAAAATCTGTTCAAGCTTGACTTGTTATTTTTTTTTTTTTGAGCTTGAGCTTGACTTGTTTAATGGGTATCAAACTTCTAATCAAGATTGTTTAAATTTGATTTATTTAAACGTTATCAAGCTCTTAAGTCAAACTTGTTTGTTTATTTAAAATTTTACTAATTTAATTCTGATTTAAAAATGAGTATAAATAAATTCAAAAATAATTTTTAAAAGAGTATAATCATAAATCGATTTGTTAATGTTCACGAACACCGTTCACGAATATTGTTCACGAACACCGTTTACGAACATTGTTCACGAACATTAACAAGTCGAACACATACGTGTTCAAACTTGTTTATTTAATTTATCAAACTGTTCAAGCTTGTTTATTAATTGACTTTAATCCATATTAAACGAACGTAAACGAACTCTTACCGAGTCGAACACCGAGCTCGTTAATGAACGCTTGGTTCATTTATAACCCTAATCTCTTCACGTGGTTGCTAACTTGATTAATCATCGTAATTAACTATCGAGCCAAATCAAAATTTTTAACTCGGCTAGATTGAATTTGTGCCTAACTAACTCAGACTAAGTCGAATCAAGTCCGAATTTTTGCTTATTTTGAATTTTACCACAGTCTGACTATTAATGATTTTACTTGGCCATGTGACATCGTTTTTTCCCACCATATCAGAAAATTATGAAATTTGGTCGAGAAAATTTCATGAATTGAAGAAAAGAGCCCGTTCACAGCTCATGAATCCCTATCACTCTCTTTCTTTTTAATTTAGTCATCCATATTTTATCATCTGATTAATTATAAAAGTGATCGATTTAGTTTCATAAAAATTTTACAGGATCATCAGACTAAATAAAAAAAAAATACAATTAGATTTCAAAGAATGATTCAACATTATAAATATTCGAATACCACTGATATATACACAGTCTAAAAATCGAACCTTTAAGAATGTTTCGTGCTATCGCACTGATGTACCAAGCTTTGAGGGGAAAAATAAATAAATAAATCCACGTCGACCGGAAAAAAAAAGGGAGCGTGAACATCCCGACAGCCATGAAAAAGACCACGTAATCCACCACCTTCATTCCTCATCCTCTGTTCGTTGGGCTAAACCTGCGTTCCTCTTCCTCTGTTCGTTGGGCTACAATTTTCCTCTCAAGAAACTGTTTGTCAAAATGACTTCCCTTCCTCTTATCCCAAGTTTCAAGCAAGCGCGCGGGGTCAAAATACGAGCCTGGTTTGGTTTGAGAAAGCCAGCGGTGGGTCGGACTAAAGCCGCTTACAACCGCACGCTTTAAGATTTATTATTAACCAGAATCCAACACTTCATTGCCGGAACTTAAACAATTCGATGGAAGTGGAACAATTAACCGATATCTTGCAAAGTGCAGTAAGCAGCTCCGTATCGATGTCATAGATCTATTTATGGATTTGTTTGGAAGTGAGGCCGTGGGAAGGGAAGGAGCAGAATAGGGGAGGAAACCCCGGGCCTTGCCTTTGCCGCTGTCGGCTATCATTGTTCCTTCTTCAAGCAGCAAAAAATATCGTCTTTTTACTGGGCGCCGCTTGCTATTACTAGCGCGCCTACGTCTCAGCTCTCCTCGTACTGTGATATGGCGGAGGAGTTGGAGGTCGGAGAGTTCTGGCTTCCTCCGGAGCTCCTCGAAGATGGCTTCGCCGTCGAGAAAGAGGAGTTACAGCCGGGCGAGGCTCCGGTCGAGATGGCGGTGGGGATGGAGAGAGATGGGCAGGAGGAACATTACATGGACGGCCTCACGAAGCAGATGACTCAATCCTTCCTCCAGGACGACAAGGAGGCGGCAAAAATGGAAGCGGCGTGGCCGTCTCCTTGGGAGCAGTGGAAGGGGGACGATTGGACTCTGTTCCAAGAGACGGGAGGATGGGTGGCAGCCTCGGCCAAGCTTAATTGGGGTCCAAGGAGGCAATGTCCGGCGAAGAACTCCGTGCCCGGCGGTTGCTTCTTGGCACCCCTTAACGCTCACTACCATTGGGATGCCGCTCGAGTGAGTCTTGCTCACGCCACGAAGCCTTAGAGTTAAGGATTCAACCTTCACTCACAATCTGGTTTAATTCGCTAGGTATTCCAACTAAGGCAGCAGCAGTTTGCTGCTGCATGGGAGCGGCAGACGGTAACGAGCAGAGGAAGAGCAGGCGGCCGTGGTGCGCCGCCTCGCCAACTTCAGCATCGACACCTTCCAGTAGCAGGGATGAGAGCCGTCTTCCTTCGCAGATGCGGCGAGCGAAAAGAGCCCGTCGGCACCGGTGTCTTTCTCCCCCGGACTGCAACGCGCAACACCGAACGGAAAACTAACTCAGGTACCATGCTCTGATCTTATTCCATTGACTTAGAGATTACAATTTTTGCTACCTTCTCCTTCGAATTGATTCTCGTTTATTTGAAACATCTATTTTACGGATGACACTTTTCCTTTTCCTTTGATCAAGATCCAGACGCAGCAGGTTGTCCGACAGTGCTAATTCCGGCCAAGGTCGCGCAGGCTTTAAACTTGAACGTTGAGAACTTCCCCAGTGGATTTGTTCTTCAACACGGCAAGTTCTTTTTATCTTTATATATTCTTGGTCGGAAGTCTTTGTTCTCGATGTAAACCATTTTCGTGCTCGGTGCTTCAATAGATGCTTTTGTAGAGAGAAGACAGCAGGCTTCGGCCACGGCGGTTCCTGTAAGCTCTGGGCTTCCTCAAGAGTGGACTTACTGACCCACTCCGCCAGCTTCACTGCAAGAATTGTGTTAGTTGGAAGCCATGATTCAGAAAGTGCATGGTTTTGCTTGTAATGGAAGAAAGGATTGATGACGAGAAATGGAAATAACAATAAATAATATACTTTCTCTCTTGTAGCGTGATGAAATTAGGAAGGGGATTTATTTATGGTTGCAGTAAGACCCTCGCAAAGCCAAAGGCTTCATGTGACATTTTGTAACTCGAGATCATTGGATGTGTTCTTATTATCATTTAAAGTTTTGTAAACTCTCAAATCTCTATTGAACTGCACGCAGAGTTGGAGCTGATCAGTGAAAAGTTCCCTCGGGTTTTTCATTTCAAATTTCATTTTTTTTAAAGAAAAACTTAGAAAGGGAAAAGAAACGCAACAAAATCAAAGGAAATGCTTGATTTTTTTTTTCCAACTATGAAACAAATTACTACAAGTAAAATTCAATGATTTTTTTAACTATTTTGAAGATAAGAGACACTTTTACTTCAAAATTTATTATTATTATTTCCTTTTTTTTTTTTTTTGATGAAACACACTTTACTTCTCAATTATTGCAAAGTTATACCATTTTGTCTTTTATGGATAACTTTGTCAATGTGCTTAACAGTGGACTATTTTCATTTTACCCCGTGCAATTTATCTAAAAGTACCTTTAAAATTTTAAAATCATCAAAATATCTCACAAAGTCTTCTAATTTGTCTCCTAACTGTAAATATCATTAGGTTCGGTTGCTTGTTGAGACAGGGACGATAAAATATCCGGTGGCGAAGATGGTGAAGGGCCGGTGACTTAGACGGAAGGACGGTTGACACGGAGGGAAAGCCAAGACAGAAGAGTCGGCGTATCAAGCGTGAGCCGAGCCGAATGACACGAGACGACCGAATGGCGTATCCTGTAAGGAAAATGCGGTTAAGGACACCGAGAGAAATCTCGGTCAAACCCCTTTGACGCTCAAGACAGAAATTAGTAAGAAGAAGATGAAAGCAATGGAGAGGATTTTGAGAATGTGAACATGTTTTTCTCCTCCTCAAGGACGGTTATATAGAAACGAGTCTTCCTGTAGAGCAGTATGGCTGGTATGGGCGGTATGACTTCACGATGTACTTATGTCGGCTCTTAGAGGTAATAGAGATCATTACTCTCATAAATACCGCAGGCACGTGGGCTGTGATTAATGCTCATCGTGTGATTGTATGCAACTACCGAGAAGCGGGGTTGAGATGAAGAATAATAGTCGAGACGCAAAGTGTCTAGAATATAATAAGGTCAAGATGAAGAATATTGATCGTGATGCGGGGCGTCTGGAATATAATATGGTCGAAATGAAAAGTAGGCTAAGACGAGGGACGTCTAGAATATAATATAATCGAGATGACTCCTTCATACGGCTCGGATGTACCGTACTATCGGATCTTCTTCCTTCCGTAGAACCGTGATACGATGACTTAGATTATTGATTGTCGTTTGTCATATGATTAATCATAGGTTCCTTAACAAAATAAAAGTGAAGTATAACAACTACCATGTCACAAACTAAATATCTTAATGGCTAATAGCGGTTAGCAAAAATATTAACATAGCAGGAAATAATAAAGGCAATCACATCTAATTAACGCAAGCATAAAATATGTTGCACATCATGTTGGGTTATATTTTTTTTCTAGGACAAAACTAATTTTTTAATTATTAATACAATATAACGCAAGTTACTTGCGTTAATTAGATGTGATTGCCTTTATTATTTCCTGCTATGTTTATAATTTGAACTGGTTCAGAATGAATTTTTCAGAATCAATAAAAACCGACTAAACTCAACCCTTTGCCTGCCCATAATCACTAGGTGCGAAATGATGAGAACGGAAAAAACTACAAAGGAATTTTGATAATTTTGAATCTCTAGAAGTATTTTGGAAAGAAAGTAATTTTAATGTGCAAAGTGGAACATTAATTCTCTATGATTTGCATTGGTCATATTGACTTAGCAGTGTTAAATTCAGGAGTAAAATAATATGATTTTCCAAATGTTGAGAGAAAAAGTGTGATTTATTTGTTTTTAAAAATAGTAAAAAAAAAAAGAAATCGTCGTATTAATGATCTTCTCTGATTATCTGTAGAATCTCAATCGATAAACGTAAAAGAAAAAAATCGATGTCAAGATATGAAAATTGATCCCCTCTTTTTTTGTTTTTTTTTTCTTTTTTTACTTATTAACTGAGTTAACCGTTTAAAAACAGTAAAAGGAGATACGAGAGATGGTGTTGATCCAGCATACTTGTGCGCGAAGTGTTATGTTGACGTGTCGTGACGAGGAGTCTTTGGTCACCCGTTCTCATTATGATTTTTAGCAACTTTTCCATGTCGTTTTAAAACAATAATAGTTGCCTTGGAGTACTGATTCTTTGCTTGCTATGAGTTTTTTTAATCCTTTATAATCTGATCAATTAAGCAATTCTAAAATTCTCTAATTCAAGAGCTACATTTTTCATCTTCAGTAAAGATGCCCATACATACATATTTTGTATCCTACAACCTGTAATAATAGCAACGATTCCTTATGCTTTCTTCAAAGAAATGTAATAACTCGTGAGTTTAATACCCTGCAAAACAAATGACAAACCATATACTATGTTTTTGATCTATTCCTGCCAGTGATGTTCTTGGTTTCATCCTACATCTGAAACATTCAACATGCAATCATGAAATTAATAAAAAACAGGCGCAGAATCCCTGGTGCCATATGGTTTTCGATAAATTGATTTTCAAAACATAAAAAAGCATAAGCTGCTACAACATGATCATATCTTGCAAATGATAAACACTTTGGTGCGGAATAAGCCTAATCGCACCCCCAAAGCAGACTAATCTCGATGTTCCCTTCGTCAAACTGGTAGCACACCAAATATTCAAACGACCCATCAAGTGCCTCTTGCTTAGTATTGTTCATTGACAACATAGGGGCACGCAATCTTTGTTCATGCGAAAAGGGAGATGCAGTTACGGTGCCAGTGCTACTCTGAAGTCATTTGATGTTCATCCCGGCACATTGAAGTGGAATAGCCATGAGACGACAAAGGCGAGCACAAGACAAGCAAGAAGGAATTTAAGAAAACGGTGCCCCTGCCAAAAGCTCCGAGCTTCTGAAGGTGGTGGCGGAACAGTCGAGGTATTAGCCTCATTCCACTGCTCCACAGTCTCAGTCTCAGTTGCACCAACAACGTTCCGTGCAGTTGAACCACAAATCTCACAAATCCTAGAGTCAAAATACGTGCAAAAGAGACTTAGGAGCAGAATTAAGAAGATATATAAAATAGAAAGGAAGTGACAGATATAAATAGCAAATGAACTGAAACTTGAGAACTAGGGTGACCCTATAGAGATTAACAATATATCAAAGAAATAAACATTGAGGCACTAGGGTGGCTTTTAGAGATAGAAATATCAAAGTCGATAATATCCAATAACTTCAAGTTTTCTCAATCATGTCAAAACTGCATCGCATTGGGTGGGTTATGATCAAAGGAAAAAAGCATGAAGAACATAAGAACCTGTTAGACTAGGAAAGAGATTCTGAAATATTATTCCCGCAGCACTAATGAAAGAGCAAAGCACAGTCAATAGCCTTCGTGACAAAATCATGTGTGCTTACTTATTGACACACAATCCAAAATACAGTAACACGAAAGAATAAACTCTTTTGGTAATTCCTTAGAATTCAGAGATCTTGAATTGGTTTGTTTTCTAATTTTAGATAAATTATTTGGTTCTTCATTGCTGCTCGATGATTTTTATCTGGTCTAGATCTGCTCGATGCTACCCTTCTGTTCTACACTCGCTCCTAAAGATGGAAATTTCTTCTGATAAATTGCAGACTTGTAAGTGGACTTTTGACATCTGTTCAACTGCAACAAGTGTGATTTGACCTTTCTTGATTGAAAAAACAAATTGTAATCGATTTACTAAAAAATGTGTGACTGATTTTTGTTCTCTACTGACACCATAATGCAACCAAGCAAAACATGCATTTCCAAAGAGATAAGAAGGAAGCAACAAGAGAACTGCAGAAAGATATGGTAAGCTAAACTTACTTGTTTCCCCTGATTTTAAACCATGTCTCAGCGCACTGCTTATGGGCAGCAGCTAAATCATCCTTGCAAGAACAGCCTAATACAATCGGGACACCCGACTCCGGAGACCCCCTCTCCAAGCTGAGATGACAAATCCGGCAATCTCGCTCAGCTTTACCTATGTCCACCTTTACTTCCGAGTCTCCACTCTCAGGGTCATCGTGATCAAGTGAAGAGTCAGAAACACAGGATTTCCTACACTGCACCCTAAATTCGTCAATCTCACGGCAGGATGCAGCCGAGGCACGATCGTCATCATAAGCCGAACTATCACGGTGGGAGCTATTTGGCGAATGCCAGGAGTGTTCTTCAGCATCTGAGTAGCAAACACTTTCTTCATTGCTCTCATTACCATGGCGGTGGTTTGTCCCTTCTTCTATGTCACCAGAGGATTTCCCAATCTTCTTAGCCATTCGACAAGTATTTTAAGAGCAGAAAGTTGTGATATGGCATCAACTTCCCTCTGAATGAGTTCCTTTTATAGAATGGCCGATCTATTTAACCAAGAATGTCGTTAAAAGTCGATGGTCAGAAGCAGAAGAATGTGCGGTTTCTACATAAGGCGTGGAGGATGGCAAGAACAAATAAGAGGAGGATGGCAAGAACAAATAAGAGAAGACCTCTTTCAACAAGTGTTGGTAAGCAAACCCGACAAACACAAAATTAGGGACGCAGTATCAATTCCTCTTTTCTTAGTGTCTGAAGTCATGACTAAGCTGGTCCAGAATCACAATCTGTTAAGCAACTCCTTCCAGACAGACACGACTATAGATCATCAAAAAGAAGCTTCACCATAGGTCTACTGCAAGTTATGAACAACAAATTGCGCCTGAAGGGCCATTGCATTACAACAGAAGGTTTTCCCAAAACCAGGACAATCCTGAATCCTAAGTTCCCAACAATACGTGAATAAAGGGGAGAAAGGGAAGCAGGACAAAAAATCGATTTTTGTGAACTCTCATCCTCGGATGAAGGACAAAGAACAGAATATTATAGATAAAAAAGAACAAACACAAAAATCGATTCCCGGTGTCGACATGAAGACCGTCCGGAGATAGAAGCCCTTATATAAATAGAAGTTGAGACCGGAGATACCGCAGTAGCCGTGATGGACACAAGGTTTACCAGCAACCGTGGCGGCAGCGGCGGAAGATGTGGCAGCAGAGGAGGCTGAGCTCGCTTTGCTCCCAGGAACCGGAAAACAAGAAGAGAGGAGGGGAGGAGAAGTAAAGTAAAGCCGGGGGACGTAGGGCAACAAAAGATGAAGAGACCCAAAGAAATGTGCAGGCTTTGGATTCTTGTGACAGCGGCAGGGCCACAAAAATGACAGGGGAGAGAGAGCAAAAGGCTTTAAAGAGAGACATTATAGAAGCTGCTGGCAGTTAAACAAATAAATTCTTACCCCAAATTCTCGTCATTAATTTAGACTCGGAAATACCCATCCATGAAGTTTGTACGTATCAAAAAGAAAATAATAATAATAATAATCAAATATCCATGGTCATATGCACAAGCAACACCCACGCTTTACTTTCCCGCTATATCCCCCTTCTGTTCTTCATTTCAAGAATGGACGTTCTTAAATTTAGCTCAGTACGATTCGGAACATTTGGATAAAAATGTGCTGCTGATAAGAACAATGCTTTCATTGTACCATCCTAAAACTAAGATTCATGCGAATTGACCCTGAGACAGGCATGGAGGTCTGGAGCCAAAACCTAATTAGTCATATTCTATGCTTTTTGTGGCCAAGTAGAACTTGCCCAGATATTCAATTGCTAAAGAAAGAGCTTCTTGCCCTTCCAAATGATCGTGGGCCACTATCACGGAGTTCCCAGAGGATTCTTCCACTAGTGTAAAGTGTAAACCATGAAGGACCACCTTAAGGTAACTATCATCACCGATCGAGGACCCAAATTGATGTATCAGGCGCACACCTCTGATTCCCAGGAGCATGCGGCCGACCGAAGCAAAGCGGCCTATTCTCTCCTCCGAGGAATTCATCAAAGTTTCCAACTCCCATCGAGTGTAATTTCGAACGTCTTTATAAGGTTCCTCAATAAAGAACAATGGAAAATAAACTCGTGGCGCGCGTATCAGATTCGTTAATTTCATATCTTGATCGAGCAAACGATGGTGGCATTGAATCCACTAAAAATGGGAGAAATATAATGGAAGGAATCAAATCAATCAAATAATAGAGTAGCGTATACGTAAGACAAGGACTAGGGTGGTTTGTGCTAGTCTTCGTCACACGCTTTAAATCAAAAGTTTTATTTGCATCGGTGAAGGGCATGACTCGGAGTGCATCAATAAATAATTGTTGGGATCACGTGAATGTGATACTTTAACGTCGATCGTTTATGAATTCGCCGTATTCAATCGCAGTTAGCATATAGTTGAATATCAATTAGCCAAGAGAATCTGAGGAGAAAAGTACAATTAATAACAGCCGCTCTAGGAGATAGTACTCTTTATTATATTGTATAAATATAATCGATCATTGTATTTCTTCATATAAGACCAATACGTATAGAGCATCTCAATCTATCTTTTATCACAATAAAAGACCGAATTAAGCACATTTTGTAAGACTGATTTTTAAAAATGCCAAGGAATTAAACCCAACCCCGAGCTCAAAGAATAATCGAGAAGGTTGGCTCATCGGATCATAATCCGAGTAATTAAGCTGTATCAGTATTTTGCTAATCAAATGACCCGACACAATTAGCAAATTTCGTGTACCAGCACATGGACATGACCATTGTCCTGCTCGGTAGAAGATTCATGGACTGAGTATCATGCCATTAAAAAGAATGCCCCGACCCAGAGACTTTGCACATGTTCTAAATCGTAATACTGAAGCCAAGAAGCTATGATCTGATCTGTTGACGACAACTCTCTTGTACGACTTTTTTTTTTTTTTTTGCACTTATGATTGGGACCTTCTCACCTGACCTCGGTCGACTAAAGCAATGGCGGGACATAATTTAAGGGAAGACACAACTGTCGAAGCTGCAGCCCATGTGACGATGCTGAAGACTGCGTTGTTCCTGTCCACGTATGGGCTAAAGCCTAAATTCAGAACTTCAATATACGAGGCAGGAACGAGATCTCATGAGTCATAACTAGAAAGCAGATCTCAGCTCACTCGAGGACCATGATCGATAGTCGTCGTCATACAGCTCAATCACAGGCCCTGTTTACTCCAGGGGCTAGGGAGGAGAAGGGAAGGGAAAAGGAGAGGAAAAGAAACGGAAAGAATTGAAATGCCTCTCTCTTTTCAACTGAACTTGCTAGCTCCGGCTTCGCTTCGCTTCGTGCTATCACCGAATCATCGTGAAAATATGCTACTATTTTCAGTTTTTTTTTTTTTTTTTTCAATTTAGCCCTCTTTATTGAAACGAGGAGGATATCAGCCGTCATTTTAGTGACTAGCAGCGACCATGTGCGGGTTCTTTATCAACGGATTATTGCAGTGGGGCCAGATTGGCCATGGGTTGAGAAATGTCAAAAGATAAATTTTTCACCATTACAATTTTTTTCTATCACACATACACCTCAACAAAGTATAAAAGAAGTTAAGAGTAAAGAAAAAAAAGAATATTTTTTATACTCTAATTGCTTTTTATTATCTTGTCACTATTATTCTAATCAATATAGGAAATAATAACATATCAAAATCAAATAATTATCCAAGCTAAAAAATCTCAATTGAATCTCTATTTGAAAGAGTAAAAATTTACATTTATATATTATTAAGATTTAAATATTTTAGAACATTGGAAAGGAATCAAAAACATCGGTACTCAATTTTATAAGTCGATAATTGAATCACAATTATAAGATTTTAGTTACTTCAAATATTTATTTTTTTAATCATGGTACTCTATCTGTCTTACAAATCATTACCTCAAGCCCTCAACACCTTAGTAATTTTAAATATATTTTTTAAATTTGTATGGCCCGCGGATTGGCCCGCCTAACCCGCAATCCGCCTTGGATTGGGTTGGGTTGGAAATTTCTCAACCCGCCGAGATGATGGGTCGACCCGCCCCTATCCACTAAATATTGAATTTACGATGAATTGACCTGCCCCACCATAGATCGATCCGTTTGACAACTCTAGCTTCAACACATACATACTCGAAGCATTTGACATTTACCACTTTATTTGATTTTGAAATACTCACAGGTCAAAAGTTTTATTGAACGTGAGGTTTGAGCATGCATGGACTCTTTAGTATTCATATTGAATAATTACGGAACTATTGGATAGGCCGATTCAATCATTGGGTTTTTAACTGTTCCTTTCCAGTTCAATTCGCATTGATTTAGTTGAACTTTCTCCATCTTATTCTTAATGTACAAGTTCGAAATTTTGAATACTAAGACCAGGTTTGATTGAATACTATAATACAACATACAGGTACTAAACGAGCTGAAACGAGATTTATTTTATTTTTTTACTGTAAGATATAAATTTTTTATTAATTAATTTTTTACAGTGAAGGTTTTATACTTCGCGATTTAACAAATAATTATGGTCACATGTTTTCGTCAAAGTATACACCTAATAAAAGATTTGCTCAAATAATTTAGATTGCAAGTTTTTCTCCACGACTATATATTTTAAAAATAAAATTTGCTTTAAAAAATTAGAATAAATTTTCACCAGATTTAATGGGCTGATTGGATCTAGAAAGTCAATGGGCTTTCAATTCTCGATCTATATAACTAGATATTTGGTGGGTTTTCATTTCAAAATCTATATGACAAGAAATGGGCCAAATATTACATAGAAACTTAAGAAATATAAAAGATAGTGGTATGCATAATAATGAAATAAAACTATAAGATTAAATGTACAAAAGTATTTAATTGAAAATAAAATCGCCGCTAATAAAAAAAATTAAATGTATGCTTAATTAGAAAGAAGCTTTATTACTGTTATGAATTTAAAAAGAACAGTAATATAAAACAAAGAAAATATGTCAAAGAGAAAATTAAAACCCAAGTTAGGAAATAATTACAAAGTTGAAATATAGGCGAGCCAATTATGTTTAAAAGAGAACATGACCTCTATTGATATATACTATCCAATAAATTTCTCAACATTCGACAAGTAACTAACCTGATAAATGTAATATAAGACTTACCTATAGGTGGAACTATAGGTCTAAGACCAATTTTTGGTTTCCACGGAGATGACGTGATGGTAAAGTAGGAGGTTGCTTGTAGAATGGGCAAGGTTTGATTCCTGATGAAGGATCTAAAATCCTCCTTAGTTTCAAATGGACTCCTCCCTGTCTTGCCACCGTATCAAGAGATTTTGTCCCTCGTGATTTATCTCTTTTTCGTCAATATCCTGAAACAGATAACAAGAGACTGTTAGTTGGACAGATTCTTAACTCGTGTAGAAGACAAATCTTTCAGAAATAATTTGTTGAACTTTTGATTTTTATAAATGTGGAGATCCGAAAAAAGCTTTCACGAATTCAACGTGGAATATTAAAAAATGATTTTGGGATCGGCTTAATTTTAAAGAAAAGTATTATGACTTCTCCAAAGATAATAATTTAAAAAATACTTTACAAAATAATTTCTTATAACACGTGTAAGGAAGGACTTAACTGTTAGCACACGCGTGCCATGCTTGTGCCCAAGCTCAGCGCAGCATGTAAGCACGTGGGTGGTTAAGTTGATTTATACTTATGCACATCTATACGCATGCACTATGTGCAAAAAAGAAATACAAAGACTTATTTACAATTTAGTTAAAATCTATTCGGCTTGTACGGGATAAAACTATAAAAGGGCAATAAGAAGCATGTTTGATATTGGAAAAAATTAACCCATGATTAAACATATAACTATCAATACCACATCATCTATTAAGTCAGACGTCTCGTGTTTCAGCTCGGACCTCTATTAAGTCAGATATATCTCGCGTCTCCACTTAGATACCTATTAAGTCAGACGCCTTCCATTTATATTCGGATATTCTATATCAGACGCTTCGCATCTCGATCATCATCTTATATCTTGACAAAGACACATTATCTCATATGTATGACTTTTCAATGTATAATTTATCCTATTTAATTTGAGGACGTGGTGGATATTTCCTACTCAGGGGTCCACCAGACAATCATTGTCAATATATTTCTCCGACCAAGAAACAGATAAGTTGTCTCCTATCAACCACACATCATGTATTAATTACGGTCCACACGCTTGCCATATTTATGAGGGTAATGACCCCTGCTACTTCTTGGAATCGACATACATATATCATGAAGTCATATCGCCCTATCGACAGGACTATTTGGCAGGAGGATTTTTCTTCTATATATAGCCTCTCCAAAAGAAGAGAAAGAAGATTCACGCATTCTCTACCCCTACTCGCCTATTCTCTTCATCCTTTTCTTGCTGATCCCTGTCTTGAATATCAACAGAGCCGACCCCGGGGAGGGCTGCTGGGGCCCTCGTCTAGGGTCTAAAAATTTTTTTCTATAAAGAGGGCTTAATTTTTAAAATTTTCAATAGAGAATGAGACCTAATTTTTAAATTTCGTCCAGGACTCTAAGCGTCGGAGGGGCCTTGCCTAATTTCATCTCGGCACTCTTAACCGTTTATTGTTTTGCAAGACTCTTGGTTTTATTTGATCTATCCCATTCGACTCGGTTCACTGTCGAGACGACGTTTCAACTGTCCCTGCTCTCCCTCCGCGTTAGTCTCATTCATCCGAGTTATCAATTTTTATCGTCTTGGTCGCTGAAATATCTCATCATTTCCGTCTCGACCTGCAACCATGTTGAAGTACCGTTTCAAATTTTTTGAACTTTTGTCATTCTGATGTTTAACCCCTTTAAGTGACATAAGAAATACATGGCATATTTCATTAAATTTAAAATAAATCACTTAATGTTTTGAATCATCCTGCGCTGGAAAAAAGTAAAAACAATATCTATATTAGTGAAACCGCGAATCTAGCCGGCTTTCAAGAAATGGCATCAAACTACTGTGTCCATGTTCCTCTGCCGATTCTGCACTAGCACCTGTCCTCCAATGCAACCTCAAAATCAAAATCCCTTCCTGTTCAACATTGTGGCCTCACGATCGCACTGGCCATCGATACACTAGGGAGGGAGAAGCCTCAAAAAATGCTCTGGAGGGATGGGCACTCGACAGTGATTCCAACCGCAATCCAATCACCGGAAGATCAAGAAAACACATTCTTCATAATTTTTTAACCTTTACTTGTGTCGGATTTTCATTTGATTGGATCAGGTATAGGCAAAAAACAAGAATTAAAGGGACAGATAGGCTAGTCATAGTCTCAGGAGTCAGGACCAGAAGGGAAAAATTGTTTCTGCTCTCTTTGAATGAGGAGGAAACACTTGTTGAGTGACTGAATAAACAAGAACGAGTAGGTAAGCTTGTTATCGTATCATTGTATGGTTTGTCATTGTAGGCTTCTGATACAAAAAAACAAAGCCAATGCAAGAGCTAATGAGAATAATAGGAAGAATAAGCTTTGAGGTCTACCAATGTTCTCCGGTCTATCCTTATAAAGAAACAAAGGGAAGAACTTTCCACTTCGATCGGTTGGTTTTTGAGCTTCCAGAGCCAACCATTAACCATAGCAGATTCACCTCCGTTTCTGTGCTCCTTTCCGTCAGATCTCTGAAGGCAGGAAACTGGGATTAGAATACAGAATCCAGGAGGAAAAAAGGAAGGGTGGAAAGTTTGGAACTTCTGGATTCATATATCTACCACTTTCTTACTGCTTTATACTAGTAAAGTTCTCAAAGGGGAGAGGGAAAGCCAAGGGAGAAGGAAAGGTTGCATCTTTGCCTCCGCCTCTGTGTTTGTATCATCTCCTTGCTCGCACTTCTCCTGTCGTTATCCCTTTCTCGGCAGGTACGCGTGATGCTTCGGAGTTTCGATTTGTTTTTTTTTTTCTTTTCTTTTCTTCCTTCCTCCGTTGAGCTACCGTTTCTGTTCTAGTTCTTGTGAAATTGGGAAGGCTCTTGGTTAGTTCTTGCTCTCAAAAAATTGTGGTCGAGATCAGGGGTTTCGGTAGCGGAATTCCGGATGATGACGAGATATTGCGCGGATGTGCTTCCGCGGAAGGAGACGGACCCGCAATCGTACTCCTCTAATTGGTTCGTCGGCCCGGATAGCAACGGCGGCGGCCGGAGCGCCAGTTGGACGCCGGATGAGAACAAGCGGTTCGAGGATGCCCTGGCGGAGGTCGATGCCGACAGCCCCAACCGGTGGGAGAAAGTGGCGTCTTTGATCCCGGGGAAGACTGTGGCAGACGTGATGAACCATTACGGCGAATTGGTTGACGACGTGAGCGATATCGAGGCCGGGCGGATCCCGTGCCCCGAGTACTTGGGCGCTTCATCTTTTACCCTCGACTGGGAGAGCAGTCACGATTCTGAAGAATGGAATAACTCGTTCTGCAACTCCGGCAAGCGATCTTGTGTCAGGGGATCAGATCATGAGAGGAAAAAAGGAGTCCCTTGGACCGAAGATGAGCACAAGTAAGCTCAGTCCCTTCCTTGCTTGTCATGTCCATCTTCTTCTTCATCTTCTCCGTGGATCAGCTTATAATTCCATGATTTTGTCCTTCTTGTCTGTTTCGAGTTGTCTAGCTTTCTTCAGCTAGTAAAAGAACATAATATTGGCTGATGGGAACTTTGTGTGAAAATCTTCAGGTTGTTTTTGCTCGGCCTGAAGAAGTATGGCAAAGGAGATTGGAGAAACATATCCCGAAATTTTGTGACGACCAGGACTCCTACTCAAGTAGCAAGCCATGCACAAAAGTACTTCATCAGGCTCAACTCGGGCAGCAAAGACAAGAGAAGATCCAGCATACACGACATTACTACTGTCGATTTGCCCCATAACAATAGGCCGACTTCGCCATCAACTCAACTATCTACTATTACCTCACAGTCAAATTTGTGCATGACGCTCACATTGCCATGCCAGCTCTCTGTTATCGTAGATTCAGATCAGCTCGGCGAAGTGGCGAGTGGCTTCAATCCGTCGTTGCGTGAGAATAAATTTGTGCAAAATCAGTTAGGAACAGATTCAACTTATATGAAACTACGATCTCAAAATCCACAGCTCATGGATGAGATACTGTTGAACATGGCATCCAAAGAGATGCTTCCTGTAGGATTCTCGATGCAGTGAGTGGATTTTTCCAAAACCACATGAATGCTTGAGATCACAAATGATTAATAATGCAAAGATGGGTGAGATAATGCATCTAAGCTTTCCAATAGTTGAAGATTGTCAAGTTGACCCTCGTACAATATCTTCTGGTCATGGCTCCTTGACCCTTCGTGTCGTCCTAGTTTAAGATTTATGTACCATGGAGAGAACTTCAGTTATAATAGCAAATTTTGTTGCATTTCGAATTATTGTAGCTCGTGGTACGTATTGATTGATAGAATTGTATACGCTTCAAAACTTTGTATTTTTATGATAATGAAGTGGAGGTAAAATATAGCTATTTGTTGGATTTTGAGTAAGAAACACTAAGAGAGTGTTTGGTGCGTGGTAAATTTTTATTTTTTAGTTTTAAATTTTTTTCAGAAAATAAAAAATAATTTTTTTTTGTGTTTTTTAATTTTTCAGATTACACTCATTTATTTTTTTTAAAAAATAAAAATGAAAATAGAAAACGATTTTTTTATATTTTTTCAATTTTTTAAAAAATATTTCTTTATTTTCTGAAATTTGAAGATGAAAAATATCAACTAAATGTATTTTTTTATTTTTTCAAAAAATAAAAACGAAAAATAAAATTTTTTCAGTAAATTACTCGACCATGCAAGTTAAAGAAGAAACCAATAGTGGTAAAATATATCTATTGGTTGGACTTTAGATCAAACAAGCAAATTAGAGAGGATCATACATTATTCGTCGGGCTTGTGGGTGTGCATGGATTGTGAACCAGTCATTTGCTTCAATGTGTTGGTATAATACGGACGTCACTATTGTCCCAATTGCTTAGATATTTAAACTCCTACTAGCAATTGTTGGCTTCGTTGGACATTCCATAGATCAAGCCTAATGCTTTTCCAACATCATCTTGATGCTTACTGTTTGTTTCCACAATCGCCATCGTCGTTTTTATTGGAACTTTTCGCACATTAGTTTGCAGTTTTGTAATGTAAGATGCTGCAAACCCTTTGACTGTGAGAATGCAACAAACCAAAGTTCATTCTAAAACCTAAATTTTAGTTCTCGTCTTCAATTCTAGACAAGTCATCTTCGTTGACTGCTTTTGCCTCTATGTCACTAGTTTTTGTCGGCCAGTTGAGCAAAACAAGGGATTCAGTTCTACGCGATTCTGGCGGCGATGTGCCACCGGAGTTTGTTAAGAAAGATCCAGAACAGTTAGTTTTTATCTTTAAAAAAAAATCCAAAATAAAAATTAAAAATTAAACGTTTCTTTTTGTTAACCATTTTTAAAATTAAATTATGCAGAATAATAATAAAAACAATTATTTTATTTTTGAAAAATAAAAAATATTTTAAACCAAATAAGTCAATTCTAGTCGCAGCGTAAAACGTCATGTCATGCATTTACACCGAGATTCCAAGACCTCAACGGAATAACATGGCGATGGAACACTTAAATGGATGGAGACCATCCGAAATAATGACCAGTGTATAGCAAACAAGTGGAGTGGATAGGGAAAATATCTAATTTTAAAATATTTTTCGTCTATTCTAAATAAATATACATATTTTTTTGAGATGCTAATCATATGATACTATCAATATATTAAATTTAATTAAACTTATAATTCTTTATTAATTAACCTATTTATGATAACACAATAGTCAAAAAAAAAAAGTGCATAACATTTAAATTAGGAAATGCTTATTAACAAAATAACACAAATGTCTCCTTTTTTTGTTAAAGTTCAACAATTTAGATGTTAATTATGAATGAGTAATTTGCATATTTCGCCATGAAGTTATCTGAGCCTAGCAAGATCTGTAAACGAGAAAATTGTTCTTTTTAATCTAACCTCGTGGCACAATAGTTGTCTTAATTCTGAGGTTAATTAGATAGGACTCGAGCAAGAGGCCTTCTGATTGTCAACTAATGAGATCAGATACATTCTCAACTCTGATTGTGCATGCATACAAGATATGTCTTATCAGACCTAATTCAATGGCGTTGGGTTCTGCTCGAACGGTTATAGAATAGCCCAATAGCCTAAAATAAAAAATAAAAAATGGAACCGCCACATTAGCAGTCTCTCACCGTTGCCCCTACGTGTAGAGGGGAATAAATTAGATCCTAGGTGGCTAGCGTAGAAATGCAGAGTCATCGGTAGTCTGATCGTCACCTCCAGAAATCGACCTCTTATCCTTTCAAACCTTAACACGACTGCGCTAGCCATCTGAATTTGTCCTAGAAACTAATAGCCTAAAACAAAGCTCTTTCGAGATGTTCAACTAGATCTACCATGAAACAGTTCATTAATGAAGCAAATTCAATTCAACTTCTTTTCTCTTAATTGTTATTATTATTATTTTTTAAAGATTATTTGAAGCAAATTCAAGGGATCTACAAAAATATTGCAATCGATCCGGATCATGATTGATCGGACTTAAATTTGACTCGAGCGATGTTTTGATATTCGACAGAACGTATGACAATGTAATTGTCATGAAAAAGTCCAAGTCTTGTGTACTTGGCATGAGAAATCCAAGCATGGGTCTTGACATGGAAAAGTCCAACATGGGTTGACAAAGAAAGTCCAAGCATGGGTCTTGGCATAGAAAGCTCAACTTGGGTTGACAAGGAAAGTCCAAGCATGGGTCTTGGTATGGAAAGTCCAACATGGGTTGACAAGGAAAGTTCAAGCATGAGTCTTGGCATGGAAAGTCCAACATGTGTTGGCAAGGAAAAGTCCAAGTTTGAGTCTTGGCATTTGAGAAGTCCAAAGGGAATATTGGCGGCGTAAAGTCCAAGGGTGAAATCTTGGCAGCATAAGTTCAATGGTTGGCGACGTAAAGTCCAAGCGGAGTCTTGGCGGCGTAAGTTCAATGTGCCTTGGCGGTGTAGACACCGTTAACATGACATAACCGATGGAAGCACCTGAAAGCTAGCGCAATGGATGAACAAGTCATGGATGACTTGGAGGGATCCGAGAGGCGCGAGGCTGATGGAGGTGGCTAGAAGGCTTAGGTCTAGACTAAGGGTGGTCTGACAAGTATGGGGGCACCATACTTGGGTTAAAACCTCATGTTTGAGGTTGACAGTCGACTGACATTATAACCGGTTCGACTGTCGTGAGTCGACTAGAGTTCGACTGCTGTTTAAGAGCTGAAATTGCTTTGGCTCAGCTCATTGAAGCGATCGGCCGATATCGATACGATCGACTACCAAGGGGCAATGATCATTCTTTGGGTTAGTCGCGAGCATGAATGCTCGCAGAATGAGGCAACAACTACGGGTGCAAGCGATCGGGGTGAGAGTCCCGTTGGAACTTTTCCAACGTGGATTGAGTCGTTGTCTCACAGCAACAGTGGCATCAGTCGACTGATCGGCGAAAATCCAACCCGATGCAGGTTAAAAGGGAGTTGTTCATGGAGATTCCGACATTGGTTCTTTGGGAGCGAGCTTGGGGCGATTTGAAGGTGAATTGCAAGTGCATTTCAGGATCATTCAACTCATCCAAGCAACCAACAAGCAAAGCGCTCAAACCCTAGTTTTGTAAAATATTCTTTACATTTCTTTGTGTTTTGCTTGTATTTTCGTGTATTGCTTTTGTAATCACTTGTACGAGGTTTCTCCACCTCCGACTTGTTGTCGAGAAGGAGTTTATTGATTAGTGGTTGCGTGTGCATCACTAGAGCTCTTTAGAACTCGATCCGTGGAGTAGGAACCATTCGGTTCCGAACCACGTTATATCCTTGTGTTTGTGTTTTCGTTATTGCTTTATTATCTTTGTTTCCGCTGCGCTAACGAAAATTGTAGACAAACACGCGAACGATTTTCATCGACGTATAACACGACACTATTCACCCCCATCTAGCATTCCAAACGACCCCCTACAAGATGTATCAGAGCGGGTCGCTCTTCACCGGTTTCACATCCGAGGGAGCAAGCTAGAGGGAACAAGATGGAATTCAAGGAGAGATTGGGCGACGACATCAATGTTTCGCCTTCCTTCGACCGCGAAGATTTCGCGTATTGGAAAGGTAGAATGATGCATTTTTTAATGTATGACTTTGACAATTGGATTAGTGTCTTAGTAGGCTTTGACACTCCAAAAGACGACGAAGGAAGGAAAATCAAGAAGAAGAATTGGAGCCAAGACCAACTACGATATTACGATATCAATAATAAGGTAATGGGTATTTTGCTTAATGTAATCCCTAATGACATTTTGATCAAGATAGGGGATTGTAAAGACGTCTATGGAGCAAATTGGCAAAACATTATGAAAACTCATCACCAATCCAAGAAGAAGAGTGTTCATCGGCTCAAGAGGAGGAGACCGAAGATGAAGAGAGTTCATTATCCTCACGAGCAAGTGGGGAGTCGGAAGTTGAAGAAGAGTCAACTTCCGGATCGGTGGAAAAGGAGGTGGAAGAAATAGAAGAAACCTCCATCTCTAGGATTGAGGGGGAGGAAAGAATTTTCACTCCGGAGCAACAAGAAGAAGCTCCAACTCCGGCACCTACCACCATCATAGGTAACTCAAACACCGTAATTCAAAATAAAAATAATATTATGTGTTTTGAGTGTAGGGAATTTGGGCACTATACAAGCAAGTGCCCAAAGAGAGTAAGGAAAGCTTCATCGGCACCTAAAAGTCAAGAGAAGTCAAAGGAAGCCGAAACCCCGACAATTAAAAGCAAGAAGCACGTGGTGTGCTTCAAGTGTCACCAAGAAGAACATTATAGAAGTCAATGTCCTATGGGGAAGAAGAAGGAGTAAAAAAGAGCAACTCATATAGGGGAAACTAAGGCTAACCCTAAGGTATATTTCAATAATACACCGTCAAAATTTAAAAGTCAAAAGCATGCTAGGAATTTTAATTCTCTTGCAATTCATCATGAAAAACATGCTAGAGATAAATATTTATGTTTAGGTGCTAAAAATGTCCATTTTGGTAATAAGGAGAAATTTGGATTAATGTCCCTAAAAATATTTTACCTAGGAAATCTATTAAGAAAATAGGAGAACACCTAGGTCTCAACCCTAAATGGACTAGGCATATACCTAGAAAGAACCATGCCCAAGGAATAAATCAAAATTCTAAAATTGAACAATTAAAATTAGAAAACCAAGCCTTCAGATCAAGGCTTGAGAAATTAGAAAAGACCCTAAATAAGATACAAAATCAATTTCAAGGGTCTAATGGTCAAAGTCAAAGGTCTAGATCTCAAAGTCAACACCTAGGACCTAAAAGACAAAAGTCAACCAATGGCAGGTAAGGTTTGGGTCACAAACCTAAGCCTAATGTGGCTTATCATAGTGTTCCATTTGATTATGAAACACAAACTAGGTCTAGGAAGACCAAAGTCAATAGGAAAGTCATCCCTAAGGTTGACCAAGATTTGTGCATAGTGGCTAGGGTTTCTAGGAAATCTAGGGTGACCACTAAGAATGTTGCAAGGGGAGTTACCCCTAGAGTTAACCTAGGTAAGACCCAAATGACCAAGGCTAACAAGCCTAGGAGGGTATCTAGGGAGGTTATCCCTAAGGAATACCTAATTAACCCTAGGAGCTCAAATAGGTTTTGGGTTCCTAAGAGCGAGATTGATTCACGCTAGATGGGTTAGGGTGTGCCAACTTTAAATGGATGGGTAGTTAACCTAACCATGATAAAGATGACATTTTAGATCATTTTCAAGGTTGTGGATACCTTGGAAATAGAATTGATATTGTGATCCTAAAAGATTTTAGGATGTGCCAATGTATTTTTGGAATTATGAAAAATCAATTAAATTGGCACAATTTAGGTTTAGAAGTTAGTGTGTCATTTTGGATTTTTGACACACTTGGGAGGTTAGTGATAATATGACAAAATATAATTAATTATATGAAATGACAATTAATATTAAAATTTAGGTATTATTATACCTATACTTTTTATTTGTCATGTCTTGTTTGTCATATAACATGTCATGACATCATGTTTATTTTTATCATTTATATGTCATGTTCATGTTTAGGATTAAGATTTTAAATATCATGTGTTTTTAGATTTCATATTATGCCATGACATCATGATTATGAACATATGCTTATTTATATCATCATTAATGTCATAATCATTCATGTATTTGATTAAAATTGATTTAAGAACAATGACATAACTTTAAGTCTCATTTATAAGGGAATCAAGTAAGGTTGTCTTAGAAAAATACATGAAATCCTAGATGAGGGAGAACAAAATCCACATCTCACATCACATTGACATGTATGTGTATTTATACACCTTAGATACATGTGAGATACTAAGATAAGAGTTAAGTTCAAGATGCATAGTTTTTGCATTTAGTTGAACCAAAACTCATCTTAATTTAAAGGTGGATCATTGGGAAAGCTTGTGTACAAGTCATGTACATTGAGCCCAAGGAATATGATCCAAAATAAGATTTTGAAAACATTTTAAAATCCTTTTGAAAAACCTTGATGAAGTCTATCTTTTGATAGCAATCACCATTGATGAGATTGATACAAAGTGAGCTAAAACTTAGAAGTTTTCTTCCCTTTTGAATTTTGTATCAATTTCGGTATTTTATGGGTAAAATAATTTTCAAATATTTTTCACTCATTGTATTGCTTATAAGTATTATACGTATGAAGTTTCACAATTTTTCAAAATACGTATAATTACTTATGTATTAATTATAGCTATCATCGATTATGGCGGCAATGATCGATGAATTCGGCAATACTAATTAGTTAGAGGATCATCGGTCCGATTTCGAGTTAACAAAGTTTATTTAGCCTGATTTCAGATATGGTAAGGTTTCCTAACCACTCCTAATCCTAGGATATGCTTTGGGAAGCATTATAAAGGGTGAAAATCTATTGGATATGGATTAGGAGAGTTTTTAGGGTGTATCCATCTTAAGGTGAGTGAAAATTCTAAGGCCAACTTCAACCTTAATTTGATGGTTTAGTAGTTCCTATAGCCAGTGGACTTCCTGGCGATATCAGCAGAACTGGCAAGGGGAGCAAGCCTTAGGGGGAGTTATCCATCATGGGATGATGGATGTGTTTCTTCCTCATGAGGGGGAGAAATGGAAATGTGAGTGCCCAATTTGAAAATTTAGAGAGTTTATAGGATTATCTCTATTGAGTGATATGAGACTTATCACTAGGAAGATTGATGACATCCTAGGTATTTTTGGACAAAGGGGGAGATTGTAAAATCTCATTGGATATGAGACATTGACCTCCTAGTTATTGCTTTTGTAATCACTTGTACGAGGTTTCTCCACCTCCGACTTGTTGTCGAGAAGGAGTTTATTGATTAGTGGTTGCGTGTGCATCACTAGAGCTCTTTAGAGCTCGATCCGTGGAGTATGAACTATTCGGTTCCAAACCACGGATTTGTGTGTTTGTGTTTTCGTTATTGCTTTATTATCTTTGTTTCCGCTGCGCTAACGAAAATTATAGACAAGTACGCGAACAATTTCCATCGACGTATAGCACGATGCTATTAACCCCCCCCCCCCCCACCCCCCGCTCCTCTAGCGTTCCAAACGATCCCCTACAATGACCTCTTATGAAACAAATTTTAATTATCTATTGATATTTCTTCATATATTTTCTGTAAATCAAACATATAAATAAAAATAGAACCTTCATTTCATTCAATAAATCAAACTGAGAAACACATTCCTATTAATTTCTTAATCTATTATGCTTCTCAATTCATCCAAATAGTTGATGGTTTCTTATGCTAGTCTCACATAGCTCTTCTAAACAGAAATATATATTCGACAATATGCCTAAATTGTCTGTCACAAAACATGGATATCATGCGTCGTCGTCATTAATTGATTTAGGGCAATATCTAGAAAGAATCTTGAAAATTTGGAAGTTCAATTTAAGAGTCAAAAGTATTTTGCCAAAAAGTAAATGAGAAGACGACAAATAATGAGTCGATTAACATTTGCTTTTATTTTTTTGGACGCTTGCCCACTCCCACCGCATATGTGTTCGCGGTGGTCACCGATACGTCACTTTGAAACCAGGGCCATATCAAACGAACGGTAAATTATTCTCAAACAGATTGCACTGAGATACGACACAGGCCCAAAGATTCCAGACTAGTCGGGCATTAGCATTCATCGATCAAGTTAACTTTCATGTTAAATTCAAATACCGCATCCAGAACAGAAAAGGAAAAGAAAGGTAAGTCGTCATGGACCCAAAGCACTCCATAGAAAGATCACGCGAGCAGAAAGAGTAGAGCAAAGTATAACAGAACAAACAGCATGAAGAGAAGGTCCAAGAGAGCGCACCTCAAAAGAAACGAAGCAGAGTGACGGGCTCAAACTGTCATCTAGCATGAAGTCTCTTTCTCCTCTCGCAAGCCTTGACGAACCTTTATCTTGCACCAAGGGTGATAAGATTCTTCAACCATCGGCCAAAGCGTGACGCCAAGCATATACCATCCCGGTTAGTGCTCCACTTGTCCAAAGCCAGCCATTCTCTTCGACCTCTGTTTTCTGGTTGCCTGAGAATGCCTCGCCATAAATGTTTACACTATCTTCTCGAGTGCGATGGCAGCATGGATTTCCGCAGCACTAATGATATAGAGAAGCAAGCATTTCATCAAACATCTAGTGGGCTTTGCAAGGATTCAACAGGGAAGAAACAAGGAGGCAGGGGCATCTCTACCCGGCTGCTCAAGAATGCCCGTTGCTCATGGGCGAGAGTGCTTCGCCTTCTCGACGTCAGGGCGTTGAGGGCTAATCAGCAGCCCATCTCCAGAAGCAGAAACAGGATGCGGCAGCCAACAGCCAAAGTCTCTTCTTCGACCATGACTCCGCAGAGATTTGCTGCACCAGGAGACACTCACCTGTCGGAGGCCATTGAAGACTGCATCAAGTTCCTCAACTCCTCATCCAAGAGGTCGTGCTAGAGGAAGCTGAACCTGCAATTTGTGTTAGCTTTATACGAGATACTAGTACCCTCTCTTGCGCGCAGTTGCTCATGAGATACACTGGTCGGTTTTCTTGGTTCTTCAGTATTGTCTTCTTTGTATCTTTGCACGTGGAAAGTGGAAAAGATGTTTTTCACCTGCTAAAAAAGCTTTAAAAAATCAATAATTTAAAATCAGAGGAATAATTGCAATGGCTCATGTATTTAATTGATACTATACACTGATTTTGGACCTGCAGGCATTGCATTGGTACAGTGCAATATAATTGTAGATCCAACCCATATTTCAGTGTCATAACTCAGCTGTCATTCGGACCTCATTGGCAGATATGATTGTGGCATTCATTTGAAATCTCTCAAAGTGAGGAAACTCTAATAGATACAACCGAATCCACATAAATTATTCAGCGTTTTACAAATCTGAATTCGAAGATAGCTTCTCAACGTTGACAATCCCGTGACTTGGAGCTTTCTTCAGTTCTAGTGCTGTTTTATAAGGCGGAGCAATGGGAGGTTGCGCGGGATCCAAACTCTTGTATAAGCCACCCTCTGAAGAACTTGGGAGTGGGTAGGAACGATCTGAATCACATCCATTGAGGTCTCCACATGCTAAAAATGGAATGTGAACCTTGTTTGGTCCATCTATCCACCCACTTCCACAATCTGTCAAGAAAGCACAACGTTATCCATGATTTTTAGTTGAAGATGCAAGATATGGAATTTCACTTGATTGTTTAATTTAGCATGATTCCCATTCTGGGATTTCAAGAGAAGAAATACGTAAATCTGAGGACAAGGGCAATATAAAATATCAGCTGTCTCATAATCTAAGTGAAGAAGGGTTGTGGCTGGGGAGCGACTCAAGAAAAAACTTGATAAAGTTAAGGACAGTGACTAAGGATCTGAGGACATGTTAACAAGTATAAAAACTACTGTTTTATGAACCTCATAGAAAATGAAATTTTTAAAATCGATAGGTGGCTGCATAACTCAAATAGGACTAAGCAGAGAATAGACAGAATAATTATTTTTAATACCGCATTTTAGAGCTTGATTCATAAGTTAGAAAAACGCAGGAGACTCGTGTTTTATCTCAGGTGAACCATCATGACATGTTATCTAAATGTAAGCGGTCAAATTCTAATGGCATACAGGAAAGATCACAAGGAACAGATTTAAGGTAGAAGAGGATAAACTACAGTGGCTAGTGTTATAGCAATCTGTGTCCAGCTGGAAAGATAATAGTTCAATATTAGGAAATTTGAATACCTGGAGAAACATGCTGTATACATTTCATTATTCAACACTAACATAATTAAAAGGCAGTTCAACGTACAAAACTCACGCCAATATGTGATTCTGGATAAGAATTTATTGTACATAGTTTTACCTTGTGTTGCAAGAGGTTATTTTCGCGATTTAAACCTATGATCACTAGGTTAAACGACAACAATTTTACTGTTATACTAAGGCTCCCCTTCTAACATCAACATAATTAAATGTATAAAATAAATAAATTGATTCAATTAGCATGATTTCCCAAAAGACAAAAGATCATCAAGAGGGTCTATAATACCTGACTCCAACTACCAGGAGCTGCACAAAGATTAACTACCCGTTTTACTCCAGCCACGTTGAAATATGTTGAACATTATGCACTTTGTATTTTCCAAGATAAAAACAATAAAAATAATTTTATTGGAAAAAAAAGTTTGTCCTTAGTTTGCTTTTCTTCTTATTTTGTCAAATTAACATCTAAATTATTTGCTAAAAATTCAGATGAATATAAAAAGTATCATAAACTTTCCATTAGAAAATGATACAAACTGTAACGGTGGAAATTGCTGCATGATCGACAATGAAATTTTATTTTCCTATTGCAAATGAATAACTGTCTTCTCTTGGCCACTCTCTTCATTTTGCTTAACACCCTAATATTCCAGTTCACATCTACTTGAGAAGAGAATCCAATGCAATTTTTCACTAGATGGTTAGATTAAGTATGTTGACAAATGCAACTGTGTAAGCAACTGCATAATTATTAACCAAAAAAATAAACCTTTCGAAGATGAGATGGAAACTTCGCTTTTTTACTTTCATGAAAGCAGTGTTTGCATGTTCTCTCCTATAGCAGGAATGAAACTAATCAAGAAACACGAGTATAGGAAGAATCCTAAAAACATGAAATGGAAAGTTCACTTTCCAGTTTTTATGAAAACAGTATTTATTTGTTCTCTCTTAAAGCAGAAAGGAAACAAGCCAAGAAGTAAGATTATACTACAAATCTTGAAATGCATACTTGATTCTTACACAATCCATGTATCAGAATGATATCATTTTTTTCTCCAGAAAATTCACAACAGAAATTGTCTATATAACTCGAAATGGATGTAAATCTTTTCATGTCAAATCCCAACTAAAATTTGTAAATTTATAACAGATTAGTGATATTGCCTGGTAGAAGTCCCCATAATAAAGTCACTCATAAGACAGTAAAAGTTGATTCCATAAGTGAGGAAACATAGGATGATTTATTTTTTTTTACTTTTGACATGATACACCCATGCCAAAGCTTCACATGCAATGGAGCAGGCCTTGACTTTGTTTTTTTGTTTTTTTTTTTTGGTGCTTGCAAACTTCCTCTACAATTTCGTGAGATACAGTCTCTAGCAAAGACGAACTTAGATTCCATTCAACAAATTCTAAATCAACAACCAGAATCATAAATCCTTAAGCAAACGAAACAACAAAGTTCATGAATAGAACCTGACACGTAGCTACTTGAAGCATAGGGTAAAAAGAGATGATTTTCAGTTACCTTCAAAGATATTAAATTCCTCATCGATTTGGAGATGCTTGAAAGCACTCCGCGCACGCCACCCCTCCTCTTTCGCTTTCCGGTAATAAATATACTGCAACACATAGACGACGTATAAGGACGCGGAGAAATCAACCAAACAACCAGGAAAAGAAAATGAAGAGACAAAAGAGATATGAATGCCCGCTTGTCCTTGGACACTTGGAAGCTTTTCCCATGATTTCGCCAAGCAAAAGCGTTTATCTGATCTCGGCTGGACTAGGAATCGCTGAAGAAGAAGACGCGGGCGGCGACACCGCCGAAGAAGAAGAGGAAAGGGCAGGCTAGCCTAGCGGCCCTAGCCCGACGGCGGCCCATTTGCTTGGCCCAGGCCGATGTGTTTTTTGGAGTTTGACATTAGATTGTGAATTAAAAGTTCAAAATATGTTGATTCATTTTACTATTTACCATGACATATTTTGGCAAAATTCTCAATTTAGAAATTTTTATTGATTTTATATAATTTAATTTAAGTTTTAATTAATTTTGTTTATTCACTATTTAAAATTTTATTTTAAGCTGTTATCTCATTTTAATAAATTACAAGATATTATTTCAATTTTAAATCATTTTTCCATTTCCAAAGATTATATATTATGCAATTTGTATAATAGAATATTAATTATTATGAATAACTTTTTTTAACAAAATTTAGTTGTTTTTTCAATTACACCATTTACATTATATGATAGTAGTTTATTTTTTAATAACTTACTATTTTTTTTTCTCCCGTTCATTTTATTAAATTATTCATATTTATTATATTTTATGTAATATAATAAATGATTCTATTACTATAGATCCAATTTTAGGTGCTAACGGATTCGGACTATTTTAAATGAAAATTATGGCACAAATTGATTTTAAAAGATCACTTTGAAAAATGGTTTACGTGAATTAGGCATAATCAACTATCGATATTTATCTACCTATGCACCATGCAAGAGAAGTCTCCACGAAAGAGTTTTGTGATTAGTACGATTCTAGAGTTGTATTAATGAGCAAGGATTAATTTTCGGATATTATAAATCTTTCGAGATGTCTATTTTTCTATTATGCTAGTCCTAAATTATACAATATATTTTTCATAATTTATCTCATTCATATTAACTATAAAATTAACACGAAAATACGAAAAGCGAATAAATTATCTTTTTTGCACTAATTACGATGCAAGAGAAATTCCAAACTAAATATTTTAGAAGAGATATATTTTAAGTAAAAATCATATCATAAGTTAATTTTTAAATCATCTTCAAAACAACAAATTAAAACTATATGTGCGTTTGGAAGACTGCTGCATGCATTCTATTTCATCTGCCATCCCTCGAAGCGAAGGAAGCCGTTGATCATAATCAAAGATCGAGCTACAAATAAAATGCATGCAGACGACCATACTTGCGGCTTCAACGCGAATTCTAAAGCCCCTGTCCGACTCGTGCTTAAATATCAGAAGGAAAAGAAAAAACTAATCTACAGAAATGCAAAACGCACTGCATGAAGTTAGCTAGGGATAACTTTTTAAAACTGCAGTGCGTCTCAAGTAGGATTCAACAGTACTGCATACCGAGAAATATTAAGCAGAATGAAGGATCTAAACCGAGTTATATTTACTCTACGTAATTAAAGCTCAATCGCAAATCCAACGGCGGATGATCTCTTCCACTTGCATCCAAGTATAATGCTCGTCCGCAGAGCTCGCCTCTCGCGGTGATCACCTTCTCCTCCTCGAAGATGGATGACTTCAACGGAAACAACTCCAGTGTCTCCGTCGCCTCTCTGATCTCCTTCCTCTGCACGTACAATTCCTGGTTCCCTTTAATGCCGCATCCTGCCATTTAATTATCAACGAATTCGCTTAATTACCTTAATTAAGCTAAAAACAAAAATAATACTAGTAATGATAAATTTTTATCCACTCATGATCGAACTTGGCTAGTTAATTATAAACTTATAAGAGATATATACCTGCGGGGAAACATCTGGTTCTGGACTTGTGGTGATCCCCAGCGGCGGTGCCGTCTCCGTCATCATCGTCCGGGAGGACGCGACGGCGCTTCTTGTGGTGGCGCTCGCGGGCTTTGTGGTTTTGAAACCAGTAGAAGACGTTCTTGCTCTCGATCTTGCCAAAGGCGCTGAGGTGGGTGGTGATCATTTGGATCTGGTGGGTGGTAGGGGTGCGCAGCCCCGAGCGGAACAAGTTGGTCAGCACCTTCACCTGCTCCGCTGTAGGGTTCCACCTCTCACACTTGGCGCCCATCCGAACCTCCATGCTCTTCCCCTGATATTCTGGCCGCCTAATCATCTCCTCGCCTGCAGTTCTCACTTCCCACTTCTCGCATCTGTTACTACTTACCAGGCTAGCTCGCTCAGTTCGCTCTGAAATGTTGAAATCGATATCGAGAGCGGAATCAAAGGCAGCAAGTGGTATGAGTATATATATACAGAAGTGCGAGGAAAAGGATCTGATGGCAGAGGTAAAAGGTACTATGTAACAGTGAATAATGGATCGGACGTGCCGGGGGGACATGCGCAAAAGCTGCCACTGCTCAATGACATTCGTACAATCCGAGCGCCATCGTGCATGTCTAATAGATCTCTGTCGTATTGCTTGTCTGCTTCTGCGTGGGGAGGACTACTTCCTATACTTAATCATGGTAATCTGAGCGGAAGTTTTGACTACTTGATTCCATTTGGTGTTTGGAAAAGTGCTCCGCCACTGCAGTGCCTGCAGCGATCAAACTAAGTTTGTAAAACTAGCCAATTCTTTCCATTTAGTGAACTGGCATGGAAGAACCTTCGCGCGTATAGTACGTGGTTATTAATTAATTATATGAATGAGAGTACATTAATTTTAAATCATATATATGTAATTCAAAATACTAAATTTATTATTTATAATTTTAAAGTATTATTAACTTAAATTATAAAGGTTACTCAGCTATAACAAATTAATAAAAATTAGATTTATGAAGCTCTACAATTCTACGCCATTGATTCTAATCTATAATTGCTCAATTGTTGAGAACCCAACATTGACAAGAGATACCAACCAATCTCCATCAAATATCATGATTAAAGCAATAATAAAACAACTTCACTTGACCATTAGGTGTCCAAAGAGACTTAATCGCTGCCTATAGGAAATTATGCAGATTACGCATGTTACAAAACGAACATTTAACTTCAGTAATTTTTTGCTCTTTCTATATACCACATGGACTCATTTGTAAACTCTTGCAAAGTTGTTGGGTTTCCGACACCGCGGCGTGTGTGTGTTCGATCATGTTTCATAAACATGAGCACAGCGGAATCAATAAAATTAATAAATCTACATTTATTACAACACACACAACACACACATGCATAATACAACAAGTGTAGACATAATCGTAAATTTAAATTTGCAATAAAAGGAAATTTAACTACGTTATACCTTTCGTATTACGTGTAGCGGGAACGACATCAATCGGAACGATCCTCGCTAGAATCGTCTCTATCCGTATCCACGCCGAGTATCCTTAGGATGACTTCGCTAAGCCACGAGCTTCGTCTTCGTACGGGTTACAAGCCTCGTGTTGAAGACGACGTGATCGAGAGATGATCACGATCCGAATCCAAATTCGGATCCAAAATGAGTCCTCAAAACTCGCTTCTCCGGAGAGGTATTCGTCAACCGATTTGACGAATCCTTCGTCCTCCACCTCAGAGGATTACCGGAGATCGAATCCCCAGTAAGTTAGCCGCTGTCGGAGCTCTAACCGTCGTCCAAACGACACTCCGACGAGAGGAGAACAAGCTGTCCAGAAAACTGGACAGCTTTGGTGGAGGAGATAGGCGCCGGCCAACCAAGGGAAGATAAAGCTCACCTTGATGCCAAACCTAAAGGAGATCACCGGAGCAACAACCGCAGAGCCGACGCCGGCGAGGAAAGGAAAGCTCTTCCGACGCTTGGAGGAGAAGTGGGCGGCGGCAAGGAGTTGGCGCCGAGAACTCCAATGAGGAGGTGGGCAGCAACTTCAAGCTAGGGTTTTGGATTAGGGCTTAATTATCCCTTAAGCCCTCTTTTATAGAGAACTAATTCTCTTAACGGTTATTGGATCATAACCATTAGGCCCGTTAACCTGCTCCATTAAGATAAGTTAAAATAAACCAAACCATGATGGTTTATTTTAAGTTAAAATGAACCGAACCAACTTTTGGTTCATTCGTTTAAAATAAACCAAACCCTTTGGTTTATTCTCCTCCATTGGATTAGAACCAAACCATTTTGGTTCATCCATTATGTCTTCATAAGACATGGCCCATCCACGCTTCCATTGCGACTGAAACGATTTCATGTTCGCTTCTTGTTTGGTCCAACCAAACCTAGTTTCTCTCGGTCTGAGAATCTCATTCTCAAGCTCATTTTAAATCCTTCGGATTACACTCGTTGTGCGTGTGACCAAATAGGTTCTCGGTTTATGTTGGCCGTCTATAATTAACCATTAATTATAGAACGATCATGAGTGGCACCTAGTAGTATATCATGATCCCCAATTAACCAAAAAGATCAACGGTTGATCCAAAACTATTTCTGAAACACTTCAGCAGCTCGAATGAATCGTGCCTCATTCCCTTCACTCATCTTATACCCACTTGGTTCAGGACATGGTCTATAGTGTCAGTCCCCACTAGGCTGACTACGTCACACCTAGCCCAAGTATCATTTCCTCGTCCTACGGATTCTAGTTACTCAACATGTATCGGAGAGTACCTTACTCTAAACATGTAATACTTTGGCCAAAGACTTTAGTAACAATCCGACGAGAGGCCATGGGTATACATCTCCTCGCAAGGAGTGGTGAATCCTTTATAGGCTATTCAAACACCTTCGATCATTTCGACTTATACCCAATCATCCCGGGTCCACATCTCCTTAGAGATGTTTGCTTAAGATGTCAAAGCATAAGTCTCCATGATCAAGATGACTTGAATACCGCAAGTCAAAGGAACATCGCACTTAAGCTACAATAAGAACTTCATTGACATATCTATATATGCAGAGAACCATATGAAGTCTTACGGTTGATCACTCCAATGAACTAGTTACCATAATTAGCATCCACGATTAACTCCAGACATCACAATGTCGCCAGCCAGTGAGAATCAGCTGCTTGGATACACCAAGGAGTATGCCTCGTGCTAGTCTCGACAGAATTGATGGTGTCCAAATCCATCAATTCATCGACTAGGGATAATTCTGATACATCACAATTACACATGTAGAGATACTCACTAGTTGTGATCCAATCACAAATTCTCTCATGCTGTGAATCGTATCGTGAACATTCAGTAAATGAGTTTAAGATCCCATCAAATACATGAAAGCATGTATACTCAAATAGTGAATCTTCATTTATCATATAAATGGTTCATACATAAGGCGATTGCTTTAGGACATCTCTCATATATTACTAACAGACTCCCACTTGGCCTAATGTCAATCGCTACGGTATCCAATACCATAAGCACTAACATGACCCTCAAACTTACTTTGAGGTAATGCTTTAGTCAAAAGATCCGCTAAGTTCCTTTCAGTGGGAATTTTCTCGATTTGTATTTCGTTCCTACTGATGATCTCTCTGATAAGATGATAGCGGCGAAGCACATGTTTGGATCGTTGATGAGACCTTGACTCTTTCGCCTGTGCAATTGCTCCATTGTTGTCGCAGTAGACCGGTATTGCTTCAACAATGGCCGAAATCACACCAAGTTCATAAACAAACTTCTTGATCCAAACCGCTTCCTTTGCTGCTTCCGAAGCTGCAATGTATTCTGCCTCAGTGGTAGAATCCGCTACAGTGTCTTGTTTGGAACTTTTCCAACTCACTGCGCCCCCATTCAAGGTGAACACGTATCCAGACTGAGACCTAGAATCATCCTTGTATGTCTGGAAGCTGGCATCTGTATACCCGCGTATCACCATGTCCCCTTCTCCATATATTAGGAACACATCCTTAGTTCTTCTTAAGTACTTAATGATCGTCTTAACAATCACCCAATGATCCATTCCTGGATCAGACTGGTATCTGCTCGTGACACTCAGAGCATACGATACATCGGGTCTCGTACATAACATAACATACATGATAGATCCTATTGCGGATGCATAGGGAATCTTACTCATGCAAATCCTCTCGTCTTCTGTGCACGAACACATAGACTTCGAAAGGTGTACCCCATGCCTAATGGGTAAGTAACCTTTCTTGGATTCCGACATGCTAAACCTCTTTAGCACTCGGTCTATATATGTAGACTGCGAAAGACCAAGCAACCGTTTCGATCTATCTCTATAGATCTTAATCCCGAGGATGTAGGTTACTTCTCCCAGGTCTTTCATGGAGAATGTCTTGGATAACCAAACCTTAACTGACTGTAAGATTGAAACATCGTTTCCTATAAGTAATATGTCATCGACATACAATACTAGGAATACGACTGCACTCCCACTAACCTTCTTGTACACACAAGGTTCGTCTGGATTTTGTGAGAAATCAAACCTTTTGATTGTCTCATCAAAACGGATATTCCAACTCCTGGATGCTTGCTTCAATCCATAAATGGACCGTCGCAATTTGCATACCTTGGTTTTATCTACCGATGTGAAACCCTAAGGTTGTATCATATACACGTCCTCGAGCAGGTTTCCATTAAGAAAAGTTGTCTTCACATCCATCTGTCATATCTCATAATCATAATGAGCCGCTATGGCCAGGAGCATCCGAATGGATTTAAGCATAGCTACAGGCGAATAGGTTTCGTCATAATCAACACCTTGCTTTTGACGATATCCTTTCGCCACCAATCTAGCCTTATAGGTAATCACATTACCATCCATGTCGATTTTCTTCTTGAAAACTCACTTGCACCCTATAGGCTTTATGCCTTCAGGTGGGTCAACCAAGTTCCAAACTTGGTTTTCTTACATGAAATACATTTCCGACTTCATGGCACCAAGCCACTTATCCCTTTCTGAACTTATCAGCACTTCTTCATAACTGGTAGGCTCTTCATCATCAATGAGTAACACGTCGTTCGATTCATTTACGAGAAATCCATATCTCTCGGGAATGTTGCGTGTTCTACCAGATCTACGAAGATGTGGTGTTACAATAGGTCCAGCCGATTGCTCATCACTATGAGTTGTCGGCTGTTGTGCTTCACCAGGTATCTCATCAATGTCTATTTGAGTCTCTCGAGCCTCCTCAAGCTCGACGACACTCCCACTGTTTTCTTGCAAGAGAAACTCTTTCTCTAGAAACACAGCATGCCTTGAAATAAACATCTTTTGTTCCACAGGATGATAGAATTGGTAACCCCTTGTTTCCTTAGGGTATCCAATAAATAGACATTTATCAGACTTAGCATCCAATTTGTCTGATACAGTCCGCTTCACATAAGCAGGACAACCCCATATCTTCAAGTAAGATACATGAGGTTTCTTACTATTCCATATCTCATATGGAGTAGTAGAGACTACCTTGGTTGACATTCTGTTTAACAAGTAAACAACTGTCTGAAGTGCATAGCCCCAAAAAGACTTGGGAAGATTCGCATGATTCATCATTGACCTGACCATGTCCAACAAGGTCTGGTTACACCTCTCAGATATACCATTATGTTGTGGTGTATATGGCGGAGTTCATTGAGACAATATAACATTATCTCTTAGGTAATCAAGAAACTCCTGACTTAAGTATTCACCACCTCGATCCGATCGAAGTATTTTAATACTCTTGTCATGTTGTTTCTCTACTTCATTTCTGAATTCTTTGAACCTTTCAAAGGCTTCAGACTTGTGTTTCATCAAGAACACATACCCAAACTGTGAGTGATCATCGGTGAAGGTAATGAAGTAGCTATAGCCTCCTAAAGCTTGAGTTGACATAGGTCCACATACATCAATATGTATTAGACCTAGTAACTCTGCCACTCGTTCACCTTTTCCAGTAAAAGGTAACTTAGTCATCTTGCCTTTTAAGCATGATTCGCATGTATCGTATGAATCCAATTCAAACGATTCCAGAATTCCACATCGGTGTAATTCGGACATGCGTTTCTTGCTTATATGGCCAAGACGACAATGCCACATATAGGAGTCTATTTGATTATCCTTTCGAGCACGCGTGTTGCTCCCGATATTGCAAATGTCGGATCGATACGTCCAACGTATAAACACCATTGCTTAAAGTTCCAGTCCCATAAAGAACTCCATTCAAAGTTATGTAACAACAATTGTTACTAAAAGTCAAATGGTACCCATTTCTATTTAAACAAGAAATAGAAATGATGTTCTTTATCAACGAAGAAACATAAAAGCAATTGTCCAGTTCTAAGACAAGTCCTGCAGGGAGTTTCAATAAATACGTTCCGTTTGCGAGTGCAGCAACCTTTGCTCCATTCCCAACACGTAAATTTGACTCTCCCTTGACGAGTCTTCTTCTATTCCTTAGCCCATGTATGTCATTACATATATGTGAGTCACACCCAGTATCCAATACCCAAGTGTCTGAGGAAATAGAATGACAATCAATAACGAAGATATGTGAAAAGATGGAGCATCTTATGCCTTATTCTTCTTCACGGATTCAAGATAAATCTTGCAATTTCTTCGCCAATGGCCCTACTTGCCATAATTATGGCAAGTGCCCTTTTGAGCTGGTTCTGCCTTTTTAGCCTTTTTCTTCTTCCCCTTATGTTGTTCCTTTGACTCCCTCTTAGAACCTTTCTTCGAGGAATCAACTAACAACACCGTCCCCTGCTCATGCTTCTCAGAAGGCTCCACAGTCTTCAGCATGTTGAGCAGTACCACAGATGAACCTTCTTGCATCTCAGAGGTGAAGAGGAGCTTGGAGACTTCGAACCTTTCGAATCTCACTTGCTCATCAAACAACTCATAAAGATGAAGGACTACGATATGAGCATCCATATGCTCATGTTGCTTTCGTAGATTTGGGTTCTATTGCGGCTAGCATGATGCAACTTGTCAGTTCAGAATCAGTCACATGTTTTTGATAGACCAATAATTGGTCCGGAGTTGCATCGTCACTAAGATGGGCGGGAAGAGGCGCTTCGAGGAAATACACAAGCTTTTCACCTTGAGAACAATTCTCAAGTTTCTAAGCTAGTCCAAAAAGTTTGGCCCAGTCAATTTATTCGAATCCAAAATGGAACGCAAATTCAAAGACATCATGATCAATTTTAGAAATACAAAGCGAACATATATGAGAAAGATGATTTTAAAATGCATCAATATACATTTATAAATCCCATTCATTTTTCGAATTTCAAAAAACCCCAAAATCACTTTAGGAGATTGTAGGTCCATCTCCGAATGGGCTGATATCCATCATAGATATGAACAACCTTGGAGAGAGTCCAACAAGTCATTCATAACTACGACGGTAGGTATCAACTATACCGATTGCATATCACGTATATGCAACTATCACAATGTGCTATCAACTAATTGAATGTTCACACATACATCGGGTTGTTAACACATTAACAAGTATGCATCATATGCATAGCACCCAACTTCACTCTCCCTTTACATCGACCTTGGAGAGAGTCCAACAAGCCGATGCTCCAGGTTAAAGCCAACCCATTAATCGAGAAATAGTTTTAATATGGTTAGAGCGCATTCAACCAATTAGCCCAGCTTGGAGAGAGTCCAACAACCAAAGCTAACGATTGACCTCTGACTCTTACCATATTAGTATTAAACTATTCCATGGTTTGAACATGTTCGGGTTCGAGCCGGGCTTGGAGAGAGTCCAACAACCCAAACAAGAAACGGAACTCTGTTTCTAACCATATTAATGGAAGGTGTAGGCTTTAATATTGAGTTAGGGTTTTTATGTCTCATCCTCTTTGCATGCAAATAACTATTATCTACATGGCATGATATACATGACATACATCTACATGTCACGACACGCATGGCATAATGATATACATCTAATGCAATTACATGACATACAATTATGTCATGTACATAATTTCCTTATTTGTCATAACTATTTATGGAAATAAAATATGTTTAAGATTTGATTCTCCAAATCAAATCATGATTAAATTAGGAAACAAATTTCCAAATCTAATCACATATTTTATTTATGGAAATAGTTGATTAAGGAAAATCAATTTAGGAAACCAATTTCCTAAATCATCAAAACTACTTATGGAAATAAAATATTTTAAGATTTGATTTCCCAAATCAAATCATGATTAAATTAGGAAACAAATTTCCAGAATCTAATCAAATATTTTATTTATGGAAAATATCAATTTCCATAAATACTTTCAACTTTCCAAAAGTGGAAGATTTCCATAAATACTTCTAGACTTTCCAAAATTGAAAAATTTCCATAAATACTTCTAAATTTCCAAAATTAGAAAATTTCCAGAAATAACATTATGACTATCGCAAAACCATTTTACGATTATGTCGAAAAACAACCTGGGCTCTGATACCACTGTTGGGTTTCTGGCACCGCGGCGTGTGTGTGTTCGATCATGTTTCGTAAACATGAGCACAGCGGAAGCAATAAAATTAATAAATCTATATTTATTACAACACACACAACACACGCATGCATAGTACAACAAGTGTAGACATAACCGTAAATTTAAATTTGCAATAAAAAGAAATTTAACTACGTTATACCTTTCGTATTACGTGTAGCGGGAACGGCATCAACCGGAACGATCCTCGCTAGAATCGTCTCTATCCGTATCCATGCCGAGTATCCTTAGGATGACTTCGCTAAGCCATGAGCTTCGTCTTCGTACGGGTTACTAGCCTCGTGTTGAAGACGACGTGATCGAGAGATGATCACGATCCGAATCCAAATTCGGATCCAAAATGAGTCCTCAAAACTCGCTTCTTCGGAGAGGTATTCGTCAACCGATTGACGAATCCTTCGTCCTCCACCTCAGAGGATTACCGGAGATCGAATCCCCGGTAAGTTAGCCGTTGTCAGAGCTCTAATCGTCGTCCAAACGACACTCCGACGAGAGGAGAACAAGCTGTCCAGAAAACTGGACAGCTTTGGTGGAGGAGATAGGCGCCGGCCAACCAAGGGAAGATAAAGCTCACCTTGATGCCAAACCTAAAGGAGATCACCGGAGCAACAACCGGCAGCAGCTCGACGCAGGCGAGGGGAAAGGAAAGCTCCTTCTGGACGCCGGTTGGAGGAGAAGTGGGCGGCGGCAAGGAGTTGGCGCCGAGAACTCCAATGAGGAGGTGGGCAGCAACTTCAAGCTAGGGTTTTGGATTAGGACTTAATTATCCCTCAAGCCCTCTTTTATAGAGAACTAATTCTCTTAACGGTTATTGGATCATAACCATTAGGCCCGTTAACCCGCTCCATTAAGATAAGTTAAAATAAACCAAACTATGATGGTTTATTTTAAGTTAAAATGAACCGAACCAACTTTTGGTTCATTCGTTTAAAATAAACCAAACCCTTTGGTTTATTCTCCTCCATTGGATTAGAACCAAACCATTTTGGTTCATCCATTATGTCTTCATAAGACATGGCCCATCCACGCTTCCATTGCGACTGAAACGATTTCATGCTCGCTTCTTGTTTGGTCCAACCAAACCTAGTTTCTCTCGGTCTGAGAATCCCATTCTCAAGCTTGTTTTAAATCCTTCGGATTACGCTCATTGTGCGTGTGACTAAATAGGTTCTCGGTTTATGTTGGCCGTCTATAATTAACCATTAATTATAGAACGATCATGAGTGGCACCTAGTAGTACATCATGATCCCCAATTAACCGAAAAGATCAACGGTTGATCCAGAACTATTTCAGAAACCCTTCAGCAGCTCGAATAATTCGTGCCCCATTCCCTTCACTCATCTTATACCCACTTGGTTCAGGACATGGTCTATAGTGTCAGTCCCCACTAGGCTGACTACGTCACACCTAGCCCAAGTATCATTTCCTCGTCCTACGGATTCTAGTTACTCAACATGTATCGAAGAGTACCTTACTCTAAACATGTAATGTTTTGGCCAAAGACTTTAGTAACAATCCGACGAGAGGCCATGGATATACATCTCCTCACAAGGAGTGGTGAATCCTTTATAGACTATTCAAACACCTTCGATCATTTCGACTTATACCCAATCATCCCGGGTCCACATCTCCTTAGAGATGTTTGCTTAAGATGTCAAAGCATAAGTCTCCATGATCAAGATGACTTGAATACCGCAAGTCAAAGGAACATCGCACTTAAGCTACAGTAAGAACTTCATTGACATATCTATATATGCAGAGAACCATATGAAGTCTTACAGTTGGTCACTCTAATGAACTAGTTACCATAACTAGCATCCACGATTAACTCCGGACATCACAATGTCGCCAACCAGTGAGAATCAGCTGCTTGGATACACCAAGGAGTATGCCTCGTGCTAGTCTCGACAGAATTGATGGTGTCTAAATCCATCAATTCATCGACTAGGGATAATTCCGATACATCACAATTACACATGTAGAGATACTAGTTGTGATCCAATCACAAATTCTCTCATGCTGTGAATCGTATCGTGGACATTCAGTAAATGAGTTTAAGATCCCATCAAATACATGAAAGCATGTGTACTCAAATAGTGAATCTTCATTTATCATATAAATAGTTCATACATAAGGCGATTGTCTTAGGACATCTCTCATATATTACTAACAAAAGTGATATGCAAGATCATTCGATCCTATATATATATATATATATATATATAAAGTTTTGTTTAATTATACATATTCCAATTTTTTTTCAACTTTTGTTTACCTAATTCGTTATGCTTCGTATTTCGGTTATCTAAATATATATTCCGTCGTTCCTGTTTTGAGTTGATAATTAGATAGTATTGTGCTCATTGGCTAATTCCCTTGCGGGATTAATTTTTATAAACAAATTAAAAGGGTTAAAACGGAAATTCAAAATTTAAGAAGCAATTTGAAAAAAGGCCAGGTTAGCCTCTCTTTCTCTCTCTTTTTTTTTTTTTTTTGTTGCAAAGCTAAATTTCCTTATTGATTAATTCAACTAATTGATGCGAATTTGACGGGGCTTTGTCAAAAAGCCCGACGAATTTAATTTATACTCCATGCCTGCATTAGCTAATTAATAGATCGATATGCAATCACAGGATACATGAGAAGGACCACCAACTGGCCCTCCGGCTGCTAGGGCAATCCTTCGGCATTAACTTTTTAGGATTGCCATTAAAAGTTGAGGAAATTGTCATCCTTTCGTGCAGTTCCTTGGAGATGTCTGGGGTTTGGCTTTCTTTGGTCATTCCTTTTGTTGCAGGTCATATATATAAAAAGGTGCCAAGGTTTTTGGCCTCATCCTTTTGTTGCAGGCCATATGAAAAAGTATCAATGTTAGGCCTCGTGGTTCCACTTGTTTCCGGGCCGCTGCATTATAAAATTCCCACCATTGACATCGTTGTTCCCACTTACTCTGCAAATCGCAATAATCCCCGGCCTCCAAAGTTTCATGCACGGAAAACCCGTTTTTCGGGCGCACAAGCTGCAGTTCCAAGGCACTACTGATTTGATCTCCCGCGGACTTTCAACTTGAGGCAGCAGCAGAGCAGAAAGAGCAGCGTGCACGTCCTCTCATACTATGTTTTCTTTAAAATCTAATTCGCGTGACATTTCAACAAACATGAATGATTATAATTCGTGAAGTGCTTTTGTTTTCTGAAACAAAGAGAGTAGTGTCTGTCTCTCTTTCTCTGCAGCTTGATCTGTTGTTCTTTAAAGAAACAGAGGCAGTCATGGTGGGGAATTGAGGCAACTGATCAGCATGATGCAGGCCAGGTACGTGATTTCCGCTGCTGTCTGTGAAGCACTATACCACCATCCAGAATCCTATTCCCACTTAACTTAACGGTCATCGATAACCGTATAGGGTTAAAAACAGCAGTGTAATGATCAATTGTATATTAACTAAAATAAACAATAAATCAATAATTAAAAAAAAAAAAGAAGAAGAAGTAAACTTGAGCTCAGAAGAATCAGAAACACATTTGGTATGGCTCGTGGATCCACGAGAAAGCATATTAAAAGGTGGAGTGCACTACGTGTTGATAAGTTATACCTGTTTGGAGTTTTGCTTGCGTCGGAGGAAATACCACAGTAGAAATTACCTCAGGTTTCCACAAACCAAGATCCGCCGAATGCCTCTTCGTCTGCGACAGCCTCCGAAAAAATGAACCCCCGCCTTGGACGCCCTCCTTCCCTTTTAAGGGAAGGAGACGCACGCACGGCTTCGTGCGTGCTCGAGGCGGTTCCACGAACTGCCTCTGTGCAGTTCGTGGAATTGCCACGAACTTACATCTCCCACTCGTCCAAGGTATGTCACACAGACAAAAATGATCACACAGACCATTTTAGAAGGGGTGTTTAGTCACATAGACTAAATCGAAACATTATCTATTGTCCCAAAAGACTAATAGAACATAGATTAATAGTCACAAAGACTAAATGAAACATCAAATCAGAAAATGGTTCGTGCGACAGCAAGCACATTAAGCTTTCAAATGCTAAGAAAGTTGTTACACCTTACATAGCTGCTCATAGAGTGATGCATACTAAGAGAAGTTGTTACGCCTAACTTAGCAACTCTTCATATGATACATAATCATTCTCTCGATGACACAGAATCATCTTCAGGTGGTACAAAACCATTTTATCTTATGGCACACAGCCATTTTTCAAGTGACACACAGTCGTTTTTCAGATGATACAAAATCATATTTCTGGTGGTACATAACCATTTACCTGAAACATCCATGTCTTGCTTTTTACCCAGATTAAATAATCTCATTTACATCAATATGAACATCTCTAATCCCTTAAATTGACCATCATGTCAAGAGCATGTCTCATATTCCAAATATTCACAAACATTTCTGTACACAACAGAAAAGAGTCGACTAGTGAATAATACTCATTAGATGTATTTAATCTTCCTTTTTAGTGTGAATCTATTCATTTTAATCAATCGCTTTCTTAGTCATGTTCCATAGACCGAATCATCCATAGTCATAGGTAGACATGCTAAAGTAGCAAACCTTGATTAAAACTTCAAGTAGACACCTAAATAGTCACAAAGGGCAAATATTGAGATCAACATATAATCTCAAAGGGCTCACATAGTAGAGAAGCAGGGATCCATTCTCCTACTACCCTTAGTGTCGTCTTAGCACATGCGGTATGATTCACATGCTACGATGTCGTCCTCTTTACCAATAAAGAGCGCATGTTTCCCTCAAATTAACATCGTACAGATTTCGATCTAAACATTCCCAATGTCTAATCCAAAATTCAACACATGAATCCAGAACTCAACATATGAATTCTAATATGGCTCAAAAATAGGCACAGTAAATGGTGGGTTCATTTACTTCGATCATTTACTACAAAATGATCTTATCTTAATACAAATATCAAGACGACCCTAACTTATAGGAATGTAACAAATTTTACAGCTTCCAAAGCTAACAACCACATAGGTTGACCTATAAGCACTGGCCTTACCTCTATTCATAATTAATAAAAATAGAGATGATTGTCCATGTGAGAGGACCAATCACTACCTACCAACATGCTTATCGAGATCTTATCACTAGAATGTAACATAACATATACTGAATAGATTATGGCCGGCATTATAAACAATCAAATCATTATATTCAATTGTCATTACAAGACTGTTACATTCTACGAAGTCCCATAGACTTTACATGCTCATTAAATGACTCTTTAGTCATTGGCTTAGTAAAAGGATCTGCAAGCATAGCTCGTGTAGGGATATACTCAAGAATCACCTTCTTTTTAGCAACAATATCCCTGATAAAGTTGTATTTTATAGCAATATGCTTGCCCTTGCTGTGATATTTGGGATCCTTGGAAAAAGCTATCGCAGCTTGACTATCACAATAGACAGTCACTAGACTCCCACTGCTCTCAGCAATCTTCAAATGCTTTAGGAACCTTCTCAACTTCTTATGCGTTCTTTGAACATGCCACATATTCAGCTTCCATTGTAGATAAGGCCACACAGGCCTGTTTCTTGCTGTTCCATGAGATGGCGCCACCATTCAACAAGAACGCATAGCCTGATGTAGATTTTCTATCATCCAGTCCCTCAACTGTGATCTGAATAGCCCATAAGGCATATCTCGATCCTTGATAACAGAGACAATAATCTGTCGTCGCCTTTAGATATCTGAAAATCCTTTTCACTGCCTTCCAGTGTCTCGATCCTGGGTTTGACCGAACCGCCGACTAAGCTGCATACGATATCGGACGAGTACACAACATAGTATACATTAAACTACCTATGGCAATGGCATATGGTTTTATTCATGTCGGCTATTTCACCGGAGTCTTGGGACTCATACTTTGCTCAAAACCTTTAAAGAATAGGTGTACATAGGTGTTCTGCTCAGATGACATGTTGAAATGTTGTAACATCTTAGTAATATAAGACTCTTGTGACAAATCCAAAAGTCTCTTGGATCGATCCCGGATGATCTTAACTCCTAAGATGTATTCAGCTTCTCCCATATCTATTGTGTCAAATTGAGAAGACAGCCACTTTTTGACTTCTTCTATCAAACCTATGTCATTTCCTGCTATCAGCATATCATCAACATATAATGATAAAATGACATACTTTCCTTTTTCCTTCTTTAGGAAAACACAATGATCCTCATTGATCATTTCGAAACCATAAGATAAAACCACTTTGTTAAATCTTATGTTCCATTGTCTTGACGCTTGTTTCAGCCCATATATAGATTTCTTCAATCTACATACTTTATCCTCTTGGCCTAAAGCAACGAAACCTTCTGGCTGAACCATATAGATTTCCTCGTCAAGCTCACCGTTAAGGAAAGCGGTTTTAACATCCATCTGATGTAATTCCAAATCATAATGCGCCACAAAGGCTAAAATAACTCGGATTGACACAAACTTCACTACGGGAGAAAATGTCTCTTCAAAGTCAATACCCTCTCTTTGGGTAAATCCTTTTGCAACCAAACGAGCCTTGTATCGGTTAATCGATCCATCAGACTTCCTCTTTATTTTGAGAATCCACTTATTCCCAATGACCCTTCGGCTAGGAGGAAGATCGACTAACTCCCAAACTTAATTCCGAATCATTGACTCCATCTCTTCTTCCATTGCACTTTTCCACTTATCTCTAACCCTACATCCCAACGCATCCTCAACTGATTGCGGTTCATCTTCGTCAACTGGGAGTGTCATCATTGCCTCATTCTCAATATCAAACCTCCTTTTAGGTATGATCTTACGAACACTTTTCCGTAAGTTGGGCTGTTGAGAAGTCACCCCGTGATCAAGCACATTACTCCCACTCGGTTGACTAGGTTCAGGTATCCCACTGGATATCTGACTTGTTGATAACGACTCATCCTCCTCAAAAAGAGGAACTGTCTTATCAACTTCACCCTTTGTTGGGAACTCAGTTTCGAGAAAAGTGGCATCTCTCGACTCAATCTCAGAGATTGTCCCATCTTGTTGCTCACCTATAAAAACATAACCTTTTGAGGTATCAGAATATCTTATAAAGATACACTTCTTACCTCTAGGTCCTAGTTTTCCATATTTGTGAGAACTATTATGAACGTAGGCAGCTGACCCCCAGGGTCTCAGATTGCTCAAATCTGGTTTTCTGCCCGTCCAACGTTCATATGGGGTTGATGGAACTGACTTTGAAGGCACTTTGTTAAGTATATAGGCCGCAACTAGTAATGCATCTCCCTAATAGGAGACTGGCAAATTAGTCTGCGCCATCATAGACCTAACCATTTCAAGAAGAGTCCTATTTCTTCTTTCAGCAATCCCATTTTGCTGTGGAGTTCCTGGGATCGTTAGCTGTCTAATAATCCCCTTATCATTACATGTCGTCTTGAACAAATCGCATGATATTCACCCCACGCAAGGCGCTAAGGCCTTAACCTTACGCTCGCTTGATTCTCAACTTCGCTCAAATAACGAATGAAATAATCCAACGCCTGCATTTTTGAGAAATCAAATACACATGACCATACCTAGTGAAATCATCAATAAATGTAATGAAGTAGGAAGCTCCATGCCTAGCCTTCACACTCATCGGACCACAAATATCCGAATCGAATCAATGGCAAGTCTGCTCTAATAGCCTTTCCAAATGGTTTCCTAGTTGCTTTTCCAGCAAGACAATGCTCACATACAGACAAGCTAATCTTAGCTCGAGAGTCCAATAAACCCTCTCTAGCTAATCGATTCATGCGATCTTGTCCTATATGTCCCAATCTAGCATGTCAAACCTCATCAGATATATCCGCATTACTAGTAAGAGCAATGTTTGAAAAACAACTATGAATCGCACAATTCACATCAGGCACCACATCTAGTACCATAAAACCATTAGATAAATAACCATATCCGATTGACACAGAGTCAATCTTAAGTTCTACACAACGACTGAAAAAATTTACAGAGTACCCCAAATCAAGAAGACAAGTAACAGATACAAGATTCCTTCGAATCTCTGGAGCATACAAGACATCATGCAGAAACAAAGTACTTCCACCACGAAGGTTAAGTTTACAAGTGCCGACTCCCTTGACTTCGACTCTTGCATTGTTTCCTACATAGATCCATTTGTTGCCAGCAGGTACCCGGCGGTACTCCACATATGTAACCCGCTCTCGAGCTACATGGTTGGTTGCTCCCGAATCTATAATCCACAAAGGATAAGAATCAGCCATCAACACAGTACTAGCAACAAAATGCTCAGAAGACTCAGAAGTTACCTTCTTCGCTCAAGACACTCGAGCAAAATGACCCTTCTTGCCACAATTAAAGCAAGATAACTTGCTTTTAGGTTTCTTCCCTGTCTTCCTCTTCTTGATTTGTTCCTTCCCAGCAGCAGTAGCAACGTTTTTATTCTTTCCCTTTCCCTTCTTGTACCATTTCTTCTTGGATCCGCACCAAATAGGCTTGGCACGAAATCTCATGGATTCTACTCTCTCGACCTCCACTCATGCCGTGAGAAATCGTAAAGTCTTAATACTCTCACTGTGAGTTAAGGTCTGCTTCATGGTCTCCCAAGAATTGAGAAGAGAACGAATAACCGCCTGAACCTGTTGTTCATCTGTCAACTCATGACCGGCAGTTTTTAGCTCCCGAATCATATTCGACATCTCCCTGAGATGTTGAACCATCGTTGCATTCGGGCGCTTCTTGTAGCTATCGAACCTGATCGTCACCGACGGCTTCTGAGACTTATTCCTTTGTATCTCTCTAAGGGCTACCAGATCGCATGGTGAAGGATATGACTCATACTCTAACACTAGGTCATCCACCATTGAACTTATCAATATGCCCTTAGCAGTGGAATCTTTCCTTTTCCATACCTTATAGGTATCAAGGTCACGTCTGTACTGTGCTGTATTACTCTCAACAGGTTCTATCATAACCTGATTAACAGCCTCTAGAACCTCTTGTTCCTCAAGAACATACTGAATCTTGAGGTGCCATATTTTATAGTTATCCCCATTCAATTTTTCACCTTTGTTCAGTTCAGCTATGATATTTTTAGTCGCCATAACCTAACATAAATAAACACATTATTTAGTTACTCAGTGTATGCTTTTATGTATGTAATCTCAAAAATAAACTCAAGATAAATCTGATCTGGTTTACAAAATCAAGTGACAACTGCATTATCACTCATCATTTGTATGTGCCAATCAGACTTAGATTGATATATTTTATTACATACATCCCACTTAATAATATTAATCATTATTAAAGCATGATATTACACATTAAATGAACATATCATTATATACTCATTTGAACTAATCAAGGGTATATCCAATAATCATGCATCATGTAGAGTTAACAGCATCATATGAACTAATCATTAAATGAACACATCATTAAAATAAACATGCTGTACAATGTTAACAAATAACAAAGTCTACTAAGAATGTAACAGATTACATTCTTCCTACTCATAAACTAAAAGTAACTCCTAATAGACTAGATAAGCAATTACTGCTCCCACTAGGACAAGCCCTAGCACAGCAGTAATCATGACATGTCCCCTCCGACTAGACTCAACTACAAGATTTCAGACACTCATTAGTAAACACATGTGCCTCGATATGAGTCCTTTAAAGACCCTACAAATCGAGAACCAAAATCCTCCACTGGATCTTCAGATCCTCTTCACAAGATAGTTAATCGCCTGCACAACCGGTATATGAAATGCGCCCTTCATGTAACCCCTAAAATTGTCGTCTTGCAAGAAGATTATCGGGCAATGAACGAATTAACGCCCAAATCCTGTAGTTGTCTAATACTGAAAACTCCTGCATTTCGAGCTTCCAGACCAATCTGTCCAGCTTCCCAATGTGTCCAACGACTCCATGGTAAGGGTCATAGTCCAAATCTTCGATAGCCTCCCTATACCGATTGCGCAACACATCGTGCCGGGTCATAGTGGTATACATCCGCGCTATCTGTAAAATTGAAATAAATCATGTCAGTACATAACCGACAAAACCAGTACAAATACCGGTATATTCCAATTTAATCAAGGCACAGAACAAATACACATATATCAAGAAGAACTACACTCCTTGAATTTTTAGGCTATAATTAATTGACCCATTGATCAATCAATTTTGACCCATAGACAGTCATAAACAAGTTCTATCCTTAAGTTATCCACGTTAGATTCTAATTGTTCCAAAATAATCCATCTAACTTTAGTTATGAGTTCAGTCAACCAAAGTCAACTTTACACAATTCTTGTGTAAATTTAATTGGACACTTAGTCTTTTATTGGAATCAAATTAATTGAACCCATGTCCAATTAAAATTTGATTCAAGACCCATTTAATTAGGCTCAAGCTAAGCTAAATTAAAGCTTAATTACGCCCAATTAATTGGCCCATATATAGTCTGCCCAATTACTTTGGCCCAATTAAATCTAAAGCCCAATTATTCGGCCCATTTAAATAATCCGTACGAAACAGATTAATGAAAAATTAATCAGCATTTAAACAGACATTAAAAAATTAATCATTTAAAACAGATTAATAATTTTTTTATTAGGAAAATTAACTGCATTTAAACAGATTAATAAAAAAAACCCTTTTGTTTATTTTTAATAAATAAAAAAAACAATCTGTTCAAAACAGATTAATTTTCCTATTTATAAAATAGGAAAATTTTCCTTCCGCTACACTCTAAGCGAGCCATATCACGTCATAAGACGCGACAACGCTGCCGCTGCCGCCTGCTCAATGCCGCGCTCCACGCCGTACACGCTGGCTGTAGGCAGACGCTACGCCTAGCGCTTGGCGGCTGCTTCTTCGCGCCGCGGATAAAGAATATCGACGCCGACGTCAAGGCCAAATACTTATCCTGAAGGCCGGCGAAATCGCTGCTTCGAGTTCCGCGAGGCGCTCGCTCATTTCTAATGGCATCGCTTCCGACGCTTCTAACGGCCGACAGCAATATGTACCGAACGAAGTACCGCCTCATGACGCGCCGCGCGCTGCGCTCGGCGCCCGGCGCCTTCGCCGTCGCTTCGCGCCTGTCAGCGCCGTCGCCTCCACGCCCGGTGGCGCGCGCCTCGAGGCCATTGCCTCGCGCCCGGTGCGCGTCGTCTCGGCCGGCCAGCCGCGACAGCTTCGCCGCGACGGATCCGTGCGGCGAGAAATCACGGCGAAGACATCAAACAGGTAAAATACACGCTCTGATACCAATGTTGATAAGTTATACCTGTTTGGAGTTTTGCTTGCGTCGGAGGAAATACCACAGTGGAAATTACCTCAGGTTTCTACAAACCAAGATCCGCCGAATGCCTCTTCGTCTGCGACAGCCTCCGAAAAAACGAACCCCCGCCTTGGACGCCCTCCTTCCCTTTTAAGGGAAGGAGGGAGAGCACTGCCTGCGGCTTGGCCGTGCGTGCTCGAGCGCGATTCCGCAACGCCTGCATGCGGTTCGTGGAGCTACCGAACTTACACTACGGTCTCCCTATGACCACGGCCACCGGCTCCCCGACCGATCCTCTGTCGTAGCAACATCGGCAGGACCAGGAAGCTTCGACTGAGCCATATGCAAGGGCGATGAATGCAATGGAATGTCCTGCCTGATCATCAACAGTAGCCGATGGGTATATACAATTTCCAACGCTATAGGCGATCGATCGATCGGGTTGGCGTCTAGCCCAAGTCCATCCCTAGTTTAGACTTGGGTGGCTTCCACCCAAAGGAAAAAAAGAGGTGTACAAAATAGCATGCTCTCTGTTTTTAGAAACCCATGCATGGCTGCTGATGCCGATAGAAATATCCTCGACCAAGTTGCCGAATTAAGTCAATGGACAAGCTAAGCTGAGAGCCAGGAAAGACCGGTCAAAAGCGACAAGTTAATTTAAATCAGCCAGAAGACCATTATGTCTCGGCAATAAGCATAGCTCGGCCATATCATGACTCGGCCATAAGCTTGTCTCGGCCATAAGCATTGTCTCGGCCATAAGCTTGTCTCGGTCATATCATGATTCGGCCATAAGCTTGTCTCGGCCATATCATGACTCGGCCATAAGCTTGCCTCGGCCATAAGCTTGCCTCGGCCATAAGGCCATAAGCTTGTCTCGGCCATAAGCTTGTCTCAGCCATATCATGATTCGGCCATAAGCTTGTCTCGGTCATAAGCTTGTCTCGGCCATATCATGATTCGGCCATAAGCATAGCTCGACCATATCATGACTCGGCCATAAGCTTGTCTCGGCCATAAGCATTATCTCGGCCATAAGCTTGTCTCAGCCATATCATGACTCGGTCATAAGCTTGTCTCGGCCATAAGCTTGTCTCGGCCATATCATGATTCGGCCATAAGCTTGTCTCGGCCATAAGCTTGTCTCGGCAATATCATGATTCGGTCATAAGCTTGTCTCGGCCATAAGCTTGTCTCGACCATATCATGATTCGGCCATAAGCTTGTCTCAGCCATACCATGATTCGACTTCCGTCACTCGGTCTCATCACCGGCCGTCACTCGATCTCATCACTCGGCCGTCACTCGGCCTTATCACTCGGCCTCGTCACTCGGCCTCATCACTCGGCTTCTTCACTCGGCCTCGTCACTCGGCTTCATCACTCGGCCTCATCGTCACCGGCCGTCACTCGGCACCGTCACTCGGCTTTATCACTCGGCCTCGTCGGCTCGACCCGTCACTCGGCCTCGTCACTCCGGCTTCATCACTCGGCCTCATCACTCGGCCCTCCGTTTATCATTAGCTTAGTTAGATATTTGTATCCCTGACCAGAAGACTTCTCTCCACGATTTCCGCTATTAAGACACGTCTCTATTATAATGAAGTCATGCCTCTCAAAGATCCCCTCCGAACGGTCACATCTTCATCATAATTAGACATCATAATGAGACCATATCTCCCAAGATCCCCTTCGAACGGTCGCATCTTCATCATAATTAGACATCATAATGGGGTCATGTTTCCCAAGATCCCTTCCGAACAGTCACATCTCCATCATAATGAGACATCATAATGAGATCATGTCTCCCAAGACCTCCTCTGTGAAGTCACATCCCCATCAGAAGCCACGTCACCAGGTTTCTCTTGCTTCACTGCTTATATAAAGGTAACGAGAGAAGACTCCGGGGGGATCGGATCTTCAGCTTCGCCTCTTGAGGCAACTTTCCACATGTTCTCCACATTCTGACTTGGGCGTCGGAGGGGTTTGGCCGAGGTCCCCCTCGGCCCCCCCTTTTTCACCCGTTTGTGAGTCTTCTCAGGTTTCGGTACGACTCGCGACCACGCGCAAAGATTCGTCTCGGCGATCGTGTTCGGTAGCATTGTGTCTCGGCTCGACAGCATTGCGTCTTGGCAGCATTGTGTCTCGGCTCGACAGCATTGTGTCTCGATTGCATTGTGTCTCGGCTCGGCAGACTTGCATCTCGGCAGCATCACCATCTCTGGCCGACTCGTCTCTCGTCTCGACGTCTCAGCGGAAACATAAATGGCGCCGTCTGTGGGAAACGTTGAAACTGAGATGTTGGGAGGAGAGACGCCTTAATGTCAGGATGACTCTTCCAATAGCTATTCTCAAAACTCTCTCATTCGGAGAGAACTCTTCCAAGATGACTCTTCTCAAAGCTCTCTCATCCAAAGGTGTCTCTTCCAAGAGCTATTCTCAAAACTCTCTCATTCAGAGAGAACTCTTCCAAGATAACTCTTCTCAAAGCTCTCATCCAAATGTGTCTCTTCCAAGAGCTATTCTCAAAACCCTCTCATTCGGACAGAACTCTTCCAAGATTACTCTTCTCAAAGCTCTCTCATCCAAAGATAAATATTCCCGAGTCATAGCTCTTCCGAGAGGTCTCTTCTAAAGGAGTTCTTCCAAGATGTCTCTTCCAGAGCTCTTCACGAGTTACCTCTTCACAGATCAGCTGGATTTTTTGCTTTGCTTTTTTCTCGTCCATTCATATTTTACAGTACTATATTACTCGATCAAATTTTATGGAGGGTCACAATTATGCTTGAATCACTCCTTGACTCCGGGGGTCTTCTGGAGGTGGGAGGATCTGCATTTCGGCCGAGGCAATTCGTAAGTCCTCGCGCCGACCTTCTCAGTATTTTAACCGAGGCAATTCGTAAGCCCTCGCATTGTCCTTCTCTCTTTCAGCAAAGCCGCCTATCACGGCGCATCTCGGATAAGTCGCCTATCACGGCGCATCTCGGATAAGCCACCTATCACGGCACATTTCGACAAGTCGCCTATCACGGCGTATTTTTTCAGCAAATCCGCCTATCACAGCGCATCTCGGATAAGCCGCCTATCACGGCGCATTTTTTCAGCAAAGTCGCCTATCACGGTGCATCTCGGATAAGCCGCCTATCACGGCGCATTTCTTCAAATCGTCTATCACGGCGCATTTTTTCAGCAAAGCCGCCTATCACTGCGCATCTCGAATAAGCCGCCTATCACGGTGCATTTCTTCAAATCGCCTATCACGGCGTATTTTTTCAGCAAAGTCGCCTATCACGGTGCATCTCGGATAAGCCGCCTATCACGGCGCATTTCTTCAAGTCGCCTATCACGGCGTATTTTTTCAGCAAAGTCGCCTATCACGGCGCATCTCGGATAAGCCGCCTATCACGACGCATTTCTTCAAGTCACCTATCACGGCACATTTTTTCAGCAAAGCCGCCTATCACGGCGCATCTCGGATAAGCCACCTATCACGGCGCATTTCTTCAAATCGCCTATCACGGCGCATTTTTTCAGCAAAGTCGCCTATCACGGCGCATCTCGGATAAGCCGCCTATCACGGCACATTTCTTCAAGTCGCCTATCACGGCGCATTTTTTCAACAAAGTCGCCTATCACGACGTATTTCTTCAAGTCGCCTATTATGGCTGGTTCCAAGTATTTTTTATTCGGCTCTTCCTTGGATATCGCCTATCACGGCTGATTCCAAGTATTTCTCATTCGGCTCTTCTTTGGATATCACCTATCATTGCACATTCAAGCAAAGCCGCATATCACGGTGTATTTCACCAAAGTCGCCTCTCACACTGTATTTCAGCAGAGTCGCCTAACATGGTGCATTATATTCTCTAATCTCAGACACATCGTCCAGTTATTCAACATATATAGTGGCTCTTGGCGTTTTCTCCCTCGGTAATTCCTCTTATCTTCACTTCTGCTTCACTTGGGTAAAAGAAGTCAACTTTACATATTCTTTTTATGTTCTACACAAGTCTAGTCAGTCAGACTTACACCTCCTTCAACTAGACAAGAGGGGGATGTCTATGATGCCGATAGAAATATCCTCGACCAAGTTGCCAAATTAAGTCAATGGACAAGCTAAGCTGAGAGCCAGAAAAGACCGGTCAAAAGCGACAAGTTAATTTAAATCAGTCAGAAGACCATTATGTTTCGGCCATAAGCATAGCTCGGTCATATCATGACTCGGCCATAAGCTTGTCTCGGCCATAAGCATTGTCTCGGCCATAAGCTTGTCTCGGTCATATCATGATTCGGTCATAAGCTTGTCTCGGCCATAAGCTTGTCTCGGCCATATCATGACTCGGCCATAAGCTTGTCTCGGCCATAAGCTTGCCTCGGCCATAAGGCCATAAGCTTGTCTCGGCCATAAGCTTGTCTCGGCCATATCATGATTCGGCCATAAGCTTGTCTCGGCCATATCATGATTCGGCCATAAGCATAGCTCGACCATATCATGACTCGGCCATAAGCTTGTCTCGGCCATAAGCATTGTCTCGGCCATAAGCTTGTCTCGGCCATATCATGACTCGGTCATAAGCTTGTCTCGGCCATAAGCTTGTCTCGACCATATCATGATTCGGCCATAAGCTTGTCTCGGCCATAAGCTTGTCTCGGTCATATCATGATTCGGCCATAAGCTTGTCTCGGCCATATCATGATTCGGCCATAAGCTTGTCTCGGCCATACCATGATTCAGCTTCATCACTCAGTCTCATCACTCAGCTTCATCACTCAGCCTCATCACTCAGCTTCATCACTCAGCCTTATCACTCAGCTTCATCACTCAGCCTCATCACTCAGCTTCATCACTCAGCCTCATCACTCAGCTTCATCACTCAGCCTCATCACTCAGCTTTATCACTCAGCCTCATGACTCAGCTTCATCACTCAGCCTCATCACTCAACTTCATCACTCAGCCTCATCACTCAGCCTCATCATTCGGCTTCATCACTCAGCTTGGTATCTCAACTCCGTTTATCATTAGCTTAGTTAGATATTTGTATCTCTGACCAGAAGACTTCTCTCCACGATTTCCACTATTAAGACACGTCTCTATTATAATGAAGTCATGCCTCTCAAAGATCCCCTCCGAACGGTCACATCTTCATCATAATTAGACATCATAATGAGACCATATCTCCCAATATCCCCTTCGAACGGTCGCATCTTCATCATAATTAGACATCATAATGGGGTCATGTCTCCCAAGATCCCTTCCGAACAGTCACATCTCCATCATAATGAGACATCATAATGAGATCATGTCTCCCAAGACCTCCTCTGTGAAGTCACATTCCCATCAGAAGCCACGTCACCAGGTTTCTCTTGCTTCACTGCCTATATAAAGGTAACGAGAGAAGACTCCGGGGGGATCGGATCTTCAGCTTCGCCTCTTGAGGCAACTTTCTACATGTTATCCACATTCTGACTTGGGCGTCGGAGGGATTTGGCCGAGGTCCCCCTCGGCCTCCCCTTTTTCATCCGTTTGTGAGTCTTCTCAGGTTTCGGTACACTCGGCGACTCGCCCAAAGATTGTGACTCGTCTCGTGAGATTGCGTGTCGGCGATTGTGTCTCGGCTCAGCGATTGCGTCTAAGAAGATTGTGTCTCGGCTCGACAACATTGTGTCTCGGCTCGACAGCATTGTATCTCAATTGCATTGTGTCTCGGCTCGGCCGACTTGCATCTCGGTAGCATCACCATCTCTGACCGACTCGTCTCTCGTCTCGACGTCTCAGCGGAAACAGCTGCAAACAAAAATAAGGTCAGTTTGCCTTGGCTCGGATGTGCACAAGAAACAAAAGGAAAGGTCGATTCCCTCTCTTGGATGCCGTCGTCGGCATAAGAAACAAAATGGGAAGAGATTTTGTCTTTTCTCAGTGTGAGCGAATGCATAATTAAGAGAGAATTACTTAGTTGTGTTGTGTTCGCGCGAACAGGCAACGGAAGAGAGAGCAATTCTCTCCTCTCGAAGTGGACAAAAATGAGGAACTTTTTGACAATTTGGATTAGTAAACTATAGCTCCATCTAATTGCTTCGTTGATATTCATTCGTTTAACGGAATGATTCATTATGAAACACTATTATATAACTAATTAAATAGTGATGTATTTATGAATAGGCATCGCCTCTTTTATCAATAAACTTAATCAGATTCATATATAATTAAATGAGTTAATTTATCTATGACTCAAATATGACATGAATACTCTCAAGTAACCAAACTCTTTTAAAATATGATCAATAACTCAGAATTGAGTATTATAATTTTTAAAATGTATATTAGAGACTTTAAACTTACATAATCAATTTTTTTTTTTAAAGAAAAGCTAGAGGTAGGGAATTTTTGAAACATGTCTTAATGTTGTAATCATCATTTTTAATATTTTATAATAATTCCCTTTGTTTTTCATATATATTTTTGAAAAATATTTAAACGAACGGAGGGAGAGCCTTAGTTGACCACGGGTCAATGTCACTTGCAGAAAAAAACTTAAGGAACTTGTCCATTGAGTCCCTCGGCTATTATTAGTCAACCAACAAACGGCAATATAATTCTCCTTCAGCCTTAATATTTGTAACTTATTAAACAAAATAATGACTGAAACTACTGCCAAAAAGGAAAAATAAAACAATAGAAGAAACTATCCTCGATACTTTCGCCTAAACTAGTCAATATATTTCATTTTTTTCTGTAAAAAAAAAAATCATAAAATAAGAATAAAATCCTAAAACCAATACAGCAATCGACCAAACACAATCACCAAAGCCAACTATGCCGACTATCTATGACCTTCATATTTGTTGGAACCAAAGGCATCTCCCCATAAATGTTAGTAAACAAATTGAGGCAATGAGTTCTTTTCTCGCTGTGTCCTCCCAAACTACTAATCCCACTCGATCCGATCTCAAATATTCTCCCTGCAAAAGTAAAGATCTATCCATTAAGTATTGTAATTAAATAAAGAAATTAAATATTCATTCTATCACCAACATCGTTCCTCACCTTTCACCCAAATTGGTGGAGAACCTGTTGTGTTTGCAACCAGAAAAGACATCGCAATATCTTCACAGTTTCTGCAAAATTATCATTCAAAATATTTAACACAAACCTTGGATTTATAAGAAAATACAGATTTCTGAGATAGATGCAGAGGAAGGCGATTTGTTTGTGACCTGTATTTGGTGACATACTGTCTGATGGATTTAGGCATGTGATTTGTGTAAAGATCAAGGTACTTCTTGTGGAAGAAGGCAGCCTTGGAGAGCACCATGCTGTAAGTGCCCGTCCACCACACAGACCACCACCCTCCGTACTTGTAATACTCTCTGCCGCTGTTTCTCTGCACAAGAAAATTTGAGGATGAGCTGAAGGAACCAAATCTGTCAGAAAGCAAATACAGAAGGATCAGTTGGAGAAGCGGTATACCGTCTTACTGTCGAGCCAATGCATGCGGGGAACGAAGCCAACCATGTTATTGGGAGCGCTCTGCCACACGCGGAAAGCCAATTCCATGGAACTGCAAGGAAAGAGGACGTCGTCATCAATGGAGAAGACAGCGTCGGTCTTCAAGTCCTTCGCGTCTCTGAACCTGTTGTTCAAACTATCTTCCTCGTTCAGATCGAACTTGAGATCCATCCCCTCGCAGTTCTTGGAATTCTGCTGCGCCACTTGCCACAGCGACTCGCGCAGAGAATCCGAAGGCCGATCAGGCTCGCTCCACACGATGTGGATAGATTCCACTCCGGCGCAGGAGGAATAGTGACTCACAGATTGCTTGAGGAGGTCATTTCTTTTCCACGTGTTGATCAAAACAGTGTAGCCGCTCCTGTAAAATGAGAAGAAAAAAAATTACTTTGGGAATTTATCTGTACTCATATTATATACTAAATTTAAAATTAAAAAATTGAGATAAATTTTCTTAAACTGCTCTGAAACACAAGTATACATTTTTACTTAAAAACAGAGCACTTAATTTTAAGAAACTCATCGGTCTCTGTTTTTTTAAACCTTGTTTAGGAATGAAAACGGGGAGGGAAATGCTTGTTAATGACTTGGTTTAAGAGAACAAAGGTTGATTTGAGTCTGCTAAAAGAAGGGCTTCTGTGCAGTTTGGGAAATGTTTTTATTGGGTTTTCTGTTCATCTCAATTTGTTTATTTAGGATGAGATTATAAATCATTAATCAGAGTATCGCTCGGTCGGCCATATATGATCTTGGAAACTTGAATATAAGAACAAATCTAGATTAATAAAAACAAAAGCAGGAAAGAATTGTTTTTTTTTTTAAATAACAACAACAACAATTATAATTAATTAGATTTACAGAATATATTAGTAAAATGGTCCACGACGTAGATTGAACAGCTGCCAACATGGTAGCCATAAAACTTCCCACATGCAAACATATTGATAAGAAAAGAGCACATGATTAAATAAATTAGATCGAATTGAACTTAAAATCCCTCATGAGTCACGTACCGAATCAATTAAGGCGTTGCTTTATTTTTGTTCGATGGATCATGTGAGAGGGACGACAAAAGCATTTATGGTCATAAAGATAGATCGAAGAAATTGAAAAACAATGAGAATTATTGGAACTGAAGATTAAATAAGAATAAAAAATGAGTAGAATTATCAAATTAAGTTCAGGAGCGATCGAAGTTTAGGAGGCTCGATCGAACGAACCCGGAAGACGAAGGCGTCGGCGGCGATGACGTTTCGTAGCGAAGGAGTCGGCGCCATCTGCCGGAGCCGACTAAGAGGAGGAAGAAGAAGAAGAGGAAGAGGATCCAGGAGGGGAGCAGCCGGAACTTTGCCTGCCGGAACTTGAGGGGCGTTCTCCGGCCGCCGGAGGAGGATGCGAACAGGGGACTGCCTCCGGCGCCGCCCCCGCCGCTCCCGGTGCTGTTACCTCCTCCTCTCATCGCTAGCAAAGTTGGAGGATGTTGTTGTGGAATGGAAAGGACGCCGAGATAGATTAATATTCGACGCTACGCGGTTTTTATAAATAGTTCTGGTTTAAGGCGCTGCTTGCGTCCGCCATTTTTCTTGCCGTTAATTGGTTTCCACTACCGGAGATCAATAGAATTTATTCTATTCTTTTTCCCCTTTTTTAGTTAGTTATTCAACTTTTCAAGCCGATTAATTGGTTTTCACTATCGATTCGATCCATGAGAATTTCTTATCAGACATCTGAATAAATTAGAAAAACTTCGAATTCATTCTATTATATTCAATTTATTTTTCACTATGAATTATTTATTTTCTAAATGTACTTTTTAAATTGATATCCAAATTAAGATTTACCTATAGAATTGAATCGATAAATTTCGCAAAGGTTAAAAAAATATGTATTAAAGAATCTATCTTATAAAAAGAACCGATCACGTGAATTTTTAGTATTTAAAAGACACGTCCACGCTTGTATCGATTAATTATTGAGTGAGCAGCCAAATTTTATAATATTTAGAATTATTTGATAAAATAATCAAATCGAGTAAAGTGAAATTTAAAATTAACTAAGTTATTGAAACAACTATTTAAGTTTAATTTGATTTTTTTTTTTAGATTGAGTTTGGTTCGAACTTGAATTGAATTTGATTTATTTAATTAGTATTAAATTTCTAAACGAGTTCGATTCAAATGTGTATAAACTTGACTTATTTAAATATTATTAAGCTTTTAAATCAAATTTATTTGTCTGTTTGTTTAAAAATTTAATATTTTCAATTTTATTTAATATGTCAACATAAACAATTCAAACAAATATAAACAAGTTTGATCATGAAAATAATTTACGAGTTTTGTTGATGACATAGTTACAAGCTATATTTATAAATATTGTTCATGAATAAGAGCTCAACGTCAAATTTATTTATGAACGCTTGACTCATTTACCAGAATTGCTAAAACAACTATATATAATTTAAAATAAAATGCTCACACAAATTCAATCATAAATAAATAATTTATTTTTCTCTAGGACTCTTTTGTTTTTTGTTTATATAATTAAATTTTGCCCAATTAATTCTAAAAATAGGGGGTTCTTTTAGTCCAAAGGAATTGAGCATTTACATTATAAAATATATTAAAACTTTGTTTTATATAGATATTTTTAGGCGGTTTAGATATTTCTTTCAATAGAAAAGTCAAATTTTCAGCAAAAACCAACAGGTTCGACGAGCTTTGACTGGATGCATGCACAAAATGATCCTTTTGTACAACCCCACCAGTTAGAGTAACCGTTATTTATCTACATCATAGAAAATAAAAAGACAATAAAATGATTAAAAGTAGAAAGAAATGGACAAAAAAAAAAAAAGGGGGGAAGACATGCATTGCTTGGGGAGAAATCCACATCGCCGTGCAAATTTGAGCGTGTCAAACAATTTTGAAATCAAATAAATAAAATGAATTTCGTACGATGGGAATCTTGGTCAGAGAGAGTGCGATACGACAAGGTAAATGATACACATGGAAAGGGGAAGGCAGTACTGCTGGTTGGTTGAAAAATTGACTCGCTCAAAGTTTGAAGGACTTAATTTGGAGTGACTTTCCACGAACCCGCTGAAGCTGGCGATGAGGAACGGCATGCTCCTTCTAAATTTCAATCGTCTGGAAGTCAGACGTTCTAGATTCAAGGCCATTTGGAAATAATGTGGCCAATTGAATAATAATTTAATTTGGCCACTCTATTTAAAGGAATTTATTATTACATTTGATAGATGTATGAAAATTCACTTTAAATATTGCCAGCGAATAGATAATTTATGTTTATTAATATCAGGTATTTAAGACTCCAATCCGATTGATTTTAAAGATATTAATCAATTCGATCTCATAAAAATTTTCTATCCATCATTAAAATAAATATGAAAAGTATTTACAATCAGATAATGAAATTCAATTATGTAATCATCATGTCATTTTTATAAAATTATTCAATGTTAAAATTGTATTCTATTTATGAAAATAAATTCTCATAGTCAACCCTTAATAAAAATCGTCAAATATATATATATATATATATAAAATCGAATTATCTCTAGCTATGAGATACCGATGTCACTATATTTTGCAAACATTTTATGTGCCATTTTATCATATGATGAGCAGATATGTTTTTTTTTAACAAGTATTTAATTACGAGTTAGTATAATGTATTGCTATTATCGAAAGTATCATCAATATTTCAAATTGATAAGACATAAAAATAAATATCGTTGATTTATAAGACGGGGAAAAAAATTATTGGTCCGAATTTTTTTAGATAAAATTTAAAAATAAATCTATGAAGATTTATATTTAAAATTAAATGAATAATATCATATTATCATAGAGATATAAAAAATTTCATCAGATCCAATAAATGATATCAGAGTCAATAGTTCAAATCGAACTATAAGCCTTGAACGAAAGAAGTAATGATTTTCATATCCAAATCAAGATAATCAAACCTCAGAGAGAAAAGTTTAATTGAGTTAAGATGATTGAACAACTAACGGAAAAAATTGAATTAGACATAAAAAAATTAATTGGATCGGGAGGAATGAAAAATCGACAAAAAAAAAATTGATGAGTTAAAAATTAGATATCGAATAAAGAATTTCGAAGACAAATGAACTTGAAAAAGGATTCAATGTGATCATTTATTCAAGTGGATAATATCGTATTGTTATAGAGATATATAAATTTTATTGGGCCAATGTAATATATTACCACCGCAATTTATTAAAAAAAAGTTCCTTGGGGCACCATCACCTTCCCCTAGGAAATAAAATATTTTGACGAATTAGAGTTTAGATTACGATTTACCAAAAGGAAACATTCTTTAAGGCTAATCATCTTTTTTTTTATGCTTTGTTGTGAATCAAGTCGTGTAGTGATTGTTGAGAGAAATCGATTCAATCACAGGAAGTCGTTGGCGCTAACCAAAGCTAACAGCTGGGTTAACTAAATTAGTAGTGATCTATCGGAGGTGAAAAATACCCATGCTATATTCTCCATTAGTAATCGAAAGGCTAACGAATAATTAGGCCAAATGCTATTCAACCTTGTATATATATACACACGCACAAGTTTGCTATCTTAAGCATCGTCCGTTGTGCGACTCTTGTGTCACGATTTCTTTATCGTCTGATCGATCGTGATTGCACAATTAATAGAAAATACTATACACAGTGCTTCCTCTGCTACGATTTCATTCGCCTGTAGCTTGGATTCGTGGGTGGGCAGTCAGATTCTGACTGGACCGCTGTCGAATTCTGAGAGAGAGAGCGTTGCGACATGATTACTACGAGCGCTCAAGATATCAAACATATATATATATAGAGAGAGAGAGATAGAGAGAGAGAAAAAAGATACCTGCACACCCGTGCGCTCCACGCGACACTGAAGCGCGCTGTTGTCGTCGTCGCCGCCGCATCGTCCGGCCATCATCGGTCGTTGGACCGGGCGCGATCGACGTCCGACTCATCGGTGGTCTGACGGGCTCGGATTCTGGTCGATTAGCGTCCGGAATCTGGTGCAAACCGATCGGAATTGATCGAAACACGCGGCCGGTTGTGGCACGACCATTGTCGACCGCGATCGGATCGGATTCCGACCGAATTGCGATCGAAATCTGACGTCGGACGGGCTGGCGTCGCCACCGGTCCATTCAATATACTTGGGCAGCCGCGATTCGGCCGCCAACCGGCCAAATTATGGCCGAAATCGGCCGCTAGAATCGGGCGGTCGATTTCGGCCACGATCGGGCAGGATTCCGGTCGAATTACGGTCGGAATCCGACGCCGGACGGGTCGGCGTCGGTTGTCGGTCCGTTCAGTATACTTGGGCAGTCGCGATCGGGTCGGATTCCGATCGAATTGCGATCGAAATCCGGTGCCAGACGGACCGACATTGGTTGCCGGTTCGTCCGGTATACTTGGGCAGCCGCCAAAATCGGCTAGCCGATTTAGCCCGCGATCGGGCCGAATTGCGGTCGGAATCCGGTGTCGGACGGACCGACGTCGGTTGTCGATCCATCCAATATACTCGAGCGGCCACGATTCGGCTCGATTGCGACCGACAATGGTCGTGTCATTGCCGACCGCGTGTTTCGGTCAATTCCGATCGGTTTGCGTCGGAATCCGAGTCCCACCGACGAGTCGAGCGTCGATCACGCCCGGTCCAACGGTTGGCGGTGACCGGACGATGCGACGACGACGATAACGCATGTCGGTGTCGCATGGAATGCATGGGTACACGACGTACGTTACGCAACGTATCATTTTCGTGTGTGTATATATATATATATATATATATATATATATCTATATAAAGGTTCCTAATATCGTGTGTATTTGGGTTCTATTAAATTATATATATTTATAATGTTATAATATTATTTATTTTAGATATAAATCTTTATGATTTATTTGAATTTTATTTAAAAGATTTCATATAAATAAAGATATTTTTTCATCTTATAAATTTATGATATTTTTAATATAATATAATATTTTAATTGTACTCTCAACACACTCCCATATTCCTCCTGTTGATTCGTTTACGAGAGAAATAAATAATTTAGATGAATTATTTTGTTCTAAACACTTGAATAATTAATTAATCACACCTATAATTATAGAGACTTTTAGTTGGTCGATTAAAGATGAGTCAACCAGGGATGAAATATTTATTCTAAATAAATGAAATAATAAATGACAAGCATTCTTCAATTTGATCGGGAGAATAAATATATTACTATTTATATATTTAGTCGGTAGAATATTACATAAAATGTATAAAAAAATAAATTTAATAATAATAAATCTTATATAAATAATTTATTTGACTAGCTTGTCATGCGATCTACTTATTTGGTGTGTTTGGCTTAATCATTATATTTATTCAAACTAATTAATTTGTCTACTTTAATTACCTTTATTATATTATATTTTGGGATCGATCAGCTTATTAATTATTCTCGACTAGCTAGCTCAAGCGATTCAATCAGTCATCCTATTCGGTTAGTCAACTCGATTAATTTGCCTTGAGCAACACACTTAACCCAATCTTCTTTCTTCTTTCTTTTTAAATGATCTAGTCTATCTAATTCAAATTTTGCTAATTGACTCAATTCCTTAACTCGATGGGCTTAGAGTGCATGGACAATCTTAATTAGGTACAATAGCACGATTCAACCTATATCGGAATAAGATTGATACAAGTACAAATCATGAAAACGACACGGCATGCATGACATCTATTGAAGAAGATATATAATTAGCTCATTTAACAAACATATATAAATAACTTTTATATCATAACTAAATACCTATTTCAAAATTCATTTAAATAGACTGCATGTTTCACTCAATTTCACTTGCTTGCCCTTGCCAAACAATCCATTCTCTACTGTTTTAAAAGAAAAAATAAAATAAAATAGACGCAGTCGCCTTGATCGCATTATCACGCCCAATATAATTAATCACTAGTCAAATAAAGATTTCGATCGTCACTACTTACGTAGGTGTTTGTCTCCATCATTTTAACTAATGTCTTATGGATTACTCAAGGTCCCCGACCATGCTAATGGAATAATAATATCAATAATTCCATGCATATTTTTTTTGGGGGGGGGTATAATAACCTGTGCTATATGGCACTATCTCTGCCTGTGATTCTTGAAGTCAAACCATGTGTTTTTAATTTTATAAAAAGGATTCCAACCCCACCCCCAAATTATTTTTATTTTATTTTATTTTTTTTGAGAAAACGAAGATATGCATGCATTCCTTCTCCAATGTGGCGAAATTTGAGATAAACGATGGAACGAAAGAACGAAACTCAGCACTTCAACGTTGACATAAAAGGATACCCAAAAGACTTTTCGTTAGGCAAATATCAAAAAGGCGATTTCCAGTTTTGTTTGCTTTTCTTTTTTTCCTTTTTATTTCTTAAGTTAATCAGTGGGAAAGTCTCCTCCTGTTCCCTTTCTCCATGCACATTTATTGATTTTTATTTTTTTTTTGTTTTTTTTCAGCCTTTCACTGGAATAGCTAGCGTGAAGATTATCATCACGGCTAAAGACAAAAAAAGAGAATTTATTTAAAACAAAAAACAAAATCAGTGTCTTAATTTCGTGTTCGATCATCCAATTGCATTCCATTGGCTCCGCGATCGAAAATTAATTGTCTACAGAAGTTAAGGAGTCTGTATATGACTTTTTATCGGCCTTATCATCCGCAATAGTCTGATATTATTATTTTTTTCTACAGAACTAATTACTGTTTATAATAATAATAATAATAATATTGCTACATTAACGTCACTCCCATATAGAATCAAATTTTAGAGGCAACTAATTACTGTTTCTAAGATCGAACGCCGGTGATAAAATCGATCGATCGCTTTCATTTAATGTTATCAGATCGAGCCGGATATTTAAATATATTCAAAATAATTAGATTAAATTATTTAATTAATCGACTTGGAATTTTCTTTCGGTGAGAATTTATACTTCAGGTTTAAGCTGCATGCTCCAAGTCAATGGGTACTTGTCTGCTGACGCGAAAGCAACGGCGTTGTCTGGCGAATCGATACGAGTTAGCAGGAGCCTCGAAAGGGAAAGCAATCTATTTTTTCATATAAACTTGAATTATTATTTTTTTTAGGCGGAGAGGTCAGAAAGAAACTGCTTGCTTAATCAACTAATTAAAGTGGATATTTTATGATTTAGTGCTTACATTGAATAAAAAAAAAATGTAATGTCACAATTAGTGCCGGAACATTTTTTTTTTTACTTCTCTTTTTTTTTGTTTATTTCTGATAATTTCCTATTTCTACTCGAGTCGTCAAGGTGAATTAAGAATTGGATCCTGATTTACAAGGAGCGAATTAAAATAATAAATTTAATCCATCGTCGAGAAAATACATACTTGAATCTAAATTAAATGTTTAGAGCGGATCCATTCGTCGAGAAAAAATTAATGTATAATTCATGCTCCAGTCGCCATATTGATTTTGAGCAATCGCACTGATGTTTATATTGTCTACAAAAGCCCTGTTTCATTTAATGCCCTGTGAAATTCCTTTATTTCTTTTTCACCATAATATCTTTAGCCTATTTTAAATTTAAAAAAATAAAAAATAGTTGAGTGCGTATTTAATTTTTTTTTAAAATGCAATTCATACAATTAGTTAAGACTAAACCATAACTTAATCTAATGTCTTTATGTAGTTAGGCTGAGACGCTTAAACTACCGCAAAACCTAAAATTTTGTTTATATAGCATCGAATCACTTACAACAATTTATCAAACACAGCTCCTAGGGTGCGTTTGGTTGAGGGTTTTTGTTGATAACCTTGTTAGGTTATCAACAAAAACCTTGTTTGGTTTAGGTTATAAACAATTACCTGGTAATTGATCATTACCAAGTTATAAACAAAAACCTTTTTAGGGGAATTGGAAAACCTTAGAGAACCAAGGTTTTTGTTGATTCCCGGGGTTAAGGAAACTTTTTTCCAATATTACCCCAAGCAATATATTAAATGACAATTTGTGAAAACTCGCCGCCGTCGGCCGTCGCCCGCCGCTCGTCGCCGGCTGCCGGCTATCGTCGTCGGTCGTCGCCGTCGCCGCCCCTCGCCGGCCCCCGTCGCCATCCGTCGTCACCGTCGCCGCTCGCCACGGCCTGGCCGGACCGCCATTCCGTCGTGGCCTGCCGCTGCTTCGCCATATGCCGTCGTCGGTATCGTTGCCGCCGTCGCCATTTCGCCATGCCGCCGCCTTGGCTGCCGTCGTCGGTAGTCGTCGATCGGCCGTCATTGACCGATCGTCATTAATATTTCTGTCGTTGTTGTCGAATTGATTGAGCAAAGACAAAGGATAATTTAGTAAAATGTTAAACTAAGTTATATATTAAAACCTCCAACCAAACAAGGTTTTTATCTAAGGTTATACTTTATTCCAAGGTTATGTTTAATTCTCTGGTAATCACATAACTAAGGTTATGTATGATTACTTGAACCAAACGCACCCCTAAAGTTTGGAATTGTCCAAAAAGCGTAGAATGGTTTCAGATTTACCAAATCGCGCATCTAATTCCCCTTTTACCTCTCCCGCCAAACATATCTGCAATTTAATGATGAGAGAGAATTTTCATGCACCACAGTGGTGCTGGAATTCGCAATTCCAGTACCACTACCACTATCTTCCACCAGTTTCTCAACTTCCAATACCATTTTTTTTCGACACAAGTTAAAATTGAGAGATAGAAGGATTAAAACTAAGTTTCCTTGACGTATCAAAAATTCATGTTGTAAGATCTTTCAGTCTATGTCAAAATTTCGAAATTTAGACTCCTTTAAGTTCATCAATGAGTTTCGGTCAAAACTCATTGATGGTCTTATTCACCTCTTTTTCGATCCAATCCAAGTCCATTGAGTTTGAGTAGTGTCCCTCTGTGTATCCGTGGCCAAAATTTTTGATATTCGAGGTTTTATTAGGTATTCACAGTAATATTTCAGAAATCAGACCGATATAAATTAGAAATCAGATAAAAAAAAAGGTGGTGTTGGAATTTGAATTCCTAGTACCACGTTTAGATGGTTCGGAATTTTCAGTAGTGGCTCGGATGCATAAAAAATCTCTCTAATCATTAAATTGCAGGTTTGTTTGGTGGGAGAGGTAAAAGAGGAATTAGGTGCGCGATTTGATAAATCTGAAACCATGCTGTATTTTTTGGACAATTCCGAATTTTAGAAGAATCACTTATGCACACAAAAAAAAAACATATATACGGAACGAGCGAATATTTGGTATATATTGCAATTATATTGTATTTTTGTGACATGGAACTATATATAAGCAAATTTTAATTATATGCCAATTCAAAATTTATTCATGTTCGGCACTATCTTAACTTCTTGTGCAAAAGTTTTTTCTGCCACTTTAAACAAAATTAATATTGAGTCGATCAGCTCGATCAAAATACTCGTTTCGCCAACATGCATGAATCACCTTAATTTGTACGTACATGTATGTCAGGTGAGCTAAGTGCGATCAGGCTGACTCGATCATTCGTCAGGTCGACTTTAGTTGACTGGGTCAATCGGACCATTCCAATCTCCCAGCCCGTAAAAGTGGTTTCGAAGCTGAATAGAGACGCTGAGGTAGTGATGACACGTGTGATATGTCCTTGATGGGCGACCAAATAGATACGCTGCTACCAAAGAAATATCAAGTCAGAATAGTCTTTTGACTTTGAGCCCCAGAAATATGATGCCAAAATAGGTGAATTTGACTTTAAACCCCTTTCTGCGCTCCGTTTTGACCAAGGACTCGTTTCCAGTCGAAAAATTAAGGTGCCCGACTAAAATATTCAGATGCAGAAGATTGGGACTTTATTTCTTTCAGACACTTCAGCTCATTAAAACAGGCCCCATTTGCTAAATATCCACAAAGGCTCAGCCCATCTAAAGAGTATGAAAATGTGTTAGACAATTACTAGGAAAAAATTACAAGCTTTATTAAAAATTACAACCCGATGTAAGCTTCTCGCCATGGACTGGAGAAGGAATAATCCATCAGACGCATCTTACTTTATTTTTTTGCAAGATCGTTTTGAGTTTGAATCGCGACTTCAGTCACAAGACAAAGAATTTTATCATTGCTTTTTCACAACTAGAATAAGCTGTTTCTGACGGAATCAAAACTAGAATAAGCTCGTGAAACATCTCTAGATATATAGATCATACACGCAGTGATTTGCATACCTAGAGTGCCTGAGTGACAATAATATATGTCAAGCTACAAGATCTTTGGATTTATCTCCCTATGTGATCAGGTTGAATGACGTCCTCATCTAGATTAGTTGCACATAAACTAAACACAAGGTAGAGTCAATTATGTGAGTATGAAATGGAGCAACGGAGCAAAGTGAGATAGAAGATTGTTGAATTTCAAAAATTAAGTCATCAAGGTCCAATTGCCTCGACTTACATCCAATTTTTTTTTTTCAGTATTTTGAAATTATTTCGTATATTCTTTGTTTAATTTTTTTTATTGATTTTATGTAATGGTGATTGGAATTTTATAGCATTGCAACATATTCTTATAGTTTGGAGCATTGTACTTGATTTTCTCAGTGATGAATATAAACTTATGTTGCTTATATTATTTGTTTTATTTTACACAGATGAAACTATATTGCGTGATTTTGTAGTTGCAACTATTTTACATTTTAACATCAAATTTATGATTTGGTGAATTTGAAAAATCATTGTGTAAAAAAATTGAAATTTATACAAGGGATTGACTCAGTTGTTATATCGTGCAATATATACATACGCTACCTACTAAATCCTTCTCGTAGAGATAATGAATTTGAAAAATTAGATTTTACATTGGATGTTTAATAAATCAACTTTGAAATAAGCATTCAGAGATATTTTATATATTTGATATTTCAATTTTTTGTATAGGTACTAGATTTGTAAGCCTTTGACTCAATTAGTCCTAAGGATGATCATTCGATCATTTAAAAAAAATTTCATCAATTATCAAAATAAACTTTGATAGTGTTTGTGACTTGACAACTAAATTTAACTTCTGTAATTACACTGTCTTTATAAAATCAATAAATATCCAAATCGTACTCAGATAAACTCCTAATCCATTCTACTTGGTCTGAAACCATCAAATATATATTTTTATATATTCTCAATAGATATGTTTCAATAAAAAATTAAAAAAAGAACTAATTTATGAAAAATATAGTTGATAGCATTTTGTATTTTTATGATGAAGCACGTTGTATCTCAAAGATAAGTTTTAATAAATGGAAAAGAAAGGAGAATGATATCTCTTTTTCTTTTTCCTTTTTTTTTTTTATAATTAGTAAAATAAAAAAAATTGAATAGTTTTTAGGGATATTGCTTTTTCTTGTTATAGTAATAGCAAAGATTCGTGAACTCGTCCACTTGATTGATTGGCAGGCACTTCAAAACATTTGGCCGCTGGTTATCGTACCTTTCAAACATTTCGCCGGCGACCCTTCTTCCCCCGCGAATCGTCGTTTCATGGGGCACTCCCGCTTCTTCTCCTCTCTCAAACAGGTCGAAATCTCTCTCGCGCACCTCGACATTCTTCCTTCTCGTTTAGCATGCAGGTGGAGAATTGATTGGCATCGGAAGCTCAAACCTTACTCGGAACCCCCAGCTCTTAACCATCCACCGCCTTCTTCGCCGTTGCTGGACGACGATCAAACTTCTGTCTCGCTCATCATCCTCCACTTTATCTGCCCCCATGACGAAAGAACTAGTCATCAGCCTCCACTGGACAACAGAGGCCTCCCGCTCAATTTCCTCTCGAGTGCGTCTTGCCCAGAAGAAAAGGATCCGAACCCGAGCTCCTCCAGGGACGGCGAGGATAGCAAAGAAATCGAGCGGCTGATATCCTTGTTGTGTCTCCCGGCGAGCGAACGTGGAATAGCGGAGTAAAGAGCAGCTGCGACTGAAGCAGCGAAGGGTCCTTCTCCAAGGACCAAGGTAACCGGCGAAGAGGTTGGCCAAAGTTTGGTGTTTGAGCTAGCAGCGGCGACAGGCATGGAGAGATCGAGTTTCTGGTCCCATCCACAGTCATGGATTGGAGGCAACGACGAACGATCTCTGCTTGAACTGAAAGATTAAAAAGGAAGTTTTGCTTGGGATTTTCTATAAACAGACGGTATCCATGCGATAAAACTAATCATATGTCAACACTGATCTGAATAAATTTCTTGGAAATATGATCTCAAATTTAAGATCTAATTCTCAGATGGTTTTCACAAATCAACACGAAATTTCAATCGAAGATAAAGGAATTAGGATTTAGGGGATCCTAGTTCAGCAGTAGTTCAGTGAGAGCATGTACAAGTAACCAGATTTTACAATATGCACAAAATGCCCACAGCAATATTTCCAAAACCCGTCGATCATGTACATACAACTTAATTATTCATCAGCCAGAAGAGGCAATTCATCAGACACCGCATGCTCAGCCGCGTTGAGTGAGGCTGCGGAAAGCGCGTCCGCCAGCGCCCTCATCGTCTTCACCTGCATCTCCAGCGCCGCCATGTAGTCGGCCGCCTCCTCCAGCAGACTCGGCGCCGACAACTTCCGACACCCGGGCACCAGTCGGCCGAGCAACCGCAAGCGTTCGCTCACCTTCTTCCCCTCGGGGGAGACTGCCGCACCTCGCTTCAGAACGGGCGGAGGCGGCTTCTGCTGCATGCGCCTGCGGCGGGCTTTGAGTTGGATCTTGCAGCTTGGCCGTCGGCGGCTGAGGAGGATAGCGCGGCTCCACCGAGACTGGCCACGGGCGGTGAGGGCAAGGGCGGAATCTGCGGCCTCCTTGACGCCCTGCGGCCCTGAAGGAGCGGTGGCGCGGAGGGCGTCGATGAGGCGTCGGCCGTAGATCCTCTGCTGCACGGCGGTGCGCCACTTGGTCTCCTCTTGATCCCCGAGGCCAGGCTTCGTCATCGCCTTCTTCGTCTTTCCTGCCGAGGAGGAAGATGAGGAAGGGGACGCGATCATCGCTGCGGCCTGCGGCGACCAAGAGAAAGGAAAGTAAGGCGTTCGACGAGATGAGAGGGAGATGAGGAGTGGGGTTATAAAAAGAAGGCGACTTTTACTATTTTTTGCAACGAGAAATATTTATTATTAAGAACACAATTAATTTGAAATCCGAAATAACATGGGTCATAATTGGCGAACATGTGAATCAATCAATGGCGTTTAATTTATAGGGGATTTATGTGTCCCTTTTCTTCTTTATTTTAAATGTTTGGTGCGTTGCAATGTTATTGTTAGACACTTTTAATTCAATTTTCTCGATTTCGGAGACATTGATTACTAACCAAATTAATTCAATTTATACTATATTAACAAATTCAAATGTCAGTCGAAAACTCTTTTAAAAATACAAATGATTCCACGAGAACACGCCTACTTTTTTAATTCCCCTTTTAGTAATAATCGTACGATTTGGGCGATTAAATTTTAAAGTAAATTTAAGTACAATTTAAAGAGATTGAAATGGCCTCTCTCCGGTCTCCAATGACTTTCTCCACTTCGCTGTTTAATGTCTCCTTTTAATCTCCTTTTCCAACTAGCAAAGCACGATCACGATACAACATGGGAACCATCTCGATATATTTAATACTTTAATGTTGCCATTGATCAAGTGATTATTCTAAAAGGATTAAACGGAAACCACCATGAAACACGGCTCTAAAAGCCGCTTAAGAAATTTGAGATTCTTAATTACTCCATAAGCAATCATATAGCATAAATACAGACAGAGCTCCGACACAAAGTATTAATGCACTAATTAGTCTTTTTCATTATCTAATTCCGATACCAAATGCGCAGCTAAGCTAGCCCTCTATTATTGAACGAAGATATCAAAATATAAATACCTGCATATGCGCTAGGGCATCGCTACTATTGCGTTTGATTAGCTCATTCGTATATATTATGACACGAGTTCGAGACTAATCCTAAGTCCTAACAACGTCATACAATTATTTGTGAGCCATTAAGTTAGGCTAGTGAAAGGCAGCGATTGAACCTTGTCGAATGACGGTTGACACATCTGTCAGAGACGAGGACTTGTCTTGCCCACTACGTATCACAGTAGGTGGCCAAGGGTGGGTTGTGGGATCCCACCACTACCTCTTCTTTTGCGCCGTCGCTATTGGGAAGGCGTAATTATAGTTATGGTTAAGTTTAATAAAGACATCATTAACAGCTCGGAAACGTTGTAGACGTGGGGGAAGGAAGGAAGGAAGGAAGGAAGGTGGGGCCTGATTCATTTGGTGGCTAGGGAATGTCCAAAGCGGGGGGTTTGATTCGGACTAATTGATGGATTGGTTCGGTGGTGGGTTGGGTTTGGCGGATTGGGTCAGTTTACTTCTCTCTGATGCCACCGTTTCACCAGCAACGAACCTTCGCTTCCGCCCTCTCCTCCTAACCTTCGATTACGATTTTTAGATTTTCAATTCAAACGAGCGACGGCAACTTACAATCTCTCGCTCATTGTGTGTTTTCTTAATGTCATATCGGACAAATTGGTGAAATGACGTGTCCACGTTCCTTTCATTTTCTGTATTTTTTTATTTGACCCTCCGACCGATTCAATCGGGTAATAATAATAATAATAATAATAATAATAATAAGTTTAATAGGTAGAATGGTTCTGACTGATTTAGTTTTTCGATCGTTAGTTCAAACGATAAATCCACGACGGAGTAAGAATGCTCTTATCTTCATTTGTTTTTAAAAGAAGAAAACGAAGGTTTTAGTCTATTTGTTATGGTCCTCCGTATTTATTCTCTAATTCAGCCATCGAGAGGGCTTCTGCTGTTCTTGTCCAATTTCCATAACGTGGCACTTTTGAGGACCGTGAACCCCAGTGGCCCACCGCAATTCCGCCACCTCAGTATTGTGTTCAAACTTTTTATTTTATTTTTTTTGTTTGTTTCTTATCTGATATTTTTCTTTAGCATGTTCAAGTTATAAGTTCCCAAGTATGGAACAAGGCACACACAAAAAAAAATCGAAAGTAATTCCTCTATTTTCCAATTTATGAGAAATGTCTTTAATTTCCACTACCTTATTTTTGAAAATGGGGGAAAAAAAATATGATCGTGGTGTTCGTTTAGGGAACGCCATTTGAAATTCAAATCTACTCCCTACTTTTGCCGGTCACTCTGCCTCCGCTGTCTCCTCATCTTCGTTCGTTAGGAGGGTGAAATCTGGCCTTGCATATTTTTTCAGTTTTGTGATAACTACATATAAATAAGTATGCAAAGTTGCATAAATATAAAAATGAATTCAGAGCCTTATATGGAGGGACACAGACATTGTAAACCATGTGAAGTTAGGCAAGACGATAACGCCGACAAGAAATGGATACTTTGGAAGCGAGAGAACGGCACATTTCAGCTTTGACAGTTCAATCAAAAGGCATGCGAAGAAATCATGCATGGCTCTGATTTGTCACTTTGATGCTAAGCAAAATCTTCATCCCCATCGCATTGTTTTTATTTTTATTTTTTTATTTTAAAAAGGAAAATGTTTATCATGTTATCTTTCAGTTAGTCACTTTTAAAAGGGGATTAAGAAACTACTTTTAAAATTAACTTTATCGGGTCCTGCATGCCATGGCTACTCAATCATCATCAAAAGGGGAATTAGGAAGCCTTCGTCAGTGGTCCTGGAGGGGGCGCATTAAGTCCGCCTTTCGCGTTTCATCATGTGTAACCCCTTAAAACTGCACCACCATCAAGGCGTCAACGTTCAGACATTAAGAGCTCTGCTGCAGTACAAGGGCTGTGCCTATTCATGGAAGCTCCTTTTTGGCCCGTCTCTCTCCGCTCTCTGTGGAGAAAGTTGGAGGGAAAGATCGGAATTAAATAAAGGCTTTAGTCGGACGACATGACAAGATCTTACGTTCAAGCTTTTCTTTTTTTCCAATACGTACCCGTGAGAGAGAGAGAGTAATAACTTTTGTTCATATCTGCTTTGTTTTTTTGCTCTGCTCTGTTTTGTTGCGTTGCTTCGGTACCTGTAGGCAGTAGCAGCGCGTGGCGTGGGTAGAGACAGTGGAGGGAAGAAAGGTAGGTGCTTTTATTGGAGGAGGCATGGCATGGTATGGCAGGAAAACACAGTGTCGCCGGCGAACAAGCCTCGGGTGGAGTGCGAGGAAGAGGATGGTTTATGAATCAGTGGTAATAACGACCGTGATGCTTGCTATTTATATCTTCCAACTCCGACGAACTGGTGTTTTCTCAAACGGAGATTTACAAGTGTTCATAAAAATTGCCGGACCTGGCAACGTGAAGCAAGGTTAAAGAAAACTAATACTGGATCAAATATTTTTTATCATACGTTTAAATGAACATGAATACTTGTTTTTTCTAATTCTACGAGGTGACATTTTTATATTATCTTTTATGCGAAGAAAATGTAGCGTTTGAATATATATAATTTATTTACGAGTGCCTTCGATATTTATTGTCCCATCTAATGAGTGGGTATGTATTTAGATTTTTGACTTTACTAATATTGAAAAAGGTCAATTCGATCTTATACATTTTTTATGGGACACTAAATAACTCTTACTCAACTAATGACTATGATAAATAAAAAAATTATTTATGATTCAACAGTTAAATCCTATAATAAAATTATGTATTTTTATAAAATAGGTTTGATGTTGAAGATGTACTCTTCCATAAAAAAATAAATGTCTAGTTGCATCTGACTTTAGATTGTGTCTAATTTTTTTTTTAAATTTAAAATCGAATTTGTCTTAATAGAGAAATTATATTAATATATGAGAAGTGCTCCATAAAACTTTATGATTGCACTGTATCAGCTTCGGCTTGAATTCGCTTTATAAAATTGAGATAAAGTGATAAATCAATAGCTCTATTCTTAAATTACTGTGTAAAATGCTCGTCAAATTAAGACTAGCATTTTTCTTTCTCAATACAAGTTATTTATATTCAATAATTCAACGGTATAAGACATGGGGAAGTCATTTTTTTATTCAATGAGTATTTATTAAATTATTTTTTTAATAAATAGTATACGGTTCTGAATTTAATATATCCTAAAATATTAAAATTTATATAGTTTTTAATATTGTAAAAAATTTATATCTGCCCATATACCTAATTATAAGGAGACCAATGTGTAGATGGACATATAAATTTGCCTGATTGATCAGCATGGTCTACCAATGAACCAATAATTCAGAACTACTATCTAGCTAGTAAGGTCGAATTGTTATAACTATGTTACTATGTATACATCTTGTGTTTTAATTTGCAATCCAAACCTACCACTGGCTATAATCTAATTGAGAACTGATCAGTAATATATTTTTAGATAGGTCATCAACTTGCTCCTCCTTCACCATTCACCGTCCAAAAATTTACTTTAGATCTTAATAATGAATGTAAACTATATAAAAAATCTCATCAACAGAGATCGATGTCGGTACAGTGCACAGCTGATACTCAATTCACGTAGTGATTTTTTTTTTTAAAAAAAAGGAGACAATGTCGTTGCACAACGTGTAGCTTAATTATCGTATCAAAGAGCATAAGGAAATCAAAGTATTTCCGTGAGTATTACTGCGGAATTATTTATCCGAAGAAGATAATATTAACTATATATCGGTGCGAAGAGATGATACGTAAAATATATATACACTTGTCAGTTGAAGTCCTATTTTTAGAAAGGTAGTATAGCAATGAATACCTAAACACGAAGCAAATAATTAACTTGGACACGGTCAACCTGGAAGTAATCTGATAAGAGATAGAGATGGGGTGGATGATCTGGTTCCTTCGACGCACCCAAGATTTTGACACCAACGAATCAAAAAATTTCGACCTATAAAAGTATTATGTTTTCTTTTCACAAGAGGATTCAGAAGCATTGATTATGCATCTAATAATATTCTCTTTAGTTTTATAGTGTTTTTTTAGATCCATTCCTGCTCAGGAAGTAGTGGCTTGCGTCTATAAATCATCGCACAGGAAGCCTCAGCAGTGCCCCACTCCTCACAAGGAACGCCCACTTCGATGGCCGGTGGCCCTCTTCTTTGCAAAATTTCAGCTTTATATTTCCTCCTCCATTTACATCCCTGCGTCTCCGTATTCCGTCACAATCTTGCCTCTTTTTTTTTTTTTTTTTTTTCCTTTTCATTGATCGCCTTTTGGTGCTTGGTAATTAGCAGCCTTAGCTTGCAGCGAGGGTCGGTGGGTGAGTTCTTCTTAGTGGTACATGGTTTTGCTCAAGACCGCGCAACACTTCCATATGACTTCGCATCGCTGTGCTCACTTATCTGTGCTTTAGTTATTAAGCCATCAGGCACCGTACCAAGACGTTGGAGGAGAAGAAGCGGAAGCGAAAGAGATGAGATAGGTTTGGACGTCGATGCGCTGGTTTATGGCCAGGCTGCGCGGTCCTGCGCAAGATCTTGCCCTTTGATTCGCTCCCAAATCCCTTTAATTTTTTCATCTCTTGCTTAAAAACCCAAGCTTTACCTGCCGTGATCTACTAGGGTTTGCTGACATTTTGTTCTTTGTTATTCTTGTTTAGTTTTCAAAACACGAGCAGAAAACTGCAAGAACCCCTAATAATGAAGTTCAGGAGGGATGAGTAATTAATCTTTCATTACTGTGTTTTTTCTTCAGGTCTCGTCGTTAGTGTTTCAATTCAAACACAAGGAAGAACGGAGATCCAGGAGCTGAAGCAACCCTAGATGCGAAAGAAGAAAGGGTTAAAGATTTGACACAAGGAAAGCTTTGTTTCCCATCAGGAGCTTGAAGGAGACGTGTGGAGCAGGGTTTGTGTCAGCGCCAGGTTTGGCAAACCGGCTGTCTTTTCTCTCCAGGACAAGCGGCAGAATGCGAGCTGGAAACAATGAGTGCATGTGGAAGTGTGATCGAGGGTCAGGGAACGGGGAGTGGAGAAAGCCGGTCTCTGTTGTTAGACCAAACCGATGCAGGCGGCCGATAGACCGGCCGGATCCGGGGTTTCCGGGCGGTGGGTTACTAGAAATAGGGGTTGAAACGGCTTCTGAGGGCCATCGGTGACGTGACGCGGTGGCAGATGCGCGCTGCCGCCTGCGGACATGTGCGGGGTTGGCAAAGATTCGAGGCAGTGAGCGCGCGGCCAGCCGTGTGCTTCACGTCGCATTGGTAGCTAGATCTTCTTCCCTGTTTCTTTTATTCCATGAATTTTAAAAGCTTTTGCGGCATTACGCTACTGATTCTGGTTGATTGATTGCCACATAGAAACAAAAAAAAAAAAAAGAATATATAACTTTAAATGATCTACCATAGTTATGTTTGCTCGAGCTAAATGATCATGCTTCTCATTGTGTCCAAATGTTTTGATCCGTCTGCTAAAAATTGTCTTTTAAACCCCCAAAATTGACCCACTGGCGTCTCAGATCATCACGATCATATTTTCTTTCTGTTTGCATTACTTAAGACGTGAAATTAAGTTTGAGTTAGGTTTAATTGTTTGGATTCAATATTTTTGGTTTGCGTCTATTCTATGCGCAGTGACCAATCTTGTAGATATATATGAGATACCGATGAGTTGGACCAGAAACTACGTACGATGAAATTTTTTAAATTTCTTTGGGTACTATTATTTAATGTTTTTTATTGAATTATTTTTTCACTTTAAAATTTTAATTCTGAATATATATTTTTGGGTTTTACTGTGTCAATATTATTAGCTCTATGTAGATTTCGAAGTTACTGAAAAGAAGTTAGAAGATTTTGCTTATGATATTGCTAGTTAATTTACCAACAATCTACATGCCTTTTCATGTGTGACGATGAAAATGAGATTGGTTTATCTGATTGATTTATGCAACGTAGTTAAATATATATATGTATCTTCATAAAGTTCGCTTTATCAAGCTTTGAGAATTCGAAGTGATTCTATTAACGTCTTGTTATTTGCAAGTTAGGAACCTTTCTTTTCAGCGGCCAGTTCTTCGCCATTGCTTCTTTCAATAAGCGAGTGAGCAGGAGATTTACATGGAAAAGGTATATCGAGTGGTTGGGCAATGATTCTTGTTAGATGCAGTAGGTTGGTGGCCATCGGTATCATAAATCTAAAATAAAGTAGTTAAATCCATTCTGATATTTGGTCACGTATACAACTGAATTTGCACAGCTCAAATTTGATCTTTCTCTGTCTCACCAGTAACTGAATGAACATACGGATCTTTTGTTTCTCTATATCTCACTAATGTTTAAGTCTTCCATGTTTTTTCATGGGGAAGTACTCTAGTATTGTTGCTATTAGTTAGATGAAACTAACTTTGATCTGAAGCTCGTTGTTAATTCTTAACTTCCGGGAGATTTTGCTCGACATAATATTTCACGGGTAAAATTTATTAACTAGTGAATCTAGTAGTGATGGGCTTTGTAGAAAAGGAATAGTAATGGAATGACAACATAAGCAAAGCAAGGAAACTAATGAGCAAATCTAACCAAAGGCCGAATTTCTAACGCACTAAAGAACGCATTATTTACTTTATTCTTTTTCCAAATTATGCAGTTTCCTTTATCTCATATTAAAAATGCCGGAGGATGTATAAATTATTGTTTTTTTTTCCTTCTATACTTCTTTGAAGGTTGAAACGTACTGATTTTGATGTATTTTCAGTCAAAACAAGGAATTCTTAAAAAATGTTTTGATCGTCATACTTAAAAATAAAATAAAATTTTCGAATTGAAGCTCTTGTTTTAAAAAATAATTTAGAACATTAAGGTCTTTTTACAATTGATAAGTGACGGAAAACATTTTAAAGATTTTTAAATTTCTATTTTAATAAACTTTACATATTTTACCTTTATTTTGTATGCGATTGGGGTTTCATAAAAGAGCAACTTGATAGTTTTTTGCTTATTAAAAAAAATAAAATTGGATTATGTTTCTGATTGAGGCATATGAATTTATATGATCCCTTTTCTATCAAACGCACATTTATATAATATAAGGCGTTTTAATAAAAATATCTCGATGGAATAAGGTATACTTAGTGAACAAAATACTTTAATGAATCTTACCGGCCGATTCATATAATGGAAATTAAAACACAAGAGTTTTTTAAAAATTAAAAAGTTACAAATGTAGGCTACCAATTTTTAATGCACATATGTTTTTTTTATCCGAAGCAGGAAAGATAATTTTAGCACTTCGCCCTGTGAAATTGTGTTTATTTTCCCCTTGTTATTAAAGAAAATTGGAGGACCACGAGATTAGGAAGACCACTAGAAGCATCAGGGCATTACTTGTCTTTGTTCAGGGCAAGTAAATAAAAATTATCGACTCCTGGAGCATCAATATATGCAGGCTGCATTTAGATGGCCACTAACATTTTATTGCCTTAACAACAGATCAAGGTCATTGTAAAAGAATGCATAGTGCTAAAACCAAGTTCAAGAAACGTATAACATACTGTGCCTCCCCAAAAGATAAGCGTAAGGCTTCTGTTTGATCTTACTAAAGTTCTAGCATTGTGATTACAGAACATATTATATAATAGGTAAACTAAGGGAGAAGATTGACTACCTAATATTAAAAAGTAAACAAGAAAAAAGATGAAGCTTATCAACACTTTGATTAAAAATGATAGAGAAATATTATTTTACACAATTAATCTGTGAATATTCGTAAATATTTTTATTATTCATTGTTTAATATTTGAATCTTAAGAGATTAGATGATGAATAATAAATATGTTCATAGATGAATTAGATAGGATAATATTTTAAAAAAAGAATAATTAATGACTCTTGTAATTTACTATTATTATTGAATCAAATGCTAAATTTCTATCTCCAACGGATCGTCGTTAATCGTTATAAGCATCTTAGCTAGTTCGTTCTTAATGAGTTTGACACCGAGCCCAAGTCCACCAACAGCATCAACGACGAACGTGTTAAGGCGTGTATCCGGGACAACGCCAGCCAAGAAAGGTACAACCTTCTCATATCACTTAGATTCGAGTTTGCGTCCTTTATTCCATTTCTGTGGCCTTTTGGATTAACAAGGTCAACGTAGTTTTCAAAAAATGGATTTTTTTCCCAACAATTTATACATTTCCCGATTTGCCATTTAAATTTTGTATTCAAGACATTGTTCAGCACTGCTGACAATATATGGAAAAGAAGAGATCTAGGACTTTTGATGGCTCACGTGATTCTTGAATACGTCTCTTCTATCTTGCCTACGCTTCAGAATATAAAAAGTCTAGTTAATCAATCAAATGTTTATTTGTCTCAATTGTTCACGCTGACTTGTATTCCCATTTTACAGCTACAGCTGTAGATTGCTTGGTACTCGATCGAGTTAATTATATATACATTTGCTCAATCTTTCTCCTGATTTGCTTGGTTTTAATTATTCATTTTTTTTTTAGATATCGTGCAATTATATTGCAATCTAGGGAATTACTCGCCATACCACTTTTGAGAATGTGGAGAGGTGGCAGGGAGGAACTAAAGAGTTACACTGATCAAAATATTACCAAGCTCGCGCGTGGGCAGAAAAGCCATATTTGCGCCACATGAAGGCTGTCCCTCTAGAGGGTGCATAGGCCTTTGCTCGAAGGGAGAATGCTTTCTTCACAGAGACCTCTGCCCACGAATCCATCCACTGTAGTGCTTCCAAACCATCCGCAGCAGCAGAGGCTTGCTGTGCTTGACAGGCGGAGAGCAAATTAAATATAGATTAAATTTGCTTTTGTTAAAAAAAAAAAACAGAGTCAATTAGTAACCATTATTTAATATAGCGGTAAGCGAGCTATATTTGAAAGTTTTTGTAGAGTTTGAAGTGGGATAGGAGTGCAATAATAGAGCTATTTTATGAGCATGATTATAATCCATGAATCTTCGGCCATATTCAACAATATTTCTCACCAGTTTTTTTTTTTTTTTTTTTTGTCTCAACACAGTTGCCAATCATGCTCAAAGCCATCCGCTAATTGAAGGATGCATTCCGATCGACACCTAAGAAATCTCTAGTCTCTCCTCCAAGGTCATCCTTGAATAAGCTATCCAAGAATGGAATGGTGGAAGCACCAACTTGTGACGCCTTCAGCAGCAATGCTGTTGCCGATGTATCCGGTCCCAGTGCTGGGTGATGCTCGAGAGCGCTGAAGAGGTAGGGTAAGCTCCCATGGGCGATAACATTAGCCCCTTTGACTCTGCTCGTGAATGATAATGAGGTGCTTGTTTTGGTTCCCATGCTTGATGACGAGAATATATCACCATGGTTATTACTGTTACCAACCCAACTCAAGTGACCTTCAGGTCGTTGCAAATTTGAGCATGAGCTGTAGAGATCACCATTAAAGACTGGCGTACTCATTCCATGAGACTCCCCTTGCTGGACCTGCCGATCTACTATTACTTGATCACCATTATTGGCGTTGATGAAGCTTGTTGGCTTCAGATCCATGTTGCTGGTAATATTGTTGAACGCTGCAGCTGAAACTCTCGCGGTTTCCTCAGCCAAGGCATCGCAAAATGCCCTGTGAGTGATGAAACTGTATCTCCTGTTAATTGAAAAACAAAACAATGAAAAATTAACATATTAGCCTTCACGATTTTGCGTTTACTGAATGCGTTGATTTCTGCACCTGGAGAAGAGAGTGCCGCAGTCGCAGCGGTACTCCCTGGTGCCGCAGGTCTTGACGTGGGCCTTCCAGTCCGACTGCACCGCATACTTCTTAGCGCACCTGTCGCACTTCCACCGCTTCTCGCCGTGCTTCCGGCAGAAGTGCTTCTTGATGCCGGTGAGGTCGCCGAGGGCGCGCGTGGGGTTGTGATGGACGCAGGTCGCCTCCGGGCACACGTACACTCGCTTCCGCGACTCCTTGCCGCTGCGCTGCCGGAGCTTCCACGGAAGGTTATGGCCGCGCCGGTGGAGTTGCAGGTTCTGGTCGCGTTGGAACCCCTTGCCGCAGATTTCGCACACGAAGCGGTTGCTCGCTAACAGTGTTCTGGGAGACAGAGCAATCACCTCCGCTTCAGGATCTGTGCGTTAGCCAACGGATTGATAGGTTAATTAATCAGGCAGAGTTAAGATTGAGATTTTTTTTCCTAATTAGAATTATGATCGATTTGAGAGTGTTGGTTCGATGAATTTCTTGCCTGGTGTTCCGGGGAGATTCCGCTTCTTCTTCGTAGGGCGTGGATTGTCATTGGAGGAGTGGCTGAAGGTTTTGGAGATGGCTTCCGTTCCAAACATTTGTGAGTCTTCTTTTGCGTTCCTGAAGAGATTTTGGAATTGCTTGAAATTAAATGGGAGGAGAAAGCTTGCAGAGGTAATCATGCATATAATGGGAATGAATATATATATACATAGCAGGGATGCTCTTCCATGCTCGGTAGGAAATATTTCAGTAGGCCACCTGAATTTCACCCATTTTTTAGTATTTGCCCTCTGTATTAAATATTATGTAATTGAGGGGTGCACATGGAAAAATATTACGCTAGTGACAACGCAATGTGGGATCAAAAGTTTTGTTCCTAATAACTTTGCTAATTAATTGGAATGATTCACCCATAATTTGGTGTTCCCCCTTTAATTTGCTGTCTGAAAATTGCATGGACTCAATCTTGTACTGAAGATCTCGTGTGGGACTTGATGTGCAGCATTACGAAAAGATTTAACCGAAAGCCGACAGCACCTCCACCCCTAAAAAGAAAAGTTTAAACAATATTCAAATATCAAATATGTTAAAAAGCTAAAAGGAGATTTTTAAATGTTTAAATTGAGAATTCATTTATCATAATCTTCTACTGGTTTTTATATTTATCATAACATCTAGAATCTTTTAAATGTATCACAACAAATTTATGTTTTATTATCGAGCTATTATTTTTTATGCTGAGAGGAATTAAGGACTCGACCAATATCTCTAACTACATCATCAGTCACCATACCACAACATTGGAAGACTGGTAAAAAATTCAAGATAAAAATTTCAACAAATTAAGAAGGAACACTTGCGGCCTTATTCCAAACATTTCAGTTATCTAAGCTAACGATCACTAATCAACAACAACAAAAAAAAAATCGAATAAATAATAGAATTAGCTAGTAAAAGTTGGGCGAAGGATCCAAACATTTTGCACTCGTTGATTACGTGTTTCATTTCAATGTTCATAATGCATGTAGATCTCAAAAATTAGCTGATGCATGAGAGAGATCGCTAGCTAGATCTGAATTGTTAAGAGGACGAAGAGAGACAGTGCGTGCATGGCAAACATACATAGACAAATATTCTTTTTTGCTGTCTTCATGCTATTGTGATATCGTGTTCGTGTCTACACATTTTGGAAACTTTGTGCTTATTTTATTTATTTAATTTGCTTTTATGAACCTTCAAGGTAGTAAGTGGCAACCACATGTGTGAGCTATTAAACTAATGCATTCTCTTAAACAGGCATTGCATGTCTTTGAACCAAAAGGAAGAAATAAAAAAGAACTATGTCCCTGACCGACGGGTTCGTCCCGTAATAATCCTCGCCTTGGGCCTTTCATTAAGCTAGTTTAATCGATACATGCATGCTTAAAAGAATATTAAAAGCAAAATAGAAAGCTAAGAATAATTGGAAAAGAGAAGAAGACTTAGTTAGATACTTGAGTGAATTTTTGGAAGTGTGGGAAGTCGTCTGCTCGTGAGCTGACTTTAGTCCAATGGTTGAAAAATTACATTGGATTCTGGATTTTGATGTCCTAGCTTTGCCTTGAAGGTCTGTTTACTAGTCTCGCAGTTTGGATTCTAGTGTTTGGAGTCATACAAGCTCTAGCATATTCTCTATGTCTGCCCTCGCATTGTTAGCTCCAACTTTCCACATCCTTTCCAACACTTGGTCCTTTTTCAACACCCAAAGTTAAGTAATTACTGTATTCCAAAAATAAAGAAACAATGAAAAAAAGAAAGAAAGGAAAACCTTCCAATGAGTACTAATTAATTGAGGATAAGGGACTCGAGAGGAGAAAACAGGGATATGTGGTTTGGGAAAAGAGAAACTTTGTCACCAAGAGTATGTTTGTTTCTTTTGGATTGATTTGGTTTTGGGAGAAGAAAATCAACTTGCACCGATAGAACCATGCGTGTGTATATTTAATTTAAATCTTAATCTCAGGTTTCATATAATGAATTGGCCTACCGATCCTTGCCTCTTGCTATTTCGCTTTGCTAATATCAATCCTCTAGGCCGATGACCCATTAGCCAATGAAGCGAGAGGTCTTTGGTCGTAATTAATTAGCTTAGTCTCTGTGCCTCTTCCATGCCTAATGTAAACTTAGAAAATATCTTTAATTTTTTGAAGTATCAAAATTTATTTTAAAAATACAGTGACATATACTCGCTCATTATTTTTTTTTAAAATACGATAATAATGATCACTGACCGTTTGATGATGTTGAAGTGCAATCGTTTCAAAATGACTAACCAAATAATGTTTTGGGGTTCATAGCTAGTAAAAAGCATCCCAAGGAACGTAACTTCGTTCCAGCAAAAGTAGAATGAATTATTCTATGTGAACATCATATTAACTGATTATCTCTATCAGTGGAATATAAACGGAACCGTTTCAGTGTATCCAACATCCCAAAGGATCGATCTTCATTTGAAGAAAAACCCGTAAATATATTGTACAATGAATTACTCTATATATGTTGTTTAGATCGGTTAGGTACATTTCTAAAGAAATGTTATTCATTTGATTGAAATCAATTATAATAGATAGTTTTTATTGTCATTACTTAGTTTTATTTTCACCGACTCCGTCACCGGCTGCATCCATAGCAGTCTGCTCGTCATTGACGACCCCGCTCCGTTGCCGCCGTTCGTGCGTATGAACAAACTCAAGCCTGTTGACCTCGTGCATGTGCGCAGGTACATTTTATGAAGTCGATCGTGTTCGTGGCAGTAGGAATTGAGGGACCGCAACGATGTTGCTTCTATACCCGATCCAGTCGGTCAGCATGGCATAGGTCACTACCTACGCATGGTGGGCGGTGCCGTCCCACTTAAGCATTGACGCATTCTTTAATGTTCCATGGTTCATATTTCGTTTTCAATTTCTTCTTCTTTTTTTTTAAATGAATATTTCTCTATATTTTTTGTAATTATTTTCTAATGTATATATTGGCATTAGGCTGTTTGCATTATTTATAATTCTGTCATGCGTTTTTTTTTCCTTTAAAGATTATATATATAGATATGCCATTTATGTTGGAATTGTTTTTATTTTTTTATTTTCAGATTTTTGCTATAAGTTTTGGTATGAGAAACACAAACTATCAATTTAAATGAAAATTTTAGGAAAAAATATTATATTAAAATGATGATTTCAAATCGTATTACAATTATATTATTCTTAATATTTTATTTAGTTTCTATTTTATGTGACTGCTAATGATCAAATATTCTTTAGGATTAGATAAAGTTAATTGTCTAAATATTTGCACTAACAAATAACAATTCAAAAATAAAGGAAAGGAGAGCAAGATACTTCTTGTGTTTGCATCCAACTTGGGCTATTTATCCTTATTGAAAATTGTGATTCTTCCTTGATCAAAAGTTACAATTTTTCCCTTTCTTCATTTTCATTATTTAAAATATCCAACAATCCCCTATCATTTTCAATGAAAATGCTTTATTCATGGATTACAAAATACATTTTGATAATTTATGCATTAACAATAGTATCTTTCGATTGAACCACCATCTTAGTAATAATTTCTTATAACTTGTAAAACCATTTTAGTAGCTAAGCTTTGAACCAAAGGTTTACGTAACAAGTCACATAAATTATCACACAAATTCACTTTTTTCCATTTATTATAACCAACATACACTTTGTGTTATACCATAATCCTTTCATAAATGTGTCAAAATTTAAGTCAAAAACTTTATGAATAATTAAATCATGCATTCATATATTGGCAAACTCTGAAATGTCCTCGTTATTTGTGACATTTTCTGTGACTTGTTAAGAACACTAAGTTCATCCTCATTTTACTAGCCGAAAAATAAACACTCATCATTTATATAATGTTACGTTCCAACCTTTAAACAATGTATTTTTCACTATATTGAATCCAAGACTATGCAATATGACAATGTTGGATCGAGGTTTTTATTGTTGAAGGTCTATTTTATGGACTTCAACCCCATCTCAATGGAGTTTCTTTCAACTATATCTCTAGTTAATCATTTTGTCAAAGGATCAGTTAAATTGTCATTGGACTTAATATAGTTTATGGTTATGACTCTATTTTTTATTAAGTCTCTAATCATATTATGTCTCACTCCAACATGTCTTGATTTGCCATTATAAATTTTACAATAAGCTTTGGCAATCATACTTGTACTATCACAATGGATAGAAACAAGAAAGATAGACTTTAGCCACAGAGGTATCTCATACAATAAGTTTCTTAGTCATTTGACTTCCTTGCTAGCTACAGTTAAAGCTACAAACTCAACTGTCATATTGGAGTCTGTTATACAAGTTTGTTTCTTGGATACCCCAGAAACAACTCCATCACCTAAAATAAAGATCCAATCACTTATTAAAGAGTGATCATCTTTATTTGTTATCCAACTCATATCCGAGTAACCTTCAAGCACTAAAGGATCTCCCTTATAACTTATATTATAATTTATGGTGCTTTTGAGATATCTCAAAATTCGCATAACACCTAGCCAAATTTGTCTGCTAGGGTTACTTATATATCTACTCAACACCCCTACTGCATAAACAATATCCTGGCGTGTACAAGTCATGACATACGTCAAACTATTTATCACTTGTGAATATTCCAATTGTGATATCGTCGAACCCTCATTTTTAACACAGTCAATTTTAGAGTGCAAGGGAGTTGAGGTTAGCTTACAATCATAATGATTGAACCTTTTGAGAACCTTCTCAATGTAATGATTCTATTTTAATTTTATAACTAAGATGACATCAACCTCTCTCATATCTTTCATATCAAACTTGCTTGATGACAACTTTTTGATTTCTAAGACTTGTTTTAAGTTTAAACCAAATATCAACATGACATCCACATGTAAACATATTATGCCACCTTTGTCATTTGAATACTTGCTATATAAGCATTTATCTGATTTATTGACCTTGAATCCATTAGCAAATATTGCTTGATCAAATTTTTGATGTCATTGCTTTGGAGCTTGTTTAAGTCCATATAAAGACTTTACATGCTTGCACACTTTATGCTCTTGTCCAGGTGCTACAAACTCTTCGTGTTGTTTCATGTATACTTCTTCATCTAACTCAACATTTAAGAATGTAGTCTTAACATCCATTTAGTGAATCACCTATTTTTGGATTAATACAATTGCAAGTAGTACCCTTATGGTGGCTATCCTTGCAACCGGTGAATATGTATCAAAATAATTATGGCTTTGTTTTTTATTATAGCATTTGGATACTAATCTAATCTTATATTTGTTACAGTTCAATCGATTTTTAGTTTATTTTTGAAAATTCATTTACAAGCCACTGGCTTTGAATCGGGAAGCAAATCTACTAGAACCCAAGTATTGTTTGACAATATTGAGTTCATTTCATCGTTGATTGCCTCTTTTCAAAATGATGTATCTTGCGATTTTACAGCTTCATCATATGTTTTAGGATCATCTTCTGTATTAAAACATAATGTTATTTTGTTACTTAATATACTTCTTGTTCCTTCAACAAGATAAGTAACAAAATCTGGATCAAATGATTTGATATTCCTTAATCTTTTGCTTCTTCTTAGCTCAATGACCTCATTTTTGTCATTTGAGTTAGCAACATCATCATTTCTCAAGTTATTATTTATGTTCTTGGAAATGGAACTAAATCTTTATTCATCAAAGATTGCATATCTTAATTCTATAATCGTATTGATTCTTATAGAATCATTGTGCCCAATTACCATGAATCTATAAGCTTTGCTATTTTGTGCATACTTATAAAGATGCATTCCATATCTTTTTCTTCTAATTTTCTCTTTTTTACTCTACATTCCCACACTCTTAAGTGTCTGAGATTTACTTCTTTTATGCCAAAATTCATAAGAGGTTATTAAACTTCTTTTATTTGGTAATCTATTTACTATATAACAAGCTGTAAATACAATTTCACCCCAAAAATCTTGACTAAGATTTGCATTAGTCATCATAGAATTAACTATTTCCATTATCACCTTATTTTCCTTTCAACCACACCATTTTGTTATAGTGTATAAGGTGCAATCAACTCGTGTTTGATACTAGTTGATTCAAAGAACTTTTTATCATAATATTCTCCACCTCTAGCAATCCTTAGACATTTTATAGAGATGTTATTTGCCAGTTTAACTTTTTGTTTATAAGACTTAAACATTTGCAAGGTTTAATCCTTAAAATGCAATAAAAACACTTTACAAAATCTTGTGCAATCATCTATAAAAGTCACAAAATATTTGCTTCCTCCCAAAGTTGTAGTTGCATGCAAATCACATAAGTCACTATGCACTAATTCTAACTTATTGATTTTTCTTTCAATTCATGAAAAAGACATTCTTGTTATTTTATTTAATATGCAAATGTTGCATTTTCCATCATCTTTTTGTGCACATTTTGGTAAAAGGTCTAACTTTATCATGTCATATATTTTTTTATAATGAACATGACCTAGTTTAGAATATCACAAAATAGTTGAAGAATAACTTAATCAAGTAAACAAAAGATGCATTCTTATTGATAAACATAACAATGAGCTTAAACATATCATTACAAAGATAGTCATTTCTAACAAACATCCCTCCCTTGGAAAGTACAAACTTATCAACCTCAAAAATTAGTTTGAACCCAAATTTGTTCAAAAGATTATCCGACACAAGATTTTTTTTAACTTGGGAACAAATAACACATTGGTTAAAGTTACAACTCTTTAGAAGTGAATTTTATATCAATCTTCCCTATGCCTTTGATGAGTGTCATTGAGGAGTTTCTCACGTAGATAATAGAGTTTGGATCTTCAATTTCCCTTAATAACTCAAAGAAGCCTTTGTTCTTACATATGTGTCGGGTGGCTCTCGAGTCCACCCACTAGGTGAATTTTTCATCAACCATATTGATTTCAAAAATCATGGCTACAAGCGTCTTCTCATTATTGCCTTTGTTGTTTGGAGCATTTCTATTTTTCATAAGAAGTCGATACTTATACTTGTAATGTCCCTCATTTCTTGTAATGATAGTACTTGTCTTTCTTCTTTTTGTTCTTATCATTGTCCTTGCTATGAAAAGTCCTTTTCTTGGACTTTTTTTCTTGGTCCACCTCAATGACATTCACTTTGATGGTTGACTCTTTGTTTTTTCATTCTCTTTTGATTGAGGGCTACTTTCTTGCATTCTTAACTCTTCTTCAACACGGAGAGAATTAGCTAGACTTTCAAGCGAGATCTTTTCCTTTTTATGTTTGAGATCTCTCTTGAAATCTTTCCAAGATGAAGGGAGTTTCTCAATGAGAGCACTAATAATTATAGTTTCATCCATAAGTATATTATGTTTAGAAAAGTGATTGAGCATTCTTTCTAGTTTAGAAAATTATTGCATGATGGGTCTATTGTCCATCATTTTATAGTTAAAGAAAGTAGAGACTAAAAATTTCTTACTTGTAAAATCTTTCCTCATATACCTTGCCTCTAATTTCTCCCATAATTCCTTGACGGGGTGGCACTGTGTGGTAGATATCGGAGAGTTTGTCACACGTAACATTTAAAATGTGCCTTCGACATATCTCGTCATCTGTCTCCCACTTTTGCTTGGCCCGATGTTCATCTAACTTCTCCTCCTCCCCTTCATGCATCGGTTTGGGTGTGTTGAGCACGTAGACCACCTTGAGAGCCACCAAGAGGAAGTGGACTCTTTGCTTCCAGTGGGTAAAGTTTTCGCCATCAAACTTATTAAGTTTAACAATAGTAGAGGCGAGGTCTTTTACTGCACTAGTCATGTAGTTGGTGGGGAAAAAGCCTTAAGAATGTTGATATCAAAAACACAAACAACCAACTCAAATGGAAACTTTAGGAAAGAAAATATTGTGTTAGAATGATGACTTCAAATTGTATTACAAACACTATCTTTAAGACTTTATTTGATCTCTATTTTGTACAACTACTAATGACCATATCCTTTAGGATTATATGAAGTTAATTATCTAAATGTTCGCACTAACAAATAACAATTTAAAATCAACGGAAATGAGAGTAAGATACTTCTTGTATTTGCATCTAACTTGGTCTATTTATTTTTATTGGAAGTTGTGTCTCCTAGATAAAAAATTATGATTTTTTCTTGAGAATTTCTTCATTTTTATTATTTTAAATATTCAACAATAAAAAAGTCTGTGTTAAGAGCTTCCTTAGTAAAATTCTTCTTGGATGTAAAATTTTATGAATTGTTTTATGACGAAGAGATGTTTTCATAAATGATTTCCATGTACATATATACAATTAATTGTTAAACTCTGTGTCATGCAATAACCAAGTTATTCTTATTATCAGCTCAATTGCCCTAGCTCTAAAACTTTGCGCCCCCTCAACTATGTGCTCTATATTTTTTAATTTCAAATCTTCAATAAATTTTAAAGGCAATCAAATACAGATGTTCTTAGGGGTGCGCTTTATAAATTAAGACGACTTTAATTTGAAGAATTTGCATCACATTTTTTCCTGTTCTTATCTTGCAACCACTTAGAGAGTTACGTTCTTCTTGCAACCATCGACAAATTTATAACGATTATCAAATTTTAATTTGCTAGAATAAGTGCTATATTTTGTCATTTATGACTTATGAGGATTGGCAATTTTTGATTTTCCAATTAGATTGACTATGAAGAGGGTACCATTTAAATTCTAAGATAAAACTATCACGAAGGATGGATGACATCAGCGTGTTGGAGGAGACGAAAATATTCATTCAATGACTTTCGCAGCTTCATCACACGGGTTTTCCACCGTTCGCAATAAAATTAAACATGCGACTTAATTAGTGATGAACAAAATATTAATTAAATCGAAATAATTGATTCGAGTAATTAAATAATTTGATTATTTAAAAAAAAATATTAATTTTTTCGGTTTAAATTTTGAAATTTCAAATTTGATTAAATTAACTGACTATTATATTATAAACAATCAACTGTTATATTTAATGGAACAACATGCAACCGTATAATTCGGTTGATAAATTAAATTGATTCGAGTATTTAATTAATATCAACTAATAAAAAATTCAATTAATTCAATAGTCGATCAAATTTTTCACGAGTGCTGGCCTTTTAAAAATCTCTATTGAATTTGATTTTAATTGCAGCATCTGCTGGCTAGCTGTTCTGATGACAACGAAGGCTTCAAACAAAGGAACCGACGAGGTTACTAGCAACAGCAAGGGAATCCCCGACACTCCTATTGCTCTCGAGTCTCACCATCAACAAGAGTGGTCGATCTGCCTGGTGCCATCCGCGTCCCTGTTCGTCGCCAGCCTGAAAACATTTATTACGTACGAGTTAATTAATTAAATATCAACAATCATAATGAAATGCATTAATACGTCTGATATATGAGGCAGCAGTCGATAATCCTTGACGACGTTCTCTCAGCTACTGTGGATTTTCTTACTTGGCGAGTCGATTTAATTGGATGTCCCAAACGGAGGACTCGATCGCGCGTCCTGGGAAAGAACTCCCGGCGTCACCACAGCCGAAACTGTACTCGATCTGGATGGGCTGCTGGAGAAAGTTACTGCTGACAACTTTAGCGTTCGTCCTGCCTACGCCTGCATCAGAAATATATAGTATTAATTGTCAATGAGTCTTACTCACAAGCTCGTCATGAGGGGATGAGGGTACCATTTGCAATTCGGAAGATCGACAAGGCAGTAGCAAGTAGCAGGTATACGTACGTATTGCCGCCGTTCTGGCTTCAAAATCGAAGTAGATCCAAGCTGCCTGCATCTCATGCAATTTTCCCACTATATATTGTGACGAAAATTAATGATAATTAAGCTGAATTAAACGTTTCCGAACTGGCATGGGGCAAATGCCTCTGAATCTATCGATTGTTGCCAGGCCATGAGGGCGCATTTTAAGTGCATCGAAGGGATCACCACGATCCCGACTAGTCGTTCCTTGAGGACTTGTTAGTGAACGGCATTGGCGAGAAAGGCAGATTTTCTCACTTTTTTCCCCCAAGGAATTGCCTACCGATCGAAGGTTCGTCTAGCAATGCGATATTTTTTGTGAAACAAGTCGACGTTTTAGAAGAATTCAAAGGTCTTGGACTCTCAAACTTCCTTCATTCCCGGGCAAGCATTCGAAAACTTTCTTAAGGGACAGTTGAAGGATCTTCATGATATTCCTTTTAGAATAATACTAACGGACACTACAAAAATATATTGATTTTGCGATAAATTCTATAAAAATTCATTACAAAATAATTGGCGTCTTCCACCAGTCGACTGATGGTCCAGAATTTAACAATGAAAATAACTTTCATCGTAAAAATTTACAATGAAAATTATTTTCGTCGTCAAATTCTAGACCATCAATCGACTGTCTATGTGTATCAGTCAACTGTTGTTGGATCAGTCGACTAAAAAACGTTCCGCGCCTTGTTATAGTACCACTAGTTGATGACGACATTTTCCACCCATCCATTCCACTAGATTAAGTATCAGTCGATTGATGAAAATTGTCAATCGACTGGTGATATTGTAGTAGAACACAAAATATTTTTTAATCGATTGGCCAGTCGACTGGTAAATAGCAGGCCGCTTTTATCGTGGTTCCGTTATAAATTAATTACCAAATCCCCCTCTACGCTAATATAGCATAGTGAATTGTTTGCATCGTCTTTCACGTGAATCTAATGATTGGACGTTTGTTTCTAAACAATAGCAAAAATTGAGGGTTCCTACAATCTATCAAGGCAATTATTTGAAAGCTAAACTAACCTACATAAGCAATTCAACTATGCACTGTATTGTCACTATATGATACAATTATTAATCAATTATAATTAATGGACATGACAAATAACCATACAAAAAATCAAGCTAATGAACAATTAAGCTAAGTTTGCAATTAACCAACAATAATCAGCAATAACCAGTTGAATTCATGAACTATAAATTAAACTCCAAGATAAAAATTAATTGACAATCCACAACACCCGGAGAAGGAACCACCCTTCTCGGCGGACAATGGCGACGCTGAACAATCTTCCTAGTGACTGTTGATGAGGCGAATCCCTTCCCAGAAAATTCCTTTGGCAAGGGTTGAACGGAGATGAGGACTGCCCTACTCCGACGTTGGAATGAAAGGAGCTGCCACTAGGTACCATCAGCTGCCGAAAGGATTGAAGCTGGAGCAGTGGGTGTCAGATGCTCTTCACTAATGCCGGAGTGAAGAAGCTGCCAGAATTGGAGAATAGATGCTGTTGGAGCTAGAAAATAGATGTCGCTGAACCACTGACAATTGGAAAATGGTCTCAGCCTTCCGAACCATATCCAACTGAGGCGCGTCTCAGCTCCAGTGGCTAGGTGTTGTGAAGCTCCCGGTGAAGATGAACAAACCACGCTGCCCACTGTGAACTTACCGTTGTAAAGGATCGTCAAGCTTGCCGACGACAGAGGGGAGAGTGCTATGCCGAAGAGAACTTCGGCTGGATGGGAGAGGATGGCCGCCGCTGAAGCTAGTTGCCCGAAGCTCGTTGCCGCACATTGTGAAGATCACCATGCTCGATTGCGCGATTTGGGGAAGAAAACCACGCGGCGCTGTTGTTTCTGTGTGCGGAGAAAAGAGTCATTTAAGTTGCTTGACAATCTCCGTCCAATCTCTTTGCCCATCAAATCCCAACCATTGATTAAAGCTAGGGTTTAATTCCTTAATCAACCATTTGATTAACTAGGGATGATCCATCCAACGGTTGTGATCGCTTCAAATATGGATGGATGGCTCCAATCGCTCCATTTTTGCTCTTTTTGTGTTTCCTACAAGATCGCATTTAAACTTATGAGAAATAATTCTGAAATTATAGAAATTACACAATTAATCTTAAATAACTCCAATATGTGAAACATGTTGAATAACAATAATTACCCACATAAAAGAGCCTAACATGTCCAATCCATAAGTCAAAACAGCACAATAAAATGAAGTTATCAAATTCTCCCAGACTTATTTTTGCGCGTCCCGAGCAATAATGGAAATAAAGAAAATAACTAACTCATTCCCCAAATAATACCCAGATCAATAGTTCAAATATAGAAAAAAAATAGTTACTTAGGATCACCAAATCGATATGGATTCAAGGTATTCACAAATCCTACTCCTATAACAGTCAACATGTATAATGATTTCCAATCAAATCAAATAGACTAAGCCTGATACAAAACCTTCCAAGGTGGATAAATGCACTGATGCTCACATAATAAATGTAGAAGTTGAGCGTATTCAAAATAACATGTAATCTTGCACTATCATATGCTTGCTTATTAGCTACTTCTCCACTGCTATTAATACATCTCATACATGAATCAAAAGGATTTATCAAGAATCAGAATGAGATCACAAATATAATGCAGATGAATCACAAAAAGAGGTATAAGACAAAGTTACAATGAACAAGGAACAATAGGAGATTTGGAAGAATAAACCTGATGAGTTGCAATAGTGGTGTGACCGTGTGAAGGAAGATATTTCCGTTAATGATCCAAGAAAATATCCCTCAATAGCATATATAATCCATTCCAATGAGCCACAACCTTAGCCATTGCTCAGTAAGAATGCTAAGTGACACCAACAATATGGGATGAGATTAGAACATTTGAAAACTTTAGAATTGGATCTTCAGGATCAACTAGCTCTGTCCAAATTACAATCAAAACAAAAAAATGTAGCTTCTCAACAAAGCACATTGCAATTTTTTAATGAATACAGATGTATTCGTACAAATTCACAAATAGATGTGAATAAATACACGACTAACTACAACTCCAACATCAATGAATAAACTAAACTATATCAAAATAGGCTACAGAACATCGAAGCCAAACAAATAGTTCAAAAAGTCCAATTCAACAACCTGATCGCTAAAACCAACATTGCGTGACATGACAATACTCCATCGAGATCTAACTGTTGCCATTGATGTGACATGAAATCCTTCTTTCCACTTCTAGCTTATCCATTTGTAGGGGAAAGATTCACTTACTTTGTAAGATTGTTGCATGTATTGGGTGCCCTTTGACATCACCACAAGAAAATTCCCATTGGTAGCTCCAGCAAGCGAGGTAATATAGTAGTTTCCCTCCCATTGGTCCATGATCCATTCCTTGTGAAGGAAGAATGGTGACAACTTATAGACTTGAGATGTGAATCCAATTCCCACATCCATAATAAGGGCCCACAAATTGGAGCACGATGCAACAAAACTAATAAGCAGACCATCCTCATTTCCTCTCTCTATATGTTGTGCCAAGCGAGCATCAACCATATTATAGCGGTACCTTTGCTTCATTGGTTGCCTGGAATTATATATAGAAATCCACTGTAGTAGGTACACCTAGACGAATCTTCTTCCTTTGTTGGCTTCCTTCTTCCTCAGTAGTTAATCTACTACGTTTTTGACCACCTTTGTAGCCCCATTAGTGTTGATTGGTTTGAATGCTGGTGGCCCAATCAAACTATCAAATAGAGAGATAAGTTTAGAACAGTTTGGATCTTCATCAAATTTCATATTAACCATAATCTCCAAAAATTGCTTGAATGGTGGAGGGCAAAAGCCACATAGCACATCAAGTGGCGTTGACATCTTTTTCTTGCAAACTAAAAATGACTTATTATCACCCTGATATCCTTGGCAATCTACCACGATGAAGGAAAATTAGTGTATATGCAAGAGACTCAAGATTATCCCTCCTGCTTGCGGTTCTCCCAAGACGTGCATGAACACTGGTGTATCTAACAGTTCTCCCGAACATATCTGGACGTTGGTCATATTCAACATGATCAATATTGCTTGCATATTTCCATTTTGTGGCTAATCCAAGATTGACAAGAAATAACTTCTTTTCTTGAGAAGAAGATGGCTGGCCAAGCAGAAAATTTTCAGGTTTAACATCTCCATGTACATATCCTTTTGCATGCATCTTCTCAAGGATTGATATGGACTCAACAACAATACAAGCAACCATTTCTGACGTCATTGTTTGATTAGAAGAATTCCAAGCATCCCACAAGCTAGGACCTAGCATGTCCATTACCATCACGTAGTAATCACCTTGATGACTTTTATAACGTACCTTAGAAACTCCATAACAACCACCCAAGCACTGTAGACTTTCCATTCATGAGGAGGACCGTAGCTACAACCTTTGCTATTCCTATGCTCAATTTTAAGGGCAACCTCCAATGCACTTTGTATCGTGGAATTCAGTGTGTCAGCACCAAAAGTGACAATTCCTTTGGTTTTAGTATCTATGGGAAGAAAAGTTGAATTTGAATAAGCCTCATTGGTAAAGAATGATTTACTCACTGGAAATGAGCTAGCTTCTGATTCTTCCTCTATTGAATTCAAACTTTATATTTTTAATGAGTGCACTTCCATACCCAATCTCAAAATAACCAAAAGGGGTAATGCTGCTGTTAAGTAGCTCATCTTCTGAGGTTCTCAACAGACTAGATGTTTGTTGTTCGTGCCATATGGAATATAATTCTTTGTCAATTTTTCAACAAAAAGCTTGGGGTGAGTAACAAATGTCTTCTTAGAAGGCACCAAAGAATCACAACCATTTGACTGCATTGAACCCAAGTTTATCATCAACACAATAACCTATAAAAACTGTCTTCCATGTCGTGTTTCCACCAAAATAATGTAACTCTTCCCCCACACTTAAATTGTCCATCTCAGACATTGTAACTCATCAAACTATTCCTCCAACATTGAAAACAATAGATATGGGAAAGATAATCTACAAAGATAACAAAGACAATAGATAATAAATGAAAAGATATGACAAGTAAGACATCAAATCATGGAAGTATAAAGTTAATTAGACAAGCAAACAAAGTAAGGGAAAGAACCAAGAATGAAATCCTTCATCATATCATGCAACTAAATTTAATTTTACTGTAGTTTCGAAAAGAATCAAAGTAAGTTCTAGAGCAATAAGAATCACAAGTGTTATCACACAAAAGTAGATAAATGATAAGAATGACATATAACCTCACTAGGTGAATAAAATATCAAGCTTAGTCTATCAATGAAAAGTTCACCATCATAACAAGTAACTGCATACAAGTGAAGTCTCCCATTATACACAAAAATTCACAATTCGATGATCAAACTTAACTAATTTTTATCACCTTTGAAATGATACTAAGGCATGCATAGGGAATATTATTTAAACTCAATAAAAACCAAATTCAACCTAGATAAACAGGTGATCAAACACTCAAACAAAGCAAGTTATTTCAAAACATGAAAGGAAGGAAATAAATACAGTAAACAAAAGAACACAATCCCCTTCAAGTCAGAGAAGAAGCATCATCAAGGTCCACCTCATCTACTGTAGCTCCTCTAATCTCCTTGTGAAATATCTTGAGATGTTGTCCATTCACTCTGAAGATTTTCCCTATAGAAGTTTCATGCACCTCAACAACATCATAGGGAAACATATTAGTAACAAAAAAAGAACTGTCCCATCTGGATTTCAACTTACCTCTCATCAATCTGAGATGAGAATGATACAACAATACTCTATCATTAATATGGAACTCCTTTCTCAAAATTTTTTTGTTATGAAAATTCTTAGTCTTCTCTTTGTAAATGCGGGAGTTCTCATAGGCTTCTAATTGAATCTCCTCAAGTTCCTGAAGTTGAAGTTTTTTTTCTCTCCGAGCTCTATCAGTATCTATGTTGCAAGCTTTCACCGCCTAATAAACCCTATGCTCAATCTCCACTAGTGAGTGACAAGCTTTGCCATAAATAATCCTGTATGGGGACATGCCTATGAGAGTCTCATAGGCAGTCTTGTAAGCCCACAGAGCATCCTCAAGCCTCTTGCTCCAATCTTTCCTGTCTGACCCAATTGTCTTCTCCAGTATAGATTTGATCTCTCTGTTCGACACTTCAGCTTGCCCATTTGTCTGAGGGTGGTAAGGAGTAGAAATTTTGTGCAACACCCCAAACTTGCTTAACATGGCTTCCATGTATCTATTGCAAAAATGAGACCCCTGATTGTTGATGATCGTGCTGGGTACTCTAAATCTGCAAAATATGTGAGACCTAATAAAATTCACATCAACTGGAGAATCATCAGTTCTGGTGGGATGACCTCCACCAATTTGGAAACATAATCAACTGCCAATAAAACATATGAAAATCCAAAAGATATAATAAATGGACCCATAAAATCAATACCCAAACATAAAAATCTCATAGAATAGCATAGATTGATGAGACATTTCATTTCTAAGTCCTATGTTTCATGTTCGTTGACACCGCTCACCAGATTTATAAAATTTATAGGCATCATGAAACAAAGTGGGCCATCTTTTTCTTGCAAACTAAAAATGACTTATTATCACCCTAATATCCTTGCCATGACAATCTACCATGATGAAGGAAAATTAGCCTATATGCAAGAGACTCAAGATCATCCCTCCTGTTTGCGATTCTCCCAAGATGTGGATGGACATTGCATATCTAATAATTCCCCTGAATATATTTGGACATTGATCATATTCAACATGATCAATATTGCTTGCATCTTTCCATTTTGTGGCTAATCCAAGATCGACAAGAAATAACTTCTTTTCTTGAGAGGAAGATGGCTGGCCAAGCAGAAAATTTTCAGGTTTAACATCTCCATGTACATATCCTTTTGCACGCATCTTCTCTAGGATTGAAATTGACTCAACAATAATATAAGCAACCATTTCTGATGTCATTGTTTGATCAGAAGAATTCCAAGCATCCCACAAGCTAGACCTGACAACCTCCAATGCACCTTGTATTGTGGAATTCAGTGTCTTAGCACCAGAAGTGACAATTCCTTTAGTTTTAGTATCTATGGGGAGAAAAGCTGAACCATCAATCTACTAGAGCGCACATTTAAGAGCTAAGTTACCACGCCGAGATAAGAATTTCAGATAAGTAGGACTAGATCTAGATCTAGGTCTAGATCTAGATGAAATGGACTATTTCAAGGGCCTAGGAAGGTCTATAAAAGAAGGGTTGGACACAAACCCTAGTATCAATAATTTGAATTACGCTCAAGTGCTCTTGCTCTCAAAACTTCGTGTTACAATGCCACAACTCTGACCGGGCTTCATTATTAAGTTACTTTGTTGGTATATCTTAGCTCTTATTATTTATCGTGTACTTAATCTCCAAAAGGAGTGGTAAAGTTGTTACTGGTTCCTTTATTTTTTTGATTTTCATGTAAAAGGAGTGGTAAGGTTGTTACCGCTTCCTTTTTCTTTTGTAAATTCGCGTCTCTTACCTCTGACGAGGAAGAGATCTTATAGTAGATTGCTCATTGTAAGCGATCAAGGATCGCGGGCCTTAGACTATCAGCTGTAGGTTGTGAAACAAGTAATTAAAAACAACTGTCTTGTTGTCTTGTGCTTTATGTTTTTCCACTGTGATTAATTGTGTTTTATGAAAGAGAAAAAGTTTTAAACACGCTATTCATCCCCCTTCTAGCGTGCTTTCCAATCTAATAATTGGTATCAAAGCGAGGGCGTTCAAATTCGGTGTAACCATCGGTTGAGCAACTTTATTTTTTCTTTCATTTATTTTTTCCCCACACTACTAATCCAAGACTAAGTCTTGGATATTTTTTTTATGTTTATACATGCAAGTATCGGAAGATCATCGACCAAACTAGCCATGGAGGAGCATCTCACAAGGCCTAGAATTGAGGGGGAGAAAGGTAACAATGTGAACTTAAAGTTTAAGTTTCATATTATTTATTTCAAGTGCAGAGGGAGATGACATTACAAAAATAAGTGTCATATTCCTAAGACTCAAATAACACAATCGACGACAAAGGAGACATCAAAACTAAGAGTCCGGAGGAACAAAAAGCACATCATGTACTTCAGGTGTAGGAAGTTTGGACATTACAAGAATCGATATTCAGAGAGAAAGAAAAAGTCCACAAAATTAGGAGATGAGGATAAGATGAGTAACATTAAAAGTTTTGAGAATTTAAGTTTTAAAATATATGATAACTTAGATAAATTGTGTGTCAACTCTAGTATTACAAGTTATAATCAATCTAGCAAATTAGTTGAGTTTAGTTCAAACAATAATGATCAATTAATTAACTCGATTAATAATTTAATTAATAAAAAAATTAAATAATTCAGATTTAATTACTTTAAATAATAAAAATATTATTGAAGAGAATGATCAAATTAATCTGACCTTTGATAAAATTAATCGAGAACTAGATCAAATTTTTAGTCTGGTCAATATTAATCTAGATCAAATTAAGACTAAAACCAATCTAGGAGTTAATCAGATTGATCAAACCCTAGATCAGAATTATCAAACTCAAGATCTGATTAATCAAGATAATTCCGAATTAAAAAAATTCTAATATGAAAAATTCGAATCCCAATTTGAAAAATTCGAATTTAAAAAATTCTAATCCTAATTTAAAAAATTCTAATCCTATTTTGAAAAATACTAATAATCCTATTTTGAAAATTTTAAATTTGAAAAACTCTAATCCCCTTTTGAAAAAGTCTAAATCTAACTTAGTTAAGAATTCAAACTTAATTAATCAAACTAATAAAATTAATTATAATAGAGTACTATTTGATTATACATAAATTAATAATTTAAAAGGTAAACCTTGAACTTTTGAAAATTCAACTACTAAATATATAGACTTGGGTTACAAATTTAAGTTAATAAAAAATCAAGATCCTAAAGTTTGTAAACCTAATTATCATAGAGTACCCAATAACTATGGAATAAATAAAATTCTACCTAAAAAATCAACTATTTTTTTGAATTGATTGAATATGACATGCTCATTCATACATTCATATCACGCTTAATTAATTATTAATTATTATGTCATGTCATGCATACTAGCCTTAAATGAATTATCATAGTACGGTTAGATAGAAAATGGTTAATTAACTTAACAACATGTATCAGGAAGTAGTGAGATGATAGTATGTTAGGAAAACGAAGTCAAGTGTATTCAGGCTAGATAAGGTGTATTTAGCTTGGTGCACTTAGCTAAGTGAAATTGACTGAAGCTATCTCACAACATTCTAAACTAGTTAAACCAGGGTTTGACCCTATAGTGATTTAAGTGTATAATTTTTCAAGTTGGATTTGTCTAAAGAAGTAGCTAGTCATTGTTCCAATCAAAGGTCTTTGTGCCTCGCTACGATCTAGAAGCCCTCTTTCGAAAATATTGACTTAACTAATTAATGGTTAAATCTGAATCTAACCCAAGGTTAATTAATTTTTAAGTCATTAAAATTAATTAAGTAAAATTGAAAGCTTACTAAACCCATAAGGATAACATGCTTTGTTTGTATTGAGACATATAGAATGGATGAGATGATAAGGATAATCAAATTCAAAATATTTTTGAAAATGATTTCAAAATTTACATATAAATAGTTTCTTAAAACTATTTTTTCTATATTTATTAGTTGTCATGTTTGTTTGAAAATTTATACTTTCTTAAAATGATGATTAGTTGATCAATATTAAACTTTTAGATCCTTAGGTCAACTTTAGACACTTATACCCTCTAGACACTTAGGTAAGCCTTCTTTGTGACTAATAAGGATGTCATAAGAGCATGTCAGATTAAAAGAAGGTTTAAATTGGATAATCATTATTTATAGAAACTTTTAAAATCTTATTTTAAAAATTTTGATTTGAAAAATATTGCATTGAAAATTAAAAAAAAAACTTTCAAAAATTTTAGGATACTCTTTATTAATTCGAAATTATTCTTGCAATTTTTTTTTAAAAATAATTTTGAAAATAAGCCTTCAAAATATTCTTGTAAGTCCTTAAAAATAAATTATTTATTTTCTATTATTTAAATTATTTTTTTATTCATTCATATTAAAGGGGGAGAGAAGTCTAAATTAAACAAATATTTTAAAGGAGAAGTTTTCAAAAAGACTTTACTACATGTTAAGTATATAATCTTTTTAAAAGATAAAAGATAAAGTCATTGTTGGTGCAATACCTAAAAAATTTAAAATCACATTGTTTTTTATACCAAAAGGGAGAGAAGACTTAAGGTAGACACATCTTATATTTGTAGCCACCTCTAGTTTGACATAAGACTTATTAGACATTTTATTACTTTGTTTTTGATATATGTCAAAGGAGGAGAGATGTTAAGTTAAGTTAATAAATAAGAATTTTATCAAAATTCACCAAATATTAAAGGAGAGTCTTTTGAAAATATTTGATTAATATATTTATTTCCTTAACTTTGAAGTATGTTATCATAAATAAAAAAGAAGGAGATTATTAGTGCAGGAGCACTAGATAATTAAACCTAAATTTTGATAATAACAAATGTTCAAAGTTAAGTCATATTATGTTTTATATTATGTGTCAAGCTTGCAGGTCTTAGTAAATTTGCAAGATCAGAAGCTAAGTAGAGAAGTCCAACAAGTCAGAGGACTAGGGGTTTGACAAAGATAAGCTTCTTGTGAGTGATGGTAAGGTCGCATCCTCGGTATGAGGACAACCTTAGGTGTCGATCCAACTAAAGGTTCCGGGGGAATACCGAAGTTGAGATTGGACGATCAAAAGACTATCATGATCACTATTATTGTATATCTTTCACTAATCTTGTGATGCAGGTGACTGGATGGAAACACAAGTACAACAATCGACTAGTCCCAATCGACTAGCAAAAGGAGTAGTCGACTGGAGTGTGTGTTTAAGAGCCAAGTTGTCACGTTGAGATAAGAATTTTAGATAAGTAGGATAGATCTAGATCTAGGTCTAGATCTGGACAAAATGGATTGTTTCAAGGGCCTGTGAAGGTCTATAAAAGAAGGGTTTGACACAAACTCTAGCAGCAATGATTTGAATTATGCTCAAGTGCTCTTGCTCTCAAAATTTCATTCTACAATGCCACAGGCACTCCAATCGGGCTTTATCATTTACTTTGTTGCTATATCTTAGCTCTTATTATTTTTCGTGTACTTAATCTTCAAAATGAGCAGTAAGGTTATTATCACCTCCTTTATCTTTTTGATTTCTGTGTACTTAATCTCTAAATGGAGTGGTAAGGTTGTTACTGCTTCCTTTATCTTTTGTAAGCTCGTGTCTTTTACTTCTAATGAGGAAGAGATCTTATAGTTGATTGTCCATCGTAAGCGATCAAGGATTGCGGACCTTAGACTAGTAGTAATTAGGCTGTGAACCAAGTAAAAACAATTTTGTCTTGTTGTCTTGTGCTTTATATTTTTTTCATTGCGATTAATTGTGTTTTATGAAAGAGCAAAAGTTTTAAACACGTTATTCACCCCGCCTCTAGCGTGCTTCCTGTGTTGGGAAACCGGTCCAAATATGATGTTCACAATATCGCGGGCGAATACTTCGCACAACTGCAGCGGAAATAAATAATTATACCGGATCCCACCAGAGATCCATGCAAAACTATATAAATTATTTTATATATTCTAGTCTAGATCTTATCTAGAGGAGGAATATACCTTCGGTGCGTGCCCTTCGCAATCCCGCTTTTCCAAACGCTGTCGGATCTCAATACAGTAAGAGTAACCGTATATCTATGGTATCCACACTGACACCCACACAAGCTTTGGAGTCACGTTGTGCTAGCAACCCCTAGCAAAACACGTCCAAGAACTCCCTTGGAAGAAGAAGGAGAGGAAGGAGGAGATGAGAAAACACTTTCTCTCTTGGCTCTTTTTGCTTGCACGCCCAAACACAAAACCACACACCAGTATTCCACGTGAAACACCAAAAGGCCCTTTTATGCTCAAGCCATCAATGCAATTATCTCCTCATTAAGACATCTCTTAATACCAAGACCCTTGGTATTCTCCTTCATGAATTCTCATCATGAATACCAAGGCTCTTGGTATTCCCATGCATGATTAATCAAATTAATCATGCATGATGATGAATCATCTTCCATGATTAATCATCTACCGGCCTGGGGGCGGGCCGGTAGAGGCCGCTAGGTTGGCGGTTCCAACCTTTGCACAAACTTGAGTCTAACTCAAGTTTAACCAGTTTGAGTCTAACTCAAATCTTAGCCATATGTTCAATTGTCCTTTTAGTCCAACTAAAAGAAACCATGTCCAAAACAGAATGTCATTTGTGTGCAACCCTGTAGGCTATTGTAACGTTGACAATGTATCTAAAACCTTTTTTAGATGCATAAGCAATGAGCAGCATCTAACAATACATCATTGCTACCCAAGTTACAAGATCGTCGAGATCCGACAACCTTTCCGTGACTATTATCATGTATGACGGTGTCCTTCTATCTCTGATATATTAGATCGATCAATGAGGCATAGACCGTGTCATCCCCTTATCGATCTTTATGTTTCTTGATCCCCAAGTAGACTCACTTAAATAAATGAGCTCAATATCTCATATTGACTCATTTGAGCATGGTCATGCATTTCGTTGTCCTACTCTATCAAGATGCCAAAGATATCACTCCTGTTATATAGGAGGGATAGATCCTATCTACATCACTCATATCCCTCTTTATAATTCGTTACATACTCAGTGATCGCCGTTATAGTCACCCTGTTACGGTGTGACATTAGACGATACCAAAGTACATAACTCCTTATGTAGGAAACCGTAGTGACTTCAGGTCTAAGGACTATTCATACCAATAGTCACATGAGAAAATATATGACACTCATATAACGATCCATGATACTTTCTCATGACGGGTCAATTCAGTATATATATTCTCCAATATATATACCCATGTGTCAATGTGATATCACATATCCATGACTTGTGAGATCAAGTCATCCATTGTCCTACATGCTAGTCTCAATGTATTAATATTTCTCTTGTATATTAATACTTGACTAGGAATATTAAGAATAGTATTCTCTACAGCTTCTCATAATCAATTCTACCAATTGATAAACTGTAGATTAGAACCTAGTATTCAAGGGCATTGTTATATTTATTTTAGCTGGCACATGCATAAAGTAAATATAACAAACAATCCTTGCCTTTTATTAATGAAATATGATACACATGATCCCTAATCAATCATCTCATGATTGACACTACATCTCATGATTGACACTAACATCCTGATCCAACAGTAACACATTCTTGAACAAAATGAAAATTAGTTTCTATATATTTTGTACGAGCATGAAAGATTGAATTTGCTATAAGATATATTACTCCAATGTTATCACACCAAATTTTTGGTATTGCCTTTGACACAAGATGTAATTCAGAAAGAAATAGTTAAAGCCAAATAATTTCATGTATTAGCTATAGTTTTATATTCAGTCTCATTACTTGAACGTAAAACTGTGGGTTGCTTTTTTGAATTCCATGACATAAAATTTCATCGAAGAAATATTGCATATCCACTGGTAGAACGTCTTTCTTCAGGAGAACTTGCCCAATCCGTATAACTATAGGCATGTAAATCTCGCGATGAATGATGATCTAGTAGAAGATCGTATAGAATAGTACTTTTGAGATAGAGCGGAATTCATTTCATATATTCTCAATTTTGTTCAATGGGAGCATGTATAAACTGACAACCACGGTTCACAACAAATGTAATATCAAGTCGTGTTATAGTAGCATATTGGTGTAGTGTAGGAGAGGACGAGGGTATAGTGTAGTTATTTATAGTAATTGGTGTGGAAAGCGAACATGCTCCATCCATTTTAGCTTTTTGAAGAAGTCCAGCAATGTATTTGCTTTGAGAGAGAAGACAACTTTCATCATATGAGATAAGTTCAATACTAAGAAAAAATCAAGTATTATCCAAATCTTGAATAGGAAATTTTTGATCGAGAAAACTTAATAAATTTGTGATGCTTTTTTTATCATTTCCGATTATTAAGATGTCATCCACATAAATAAGAAAAATATCATAGATCCATCATTATATTTATAAAATAGGGAAGAGCCGATTTTTTATCCAGAAAATCCTTGAGCTTGTAACTAGTTAGATAAACAATGAAACCATACACGAGGAGCTTGCTGAAGACCATATATAGATTTCTTAAGTTGACAAACATGAGTTAGAAATTATGAATGAATGAACTCATGTGTTTGCTCTATAAATATAATTTCCTCAATATGACCATGAAGAAATGTATTAGAAACACCTAGTTGTCGAATAGGTCAATTCCGACTTACAACTATTGATAATAATAATCTGACAGATGTCATTAAAGGCAATACATGGTTATGTTAACTAAATTCTTTCGCTACTAATCGTGCTTTGTATTGTTTAAGAGAACCATCAACTCGATGTTTAAAGCGAAATATCTATTTAAAGCTCACTACATTCATAGAGGGAGTGCATAGAACTAGACTTTATGTTCCATTGTGAAGAATCACATCAAATTATGTAGTCATTGCATTATGCCAATTCGAATTCTTATTTGCTTATGAAAAGCAAGTGAGTCCAACAAATTTTGTGGAGACTACTAGAGCTCGAGGAAGAGGATGATGGGTTGTCATTAGTGGACATCATGCATAAATGTCACTCAAGGAAAGTATGTGACGAAGCACATTATCTTCTGAATCACTTGTTGAAGGTGATGAAGAAGTAGATTGACATGTTGATTTTAATGATGACCTTACATTATCTGAGAATCCAGAGTTAGAAAGCATATTATCTTTGATTAATGAGAATTCCGAGATTAGATACGAAATAGGTCCTTGAATGTTGTCCCTTCTAACATTATCAGTGTGTGTTACTCTTGTGGGAGTAGACATTTGGAGTGAATCTGATGGTATAGAAGATTTTTCAGAGAGTTCTAGAGAAGGACCTAAGATGACATCGCTTCTTATAATTTCAGCATGTCTCGTCAGGAGAATGACCTATAAGAACTTTGATATTATATTAGGTGGTATTATAAAGGCACCACCATTTTTTGATGATGGAATTCGTGTGGCTACAAATGGAAATAGATTCATCAAAAATAACATGTCGGGATATATATATATATATATATATATATATATATATATATATATATATATAGATAATGATATTCATGGTGCAAATTACTATAACAAAGGAAAACACATTGTTGAGAACGAGAATTAAGCTTGTGTTTAGAGTAGGATTGTAACTATGGATAACATACACAATCAAAAATACATAAGAACATGAAGTTGGAAGGTTGATTAAAGAGTTTTTCCATAAAACATTATGTTGAAGCAATGGGGTGGATAGACGATTGATAAGATAAACAACAGTGCGAACAACATCATCCCAAAATTTAAGTGGAACAAATGCATGATTGAGAAGGGCTAAAGTAGTTTCGATTATATGACGATGTTTTTCCTTTATGCGGAACCATTTTATTTAGGAGTGTGAAGACATGTGAAGAATGTTTGAGGTGTCGAGATAACGATGAAGTGCTTGATATTCTCCACCCAAATCAAAATGGAGAGAGAATATTTTGCGAGTAATGTAACGTTTGACATGCCTTTGAAATCGATAAAAAATATCAAGAAGATCAAATTTTCTTTTCATATGAAAGACCCTAGTAAATTTATTAAAGTTATCAATAAAAATCATATAATAAAGAAAATCTTGATTTGACATAATAGGAGCAGGGCCCCACATATCATAGTGAATTATTTCTAAAGAAAAACTCGACACATGAGAGGAAGTGACAAAAGATAATTTATGACTCTTTAATTTGCTTTCATGCATGCTTCATAAGAATGAGAAGGGGACACCAAGGAAGTTGGTAAGTCAAACTTATTGATGATTTCTTGAACGAGACGAAAAGATGGATGACTAAGTCGTGCATGCCAAGGTAATTTATTTATGTGTTCTCCTTTGACCAAGTTGTGGATATGGGTTGAAGGTAATAAAGTTCATCTCTAATTTCTCCTTTGAGTAGAGTGGTTCCGATTGTGGGATCCTTCGTAAGACAATGATGAGGATGAAATTCAAAGAACACATTATGTCAATAACAAATTAACGAACTAAAAGTAAATTTTTAATAATTGAAGGAACATGAAGTGTAGTGTGCACGTGAAAGATTTGACCAGATGAATGAAAAATTATATTTCCAAGGTGAGCAATTTTCAAACCTAAATCGTTGCCTACTTGTATCATGTTAGAACCATGATAGGAGGAAGCTTCTGTGGGATTGTCATAATTCGTTATAACATGATGAGTTACTCTAGAATCTAGATGTCATCCCGAGGTTAAAAAATTTATCATAGGTATATAAGGATTGCTTTCAAGAGAAAATGCTCTCGAATGAGATGATGAAGATTGATTTGAGGATGTAAAGCCTTTGGGAAAGTTTGAATCAAATCTTTTATAGCATTGATGTGCAAAGTGACTATTGTTAAAACAGATTTGACAACGTTCTCGTCCTCGTCCTTGTCCTATGTTTCTTCCATCTTGATTTCGTAGATTGTGTTGTTGATGGAAAATCGTATCTGATTTGTTAGTTGTATGTGTTGAGAGAACAATATAATTTGATATCTTTTGAGATTGTAGTTGTAGGGGTATTTCATAAGAGAATAACATGCCTCTTAAAGAGTATCAAGTGACACTTGCTCCATACGAGTTGTTACACTAGAAATAAAATTGTTATATTGAGACTCTAAACCTGCAAGAACATGTATCAATAAATCTAGTTCTAAAACTAGATGCTCAATTGCTATTAAATTATTAGCAATGATTTTGATTGATTGAATATATTCATTAATAAATTTATCTCCTCGTTGCATTGATTATACTTGCAAGTGAAATTGAAGCACTGATGTTTGAGAGTGTGATGCAAATGATCGAGTAAGAGCTTTCCATATTTGATAAAAGTTGTCAAATCCTACAATCATAGGAAGTATAGGCTCGCTATATAACGAAATCAACCACGCATAATTAATTGATCCTTCTTGCTCCAAACTGCATAATATAATTATGAACGGAGGAAATAATTGAAAGATCTTTTTCTTATTGATTTGTTTGTCCACAAATTGGATATTTATATACACGTTACAATGTCAAGCTAATTGAAAGACTCTAGATAACTATATAAAAAGATTTATCCAAATTGAATTGATCATGATTTGCTAAGTCTGAATTGGTTAAGTTTATCCTCTTTTAATTCCCCTTGATTATGCTAACACAGTGTGGACTAACGTTGAGAAGATGAAATGTAGATCTCGCAAAGCTGTAAAGGAAAACATTGAAATGGAAGTGAATGCCGATTTTAATGCCGAAAAGGGGGAGGAGTTCATTGTGGCCATGGAGGACGAGTGAGTCGACATATTCAAATATTTTAAGTCTGAATCTGTTTAGGTTGGTTACACATATGTCAAAGTACTCAGTATGCTGAACTAACTAGTGCGGCAAGCGTTGGACATGAAACTGAGGTTGAAAGGACAATAGAGGTGTATTGTCTTTACATATTTTGCACGACATAAAAAAAAATTAGTTGAAAATGAGCTGGATGAATAGATGTTGGGCCTAATATGAGTGGATTGGGTGCGATGCTGCGAGTGTCACCTACTCTTGTTGGGGATAGGATGAGATGAGGCTCATTTAAGAGCATCAACCTCGATATGATAATAATGTATGGATCACATTTTTACAGATGATTAATAATTTATTAATTTAAATATTAGTGAAAATATACCACCTTGAGAATTTAATTTGTGACATTATCATTTACTTAAAACTTAGCATATCTTCTAAAATAGATCAATTTTATGCTATAACTAATGTTTTGCTTAGAATTTGTTTATTGTCTAAGAAATATGCTTTTGTATGTAAAAAAAAATATAGCATAGAGAAAGCTTACCTTGCATAAAAATGTTGATTTATTTTTCAGATATTTCCAATATTGAGATCTATAAATTTATTAACGATATTTTAAATATTTTCAAAAAAAATCGCTAGTAGAGTCTAAAATCATATTCTAAAATTTCAATTAGAGAATAGTTTGAAGAAGTGGGAGAGCGATTCAATGAATCAAGTAATCCAGGGGAAAGAATGAGAAACGTACAGAAGAAAGGGACAAAGTATAATGAGTTAGATGTTAAAGGCAGCGGATCAGGATTAGACGATTATATCGGATTTGATGATAAAGCCGGCGGATCTCCTCTCGCCGTCATCAATCTCTCACTCGTCCTCTTCATCTTAAACTGCGAACTCATCGACCTGTCAAATTAAACGACATCATATCATCCCTCTCATCACCGTCTACGTCGCCGTGAATCGACGGATCGATGTATGCATGCAATGCACCGCCGCAGTTCCCACCGCTAAATATTATATGCTTACCCAAAAAGTCACTAATTTCTCATCCATTTCTGTAGTTTCTTATGGATTCTCTCCCATCTCACTTCTCATCGATCGAATCGACTTCTCTCGTTCTTTCGCACCAAGCTAGAGGATCCGAGCAGCATTTTGTTTTCTTAGAAAAGACAGACCATTTTTTTTTTCTGAAAAAACGTATGGATTTAGTCCATTAAGATGGTAGAAAGACTAGAGGACAAATCTGCGATGTCCACGAGAAGCCATGCCATGCAAATATCCAATCCATCTCACACTCCCATTGCAACATTCTTAAGGGGGAAGCTCTGCCACCATCGCCATCGTTTTCGATCAAAACAATTATTGAATCCCTTCCACCGCTCCGCTTCGTGACGTCCCCATGGATTGCATGCGAGATCATGCGCTTCCTACGTTGGCAATCCGCTCAGTACTCACCCCTCTGCTCCCCGTCCTTTTCCGCCAAAGCCTGCCCCGGAAAAATAGAGTTATTATCTATTGGCAAACCCAGAGCGGATGTGATGGAATCTGCCTAATGATTTATTTAATCTCTACTGTTCCTTTTTCTCTGACAGATTGAGATTTCGCGACAGCTTTATCTGATGGGAGATCACCTCAAATCCCTCCGCTCTCTGCCTTCTCGCCTCTCTCTCTACCTTCTGTTCCCCTCCCTGTTTCTCTCTTTCTCACTGACACAGAAAATACCAGGACAATTTCGCACGCACGCACGCATTCCCCATCCACCCTCTCCATCGGCCAGCTGAGCCTGAGATCAATGGGATATCATATGGAGCGCTGCTCGGTGGCAGAGCAGCACAGAGCAGAGCAGAGAGAGAGAGAGAGAGAGCAGGTCTCCAGTGACCTGGATTAGATATCATGCATGGGCTACGCTGGCTATTTCTATTGCCACCCCTCCCTAGTCCTGACACGCTTTGATTTGTCGAATCCCAATTAAATCACAGGAGCTTCAACTCTTCTCTCGCTCTAGTCTATCCCTCACCATATAAACTGAGGAAGAGAGCAAGTTCTTGGCGAAGACATCTCTAGTCCTCGATCATTTGGCTGCTCTATCCCCGTCTCGTACTTCTGGCAATTCGTCTTGGTTCAACAAGTGTACGTTCCAGTTTTTTTGTTGCTTCTGTGGTTGTATCTAAATGTTTTCTTATCTTTCTTTAGCGTGATTTGAGTACTGAAATAATCAATAGGCAATCTTTGTCTTTGTTCGCAATCAACCAGCATTGCAATGGAGATCTACGGCCACCACTTCGACAGCAGTGAAACCCAGCTTCCGCCGGGCTTTCGATTCCATCCCACCGACGAGGAGCTAATCACATACTACCTACTCAAGAAAGTTCTTGATAGCGGCTTCACCAGCCGCGCCATCGCCGAGATCGACCTCAACAAATGCGAGCCGTGGGAGTTACCCGGTTCGATAAAATTGAGTTTTTGATATTATTTCTTTTTCATGTGAAAATATCATCAACTTGCAATGTGGTGCTGAACGATTGCAGATAAGGCGAAGATGGGAGAGAAGGAGTGGTATTTTTTTAGTCTGCGCGACCGCAAGTACCCGACTGGGCTTCGGACGAACCGGGCGACCGATGCCGGGTACTGGAAGGCGACGGGAAAGGATCGGGAAATCTACAGCTCCAAGACGATGACGCTAGTGGGGATGAAAAAGACGCTGGTGTTCTACAGAGGGAGAGCTCCTAAGGGCGAGAAGAGCAACTGGGTGATGCACGAGTACAGGCTCGAGGGCAAGTTTACCTACCACTTCTTGTCAAGATCCTCCAAGGCAAGACCAATTATATAGCATATTAATTGTTCTTGAATTCTTTTGAAGCGATAGTTTCTTTTGTAGAGATCCATTCTTAGCTTCATCATCAGCATCTCTTTTGCGTTTTTTATTTGCAATATATTCGAGCAGGACGAGTGGGTCGTTTCTCGTGTCTTCCAGAAGTGCGGAAGCGGGAAGAAAACCCGCCTGGGCCTCGCCGGCGGGCACATGTCCGAATCTTCCGCGGTTACAGGCGGCTGCGGTTCCGCATCGCCTTCCTCCATGCCACCGCTCCTCGACACGTATCCCCTGCCGCCTCCAGCCGTAGTGCTCAAGGCCCCCGATCGCGAGAGCTGCTGCTCCATCGAGAGCGCCGCCGAGAGGGAGGCGCCCGTGCCCTGCTTCTCCACCGCATCCTCTCCCGCCGTTTCCGGCATGGGCATCCATTATGCACAAGCTTCTCCGCCCATCTATGGCCATCCAGCTGCGGCAGTAGGCTTTCCGAGCCTCAAGTCATTGCAGGATAATCTTCACATGTCCTTCATCTTCGCCGGGATGTCTGCGCCGGTCGGTTATGCCGCTCCAGCTGCGGCCATGGTGGCGGACGCGGGGGCTGGATGGAGGAGCGACGGCGCCCGGTGGCCATTCGATGCCGAGCGGAAGCCGGACTCCGGTGCAGGGCTGCGGGCTACTCAGATGCCGATGGGCTCCACTGAGCTCGACTGCCTTTGGAATTTCTAATCCACCTATGCCTTCATATTAGGACCGCTCAAATCTACCTGTTGTGTGTACTGCATAGTACCGATCGTGTTTTGTTCCTCGAATTAACTAACGTATTGTGTTGCGAGAAGTGACTATTTGCGTTTTGGATTTGCCTAGTTGACTTGGAAAAATGCCAGGTAAGCAGAGATCTTGTTGGATTCATGCGTGCGTCAGGTGGGCACGTTACTGTGGATGGTGGGAGGAATGCCGGAGGGAGTGGACGCGTGCGGGACACGTCTCCTCTCGCCTGGTAAACGCCTGTTGCACTCAACTGCGTACGGGACTGAACATTTTTACTCGTTGCGGGTAAATGTAATGTAATCCCTCCGTTCCCTTTTTACTTCTTACCGCGATGAGAGAATTTATTAATTTTGCTTCCAAGACAATAGCAATGGCTAGAATGGTTTCGACGTTATAACTCCAATCACATTCATCCGTGAGCCCAAATTTTACTAACATGACTTGGTCTTAGCTAGGAATATAACATTTCTTTCATCCGACTTTACAATGTTTCTATATCAATCGATAAATCACAATGAAAGATTAACTGTGTGCCACAAAAATAAGCATTTTTGGGGGCGTTTGGTTCCTATTCCTAGAGAATTTTTTGTTTTTTATTTTCATTTTTTTTTAGAGTTTTTTTTGTTTTTCAATTTTTCATAAAATGATTTTTTATTTTTTAGAAAAATAAAAAAAGAAATAGAAAATGATTATTTTTCGTTTTTCAATTTTTTAAAAAATGCTTCTTTATTTTTTAGAAAATAGAGATAAAAAATACAAACCAAATACGTTTTTTAATTTTTATAGAAAATAAAAATGAAAAAGAAAATAAATATCAAACGTCTCCCTTAATTACTTTATTCAATTTAGAACTTCGCTAATTTGATAAGTGCTGCCTTGTTGCTTGACGTACAATAAGGCACCAACAAAAAGAAAAAGAAAAAGTTGAATACGTAAAGTTCCTTTAAGGTTCACCGTGAAGGAGGAATAAGGGAAAACTCAAGTTTAATATTTTGCATTTGGGAAAACAGACATTTACCAAACTATAACTACTACGGTTTATTAGGAAACAAACGATTAGAACGGCCTTCAATGAGTGCTATATATACTAGATGCGAGTTAAAAAGGCGAAGTCCAACGTCACAAATTTCTTCAATAATAAAGCCACAACAGGCAACGTCTAATTAAATTCTAAAGTAATTTTGTCACGCCCCGAGAGTATGTCGTACCGAAAAGAAAACGGACGACATCTCCTCTATACGTGACAATATATCGGGTTAATACAAGGCTCGTAGGCCCAACAACAACAAGATAACATAAAGATATCAACATATCAAACACAGCGGAAACATACTACAGACAAAACAAGATACAAAAACCCAACTGTGCACTCTGAAATAACTTGACACGACAAGAATCATAATAGAAACCACAACAATGGCCAAATACATACAATACGTTCGTATATCCCAAATACGGAAACAATACGGAATACAACAATCCACAAAAATACAATAAATCGTAAATAAACCTCCATCCGTTCGGTGTGAGATGGGATCAGCTAGCGGAGCTCCGAACGTCCAAGGAATCTTCTACCTGTTATCTGGGCGACAAGAAGCCCAGGATCCCGGGGTGGTGAGTATAAACTCAGGGGTAATATATAGAAAGTGCATGAACAACATATAAGGATAGATCTACAAGTATACATGTGAAGATCTACAGGTATACAGCATGAGTCCAATAGACATACAGTCATATCCAAATCTAATAACAAGTAACTACAGTAAAATCATACTCAATGTATATACTAAACTGATCAACTGAACATAAAGTAATGTACCAATGTACCTGACGGTCTGCAACACCATAAGCTATATCATCCTGACAGATATACAATAACATAACTCATATAATGTATCAATGATTCCCATACCGACCAATACTCCAACATATGAGCGGATATGATCACCTGTGATAACAACCCGATCCATACCACACTATGACATGACGCTAATCAAATGCATATAACAGTCTGAATCAACGCATGTATCATGCTCAACACATAGCAGTATATAAAATGCAAATGACATGTATCATGATGTACAAGCATGTGCAACAATCATAGCTCAATCAAATGCAGCATCTCACAGGCATATGTAAAACATATATCAAATACATGCATACATATATATATATCAGCAATGCATATGCATGGTCATGTCTGTGCACCCAACTCGCTACCACGACCCCAGTGTGGCCTAGGTGGCACGACATGACAACTATCCCGACTCCAGCCGCCACCACTCTCGAGTGACCGAGTTGGGTAGTATGAAACAGTAGCTAGCCCGCCATAGAGCTATATGCTACCCACACGGGGGTCCCTGCTACTAGTCGCTCCGTCTCTACCCATGAGTAGACGAGCACCGCACTCAGAACAACTGCACTTCACACGACCACTGTCTATAGTGGGTGAGTGCACTAACTACCACTCCACACAGTGGCCAAGTGCGCATCTCCAGCTACCACCATCCATAGTTTGCGAGAACGGCACGCACAACAATGCTCTGCCCTCAACCCTGCAACCACTACCCCGAGTGGCCGGGGAGGCAGGATGACTGACGACTCGTCTCAACCACAAGGCAGACCCAGTCGTCAGCATGCATGAAATGTAATGATGCATAGTTCACACACAAATCCTTGCAACACTCCCTAACTCACGGGGAGACCTAGTCAACCAAAAGTCAATCATGCAAGGACTACAATCCATAAGACTCTCTCTATCACACAAAGAGTCATACACACATGACAGCCAACCATACTAAGACCTCTAGTCAGTAGCGAGATACCATCGACCGTCCATATAATCATACACAGGCACACAATCCATAATAGATATACCATCACGCTAGGACCTCTAGTCCATGGTTACATACTGACACCCATACACTTATCTATGCACAGACAACTAGATCCACCATAAATGCACCACTAATACGGATATGATATAACAATCGACTCCATAATCCAAACCATCACCTAACCCTAGTGATGTAATACAGTAACCCAATCTGAAGTCACAAAGATAAACCTAACCACTTGTACTTACTGAACATCCATCAGCTAATACATAATAGGATTTATAGTTCCTATCCGTGCTAGATAATCAATGAGTAACAAAGCATATATCTCAAAGGTCAAGGCAGTACAAGCATATGATTAAATAAGAATGGATTTAAAGTAAACAGGTATAAACATAAATCCAAGATCATGCACTAGAATTTGATCAAAACTACCAGACCAGGTAGATATTACCCACCTGATATGTAATACGTGCTATCCGTCTCCACATCCATTTATCCATCACATTCAAAGTCCTGTAACAATATGATACAGTTAAGTACCATCACACATCTAATGATCGAATCAAATCCACATAATCTGCAATCACACCAATCCAACCTCCACTTACTATCAATCATCTAGCAACGTAATACTCTTCCATCAACAACAAATATATCATCAACTCAAACTAAACCACAACAATAATAATAATATGCATTCATAACTTACCTGGATCCAACTCATCTAGCCTAGCATCCGTTAAGCAGTTTCTGGATCCATGGTAACTTAGCCCTGTACAATTCATCAACCAACTGTAATTCTAATGCCAATTCAATAGCACTAAAATCCAAGCTTACCTCATGAGATTACCAGTGTTCACAACCTATCTTGAAGCACAAACTTCTGACCAAACGACTGAATCCTAGATCAATCTAAAGAACACATTCATCCAGCTTCTACCATCCCATTCACGACCTCATAATAGCCTCAACAGAGCACATTCCAGATCAATCCTGCCACAACCAATCCACAAATCCAAGCATTGGCGATCTGAAACTGGAACAAGCTCACGATGGTAACCGGACTCCGTAACTACGAACACCGGCGAATCGGATCAATGCATGGTCACAATTCAGACTGGAAATCCTGAGCTCCCAACTCCTCTGATCGCCGGTTGTAGCTGTTCTACCACAGCATCTACGACACCATCGGAACCTCAATCAACATCCACCAAATCGAAATCGAATGATCAACGTTCACCCTGCAAATTAGCAAAACAGAATCATCTCAATAGCCAATTCGCAGCCCAAATCCAAAGATCTACCTTGATGATGTTCTTCCCATTCCAAACTTAAATATCGGATCTCCCTATCGGCCTTGGTGACGACAACCCGACCAACTCGAAGGTCGGCTGAGCGCTAAGTGGCCGGCACGATAATCTATCGACAGGACAGAGGGCCGACGACGATCTGAGCTTCTGCGACGGCAACGACCTAAACTCGAGCGACAACGGGATTGCACACGAGAAAGAGAACACCACAGAAAAATAGATCCCGTCCAAGATCGGAAAATCGATTCAACACCTTACCTTGCTCGACCGATGGCGGCAGATTGCTCCCAAATCCAACAGCGAAAACCTGTTGTCGATCCCTAGCTCCCAACGCAATCCTCACCCGGCTTGGTCGACCTCTTTCTTAGGATCACCCACCGAGGCGCCGGCACTAGCTCACGGTGGCAACGGCGAAGATCGCCGCCGCGAAAGTGATGAGGAGGCACCGAGCTGACGGGCGGCGATGACCGGTTAGTCGACGGTGTCGCGCGCGGTGATCGAATTGGGAGAAGAAATCGAGAGAAATCGCGATCGAATTTGGGGAGAAGAAATGCGCGATTGGAGAAATTTGGTTAGCTCAGCTTATAAAAGTCGTAATCCAAATGATTAGCTTAGCTAATTTCAAACCTGAGTCTAATCCAAACATATTTAGCCCAATTTCAGCCCAAGCCCATTACAGCCCAAGCCTAATTTAATTCCATTAATTAACCCAATTAACCCACTAATTAGACCCAATTAATTAAACAGTTTAATCCATATAATAATTTTTTTTTTCGTATCTTACATTCTCCCCCACTAATAAAAATTTGGTCCCCAAATTTCTGACTCATGTACGAGTACGAGATGTCACAATAACCATCTCAAGTATCCAGAGCAAAGTCACACCTCAAGTGACTAAGTGGGGTACTGAGCTCGAATATTATATTCCAGTTCTTATATACACTCTCAACCGACCTATTAAGAGGTCAATAATTGTACCAAAGTGGAGCTCTATACTTGTAACCGATGGGAGACTTTGCCAGAATCGTAAGGTGAATCATGAATCACTATCAGAAATGATACTCAAAGTTACCCCATGGATATAATTCCATCAAGCGATCCAACGAAATTAATCTTACGGCTCGGAAGAAAATGAGCAGACCTAACTAATCGATCATCGATTACCCAAATCCTATCAAGTCCTTTCCGAATTCTAGATAATCTCCCAACACAGTCTAACGTACTAGGCTCCCACTTCATCACGGTACGTAACCCTACCGTTCACAATATTACACCTTTGCTTGTTGGCATACCAACTACGAAATCAACTATGTCCAATATATCGTTCCACCAATATGAACGTCTCAATACTCACTATTTTTGGATACACTCCGAATAAATCTTCACTCTCGAATGAAGAGTCTCCCGAAACAACTCTTCCTAAAGAGAATACAACTCTGGGAACCATTATCCTTCCCAGAGACAGCGATTTATTCTCGCAAGAGAAATTAATCTAATGTCCAAAAATTCACTCTGTCACACAGGACTAAAAGTAACTGGAAGACTATAATGACTAATCTCCCCAGTTGCATCTATCTGTGCTCTAACAACCCTATAGCAGCTACCTAATAGCTAGCCAAAACTCCCTGAGCACTCCTGCTCTATACATCTACTACTCAAGATAATAACTGCAAAGCTCCACGTCATATATATGACAGCTTATCTCGCAGTTCCTTAACTGACGTAAGCATAAGACACGTCTCGTACAACTGCATCGGAATCGCTCCAATCCGTGAAATGATGCATCTGCGTACAATACTCTTCCATCCATATCGGATGGATTAACTAACACTGACACAAAAGTCAGCCACCTTCTAGGCCCTGAAACTTAGCTTCACAAACTTCCGACCAGGTGATTGTCATCACCTTCTTGGTCCCACAAGTCGACAGTATAGTATCGCTAAAACATTCTATCCTCATCTATGGTAAATACCAAATCAATCTAGGGAAACCACAAATTCTCTCAAGATTGGGAATATATCCATAAATATATCCTCCACAGATATGATGACAATCGATCTCAAATACTCCAAGAGTACTTGATTCCTCAAATCCGTGAACGACCAAATCGTCGATAAGTCTAACAACATTATCAACATCTCCTAAAATTCATAACAAGTATGAAATGTCGTCTTCCGCACACCTGCATCCTTTTACTCTAAGTTACAGATAGCTCAATCATCACACCGACAATGATAATTATATGACACTAAGTCACTACAATATCAAACCTCCAGTCGTAGGCCAACCCTATGATATACACATGTGTCATTTAGCTGATCTAAACAAATCATCTATCCACAACGAAGGATATTCATTCACAACAACTACTGCATTCCAATCGTCGATAATCGATGCATAGACTCAAAGTCTGACTCTCTTCTAACAAAGAGTTACAAGTCTTCTCAAGAAGAAACACTGAGGCAGATAAATCTCCCATAGTGTTTAGCAACACTGATACCAATAAACCGTCTCCCGGTATGAGGTCCCCAATATCAGGACTATTCCCGAAATCACCCCAATCGCATATTCCACTTTCCCATGCAGTGACCAGCCCGAGAGTTCATCCGTAACTACATCTGAATACTCTCGGATTATACATACATCCGAGAGTCCTAGTATACCAATGCTCCAACAATCCAACTATCCGTAAGGATATGTCTATAGTGGAGGTATGTCTAACAAAGGCTAAGAGTATCCCTTGACTTCTTGATTGTTGATCAACATCTCACCTGACGGTAGAGAAAATTACCAACGCACAAGTCAATAGGAACCCTTCAAACCCTATCCAAGAATGTTCTAGACAAAGATACCTGTAAACTACCAGTATCTCTCGATATATCCACAAATAGAATAACCTACAGTAATACCCCGAAGGACCGATCCTTCGGTCTTCTATACTTCTTCTTGAGTAATCATGTAAACTTGTCCAACATCGGTTCTGGATGGCTGAGCTCATGTAGATGCAAAGACTATCATGGAGGAACTGAAATCAACTGCTGAACTGAGGTACAAACTGCAACAACTGCAATGGAGATGGTAAACACTGTTGTACTGGCAAAGGGTACACATCCGTCTGTACAATACTGAAGAACTGTCAACATCGTAGCACGCTCCAACTCTGCGAAAGGTATAACTGCAACTGGAGAATACTGCGTAGATACGACCATCATCGTAAACTTTCTCCTCTGTACAAATCATAACCACGCCGGGGAAGGTAACAGTTGTTGTCATCTGGGAAGGTAACAATTGTTGTCTGATCGTCTGAGTCTTCTAAGAGGTCTTCGGCTGATACTGCTGAGTAACTTACTTCTTCCGGATGAAAGTATATAAAAAAAAAAACTCTAACTATATCTGAGGTAGTAGATCATTGCTGATGTGATATTCCATTCTTCTATCATGATCTCGGCTTCTGAGGTTGTGGATCATCCGCTCGAAAGCATCATCCATATGTTAGTAATATATGAGAGATGTCCTAAGGCAATCGCCTTATGTATGAACCATTTATATGATAAATGAAGATTCACTATTTGAGTATACATGTTTTATGTATTTGATTGGATCTTAAACTCATTTACTGAATGTCCACGATACGATTCACATCATGAGAGAATTTGTGATTGGATCACAACTAGTGAGTATCTCTATATGTGTAATTGTGATGTATCGAATTATCCTAGTCGATGAATTGATGGATTTGGACACCATCAATTCTGTCGAGACTAGCACGAGGTATACTCCTTGGTGTATCCAAGCAGCTGATTCTCACTGGCTGGAGACATTGTGATGTCCGGAGTTAATCGTGGATGTTAGTTATGGTAACTAGTTCATTGGAGTGACCAGCCGTAAGACTTCATATGGTTCTCTGCATATATAGATATGTCAATGAAGTTCTTACTGTGGCTTAAGTGCGATGTTCCTTTGACTTACAGTATTCAAGTCATCTTGATCATGGAGACTTATGCTTTGACATCTTAAGCAAACATCTCTAAGGAGATGTGGACCCGAGATGATTGGGTATAAGTCGAAGTGATCGAAGGTGTTTGAATAGCCTATAAAGGATTCACCACTCCTTGCGAGGAGATGTATACCCATGGCCTCTCGTCGGATTGTTACTAAAGTCTTTGGCCAAAGCATTACATGTTTAGAGTAAGGTACTCTTCGATACATGTGGAGTAACTAGAATCCGTAGGACGAGGAAATGATACTTGGGCTAGGTGTGACGTAGTCAGCCTAGTGGGGACTGACACAATAGACCATGTCCTGAACCAAGTGGGTATAAGATGAGTGAAGGGAATGTGGCACGAATCATTCAAGTTGCTGAAGGGTTTCAGAAATAGTTCTGGATCAACCGTTGATCTTTTCGGTTAATTGGGGATCATGATGTACTACTAGGTGCCACTCATGATCGTTCTATAATTAATGGTTAATTATAGACGGCCAACATAAACCGAGAACCTATTTGGTCACACGCATAACGAGCGTAATCCGAAGGATTTAAAACGAGCTTGAGAATCGGATTCTCAGACCGAGAGAAACTAAGTTTGGTTGGACCAAACATAAAGCGAGCATGAAATCGTTTCAGTCGCAATGGAAGCGTGGATGGGTCGTGTCTTATGAAGACATAATGGATGGACCAAAATGGTTTGGTTCTAATCCAATGGAGGAGAATAAACCAAAGGGTTTGGTTTATTTTAAACGAATGAACCAAAAGTTGGTTCGGTTCGTTTTAACTTAAAATAAACCATCATGGTTTGGTTTATTTTAACTTATCTTAATGGAGCGGGTTAACGGGTCTAATGGTTATGATCCAATAACCATTAAGAGAATTAGTTCTCTATAAAAGAGGGCTTAAGGGATAATTAAGCCCTAGCAAAAGTTGCCGCCCACCCCATTGAAGGAGTTTTCGGCGCCAACCCTAAGCTTGCCGCCCAGCTCCTTGTGTCGCCGTCCAGCTCCTTGCCGGCGTCCAAGATTCAGTCGGTGAACCCTCCGGTGATCTTCCTAGGCCTCGGTGAAAAGGTGAGCACTTGGCTTCCTTGTTTTGGCCGGCGCCTACTCCTCCACCAAGCTGTCCAGTTTTCTGGACAGCTTCTTCTCCTCTCGTCGGAGTGTCGTTTGGATGACGGTTAGAGCTCCGACAGCGGCTAACTTACCGGGGATTCGATCTCCGGTAATCCTCTGAGGTGGAGGACGAAGGATTCGTCAATTGGTTGACGAATACCTCTCCGGAGAAGCGAGTTTTGAGAACTCGTATTAGGATCCGAATTTGGATTCGGATCGTGATCATCTCTCGATCACGTCGTCTTCAACACGAGGCTAGTAACCCGTACGAAGACGAAGCTCGTGGCTTAGCGAAGTCATCCCGAGGATGTCACGCCCCGAGGGAGTCTCCGCCAGACGAAAATCCGGCAGCACCTCCCCTGTACGGGTGACAATACCAATTTTTATACAAGGCCTACATGGCCACTATACATCGGTCAACACGACCGGAATCCAAACAACACACGCAGATAATAATAAGGCCTCAGGCCAACAAATCTAGTAAATAAATGAAGTCTATAACATCTAGACTTACCCCTTCTGCCATCTGAGCAGGAACATACAACCTAACTACTTGAATAGTCCATAAGGACACCACAATTATTCCCAAACTTCCATAAGTACATAACCACAACATCAGGACCTATACATATCTTCTATACAAAATCCAAAAACCAATAGACCAATAAAACCTATTTATTTCGACGAGGGGGATTGGCAGCTGGACTCTCCTGACAGCATCATCCTGAAATAAATATAAAACCACGGGATAAGTTCAAAGAACTTAGCGGATACTAGTCGATATGAATAGTAAGAAATAGCTAACAATACTAATCATGCGATCAGTCTCATATATATGGTAAGCAAGAAATAAATGCAAAAGGACTGTACTCACCTGAGTCTCCTACCCTGATATAGGAGCATGTGCCCTACTATAAGAGATAAAGTCATCACCATATAAGAATATGAATCCTGTATGCATGACAATCATATGCAACATCCAAGGCATCAATACAATAATGCAACAAACACAATACAAATGCAATCCGTGCAAAAATGCATGCCGTGCATATGACATGGTCACCCCTGACGCCAGTCAGCCGCCTCACACGCGATGGTGAAGCCGAGTGGGTAGGGCTATGACAACTGTGCACTCTGCCATCACTGCTCTGGTGGCCAGAGTGGGGACAGGATCTTTGTCGGAGTACACCTATCCTCCTGCCCCAAACATAGTGGGGGAGCTAAGCTCTCATCTCCCGGTGTCATAGACCAGAGGAGGGATCCCTGCCCGCTACCACGCTGCCTCGTCGCTACCCATGAGCGGACCAGCGGAGCCTGACAGAGCAACTGCACACACCCTCCTGATGTACCACTAACCCATGAGTGGCAGTGTGTGCAGGCCATGTAACTGGCTGCGGGCTCAACAATAATGGAACCCCGTCCAGCCAGCATGCAATCATGCAAGATGGTGCATGACACTAAAGCATGTAATACCAACTAACATACGTATCCGAATAATATGCACAATAAAAAGGTACATATACATGATCCAAGTAAAACAGGGAAAGTATAACTATAAACTGATCAAATGTATGTGTCCAATAGGCATAATAACATGCAAGGTAGATAAACATGAAAACTATTGCAAGCTATAACTATCTAGCATATCAACATGACTATATCAAAAAGACAAGTCAAAATACCCGCCTTATATAATGCTCGTGTTAATTATCTTCACGCCCGTGAACACCGCATCTAAATGGCAGACACGATCGTGGTATGTCAGAGCTATCTTCCAATCCAAGGATTGCTTGACTTTTAGTTCTCGAATCATTATTTAACGATCAATAAATCTACCTTTAATCAATTTAAACACCTATCTAATTGATTGTCCTCTCAATTAACTAGTCCAATTTAATCTCCTAACCAAACTTAAACAATCTAAAACAAATTAATTAACTGATTAATGAATCAAGCCCAGCTTAATTAATTAAGCCCATATGAACTATAGGACTAATCAAATTAACTAATTAATCCCTAACCAATTAACTTGATTCGTTACCTATATGCAGCAATTGCACGATCCCACATCAGCTCGAAAGCTTCGGCAAAGCATCACAAATGGAGATTCGAATGGCTGGCAGTGACCACATCGCTGAGTTGGGTATTGTCGGTGGCAACAAATATGAGACGGTGACTGGCCTCGGACGAACCTCGCGGCGGCGGTGGCCAGCATATAGAGTGCGAAGAAATGGCTATGACAGCGGCGATCTGGCAGCATCGTAGCGTAGGGCTCAGCGGCCGGCGTGACAGTCGTCGGCGAGGTGGCTCGGCGCGAGTCGCAGGTGGAGTCTTGATCGAGGCGGTGGGCCGTCGATCTCTGTGTAGCGATCCGGAGAGGCGGCACGCGACAATTAAATGATCTGGGAAGAAAAGCACCGAGACGAGGAAGAAAGACGCCGTGGCTCGCGAAGGAAGAAGAGAGATCGATGATTTTGTGGGCTTGTAAGAAAGAACCGCAGGAGGAAAGGGATGTGGAATAGAAGAAAAGGGAAATCGTGGTCGCGAGAAAGGGAAGGCTCGGGTGGCTAACGCATGAGAGATGAGGAATTAGGAAATTATAAAAACCTAGGTTTATAACTTAGGTTATTTAAACCCATTAAATAGTCAAGCAGACCCTTAAAAGCTGTATTTCTTATCCCAGTAAATACCCGTACAAGCCCGTTTACATCGGAAAAATTCCTAAAATTCCCTAAAAATTTCGGAAAAATTCCCAGGTTTATTTTTCCTAAATTTTAGCCATAAAATTTATATTTTAAATTTGATTTAACATTCTCCCCACTAATAAAAATTTGGTCCCCAATTTCCTACTCAATCATAATGAGTAAGAGATACCACAATCTTGAAAATATATCTCACGTACCTTAAGTAAACAAGTGGGGTATTGAGCTCGATCTTTCCTCGAGCTCCCAAGTAGCCTCCTCGTCGGTGTGGTGACTCCACCCGACCTTGACAAGTTGCACAATCTTGTCCCGCAACTGTCGTTCCTTGAAATCCAAAATCCGTACCGGAACCTCTGCATAAGTAGCATCAGGTTGAATAGAACCTGACACACCTGACCGAATATGTGTAGGGTCTGGCACATACTTCCTCAGCATAGACACATGGAACACATCATGTATACTCTCGTCAGATGGTGGTAGCGCTAGGCGATAAGCAACTATTCAGCCCTCTCCAAAAATCTCAAGCGGACCAATGTATCTAGGAGCTAGCTTACTACGAAGGTCAAATCTCTTCACCCCTTTCGTGGGTGAAACTCGCAGGAATACATGATCACCAATAGAGAACTCCAGAGGTCTCCATCTCTGATCGACATAACTCTTCTGACGATCCTGCGTCTCGACCATCCTTTGTCTGATAGTACGGATCAACCCTGTCTCATACTGAGCTCTATGAGTCATAGCAACTGGTCCTCCCAGTTGCCCCCGAAATTCATTACACATGACCTTAGCAAGTCCTCTAGGGTCTAAATGGTCCGCTCAGACTGTCCATCTGTATGCGGATGGAATGCAATACCAAAACAAAATTGTGTGCCTAAGGTCTGCTGCAGACTCTGCCAAAACCGAGACGTGAACCAGGGATCTCTATCTGATATAATGCTCAAAGGAACACCATACAATCTGATGATATCCCGACAATATAACTCTATCAAACGATCCAAAGAGTTCGTCTTCCAAATCACTAAGAAGTGCGCGGATTTGGTTAGTCGTCAACGACTACCCAAATCGCGTCATGACCTTGATGTGTCCTAGGCAACCCACTACAAAATCCTTAATAATATGCTTCTACTTCCACTCCAGAATCGAAATTCCCTGAAGCATCTATTCCTTAAACTAATGCAACTCCGGAAACCATTATCCTCCTCGAAGTCAGAGACGGGGAATTATCTTTTCACAAGAGACGTCCATCTACCGTACAAAATCCACTCCACCACACACTCTACAAGTGTGTGGAAGGCTATCGCGACCAAACTTCCTTGTTACAACCATTCGTGTTCCAGCTACTCTATAGTAGCTATCCAGTAGCTAGCCAAAACTCCATGAGCATTTCTGCTCCTCACCTCTTCTAAACAATATAATAACTGCGAAGTCCACGTCATAAATATATGACAACCCATCTCGTAGTTCCTCATTTGACGTAAACACGGGATACGTCTTGATCAACTAAATCGAAGCGCTCCGATTCTGCGAAACATTGCATCGCGTACAATACCCTTCCTTCCACCCGAGAATGATCGAACAACACGGGTGTAAAAGTCAATCATTATGCATTTGTGAAACTAATTTCACAAGCTTTAGACCAAATAAATTCCATCACCGATCGGTGGTATAGTACCACTAGAACATCCTATCCACATCTATGGTAATAATCAAATCAATACCAAAAAAATCATCATCTACGGTGGTAGTGCTCGACTCAACTACCACCATCACAAATGATCAATCGTGTCGAGAATACACGATTTCCCAAATCTCGACGACTAAGTCGCCAATAAGTCTAATAAGATAATCAAAAGCTCAAACAATTCATACCAAGTATGAAATTGTCATCGCTACACACATGTATTCTCTTTACTCTAAGCTGATGATATAAAAATCATCACAACGACAATGATAATTGTAGGACACCATGTCACTACAATATCATCACACCAATCACCAATCAATCCTAGAGTATATATAGGTATCCTATAGCTGATCTAAATAGATCATATATATCCACAATGAAGGATATTCATTTCCTTCTACAGCTACCGCATTCTATCATCGATAATCGATGTATAACCTCAAAGGTTCATCTCTCTTTTAACAAAGAGTTTCGGATCTTCTCTAGAAAAATATTGAGAGATAAACATCCCATACAACACCTTCTATAATAAGGTAAAACAATCTTTCATCGTCTTAACGGTAGGCATACATGCCTTATCCATAACCAAATCACTATTAGTAGGGACTGATACTCTCTGAGGGTTTACTCCTTGACCTTCAAATGGGTGACTAGCAGGCCAAATCCCTAGCTTCCTAATTCGACATCAGTCGACACCTCTAAAGAATCTGTACCTCTGAAATCATCATTAGATTCCTCAAGATCAATACGTTATCGACCTCGTCCCCGACCATGAGTAGGGACAATTTCACTAAGTCAATAGTTTTCCTAGCCACAAAAGTACCGTAACTACTAAAGACAATACTTTTCCTATAGCTCAGAGATATTGTCACGCCCCGAGGGTGTCAGTCTGGTACCCTACTCGGTGACATGTATGTAAGGGAATCTAAGGACCATATAATAGAAGAAACTCCAAAAATTCCATAAAATGTCTATATTAATGAAGATAGATTTTTCTACATAAGCTGAAAATACATCTAAATAGAAAATCAATGAAACTAAACAAAATACATCGAAATAAAACCAAACCGGGAAGATGGTAGACCGATATCTCTGAGCAACTCTATGTACAGCAAAATCAGTGAACTATCAAAAGGGTGCTCGAGTCTGCAAAACTGGAGGCCAAAGAAAGCAGACATTAGCACAGATTGCTAAGCGGGTAATAAAGAAAGATGTGCATGAATTTAATCTTGTTTAAGAGGTCAAAGGAGCTTGTAAATTTCAATTTATTCTTTCATTTTTGTTTTAAGTCTTTTAACTTGTTCCAAGTTCTTATACATACATATATATGTATATATCATCTTTATAGACATTATCAATAATGTGAAACTGATAAATCAACTACAATCTGATAGATCAACAATAATCTGATAAATCAACTAAATCTGATAAATCAACTAAATAGTGAATAACCGAGCCAATATCATCAGTGTATATAACGCCATTCGACGATAGGCTAAACGCCTCATCACCGGTGGAATACAACGAGGGATAACAACAAAGCGCCGAAGCGCAAATAAAATGCTGACCGCAGGCGACAACACGCTACCATAACAGCATATGGGCGGTCAGGTACTCTGGTATCAAGTCAGGCTCAAGGTTTTCACTTTTAGTTTTTCTCCTTCATTTCTTTAATATTCAAATTTAATTCTTTATCATACTTGTTCAACTATATGTGTACACTTATGATAAATCTGCATGATCAACCTAATTCAAGTTATTTAATCACCAACATAAAATTTATATCTACATATTGTATCTTTAAAAGGTACAAGTATCAACAAATGAAAAAAATCATGAGTAAGGAAGGTCAAGCAATATAAACAGACAAGTATCAACGGAAGAGTAGGTCAGAGTATCCATTTAAAATTTGTAAAACAACCCATCCCATGTTTACCCCATATAAAACCCGCATATGAACAGAAAGTAATATCAATTATTTACCCTCCATCAGTTTAATTATTTATTACCCATTTCGCTATTTGTAAATATCATTTTTATCCCTAATTTTGAAAACAATTATACAAATATAAATAAATCAATTATCTTATTTATTCATGCACAAGGAACATGTAGAGTCCAAGGATCGAATGTACCCGCCTCTATATACAGCAAAAGTCGTCGAATCTCGGTCGATCACCGAGCTCCGCTCGAACTAGTATCTACAAATAAATTATGAAATAACTCAAATGTTCAACATATATAAAAAAAACAGAAATAATATAAAATCTGAATATTATCTAGACTTGAAAATAATTGACCATTTTATTTCTCACTATCTCGTTTCTAAACGAGCCCTCTACTACTTATCCCACCATCATTTCATCATTAACTACTCCTTCACAACTAAATGTACCAATTTTAAGCAAACATAATCTAATAAACCAAAATAATTGCCTCGTACGTCCTGTTCGGCCAACGAAAATTGAAGGTGTTTCTTTGATCACAAATACATAGCTCTCGTGGAGATAATGGATAGAAAAATCAAAATGGCATGGTTGGACATGTTGATTTTTGTTAAACTGGACAAGAATATAACAAAAAAGTAAAAAGGGAACTTTTACCCTCTTTGTCAGTAGTCTTGGTGAGCTCCGGCGACAAGAAAAGACAACCCTAGAAAACAAAAAGGTTGCTGCTCTTCACTGTGCTTGAGAAGGGGAGAAGAAAGGCAGCAGCTTAAGCTATGGCTAGCTCCGATGAATGTTTGTAGTAGCCAAAACCCATTGTTGTTGGTGGTCGGAAGGAGGCTGGGAAAAACAAGGAAAGAAAATAGAAGGAGAAGGAAGGGGTTGGGGTGAGGGGTGCTCGTGCAGAAAGAAAAAGAAGGGAGAAAGGTTGCACGAGGCTCGAGGTGCAAGACACATGGGATGCACGTGCTTAGGTATGGGGCTCAAAGATGACTGGGTTCAGGGAAAATAAAGAGGGGGAGAGAAAGGTTTTTTTTTTTTTTTTTTTTTCAACTTAACATTCTTTCCCTCTAAAAGAAATTTGGTCCCCAAATTTAAAAATTAAGGGATATTCGTACCTGAGGAAAACAGCTGAGGATATCTGCTACGCATTTCATCCTCACGCCCTGTGTCGCTTCTGGTCGAATGGTGTCGCCACCCAACTTTCACCAGATTAATGCATTTTTACATGTCGATGTTCCTTACGATCCAAAATACGAGCGAATTCTTCGTATGACACATCGGGTTAAAGTCGAAAGATCCTTCAAGACATGAGTCGGATCTGCGAACATACTTCAGCATAGATACATGGAAGGCGTTATGTACTCCTAAAGATGGGGTAAAGCAAGTCGATAGCACCAATCCGCTCTAGGATTTCAAAGGTCCATATATCTAGGAGCTAACTTTCCTTTCAAAATCTTTTGCTCCTTTGATAGGTGAAACACGGAGAAATACATGATCACCTCTTGAATTCCAATGTCTTCGTCTACGATCGCATAGTTTTATCTACTTTGAGCATGACCTCTAATAATGCGTACTAGCTCGCATCCTGCAATACTGGGCCTAGAAGTTGGCGTTCACCCACTTCATCCCATAAGATAGGAGATCTACATGCTCTGCCCAAGTGCCTCAAAGGTGCCATCGGATAGCAGTGATAACTATTATTATAAGCAAATTCTACCAAATGTAGATGATCCTCCACTACCGCCAAAATCTAAAACACAAGCACGCAAAAGATCCTCTAAAGTCTGGATAGTACGCTCGATCCGCCATCAGAGGATGCTTGATGCTAAAATGCGCCGGTACCCAGCTTCGAAAACTTTGCGAATCTCAAGTAAAGCGTGGGTCTCGATCGAAATATCTTGAGAGGAATACCATGGAGTTTAGTGATCTCTTTGCAATATAACTCACTAAGCGATCCAAGGAATCCAGGATCGATAGAAAATGAGCCGATTTGGTGATCGATCAACAATGCAAATCGAATCATGTCTCGAGTCCTTGGTAATCCAAGATGAAATCCATAGTAATATGCTCCATTTCCATTACCTGTGATCTTTTGGAGTAACCTATCTCGATGTTACGCCTTAATTTCGTGACCAAACATCGAGCTACAAAATGCAATATCTCTTTCATTCCTTTCCACCAATAAGATCCATCTTGATACATTCAGTGCCACCAGATGTCTGCAAATTTTGATCGATGTGCTTCTTGAAAAGATCTTCCTTAGATGTACCTCGGGGATAACACCCGGAATTGAAGGATCCATCCACATCTCGAGAAAATTCGGGACCAACTTCAATTCAGCTAGGCTTAGATCGCACTCATCGACTTTCCTTGATTCGCTCTACTAAGGGGATCGTCGTCAAGGAGACCAATATACCATGTTGTGTTTGTCTACTTCAATCAAATCTAACTCGAAAATTGTCACTATTTGATCCACCGATGACATGCTAATACACCTCTGGACTTTCTACTTAAGGCATCTGCCAACATTAGCTTTCCCGGGGTGATAGTTGATAGTACAATCATAGTCCTTGAAATTCCATCCACCTTCTCTGCTAATGTTTAACTCCTTTTGTGTGAAGAGATACTTCAAACTCTTATGATCATGAATATCTCAAAAGGCCGTCTGAATAATGTCTCGGATCTTTAGAGCGAAGATAATATGCTAACTCGGATCATGACAGGATAATTCTTCTCATGATCTTTCGGTTATTAAGCATATGCTACCACTCGATCATCTGCATCAAAGCCTCCTAATCCTTGAAGAGATGCATCCGTATACAATACAAATCCATCATCTCCTAGAATAATTAAAATCGGAGCACTCACAATCTTTGCTTGAGTTCTTGGAAGCTTGCTTCCAAGCATCACAAATAAACTTGACTCCTTTTCTAGTCGGTAGTGAATCTTTGGAAAATCCTTCTACAAATCTTCGATAAGTATCCAAGGAAACTACGGATTTCTTGTATGGATTTTGGTGGTTCCCCGACCAGCTGATCTTTGAGGATCTACGAAATCCGTTGCTAGAAATTGTATGCCTAGAAATCACAGTAAGCAAAAGAACATTCTTGAACTTTGCATATAGGCGTTCCTTCCCATTTCCAAAACCATTCGGAGATGATGTTCATGCTCTTATTACGATCAGTACACCAAAATATCATCAATAAAAATAATTACAAATCGGTCCAAATATTTCAAGAATACCCGATTCATCGATCCATAAAAAATGCGAGCATTAGTGAGTCCAAATGGCATTACCAAAACTCATAATGTCCATATCTACACAGGCGATCTTACGAATATCGTATCTCGAACCGTAGTTGGTGACGATCTCGGTCAATCTTCAGTATACACAAGTACCTCTAGCGATCAAATAAATCATCTATTCGAAGAGGATACTTGTTCTTGATAGTCAATTTAGCGCCTATAATCCATCAAAGCCTTAAGGATCCATCCTTTTCTTCGAATAAAGCTGGGCGCCCAACGCTGGGACGGATGAAACCCTTGTCTAGTAATTCTTGGAGTTGAACTTTTAATTCCTCGGCTCCTTAGGTGCCATACGATACGGTGCTTTTGATATTGGGCGTGCGGTAACTCGATACTCAACTTATGCGTTGAGGTGGCAAACCAGGAGTTCTTGAAATACATCGGATACTCTCGAATTATGTGGACATCAAGGTCGTGCTAGACTATCCACATTGGAACTTATCAAAGATAGGAGATATCCTCACATCCTCGTGCTAACAATTGTTGAGCTTGGAGGCAAATGATAGATATCCTCGATCGCTTATCGATAAATTTCCATGATGGGTCTGCGGGTTTGAAAGTTACCACCTTAGCTCGATCGGCGGTGGCATGATGCTCACCAATCCATTCCGAGAATAATATCAAATTTCATAGCAACACATGCGGATCATGACACTATCAAAATTTAAGGGACAACTTTTGACCTCTTGACTTGACATCAACCCCTCCCGATGGTGTCATTCGCTAAATATGAGCGAAGAGTTGGACATCTCCCAATTTTCACTACAAACTCGGGAGAAATAAAAGAATTGAGCTAATCTATCAATATCTCAAATATTACAAACTAAAATGGTACCTCGAATAAGCGATCCTCCCACAGTGCCTCCTCACGAGTCAAAGCATACACGTGTCTGTCTCGGGACACAGTCTTGAGCCCCGGTAGAAGATGGATGACTCGATCCTGTGATTGTCGAGGGATAAGTTGGAGGCAATACATATTCTTTGGTGCTGGCAATCACTGCGTGGTGCATCATCTTCGAGGTAAGGATGATGCATCTTCTGAGGTGAGGTAGCAAATCTCGAGGTGGGTGTCAAATCGAGGTGTACTCTGGGATTGCAAATGATAAACTTGCGGCTTTTGGGTGGGTGGATAGATGAAGAATTAGTTGTTGTCTGATTGAGATTTTCGATCCTCTCTGCCGAGAATGTGGGGGTCGTGGTGTGGGTCGACCTCGAGTCGAGATCCTACTACGATGTTGTGCTCTCGGTACAATCTACTCATGTGTCTGAAGTTTACAATAATGTGAATACTACGATCTAGTGGGCATTCACACTTGGTGATTCCGTGCACCATCTATAACACCTCAAAGTGCTCGTCGAAGGCTGCGATGTCAATCTGCTGAGGCCGCGGTCGGATCCTGTGATATCCGCCACCTCGTAGGTGTGAAGAATCTCTACTAGTACCACAGCTCGTCGGCGACCTCGATTCTGCGTCTAGGGTGTGATCGGGTGACTAGCTTCCCTTTCTGTGAGACTTCTGCGAGTCATCTCAATGAATATAGCTCGGTCAAGTGCATCTCGATAACTAACAGCAGGAACCCGACATCCTAATCGAATATATGGCAAGTCCCTGTAAAGGAATATCATAGTCATGATCTGTGCTATCAAGTGGGGAAAAACTCGGAAATCGACTAAATTCGCGTTGTATTGCATCACACTTAGCTTGCTTGAGACTCAAAACTCTTGGCGTCTAGCAATACAAAAAAGCGGGGAAAATATTGTCTTTCAAATGCCTCTCTGAGCACGAGATAACTTGATCCCAAAATGGTCTTTTGCATTTTCCAGTGGATGCTTGTCTCGAAAATGATAGGGCTAACTCCACCTTCTCTGTATCACGAGCAGACATGTACTCGAGGTACCCTCATATCATCTAACCAAGTTCGAGCCTCCCAATTGGTGGCTCTGGAATAATGTAAAGCGATCCCCTGAACTAGCAAGCGGAGGAATACGAGCTTTGTCCATGATCTTGGATGTCGTGAAATGTGGATCAACTACAGTGTCTCTGGTACCAAGCGGGGTAGGTGAATGGGTGTCTCGTCTACACCGATCACCTCTCACGAGTGCGAGAATCGTCGGCTGCGACCACGACTACGAAACGACTACTACCCGACCCCACGTGTACTTGGCATTGCCTCAAAATCAAATAAAATTTTATAACCCTTTATAATCGAAATTTAAAACAGGATAAAGACTCATAAATCCTATAGCTCGGAGATATCAATTGTCTCATTTAAATCTCTTGTTGTTGAAAATAAATCTCGGATTAAAACAAACAAAGATCAAGACACAATCCAGAAATCAAATGGGCTCGATACCACTAAATTGTCACGCCAGGGTGTCGATCTGTACCTCGGTGACATGTATGTAAGGGAATCTAAGGACCATATAATAGAAGAAACTCAAAAATTCCATAAAATGTCTATATTAATGAAGATAGATTTTCTACATGTGAAAATACATCTAAATAGAAAATCAATGAAACTAAACAAAATACATCGAAATAAAACCAACCGGGAAGATGGTACCGATATCTCGAAAGACTCTATACAAAATCGTGAACTATCAAAGGGTGCTCAGTCTCCAGTAGGCCAAAGCGGACATTAGCCTGATTGCTAAGCGGGTAATAAAGAAAGATGTCATGAATTTAATCTTGTTTAAAGTCAAAGGCTTGTAAATTTCAATTTATTCTTTCATTTTGTTTTAAGTCTTTTAACTTGTTCCAAGTTCTTATACATACATATATATGTATATATCATCTTTATAGACATTATCGATAATGTCGATAAATCAACTGATCGATAGATCAATATAATCGATAAATCAACTATCGATAAATCAACTAAATAGTGAATAATTGGAGCCAATATCGTGTATATAACGCATGGGCTAAAAGCCTCATCACCGGTGGAATACAACGAGGATAACAACAAAGCAGCCAAATAAAATCTTCCGTGACTACCATACCATAAGCATATGGTGGGTACTCGTATCAAGTCGCTCAGGTTTTCACTTTTAGTTTTCTCCTTCATTTCTTTAATATTCAAATTTAATTCTTTATCATACTTGTTCAACTATATGTACACTTATGATAAATCCTCGACCTAATTGAGTTATTTAATCACCATAAAATTTATATCTACATATTGTATCTTTAAAAGGTACAAGTATCAACAAATGAAAAAAATCATGAGTAAGGAAGGTCAAGCTATAAGCAAGACTATCAGCAAGAGTAGGTCGTATCCATTTAAAATTTGTAAAATAACCCATCCATTTTAGTATAAAACCCGATATGAGCAGAAAGTAATATCAATTATTTACCCTCCATCTTTAATTATTTATTACCCATTTTGCTATTTGTAAATATCATTTTTATCCTAATTTTGAAAACAATTATACAAATATAAATAAATCAATTATCTTATTTATTCATGCACAAGGAACATGTAGAGTCCAAGGATCGAATGTACCCTCTATATCTGACAAATTAAACCGAATCTCATCGATCAAGCTCCAACTAGTATCTAAATAAATTGAAATAACTCAAATGTTCAACATATAAAAAACAGAAATAATATAAAATCTGAATATTATCTAGGCTTGAAAATAATTGACCATTTTATTTCTCACTATCTCGTTTCGCAGCCTCTACTACTTATCCACCATCATTTCATCATTAACTACTCCTTCACAACTAAATGTACCAATTTTAAGCAAACATAATCTAATAAACCAAAATAATTGCCTAAATCGTCTGTTAATTACGAAAATTGAAGGTGTTTCTTTGATCACAAATACATAGCTCTCGTGGAGATAATGGATAGAAAAATCAAATGGCATGGTTGGACATGTTGATTTTGTTAAAAATAAATATAACAAAAAAGTAAAAAGGGAACTTTTACCCTCTTTGTCAGTAGTCTTGGTGAGCTCCGGCGACAAGAAAAGACAACCCTAGAAAACAAAAAGGTTGCTGCTCTTCACTGTGCTTGAGAAGGGGAGAAGAAAGGCAGCAGCTTAAGCTATGGCTAGCTCCGATGAATGTTTGTAGTAGCCAAAACCCATTGTTGTTGGTGGTCGGAAGGAGGCTGGGAAAAACAAGGAAAGAAAATAGAAGGAGAAGGAATGGGTTGGGGTGAGGGGTGCTCGTGCAGAAAGAAAAAGAAGGGAGAAAGGTTGCACGAGGCTCGAGGTGCAAGACACATGGGATGCACGTGCTTAGGTATGGGGCTCAAAGATGACTGGGTTCAGGGAAAATAAAGAGGGGGAGAGAAAGGTTTTTTTTTTTTTTTTTTTTTTCAACTTAACAGATATCCTTCAGCTTGCTTGGTCTCAAAACACGAGAACTCCCAAAAATCCAAGGAAAATAAAATCCTCGAAACACAAAACCCGCAAACCAAAACCGCAAACCAATAAAATAAATTGTCACGTCCTGGGGGCATATCCGTCATCCAAATGACAAGGGAGCCCCTTAGTGACAATATCCAGAATTCATGGTCAAAATCTGGTAAAAACCTCGAAATAATTATAGAAATATAAGTATTTCAATAACTGCATGCATGCACGACTAAACATATATCAATCAAAGTAAAATAGTTTTATGACCCCAAATCCAATTGCGACCAAAAATCCAAAGTGCATAAATAAAATGCAATACCAATAAAATAAACAAAGCGGCATCTCGACGATGCAGTGGGACAAGCACGATATGAACTCTCTGGCGACTCGAAGGTAGGTCAACATGACACGTCCTCCATCGCTTAACCTAGAGGATAAATGAGGAGGATAAATCTGACCACTCTGTGGATGTATAGACAATAGTGCATAATCATAATGCACATAATGGAAGTCACGAGGAACAAGCTAGAGTAACCCAAACCCTCGGAGTACCAATATCGATGCACTAACCTAATCGCGTATAATAAATATACGCAACATACACAACCACGCAACAAGCGGTGCACATCCGGAATACCGCGATAAAGTCTCGTAGCTCTCACACAAAAGGAAACTATCTATGAGCTACCTCGACGTAACCCATGGGCCGACAATCAATAGCACGGTCTACGCGCTATATATGCTACCACGAATGAGACTCGTGGATAGAGCGGTCAGATATAAATATCTAATTATCATTGCGGGCATTAGCATACTATCACCAATAGGTCGCGTGAGCGATCGATCATCCTAGGTTGTTAAACCTCGGGTTATCAATACATCCGATATAAAAGCGACCATTGACGTCGACAAAGATCATCGATCTATAATTAAACCCATTGAGGCGGTCAAGCGAGGGTTTCAACACCTCTAATACGAAATGTTTATCAAATACGATAAAGATCATCAACTTATAAACAAATCAGTCGAGATGATTAAATCTAGCATTCCAACCCTTCTAACATGATCGGTATCAAGGTCGATCAAAATCATAAGTCCACTAATAATCGCGTCGAGACGATTAATCATAGGGTTTCGTCCCAACTAACAGGAAACGTCTATCAAAGCCAATAAAGGCCACAAATCTACTATCAAGCCCTTCAAGAGGATTAAGCCTAAAATTATACCGTCCTACTAGTTCAATCATGCATGCTCCAACATGCTACCACGAACAGATCTCGTGGGTACATAACCTGTAAAGTAGCTATCTTGTTACAGACATCATACGAATCCGATTATCACCAACTCTGAACGAATAATGCAAGAGTATAACCTTACAGTAGATTATCTCAACCATACATGGGAGACCTATTCGACCTCAAATACACAAAAGCCCCTTTAGGGAAACTCTACTGTAACTTTCCTCAACCACAAATGGGTGATATTGTTGACAGCCGATAAATATAAACAACATTATATACCCTCTAAGGATTAATCGCATCCTAATCATATGACCTCTACTAATCCGATCACCATATCAGCTGAAATAGTAAATGGGTAATCACATACCAATATGCACATCCGGTTATTACGCCTAGGGTTCCAACACCTAGGGTTTCACTAATGTTGTTTCATTCCTGAGATCCGCTCCTACAGAATAACCTCATCTAAGTTATTCTACCTCTACCAGTCTTAATTATGGTATCCACCACAAAACACATAACCATATAAACATATAACAAGCTGTCTAATAAACGACAGTATAGTCCTACTAATGGGAATCAATGGCTGAAATTAATTAGGGTATAACTAAAGGGTCATGCCAGATCAAAATCAAAGCAATACTAAATACAGCATCAGATGTTTATATATACTCTAAACTACATAAGCTGTAATCATGTCATCATGCCTTCTACGAATTTATCCATCTTAGTCATATTATTCAACTAGTCTAATAATCCTAATGCTAGTCAAATCCTAAGAGGTAAACATCTACTAATAATATCTTATCATTTATATCACAATGATAACTAGCTACGTATAGCAGTAATAGCAATTAATAACCAAATGTTATCTATAAACCAGCAACCTAAAAATCTAATTGTCCAACAGATATTCAGGTTAAAACAATACTAGATAAAACATGATATCACCGCATAACCAAATATAAATCTGTACTAAATCTAGAAAATTTTCTAGAATGTATTTACATTAGTATGCGGAGATGTCTGTCGCTTAAATCCCCATATTGACCTCGTCGATAATACCTCAATTTCGAAACATAAAAATCATCGAAATCGTACAACTCGAAAATACCAGTTAACCTACCAAACTTGGCGAACTCCATAAACCCAAGACCCTAAGGAACTCGGAAACCTACGCTCGATGCAAATAAATTGTCACGCAGGAGTCTCACGGACGAAAATCCGGCGGCACCTCCTGTCACGGTGTGATATACCAATTTTTATACAAGGCCTACACGGCCACTATACATCGGTCAACACGGCCGGAATCAAACAACACCGAGATAATAATAAGGCCTCGGGCCAAGCAAATCTAGGTAAATAAAAGTCTATAACATCTAGACTTACCCCTTACGCCATCTCCCGGCGAGGAACATACAACTAACTACTTGAATAGTCCAGGACACCGCAATTATTCCCAAACTTCCATAAGTACATAACGGGACCTAAACATATCTTCTTTACAAAATCCAAAAAACCAATAGACCAATAAAACCTATTTATTTCGACGAGGGGGATTGGCAGCTGGACTCTCCTGACAGCATCATCCTGAAATAAATATAAAACCACGGGGTAAGTTCAAAGAACTTAGCGGATATTTATCGATATGAATAGAAAGATACAGCTAACAATACTAATCATGTCGATGCAGTCTCATATATATGGTAGCGAAATAAATGCAAAAGAAGCGACTCACTGAGTCTCCTACCCTGATATAGGAGCATGTGCCCTACTATAAGAGATAAAGTCATCACCATATAAGAATATGAATCCTGTATGCATGACAATCATATGCAACATCCAAGGCATCAATACAATAATGCAGCAAACACAATACAAATGCAATCCGTGCAAAAATGCATGCCGTGCATATGACATGGTCACTCGACGCCCGGTCGTACCGCCACACGCGATGGTGAAGCCGTAGTATGACAAACCTGCACTCGCCATCATGCTCTGAGTGGCCAGAGTGGACGAGGATCTTGTCGAGAGTACACCTATCCTCCCGCCCCAAACATAGTGGGGAGCTAAGCTCTCATCTCCTGTCATAGACCGGAGGAGGGATCCTGCCGCTACCACGCGCCTCGTCCGCTACCATGAGTGGACGGCGGAGCTGACAGAGCAATCGCACACACCCTCCCGATGTACCACTAACCCATGAGTGGCGGAAGCAGCGGGCCAGTTATGTAATCGTCATGGCTCAACAATAATGGAACGCAAGATGGTGCATGACACTAAAGCATGTAATACCAACTAACATATATCAGATCCGAATAATATGCACAATAAAAAGGTACATATACATGATCCAAGTAAAACAGGGAAAGTATAACTATAAACTGATCAAATGTATGTGTCAAATAGGCATAATAACATGCAAGGTAGATAAACATGAAAACTATTGCAAGCTATAACTATCTAGCATATCAACATGACTATATCAAAAAGACAAGTCAAAATACCCGCCTTATATAATGCTCGTGTTAATTATCTTCACGCCCGTGAACCTGCCTCGTAACCGAAACCTGATACGTAGTATGTCCGAGCTATCTTCCAATCCAAGGATTGCTTCAGCTTTTCGTTCTCGAATCTGTTATTTAACCTGATCAATAAATCTACCTTTAATCAATTTAAACAACCCTATCTAATTCAATTGTCCCTCTCAATTAACTAGTCCAATTTAATCTCCTAACCAAACTTAAACAATCTAAAACAAATTAATTAACTGATTAATGAATCAAGCCCAGCTTAATTAATTAAGCCCATATGAACTATAGGACTAATCAAATTAACTAATTAATCTCTAACCAATTAACTTGATTCGTTACCTATATGCAGCAATTGCACGATCCCACATCAACTCGAAAGCTTCAGCAAAGCATCACAAATGGAGATTCGAATGGCTAGCAGTAACCACATCGCTGAGTTGGGTATTGTCGGTGGCAACAAATCTGAGACGGTGACTGGCCTCGGACGAACCTCGCGGCGGTGAGGTCGCACATATGGGGCTGCGAAGAAATGATCGCGCGAGCGAAGGGCTCGCATCGACGCGTAGGGCTCGGCAGCGAGCTGCCGGTCGTCGGGAGGGTGGCTCGGCCGCAGATCGCAGTGGGCGCAATCGAGGGCGTAGAGCCGTCGATGCGCGCGATCCGAGAGGCCGGCAAGAAGAACGCAATTAGGCTGAGTACGGGGGAAGAAAAGCACCGGAGACGAGGAAGAAAGACGCGGCGAAGCTCGCGCGAAGGAAGAAGAGAGATCGACGATTTTGTGGCTGCTGTAAGAAAGAACCGAGGAGGAAAGGGATGTGCGGCGGAATAGAAGAAAAGGGAAATCGTGGTGAGAAAGGAAGGCTCGGGTGGCTAACCGCATGAGAGATGAGGAATTAGGAAATTATAAAAACCTAGGTTTATAACTTAGGTTATTTAAACCCATTAAATAGTCAACAGACCCTTAAAAGCTGTATTTCTTATCCCCAGTAAATACCGTCTGACAAGCCCCGTTTACATCCAGAAAAATTCCTAAAATTCCCTAAAAATTTCCAGAAAAATTCCCAGGTTTATTTTTCCTAAATTTTAGCCATAAAATTTATATTTTAAATTTCAGTATTTAACAGAGGAACTCGGCGTGGATACGGATAGAGACGATTCTAGAGAGGATCGTTCCGGTTGATGTCGTTCCCGCTACACGTCATACGAAAGGTATAACGTAGATAAATTTCCTTTTATTGCAAATTTAAATTTACGGTTATGTCTACACTTGTTGTAATATGCATGCGTGTGTTGTGTGTGTTGTAATAAATATAGATTTATTATTTTTATTGCTTCCGCTGTGTTCATGTTTACGAAACGTGATCGAACACACACACGCCGCGGTGCCGGAAACCCAACAGTGGTATCAGAGCCCAGGTTGTGTTTCGACATAATCGTAAAATGGTTTTGCGATAGTCATAATGTTATTTCTGGAAATTTTCTAATTTTGGAAATTTAGAAGTATTTATGGAAATTTTTCAATTTTGGAAAGTCTAGAAGTATTTATGAAAATCTTCCACTTTTGGAAAGTTGGAAGTATTTATGGAAATTGATATTTTCCATAAATAAAATATTTGATTAGATTCTGGAAATTTATTTCTTAATTTAATCATGATTTGATTTGGGAAATCAAATCTTAAAATATTTTATTTTCATAAGTAGTTTTAATGATTTAGGAAATTGGTTTCCTAAATAGATTTTCCTTAATCAAATAATTCCATAAATAAAATATGTGATTAGATTTGAAAATTTGTTTCCTAATTTAATTATGATTTGATTTGGAGAATCAAATCTTAAACATATTTTATTTCCATAAATAATTATGACATATAAGGAAATTATATACATGACATAATTGTATGTCATGTAATTGCATTAGATGCATAACATTATGTCATGCGTGTCGTGACATGTAGATATATGTCATGTATGTCATGCCATATAGATAATAGTTATTTGCATGCAAAGAGGATGAGACATAAAACCCTTAAACAATATTAAAGCCTACACCTTTCATTAATATGGTTAGAACCAGAGTTCCGTTTCTTGTTTGGGTTGTTGGGATCAGCTAGCGGAATACAACAATCCACAAGAATACAATAATCATAAATAAACCTCCATCCGTTCGGTGTGAGATGAGATCAGCTAGCGGAGCTCCGAACGTCCAAGGAATCTTCTACCTGTTATCTGGGCGACAGGAAGCCCAGGGTCCCAGGGTGGTGAGTATAAACTCAGGGGTAATATATAGAAAGTGCATGAACAACATATAAGGATAGATCTACAAGTATACATGTGAAGATCTACAGGTATACAGCATGAGTCCAATAGACATACATTCATATCCAAATCTAATAACAAGTAACTACAGTAAAATCATACTCAATGTATATACTAAACTGATCAACTGAACATAAAGTAATGTACCAATGTACCTGACGGTCTGCAACACCATAAGCTATATCATCCTGACAGATATACAATAACATAACTCATATAATGTATCAGGTCAATCCCATACCTGACCAATACTCCAACATATGAACAGTATATGATCACCTGTGATAACAACCCGATCCATACCACACTATGACATGACGCTAATCAAATGCATATAACAGTCTGAATCAACGCATGTATCATGCTCAACACATAGCAGTATATAAAATGCAAATGACATGTATCATGATGTACAAGCATGTGCAACAATCATAGCTCAATCAAATGCAGCATCTCACAGGCATATGTAAAACATATATCAAATACATGCATACATATATATATATCAGCAATGCATATGCATGGTCATGTCTGTGCACCCAGCTCGCTACCACGACCCCAGTGTGGCCTAGGTGGCACGACATGACAACTATCCCGACTCCAGCCGCCACCACTCTCGAGTGACCGAGTTGGGTAGTATGAAACAGTAGCTAGCCCGCCATAGAGCTATATGCTACCCACACGGGGGTCCCTGCTGCTAGCCGCTCCGTCTCTACCCATGAGTAGACGAGCACCGCACTCAGGACAACTGCACTTCACACGACCACTGTCTATAGTGGGTGAGTGCACTAACTACCACTCCGTACAGTGGTCAAGTGCGGTTTTTTTATAATATTTTAAAGGGCTTAATCATAATTTTTAAAATATTGTGAGGATTTTTTTATAATATTACAAAAAGATTAAAAGGTACGGACTGACCTCTTCCTCTCCCTTCATACTTCGCAATATCTTTTTCCGTCGACCTCTTTAATTTTTCTCTTTATTTTTAATCCTAAAATTTTTATTAAATTCTAATCCATCTCCCTATCAATTTTTTATCGTCGTCGTCATTGCCAGTATCATCACCGTCGCCGACATTGCTTATCGTTGTACAATTGGACCGTGATTGCTAGCATCGTCGTCGTCTCACTTCATATTAAATTGATCATTGGGGATTTGAGGTGGAGTTAATCTTGAACAACAATTTATTTTACAGAAGAAATATGACTTTGTTAGTTATGTTATTCTTAATCCTAATTCCTAAAAATATGTTTTGCATTTAAATAATTCAAATAGAATCGATATTCTTAATCTAATTCCTAAGAATCTATACATTCAACTTTCTCAATTTTAAGTAGAATACTTCATCCATATCATCCTACTGATAAATAAATTTCTTTGATAGCTAAATTTAACTTTAGAATTTGTAGAACATTAGTTATTTAATAAAAAAATTGACCGAGTGACTTGTTTGATTTCAACGAAGTGTAAGAGAGAAATTGAAAGTCAATGACATGATTTATAAGTAGATTTAATTTTAAAGAGCACTTGAAAATGATTTTATAGATATTATACCGAGCAAATTATCATGATTAATTTTAAATTGCTCTTTTTTTATTATCATAAAGTTATTATTATTTTACAATGCAATGTGCAATGTTATTTTATACACAAACGATTCTTAATTTATTTTTTGCAAAAATATATTAGCAAGAGTCGAAATTGAATTTATTTGATTTTAAGAAATGATATTTTTTTTTAATAATTCAAATATCCAAGAGACAAAGGAAAGGAAGAAAAGTCTATGAAAGCTAGACGACTAGTATTTATATAATTATTTTAAATATTTATTAACTTTTTATTGATGTAATATATTATTTCTAATATATTTATGTATTTATTATATTTGTTATTTATAAATTAAATTTTATAGTAATTTATCATAATAAAAGGATCTATTTTTTTATTATTCGCTTCAGATCCCGTCTAACACACACTAGTAGAAAAGGACCTTTTAACGACTGGAAATCCCGTCGTTAAAGAGTCAATTCCCGTCGTTAATGAGTTTTAACGACGGTAATAAATACCGTAGGAAGTTGTCGCTAAAAGGCCTTGTCGGGAAAAGATTAACGACGGGAATAAAAATACCGTCGTTAATAGCATTTAACGACGGTATTCACTACCATCGTTAATTATGGTAACGACGGGTTTATATACCGTCGTTAATGGCAACAACGACGGTAATATGTACCGTCGTTAATAACAACAACGACGGTTATATGAACCGTCGTTAATAACAACGACGACGGATATATGTACCGTCGTTAGTAATTTAATGTCGTTTAATTGTTTAACGACGGTTTAACATACCGTCGTTAATAATAACAATGACGGTATATAGTTATTATTTCATCATTATTATCTATACACAATTCACAATATATATTAATGAATGTTAATAAAAAATAAAAACACAATATATTAAAAATCAAAACACCATATTTATTAAAATATCATCCAGTACCAGATATTCACATTAACCGCAGTAGGAAATTCAAACAGAAGAACAATAACAAGCGAAGATAAAGCCCAGAACCCCACACAGTAGGGTGATGACACATTAGCTAGATTATGCATGTTTGCAAAATAAAATACAAATATGGGGTGGCATCAGGCAAGCAATGGTAATAGGCTGAAAGAGACAAATGAGACCATTCAGTTGGTTTCAGATCGCTTCGCATGATACTTGTCCAAATCAGATCAAGGTCGCAGCAGAAACAGGTTTGCTACGTCCTTTACCTCTTCCACGGCTCCGTCCTCTTCCACGGCTGTGGCCATCCTGCAAAAACTCTTGCTGTCCCGTGCTGCCATACCAAAGTGAGTACAAGAAAAACTTAGCTGCTTTAAATAAAGATTAAGGTAAGAAAACATGGATTACGTTTGTGTTTGTGTTATTCGATAAGAATTCAATGGAGTGGATAGACATTAAGTTGGGACAGAACATATACAGATCAGTATGTATATTGCAAAACTAATACACACAATATCCATTCCATAATGTGCACAAGAACATTAAAACTATTAGTTTAGACTACCAGAGAGCTGACAGAATCTGACATATCGATATTTACTAGAATAAACATAATAAACGACATGTCGATGCAACTTCATGTCTATAACAACATATTAAATAACATTACAATAAAACAAGAATAGAGTTTTAGAGAATACTAGTCAATTAGCACCCAAAGATGACTTTTGAGAGTCCATGATCCTATAACAAATACATTATTATATTAGTTAAATGAAAAAATAATATAAACAATACATTTAGAAGTTTAAAACACTTACACTTACATAAAGCAAATAAAGATTTATAAATATCTCTCCTCATCTTTGGTAAGCTTCGAGGATATCATACGTATCTGGACATTGAATCTCTCCATTAACATATGATATGAGTATCGAGGATATATCTTTGTTACTATGTGCCAACCTTTTGAGGTGTTATCTTTCATATAAAACACTTGTGATGCTTGAGTAGCCAATACAAAAGGCTCATTTGATTTCAACAATCGTTGACAATTTACACTAACAAAACCATATTTATCCATTTGATCCTCTTTCTCTAGAATGCACATCAAACCACTTGCACTTAAAGACCACAATTCGCCTTCCACCAAGAAATTGCAATTCAAGAATCTGTGATAACACTCCATAATAGTCAATATTTTCTGTACCATAGTTTCCAACAACAAGAATACCACTGTTTTGTGTCCTTAGGCCCTTGTTGTACTTTTCAATGTGAAATTTATATCCATTTACTTTACAACATACAAATGACTTTCCATACTGTGTAGGCCCACGTGCCAAAGAAAGTAGATCTTCCATTTTTTTATTTTTGTCATTTTTATATAACCTCTCGACCTATATAATTTGAACAAAAAAAATCATACTCTCAAGATATAATTTATTAGTGAAAACAAAGACATGTATGTACATTAAAAAATGTCACTTACTCTAACTCAACCACTTAATAAATTGTTTATCCCATTCTTCATCGGACAAAACCAAATGGCTAGAAGCACGGATTTGCAAGTAATCACTACAAAGGAAATTTAGAGTTTAATCATAATTGAAACAACTATATAGAAGAATAAGTTTATAGTTTCATACTTGTAAAATGATTGAACTTCTTCACAATTCTTTAATATGTAGATGTGAGCTTGCTCTTGGTCAACACGATCCAACTTGCATGCTATCCCCACTGATAAAACTTCAATAGATGAAAATATAGATAAACCATCATTACTTTCCATACATCCACAACTAGATGTGTCGAAATATCTTGAGCATAAACTGATACACTCATTTGCAATATAACCCTCAGCAATTGAAGCCTCTGGATGAATTTTATTTCGAACATATGATTTGAAAGTGCGTAACTTTTGTTCTATTGGATACATCCACCGATATTGAACAGGTCCCCCAAGCATAGCTTCCATCACTAAATGAATCGGTAAATGTATCATGATGTCAAAAAATGAGGGTGGAAAAATCTTTTCCAACTTGCAAAGTGTGATAGGAATTTGTTTTTCAAGCTGTTTCAAGTCTTCCATCTTTAGTGATTTGGAACACAAACTAGAAAAGAACATTGATAGCTCAACAAGAGCTTCATATACTAATTCTGAAAGTAGTCCACGTATTGCAATAGGAATAAGATATTCTAAAAAGATGTGACAATCATGACTCTTTAAACCAGAAATCTTGTTCTCGTTAACATTTATACAATCCGCAATGTTTGAACAAAAGCCTTCAGCAATCTTAATTCTTTAAGAAATAAACAAAATTGACGCTTCTCACCAAAGGACAATGTAAGGTGCAGAGAAACTCAAGAGCATCTCCTATTGCAACAGGATGTAATTCAGCCTTATATTCAAGAGTTGCAAATCGACGTGTTTTATGATTATCCTTAGTCTTGCCTTTAATATCCATAATCGCTCCAAGAACACATATATTTTTCTCAATATGCATAACATCCAAATTATGTCTCAATAACAATGATTCCCAATATGGTAGCTCAAAGAATATACTCTTCTTATTCCAATTATCACCCGTTGTCATGAGATATTTTTGTCTTTCTAGTTGTGTCCTTACTTAAGATTATGCCTTCCAAATCTTGAACTTGACTTAAAATATCTTTTCCCGAAAATGATTTAGGCGGCAATCTCATTTCAACTGTACCATCAAAGGAATCCTTATCTTTGCGCCATTTGTGGTTCAATGGGAGTTAACGTCGATGCCCCATATAGCACTCTTTACCACCATGTGTCAATCTCAATGAGCACGTATCCATATTACACCAAGGGCATGCTAACTTCCTTTGTACTCCATCCGATAAATTTGCATATGCCGGAAAGTCATTAATTGTCCACAACAAAGCAGCATGTAAAGTAAAATTTTGAGAAGTTGATGTATCAAATGTTTCTACGCCAGTGTGCCACAACTCACTCAATTCATCGATCAACGGTTGCAGATAGATATCAATTGCATCACCGTGACTCTCCGACCAGAATTAACATGGATAAAATAAAGTTAGATAAGTTCATACACATCGATGGTGGTAAATTATAAGGAATAAGAATCACAGTGCCAAATGCTATATGTTGTTTTGCATTTTCGAATGGTTGAAACCCATCACTTATGCGAGGCCAAGTCTCACATTGCGAGAATCTGAGGAGAAATCTTTATATTTTTCATCAAATGATTTCCATGTCATAGAATCAGCCGGATGCCTTAGAACTTCATCATCAACCCTTGCATCATTGTGCCATCTCATGTAAGGAGCTATTTTTGAACACATGAATAATCTTTGCAACCTTGGTTTTAGTGGGAAATAACGTAATATCTTCTTCGGAATCTTCTTTCCATTTGCTTTAAATCGAGTTTCCCCACTATGTCTTTCCTCCTTCCATCTAGATATTCCACACACTTCACAGAAATCTAAGTTCTTACGGTCTTTCCAGAATAACATACAATTATTTTTACATGCATCAATCTTTTCATAAGAAAGGCCAATATCTCTAATAAACTTCTTAGCATCATAATATGAATCTGGAAGATCAGAATCTTCTGGTAATATTTCTTCCTTCAACAATTTCAACAACATGCTAAATGATTTATTTGTCCATTGTCCAACATTCTTGAGATTAAGTAACTTTATTAATGCTGACAATTTTGAAACCCTTGATCCTTGGTACAAAGGTTCTTTTGAATCATTTAATAATCTATAAAAAATTTTAGCTTCATCATTTGGTTCCTCACTAATATTGTCACCGTTTGACTCATCATAATGTGGATGTAGGTCCCTTAGAAGATCTTCCATGAAGTCTTCATTATCATTTACTTCATTTTCTGAATATTGTTGCTCCAAATCATCCCCTGGCTTTTCTCCATGATGATACCAAAATCTATAATTTTGAAGTATTCCATAAACAATCAAGTGCATTTTAACTGATTCCCTAGACCCAAAACGTGCATTAACACATTTAGCACATGGACATCGAATTTCATTTGTTGCACCAGTTCGCTCAAAAGCATAGTTCAAAAAATTTTCAATTCCCTTTCCATATTCTTCTCCAAGACGATCATTAATAAGATCCATCCATTTCTTATCAGGTGTCATTATATAAATGCCAAAAAGTGGACAAAGTTAACTACAAATAATTTTTGACAGCAACCTTGTTAGGAATGAAAAGATACAATGAAATATTAAGGCCTCTTGTGTCAAAATAAATACTACTATAAGTCCATATGACTAGGATAGAGATAGTAAAACCATAAGTATGATGCTTAAACTCATTAAGGATGCAAATTTAGGAATACTAGAGTCATGTCAGGAATACTGCTTGTAAAATGATATGGAGTTTATAGTCATGTCAGGAATACCATATATTCAGTAAATGTATTTTACAATATTGTTTGTATTCAATGAAAACTCATGCTATCAATGAAAACCATAAGTCTATAGTACGATGAGGAGTTTTCATGAGGAAGATGAAATTTATAGCGAACACCTTATGACACAGAACCAATTACTCTATTTCCAAATGATGTGAAATACTATAGTATTCATTCCTTACATGTGAAATGTTGATACTCCAAACAATGTCATAAACTCTAGATGAAATGTTGATTCTTTTTCTCTCTGCATTTCCTAAGGAATGCATTTTAATCATCATGGTTCAGTTCATTTGACTATAAACTGTCCAAACTAGATGAGGCTTTAATCAGTATAAACTGTCCAAACTAGATGAGGCTTTAATCGGTCAAGAACATAGCAAAAACAGAGTACATTTCATTCTTTCTCTATTTCAAAATTTTAAATATTATTACCTGACCGTGGATGGCTGGAGTGGCGACGAATGGCCGGAGCGGCGATAGAAGAGAGAAAGAGGATGGTCGAAGCGGGACGGATACTTGCGACGAAAGGCTGGAGCGGCGACGGATGCTTGAACGGCGATGGATGCTCGGAGTGGTGACGGACGGCTTGAGCGGCGATGGAAGCTCAGAGCAGCAAGAGCTGCTTTCGCACCGGAGTAGAGATAGTTGATTGAGCGGCGATCGACGGCTAGAGTGGCGATGGAAAAGCGAGGGGATAGGTCGGCTAGAGTGGCGATGGAAGAGCGAGGGGATGGATCGGGAAAACAAGAGAAAAGGAAGAAACGACGATGGAGAAAGCTGAAACTAGGGCACGGGGTTTAATTAGGGGGAAAATTATAAGAAAATAAAAAAAATAATATAAATAAACTAAAGCTAATTTTTAATGAAATAAAAATGGAAAAAATACCATGCAAATGGATATAAATAAATTATATTTTCATAATTTATATAAAGACGATATTTTTTTATATTTTAAAAAAATAGTTTTCAATTTAGGGTGTTGAATTTATAAAAAATCAAAAAAGTAATAACGACGGGACGAAATACCGTCGTTAAATATATGACATTAACGACCAAAATAAAAAAAACCGTCGTTGATGACAAAGAATCAATGACGGGATAAAATACCATCGTTAATGCATATATATTAACGACGGACACTAAATACCGTCGTTGATGACCTACTAATAACGACGGTATTTGATACTGTCGTTAAAATTCCGTCGTTAAAAGTACCTTTTCTACTAGTGACAGGTACGGCTCTGCATCGAACCATAAATAGGAGACTTTTGAGATCAAGTGATCATTTAATCCCTCTTTACCAACTTGTATTTTCCCATCCAACCGATGATATTCATCTGAAATAGCCTACCTGAGTCAACCTAGAAATGATCAGTAGTCGTGCTCCTCCCAAAGATGTCACACAATAACTAATAGTATTTCTCAATAAAGATTAAAGAGAGTCAATCTGTCAACTTATCAACTCCAAACCTCTTTTATTTTTTTAAAACTAAATTTGCTATTTTTTTTTACACACATAGTGTTTTCTTTTAGATATTAGACAAAGGCTCAATTTATTTTCTACTAAAATTTTGTAAATGGATTTCTAATTTACATCATGTGAGCAGTTTCCATTTGTTTATACTTATTAACTGCATCATTATGCCTATGATACTTGTGCTTGTGCAACCATCCATCACTCGCGCACAGCAATATTATAAATTTACATGATTAAGAACATTCCATGGATCTGCTCCCATCCGGCCGGTCTAACTTTTGATAAATGCAAGTCTTCGAAGTACTATATGTCTTTTCATCTGACGAACAACAGTTATTGATGACTGTGTGCCTACAACACAAGAGACTGCAAGACAAGCCACCATCAAGAACACTCAAAGCTCTTTCATCTTCAATTGTGAAATCGACATATATAACCAGTGCATCGATGAATATGGATCTGCATTTCAATCCAACCACCAAAAATAATGGAAGCTGCGTGCTTTGCTTTTAATTTTTTGAATCTCCAGAAGCATTGACAACCATGGAGATGAGTTCATGAGATTATACCCCTTGGAACAATAACTAAGAAGGAAGTTAATGAACTTCCTGGTAATGTTCATTAACCCCTTCGAACGTGCTAACAAAGGGCAGTACAACCTAAGAAAAGCACCTGGTAATGAACTGGGTGATTTTGCACCTTTTCCCTCAAAATAGAACAAACCAAATATATCATATATATGTGAACAAGATAGATAGAGCGAAGATAGTGTGACGTTGAGTTACATCTAAATGGAATTAGTACGAAGGATTAAGGCCCTCTAGGAGTCTAGTTCCCCCTTTCCTTTTTTACTTCACGTGGTTCCTGCATGAGATGTGAGGAGGAAAGCAAAAATCAAATATGGTCGATCCTGATAAACAAATGGAAGTAAATTAAAACTGAAGGCCTACTCATTCAACGAGATTGTCAACCAGGCACAGAAGTCGAGAGGCTAAGTTACGTCAATCAATAGGATATACGTCCATTTTCTCGGATGCATGCATGTGGATGTGGACGACATGGTCAACAACGCACAACTAGGAAACTAGTACCGAGGCAAATTTCCATGAGTTAGTCTCAATAATTTACATTACATTTCAGAGAATAAACTCCGACTTGGACAACTTCGCAATTTATTATACATCTTAAACTTTTATAGAATGAATTTATTTTGCACTACTTAACTTTCAATTCCATGTATATGTGCTACTTTTATAAGTCCAAGGCAGCAATTGAATAGATTTTTATTGAGTATCTGCTTTAAGTTGGATACATAGTCGTTTAGTTAAACTAGTCAATATGTATTTGAATTATGGGTAGAATAAAAAAAGTTATCACTCAAGACATTTTGGAAATAAAATACTTAAAAGTACAGATTAATAAATGTCGAGTCAGAGATTATGCTCAGGTCTCACAAGCTTGTGGGGGAAATGACAAGGGTGGGTGGGTCAAATTGGTCATCTATCAGTTATGCCAAACCTATTCTATGAGCATTTGGTATGTTTCAATCATTGCTCAAACTTTATGTGTAGCAAGAAGGAAGAGACTTTAACTCGAGGACCATCTTCAAACTTGATATATTAAATGGAACAGTAGGTTGCGTGATCTTTTGAATTGTCACATTCTAATATGAGAATTAGATGGAGTCGCCTAGAAGGTGCACCAAGCCATCAAAATACCCACTTTTATCAAGTTGATTTAGATAATATTTGCAACAAGAGTGTATGCCTCTTAAATCTACTATACAAGTTGGAAGGTATATAAGTAAAAAAAATCTCAAATGCAATGTTTTTAATCATTATTAAATACATAACTCAAAAGTAGGATTTTAATTACTAGAACCTATAGTAGATAACTCAATTCCTCCTTTTAATTGTAATTAAATTGCAGTAAATCTCCTTTACAAATCAAGTTTTCAAATGTTAATTTCATTCCTAGGAGTCAACGAGCAATAGTTATTTCAAATCAAAGATGATTTTTTTCTTCCAATATTAACGTATCTCCTAATATCGATAGACGATAGCTTGATTGTTTTGCTTCTATATATTCTTAAAGAAGAAAAATCTTTCAAAAATTGATTTTATGAATTTATAAAAAAAAAAGTACTTGAATTCTTCTATTAAATTAAAAATGTATCAGGCCTAATTTGAATTAATGATGATAAAGTTGAGAGAAGTGGATCAGTAAAAAAAGAGTAATAATAGTAAGATATCAAATAAAATGATAAAAATTCTGTCTTTCAGTTTTAAAATTAGCGAAGAATATATTGGTCATGAAATTGATCTGCATGCACTTATGGTAAAGATGACTTTGAATTAAGATAACTTAAAATAACTCAGAGAAAGGATAACCGTTACCAATGCTGCCCATCATCTTAAGTAGAGAAAAGACATATTCTCTTACCACATGTAAACATAAAAAAAAAACAATATCTGAGAGATGGCCATATCAAATTGTACATGTTAACCAAACAACTAATGATTTAAATAATAGGTACCTAAAAATAACAGGTCAATTAATAAATGATGAGAATTCCATACCTGTGCATGCATATCTAATAACGGTCATGTATTCTTGTAGGACACACAAAATTCTTACCAGCTTCTTGTTTCATGCACGCAAACCTCTCGATGTCATATGATATCAAAATAATTCCAGCAAACGACTCGTAGATTATATCGATATCCCAGAGATATTAGTAAAAAATCATGATTATTTCCACGTAAAATTTGTATTTTCTTTTTGTTCTCTGTGATGTACACTGTCTCTCTATATCTTTTGCCACTAAAGTGATGCTCTGTTTTCCCAATTGGTCAACCTGTATATCAACCTTCGCTATCGAATTTCGTTCTCTCAAAAAAAAAAAAAAACTGCAAACTGAACTGATATAATTGACAAAATAATAGATCAAACCGAAAGCATTCCAACTCCTTCATGTTTTGAAAACGATGGGATTGGCATTAGCAATCTCTATCTGATCACAGGAGAGAGGAGTCGGCTGAGACATCGAACTTATTGACAATTGGTTTTTTCTGTCTTTAGGACCTTGAAAAAAGTGCCACAACATTACTTCATCCATATCTCCACCTCCTCACAATTACTTCACACCTTCCAAGTGGCGCAGTCTCTGTTGCCACTGTTCCAGCTCCTTCGAGCCCTATTTAAATTCGGCCTTCTCCTCTTCCTAAGATCACTCCTCGAAACTTCATCTGCGTATTATCTCTCTGTTCAGTTCTCTCAATCTAGCATCAGTCATGGTTTCTGAAGATGCCATTCGCACGGCAGTTGGAATTCTTGGTACGGGATATGATAAAGTTATTTTGTTTATTCCGTGCGTCGTTTGATTAACTACTATTTCTCCTTTTATTTTTTTGTCTTCAGGGAATATAATCGCACTCGGTTTATTTTTGTCACCGCTGTAAGTATATACGAAAACTTTTGGTCAATTATTGTTAATTAAATCGAGCAAATCCAATAATAAGAGAATTAAAAGTTTATGAGGAATCGACTCAATATAATTCTCGTTAGTCAATGACGTTTAGTATTAAAATGCACCGGAAATTTGGATTTCTAATGTAGCGATTGATTATTTAGTGATATATTATTATTATTTTTTGTCGTCGTCGTCGTCGTCGGAAAAGGCCGACGTTTGTGCGGATATGCAAGAAGGGATCTGTGGAGCAGTTCTCGGCGATACCATACTTGGCAACGCTTCTGAACTGCATGATGTGGGTGGTGTACGGGCTGCCGGCGGTGCACCCGCACAGCATGCTGGTGATCACGATCAATGGCTCCGGCATGGTGATCGAACTCGCCTACGTTCTGCTCTTCGTGATCTACTCGCGAGGTGCGCAACGGGCCAGGGTGGCGGCCATGCTGGTGGCCGAGATGGTGTTCGTCGGCGCCGTTGCGCTGCTGGTGCTGACGCTGGCGTACACCCACGAACGCAGGTCCATGATCGTCGGCGTCCTCTGCGTCTGCTTCGGCACCATGATGTACGCGGCTCCGTTATCCGTCATGGTAAGTAAATTGCAATCGATTCTCGTGTTAATTTTTCTTGGGAAAAGGGTACATCTATTTTGTCACGAACGGATTCAATGCGGGAAAATGTGTCAACGTGCACGTTGATCAGATAAATATTATTACATAAAATTATTGGCAAATGGCGAAACATTTTGCAGAAGATGGTGATACAGACGAAGAGCGTGGAATACATGCCTCTCACCTTGTCCCTTGCGTCTTTCTTCAATGGTCTTTGTTGGACCGCCTACGCTCTCATCCGTTTCGATCCTTATATCACTGTGAGTATAGGCAAATCAGAAAAACAAATCAACATTAATTCAGTTCAGCAGTTCAGCTAGCTATATATAAGATCAACGTTGGGACATGCAGATTCCAAACGGGCTGGGAGTGATGTTTGCGGTGGCTCAACTTGTGCTCTACGCCCTCTACTACAAATCCACGCAACGGCAGATCGCCGACCGAAAGCGGAAGGTGGCGGAGGCAGGGATGACGGAGGTGGTGGTGGTCAATTAATTAATGCCGAAGGCATGCAATAACAAGGTCGGAAGCATCAGCCATGAGATCCGAGGATTTGAAGAAGATTATTCTTATATCATGAGTTAATGCTTGTGCAATTCTAATTTCATGTTTCAATTTGTACCATGTTATAAGTCAAACGCAGTCGATCGAACAGCAAATAATGTTAAATTTGCTCAGTGAATTAAAATCAATTAAGTATAGCTCTAGCATAATGTTAATTTTGTGCCAGCGTTGTTCCCTTGATGAATATTAACATAATTAATGCTTGCACGCATGTAAGATTTTACATGCCTAAAATTACATTCAACGTGTTAAATTAGTTAAGTTCTCTTATAATCGTGGAAGTTGTCTTCCCAAATAAGCAATTGATATGATATCGATCAAGGGTTCATCAATTGATAAAGAAGGAAAATGAAGATAAACTAGCTAGGCTAGCTAGTTGAATCTAGCTAAGTTCTTTCTTGATTATTACACCCTGAAAGGGAATAACAACTACTGATCGAGTTATATGCAAGCGACCCAAAATGTTAGATCTCGGTGAGATATTGATCTATTACTCCAACTTGAGATAAATACCACATGTATTTAACTTTTTTATATCCCGAGTTCGATTGTATGATTTGTATCAATCTATAAATTTGCATATTGATGCGGTCGCATTTTGCAGTCTCTTTCGTAGAGTGTCGAAGAAGGGTGGATCTTTTGCGGTCACAGTAGTAAATCCTATTAAAATGAACATGCATCAAATGACGTCGTCGAAATTTCGACGATGACCCTCCGATACCTTAATTAGATAGGACATTGATGAAAAAAAATATATTAATGGAGTGCATTAAAATAATATAGAAGAAGAGTTAAAAACATACGAAAGAGAAAAAGTCTTAGAAGAAATCTCTCTTCAAATGTCTTCCTCTGATCTAATACTTAGGTCCTTGAAGAAGTAGCTTAACCCCTCAGTTAGTAGAAGAAGAAGGCCTCATAAGAAAAAAAAAAAAATCCCCCTCCTCTTTTATCCCAATCCGTTCTTATACTCCCGCTCTCATCTAGCCGATCAGATATTTCATTAGCTATGTCCTTTAATAGGTTGTTAGGAGATAACCACCGATCTCCTCTTTGACATATTTCATATATTTATGAGATAAAAAATATTCCATGAGAATCATCACGTTGATCACAAGTGTGCATTCTAAACCGATTATTTACATGACTTGAAAAGAGTTGTCCTCAGAAAGGGCAACATGCATAACTCGGAAAAAGCAACATGCATCTCTTGGGAAAAGCAACCTGCATGCGCTGCATTCAGGAAGAGTTGTACTCGGAAAGAGTGATCTGCATGCATGACTCTGAAAGAGTGACATTGAAAAAGTGACATTGGATAAGTGACCTTGGATGAATAACTCTGAACGAGTGAATCTGAATGAGTGGATTGCTTGACTCTGGATAAGTAGTCATGGAAGAGTGGGTTGTCTTGATGAGTGGCATACATGCGTTGCATGCCTCGAGAAGATCTGCATGCATGCGTTGCATGCTTAGGGAAGAGTTGCATGCACGCGCCGTATGTGCGCGCCGCATGCACTCGAGAGATGAGTCGGACACTTCAGTGTGTGCAATCGAGCAGGCTCTCGAATGCATGAATGAGTCGAGAAGGTCAAAGGATGTTCAGGGGAGGATGGAGCTCTTGCGATGCTGACATCTAGCTCGAGGAACAATATTGAAAAATACTGACTTGGAGAACACTGCATTCGGAAAATACTAACAAGATTCAGAGGAGATCCTCCTAAAAAATTTGAATATCCTCGTTTAACTCAGATTACATTCTAACAGCATATCTAAGTCATATCTTAGGCTCGTGATCTTTGTCCATGTGTAAACTAAGCTTTAAAAAGAAATCCCTTCTAGTATAAACATTAATTTAAATACTAAACTAGACATCAAGATCATATGAATTTGTAATTAAAACTTTCCCTCAAACAATATATGTAATAATTTTATCCCTAACCTTTTATAAAGCTAAGTCATATTAATTTTTCAGTCAATCAATTGGGAGTCTTTAATTATAAAAGAATCTGAGTACAGTGAAGATAGATATCTATGTTAAGTAATGATTTAAAATTTTCAACTTAATCTTGACTAACTTATTCGCTAGGAATTGGAATTTGTTCAAAGTTTTATCAAGTTGTTGTCGTTTATTTTGTTATAGTTAGCTTATATATATAATCATCTTCTGAGATGGGAATTAGTTAATGATGATTCACATCATGTAACACTTCAATCTCCAAGTCATAAGTCACAGGCACAGGTCTCTATTACACCAGAAAAAGAAGCATCTTACCGCACATCAGCTCGAAGAGCGGCTATCGGAGTCAGGCTTAAGAGAGCCTCCTATCTAGTCAAATACTGAACTGAAAAAAAGAAGAATACCATCATCGAGTACTGAATCGGATTCAGAGATCACCAGCCTATCGAATCGAAGGTTGACCAGTCACTTTTGTTGTTGCAGAATTAGACCACCAATGGTTACCAGTTGAAGAGAGCCGCTCACTTGATACGAACCGATCTGGGTCAAAAGGAAGAAAAGAATCCGTCTGCTTGCGATATAAGGCTTAAGCCAAAACGCGGTTTGCCCACTTTGTCTTGGAGTTGGATGCCCTTGGGCGGCGGAATAGATGGAAGCCATAAGAAATAGATCAGGGCACTCGCTGTCGTAAATTAGACGTGGGCAAGAAAAAACGAAAGCAAAGTATGCATTATAACTCCAGGGTCACCTGAATCATTGTATTCATCATCAAAGGGCCTCCCTTTCGGACAGCGAGAGAGTCGAATCTTTACGTTTGGAGGGCTCGACTGACTAGGAGCGAATGAGAACGACGCGCTGGACCTGTTAAGTCTATCAGATCTGTCGTAGTTTTGAATGCTATTCACGACTGTTTTTGCGGGATCGGGAGAGAGGTAGAGCTCATGGTATGGTAATTCTGCTGTCCCCGTTCACGACTGGTGCCAGAGGAAAAGTAGGTCTAACCGGATTAAGAGACCTCTGCGCATCTATTAGGAAGGAGGGCACCGCCTGTTCGAATTCGCCTTTGCTAAGTGGGAAAGAGGCATCATGCATTCGGTATATATTCATGATGTGCCTCTCTATTACATTCAGGCTACGTTTGGTACGAGATAATATAATCAACCTTGTAATGTAATCAAGTTTATAATGTAATGTAATGTGTATTACATTACTGTGTTTGGTTAGCGATTGGTGTGTAATCTTTGATTACAAAAGTGATTACATTCGTTTGTTTGGTGTTCATATTTGTTATAAGGAATGTAATTCATATTATTATAAAATGACAAAAATACCCTTATAAGGTTGTCGTCGATCGCCGGTGGGCACCGACCGATCGTCGCTTCGATGTCGGCCACATCGTCATGGTCGCCGGTCGGTCGTTTACCTCAGGTTGGCCGTTTCGGTCGTTTTGGCCGTCGTTGTCGGCCTGTCGACGATCGGTTGTCGTCGGTCGTCGGCCGACAACCGTCGTCGGTGGTCGTCGTCGACGAGCATCGGGAAGCAATGAGAAAAATAAAAGAATGATATATTTGTCATGATAAATATTGAGTCCGTAATGTAATCGGATTACATAGCTTTTCCTTCGTAATCGAGATTACGGATCTTGACTCTTATTTTGTAATGCAATTACATTACATTACACCTTTGAAATGTTACCAAACAAAGTAAATCATCTTGTAATGTAATCCTGATTACATTACAAGTCTGATTACCCCGTACCAAACGTAGTCTCAGTGTCTTCAGAGTTCGTGAGATGAGCTCTTTATTGACTGGTTCTCATGAATGAGACCCGGTGACGCTCACTCAGATTAGCAACCCCTTCGACTTCGTTGGCTATAATAGGACTTTGATTAGATGGAAATAAGGTATCAATGGGATTCGAACAGACAAATGAAGCGAAGCGGAATACAGCAGCAGCGAGCAGACTCTGTCTCTCACAATCAGATAGGAGAGGCGGAGACGGACGAACTCCCTCAATTTTAAATGATTATTATCAAAATTTTATTTATTTATTTTTTAAATTAATATTATTAAATTTTAATACAATGGCCTCCCAATATAAACTCTGGGCGGAGACGTAGCAATCCGCCCTATTTGGCTTGTGGCCTTGTCCTCGCCTTCATTTTGGACGAGTCATGAATGTGGGTTTTGACCATGATTTATTTGGTAGATGAATTTAATAAATATAAGATACTTCCTCACCCTGCCCTTTCAAACCAAGGAAATAAATGTGGCTCGTTTGATGAATCCTTTACCCCATGGCCGTCCGAATTTAAGGAAAGGGCCTTGCTCGAATCGACTAGTATACATTCACGACTGCAGAGAATAGCCATATGAAATGAATATATTTTGGAAAAGATTATTTTTTAGTGCTTAGATCGTGAAGAAGTGTGAGAAATGCCCTCCATAAATGGAAGTAGCAAATCATTTCTTCTTTTATTTTCACTCGATAAAAGGGTTAGAAAGAGGGTTGAGGGTCATGAACGACTCCACGTCGCAACCGCTCCTTCACTCTTTAACTGAATATGCTTTGTTCACGGACGATGCACTATAAGCCATCTAATTTACATTCAATTTATGAGATTATATAATAAATGAGATATATATTATGCTTTCGCATGTAATATTATTCTCTAATAAATATTATAATCAATCTTTAAATCTTAAATGATCGGATGATAAATAATAAATACGTTCACAGATAAAATTTATATATATTTGCAAAACTAGCATAATACAAACCAATGCCTTTTTATGTTACGATCTGAAAGTATTATGTGAAAAAAAATATATATATGCGTTTGAGGATTGATTGATAAGGTTTAATTTAGAACTACCTTTACTTGCTAGTAACAAAATTCTTAAGGAGTTCCGAAAAATGTAAAATATGGGGATAAACTGAAATTTTCCATAAACTTTTTTTTCCTTTTGGTTGTCCGGGTGAAACAGATTGTGCCACCCCTGTTATATAAAATTTATCATGTAATTTTCAAAAAAAAATTGATATAAGAGCTGCCAACCTTAGTTAGCCAAAAAACACAGTAATATTTTAAGAAAATGGGAATGAATAAAAAAAAAGGGGGAATGAAAGGCGTAATTTCAAATAGGTGTATTCATTAGGCCAAGGCCAAGCAATAATACGAGTAAAACAAGTCCAATTACGACATGACCTTTTTTTGCAATTCTTAAAAGATCAAATAGTTTTTTTTTTGCAATAATTTAAATTTAAATGAGGATTTAAAATAGTTTTTTTTGTTCAAAATGATAAAAATTAAAGAATAATTTTGAGAGAAAAAATTATTAACTCCGAAATATAAAAAAACTCCCTTTCTTTAGAAAATGAGATTTAAATTATATATTCTTGACAGAGTAATTATAAAATATTACTTTAAAAACAATTCAAACTCTGAACCAAATAATTAAAATTATGAAGAATAACTTAGATGAAAAACTAAAATTATCCATAAATATTCCGAACCAAACACACCCTTAAAATTAAGTCGTTTCAATGGATCTGCTTGTTAAGATATTTCAATAGTAATTTGGTCTAGACATTGTTTAAATTTGATCTTTTCCATATGCATTTTCATAATGTTTTTGTTAAATTCAAAACTTGAAAGTTTTAAGATATATGTATATTATACTCTTGGGGCTAGGTTGCCAGCGTAAATAAATAAATAAGCAATAGTTAACTCAGCTGTTTGCGCGTAAAAAAAATAATTAATAAAAGTAACAACTGGATGTTTTGGGGGGGAAAATTTCATGTCTTATTTTGAAAAATATTAATATTTATTGGACTTTTTAAGTATAAATATTAGTTGACAAACATAAATAAAACGTCAAACAGGACATATATTAATTATGATAACACAATAACTGAATTTAGAATCTTACAAAATATATGCAGTGCCAAACTGACAATTAATAAAATAATTAAATATTATAAATAATTGAATAGAATGCAAATATATAAATAATATATAAAATTGAGTGAACTATATATATTATTTAAATTATTGAATAATTAAATAATATTGCTGATATAATAAAATAAAAATAATTATTGCATGTGAACAAAGAATTATAATTCGATAAACATTTGATATTCTAAACTCATTTTTTTTAAAAAAAAATTCAAAGGTAGAATGCTTATGCTATATCAATCTAATAGATTTTTAAAAAGTTAACCCAGCCTTTTCCGTTTGGGTGTATGCATATGGCGTGCGAATAGACAGTCACAATGAGACATCATATTGACTAGTTGTTCCAAAAGCTAAACAATTCAATACTTCATTTCTATTGAAAAGATTATAAAAAATTAGACTAAGATAAAACCCTGAAAACGACACAAAATAAAATACAATGGCCACCATCTAGTAAGACCCGTCGTGTCTGTTGAATAGTCTTGATAATGTTGATCTGGAAACACACGGGGCAACGTTCGCCTGATAATACTGAATATAACTCACTCGGCGAATGGTAATTCCGATTAGCCAAAGAAAATTAAAATCCGAGTCGTTACCAAGAGAATGCCAACACTAACCCCAAATATATGCAAGCCTAGAAGGAACTCACTCTGGATAGTCAAGTCGATGCACACTCCCCAAGGATGATTGATGACTATCAGACTATATATATATATATATATATATATATATATCAAAACTTCAGTTTTTTAGCATCGATTTAGAAGTACACCAACGAATATCTCGAAAGCCTAAGAAACTTCGAAGCCCTCGCCATTTTGACGAAAGAAATTATTCGTACTTTTTAGTGGGAAGAAAAGGAAATCAAAGCTAATCTTCTTATACCTATTATTAATTAGTGCGAGATATATATTATATAATGGGCGGTGCCTGCATCCACCAAGATAATACCTTTTTTTTCTTTCCAAGCTCTCAGAACAGAAAACGTTTTCGTCGTTTCTCTGTGAGAAGTCCAAGTTGATGCAGATTCCATGTCCGTAATCTTCAAAAGTAATCCTCTATATTAACAGCATCATTCTCTGGAAGACCAAAAAAGAAAACTAGATAGGTAAGAGACTAAATGCAAAATCATTATTTCATGCGCATTATGTACAAAATCACTCGCGTGGCAACACATGTATGTATTGCAGTTTGCCAAAGAAGAAAGACAAAAGCCCGATATCTGAAACTAGATTGCCCACCTTTCTTTAGATGCCCAAGCGATGGGAGCGCACAACGCTAAAATTATTTCAAAATGACCATCCTCATCCGAACAAATAAATACAGCACTAAACAAGCAGCAAAGAGCCCCGGATAGTTTAATCCCCAAGGCACTTTGTTACAAGATATGCCATTAAGCCAGTAAAACAAATAGGATATAGATCTATTGACAGATTAACTGAACATAATGATTTCACATATCCAATTTAAACGGAAAATAAAATGCTAGATCAGGAAGTGTCAATTTTGGAGCACACTAGCAACCATGTCCCATGGAGACAATTTTAACAACAGATGTATCCGTAGTCACCTTAATAGGAATACACAATGTATTCTGATATCCACGATGTGACTTGAGCAATAACAGTGCAGCAACCTTTAGCAGCACATGTTAGCTCAATGTTTGACCCGACCACTCAATCTACACCTGAAGAGTTCAAAAAAACCTGAGAAGTCCCATACCATCGAGAGGGAATCTGCACACACAGTAAGATACACAGAAAAGCATTACCAGTTACTTGGCTGAAGCATTGCGCTGCATTGTGGGAAGCCAACTGCTGGATGACCCCACATGCGAAACATCAGTTGGCCCCGATTGTCTGGAATTCAAGACATGTTTCTTTGAGGAGCCAGGAAAAGCAAATGACGTGGGCGGTAGTGGTCTTCCAGAACTTGTTCCACCCCTCTGAAAAGGAAGAAAAATAAGTCAAGAAAAATGTGATGCATTACAAGGGAACTACCTAAAATATACAGTGAAAGGGATCTTTAGTGTTGCTAGGACAGAGTATGCCTCATTTCAGTCAAAGGCAATGTAGCCGTGATGACTTACAGACTTGTCAAGATGATCAACATCAGAACTCATGTTCTTCTCAGCTATGTGTTTAAGTTGCATTTGAACTGCTGGCCGAACAGCATTACTTGGTTCCATATGCTCTGTGACATCATCAGCGCGGGGAATGTTGCTCGAACTGGTAACTGGAATGTAATTTGAAGATGCTATTTATGCTAGAATAAAAAATGTGTTCTAGGTAAAACTAATAGTAGTTTGTATATTATCAACAAACACGTTATCAAGTATCAACAACATTGCAAATAAAAATTACAGCCAACACTGTGAGACTGGCTGTCTCCAATCATTATAGTCCAGGCAAATTTGAACTAGAATCATTCAACATGAACTCGAAAGCAGTAGCAGAAGTAGGAACAAAACCTTGTTTGTCGACATCCATTGGAATTGCTCGACTACTCATTCCACCAAAACCTTGTTTGTTGACATCCATTGGAATTGCTCGACTACTCATTCCACCAGAGACCGGCTGTCATTTCAGAACAAAAATATCTCATCAACAAAGATATGTACAACTCTTCCAGAAGTTAAAGTAGTTGAAGTTCTAAAAGAAATGTTTTTTAACATAGATAGTTGAAGTTCTAAAAGAAATGCTTTTCAACATAGATAGTTGAAGTTCTAAAATAATGTTTTCCAGCATAGATAGTTAAAGTTCCAAAATAAATGTTTTTTCAATATAGATAGTTGAAGTTCTAAAAGAAATCTTTTTCAACATGGACAGTTGAAGTTCTAAAAAAAATGTTTTTCAACATAGATACTGAAAAGAAGAAAAGAAATGAATGAGCCCTTTTAGATCCATGCTCAAAGAAGATCATCATCCTTCCCAATAAAGAAGAATGAAAATCAGACATTGTTTTGTCAAACTATCCTCCTTTTATCAGGTAGAAGCTATGAAAATTATCTCTCACATTTTCAAGTTCTTTGAAATGATGCAGACAATCAAACTACAGAAGCAAAGAAAGTGAAAGACTTAGGTAGCGTTTGGTAGGGAGAAAATTTTCCATTTTCTGTTTTCTGTTTTCCTTTTCTAGAAAACAGAAAACGATTTTTTATTGTTTTCTAATTTTCCAGAAAATATTTTTTTATTTTTTGGAAAACGAAAACGAAAACAGAAAATGATTTTCTAGAGTTTTCCAGTTTTCCAGAAAACGTTCCTTTATTTTCTAGAAAATGGAGATGGAAAACACCAACCAAACGCGTTTTCTTATTTTCTCAGAAAACGAAAACAGAAAATGGAAAATTTTCTCTCTACCAAATGCCCTTAATATCTATTGAAGGAGTTCTATATTGAATTTGGCAATGTAAAGCATACTAACAGAGGATCGAGGTTGAGATCTTGTTCTTTGGGCTTGCTGATATTTCAGGATTGTCCAATCAAAAATAAAATCAAATTCATAACCTGCCATAGTTGATTGAAACATGTCAGCAAGGTTTCAACAACATAATTTCAGGAAGTATCGCTACATAATAATGTCCATAAGAACACCCTCTGACTAACTGAGAAAAGGAATCCACAAAGGATAATGTCTCTCCAACTATGAGTTCCCAAATTATGATTTCACGTAAAATACCTTCACGAGTGAACAAATCACGAAAGAGGCGCTTCAGGAATCCATAGTCAGGCCGTTGTTCAAAGGTCAAAGAATGGCAATAGTGGAAGTATGAAGCAAATTCCACAGGGTGGGATTTGCATAAAACCTATCAGAAGTTAGGAGAAATCAACCAGTCACTATTATTTCCTAGTTTGAAAAGATCACAATAGGCTGTAATTAGGTACATACTTCAATAGGAGTTGAGAGCTTCTTCTCGCATATCTTGTCATACTTCTGCTTTTTTGTGGCAGCTTTAAGCCCTTGCCATGGAAGACTTCAAAAACAAAACAGGAAAGAGTTAATTATTCTTGGAATGAATATTTACAAACCAGATGTGGGAAATGCTTGATGCAGATAGGGGTATGCATTAATACATAAGAGTAAACACCATTACAATTTTCTTTTTAAAATGGGCAGCCTAATTTTTCTTTAAAAAAAAAGATTCATTGAAACAAATATCATAATTTTGTAGGTATGTTGACAGCCATTTTTTTTTCTTCATCAGAAACTGGAACAAATATCAATTTTTTACCATAATACACAAAATCTTCTCTTCTTTTAATTTTCAGAACAGTGGTTTTTTGTGTCAGTCTTGCAGCATCATTGTTAACTACTGATAAGGAACTCAAATCTGCATAATGTAATTTGGTAATTAAGCATACCTCCCTCTGAGAAAATAGAGAAGAACATAACCAAGCGATTCCAAATCATCCCGACGACTTTGCTCTGGTAAGTTAATGGATTGAGTTAAATTATCATGGCACTAAACTAAAACTAAACACTGCTTGGATCAGCCCCCACTTACCAATGCCAAGATGAGTATTGCAGCTAGCATAACGAGCAGTTCCAGTCAAGTTTTTGTTTTCTCTGAGCAACAAAATAATAAGGATGATCAGTAATCATCATCGGATGTCATTTTCAGAGTTAAAAGGTTAAAGAAGAATATTGGGTCTTTATGTTCAGTGAGCATAAACGCCCAATTGTGGCTTCACCTCTCTATTCTGTGTCGATGTCACATTTTTGTCAAGGAAAAACTATTTATAAATTTGTTAATATTTCTGCTTGCTTATAACCACTTGAATAATGACCAGACTTCACTGTCGCATTGCTATGTGAACTCTATCAAAGAAAAAGAGAGAATTGAAATAAAACACAATTATGGATGATGTACCTGTAAGGGATATGACGATTAGTATTAGAATCCCTATATCGTTTTGCAAGGCCAAAGTCAATGATATACACCTGGAAAATCATATTCAAACAGTTACTATTAGTAGGAAAGGGGAAAAAGTCATATGCAACAACCACAAGAGTGATGAGAGGCTCTTTGAAATACTACCTGATTGGCCTTCCGACCAAGACCCATTAGGAAGTTATCAGGTTTGATGTCTCTGTGCAGAAAACCTTTTGAATGCACATACTCTATTCTTGTAATCTGTTGAATATCAAAGTTAGAGTGATTTCTTCTAAAACTCAAATGAGTATAAAAATACATTGCAAGTATTAATTAGACATGAATATGGCCTAAAACAAAGTAACATAACTTCTATCATCATGTTTCACTAAGAGGGATTTGGTCGATAAAACAACGGCACTAGGCTTAACAATAAATACAAGCAGTAACATGGCTTGGTTCAAATTGTGTAAACAATATCAAGGAAATTTACTTTGCCCATGTCCACCATATGAATCGGGCATACAAGAATGGTCAGTGGTTTTAGATGATAACAAAAAAAAACTTGTGTCAAGGAATTAATCCTGCTAATGGTGTATTAATTATAACTTGTAGAATCAACCCATAAAAACAAACAATTTTAAAGGATTATTATATAATAATTGGCATTGTAAATAAATTTCTCGAAAATATCCAAGTCACAAGACAAGTTTCAACTAATAAATGAAGAGAAATAACATATAAAACTGTCAAAACAAAAAGCACATGAATAGTTTGACTGAGTTCTTAAAGGGTATAGTTGGATTACATGTTCAATGGAGTGATTAGCAGTTTTCTGGCATGAATCCAGGCATATAGAATTTGCCAAAAAATATTCCTTAAGAAAATCAAGGATGTGATTTTATCAATTACAATGCTTCTTATAAGTTATAAATGTAGAATTATTTCTACATTTCTTGTCTTGATCAGTTTAGTTGAATCCAAGAAACAGCTACATCAGTTCATCCATAGACATTTGACCAGAGACATCTTGTGGTTATTTTCTCATTAATGAGGATGTTGCTTTTTTTTACTTCAAGCATAAAACATGATGCTGTGTGTTTCATAACTATCCAGTTTAATTCATCCATATTTATATTTACAAATTACTTTTTAGTTGAGTAACAGGACATCACGTTCAATATTCAATCGTGTCCTAAAATTCAAATATGATCAGAAAGATTAAGCTCTGAACGGTTTCCCAAATTGTGCAAAGCTGAAGGGGAAGGTTCTTTCATAATTATCAATTTGCAATTACCATTTGATCTGCAAGCATCAGAACTGTCTTTAATGAGAATTTCCGACCACAATAGACAAACAAATCTTCAAGGCTTGGACCAAGCAAATCAAGAACAAGAACATTTTCCTCCCCATCAACACCACACCATTTTGTGTTTGGGATACCACCTACAAGGATGATCCGAGCAATTAACTTAGAAATTGCAGCAAAGGGAGAATTTTAAGCCATATGGCTTGGTTGACATACTTCCTCCCTGAAGAATGCTATACAGCTTGGCTTCATAAAGCAACTGTGGATGCTTGGTCTTGCTGTTCTCCTAGAATCATGTACAAAAATAGTAAGCAGATAACCAACACGACTAGCTCGACCAAGACATCGCGATACAAAATAAAATTCGTCGACGTCTATTCAAAGCCCGATTATCCAGAGAATGCATCAAAGTTGAACAACCTTCCAAATTATTTTGAACACCAAAGAAATTCAGCTAGTCGACCATGACAAACACTACTTTCCGAGAGTTCAATAGGTCATGCCGGATAAGCGCATCGTTCTAGGGTTCGGACAAAAGTAGAAATACATCTTCGAAGAGAAAGCTCAACAAATTCAGTAAGAAGAAAAGGCAAAAGCATCCTCGATCGCGCTTCACAAACAGGCAGCGAAAATCGGATAGCCAAACAAACAATACATCACGATAGATCGGAGAACTTACGATCTTAACCGCGACGATCTCGAACGTGTCCACGTGCGTCGCTGCAACATCCGTAATCGGATCGTAAGCGATAAATAAAAAAGGAAAAGAAACGAACAAAGAGCAGAAGAAAGATATCGATTTGCCCACCGAGAAAGATCTCGCCGAAGGATCCGCTCCCAATCTTGCGCCCTAGCTTGTACTTCCCGCCGACGATCCGATCCATGGTCTACTTTTCCTTTATTCGTCCCAGAAGACCGTCCAATAACTGAGTTGCAACTGGATCGAAGATTTCACGAGAGAGATCTCCAGCTATGGGCAGTACTCAGACGCCAGGGAAGACAACGCCGGGGCATTTCAGGCAATTTAAAGGCAAAACTGCGAGGACGAGAAAGGGAGGCGGCTTCTTCTTTGTTATCCCAGTCGCAGGGAAGCGGTTGGTTGGCCACTCGACCGAAGCGAACCGAACTTGGCTCAAGTTCTTCAGCGAGACATCCGGTTTTAAGGTTGTCATTTTTATCTCAGATTAAACCAAAAAAAAAAAAAAATAGAAAATCAGAATAATAAAAAATAAACTAAAACGTTTCCATGAATAAAAATTCTATTTTGTAACTGCCCGCTGCCCTATCTACATACCGAATGAAAATGGATGAAGCACGATGAGACGTAACCAAAACTCACATAAGCCAATGCAACTTACCAATAGCAAAACTCAACATTTTCTGTTAAAATAATATTGTATTTTTATTCTTTTCAGCAATCACAACGACAGGATTTGGCGCGAATCAATTTTTCCAGCAAACCAAGACTATATATGTTGTATATATATGTTTTGCATGGCGGCTGCCCTTGTTTGAGGGGAAAACTTAATGAGTTGTAATTAATTGATCATGATGAGTTGTTTAAGTCCTTGTGGCTAAAAAATGTTATGATTCTCTTTTTTTTTTCTTTTTTTTTTTGGGTTTGCTAGCCCGTGATTCGCTAGCACCACATAACGAATCTGTGGCTTATAATTGAGCAATTGAATGATCGCAAATCATCGAATCGCATGTTGATTAATATCGATCATTGGTTGAATGGTTGGATTTGGCAACACTTTGCAATTAAATTTGAAATTTAATACAATCGGCATTGCAGTGGGAATAGACATATTAGTACTCCTCGCATTTTTTTTTTAATTTATAATTTTTAAAAATAAAAATAATTATAGAAGTTGCAATAGAATCAAATTTCCTCTATCTCAATCCTGAAGATTAATTGATGAACTCTAATGCGCTCCCACAAGAAATGTCGGATGACTAATAAAGTGATAAATTTGTTATAATGAGTATAAGTCGATTTTTAAGAATTACAAAGCTTTTTGAGAATGTTTGTCCTCCCGTCACGCTAACACTCGGTTGTATAAAATCTTCATAATTCATCTCTTTTAAAATGACTATGAGATCGATTAACAAGGAGCATTTGAGAGGAGCATATCATCTTTTCTTATAATATTTTCAGTTTGATTTTAGGATGAATTTGGATTTCATTTGGTGGCCCAATTCGGGCCCAACATTCACTATCTGCGGCCCAATACGTAGCATATCTCATCCATGCGCTACAAGTTGGAAAAAAAATATAAAAAAAAAAATAATAATAATAGTCCTGTACTCAAACGAAATATACATAAATAAATAATCTCACAGAGATAATTTGAGCTCTAAATCTAGTTCTGAGTCAGTGTTTTGGTTGATAGAACCAGTCGACGAGTATTGACGTTGCTGGTGATTCGATCGTATGTTATTCTTCTGCATTAACAGATCAAATCCGCCAAAATTAAATGCTATTGATTGAATAAGAAAATCTAATGTTAAATAAAAATATATTTTATGAAGAATTAGATACCTCCGTGTCTTGTTCATTGATAAACAGCGTCGTAGTTATATGACTATTTGAATCGTTTAAGGACCTACATTAATATATATTATTTTTCTTTTCACTAATTACAAATATATATATATGATAGTACAACAGATGCAAAAGCCCAAGAGATAAATGCATATAAATAGATATGTACATAGCCATAGATAAACATATACCTCCTCGTTGCACCAGAAAAGCATTGATCATCATATGTAACTTCTGTAAAACCTCCAAATCCAATCTGAAATAATATCGGTGTTAAAGCTAAACAGAATTAAGAAAGTTGGATCTAATTAAGGAGTTTAATTTGAGATTTATCAGAAATCTCTGAACACGCGCATACAAGAAGTACGTAAGAATAACTCAACAGCTAATAGAATTCAATGTCAACATCTAAGAAACGTTGTTCATTGCTACAATACGGTGATGGCTTCCTACTGTAAATGTTTTTATAATCGATTAGGCTGTTATTACATTTCTGAAAACATTAAAAAAAACTATAACATGATGTCTTTTGAGAATTTTTTCATGACTTTGTTGAAAACTAAAAGGAATTGTGAGACTTGTTCAGTGATCAGTATCTTGTCTCATAAAATATGGAGTTTTTTTTTTCTCTTAAAGTATCAAAAATTAGGAAGGCAAGTTGTTATTTTATCCTGCAATGCATCCGCCGTGTTAACCTAATCCTTATAATTTTTTGAGGGGAGGCTTCGATTTTAGACAAGGCATGCATGATGCATATTTATGAAGAGTACTATAATATCCATAATTATGCAATGAACCCGAAAGGGGGGGAGAGGGAAAGGAAACGGAGATATTTTAAAAAATAAAAGTAACAAAAATTCATGCTTAATTAAGATCATTATAATACCATGAAGCTAGGATGAGCTCTAAAGGCAGGAGACGATGCGGAAGTAGCTGATGGATTAAGATATGTACTCGACTGTGCTCTCGGACCCTGCTTAAGTTAAATACATATAGATGCATGGAAACATTAAGATAAATCAAAGAAGAGAAAGTAACTTCATACATGTATGAAAATAGGAATAAATATTAACCATCATCTCATTTTGGAGTCTAATCTTCTCCAACTGAGCCACCCCAAGTCCTCTTTGAGGCTGCCTGATTGACTTATCTGATGAGTTGCTTCTCTTCCATTCCTTTGACTGCCCAAAATGGCTCCTCATCTCTCTCTCTCTCTCTGTCTCTCTTATTCTTTCTCTTTCTTTCTTCTTCAAAGGACTCAAGAAGCAACCCGAATTAAGGGAGGTGGATGATGAGGACTTCTTTTTAATTAGAACTTCCCAGTATAGACAATTATCGCTTTAGTAGAAACCATTCCCATAAAGATTGTGTGCAATATGGTATTCTAGATGTGCATTCCTTTTATTAATTATTTATTGTTAGGGAATACCAAATACGCCCTTAAACTCTTCCAAAAGAAAATTTTTACATTCACTTCAAATCCATAGTTAGATTTATTCGAAGATAAGTCTTGCATGATGGATATATATATAACTAACGTGATAATATATATGAACTACGTACGGAGCAAAAAATTTTTTCTCAAGGACTAGACAACTATGCAAAATCCACGTAATTAGGATGATCATCCAAATGTACTATGCATAACATATGGCTCTTCACGTCAGTGCCACATTAGTAATCACAGCTTATTTGGTTGACTCCAGTGAGTCGATCGATTATATTGATGCATGTAACAGTTTGGAGTACAATTAATTTGGTCTGAATTGCAATAAATGAAACCATTGCGACAAATTTCAAATTTTTCATTATTTTAAACTAAATCCATGCATTATGTCAAAGATGATCCTATATGATTTTTTATCTAAAGAAGACGTGGCATTTAGTTATTATTTGGCAAACACTAATTTAAACAGCACAAGATCCATGCTTCTCGAGAGATGCATGCACTTAGATATAATTCAAAAAAAGCTAGTTTGAAGTAGATGGCCATATCGAGAAAACAATAAATTAAAATAGAGTATCAATAAGTTTCCTTGACAACTCCACTGTTGATGGAGGGAGGGAATATTAGGTATACCACCTTTGAGGGAACTGTGTAGGAACCAATCAACATGTGCTGGCAGCTTGGTTTAATGAAGCCAAATAAACTAAAGAAAGACTGCCCAATTTTTAATTTGGTCTAACTTGTTAACTTGTATATATTCCAAGTCTCAAGGTTAATTTATCAAATGATTCATTCGGTTTTATCAGATTATATTGGATTTTCACTGGCATAGGGTTTCCAATTGGTTTGGCCGGTGTAATTTTCAATTATATATATTTGATCGATCTAATACATATATTTCACTTAAATATTAGCTAACTATAATTTTGAAATTTTTTTTTCATGAAAGGGATTATAAATTATATTACTCAGGAATGCAGAAGATTCTAAACTGAACATGATCAATCACAAAAAACAAACTACGGCAAACTGTGTGCGTTGTGGAAAACTAAATATCACTGCTCGATCCACTTGATTTAATTTTAGTAACATTATGAAGTGGAAAAGGAATTCAGATAATGACATGTTTAATTATTAATGTAAAATGTTCACGAACTACATGCATGAAACAATATGTTTAATTAGTGCATAATGTTCAGGAACTGCTGGCTACGAAACATATATGGAACTGCTTGATGTTAATTCATGATTAGCTATATATTGTGAGCTGGATGGGAAATATGGGAGATCTAATCCAGATTACACACACATGGATTAATTAGTTTTCGGGGAATATAAGTTAATTGTCACCTCACGATGCCAATGACCATATCTGTTCTGCAATAAAATAACTCAGAGGCATATATTTTGTAAGTTAATTAATTAAATATTATCTCGTAATATTATCTTTTTCTCTCTTTTATTTTTTCTTTTGAAAAGCTGAAAAAGTTTCCTTATACATGACTTATTAATCTTAAACGCTAACCAAGAGAACTATCTACCTGACGGCCCACCATTAAATGAGCGAAAAGAATTTGATTCGAGTGCGCATTATTAGTTGGGAAAAAAATACTCATAGAACACCATATCCATATAATTAGGGATTATATATCGTCTCATCTTCACCATTTGAGGTATATATATAAAGAGAAACCTATAACAAAAATATAGTAGAGTAACCTTACTCTCTCTTCACTTTGATTCAGATATGATTAAGGTATTAATTGTTCACTTCAATGGGAATCTCACGTCAGACACCTGGAGAAGGGTGTTTCGTTTCCAGCAGATCTTAGACTGAGGTAGGTAGGAGCACTTTGATTGCACAACTAGCCCAAAAGACACATAGTTGTAAAGTACCATTTTGATATGCGATTACATAATAGAACAGCGTTCGGCACAAGAAGAAAAACTAGCTATCAGAATGTTATTCTGCAGGGTGGATGCACAGTTGCAAAAACTGAGTGAAAAATTTGTGGACATGACTTGACAAAAGATAATATATAGCAGAATAATCACAATACCTAATATAAAACCTCTTCAATTCTGGCATTCCTGAACCACAGTTCTCTATATGTATACTGTGAAGCATAAAAAATGCAGAATGCCATCTGCCATGCACAACAAGCCTTGATTAGTACTGACCATGTTTCTTGTTGCAGATCAGTTTGTTTTACTCTTTTTATCATAATAATTTGCATCTCTGCATGCCATGTCACATGTTTCATCACTTGCTAAAATCCTCTTCAGCTCTATGCCTCTATCCACCATACCAATGGAATTAAGTTCAATCGGTCTTTGGACAGCTCTGGGAAGAAACACGAGATGATCATGTCTATGTGCATTAATTTTTAGTGTGTCCGGTGGGGCCTGAGATTGCAAAGGATTTGGGCCAGACTCGACATGGCCCATGGTGTGCAGTGTCAGGCCGTGACTTCGCTAGTCCAACGTCCTAATTGCCTCTGAAGAAGCTCTGCCATAGATCGGACCACCAAGGCTTACTTTCAGTTCAGGCATCAGCAGCCGAATATCCACTGCATCTAAAAGCAGCTTCGAGGTCCAAGAATTGATACAACGGTGGCCTCGATATAAACGACTGGCGTCTAACGTCCAGGCAGATTCAAGGAAGGAAAATTTTAGTTTTTATTGTCAGCCACTTTTAATTGTATCCCGTAATCCTATGGAAGCATGCATGACTAGAAATTTCAACAAATATCATTTTAATTAGTTTATGAATATTCTGCGCATATCGTGGATTATTTGTCCGAATAGACGGCGCCGGTCAAATAATTAGAACAGCGAACAGTATAGGAAACACAAAAAGGAAACAAAAAAAAAAAAATACAGATTGGATCCCTTTCAATCAACGTTTCGCGTACATGCGCACCCGATTCCCCACCACTCGTGGTTGGGACCGAACCGAGGCCCGAGGGCGGCAGCTTTACGTATTTTGTCGGATCACGCTCGAGGAGAGTACGAACAACCGCGAGCTCGCACCCCGAGGCGGGCTGATCGATGAATCTCGTGTCGTGCCGCAGCGTCATCCGCACCAAAATGAATCGAATCCACTGCGCTGCATCATCGCGAAACCACGTCCCAGCCAATCACATTTCTTCTTTTCCTGCGGCGTGATTCCGTCGTGCACGCGATCTGCAGCTGGGGGAGTCATCTCCGCAAAAGAGCCTCCTCTTGCGTCCTCCTAGCTCTCTTTCTCCCTGATGCATTTGATCGAACACCTGATCGATCGATTGGTCCGCGTCCGGAATTACGATGCATGATAAGGTGTCTATACAATTCTTTAAATTTCTCCTATTTATATAATTTTTTAAAATAAAATAATAAATTTTAAAATACTGAATTATCGATCCATTTGTTGTTAATATTTTTTGATTTATTTTAATAGTCAATAAATTTTTTTTATGAAATTCAAATGATCGATTTAAATATCCCACGGCAACTTAAAAAAAAAAAAAAAACTAATCGATGACGCAGCATCGGCTCTTGCTTTGTTTGCTTCCGTTCGTCGACTTTCGCCGAGTGTGTTGGCCATGGGAAGTCTCCATCAAGCAAAGAGACGGGAAACGGCCTCCCCTTATTAAGTGCCCGCACTTGCCAAGGCGGTGGTGAAAGATAAAAATATTTGGAGAAAAAAATAACATTTTATATTATGAAACAAATAAAAAATTATCGGGTCAAACGAAATTTTCAGAGACATTTAAATTAGTCTAGCTACTGGTTGTTTTAGAAATAATAAATTTAAATCTCTAACCGTAAAAAAAAAAAAAATTTGAAGTTTTCTGAAGAAAAATGAGGTTCGGATGAGTTCTTGAAGGAAAACAGTGACGCTGTAAAATTTGGAGGAGGCAAACAGTAAAATATTCTGTGTTTTTTTTTTCCCGCTTATTTTATAGTGATCCAAGAAGACAAATCCAAAGTAACTTTGCTCCTCCAGCATTCTCAAAAACCGGACCGGATTTAAATAGTTAAAATTAAGCATTTTGTCCTATCGATTTAGCTTTAAAAAATAATCGAAGGAAGAGCCACCGCTGGCAGAACTATAAATTCAGGGTGCTGCAGAAATCATCTGAGAAGCCAAATCCCTGGTCTGCGATCTTGTCAAAAGAAAACCACGGTAATGAACACCTACAACTACTGCAGAAGACAAGGACGCCTGTCGCCAGAATTCAGAAGGCAATGCTGCATTAACTTAGGTCATAAACCAAATACATAAATAAAACTTTGCTTTGGGGTCTCCCTCCATTAAGTCAATTTTGTCCCCTCACCCACAAGCAAACAGGCCCTCCGTCATTGACGCCACCATGATAAATAATCCACACAACAATGCCATTTAACTTTTCCGATTCCATCTTACCCTGTCATAACGTTCTTCGATCGAGTAGGACCTGATTCCCAATCATATTATGTTTCAATGCTCGAAGCAAATCATGCATGAGGATATAATATCCAGTAATTAGCATCTTTAATTATCCATCTGTGCAAAGGGTATTTATTGCATAAAACACTTGAGGCCTTGAGATTTTCCTAGCAAAATTCTCAAGAAAAGAAGGCTAAATTTGTTCAGCAGTGGCAAAGTTGTCCGCTTCACGGTTCAATCCAATATGCCATCAAAACAAGTACTAAGGCGAAGAATCAGCATGATGTTCTAAGATTTAAGTAACTGTCATTCAAAGAATCAGGACAATCAAGGACTCGAGGGCCCGAAGAAGAAGATTAAATGAAGTAATTCATGTCAGCAATATTACATTTTGATCAGCTATTGGCGTTAGTGTCTTTCAATAGCAAACACTCGCCGAGCTTGAAAGTTTATGTACATAGTAGAGGTCCCCACTCATCGAGCTTCACGGAAAAGCTGCCTGGAAGGCATGCAGGTTTCAACATGTCCATTGCTGAAAGATAAAGAAATCCTGCATGAAAGCGATCCGACGATGGCACGAGAGTAACATAGAATTTCTTCGAGTAACTTTTAGATGAACAGTCAAATAAATCAATCTGCCAAAGCCTCTTTGCAAGCAAAAGAATAGGACACGCATTTCAGAGCCTATAGCTTGTTTTCTTGCTAAACATGCCAGGCCATAAAGGTCATGCATTGACTCGCTAGTTGCTCCACTGGACGAAGGCAAACTGAGGAGTACTGCACTAGTGACAATTTGAAAGGCAGCTACTTTATCTAAGCAGTAAATGCTGTTGAATCGCAGGGATTTCCATTCCATTTCAAAATAATGTTAGTAGAGAAGGGGCATATTTCTAATAGGTATCAATAAGGGGTCACCTTAGGTATCCACATGAGACAAATGGACATACAACATCTTAGTTTCAACACGCCTCCTTAGTCTATCCTGGTTAGAAGATACAACCACGGTTATGATCAAATTAAGGTGGAATTCATTTCATCTTCAAATGACTAATCATTTAGGCTACAGATATCTGTACTTGTAGACGTCCATCTAGAACTAATAGATGTAGAATATCCAAACTCTAATAATTACCAACATAACAGCAACACAGAAACTCATCATGTGGATTAATATGAATTTTAGATCATTATATAACTTGCCGCAAACATAGCAAATAAAAGCAGTCAGAACTCACATGTTGTATGATTCATGTACTGATGTCCAAACTTAATGCTAGCCTCTAGAAGAAATTTCGATAAATTTTGCGTATGAGTTCAAAAAAGAAATAAAACACACAGGCAGGATCATTATTGTTCAGAAATGGAAAACGGATCATGAGAGTCTAAAGAACAAGCAAAGAATTACACAATCATAGACAAAATATTTAACAGAGAAAGCATGACTCCAACAATGTCATAGAGATAACAATGTCTTAGGCAACGACGCCTTAGTCAATATTAAATCTTGTACCACAGATATAACAGATATAGAACATTTGCTAACTAAAACCCTTCTGATCTCAAGGAGAACCTATGTGCTATGATATTAATTTTTTTCCCCCTAGTTCCGGTTCTTGCACTTCTCCATGGCCCTTGGAGCTGTAGGAGAATAATAACAACTCATTTAGCATATACATGAAGGCATATTGAATCTGAAACAGTATTCAAATATATGTAAATTTTATATTTTGAAATTATATTAATTGATGTCCAGAACTGACCGAGTCCAATTGCATCAGAACCCTTCATGATCCTCAATCTTCTGCAGGAGTCCGTGAACATCCTGAAATATCAATAGATCAACAGTGCAAAGTTAACTTTTCAGGATCTGGCAAAATGCAGAAGCAAGAAAGGCTGCTAATCTAAACAAACTTCAATGGAAAAGCCATTATAGAATATAGAAATGAGACAAAATATGTAAATCTCAATTTTCTATTCCAATAACTTCACGTGAAGAGATCAAACAACTGTAAATGGTCAACTTACTTCCATGGCACATCACCAACAAGCATCCAATCTCCATCCTTGTCTTCATAAGTAAGGACATATTCAGATCCATTTAATAGATCCAACAACCTACTTTCAGATAGCCCGTCTCTCATTGGAATTTCTTGAGAACTGCAATGCCCTGAAATTCCAAAAAAGAAAACAGTATATGCTACAATAACCGGCGGGTAAAATGTAAAGGGTAATTCGGGTAAAATTTACTCTGTGATGAAACATATATATATGATAAAATTTGCTCTAAATATCAAGGATACATTCAAAAGCAGTGAGTTTAATTTATCAAGATAAATGGGCTAAAAGAAATGTCAGATTACAATCAAATAAGCCATCTGTCAAATATAAATATATGGAAGTACATACTCTATAACAGTACTAGGTAGGAGACCTAAGTAAGCTTCGTTGGTCTCAAAATTTTCCTTCTTTATGGAATTCATCCATGTTCCATCCAAGTTGTTTGTTTGATGCATGTAGGATAGATAGGCCAAGAAAATACCAAATAAAGGTAATGCATCTATTTTCTTGAGTTTCATGGTCAATTACTTATGAAACAGAATGTTTGGTAATAAATCCATACCCAACAAGATGAGAGGTTGATTGAGAACGGCAAAAGATTAGTGATAGAATGTTCAAATTCTAGAACTAGGGAGGACAATAAAGGAGTGGAAGTCATTTCTTTTATGTTCAACATAGTATGAAAACTGAAAACAAGGAATTATGAATTACAGAAGGCAAGACAAATTAATACAGCTACTCCCTGGAAGGTATAAAAGGACCAAAAATGCTCAGTTAGAAATAATTGTTTCAACCTTTAAATCTATCAATCGTATATTCGTATCACCCAATATTAATATAGAGTTCAATTTCCAGAATGATATTTAGGAGAGATTCTAGTTATCATCTTCCTGTCGTATTAAATGCATGAGCCAGTCTTTAGTGGGAATTTCAAAGAGGAGAAAGAATGCTTACCAATGGTGAAACCACTAAACATCTTTTCAAGTGCCAAAGAAAGTTCTTTGTAGTCACTATATGTTATCAAGTCAACTTTCCTGAGATAAGGAGCACCATCCATGCTAACCTTGACATAAAGACAACCAAACCCACGTTTTCCATCCACTGCCTTGTTCTTTGGAGGATTAGTAGCCATTGTATTCTTTCGGTAACTACGAATTGGTGGCCAGCCAACTACCTGTGCTCTGTCATGAACAAAGAAATAGTTAGGTGAATGTATCGACTGACATTTGCACCAATAAATAATCACTCTGCACATTATTTCCGGAAACAATTTGATCCCTGAAAGTAAAAATTGTATACATGCACTAACCAAAAAGAAATGCACATGAGAAGGTATATATAACTGAGAGAAGATACGGCCTGGTAAAAATTATTTCAGAACTCCAACAACAAAAACATTAAAAACACGACTAAGATAAGCAAAATATCCCATAACCGTGTAGACCTGGAAGAGCATTATAAACAGGAATTCTTTGCATAGTTTGAATTTTAGAATAAAGAAGCTTGTCTACAAATTAGGTTCGAGAAAGTAGAATAGAAATCACAGAAAATCATAATCAACACAAACTAAGAATAGTTCCAGGAAGATTAAAGATGCTCCCAACGTTGTGCAACGATTCAAAAGAAAGGAAGAAAAATCAAATCGGATAATTAAGACAAAAGGAAGGGACAAAGCAAACGCTAGGAAAACATAGAAAATTAAAAAAATATCAGAACAATGTAAAAGCTTAAGTGGCAAAGTTTTCTCAGAAACTATAAGGTTTTTCTCTATTTGCCGAGGGATGCAACAATCAGCTTATCTGTGGATTCTTGTACTTCGTGAAAAAATAGAATTTTATTAACCCAAAAAATTTGTGATTTAAATCCTATAAAAATTCATGGATTTGTGTTTGAGAATTCTTGAAATTTATAAGACTAACAGCACTATTTTAATACACACACACACATATCAAGTTTGTGATTACATAATAGAATTTCACTTCTCATTTTCTCACTTAATCCAAACATAATGATTGAAGTTAAAAGTTTTAAGAATTCTTTTAATATTTAATATGGAATTGGATTCTGTTTCCGACTAAAAATGATTCCGAACAAGCCTTAGTAATGTGACAAACAACAAAAAGGAAGGGGAAAAAAATCTCAGTTTACTCGACTTACTTTGCAGCAGGAGCAATTTCACGCTGGATTTCATCCGAATTCCCCACGGAGAGCTTCGAATCGCGGCCGCCCGCCTTCGTCCCCACATCCTTAGCGGCACTCCCTAGCACAGCCGTCTTCCCGCCGGCAGCCCCCTCCCTCTTGGGAGAGAACAAAGCGCTGCCTTTCGACATTTCCTTCTCATATCCACCCCCACCGGCGGCCAGGCCCCATTTCCCGGCTCCCGCATCTAAGGCATCAGCGAATCCCCTCTTCGCGCCAGTGAAGAAGCTCTTAGGCGGTAGCAACTCCAGGGTAAGGCCAACCTTGTCATCCCGGTCAGGTGACTCCGATCCAGGGAGGCCCAAACGGAGCTCCGTCTCCTTGAGGTTGAGAGTCCCATCCTCGGCAGCGGTCGCCGCAGCGGGGCGCTCCGTTAGGACGATGCAATCCTGCTCCAGAGGCGGTGGCATCAGCCTCTGCGAAGGTCACCAGCGAGCATTAGCACACAAGGAGCCGAAGGGGAAGGGAAGAAGACAGCAAGATGAGAAGCAACGAGCGAGAAGGCAGAGAGGAGCGACCTTCGAGAGTTTAGTTTGGTATCTGCGTATGCGCAGAGAGAAGCTTGCCGTTTTCTTTTCTGCCTCCTTTTATTTAGATCCAGAAACATGAACAAAGGCACTTCTCTCGTTACATTTTTATTTGCATTATTTATTTATTTTTAAACAAAAAGTGACAAACTGTATAACATAAAGTAATTTTGCTGAAGAATTATCATTTGCAATTATTTTTTATCGAAATGCACCCTTATTTTCCAGATTTACTAAAACACGCTCTCCCTCTATTTTCCAGATTCCGAATCAGCCTTAGAATATATTTATTTACTCCCCTGTCTGCATTTATAATGCAACTTGCACTCTCTGGACTTTCAACTCCTCTTATTATTATTATCATTTTCACCCAAAATAATCCTCAGTTTTTATTATATTTTATTTTCAACTGTTTAATTGGACAGATTTGAGTTTTTTAAATAATAATAATAATAATAAATGAGGCGCCATGGCCTGCACTTGAATCCATGAAAAATAAAATACGGGACCAGTAGAATCATTTTGATGAAGATTTACTCAATAGTTTCTTATACTGTTGAATGAGTGCAATTTCAAGTTATATACAAGATATTTAGTTAATTACTTTGTCTAGTTCCTGACTTGATCTTGGTTTAAGGTCCAATTGGATCTGAGTTTCAAAGTGTGGAATTAAATCTGACATAACATAAAATTGGATTATCCTTTGTGGGGAGGAATGTTTTTTTCCTCTTCATATCGAGCTCGAATATTAATAAAATTGAATTATCCTTTGTGGGGAGGAATGTTTTTTTTTCTCTTCATCGAGCTCGAATATTAATAAAATTGAATTCGTTTAAGCAATTTGTAAAATGTTTTTTTTTTACTTTTTAAATATTTTTTGCACGGGGGAGAGGGGAGAAAAGCTTGTTTTTTTTGGTGTGTTTTCCCATAAATAAATTTAAAACTACTAAAATGTAAACAAGCTATTTGTACGAAGATATTAGAGAGAGAGAGAGAGAGAGAGGAGTAACTTTGCAAGAGCAATAAAAAAATCAATAAATGAGAAGGCATAAATTTTTAATACTTTATCGTATTTTGTGGCAGTATGGAGCCTGCCCCACCGACAAGTTACTGTAACTCTTTCGCCATGTCTCACGTTCAGACAACGACGCCTCTCTTTCTTTAGTCTTTCCATTTTATTATTTTATTTTATCCTTGTATCGGAAACAGGTAAATAAATAAATAAATAAGAGAAAAAAAATATATCAATTATAACATATTTCAATTCGGTTCCGTTATAAACAAAAATAGTAATAATTATTTGCTACAATAATTATTAGTTGGGATTATTAAAGGTGAACCTTCGGATCAAAATGGAGCCCATTTGAAATGGCTGTTATTTGGGCTAGAAGCCCAAAAGTTTCCTAGCCGGAATTTGAAAATCTGATTTGGAGGGGACTGTCAACACATCATGCCTCAGTTTCTTTTTTATAAATCTGCGCGGTTAATTATTCATAGTCATAGATCTAGTCGATTAAAAAACAAAAATATTCCAAATTATCATAATAGCCTATGGGGACTAGGCACCGATATCGAGAGAGAGGAGGGGAAAATTCCACCGAAAATATCGACATAAAATAATTTTGAATTGGATTTGGGTGGTTTAGGTCAAAAGGCTTCATTAAGAACCGTAATCATGAGCACGCCTTAATTAACTTTTGTTTTTAATTGGAAAGTAAATTAAAGAAGCAAAAGGACCAAAGGCATCCATATATAATCCATTACATAGAGAGAAGACTAGAAGTCAACACTTGCGGACTGTTTTCCAGGAGAAAAATCGAAAGAAGAATAGATAGACAGACATAGATGCTAATTTTGTTGGTGTGGTGAAGAAGGGAATAATAAAATTCCAAATATCATGCACTGAAAATGACTCGAAGGAACAAATGGATCGATTATTTATATATATATGCAACGTGAGATCCTCAAGGATCAGTTCACGTGCTTAGTGTCCAAATTAAAAGTCATCTTCTTTAGCCTTATCCGAAGAGAAATATATATCCTTCGTTCGTCAGGATAAAGACGACGATCGATAGGTTTTTAATTAGAGTAGCTAGATCGAGAATAATATAAACGACCCCTATTAATTCTTAGCTATGCAACGTTCTGAAAATTTAGATTTTGTTTTTATAATGATTATATTAATTATTTGGCGAAAGAAAAAAAATAATGGGGATTATATTAATTAGTTAGTAGGCTTTCTTCAAAAAAATATATGAAAGTTAATTTATTTTTTTTCCTCACGGGAACTCTCAACAAATTAACGGAAAGCACGCGACCAAGAAATCGAACAGCGTAACTTTGTCTTCGTTGATGATTCCGCTTCAAGTACAAGGACAAGTTGACATCAGCGAGGAGCATCATTTCAGGGTTGAATATATGTGTACCTATTTGCCTAAAGTGACAGCAGAATTGAAGCAGAAGCCATTTGCAGCTCGGGACAATTGAAATAACAATAATAATAATAATAATTTCAATTGCTTAGTCATTTCCAGCTTAATTAATTAAGGTTTTGAAATTTATAAAAAAAAATAATGGTTAGAATGTATATACATTTTTATTTATACAAAAAATACATAGTCTTAATTAGCCCACAGATTCGGATTTGTATAGTGTGTTCGGATGAAAATTAAAACATGTATGTAATTAACCTACGCACTAGAAAAAAAATTAAGGGATATTGTTCTCGTCTTAGACCGAGAGATGAGATGATGCGGTGAGGGATCGAGAGATGAAGCATCTTGGAAAGACGCTTGCGGCTGAGGTGACAAGGCTTGTTTGAACACAGGTTGCAGTGGCTTTCACAAATAGGAAAGGCTAGACCATCTCCTTAATTCTCCTTCTGGAGCTTCATCTGCCTCTGTGAAGGATGGGCGTTGGTATGAGAATGGCTTACGAACGAGTGAAAGAGAGTGTCGAGAGATGTCTCGACGACGTCCCTTCGACATTCTAATCACGATTAGGAAAAGAAAATATAGAGAAAATGTAATGTAGAGCAAAGTTTAAGAAGAAAGATAGGGTAGTTAGGTTCTAGAAAAGAGTCCCCTCTCCTTTTTTTTCCCCTCGTCCGTTAATTTTTTATAGGGCCTAGGAGTGAGCACAGATTCCAATAGAAAACTCTAAGTAATACGATCACACCGCGACAAGAGCATGACTATTTGAGGAGAGCAATGAGAAATCCGACCATATTAATACTGTCGATGTAAATTATAAGGGAGCTTCATAATTGATAGAATATGATATCCTATTAATATGGTGAGCATGGATGTACGAAAGAGGGTCACGGAAAATACATAATCTCATTATTAAATATGATATCCTAGTTAACAAGACAAACATACCTAACCATCATTAAGTCTGAACTCTAAGTTGATCTAATCTACTGGACAAGACTTGACAGAGCCAACTGAATTGAACTATACAACCGTTATTTCTTGCAAAATCGAGACATCGGACTGAGTCTTCTCGATCAAGCTGAGATATAGGACTGAGTTAGTCCTTTAGGTCGAGATAGTCAAGACATTTGTTAGATCTTGTCAGTCATGTTTGAGTTAGTTCCCTTCGATTTTAATCGGGATCATCTTCCATCTCAATTTAATCGTTGACTATTGACTCCGTCATCTAACTTAATTAAGGTATTTCATCTACATCAGATATAATGATATATTGGCAGTATTAATACCAATAAACAATGATGTTTTTATTCCGGAATGAAAGAGGCTCTAATTAGATTTTAGTTTGTTGGGTGTTGGCAATCATCAGTATACAGAAGGAAACTAAATCTCCTGTTTTGCTTTTAAGAAATAGCTAGCATTGTGTATTATATGGATCTCACTCCCAAAGTGAATTGTACTCGTTTTAAAAACTATAATATGAAATAATAAATAATCTAATTTTATTTTTAAATATAAATTTTCTTATCCTTTGAAAAAAATATGCACCTTTCTGATGCATCTCCGGTTTAAGTTAATTGATGAAATTCTTAGACGGAATCATCCACGAAAAAGCCTTTGAAAATTAAAAAAAAAAAAAAAAGAAGAAGGACAAATAAAATTCTATATGATTTTTGGGAGATTTCATCACGTCAATGACTTAAATTTAAAATGATTTACGATGAAGATTAAAATATTACTTTCCCCTTCTAATTTAATAACATTTATAAATATAATTTAGTAATAATTATAATGATTTTTTAAAAATTAAACACCTAAAAAAATGGTAAACCTTGTTGAAATATAAGTTAGCAGCATATAATATCCAATTTGAATAACATTTATAATATACTTTAATAATACGCAAGATTTAATTTAATAGTATTAATTTGTATATATTTTAGCATTATTAATCTATACTTGAGTGTATATACATATCTCTCTAATTATTTGTGAAGGGCTCCACTCGAATCGTGTCCACTTAAAACTACGCCGTGAAAACTCACACCACTATAAAGGAATAAGCCAGCGTTCACTACAAGACAAACCAGAGAGCAACCACTTTTATTGATGCAAACTCTTTAATTAAAAAACTGTTTTTTTTTAAATAATAATAATTCATAGAAAGTGAGAGAGAAAATTCTGCAATAAATGATAATTAACTAAAAAAAAAAAAAAAGGGACACGCGGCTTCCGACAAAGATTGCAAGCTAGGTACGGATTTTGCGAACTCAAATTGTTTACCCATCCCTGAAACCCGTCATGGGCTCGGCTTTTGAGGGGGCGGAGCGAGGCTACTTAATGGCGTTGCTTGTTGGGGGCAAAAGGGATGAAGTCGAGTATAAATTAATAATTAAAATTCTAATTTGGATAGAATTGGAAGAAGATTATTTGGTCCTGCGGATTAGTGGTAGACACATTACACATGGCGTAGAATTTATTCAAGAAAATAAATTTTCTATTTATCTAGAATGGTGATTCTCCGTGATTTCAATCTTTTATATTATTTGTTTAATTATTACAATTACTCTGGAAATCGACGCCTTATGATTATATTCTCCATTTATTAATTTCATTTCATTTCATTATATTTCTGAATATTTTGGTTGACGTCGTATCGTCATGTCAAAGCTTCAAGAGAATGACAGATTTACTCGTTTTTCCACTTTCCCCTCAACTAACATTCTGCATAAACCAACCAAAACTTAGTAGTTCAGAACGATGTTAATTATATGCAGATTTTTCTAACACATACAATAACTTCTAGCTAGATTGTGTCACATGGAATTGCTCGTTAATTACGAGAGTTTTAACTGAACACATATATCCCTAACAGTAGAATCATCTTTGCTTTTCTCACAGTACTTATCGACCTCTTGCTTTAACCGCGCGTCTTTAATAAATTCGCTTAAGGTCTCATCCTGTCTAGCTGAATTTTATTCCATTAGAGCAGTTTAATTGATATCTCAACATTAAAAAATTGCTGCTCAAATCCCTAAGTCCGCACTGCCAACCCTTGGCCCTAATAATAAATTTTATTCCTCATTAATTAAAGTCTCAACCCACTTCCTGGTCTGAAAGCACTGCCCTTCCCTTTTTGCTCGAGCTACTTTAACACAGCCAAAGCAGCAAAAGAAGGGGAAAAAAATTGTAAACATGTACATTTTTTTTTTTTCAAGAAAAAGTATGCCCTAAAATGTTTTTAAAAAGGAGATAAAAGAGAGAGAAGCAGACCTCTCAAAACAAGAAGGCTGTGTGTGTGGCTCCATGTATTAAGCTGCCTCCGACTCTCTTCGCTCTGACTGTAACGATTGTATTCCACTTTCAAGATCGTAGCTAGATTATAAATTTCTTCTCGATTTATGCAGCAGGTGATCATGGACGGTAGTAGTAGTAGTAGTTCTGCCGCCCCAACTTGGTGGAGCTTGAACAACACGATGCCAGTAGTACCCTTCCCTCAACCTTCCAGTAATCCTGAGATGTGGCATCCAGATCGTGGAAGCCAAGATCTTCCTGAGTCATGGTGCCAACTTCTACTGTAAGCCAATATATTTTTCTTCTCAATCCCTGAGATCTATATATAGGGTCTGTGTATTTGTTCTCGCGAGTATATATATATATATACACACACACGTATACACACATATGTATGTATGTAATTTTATCTGACAAACAAGAAATGATCCAGCGGAGGGTTGGTCGCAGAAGAAGAAAAGCATGGGTTCAAGAGGATGGGGATTAATGACAATTGTGGAGTATTGAATCAATTGCTCCGTGAGCAGATGGTGTATCCGTCACCGTCTGAAGCACAAATAGCAGGGTTTCATCATCCAGTCCCATCCTCATGGAATCAAAATTCTATTGTTTCAGCTTCATCTCCCAGGTCCTGCGTCACCTCCAGTTTCAGCGCCCACAACATGTTGGATTTCTCACACAAGCCCAGGCAGCAAATCGATAACAACTCTTCTGAGGTAATTCGTAATGAGACCAATAATAATAATAATAATAATAATAATAATTAGTAGCAGGAGTAAGGTTTGATCACATAAACTGATCAAATCTTACCGCTCGTTGGTTTACTGAAATCATGTTATACAATTATGAAGGGAAACAGCACAGAAACTGCTCCATCTTTGAAGAAAGCTAAGGTTCTCGGGTGTTCCTCTCCAAAATCTACTCTCAAGGTCAAAACTCGATCGTTTCTCTATCCTCATTATTAGTTGGCTGATTAATTTTAAAGGAGTTTTAAGTAGCCAAATTAAATGAGTGAGAATTATATATGTGATGTACTGATGTTTCGTTTCAGGTGAGGAAGGAGAAGGTAGGGGATAGAATAACCACACTGCACCAGTTAGTGTCCCCGTTTGGAAAGGTATTTAATGCTTCTTGTAGCTTTTAAATGAAACATAAATTCAATCCCCCATTTGTGTTTCATTTAATGCTGGTAACATATTTATTTTTAATAATTCATAAATCAGGATATTATAAAAAGAAAATTATTAATTAAGGACGCCTGATAAAATGGTCAAGGTGTAATTGACCACTCAATAATTAGCTTATTTTGATGTTTCAAATAAAGGAAACCTGACACGAACTCCTTTTTAGACTGACACAGCGTCGGTGTTGCAAGAAGCCATTGGCTACATCAGATTCCTCCACAGTCAAATCCAGGTCAATCAAATGTTTCACTCTTCTCTATCTCTGACCTTTAACTTCCACACTGAAATCAAGTGAAATTTTCATTTTATTATTTTTTTTCAAAGTGGGAGATGTACAGGCACGCAGTAAAAGGGAAGGCATTATAGTATGCAGTATATCTTTTAGTTATTGTTGTCTTGTAGTCAAATTATCGATTGTTCTTTGGTGTGTATTATTTGTAATTTTGTAGGCTCTGAGCTCCCCGTACCTGGAGCAGCAGCAGGCCATGAGGCAACAGAGGCAGCAGAAGCCTGTGAGTAATTATATCTATGCTGTTACCATTCCCAACAAATTAACTCGCACGATCGAGCTCACTGACGGATGCACACATATCTATATATAATCTTTCCTATCAGAAAAAGAAGGAAAATCACAGGCGTAATTCTTATAGTAATACATTTTTATGTGCAACTTTCCCTAAGATTATCAGTTTGGGACAGGTATGTATATCACAAACATCTGCATGAAAAGTATATATTTAAAGAATCTCACTGGAAAGATGCGTTTCGACACAGTTAAAGGCATTGGATTGGAACAAATTAAAGTTGCATTACCTTTACAGCTTCAAATCACACCTAATTCTATTCCTTGCGCTAAGTTTATGCACAGATGCAGTTCTTAAATTATTGGACGATAAGCTGATGTAATCGTTTGATTAGGGGAATGATGATGGTGATGGCGATGACGAGTCATCAAGAAAGGATTTGAGGAGTCGAGGGCTGTGTCTTGTCCCTGTCTCCTTCACCATGCACGTAGGAAGTGACAACGGTGCAGATTTGTGGGCTGCTGCTCTCGGTGGAGGATTCTGATAGATCCGGATCAGGGGGCCGGGGAGATGCATACACATGTAATAGTAATATATGCTCTTGAAATTAACTTGCTTTCATGCATGCTTCGGACTTAATTATATTAATGATGGACATAGCATCATTAGCAGTCATTCTGCTCAAAGTGAAGACTGATTGCTAATGATGTTATGGAAGTTGGCTAATTGCATGCATGAAATTAACGTAGCACGGCATGCATTTGGCAGACATATATGAGCAAGATTAGTTATATATTTGTTTTTCTAAACTCTCCAACTCAGTATATATCTGGCCATATGCGATGCATGCATGCCGTGCGTTATTAAAGCATGCATGTAAAAACTGTAATTAATAATTAAACAAAAGAGCAGTACTGGTACTCTTTAATGGCTATAGCTATCTTTGTTCGAGTTGACGTACATCAGGATTTCATTCTAGCCTCCACTAGTTAGAAAATCCACATGCAGACATTAGCGGGTAACTTGGAAGAATAGTAAGAATATTTTAATTCTAGAAAACTGAAAGAGCTGATTTGAGAATTTTTGGAAGAGAGAAGCTTGAATTGGGTATTCTTTTTGTTGAAGTAGAATGACTGCAGCTTAATGACATAGACAAGCCTAGTTTTATTTCAATTTGTGTGATTTATTTATTATTCTACTCTTGTTTATATATATAGCCCGTGGCAGCTTAATGGATCACCTACGCTTGTTTTATTCATATAATTTCAATCGTCCCTCAACCTTTTTTTTTAAATATATATATCTAGTTAATGTAGATGTCGATTGCAGGAGTCATTATTTAATATATAGGAAAACAGGTTGAATTTAGAAGCAACTATCGGATGAGTTTGTAACGAGATAGAGGCCCGTTTTGAATTTTCCATGAGCAATGACACAAAATAAACGAAGGGATAATGTTCGTCTCTGATGTTCTCGGTAGTTCGCATCGAATTGAATGAAATAATGTCGTGGAACATGCGAGTATAAGATACATGGTAGATCAAAGGAAGCAACATTGCGAGGCTATGTTTTGTTATATATATGAATAACAGTCTAGCTAGGAGTATCACAGAGAACATATATGGACATTTAGTATTGCTATCAGTTGGGTATTTTAGTTGCAAAATTAAGTTTGTTGTTTTCTCTTTACCATATATAGAAGTCTACGTACTACATTGTTATTGCTAAGGCAAGAAGAGATTTTTCTGATGTAGCTAGCAAAAAACAAGATGATTTTCATAATGTGATATAGTCGGAGTACTACATATTGTTGCAAGTCTAGCCTTTCGTAAAATAAAAAAACCAACATAGATTCATTTGAAGTATCACATCCTTCATTAATTATAAAAACCTTGAATTGTACTCACTTGAAAAGATACAAGGATGATAGAAGCACTTAATAGAGAAACAAAGACTCCAATGCCTTAGTTCATTTTCGTGGTTAATATTAAGGCGCCGCATGGGCAACTTTGAAAGGGGGATACAATGATCCTTACTTGCGAAAATCAGTCTCGTGGAGGTTATATATTGTAGGAGTAGAGTGAATTCTGATTTATAATGCACTTTGATGAGCCAACGCCTACGAGAGTTGAGCTTCACAATGAGCTCGTTGCATGCTGCAATGGCAACTGCAAGGGTGGGAAGGGCAACATCCTTATATACTAGGGTTTTCGAGGCAACATGGATGCAGGGGACATGGAAACGACACAATCCTTTTTCCACGACAATATTTTATATATTAAATTCTATTGCACACCTATATTACAAAAATGATACAATAAATTCTTATTTATTTATTTTAAATACACAATATACTTAGCTTCCTTTTCTTTAACAAGATTAAATATATATATATATATATACTCTAGTCTTTCAATATACTTAGCTTCCTTCCCTTTAACAAAATTATTTCAGGAGATTTATAGGAAACGCTACGGAGTCATGTGATGTGAATTCAAGCTAGTTTTTGATCGTCAAGACATTTTGCTTCAACTGCCTTAATGGCTAAAAAGAAAGAGGAAAAAAAAAAACTTACTTTGGTTTTGGAAGGCATTTGGTTCATTACACTTTACTTCATCTTCTCACATGGTTTGGGAGAGGAGTTTGACGTTGTTTGGCCCTTTAGTCGAGTGAACAAAAGCATTAATTTCCTAATTGGAAACTTTTAAGGGAGGATTGGAAGAATATCTCAGTCGGACAAAATGCATTTATTTTTATAAATATGAAATTAAGTATGGATGCCTCGAACATATGAAAAGGTTTATCCTAAGCAAACTCAACGAAAACCCACCTTGGCCGGGCTGCCAGAGTTGGGAAGGAAATTGGATTCCATGTATATACATGAGCAACCAATTCAATAAGGTCATCTCATATCCATGATTTCTTTTTTTACTAAGTGGAATCCTTTTTTATTCATAAAATAATTAAAAATTTTAAAACAACGTTGTATAGTTAAAATATTTCAAAAATACAAAATTTAATAGTACAATCGAAATGTGTTTGAATGAAATCCATAGATTCTGTATAAGAGTGGGGGCATATATATTGCCTTCCAAGTAATTATATGGTCTCTTTTGGAGATCACTTTTTGAAATTTTTTAAATTTGAATATTCGGATGTGACCAAATTATTTGTGCCAATGGGACATCCGTTAATTTGTCCGTGCTATCCAAATTTATTTTGACGGTTGATGATCTAATCAAGATAAGTAGATAATAGAACTCAACAAGATATTCATAGCCGAACTTCTTCAACCGATTGAGTATAAATCAAGTCAGTCTTCGATGTGTTAAGCTAGTCAAATCGGCCATCTTCTATAAAATTTCGTCAGGTCGACTCCCTGCGATAGAACTTAATTCATTAGGTCGAACATATATGTGACTTCAGAAGGGCGGAGACAAATGTCCATAAACTTTTGCAAAGTCGACCTTCTTCAGATCATTTATTGAAACAGAAAATATTTCGGACCTGAAAATTTTTGAAAATGAGTGAGAAGAAAATCGAGGAGCATCTCAGCGAAGCCTCTCCTACGTTCAAATCAGAAAGTAAAGAAAAAAGTACAAAGTAGAAAAAGAGTAGAAAAATTAGATATTATTTGATCCTCACATTTCTTTCCTCTTATTTTTATATCGGAAGAAAAGAACATGTTTTTTTTAGGGGAGACGTGGTGTGGAGACATGACATGGAGACGTGACTTTCTAGATGAGATCATGGAGATATAATATTGAGATGTGATTTCTTGGTGGAAATCATAAAGATGTGTCGTGGAGATATGACTACTTGAAAGGAGATCATCGTAGAGACATATTGATCTAATTGTCCAATTGCGCTTGGGAGATCGTAGAGACATGTCGATTTAATTGTCAAATTGAGCTCGGAATATCATGAAAATATATCGATCTAACTGCTAAACTAGCTTCGGAGACAGTGGATTAATGGTCGAATTGAACCTGAATATGTTTTAGATGGACTTAAACTCAGATTTATTTTGATCGAATTTAAATTTTATTTTAATTTAATTATTAACTTGACTCTTAATTAGCTGGGTGAAGAATATTTCAGTCATATCAATCCATAATTTTTTTTTATGAAATCTAATCCATTTCAGGAATAGCATCAAAATATATATATATATATATATATATATATAGAAAACGATAAAATAAAATTACTTCGTCCTTAAAACGTTTCCAAAAATAAATAAATAATTAAAACATTTCCAAAAGTCCTACAAAAAAAATATTCCACTCTTCTCGATGTCTGCTCTGGAGCCAGGGTAATTGTAAATTGCCTGTCTGGTACAAACTACGAAACATCAAAATTTTCCTACCTACTCTTTGACGACGACGTTATTACTTGAATCGTGACGTCATGAAGACGTCACTATGTCAGAGGTTGATGTTTCCTGCCTTTGATGATTCATGGAAAAACCCGCACCTTAAAGCGGGCCATAAAGGACCGTCATCCCTTCCAGCAAACCACCTCCGTTGAATTAATCGCAGAGATCGAGAGAGCGAGATCGAGAAGAGAATGGCTCCAATCGCAGTTGGAGATGCGCTTCCGGACGGCACGTTGGCGTGGTTCGATGAGAACGACCAGCTGCAGCAAGTGTCAGTCCACTCCCTCGCCGCCGGCAAGAAGGTCATCCTGTTTGGCGTTCCCGGCGCCTTCACTCCTACGTGCAGGCAAGCATACCGATTCCCTTGTTCTGTCCCAGTACTTAGCCCAATAGATGCTCTATGTCCAATCTCTTTGCATAAGATTTTTTTTCTTGTTTTATTCACTTTCAATTGCTTTGTTTGACGCTTAGTTACCAGACGAATCGCCAGCATCTCAAAGCCATGGGCTTCCTCTTCCCCCTTTGGATTGTTATTTATTTTTCTATTTTTTTTTGGGTGTGAGAGAAGATCTTTCATATGCAAGCGGCAAAAAAATGTTTTGCATAGGAATAGAAGGGAAAAAAAGTAAAGGGTATAGAAATTAATTTCGGCCAGTTAAGATCGCCACTATCAGGACGCTTATTATGCAGACCCTTACGCGATCTTGCTCGGAACATTTGCTCTTCCTCAGGAGATCTTTGGTTTAATCCTTTTTTCCTTTTGCAGCATGTCGCATGTGCCTGGCTTTATTGGAAGTGCCGAGGAACTTAAATCCAAGGGCGTTGACGGGATCCTCCTCATCAGCGGTAATCATTTATTTTATCTTCTTGGCGATCGTGGTTCATACTGACGGACAATTTGACAATATTGCGTTAGTTCTGAAGCCACAGTATTCGATTTAGACGAGATTAATTTCACATGTTTTGCATTGTGTGTTCATCACATTACTTTTGGCTTAATACTTAACAGGAAACAATTTTACCTTTTAAGTGAAGACTTGTATGCCACAGTGGTTTAGAAAGTCTCCAATACCAAAGAATTAAGGAGCATCAGACCAATGCAATTTTTATTGATCAAACAACTTGCACATTCTGTTCCCATTTTCTTTCATGTTTCATTTAAGTTTGTCATAGTTCTTGTATCTCATGATCAAATAGTTACCCACTCATTAAACTGAATGTTCTTTTTTATAATAAAGATAAAATGTGGATAAAACGTGAAAGAAGCTTTATGAGCCCTAAGCATCTGTATAGAAAATATAAACAGTTGTATGGCTTAGGCTCAGAGATGGATACCCACTTCTAGTATGCTTAGCAAATTCACAAGCATCAAGGACCAATATGTTTTTGTCAGAAGCTTTATGAGGTGAAAAAAATCGCATGGCAAGAACTAAGAAAAGGAAGTGACACAGCCAATGATGCAGTAGTTACAACTTTCACAGAACACCTTCATTAAATGAAGTATCTATTCACACATTATTGGTGGGAAAGTTGAGTTACTTGGCAAAGTAAGAAAAAAAATCTCTCGCCACTAGCTTAAGTGAAAAGCAAAATATAGAACTGTAACTCGAGGTGTGTTTGAGTTATTATGATGGAATTATTTTCTGCTAGAATCACGTATTTATCCACAAAAACTACTTATTCTCTTTCAAACATCAAAGTGGCTCTTGAGATTGCTGGCAATCTAGTTTAACATGAAGGATATGGAGCTTGATTTCATGGAAAATCCTCTTTAGCACTGCCCTCATCATAAAAATTTAGCACAATATAATCTGCACACGTCACTCTAATCAAATTTTGTAAATCCTTCCATTTTGAAGGAATTGAATTGATTATGATTTCAGACCGACATTCTGCTATTGTAAAGCGATTAGAACTCTTTCTTACTAGTTGCTGTGTAAATCTCTTGCAGTCAATGACCCCTTTGTTATGAAGGCGTGGGCAAAGTCATATCCCGACAATAGGCATGTGAAATTCCTTGCTGATGGCTCTGCCAGCTACACCCATGCTCTAGGTTTGGAATTGGATCTCTCAGAGAAAGGGTTGGGGATTCGGTCACGAAGGTTTGCACTCCTTGTTGATAACCTTGTGGTGAAGGTTGCAAACATTGAAGAAGGAGGAGCATTCACCATTTCTGGTGCAGAAGAGATCCTCAAGGCTCTTTAAGATCATTACGGTCGCTTTATTTGTGTTTGTGTGCCAAGTCTACGTATACTACTCTAGCAATGTTTTGTGGTGGTATTCCAATCTTGAAGTTTGACTGATGCAACTATCGCTTAAATAAAGCTCTGTTTTTGGGCAACTGAACTTATAACAAGTAATTTGTTTTCTACTAGTCGTTCTATTACTCAAGAGCCATCTTCCGTGGGTTTGAACTGCTTTTGATTTCGTCTGTAAACTGACTGGTGGCTCGTATGTTCTTGGGTGGATTGATGGAGCCCGATCAAAGTCGGACTTAGTATGTCTTGGGTATGAAAAGTTGAATTTAAGGAACTTAAATGTCGGATGTGATTTGGCAGGCACAACTGTCAAGTTGTAGTTGCTCGATTTAGCACTAGTTGATATTTTTATCCGATTTGAAATATTTTATCATAAATAAGTCGGCAATCGACATGAATGAATCAGATGAGTTGGTATAGTGGCATGGCTTGTTTAATAGTTGATGTGTAAAAAAAATAAATTAATGGACGATATATATATATATATTCTTTCTCTAATTTTTAATAAAGGATTGAAATTCGTCAATAATTTTTATCGATATGTCTTACCTAAAATATAGGGGGTATACAATCAATCGGTTTAATAAAAAAAATCGATAGATCCGACAGAATTTAAAAGTTCGATTCGGTCCTATGGAAATTCATTTTTTTATTAAAAAATTTCGGTTTATTCGATTTATTCAATTCGATTTCGGATTTGAACAAAAAATTGGTTTAGCAAGATAAACAATTTTAAGCGAAAGCGATCGGCCAGATTGGAATATCAATCGACTAATTGGATCATCGATCATGATTTGAGATCGATCTAGAAATATTACATACTGCTCATCTCGATTGATCGATTCTTTATAATAACGATCGATTGATTGGTATCGATCGATTGATTTGGTAATCATCATCGGTAGCGAAAAAATCGATTTTTTTCGATTTTTAATAGAAAAAATTAATTTTTTTTTGCCAAATCGATTCGGTTCGATAAAAAATTTCGATCGATTTGATTTAATTAAAAAAAAATCGATTTATTCGATTTTGATCCCGATCAATTTGATTTTACTCGATTGAGCACCCCTAATAACCCGTTGTACCTTAGCCATTGAGAAATGGGGCGCATATCGGTTTTCATTGACTTACGAAAGGGGGCAGGAAACGAAGGTTACGCGATTGAGAAATGGGGCGCATATCGGTTCTCATTGACGCCGTTGTGGTGGTCTTCTCCGCTGTGCTGACGGTGACGGCGCCATTGTTCGACGCGCAGACCTGCCTCCCTAAATTTCTCTACCCGTCTCCGCTGGTGGAGCTGAAGCATTGGTACGCCAAGGAGTTCGGCGACTATTTGATAGCTGAGAAGCCCGGCTTTTTCACCGGGCTTGTATGGCTGGAGATCGCCTTCCTCTGGCCCCTCTCCGTCGCCAATATCTACGGCATCGTCGCCCGGCGCCCCTGGGCTGCCACCACCTCCCTCATGGCGGGCGTCAACGTCGCCACAACCATGGTATTCGGCATCTTAATATATCCCAAACCCTAAAAATCACATCTTCGTTACTTTTGTTGCTACAGACTTGAAGATGTTATCACTTCTAACATTGATCCGCACCCCGCATCTCAATTTATTGATCAAACATTTGCAGTTCCGTTTTGATTAGGAACTTTGTAATCATTGTTCAGGCTGCTATAATGGGAGAGTTGCTAAGTTCTGGGAAAGCATCAGATAAGTTGATTCGATTGTATGCTCCGTTCATGGTTTTTGCCTTCTTTGCAATCATGCGAGGACTGCTGCCTCGACGTATCCCTGCTTCTACATCTCATGCCGCTGCAGGCAGGAACAAGAAGAAGAGGGCCTAATTGAAGAATGAAGATCCTACCTGTTGCCGCTTTAATTGTTCTTTGGCATGCTGATGTCGACAAATTACCTGTTGGATTTTATGTTCGGTCAATCTTCTTTGTTAATGAGGTTGGAACTCGCCCGTGTCTTTTCGAATGGAATTGGACTTGCTCAGGAACAATCAAGTTTCTTTAGGTGGGTTTTAGGCCTTATAAAACATAAATATGTTGGTTAAACGTTTTTATAAAATGTTCGATATTTTTTTTGCTTAAAAGAATCCGTTTTTAACTTTAATCACAAAAAACGTGTTCGACTCTATTTAAGCTTAAGGACTACCATCTTTGTGGCGATCATGGGCCTACGTGCTTCACTGTCAGTCGCTGCTCCTCGAAGGGAACGACAGACTAGGGCGATGAACACGATGAGGCCTTTGGCGTTAGTGTGAATCGCAGCCAGAGTTGATCCATGATGAGATGGGATCAATTGTAAGATTTGAATAGCTGCAGCAATAAAATATTTGATAAATGTTGAAATATGACGATTCAAATTTCAGTTGAAGTATATTTTGAATAGAAGATATTTGTAATAGAAACAAAAATGTGGAACGTCATATTAATGATTCTTCATCGTTGTCCCTATGTATAGAGGAGAGTAAATCAGATATCAAGTGGTTAGTATAGAAATACAGAATCATCGATAGTCTGGTCTTCATCTTTAGAAATTGATCTTTTGTCCTTTTAAATCTTAATACGACTGTGTTAGCCATCTGAATTTGCTCCGGAGATTTATTTGTAATAGAAAAAAAGTTACGACCGTCGATTGTCCCGTTTTCTAAACGGTCGACATGTGATCAATACTGGCAGTTCCCGTCAAGATAATCTGGGCTGTTTGTACCTGAGGGTGGACAGCTGATCCCGTGTTAGCTAGGAGTATAATTTTCTTTTATAATAGCTTGGACCTTTTTTTATTAATTCGTCACATAAATCCGGAACATATTTTATACGCTTAAAATCTGAAGTATAGTTTATAGGTTTAAAAGATAATTTTTAAAATATTCATCTTTATAAAAATTTAAATTTATTTTTATTTTTAACTTTTACTGGTCAATCCCATCCGCAGGGAGTTGTGAATGTCTGCACGACTACGTGGATTGGTTGGGTGGGTGTTAGTGGGTCCAATCTAGCCGGGATGATTTGGCGCCTCGATTAGGCTTGTCCGTCCGAGTTAGTTGGGTAAGAATAGGCCGTGTTTCTCGAATGCTCTAAATAGGCCGTCAAGTCAGAATCGAGCCCAATTTCACACGCCCAGAATCGATCTAAATCGTTGAACCCGAGCAGGAGGGATTCCATCCGAGGCCCGTTGTTGCTAGGCTTCAGGCCCAAATAAAAATCTCATCTGTGTATCCCCGCGGTCGACGCTCCCAGCGCCTTTCCGTCGCTCCGAATTGGGGAACAAATGGGCCATCTTCGTGGCCTCGTGCCGTTGCCGGCTCCGCCGGCCAGAGTAGGGCTACTCCTCGCCCCAACTCGCGTCTCGGTGCTCTGCTACTCTCGTCCTCCCTCCGTCGTTTTCCCTGCCCCGTTGGGTCGCCGGAGCTACCCCTCTCGGCCAAAAGTGGTTATTTTATCTCACCGGCGGAGCCCTTTCCCAATTAAAGGAACAGGTTCGTTGTTACTTCATCGATCTTCCACTTCTTCTGCTATCGGAGAATCGCTTTGATTTCTTAGTTGGGTCTGCGGTTCATTTTCCAGAATTTTTGACGTTGAAACTATGATTTGGAAGAAAAAAATTGTACTGAGCTCTCTCTCTCTAAAAAATCTTTGCTTCATTCAGCCTACTCTCTCTCTCTCTCCATAAATCCAGTTTCTTTTTATGACTATATCCCCTCGGTAAATTCAAGAGGTAAGTACAGTCGTATTAAAATTTGAAAGATAAGGAATTGATTTCTGGAGGACGATTCGTATTTCTGTATTTAGTCACCTGACACTTGATTTATCTCCTTCATACGCAGGGGGCAGCGATGAGGACGTTCTAATTTTTTTTTTATGACTATGACATGATAGTACAATACCTGATTGTATTCTCATTGCTTGGTTCTCTACTTCTACCACAGTAGATTTAGTTGATTTATAATGCTCTTTCTTTCTTTAGATATGACTTCGGAGTTGGAGCTTGCAAAGCCTGATGGGAGTAGAAGACAAAACCGGCCGGTCAGTGGAGTATTCTGGATACTACTTCTTAACCTGGGTATTTATGTGGCAGACCACATACTTCAGGTGACCTTTATTTTTACATTTGTTAGACCAAAATGTTTTTGCGTGGTTGTCAATTGGTGTTTGTTTTTTGTCTATTTACATTTTTTTTACACCATTGGTAAAATAAACTGCACAGTAAAGGTAAAAGTTTGATTTGGTTTAGTTTTTTTTTTTTTTGTAAAAAGGTTTTGAAAGATTAAATAATGATCTTTCACTTCTTATTGTGGGGCTAAAACAAACTGGAACTCATTTTATCTAACGAGTAAATCTTGAATTCTATGTTCTCGCTCTGCCAAAATAGGAAAGAAAATGTTGTAGCTTTGTGAAAACTATATGATATTATCACGATATGTATATTTGATCACCAATATCTATATAATATAGACATGATTTGATTCATCATCGATATATTTAGACTTGTTTGAAACTTAAAAGACTTGCACTAATATTTGTATATTCAAGTCATATCGCACTAATTGGATTTGATTATATAGATCCTCCTACGTTATTAGGTTCTATTCTCTACTATATCATTATATATATTTAAATAAATTTTATGTATTTTATTGTTGCTAACTAAGTTTTCTTTGATCTTCCTCTTCCTTGTTTAATATGTATTTCATATTGCCTAACCGAAATACTAGTGTTTGGATTTTCTTATTTTGTCAAATTGAGATGGTAATCCTTCTTTGTTTCTAATATAAACCCAAATAATTGCAATGTATGATCTAAAGTGTAGGCTTAGGTTGTCTACTTATATGTTGTTTCTTCGATGTATCATATACTACATTAAATTTGCCAAACTATAGATTAAGGTATCATTGATAGGATAAAGAATCAGTGTTTGTAACAAAAAGAAGTTTTTGGAATTTTAATTGATCTTGTGTGACCCTTATGCTAAAATAAATTATAAGACAATCATACTTAGCTAGCTACAGTATTTATGGGTGTTAGAAAACAATTCGTACAAAAAAGTAATATAATGGAGATTAGAATGCTAAGATGGGTACTTGACTGATGTAAAATATATTATTACGTAGGAGCAATTAGATGTAACACCAATAGATGATAAAAGGAGATAAAATAATTTGGGATAGTATGACGTGTTGAAAGGCAACCAATAAATTATATCGAGGAACTGGCCTATCTTGTACAAACATGGTTTTGGTGGTGAGGATGATGGTGATGAATATGTATTAGATATGAATTATTTAATGGTCAGAGGTAATATAATTGTGTGTTATGAAGGATATTTGGTTCTCTATGTGAAATGTGAAAGTGCTTCTTTGCGTTCTTGGGTAACATTAGTTTTCTCCAATTCCTAAAACCTCTCCTGATCCACTGAACTAATAGTACTCAGTAAAATTTTTAATGTCTTCTCTTTTTACAGATTCGGGAGATCAAAATCCTGTATCTGTATCATAGCCGGCCAGCGTGGTTCCAGTTTGTGACTTCGACATTTTGCCATGCTAGCTGGTTAGTCCTTCTACACTTCATAGCCATAGTGATTTGTGATGCCAGTTGATTTTTTTCTCCCTGTATTTGCAACTTGCAAAGCTGCAAGGTAATGGCTTTCACGTTTTGAGCTGATGAAGTGGCTCTATTTTACTTTAATGATTAGTAACGTCAAAATAAATGTTTCACTGTAGGATTTACTTTTCAAACTTTACAGGAACCACCTTTCTAGCAACCTATTTTTCTTGTATATTTTTGGTAAGATTATGTAATTTTCTTTTGAAGTGTTACAATTTTTCTTTCCTTGTTGAGTTTCTTTATATTCACAACTTTGTCTTTACCTTGTCTCTTTATTATCAGGAAAACTAGTAGAGGAGGAAGAAGGGAACTTTGCTCTGTGGATATCATACATTCTTACTGGTGCTGGAGCTAACCTTGTTTCATGGTTACTTCTCCCAAGATCTGCAGTATCTTTAGGAGCTTCTGGTGCAGTCTTTGGACTATTTGCAATTAGCGTCCTGGTTAAGGTAATTAGTTACTGATTTTAACTTGCCGAAAGTATCTCTCTGATCATTGTTATCCATATTCCACAAAATGCGAACGTGATTATTGCAGATGTCGTGGGATTGGAGGAAAATCATTGAAGTTCTTATCCTTGGTCAGTTTGTAATTGATAAGGTACAAGGAAATTCTTGAAAAAAAAAAAGTTAATATGAAAATGAAGCATTATCATGCATTAGTTGGGAGATTTACTTTGGTCGAGTGTTATTCCCGCTTTGTTTTTGTTTCAGTACTATCTGATTTCTCTCTGATATGGCCTGAAATTAGCCTCCATGCTTTATATATTGATGACGAGGGCAACTCTTTGATTAATCAAATGAGCAATTTGTGCATCAAATGAGTTGTTTCCTGGCGATGCCGTGTAGGTCATGGAAGCTGCTCAGGCTTCGACAAACCTGGCTGGAACATTTGGGAGAGACTCCTTCGTCGCAGTTAATCACATTGCCCATCTCTCTGGTGCTCTCATTGGGGCTGTTTTGGTTTTGCTTGTGAGTCGCATTCCTTCCCAACCCTACCAGAAAGATGTCAAGTCTATTAGACATGAGAACAAAAGAACTTGAGGCATCTCCTGTAAACACATTTCGAAGTTGACTGCACTGTTGGTTTTATAGATGTGTTTGAATTGATATATTCTTGGAATAGGCAACTCTTACTCTAACCAGCCCCCTCTGCTTATTGTGTCAAAAACTATAAATTCTCACTGCTGTTGCAATTATTTATAGATTAAAAGGTCTTGAAACAATAGAAATGTAATTATTTATAGACCAGAAAATTTGCATCCTGGTTGACTTGTCAGTTGTTACAATTCAAGAGACAGCGGGAAATTTCTTGTAAGTCAGAAAATTAATGTAGAATGGAAGGCGGAGAAAATCTGAAAATGTCAAAAAAAAAAAAAAAAAGTCCGTGGATTAAATTCCTGGGGTCTGAAAAAAGGTCGAACCACTTTGAATATTTGGGTCTGAAAAATGGTCGAATTATATTGGATGTTTTGTACGTTATCTTATCTATATTGCAAAAAAGGTAAAGCTATATCAATCAAGGGTGCAGTTGTAAACTGAAAATGTTTTCCAAAACGACTGCAGTGATCCTCCTGTCCATCAGCCACTGCTCGTCTGTTCACAGCCGTCCACGAGTTCCCCCGTCAAAACGGTGAGAGAAACTTTACTCATGTATCAAAGTGTAGAAAAGCAGAATCTATGTTTAAAAATTTAAAAAAAAAATCATGTGTTTTCTTAAAAAAAATATTTTGCTCATGGAATAAAAGATGTGTGAAAAATGAAATGAAATCAAATGGTGAAACTCACTCGTTTGGTTGGGAAGGATAAAGCGTCCAGGTTCGATGATTTAAGTGGGGTTGGTTGATGAGTTTGGAATGAGGAAATGAGAATGGAAATTATATATAGTGTTTGGTCAATAGTTTTGGGATTGAGATTTTGAAATGATTTTTAATTATTTGGGAATCAAGAAAACTCAATTTAAATGGTGGGTTTAGGATTCATTTCTATCAATCTGTCGCTTGTTGTTGTCGTCCGTTGTCACTCGTTGGTCGTCGTCCGTCCGACAATCGATAGTCATCGGTTGTCGACGGTCGCCAGCCGATGGATGGGTTGCGGGTCGTCAGTTGTTGACGGTCGTTGGCTATCGTCGGTCGTCGACCGTCGATCACCGCTGGTCGTCGACCGTCATTGTCGCCGACCGTCGGTCGTCGACCACCGGACACCTTCGTTGACCGCTTGAAGTCGATCGTCGATCGCTCGCCGCAGTCGGGCGTCGGTCGCCCACTGCAGTGGGTCATCGATCGACGGTCATCGGTCGTCGATCGTCGATCGTTGGTCATCAATCGTCGACGGTTGTAGGTCGAGCACCCGTCGACGGCGGACCGTTGATGGTGTCGTCGTCGCCCATCAGCGACGATATTGACATCGTCTCTGCCTTTATTCTCAACTTATAAACCAAACAACATTATTAGAATGACTAAATCCATTCTCATTCCATCCTATTATCAAACTCATTCACATTCCTATTCTCACACTCAAACCAGACGCATCTCAATTTTTAGTCATGATATATTTGTAGATTTTTTTTTCAAATGAAATGATAAATTAAAGACGTCACCCTTGCTAAAGTTGTCCATGCGAATACTTTTTATTTACTTTGGTAATCAATGGTGTATATTTCATCTAAGATTTATTTGATTTATTTAATATCCGTTTAATTAAACCGAAAATGAATACATCGTGCCAGTAAAAATAAATAAATAAAACAGAATAAAAATTTAATCTCTTTTAGTTTCTCTATTTTATTTCCACTAAAATTAAATGGAAATGAAAAACTAGTAAGTGACCAATTCTCTTTACAATTTAATCCAAATAAAGACAAATGAAATAAAATGAAGACAAAATGAGAATTCTCTTCTTTTCTACCCATTTAAAATTGCCTTTTATTTATTTCACTTCAAATAAACATGGTATTAAAGATTGAAATGCAATTGTAGAATTAGAAAACAAACAAGAAAATCATTTACATCGGAATAGCTACAAATCATTTGATAAGATCCTAATCTCCCACTCTTTAAATCAGAATTAAATAACTGTTGAAGAAATATATTTGATTTCAGCATTTAATCAGTAAAAAAGTATACATCATAAAAGAATCAGTAAGCCATTCACCATTTATTCTCAATGAAACGAACATCTCTATGAAAACCTGTAAACAATTGTTATAAGATGAATTTGGTTTTCCCAGCAGTGGAACAAGGCTGGGCTTTACAATTGAATCGATGCAGGCGCTTCTCACAAATCGCTGCCAAAACCATAATCATAGTTGTCTTTCTTATTTCTCGATTCTATCTCTTGAGTTTGTTGACCTTCGCTGCTTGATGCCGATGCAATCTGACCATACTCACCGATCGGTGCACTGTCCTCGCTGCTTGCAAATTCTTCAGTTGTGATTGCCATTTTTCTGAACTTCTTCATATCCTCATTGTACTGATTGGAATCATAATCAGAACTGCTGCCGTGCGAACTGTAAAACCTGCTGTGACCAGGTCTGACACCGTTGTTTAAGTCATCGAGAGATACATCACCTTCTAAAGCACGGACAATCTGTTGGTTACACTTGATGATGTTAGTGAAAGGTTGGCAATATTGCAATGACTGACAGATCACAAGAATAAAAAAAAGAACTAAGCAGAAAATGTGAACACCCCAATGCAAGGCACAAATTCAAGATGGTATACAATTATAAACTTACAAAAAAAAACTATAAACGAAACCACCAAGTAAATGATAGAGACAGAACCTGACTCATTCTTGGCCGTCGACGTGCTGAATGCCGCACACATGCAGCAGCACAGGCAATCATGCAGGCCATCTCATTAGGGTCATAGTCCATTCCCAACCTAGGATCAACAAGAGCATCATCGTATTTGCCTTCTTCAAGAGCTCGAGTAAGTAATGGCCTTGCCTGAAGTTACAAGAGACAACTGAAAAAGTTGGGCGGAAGTAAAGAAATGATTATAATTAGATAAGACTGTTATGCAATCACAAAACTGACCCAGTCAACCAAGCTATCATCCATGTAACTTTGGGATGTATCAACAGGGCGCCGTCCAGTGATTAGCTCTAGAAGCATTACACCAAATGAGAACACATCTGATTTATCCGTCAGTTTGCCTGAAGATGCATATTCAGGTGCCAGATAACTACAAGAAAACGGTGTCTACTGGTCAATTGAATGGTAACAAACTCTCTAACATGGGAACTCCACCAAGCATTTAGGTCAAAAAAGATTCCTGTCAGCTATAGGTACAAGTAGGAACAAACCTAATCAACACATGATGCTCAATTTCAGAATGTAAATAAAGGAACCCTTTCAAACATATGATGCAAGGATACAAACACTACAATATAAATGTGTAATAGGGGCAAACATACGGACACAATTCTAATATTCATCTCTAAAAATTTATTAATCTACTTATAATATACCCTAGGAGGGAATTATTTATTCTCCTACTGAAAAACTCACCTCTCATTTAATTATCATCATATGCAGCAGAGAGCAAAGTCAACGATGGAAGCAGCAACAACCTAAATCTCACTCCCAAAACCTGCCTCAGTAAGGGCACCAGAATTATATAAGCCCTCAGCCAAGAGACACTGTGATACTTGTCCCTCATGTCATCTATGTCATGATTGATTTTAGTTATCATCTGGAGGCATGTCGTTGTAGTTTGATAAGTGATCATAGACTAGAGTTTTGTGGTATATGCATCCCACTCTTATGTGATTAAGACTTATCAAAGAAGGTGTTCAAAAGATAAATTGTACAACAAAACAAAGTATTGACCCAAAAAGACACTTTGAAGTTGCCATTATAATTCCAGTTTTCCCCTTAATCTAAGATTTATCACTGCATCCATGCATCCAAAGTAGCTTATTGAACCTACTTTCGAATATGAAGTTTCTGTTGATTTTTCTTCAATGGAGTATTAATATAGCTAATTAGGAATGTTTTTCTTATTTCAGGTCATGGGAAGAAAACCAAAGATTTTCATTGTACTTGAATTTGCTAAGGGGGAGAGCTTTTCAACAAAATATTGAGATGAAATGTTGATGCATAGATTTCTTTAGGGCAATTTTCTTCTCCAGAAAGAAAATAGAAACACAGTCCACATAAAATTCCAGTGGTTTCATATTTTTTTTCGGATATAAAACATGAATTTGATTAGCCAATCACCTACCATAAAATCTTCAGCGTTAGGAAAATAACCAATCCATAAATGTTTATTCTCCACACTCTCTTCACGTCTTCAGTGGATATATTTTAATGAGATTCAAGTGATCCAACCCCAATACACAAAATAATCAAGTATATGTCACTAAAACCAAAGAATTCAAAAAACCTTTTTTGGGGATCATATTAAATCTTGCATATGAATTATAAAATGCAAATCCTAGAAACTTAAGTACATTATCATAGCAACTTAGGATAACTTCTTACTATTGGATGCCTACAGTAATCTAAAAATTTCAGACTTCAAATTAAGTACATTATCATAGCAACTTAGGATAACTTCTTACTGATTAGTTAACAATTTCTATTAGAAATGTGTAACTTGTCTCCTTATCTCCATCTAATTTCTATAGAAGCTTTGAATCTCATTCGTGTTTGCTCAAAGATGTTGGCTTGCTTCACACTACTTGTGGCACTCAAAATTATGTTGCTCCTGAGGTGGAGATAACTGTTTTGTGACTAATGGTTTGCAGTATTTCAAAAATCAAAATTGAAATTTGACTAAGATAACTTTACTCCTTATTAGGTTCTTAATGATAGAGGGTATGATGACCTTTTGATATTTGATTAAAATAATTTTACTCTCCTTGTTAGGATCTTAATGATAGACCGTATGTTGGAGCAACTGCAGATTTATTGTCATGTGGAGTCATCCTATTTCTGCTGTTTGCAGGTTACTAGCCTTTTAAGGATTCTAATATCATGACCTCTACAAGAAAGTGAGTATTATAGTGAAGACAAAATTTCTGCACCACATAGTATTCTTATCACTGTTAGAATATTTTTATTTATTTATTTCACATGCAGGCTTCTTCTACTGAATTCACACGCCCACCTTAGCTTTACTTTGGTGCCACAGGTATAACCAAAAAGAACAGAGCAACACCCTTTGGAAGTGCCTAGAATTAAAGTGAGTTTTAAAATGTTCTATAGTGAAGAATATGAAAACAGTGATAAATTAATTCTTTACAAGACTATTATTATAAACAATTTGATATACGCTTGCTACTTGTTTTATTTCCTAAATTCTAGAGTCAAGTGAAATTAATTGCATTTAATGATCAATTGAAATAGAAATCAAAACCGAAGACATCTCTTTTGAGACTTGGTGGGTTCCATATTGACCTATTAGCACAAGACCTAAGCCATCAAGAAGTTAATTGCAAAGTCTGCCTCATGGTCAACTTTTTAAAATAGCTACTCGACTCATGCTGATATTTGTGGATTGGTGCATATAATATAAACCATGCAACTCTTTTATGAATTACTGTATTTACTTAATTCACTTTTGTATTCACATTCTTTTAGAGAAATAAAAGTGTTTTCATACAAGTTAGTGAGAAATTGTCACTAAAAATAATTATCTATTTTAAAAATAAATTTGTCAACAAAGATATTAATTTGTCAAAGACTTATAATTGTCACTATGAATATATTTAGAGACATTGTTAATTGTCCCTTAAAAGTTATTGACTTTTAGAGATATTTATAATTCTCTCTAAAAATCAGGCAAATGATTAATTACAATTCTTTGACTGTTTAGAGACATTTATAATTGTCTCACTATATTCTGTGACAAATTAATAGCTGTCTCTAAAAAGTTAATAATTTTTAGACATAATTATAATTGTGGCTACATATATATTTAGAGACAAATTATTGTTTCTAAAAAAAATATTGACCTTTAAAGGTAATTGTAATTGTCACTATAACGCTTCTTAGAGACAATAAAAAATTGCCTTTGAAGACACTAATTTTTAGGGGCAAATTAAAAAATAAAAAATTATCCCCATAGATACAAATTATGAGACTTAAACTTAAATTAAAATATCTCCCTAAATCTCACTTTTGTTGTAGCGAAGATCAACAAGGATACCAATAATTTACATAAATCCAGGGCATGCAAGATATGGATGAGAAGAAATGATATACAAAGGAAAACACAAGATATCACTAACCTAATTAAGAAGAAATGATATGCAAGGAAACCATGAGACGACACCTAATCTAGATAAGTATGACAATTGATAGTTCTCTTTGTTAGATCTGATGTCAGAAAGTGCAAGTAAAAAGTGTAATGACAAGAATGAAGCTTACCCAAAGGTTCCCATGACTCTTGTGGAAACATGGGTGTTATTATCAGAAGCAAACTTAGCAAGCCCAAAATCTGCAACCTGCAAAACAGAAGATATAGATGAAATTAATAACCATAATGGTTAATAAACTAAAAATAAGTTACCAGGAAACATAATACAGCAAAAACTGTTGGCTGCTAGGAAGGTTTCAGCCAAAAGAATGGTCTGCATCTAAATATATACAAGAGAAGGAAAGAACAGCCAGATATTTTCCATAACTTCTTTTTTAGAAGGAAGAAATAAATTCAGTAAGGTCATTCAAGAATTAAATAAAAACAATACAAACACTAAGATAACTTTTCAAAATCCTATTGCAAAACAATCTAGAGTTTATTCAATTTGGAAAAAAAAAGCGTATCATCCTTCAGTTAATGTGCAGAGTTTCATATGATATATTAACAACAATTCCTAGAGATCCATGTTTAGAATGCAAAGAAGATCAAATGACGAATATCAATGCAGAAGTAATATCCCTTTCTTTAGATTGATAAACAAACATTATATTTCTATCTGAAAATTATTTTATTATGTGATGCAGTAGACTTGTTTACCTTTGCCACAAACTTGTAATCAAGAAGAATATTGGATGTCTTAATATCACGGTGAATAATCTTCGGGTGGCCTGCAAACCAGAATGCTCATCATAAGAACCAATTATAAATGCAGAAATCAATTCTATATTAACGGTGGACATTGGAAAATAGCCAAAATGCAAAATAACTCACAGTCTTCATGAAGATATGCCAATCCCTTGGCAGAACCCAAAGCAATTTTTAATCGTGTAGACCATTCCATGGTTGGTCTGCCTTTCCCTGCAAAAGAATTATTCTCAGAAAGTATCCATGCTAATATCTTAACTGTTACAGAATACCAAAAATATCTACAATGTACATCAAGATATGGATATAGACCGACTACTATGAGTAATTAAGAAGGAGCAATTTCAGTTACTCTTTTCTCTATTTTTTCTAATATCAGTTCATTACATAGCTTGAATATATTGCTGGAACCCAATAATGCGCTCTGAATCAATGCATACACAATTAAACAAATGATGGCTAGACAATTAGAAGCAAGGAAGTAAGAATGCTAAAAAATGATATAAGGCACAAAATTTTGAGCAGGCAATGAAGCAAGAGTAGCATAACACCTTACCATGCAAGTGGAACTCCAATGTATTATTAGGAACATATTCATAGACAAGCAGCCTCTTGCCTCCTGCAATGCAGTATCCCACTAATGAAACAAGATGCTTGTGATGCACACGGCTGATGATCTCAACCTCTGCCTGGAACTCACGTTCACCCTGCCCACTTCCTATTTTCAATTGTTTTACTGCAACTTCTTTGCCATCTGGAAGAACTCCTCTATGTACATATCCAAAACCACCTTGTCCCAGGAGATTTGCATCAGAAAAACCATTTGTTGCCATAGCCAGTTCTCCATAAGTAAAAGTGCTTTTGGAGAATCCAAGGGCAACACCAGGAGACGGTGGAGGTAGTGGACTCTCAGAAGCAGAATAATTGGACACAGAACCTCCGCTGCTATTTATCATAGGCGGTGGAGGCGGAGGTGGAGGTGGCAAATGGCTTCGAGAGTGTGGTGGACGGGAAGCATATGGAGGAGGAGGTAGTGGTCCGGGAGGAAGCTTTACAATGTGATCTGCTGGAGGAGCATTCTGTTGCCAATATTCACCATAGCTGTCATCTGAAAATATGCCCCAAAGTCATTTTGGTAAGAGATATTTTGCCAAATTGGGACTTGACCAATTAGCTGAAAGAACATAATGTCCAACCCAAAGCCTAAAATAGAAGAGCTAAGAGTACAGCCACAACATTTTGCTCTAAAAAAAAAACAATGGCAAAATAGTTGCTGGTGACTGGTAAACGTTTTTGAAATGCAAATATTGGCTATGTAACTAGAAAAAAAAGTGAATTGCAGATGCTATATAAGAAAGCGTCCGAATTGCAATCTGCTGCAACTCGAAGTCCTAACAGATTCTACTGACATGAAGCAGAACGCAAGGTTTGTCTTCGCAAAAACATCAACTTTTTGATATAGAGCATTATGCACAGGAACTCGCACCAGCATACGCCCAAGAACCTTATGCTTGTTGGTTAATTGATGCGTTACATTTCCATGAAAATCAACGGATAAACCATTTGTATTTAGAAAGTAAAACATGCACATCGAAATAAGAAAGGATGAAATAGAGAGAAAAATATAAATCTATGGGCGTAACAGCACGGATATAAGTTGTCTATCTATTCAGAGGGGAACAAACAATTTTACCCAGAAAATCCATAAGAGGAGGAGATATTTAACCTTTCCCTGCCATTGGAGGCGGCGGTGGAGCTCCGTAATAATGGGCCGTCGACGGCGGCGCCTTGCGCTTCTTTCTCCAACAAAAAACGCATACGAAGCTGAGCACCAAGAGGATCACAACCCCGCCAACCGCGACACCGATGACAACCGGGGTCGAGTTCGAGCTAGAGCTTGACGGAGACGACGAAGGCGAAGAGGGAGGCGGCGGAGACCTGGCAGACGGAACTTCAGGCGACAGTGGAGAATGCGAAGAGGGTGGAGATGGGGTCGGCGGCGAAGCGGATGGGGTTGTTGGCGGGGGAGGCGCCGAGGTCGAGGGAGGGGTCGGCGAGGGGAGGGAGGGGGAGGGCGGGGTGGCGGGTGGAGGAGGGGAGGCCGGAAGTGGGGAGGCGGGAGGCGGGGAAGCGGGAGTTGTTGGAGGAGGGGCGGCAGGGATGGCTGGGGGAGGCACGGCGGGGGTGGCTGGAGGCGGGGCGGCGGGGGTGGCTGGAGGCGGGGCGGCGGGGGTGGATGGAGGCGGAGCGGCGGGGGTGGCTGGAGGCGGGGCGGCGGGGGTGGCTGGAGGCGGAGCGGCGGGAGTGGATGGAGGCGGAGCGGCAGGGGTGGCAGGGGGCGGCGCCGCGGGAGTGGCTGGAGGCGGGGCGGCGGGAGTGGCTGGAGGCGGAGCGGCGGGAGTAGCTGGAGGCGGGGCGGCGGCGATGGCCGGTGGAGGGGCACCGGGGGAGGAGTTGGGCGAGGGGGAGGAGGACATGGTGGCTGGGCGGTGAGCAGAGAAGTGGAAATCCTCTTCTTTCTAGATTTTCTTCTAGGAGCGGATTAAAAAAAAAAAAAAAAAAAAGACTTAGTTGTAGCCCTGGGCCACTTTTTTCGCCGGTTAACGATAAGTAATGCTCTAATATTTTCTTCCAAATTTTATGAAAAAAATAAACATCATCTCAAAATTTATTATTATTATTATTATTATTATTATATTTAAAAGGCCTACTGGAGCAATATGCTGAGACGAAAATTAAAAAATAAAATAAACTTTTATCTACGAGGAAGTAAATAAATAAAGACAAAGAAACAGATTGAGTTAATTTTTAAATTTCATTTCGGCCTAATTAAACGTTCTACTTTTGTTTTCTTTCTATTTTTCCTCGCCGACTTAAATCGACTAAAAACGTTGAATTTCTACATCGGGACGAAGGGTTTGACAATTGTGATTCGATAAGACGTATTGAACCTTATTTATCAATGTGATAGTTGGTATAAAACTATAATTGAACGGAAATTAGTAATAATTACCAAAAACTAGAATGAGAATTTGATCCGGATCAAACTCGGTTCGAATGCTAAAATAGATGATAATTTTAATCAGATTGACATTTATGACTTAATTTTTTTTTATTAAAAAAAAAAACAATAAGATCGACTTTCTTATGGTGACTTTTTAAGAATTTGCTAATTAATCGGTAGGCATTACCAGAAATGTCGAAGCTTTTAAAGCAATTTTATACAGCTAATTTCGATGTGAAAACAGCTAGCCACGCTGCAATACCAAGCCAAATGGAGACGAACAGAACATACTGTTCACGTGATTATTCAAGAACTCCGTGTTTAATAATAATATTGTTCGGTCGCCGACCCAGAATCCGATATTAGAGTAAACTGGCAGTTTAATATTATATATTCACTTTATAAAAACTGCGTTTGCGTAAAGAAACGCGTAAGTTTAATACTTAATTACTTCTTTTTTCTTCGAAGAAACAGAAAAATTGTCTTTGACAAAAAGAAAAAATTGTCTCGGTTTGAAAATGTTTGCCGGCTATAATTATTGTACATGAAACGTCAAGTGGCGATGTTTGATGCGGTCCAAGTCCAACCCGGCCAAACTCGGTACTCTGTGAGAATTTTATTATCAAATCAAAGCGATTGGAGTATTTCTGAAATTTTAAATATTGATAATAAAAGATTCTTAAGAAACACTATAATTATCTTCTCGCTTTTATTCCTCGCATTTTTGTGTTTGTGTGGCAGGAAAATATTGTAAAGCTTTTTTTTTTCGGTATTTTATGAAAGGGCTCATTTTAAATTTGAAATTATCCAAATACAATTCCATAGTATTATATTTATCAAAGAGTGCATTTCATTTCTTTTTTCTCTCCCGCCAAATATGGATATCAAATTGGACGAAAAAAATATAGTGCTGAAAACTATATTTTCAGAAGCACAATGGTCTTGGAATTTGAATTTTCAATACTATTTTTTTTTCGAACAGTTGATATTGTACGTGATCTTTAAATTTAAATGATCATATTCTAAAATATAATTACCAATCTTATCTTTTCCTACGCATTGATATTACATGTGGTGTTGAAAATTTAAATCTCAAAATTATTGTATTCCTGAGAAATTTAAATTTCAGGATCACTGTATTTCTGAGAATATTATTCTCAGTATCATATTTTTTCGATCAATTTGATATTCACGTTTGACGAGAGGAATAAAAAAAATGAAATACGTTCTTTAATAAATATAAAATTATGTTTAATCAATTTCAAATTTAAGATGGGTCATTTGATAAATTATTTTTTTTTTTTCCTAATATGAAACGAGGCCGTTTCTCAATTGTGATTTTCCTCAACGAACTCTTATAAAAATTGATAGGAGATGGAATCAGTCGACGGCCTTAATAATTGGGAAGGGTTAGGTAAATTAGATAAGTTTGAAATACTAGTGCAGCGGGGCATATTTGAGGTGGGTCCTCCTCCTCTTTTTATTTATTTATTTATTGAAAAACCAAAAAAAAAAAGAGAGAGAGAGGAAGTGCATCGTTAGAATAAAGAGTTACCAACTTTTTAGTTGAGCTACTCAAATTTGAATATTTGATAATAATAAAAAAATGACAGGATTTGCAGAATCAAAGAGAAAAGTGACGGTTTCCAACTTTCCAAAACTATTAATTAACGGTACGTGTTTACGATGGTGATTTGATTAGCATTATTATTATGTTAATTGATGCGCTGGAAATTTCAGCCCTCTTTTCGATGTCTAAAAAAAAATAGAGTATAATACAATGAGAAAATGTTTTGTTTTATGTCTTTTATTACCTTTTTTTTTTGTTACTTATTTCTTTCCTTTTATAGATTTGATTTTTTACCATTATTTGATTTTTTTATAATAATTATTCGGAGGCATCTTGCTTATGCCTTCCTATGGTTTTATTTGTAAGCTTTCATATTAATCCAAGTGATAAATACACAAAGATAACTCTTAAATGGGAAAAGATTAATTTTCAAATATTTTATCGTTCTGAATTATGATCTCCTTCTTTATATTTATCAACTGAGTTTTTAATTTATATTCTCTATTAGTACAGGAGACTGCTAATATGACGATTCCATATTTTTCATTTGTATCATATTTATGTCTCGATAAAATTTGTCATTATACATCAACTCATATTCTATCAGTATTTGACCACGTCCGTTTATATCGTTATTTTTTTTTACCTTCAATATCCTTAAGCTTTGGACTCCTCGAGCATCCGAGTGCTTGAACTCCCGAGTATATGAGCTCTCAAGTGTCAAGCTTTTTATTTGTATATATCATTAGGGATTCTCGAATGTTAGCTCGAGCTCCCAATTACCCGAACTTCACTTGACCCGGACTTCTCGAGCTTTCAAACATCGGAGTTCTATTTGAATCGTAGGGATCCATTTATATTTGATCATGATTTTTCATGTTTATCGGATCCGTTAGATCAACAGTACCACTAATTATTATTATTGACTTTTAATTTCATGGGATTAATTTGCGGCGTGATTCGGGTAATGGCTCGGACAAAAACTGTCATATATGCGTGCCCTCCATTCCCTTTAATTCAAAAGGACTTGTTCTTCGTCGTCATCCACTCGCTAATCGCTGCGTTGATCGCGTCAATTTTCACTAGGACTTTGCTCGGCGAAGGCATAATTGGTGTGGAAATTATTAAAACTCGGATTAGATTGTGGAAACGCGTCCTCTTTCCTTTTGTTCTTTTCTTATTTTTCTTTTACTGTAGAATTAATTTTGTTTTGGTCTATTTCTAACTTTCTTTTGTTCTCGTTTCGATTAGGTGTCTCATGTACATGAGCTACCAATTTTCACCAATGCCAAATTCGCCTCGATTTCAGTTTATATACAAGGGCCAAAGTAATATAAATAAATAAATAAATTCGAAATGAAACTCTTAGGTAAAGTAAAGGTATAAAATGGAAAACAATAAATCTAGGGATAAAATTAATTGAGAACAAAAATTGAAATTAAACTCTCTTATTTATGCATGACATGACAGTACCTTTTATTCCTTCATTACCTTCCGTGGCTAAACTGTTGAGCTATGCAAAATGCAGTTTTGGTGGCCAAGTAACAATTCGTTTAAAATCATGGGCCGAGAAAGGCCCATAAAAATTTTAAATTGGATCATCGTTTAGGCCGACGTGATTGGGAATTGAATTTTTTGGATTTAAATGGTGAAAAATATAATAAATAATTCACTGATTTACTTATTAAGGAAATTGATATTTAAAAATTTGCTTAGCCTTTCGATCAGTAGAATTTTGATAAACTTGGGTTAGAAAAGGGAAGCTTTATAAACAAAAACTTAATAAAATTTATTTTTCTACTTCATAATCTCAGGAAACATCTTACTGATACATGATTATGCAATAGTAATGATGTTTAATTTCTTATTGTGTTTTAATTTGAGAACTAAAGATAGGAACTTTAAATTTCATTATAATACTGATATTGACTCAAAAGACATAAAATGAATTTATAAATTCGTTGTAAATTTTGTAATGAAAATGTTATTTCGTCGTAAATTGGTGACGAAAAATCATTTTCGTCACTGATTTACAACGAATTTTGCGATAAAAATTAATTGTTCGAAATTTAAATAATTTTACAATAAAAAAATTTTGTTGGAAATTTCATTACTAATTTGCGACGAAATTTAAAATTCATTATAAATTTTGTTACAGATTTACAATAAATTTTTTTCGTTATCAAATTTCATCATCAATTTGATGCTTTTTTTTAGTGAGTATTGTGGCAAAAGGAGATAGAGTCTTACTTAAAAATCAAACATGGGATTAAATCGAATTTTCAAAAGGGAAAAAGAATATAGGATGCAAAAAATAGTATATAAGAAGAAAGAAGTCGTATCAGAAAGTGAAGAAGAAAAATTCAAGATTCGCTTAGTAGCAAAGGGTTTTTCATAGAGGAGATTGACTATGATAAAATATTTGTTTCGATGGGCAAATATATATCTATCAAAATAGTATTGACTTTGATAGTACATCATAATTTATAGTTGAAGCATATCAATGTGAAAATAACTTTTCTTCCTATAATTTTAAAGAAAATATTTAGGTGGCGTTTGATTGGTGGGTTTGGAATGAGGGAATGGAAATGTGAATCATATCAAGTGTTTGGTTAGTGGTTTTAGGAAGAAGGGTTTGGGAATGAATTCTGAATAATTGAGAATCGACAAAACCCATCTCACATGGGGGATTTGGGTTTCATTCCCGTTCGCCGTCGTCCGTCGCTCGCTCGTGATCGTTAGCCGCCATCGATTCTTCGCCGCGCCGTCGATCGCCGATCCGCCGCCGCCGCCGCCGCCGCCCGCCGCCCGCCGTCGCCGCCGTCGTCGTCGCGGCGCCAGCCGATCGATCGCCGATCGTGGCCGCCATTGCGTCGGCCGTCGGTATCGTCGTCATCGTCTGACAAAACTCATTCTCATTCTCGTCTACTATCAAACTCATTCACATTCCTATTCCCACCTTCCAACCAAACACCATCTTACATGTCATAATCCGAAAGTTTTACTTAGCTTGGATAGGAGCACTTAGTTTACAAATCAAAGAAGTCACTTTGTGAGCCAAAACAATATCTAAAATAATGATTCAATTATTTTGACTCTTATATGATTTTTATGAGCCAAAGCAATCTCTAAGATAATGATATAAATATTTTGACTCTTATATGATTCAAAATAGATACAAAAGATGTGAATATGACAGTTGCATTTATGTGAATAACATTGACGATGATTTATTTATCTTCTTATTACTTTATGTAGATAATATACTGATTATTGTGTAAAGTATAAGTGAGGTCAATAAATTGAAGAAGTTACTGAGCAGATAATTGTTGAACGATATACCTATTGTTGGAGTTTTGTTTGTGTCAGAGGAAAGATCACGGTGAAAATCCGGAAATTACCTCGCGCTTCCACAAACCAAGTTCGCCGGACGTTTCTCTACGCTTCTCACCCTCTTCGTCTGAGTCACTGCCCAACCAACGAAGCTTTCGCAGCCGAACCTCTTTACCCTTGGACGCGCCACACACTATATTAGAAATGAGAGCACGCACGGCTTACGCTGCGGTGCGCGTGATGGCGTGATTCCACGATCATCGCGCGTTCAGGAACCGCCTACTAATCGCCATCGCGCAGTTCGTGGAACTGCCCACGTCCAACATCTCCCACTCGTCCAAGGTATGTCACACAGACAATAATGATCACACAGACCATTTTAGAAAGAGGTATTTATTCACATAGACTAAATGATCACACAGACCATTTTAGAAGAGGTGTTTAGTCACATAGACTAAATCGAAGCAACATCTATTGTCCCAAATAGACTAATAGAACTGATCAATAGTCTCAAAGACTAAATGAAATATCAAATTAGAAAATGGTTCGTGCGACAGCAAGCACATTGAGCATTCAAATGCTAAGAAAGTTGTTACACCTTACATAGCTGCTCATTGAGTGATACATGCTAAGAGAAGTTGTTACGCCTAACTTAGCCACTCTACATATGATACATAATCATTCTCCCGATGACACAGAGTCATCTCCAGGTGGTACAAAACCATTTATCTTATGACACACAGCCATTTTCCAGGTGACACATAGTCGTTTTCCAGATGATACAAAATCATATTTCTGGTGGTACATAACCGTTTACCTGAAACATTCATGTCTTGCTATTTACCCAGATTAAATAATCTCATTTACATCAACATGAACATCTCTAATCCCTTAAATTGACCATCATGTCAAGAGCATGTCTCATATTCCAAATATTCACAAACATTTTTGTACACAACAGAAAAGAGTCGACTAGTGAATAATACCCATTAGATATAAACTTATTTAATCTTCATTTTTAGTGTGAATCTATTCATTTTAATCAATAGCTTTCCTAGACATGTTCCATAGACCGAATCATCCATAGTCATAGGTAGACATGCTAAAGTAGCAAACCTTGATTAAAACTTCAAGTAGACACCTAAATAGTCACAAAGGGCAAATTTTGAGATCAACATATTGTTGGGAATTTGACGCCCGCTAGAGGGGGGGTGAATAGCGTAGATGACGTACGATGATGGAATTCTTTTTCGTTCGATCGTCTACAATCTTGTTAGCACAGCGGAATAGTAACAACAAATAAATATAACAAGACACACAATCGCAACACGATCACAACACAAGCATATAACGTGGTTCGGAACCGTAACGGTTCCTACTCCACGGATCGAGCTCTAATGAGCTCTAGCGACGCCAATGCAATCACTAATCAATAAACTCCTTCTCGACAACAAGTCGGAGGTGGAGAAACCTCGTACACAAGATTACAACAATAATATAAAGAAATACAAGCAAATACAAAGGAAATGTAAAGAACACTTTACAAAACTAGGGTTTGAGCGCTTTGCTTGTTGGTTGCTTGGATGAGGTTGAAGGGCCCTGAAATGCACCTGCAAATCGCCTTCAAATCGCCTCAAGAAAGCTCCCCAAGAACTGATGCCGCAATCTCCACGAACAGCTTCCTTTTATCTCGCGTCGGGCTAGATTTCCGCCTGGCAGTCGACTGCCATAAATCACCAGTCGACTGCCAACACTGTAGCTGTGAGACAACGGCTCAATCCACGTTGGACAAGTTCCAACGGGACTCTCACCGATCGGCTAACATTGGCGATCGGTGCTCGCTAACGCCCGTCAGCCGGATCGGCTCACGGAGCGCTCTTGCTACTCGACCGGCGTGATCATTGCCATCCGCAATCGATCATTGCCGACATCGATCGGCTCCCATGAGCGATCGCCAGAGCCCTAAAAGCTCTCAAACGACAGTCGAACTCGAGTCGACTCCTGGCAGTCGAACCGGCCATAATGCCAGTCGACTGCCAACCTCAAGAATGAGGTTTTAACCCAAGTATGGTGCCCCCATACTTGCTAGACCACCCTTAGCCTAGACCTAAGCCTTCTAGCCACCTCCATCAGCCTCACGCCTCTCGGATCCCTCCAAGTCATCCATGACTTGTTCATCCATCGCGCTAGCTTCCCGGTGCTTCCATCGGCTATGTCATGCTAACGGTGTGTTCACCGCCAAGGCACATTGGACTTACGCCGCCAAGACTCCGCTTGGACTTTACGCCGCCAATATCAATCCCCTTGGACTTCTCAAATGCCAAGACTCAAGCTTGGACTTTCCCTTGCCAACCCATGTTGGACTTTCCATGCCAAGACCCATGCTTGGACTTTCCATTTGCCAAGACCCATGCTTGGACTTCTCATTTGCCAAGACCCATGCTTGGACTTCCCATGCCAAGTACTCAAGACTTGGACTTTCCCAATTGCCAAGTGTCCCACTTGGACTTTCCATGCCAAGTACCCATGACTTGGACTTTCCCTTGCCAAGACCCATGCTTGGACTTTCCCATAATCACATGGTCAACCCCGTCAACCATCAAGTCAATTATAACACAGGTCGATTGTATAACAATCTCCCCAACATATTAACCGACATTAATGTCAAACATCAATGTCAAACCTATGTCTAACATATACTTTGTCAAACATACTTTGTCAAACATCAAAACATCACTCGAGTCAAACTCGAGTCACAGTCAATCGTGACTGGGCCGATTGCACCAACAATCTCCCTTTGATGTTTTGACAAAAACTAATCAAACCATGAGTTAGAACACTAACTCAAATCCCTTACCAATTATCCCAAATTGGTAAACACTCACCAAATGTTCTCCCAACATTTAAGTGAAAATGTAAATCAAATGTTCTCCCCTAAACATTCTCCCCCTTTTTGACTAACATCAAAAAGGTTTTCTCTCCAAGGAGGTCAATGTCTCATGTCCCAATGAGATCTTACAATCTCCCCCTTGATCAAAAATACCTAGGATGTCTACCATCTTCCTAGTGATAAGTCCCATATCACTCAAGAGAGGCACTCCTATCTCACTCTCCCAATTTCCAAATTGGGTATCAAACACCCATCAATTTTCAATTGATAACATTCTCCCAAAAAACATCCATCATCCCAAGATGGATACCTCCCCCTAAAGGTTTGCTCCCCCTTGACCATTGCACCAACAATGTCCTCGGGAAGCCCCTAAGCCAATAGGAACTCTAAACCATCAAAATTAAGGTTCTAAGTTCAACATAGAACTTTTACTCACCCTAAATTTGATACTTTGACCTAACATAACTCCTAATCCATATCCAATGGATTTTCACCCTTCATAATGCTTCCCAAAGCATATCCTAGGGTTAGGAGTGGTTAGGAACCTTTACCATAAATAACACGGGCTAAACAAACCTTGTTAACCCGAAATCAGACTGGCAATCGACTTGCAAATCAATCGAAGCCATACATCGGTCGATGCCACCAAGTGGCGTCGATTAATAAAAATTCCGAATTTTTGCTCGATCAATTTGAAATTCATAACTAATTATACGTATATCGAAAAATCACTAAATTTGATACGTATAATACTTATGACTAAAATAATGGGTGAAAAATGTTTGAAAAATATTTTACCCATAAAATAATGAGTTTGATACAAAACTCAAAACCATTGAAATTTTCAATGTTTTGGCCCTATTTTGTATCAACTTCATCAATGGTGATTGCTATCAAAAGATAGACTTCACCAAGGTTTTCTAAATTGATTTTAAAATGATTTCAAAACCTTATTTTGGATCATATTCCTTGGGCTCTAAGTACATGACTTGTACACAAGCTTTCCCAATGATCCACCAATAAAATTAGATGAGTTTTGGTTCAACTAGATGCAAAAACTATGCACCTTGAACTCAACTCATATCCTAGCATCTCACATGTATCTAGGGTGTATAAATACACATACATGTCAATTGGATGTGAGATGTGGGTTTTGGTTCATTTAATCTAGGGTTTCATGCATTTTTCTAAGGCAACCCTACTTGATTCCCTTATAAATGGGACTCCAAGTCATGTCATAGTCCTTAAATCAATTTTAATCAAATTTTCTTAAATGCATGAATGATTATGGCATTAACGATGATATAAATAAGCATATGCTCATAATCATGATGTCATGGCATAAAATAAGATCTAAACCACATGACATTTACCTAAATCCTAAACATGAACATGACATATAGAATGATTAAAAAATAAGCATGATGTCATGGCATGTTATATGGCAAACAAAGCATGACATATAAAATATATATAGGTATAGTAATACCTAAATTTTAATATTAATTGTCATTTCATATAGTTAATTATATTTTGCCATATTTCTAGTTTTCTCCCAAGTGTGCCAAAAACCCAAAATGGCACACTAACCTCTAAACCTAAATTGTGCCAATTTTGATCATTTTATCAAACTTCTCAAGTAATATTGGCACATCCTAAAAACTTTTAGGATTATAGCTCAAATGTATTTCCAAGGTGACCATAACCTTGAAAATATCCTAAAGTGCCACCTTTATCATGGTTGAGTTAACTACCCATCCAATCAAGGTTGGCACACTCTAAACCCATCTAGCGTGAATCAATCACGCTCTTAGGAACCCAAAACCTATTTGAGCTCCTAGGGTTAATTAGGTATTCCCTAGGGATAACCTCCCTAGATACCTTCCTAATGACCCTCCTAGGCTTATTAGCCTTGGTCATTTGGGTCTCACCTAGGTTGACTCTAGGGGTAACTCCCCTTGCAACCTTCTTAGTGGCCACCCTAGGTTTCCTAGAGACCCTAGCCACTAGACACACCCTTTGGTCAACTCTAGGGATGACTTCCCTATTGACCTTGGTCTTTCTAGACCTAGTTAGTGTTCCATAATCTAATGGAACACTATGGTAAGCCACCTTAGGCTTAGGTTTGTGACCCAAACCTTGTTTGCCCTTGGTTGACTTTTGACTCTTAGGTCCTTGGTGTTGACTTTGACTTTTGGACCTTGACTTTTGATCTTTTGACCCTTTAAATTGATTTTGTATAATTTTAAGGGTCTTCTCAAGTTTTTCAAGCCTTGACCTCAAGACTTGATTCTCTAACTCTAATTGCCCAATTTTTGAATTTTGATTTAAATCATGGGCATGAGACTTTCTAGGCATATGCCTAGTCCACTTGGGATTGAAACCTAGATGTTCTTGTATTTTCTTAATAGATTCACTAGGTATGGTTTTTCTAGGGACATTAGTCCCAAATTTCTCCTTATTACTAAAATGGACACTTTTAGCTCCTAAGCAAAAATATTTATTTCTATTAGCATGCTTTTCATAAATTGCAAGAGAATTTAAATTCCTAGCATGTCTTTGCCTATTAACTAAAGAAGGTGCATTATTGAAATATACCTTAGGGTTTGCCCTAGAGGCTCCCCCTACATGTGTAGCTCCCTCTTTGGTCTTTTTGCTTCCCCTAGGACATTGATTCCTATAATGTCCCCTTGAGTTGCACTTGAAGCATATGATATGCTCCTTGCTCTTGATATTTGGGGAACCGGCATCCTTGACTTTTGGAGCCGGTGGAGCTTTCCTAATCTTCTTTGGGCACTTGCTCTTATAGTGCCCGGTTTCCCTACACTCAAAACATATTATATGCATTTTATTATTAGCACATATGTTTGAGTTACCTAGGTTAATGGAGACCGGAATTGGACTTTGGGCTTCTTCATCTTGACCGGATGTTGAAGCTTCTTCTTTATGTTCCGGTATGGAAGTTCTCTCCTCCCCCTCAATCCTTGAAGTGGATGCTTCTTCCACTTCCTTCACATCTTCCGATCCGGATGTTGATTCCCTATCAACCTCCGAATCCTCACTTCCTTGTGAGGATGATCTCTCTTCTTCACCCTCCTTATCTTCTTGAATTGATGGTGAACTTTCTTGAGCTTGAGAGGGTGAGCACTCTTCTTCTTCTTCTTCTTCTTGGACCATTGATGGGCTTTCATGGAGCTTTGCCAAGTCGCTCCATAGCTCCTTAGCATCCATGCATTCACCTAGGCTACACAAGAATTCATTTGGAATTAAATCAAAAATGAATTTGATTACCTTCTTGTTTTTCTCAAATCTTTGGAGTTGATCTTCACTCCATCTCTTCTTCTTGAGGAAGCCACCTTTTGGTCCTCTAGGATACTCAAATCCTTCCATTAATAGAGACCATTCCTCGAAGTCCTTCATCATCAAAAAATCTTCAATTCTTCTCTTCCAAGAATCGAAGCCTTCTTGTCCATATAATGAGTACGGGACCGGTGTGTTGATGTCCCATCCAAGCTTGTCTTGGAATTCCATCTTTACCCTCTAGCGTATTGCTCCCGGTTGTTAATCCGTTGAAGAGCCACCAGGCTCTGATACCACTTGTTGGGAATTTGATGCCCGCTAGAGGGGGGGGTGAATAGCGTAGATGACGTACGATGATGGAATTCTTTTTCGTTCGATCGTCTACAATCTTGTTAGCACAGCGGAATAGTAACAACAAATAAATATAACAAGACACACAATCGCAACACGATCACAACACAAGCATATAACGTGGTTCGGAACCGTAACGGTTCCTACTCCACGGATCGAGCTCTAATGAGCTCTAGCGACGCCAATGCAATCACTAATCAATAAACTCCTTCTCGACAACAAGTCGGAGGTGGAGAAACCTCGTACACAAGATTACAACAATAATATAAAGAAATACAAGCAAATACAAAGGAAATGTAAAGAACACTTTACAAAACTAGGGTTTGAGCGCTTTGCTTGTTGGTTGCTTGGATGAGGTTGAAGGGCCCTGAAATGCACCTGCAAATCGCCTTCAAATCGCCTCAAGAAAGCTCCCCAAGCGATCGCAATCTCCACGAAGCGACTTCCTTTTATCTCGCGTCGGTGGATTTCCGCGCGATCGCCATAAATCACCGATCATTGCGCCATCGTCTGTGAGACAACGGCTCAATCCACGTTGGACAAGTTCCAACGGGACTCTCACCGATCGCCAACATTGGCGATCGGCGCTAACGCCCGTGGTCGCCCGATCGGCTACGGAGGCGTCTGTCTTTCGCCTCGGCCGTGATCATTGCCATCCCTTATCGATGCGTCGTATCGATCGGATCGCTCCCATGAGCGATCCGCTGAGCTCTAAAGCTCTCAAACGACAGTCGAACTCGAGTCGACTCCTGGCAGTCGAACCGGCCATAATGCCAGTCGACTGCCAACCTCAAGAATGAGGTTTTAACCCAAGTATGGTGCCCCCATACTTGCTAGACCACCCTTAGCCTAGACCTAAGCCTTCTAGCCACCTCCATCAGCCTCACGCCTCTCGGATCCCTCCAAGTCATCCATGACTTGTTCATCCATCGCGCTAGCGTCCCGGTGCTTCCATCGGATATGTCATTCTAACGGTGTGTTCACCGCTAAGGCACATTGGACTTACGCCGCCAAGACTCCGCTTTGACTTTACGCCGCCAATATCAATCCCATTGGACTTCTCAAATGCCAAGACTCAAGCTTGGACTTTCCCTTGCCAACCCATGTTGGACTTTCCATGCCAAGACCCATGCTTGGACTTTCCATTTGCCAAGACCCATGCTTGGACTTCTCATTTGTCAAGACCCATGCTTGGACTTCCCATGCCAAGTACTCAAGACTTGGACTTTCCCAATTGCCAAGTGTCCCACTTGGACTTTCCATGCCAAGTACCCATGACTTGGACTTTCCCTTGCCAAGACCCATGCTTGGACTTTCCCATAATCACATGGTCAACCCTGGTCAACCATCAAGTCAATTATAACCTGGGTCGATTGTATAAACAATCTCCCCAACATATTAACCGACATTAATGTCAAACATCAATGTCAAACCTATGTCTAACATACTTTGTCAAACATACTTTGTCAAACATCAAAACATCACTCGAGTCAAACTCGAGTCCTGGTCAATCGTGACCTGGGCCGATTGCACCAACACATATATATAATCTCAAAGGGCTCACATAGTAGAGAAACAGGGATCCATTCTCCTACTACCCTTATTGTCGTCTTAGCACATGTGGTATGATTCACATGTTACGATGTTGTCCTCTTTACCAATAAAGAGCGCATGTTTCCCTCAAATTAACATCGTACAGATTTCGATCTAGACATTCCCAATGTCTAATCCAGAATTTAACACATGAATCCTAATCTGGCTCAAAACAGGTATAGTAAATGGTGGGTTCATTTACTTCGATCATTTATCACAAAATGATCTTATCTTGATACAAATATCAAGACGACCCTAACTTATAGGAATGTAACAAATTTTCTGACTTCCAAAGCTAACAACCACATAGGTTGACCTATAAGCATCGATCTTACCTCTATTAAATGCATGACAAAATAAAGATGATTGTCCATGTGAGAGGACCAATCATTACCTGCCAACATGCTTATCGAGATCTTATCACTAGAATGTAACATAACATACACTGAATAGATTATGGCTAGCATTTCAAAACAATCAAATCATTATATTCAATTGTCATTACAAGACTATTACATTCTACGAAGTCCCATGGACTTTACATGCTCATTAAATGACTCTCTAGTCATTGGCTTAGTAAAAGGATCTGCAAGCATAGCTCGTGTAGGGATATACTCAAGAATCACCTTCTTTTTAGCAACAATATCCCTTATAAAGTTGTACTTTATAGCTATATGCTTGCCCTTGCTGTGATATTTGGGATCCTTGGAAAAAGCTATCGCAGCTTGACCGATAGATACCATCGATCCTGGACTCTTTCAAGAATCTTCAAATGCTTTAGAACCTCCTCAACTGTATCGCTTCTTGTACAATCGAACATGTCACATATTCTTCCATTGTAGATAAGGCCACACAGCTGTTTCTTGTCGGAGATGCGCCACCATTCAACAAGAACGCGATAGCGATGTTGATTTTCTATCATCCAGGTCCCCAGCCCAATCTTCATCTGAATAGCCCCTAAGGCTTATATCTGATCCTTGATAACAGAGAGAATAATCTGTCGTCGACTTCAGATATCTGAATATCCTTTTCACGCCTTCCGGTGTCTCGATCACAGGTTTAAGCTGGAACCTACCGACTAAGCCTTCGCATACGAGTATCGGACGAGTACACAACATAGTATACATTAAACTACCTATGACACTGGCATATGATTTTTTATTCATGTTGGCTATTTCAGCTGGAGTCTTGGGACTCATACTTTTGCTCAAAACAGTACCTTTCGTAGCAGTGTCTGCATTCATGTTTATTAATGTTGTAACATCTTAATAATATAAGACTCTTTAGACAAACCCAAAAGTCTCTTAGATAGAACCCGGATGATCTTTACTCCTAAGATGTATTCAGCTTCTTCCATATCTATTGTGTCAAATTGTGAAGACAACCACTTTTTGACTTCTACAATAAAACCTATGTCATTTCCTGCTATCAGCATATCATCAACATATAATGATAAAATGACATACTTTCCTTTCCTTCTTTAGGAATGATCCTCGTTGATCATTTGAAACCATAAGATAAAACCACTTTGTTAAATCTTATGTTCCATTGTCTTGGACGCTTGCTTGACCCATATATAGATTTCTTGATCTACATACTTTATCCTCTTGGCCTAAAGCAACAGCGAAACCTTCCGTGAACCATATAGATTTCTCGTCAAGCTCACCGTTAAGGAAAGCGGTTTTAACATCCATCTGATGTAATTCCAAGTCATAATGCGCCACAAAGGCCAAGATAACTCGGATTGACACAAACTTCACTACGGGAGAAAATGTCTCTTCAAAGTCAATACCCTCTCTTTGGGTAAATCCTTTTGCAACCAAACGAGCCTTGTATCGGTTAATCGATCCATCAAACTTCCTCTTTATTTTGAGAATCCACTTATTCCCAATGGCCCTTCGGCCAGGAGGAAGATCGACTAACTCCCAAACTTGATTCCGAATCATTGACTCCATCTCTTCTTCCATTGCACTTTTCCACTTATCTCTAACCCTACATCCCAATGCATCCTCAACTGATTGAGGTTCATCTTCGTCAACTGGGAGTGTCATCATTGCCTCATTCTCAATATCAAACCTCCTTTTAGGTATGATCTTACGAACACTTTTCCGTAAGTTGGGCTGTTGAGAAGTCACCCCGTGATCAGGCACATTACTCCCACTCGGTTGACTAGGTTCAGGTATCCCACTAGACACCTGTCTTGTTGATAACGACTCATCCTCCTCAAAAAGAGGAACTGTCTTATCAACTTCACCCTTTGTTGGGAACTCAGTTTCTAGGAAAGTGGCATCTCTAAACTCAATCTCAGAGATTGTTCCATCTGACGTCTCACCTATAAAAACATAACCTTTTTGAGGTATTAGAATATCTTATAAAGATACACTTCTTACCTCTAGGTCCGAGTTTTCCATATTTGTGAGAACTATCATGAACGTAGGCAACTGACCCCCAGGGTCTCAGATTGCTCAAATCTGATTTTCTGCCCGTCCAACGTTCATATGGGGTCGATGGAACTGATTTTGAAGGCACTTTGTTAAGTATATATGCCGCAGCTAGTAATGCATCTCCCCAATAGGAGACCGGCAAATTAGCCTGCGCCATAATAGACCTAACCATTTCAAGAAGAGTCCTATTTCTTCTTTCAGCAACCCCATTTTGCTGTGGAGTTCCTGGGATCGTTAGCTGTCTAATAATCTCCTTATCATTACATGTCGTCTTGAACAAATCAGACAGATATTCACCCCCACGGTCAGTGCGTAAGGTCTTAACCTTACGTTCCGTTTGATTCTCAACTTCGTTCAAATAACGAATGAAATAATCCAACGCTTCAGATTTTTGAGAAATCAAATACACATGACCATACCTAGTGAAATCATCAATAAATGTAATGAAGTAGGAAGCTCCATGCCTAGCCTTCACACTCATCAGACCACAAATATCCGAATGAATCAATTGCAATGGCAAGTCTGCTCTAATAGTCTTTCCAAATGGTTTCCTAGTTGCTTTTCGGAAAGAAGACAATGCTCACATATACAGCTAATCTTAGCGAGAGCCCAATAAACCTCTCTAGCTAATCGATTCATGCGATCTTATCCTATATGTCCCAATCTAGCATGCCAAACCTTATCGGATATATCGCATTACTAGTAAGAGCAATGTTTGAAAACAACTATGAATCGCACAATTCACATCGGGCACCACATCTAGCACCATAAAACCATTAGATAAATAACCATATCCAGATTGACAGAGTCGATCTTAAGTTCTACACAGCGGTGAAAAAATTTACAGTAACTCAAATCAAGAAGACAAATGAGATACAAGATTCTTTGAATCTCGGGCATACAATACATCATGCGAAACAAAGTACTTCCACCACGAAGGTTAAGTTTACAAGTCGACTCCCTTGACTTGACTCTTGTATTATTTTCTACGTATATCCATTTGTTTACTGCAGTGCAGCGGTACTCCACATATGTAACCCGCTCTCGAGCTACATGGTTGGTTGCTCCCGAATCTATAATCCACAAAGGATAAGAATCGACCATCAACACGATTAGCAACAAAATGCTCAGAATACAGATTAGAAGTTACCTTCTTAGGCTCAGTACATTCCCAAGCAAAGTGACCCTTCTTGCCACAATTAAAGCAAGATAACTTGCTTTTTGGCTTCTTCCCTGTCTTCTTCTTCTTGATTTGATCCTTCCCGACGGTAGCAACGTTTTATTCTTTCCCTTTCCCTTCTTGTACCATTTCTTCTTGGATCCGGATGATCCAAAGGTAGTCTGACCAAATAAACTTGGCGTAAATCCTCGCGGATTCTACTCTCTCACCTCCCATTTCGACATGCCGTGAGACATCAGCGAAAGTCTTAATACTCTCACTGTGAGTTAAAGTCTACTTCATGGTCTCCCAAGAATCGGGAAGAGAACGAATAACCGCCTGAACCTGTTGTTCATCGGTTAACTCATGATCGACAGTTTTCAGCTCCCGGATCATGTTCGACATCTCCCTGAGATGTTGAACCATCGTTACGTCGAGCGCTTCTTGCCTATCAAACGATCGTCACCGAAGCTTACTCGGACTTATTCCACGTATCTCTCTCTAAGGGCTACCCGACCGCATGGTAGAAGGATATGACTCATACTCTAACACTAGGTCATCCACCATTGAACTTATCAATATTCCCTTAGCAGTGGAATCCTTCCTTTTCCATACCTTATAGGCATCAAGGTCACGTCTGTACTGTGCTGCGTTACTCTCAACAGGTTCCATCATAACCTGATTAACAGCCTCTAGAACTTCCTGTTCCTCAAGAACATATTGAATCTTGAGGTGTCATATCTTATAGTTATCCCCATTCAGTTTTTCACCTTTGTTCAGTTCAGCTATGATGTTTTTAGTTGCCATAACCTAACATAAATAAACACATTATTTAGTTACTCAGTGTATGCTTTTATGTATGTAATTTCAAAAATGAACTCAAGATAAATCTGATTTGGTTTACAAAATCAAGTGACAACTACGTTATCACTCATCATTTGTATGTGCCAATCAGACTTATATTGACATATTTTATTACATACATCCCACTTAATGATTTTAATCATTATTACAGCATGATATTACACATGAACATATCATTATATACACATTTGAACTAATCAAGGGCATACTTAGTAATCATGCATCATGTAGAATTAACAGCATCAAATGAACTAATCATTAAATGAACATATCATTAAAATAAACATGCTGTACAATGTTAATAAATAACAAAGTCTACTTAGAATGTAACAGATTACATTCTTCCTACTCATAAACAAAAAATAACTCCTAATAGACTAGATAAGCGATTACTGCTCCCACTAGGACAAGCCCAGCCTATAGCAGAATCATGACATGTCCTCTCCGTCTGACTCAACTACGATTTCTCTGGACACTCACAGCAACACATGCCGCCTCGACATGAGTCCTTCAAAGACCTCACTATCCGAGAACCAAAATCCTCCACAGGGTCTTCGACAGGATCCTCTTCACAGTCAGCGTAGTTTATCAGCTCTGTGCACAACTAGGTATATGAAACACGTCCTTCATGTAACCCCCAAAATTATCATCATACCACAAGAAGATTGTCCAAGAATGAACCAATCAACGCCCAAATCTCAGGTTGTCTAATCGAAACTCCGCATCTCGAGCTTCGAATAGTCTCGACTTCCCAATGTGTCCAACGACTCCATGGTAAGGGTCATAGTCCAAATCTTCGATAGCCTCCCTATACCGATTGCGCAACACATCGCGCCGGGTCATCGTGGTATACATCCGCGCCATCTGTAAAATTGAAATAATTCATGTCAGTACATAACCGACAAAACCAGTACAAATATCGATATATTTCAATTAATCAAGGCACAAAACAAATACACATATTTCAAGAAGAACTACACTTCTTGAATTTTAAGCTATCATTATTTGACCCATAGACAGTCATATACTAGTTATATCCTAAAGTTATCTAGGTCAGATTCTAATTGTTCCATAACAATCCATCTAACCATAGTTATGAGTTTAGTCAACCAAAGTCAACCTTACACACAACACTTGTGTAAATTTAATTGGACACTTAGTCTTTTGTTAGAATCAAACTAATTGAACCTATGTCCAATTAAAATTTGATTCAAGACTCATTTAATTAGGCCCAATTAAGCCAAGCTAAATTCAAAGCCCAATTAATTCGGCCTATATAAAGCCCAATTATTAATTAAGCCCAATATCAATATTATGTACGAAACAGATTAATCAATTATTCGGCCCATGTAAAACAGCCCACTTATTAATTAAGCCCAATTTCAATAATCTGTACGAAACAGATTAATCAATTATTCGGCCCAATTATATAATATGTTCTAAACAGATTAATAAATAAAAAAAATTATTATTATTTTTTTTATCCCATATCTGTACGAAACAGATTAAATAAAAAAAACCTGTTTTTTTTATTTATTTAATAGAAACATTTTCCCGTGCGCGCGCCTTAAATCCTCTGCGCACGCCTGCGCGTCGGCGGCAATGTGGCAGCCGTTGCCTCCGCGCCGTGATCGGCCGCCTCGGTGTCGTCGCCTCCATCGCCCGCGATCGGCCGCTGAGAAGCCGTCGCCCGATCGCGGCGTGCGCCGCTTCGGCGGCAGCGCCTTGCCGTCGCCTCGCGCCACGGCCAGCCGTCGCCTCGACACGATGGCGCGCCGCGCCTCGGAGGCCATTGCCTCGCGCCCGGTCTCCGCGTCGTCTCCGACGGCCTTGGCGTCGCTTCGTCGTCGAGCGTCGGCGACGGCCATGCCTCCGAGGCCGTCGGAAGGCGTCGGCTCGCGTCGCTTCCGGCGGCCGGATCAACGACGCTCGCGCCGTCGGATTTAACCAAAGCAGAGGTTACATTCTCGGTGGATCTCTCCGGCGATCACAAGAACAGGTATCATATTAATTCAGAAAATAAACTGCTCTGATACCATTGTTGAACGATATACCTGTTGTTGGAGTTTTGCTTGTGTCGGAGGAAAGATCACGGTAAAAATCCAGAAATTACCTCGCGCTTCCACAAACCAAGTTCGCCGGACGTTTCTCTACGCTTCTCACCCTCTTCGTCTGAGTCACTGCCCAACCAACGAAGCTTTCGCAGCCGAACCTCTTTACCCTTGGACGCGCCACACACTATATTAGAAATGAGAGCACGCACGGCTTATGCCGTGCGTGCGTGATGGCGGTTCCACGAACTGCCATCGCGCAGTTCGTGGAACTGCCCACGTCCAACAATAATTTGATACGAAAAATTTTGGTGTGACCAAGAAAATTCTTAGGATAGAGATCATAGAGATAGAGTATTTGGGAGATTATGATTATTTCAATGTAGTTATATTGAGAACGAGTTGAACAAATTTAACATAGGTAATGTGAAATCTGATTATACCTCTTGCACATCACTTCGAATTATCCATTAGTGCAAAGACATGTGTGTTCACTCTAGTAGGGAGGATCTATTTGTTGGAAGTTAATGATACAACTTATAGTTGCATTAGCCATTATTAAATCAGAATACATAACAATTGTTGAAGTAACCAAGAAAGTATTGTGGCTTATAAAATCAGTTAGAATTGAGTGTTCAATAAAGTGGAGTCAAATTATATTGCGATAACTAAAATGTTATTTATTTGACGAAGAATCAAGTATATCATATGAAAACCAAACTTATAGATGTAAGATTTTATAAGATTAGAGAGTTGATTTTTTCTGGTGAAATTCTACTCGAAAAAATCCACACTTTTGAAAATGTTACAGATATATTGATTAAGTCAGTCACCATAGAGATTTGAACTTAATCAGTTTTTTTAGTTGCTAGTGGAGTGCAGAGTCGGTCCTTGTTGTTTAAAGGTTATGGGCGAAACTATAAAATATACTCCAATTTTATCTTTCGAGCATCCGTCGTCGATAAAATCTAGCTCAATTGGACCCTACAAATTTTTAGATCCCGAGTAGGATCCCTGATCACCTTGGCCTAGGCTCGACTTTGGCGGAGTGCAACTCAAACTTAGCATTTCAAAAGGAGTTATTCTTATAAGAGGGATGAATATTCGTTAAGACGAAGATTGTTAAGGGACTACTCATTTGAAGCAAACCCAAATAGGGTCATGCTTCTTATCACAACTAAGTCGCAGCAGATCGTGCTCCATCTCAGCAAAGTCGGTCATCAATGTTTTTGGACCATGAGCGAAGAAAAAAAAAAATAGATCATAATTTTTTTCCAAGAAAATAAATCTTTTTTTTCTATAACTTTTAAAAAATGTTGATTGAATCTTAGACAGAACCTAGCTGCCCCTGCCCAGAGGCCAGAGCCGGCTTTGCATCTCAAAGCTGATGACACATGCGTGGAGTCGACACCATAATATTTTATCCTAGAGGCATGGGGTATTTTAGAATTTTTATTAATATGTGATATTTTATTTAGAATATTATATATGATTAAGAGTGAATATAAATAGGATCATTGTAACTTAAAATAAATTTTTTATAGAGTTTTTTTTATTGTTTTACGGAGAAGACATGTAGTCAAACTATGTTAAAATTATTTTACACTCTGGTCTCTCTTTTTTTCTGTGTTTTCTTCCTCTCATCTTCAATTTCTTCACTATTATTACAATCCAATCACACTAGAATCCAATCTAAATTCATATTTTTCTTGTATTAATAAATGGATAAGTTATACCGTGCATTTTCGATCATATCAATTCTTACCTGGACAGAGTCACCGTTTGAACTAAGATGGGATCGTCTCATCTATTTTTTTATTTAAAAAATTAAAAAATTTGATTTTTTTTTAGGCTCATCAGAAATTAAATTTTCGTCATGGATAAAAAGGCAGTGAGCATCGCCTTGAGAGCTGATGGCGCTGCGGTCAGTCGGGAGAGACCATGCCGACGGTCTTGCGGTTTCTCCCACATCGTCCATCACGGAGAAGACTGCTCGGGCTGCCACGTATTTAAGTCGATGAAGAAGCAGGTTTTTTATTTCGCCGGTCCCATCATCGTCGGCGCCGGCCCATCTGGGCTCGCCGTCGCGGGCTGCTTCAAGAGCCGCGGCATCGAGAGCCTCATCCTTGAGCGTGCCCACTGCGTCGCCTCCTTGTGGCGACTCAAAACCTACGACCGCCTCCGCCTTCACCTACCCAAATCCTTCTGCGAGCTCCCCCTCATGTCCTTCCCCGCCGCCCTCCCGCTCTACCCCACCAAGCGTGAGTTCGTCGCCTACCTCGACGCCTACGCCGCTGAGTTTGGCCTCCGCCCGCGCTTCGGAGTGGCTGTCATCTCAGCCGAGCGCGACGACTCCGCGGGACTCTGGCGACTCCTTTCGGACTCCGGCGAGGAGTTCACGACCCGGTGGCTGGTGGTGGCCACGGGGGAGAATGCGGAGCCGGATGTGCCAGCGATCCCGGGGGTGGCTGACTTCCGGGGGCCGGTGCTGCACACCAGCGCCTATCGGAGCGGCGAGGCCTACCGGGGAAAGCGCGTCCTCGTCGTCGGCTGTGGCAACTCCGGCATGGAGGTCGCCCTCGATCTATGCGAACACAATGCGATCCCTTCCATCGTCGTTCGGGACACCGTGAGCCATCAGCCCATTAAATTTGTTATAACCGGTAAAATTGTGAACGTTCTAAATTTTTCGTGTGTGTTCTTTTTTCTTTTTTTTTCTTTTTTTTTTTTTGTGGAGAAAATAGGTTCACATATTGCCACGTGAGATGCTGGGCCGATCGACCTTTGGATTGTCGATGTGGCTGTTGAAATGGCTTACGGTCCGGACGGTGGACCGCTTCCTGCTCACTGTCGCCCGGCTGATGCTCGGCGACACGGCCAGGCTCGGCCTGCACCGGCCCCAGCTCGGGCCGCTAGAGTTGAAATCGCTCACCGGGAAGACCCCCGTCCTCGACGTCGGCACCCTCGCCAAGATCAAGGCCGGCTCCATTAAGGTGGGAAATAATTAGAAATTAACACTACTTTTTAGTATATATTCCCAATTTATTTAGAGTATGCATGCAACGATGTAAGGTACGGCCAGCGATTAAGCGGATTACGGATCGAGGAGCAGAGTTTGTGGACGGAAGAATTGAAGATTTTGACGCGACAATCTTCGCAACCGGATACAAGAGTAACGTACCTCGTTGGTTAAAGGTACAAAATGATCTTTTTTACAAATTGTTCTTTTCATGCACCTCCTCTAGTTTTTGTTTTTGTTTTTTTTTTTAAAGAACCAAGAGTCATTTTTAACTGAAAAATATTTTTAAAATAATTGTTCATCTAGCTTTTTTTTTTCTTTAAAAAAAAGAAATCTAGTGTTGTAGGAGAGTGATATGTTCTCGGAGATGGATGGATTGCCGAGGAAACCTTTTCCTAATGGATGGAAAGGGCAGAACGGGTTGTATGCCGTTGGATTCACGAAGCGAGGCTTGGTCGGGGCATCGCTCGATGCAATGAGGATCGCTCAAGACGTGGAGTTATCTTACAAGGTCGAGAACGTTAATCCTTGATTTGCTCGGTGCGTTTCGTTGATTGTCAGAATCAACGAAGCTAGTAATTTGCACAGGTGAAAATGACATTATTTTTCCTTTTTCCCAGCTGACTGATGATATTAGGGTGTGAGTGAGAAATAGGGGGGGAAGACATTGATGCCTTCCATATCTGACAGCATGTTTCTAAGGCCTTTTCAGAGTTGTTTCTTGGTCGAGTGTCATCTACAAACATAGTTTTGATTTGATAATCTGTTTCGAGTGACAAAGATTACTCAGAGTTCAAGTTACAGCAGTATTAAACTTAAATTTTATCGCGGAGTACTATATGATCCCTCGATCTTTATTATTCAATTTACTTCTAATTTATTACTATTTTTCATAATGTCCGAGTAAAGATGATCCTGTATGATTAGCAAATTATATGTATAACTCACATTAACACTGCAAAATCTAACTGCATTGGATACAGAAACACATCTTGATGTATATCATCTATGATCTGAATATCTCGATCTAGCATCGCGCTTGCATTTGTGATTGAGACTTGGCACCCACGCGCACTTAATCTGGCAAGCTCCAATTACTTCCTGGACACGTTTGGCCATCGAAGTCACTTTTTTGTTTAATGTAATTCGTTTCGAATTAGTTCATCGCATCCCAATTGCATTCAACGTATTCTGGATAATTAATGAGACAGAGAGGGAGAGACAAATGATAGAGGGTAGATCGGACGTCGACCTGATCCATATATGCAGTGTGGAATCTGGTGAGTCGAAGAGGCAATCAGAGGATGAATGATTGAGAATGGAGGCGGCAAGTGGGATCGGTGGCGCGCGGTCCCAACGACTGTGTGTTCCTTTTTGTACTACCAAATGGGGCAACTGATGGAGCTTCGACAGAAGTCGCCATTGAAACTATTTGGCATAAATGGGAGCAAAACCGTGTGATTCGTCTCCGTCACTGTTGAATTATCTATGTTCTTCGGAAATCGACAGTTTATAGTTAGAAAAGCACTCTGTAAAATATATTTTAATTAACTGATTAGTTGCCTTAGGCCTCCATCACTGGTGGCAGGTGACTGACACAGGATTTTTCGCGATTGGAGATAAAAAAAAAGGCCAAACTTGAATTGGAAACCCCATGCCGTGGCCCCTGGGTTGCCTGAACAAGGCGCCCCTAATTGTTAAGTTTTGCAAAGATCAGATATGAACACTGTGCATCCTTTTTACGAGCCAAGTTATATGCCGACAAATGTTTGCCTCTTTTTTCTGACAAAACAATATGAATATGCTTCATTCAAAATAAAAACTTGATAGTACTCAAAGATCTGTCCTACAGGAGTACAATGGTATCCACTGGGCTTCGTAATTATTGTTGGAAGGTGGCATTGTCTCTTGCCTCGTAGCTTAGTGAGATTCACTCTCTGTGCTGGTGCAGCTCCCAGCAGTCAGCAGTGGCACTGGATGGATCCCGAGGCTCTCAGAGTGACCTCATGTGGAACCGTCGGCGCTCTCTACCACTGTCTCTGTGTGTCCCTGCGTATGAGAAAAGTAAATCAGAGGTCAGATGGATAGTACAGAAATATAAAGTCAATGATAATCTGACTGTCAACTTCAGAAATCGATCCTTTCCTTTCAAATTTTAACATTACTGCGTTAGTCATTGAGATAATCCTGAGGACTTCTCAGAGTGCCCTCGTGTTCCTATGGACCATGGCTGTTGGTTGAGGATGATCCATTCCTTAGTGCTTGGACAAACCATTGAGCTTTTACAGGTGGAATCAGAGGTCTAGAGAGCTGAGGGTGTCCCCATTTCCACCTCTCTGGAGTATAACCTGGAGAGCAAGAACTCAGCATAGTGAACAGGAAGGAACAGAGTCGAGTTGTGAGGCCCCAGAATCAACTCATGGCTGCAGTAGGAGCAATATCAGTTGCCGGGATTTGTGAAGAATATCCTTGCTCGGCTTTCACTTGATTTTTTTTTTGTTACTGGGCTGGGCATAGTCCCGAGTGTTGTCAAAATTAGGGCCAAAAAGTTGCATCTGTGCAGATATGGAATTTAGCATTGAGCAAGTCGCGCGTGATAATGGTTTCAGAAGTATATCGTTTGGAAAAGATTACAAATTACTTAATGATAATTATTGCTTATTATAAATTATAATTTAAACCACTTGACTCGGAAATTGGAAAGTAGCTCCGGAAGTACGGGAGTGAGTCGTAAAGGTTTAAGATTCAATTCCTACTGAGGGCGTTTTTTATCCATATACTTTCTAATATGAGTTCCTGATTTACTTCTCTCCTAAAACTATGGGATAGCCATAGAAAAATTATCAATGTAACGGTACTATATTTTTTAAAACTAGCTCCGGAAGCATGCACATTCTGAATTGCTTGATAAGCAAGGATCGCTTACTGCTGAGGCAGGTCAAACACATACCTTAATACCTTATGAATTGGCGATCCAATTGCGATATCATATCAGTCGATACTGGTTTTGGAACGCTGAGCTCTACGAGACTCTTCCCTCATTGTTGGAAGCCAATATATATACTTTAACGTCCTGTTGGTATGCCCACTATACATGACTTTGTTTCAATTAAAATAGTCCAATTTATTGATGCAAGCAGAAAATTATTTTTCATTTATGGAAATTTTCAATGATTAGATTGATCTCATTTAAAAAAAAAAAACCTTAAATGCAGATGTTTGAAGACGATATTTTACTATAATATTTCAACTCTTGTTCACTGTGATAGCTATGTTAAAAATTTGTCGAACACGTGGATAAGTAAACATTATCAGTGTTGTTTACATTAATTTTTAAATGTGAAGTCATTTTCTCGTGATCTTTCTTTTGCACAAAATCAACATCAATAGGAATTATGAAAAATAATTCAATCTTCATGCTCGAGATTAGCAATGCCTGGCTGGTTGTGACTTTATATGAGCTTGCCCAAGGAGATATTTATTCAGAAAATGCATCAATGTTTCAAGAAGCAAAGAGTTCTGGCTGGGCTAGGAGTTGGATTGACGAGGGGATTCATTCAGTGATTCAGAATCCAATTCACAATTACATCGAACTCTGCATCCTAATTTCTTACACAAGTTCCTAGTTTGCTTTGGTCTTTACTATCCTTAATTTAGCTATTAAGTATCAAATTAAATGTTAACTCGGTTAAATGCACCGGCAAGATGAGGTCGGCGAGCATCACGCTATGATGCATCAGGGGAAGCTAATTTAAAACCAAATCTTCCACTAGATCCTAAAAAAGGACTAATAAAGGACATCATATCATTGAGATTGTCTAGCTAGTATTCCTATGGGGCATGCAGCAATGTGATTCACTGGCCGTGTGAGTATTTTTTTCTGGCACAAATCACAATAAAGATTAAAGAATATAATTTTTCTTGTTTGTCTAATATCGGAAAATATTGCCAAGCTAGTTTTGCTCCCGCTGTGAGTGGGGTTGTAATTATCGGCAATTATCCACAATATTTTGGAGTGGTGCCATGTTCCTATTGAAACCCGTCGTCCGTCTCCATAAGTCGACCATTAATTGTCCTAGTGAAGCTAAAGCTGTTCCTGTCACTCAGACCTTGTTTGTGAATCCAATTATGCAGCTAGCGACCCATTCAATTATAGTCCTCTGTCTAAACATAAATCCATCAGCCGGATTGCTTTTGGAACACGATTCTGGGACGGAAAATGATTATATTCGGAGGGAATCTGGGACTACGTAGCCACTGATTGTGTGGGCACGACAGACTGAAAAATTAGGCAGACAATGTGGAGTGCTTTTCTCCAACTAGGGACACACAACGCCCTTTATTCTGTGGTCATTTTTTGCCGCAAACTCCACTACAAACTGGTGCATGTGCACTTTTGATGGTCGAATGGATCTCGAGGTGACAGCTTGGTTGTGCTCTCTTCCTTTTGCTCGCATTGTTCATGGGGAGAGAAGCTAGCGGAAGGATGTATGAGCTCGATTCTTCCCCCCTAGTGCAAAATTATATATTCAAGGTCGCTAGCTTTTCCTTGAATATTCCTTCTAGAAGGTCTGCTAGTTAATCTTATCCTACGGCATAAAATTACGCCAGGAGATCCGAGTTTAAAGATGTAAACTGGGAGAGAATTCTTCTCGCCACTTGTGATCTAGATTTAAAACAAAAAAAAAAAAAAAAAAAAAAAAAGAAGCAATTAGCTAGCTATATGTTTGTTCTATCTCATAAAGGTGGAAATAACTTTTCTTTAAAAAAAAAATAAAAAGAGTACGATCTTATCTCATATATCTTTAGTTCGTGGTCACACACCCACTTTCCATTCCCAATTAGAGCAGTGAGTTTCGAACTCATAACAGGGCGGTGAATCCTATTGTTTCTACGTGCAGTGTATCTGCTCGCCATTACTAAGCTACGTGGTCTGAATTAGAATCCAACTCCACACGCAAAGTAGTACACATTGAAGGCTACGTGTGCTTATAGAAGGGATAGGGTACTTGCCTTCTGTGCTCTGCTGCCTTTCTTTCGCTTTAGGCGGCGGTGTACAACCACCGCCCTCATTTGCTGCCCCCACTTCAAAGACTGCCCTTTCACATGCTGTTGTCACTGTTAATACTTAAATTCTTTCGCAAACGTTTTAATTTATGAATTTAGTAATTTCTATCAATTTATTCTATAATCATTATAAAGAATATAAATTATAAAAAATTTTATGAATTTTGATGTGTTGATCATCTAAATTTAAAAAAAAAATTAAATATTTTTTAAAATCGAATCTTATTTTATCCATAAATTTTATTATATTTTAACTATCACGCTATCTCCGTAGACCGTTAATACTTAAATTCTTAATCGCTCGTAACATTGTGGTAAAATAAATTTATCTATTTCATTTCGTCCATTAAATTTAAAGAATATATTTTCTTATACTTTTTGTGATCAATTTAGCTAATCATCGGCGTGTCTCTCTCTCTTTTTTTTTTTTCTTAAAAATATATAAACAGAGAGAGAGAGACAAATTGCCGTCGATATCACATCATCCAGGGCTTGTATGGCTTCTATGAATCCACAGCTTCCAATGTGTTTTTATTCCGTGTCATTTTGCATCAATCCAAGATCCTTCAGTTCTCCAAGACAAATGAAGGAACAACACTTCTATTATATATAAAGTATTCAAGTTAGAACAATTCTTCATGTTAAAAAACTATTATTTTAGGATCCGTTCTTAATTGAAATTCAAGATAAGCCACGTTTAAAAAAAAATGCACTTCAAGATAAGCAACTCTAAAAATCTATTGGTTTCTTTTTTAAAAGTAAGGAAAATGAAAATAGTACAACTGAAATGAAAATTCACAATTTTTGCAAGTTTATCTTCAAATGAAAAAGGTTGGCGAACAAAAATGAAAATCATCTTATTTAGGCCTTTTTTTTTTTGTAAAAGTATTACTTGTAGAATTTGTGAATTATATGCATCATACTTGGACTCTTGGAGCAAGTAGGAGGGTCTACAGTATCGCAATTACGCGACCTTCTTCACGTGTGTCACACGCGGTCCCGGTCCCGTTATAAAAACAAACTTATTGCGAACTCCAATAAATAATCATCGATTCGCAACTTAATCCCCTAAATTTCTCATCGCTGCTTGCCCTTTACACCCCTTGGATTCTCTGTTATCTTTCCTCTAGCCCCTTTGACTCGCGTCTGAAGTCAAGTGGGCGGGGAGCAAAACGCAATGGAAATTTTATGAAAACCACCCCGGATTTAGGTCGATTTGAACATCGCCCTTGACCCCCACCACCAACACCGGCCCTTCATCTTTACATACTAAACCTTTATATAAAATATACTGGTGTCTTCCTCTCCACTCTTGTGAAAAAAAAAGTCAGCGCCGCTTGCTCGCCTTTTGTTATCGTCTTTTTTCTCAACCCATCCTTGCTCACCTGGTCAACGCCTCCAGGGCAGCAGCGTAGGCGAATCCTTGGCTCAGATCTGGACGGTTGCGGGGTTTTTAGGGGGAATGGCCACCGATAACGACTGGGATCTTGGCGCAGTAGTGAGGAGCTGCCGGACGGCGGCGGCGGCGGCGGCGGCGGCGGCTGAGAAGACGATGAAGTGGAGTGACTTTGCTGCTTTACCTCTCTCGGAGCCGCCGCTTGACTTGGGGGACGAGGGACAAGGAGCTAAAGGTGGGTCCTTTTTAGGTTTCCCGGATCTTTTCTGGCGCGGCGGTGACGGCCAGGAGCTGGAGGAGCTCTGCAAGCCCTTTCTGATCACCAGAGTCTGCCGGCAGCAACGAGCGGGTCCGGACCCGGTGACAGCTTTTCCTTCCTCTGCCTCCGCTTCTCCTCTTTTGGCGGCCGCTGTGGCGGGGCAGCATCAGCCGCCCCAGCCGGCGAGGCAACCTCACCGCTCTTTCGTCCAGATGCCTCGAGCCAAGCGCAAGTAAGAGATTCGATCTCTTGGACATCGTCTTATAAATAGATACAGATATATTACTTTCTGTTCCTTTCCGCCACTTTCGTGTCGATTAGAGTGGAAGTAAAACTCTGAACTTTGGTCTGGAAATTGAATTTTGGTTGGGAATTCCAGAAGAAACCAGCAGAAGAAGGTGGTGCGCCACGTCTCCGCCGCCAAGCTCTCCTCCGACGACGTGTGGGCGTGGCGTAAGTACGGACAGAAACCTATCAAAGGCTCTCCTTATCCCCGGTACACAGTTTATCTACCTCCTCTCTCTGTAATTTTTGAACATCATTAGAGTTGCTAACTTTGAGCTTTGTCGTTGTTCGTCTCATGGCGTTGGGAAACAGGGGATACTACCGGTGTAGCAGCTCAAAGGGTTGCCTAGCTCGGAAGCAGGTTGAGCGCAGCCGTGCCGACCCTTCCATGTTCATCATCACCTACACCGCCGAGCACAACCACCCCATCCCCACTCACCGCAACTCCCTCGCCGGCAGCATCCGCCACAAGTTCTCTTCCCCTGGCTCCGCTGCTACCGCCTCAGAAGGAGACGCATCCGGCGGCGCTGGAGTCCCTAGTCAGACCGAGAACCACTCCAACAGTACTCTCTGTACCTCCGCCTCCGGGCTCTCCCCCACCACGCCCCTCACATCCTCCATGGAGGACGAGCTCCTTAACTGCCGGCAGCCAGGAGATGACGGGGACGAAGCAGATGACGAGGAGACGGAAGAAGAGGAGGGAATGCTGCTAGTGGAGGACATGGAGGTCATGGGCGAGGACGAGTTACTCTTCATGGGTATTGCAGACGAAGCCGCTGTCCCACAAGCCGGGGAAGCGGCGGCGGAGTTGTTCGGTAAAGGAAGCGGGCTCGGCGAGCACTTCATCGCGCCGCCATGGTTGTCGAACAGTACAAATGCCGCCGCTGCAGCTGGCGGCAGCTGATGCCTCCATCTCCGTACGTCCTTCGCCGCTGGGAGAGCCAAGAGAGAGGAAGCACAGTAGAAGACAGCATCTCATCCGTCCATTTCTCACATAGCTCATATCTCGGCCGCTACTCTCCTTTTCCTCCTCCCACTGGAAACGGCCGATCACTGTCGTCGACACAGTTGTAAATTTCCCAGACTCCTCTGTCTCCCTCTTTCTGTCTAATTTGTGTTCCTTGTTTACGATAACAATGTTCAGAGAAAACAGAGGAATAGACGATTAACTTATTCTGACTTTCGACTTCACATTTCACACCCGAGGAAGAACGAAGAGAAAATGGTCAACGCGGATCGGTGAAAGTCACGAAACGCAACAACACCGCTCGAATTGTTGTCTTGTTTCTTTGAGAGATCAAAGCGCTAGCTCACGAATCTCTTCTGTGTCTTAAGTTTCACAAGGAATAGTATTTAATTTGAATAAATTAAACGCTCATTTGGCTTCTCTAGATGCCAACGGGGGCTTAGTCAATGACCAGAAAGAACATGGTCCTTAAGATGATAAATTATTAATAGTACGTATCCCAGTGTTATAATACTTGGTTTTAAACAATTAATAGCTATCAGTACCTTTTCATTAATACGCACTTAATTATTTAAATGGTGATTTAGATATCGATAGGCATGTACTGGGGCTTTTAATAGCCCGATGAAGTGTCATTGGCAGTGCATGCCACCAAAGTACACGCTGACATCAAATTGTCAACTACTGCATGCATTTGGCTGTACATCGGATCTTCTTTGTCACGTATGAATGCCATTGTCATACACATGACCCAGGTTATTTTATTTTACTTTCCGGATTTCTTCAATATACGTTGGTAAGTTTTTCTTTCTTTCTTTCTTTTTCTTTTATGAATTCGAAAAATAGACATATTTTATTTCGTTCCAAATCCTTTTATCTTTTGAGGTGTTCGTACTATTAATAGTGTTGTGGCGTGGTGAATTCATCTTACAATATTGATTTTGTGATTCATTGGCTACGAAATCCTTTCCTCCCTCATTTTTCACGAAGCGATACACGATCACATGAAAAGGATGAAGTTGTAGAGACCACGTAGCCTCGAACTGAAAGCAACAAAAGGTCGAGCATATATCAAGAGGCGGTGGAGAGGATTGATTCATCATATGCCAAATTGGAGAAGCAAAACAAGTATTACATCACAAAAAAGCTTTGGCAAAAGAAGGCGAGCACAAATAACTGGCATGAGAAGATAAATGAGATTTTTTTTAAAAAGAAAAAAGAAAAAAGAAATCGAAGACCATTTTGTTGGGAATTAGTAGATTAGATAGTGTTTAAAAAAGGTCGGTGCGAAATAATAATTTAAAGCTACTTGAGACAATTTATATATGAACATTGAACACAACTTGTGAAAATTGAACCGTCCAACATTGTCGATTTGAACGATAAAATTGCTCCAATTGAGTTCAACAAGTTCAGCGTTATTTTCTTTTTAAAAATAGTGTTTTCTAGACTGAAGGGATGTGATCGATGCATTGTGATTAGATATAGTGGATTTAATCTGTTTTTTTTTTCTGTAAGAATTTATGTTAGATGGAGATCTAAAGATTCTTTCACGCTTGTAGTTCAACATCTAAAATTATTTAGACAAATACTAAAAAATCTCTCTCTGTCTCTCTCTCTCTCTCTATATATATAAAATTAAATACGCCCTGTCATTCATTTTAATCAAATACAGAATACTTTGATGGATAAATCTTAACATTTATTTTATGGAATAGAAAGAACATGTATGTAAGTCATGGGCTGAGAAGCCTTTGATGGCTCACAAGAAGCCCAATAAATCAAGCAAACCCACGTTTGTAATTTATGTCACATCGGCTCGATCAGCGCTGCAGTGTTTTTTCTTTTAGCTGAAAAACGTTTTGTTTTGTTTTGTGTGAAGAAATAACTCGTACACAATTTACTTTTTGTCGTTTGACAGTGACTGTGTTTTTGTTATAGAAACTGGATTATGAATAGGAGGGTCAATCAATCAATGTTGTTAAAATGGGATCGAATAGTATACGTTGATGATTTAACTAATCAAATCTATTTACGCAAAAGCAATATTTATTATTATTCATTTTCTTTTGAATCTGATTAAATTATCATTTAATATTCAGTTCAACTGTAACTATATAGTATATTAATTAACAGGAAGAAACAGTTGAACCTCGTCGTGGAAGTGAATCAAAGCGCAAAGTTCAAGTAGATTCCTAGCCGAACATGGCGTTTCGATCCTGATTTCTCTCTTTTTCGAATCTGAGATGTTTTTTTGCGATGGATTTCTCAATTAGTACGGTGATTTACCAAATAACTCATGTGAAGTTTAGAAATATTCAAACAGTATCTCATACTTTCATATTTATCAAATAGTACATTTAATTTCTTTTTTATCTCTCCCGTCAAAAAAATTTATACCATTGTGATGCTGAAATTACAAATTTCCAAAGACCATGTGTCTTGAGATTGAATTCTGACTACAAATGATGGTGCAATTCCAAGACCACAACATGGTGGTATTCCATCCATCACCACCACCGTGGCTTGGAATTTACAATACAACTGGTCGATTTGAATTTCCAAAGACTAAGTGCGTTATTTGATAAATATGAAAGTATGAGGCGCTATTTGGGCAATTATAAACTTCACGTGCGCTGTTTGGTAAATTACCGCAATTAGTAAATAGATTGCACATCCACGAAAGATTTAAAAAAACAAATTAAATGATCTAAATACATAATCTTATCATCTAATCTACGATAGTATGTGAAAATTACAATGGAATAAAATAAAAGTAGCAAATTTGCATCTTTATTCAGAGACATCATCGTCGAAAGAATCAGAAGTCGAAAAAAGCTAAAGAATCACAGGATTTGATTTTCCACAGGTGCAAAAGAGATGACTTCGATATTTTACTTGATGGGAAAAAGGAGATGGTCGCTCGATCTTCTCTCCTGTGAGGATTACACTCTATATATAGAGCAAACTTAAATCCATTAACAACCTATCAATGCTAACGGTACATGCTAAAGAATTCTAGACATATAGATCTACATCTATTAACCAACATTTAATAACATAAATATACGATCAAAACCATAATTAGATAACTTAATCGGGGTTCGAATTAATACGACATAATCGAATGTGTTATGACAATAACATATAAATTCACCACTAACAATCACCCACTTAGACTACATGTGATTCTGTATGTAATATGTGACTGAAATTTCTTAGTTTAGCTTATCATGTCGTATTGAATAAAAAAATTTAGTCCATCAACTTTATTGATATATGATTAAAGTGATCATAGTTACTCTATGTAAAATCCATCGATAATCATAATATCAATGTCATCAATGACATAAATTTAATGTGAATGTGTAACATAAAAAATGTATGAAATATGATTTGTACATATCTACTTTAAACTGTTCCTCCTTATGATCCAAAATCGGATCTTGATTATGTTTGCAAACACTATATGAAAACTACATTAACAAACCATGAATATGCTCTATCATTATTTGACAATCTTGGACTTTTTCCATAATTGTCTAGTACTCGATGTCGATGTGCTTTAACTTTAACAAGCTATGGTTGTTCTTAAAATAGAGTTTTGCAGCTTTATTATTATAAAAGATTTTCAATGGTATATTAGCACCATTAAGGATCTACAATGTTGTGATAAAGTTCTGTGATCATATTCGATGATTTGATACTTCATAATAAACTATTAATTCTGTCTCTGTTGTGGAAGTCATTATAAGTATCTATTTGATGTTTTTCCATGATATAGTTCTCCCAACAAGTATAAAGACATAACTTGAGGTGGACCTCCTACTGTTCAAGCATACAACAAAATCGGAGTCTGAATATCTAATCACCTCAAGCTGATTGAATCATCGATATGTGAGCATGAGTTCTTTAGTTCTTTGTAGATGTTACATAACCCTCTTTACAACTTTCTAATGCACTGATCCAGGATTACTTAGATATATGTTTAACATTTCAACTATGTACGTTATATCCTGATGCGTACACACCTAAGCATGTATAAGACTACGTACTGCGATGCATAAGGAAGTTTCTCCATCTCTTTGATTTCAAGTTCACACTGTGGACATTGTTACAAGTTAAATTTATCACCTCTAGAGACAAGTGTATTCTCAAATGTACAATTTTACATGTCATACAATATGAGCGCATTTTCAATATATACCTTTTATGATAATCGAGTATACCATTTGATCTATCACGATAAAGTTGTATGCCTTTGAGGATGTTTCATCAATATTTTTTATTTCAAATTTACCTGGTAAAAATAACTTGATCTTATGCAATAATTATTTATAATTCCTTGCTAACAAGATATCATCCACGTGTAGGACAAATATTACAAATTTGTTTCTATTGAACTTTACATATATATATTTATCAATTGGATTCTCCTTAAAACTAAATGAAGTAACCACTGATAAAATGCTTGTTTCAAACCATAAATTAACTTTTTTTTTAACTTACATATCATGTGCTTTGAATCATCAGATTCAAAATCCTCTGATTGTACCATATATATAGTTCCTTCAATGTCTCTATCAAAGAAAGCAATTTTAATTTCCATTTGATGGAACACCAAATCATAATGAACTACAAGTGTCATGATCACTCTTAGGGAGTCTTTCATTGACACATGTAAGAAAGTCTCTTTGTAATTAATATCCTCATTCTGAGTAAATCCCGTTTGATTTTAAATTTTCATTTACAACCAATATGTTTCCCTCCTTCAAGCAATTTGGCTAGCTCCTATGCGTCATTGTTCACTATGGACTTCATCTCATCCTTTATGACTTCAATCCATCTTTCATGATTATAACACTCTTTGACTTTTTGGAAAGATGAAGGATCATCTTCCAGTCTAATATCAAATTCATGCTCTTAAAGATAAACATAATCACATGAAATCATGAATATCCTTTCTCTAGTGGATCGCCTTAGATACACTTGTACTTAAGACAATTGAGGTGCTTTAGGAATCTACTCAATCATAGGAGGGTGTGCCTCAATCTAAACAGATGATTTCTCTACTTGTATATATAGGGGATGATATAATGACATTATGAAGTACTACTCCCACTGAATATGCAACATCAATCACATATGATATGATAATTATACCACTACCTGTTGCACATGTAGTAACTGTGATAGGATGGTGAGGGCTATCTTTCTCAAAAGGTTCATCCTTGAGTTTAGTGTTCCCACCGCCCTCTATAGACTCGATATTTTTCATTTCAAAAAATGACCTATTTGAGAGGTCATAAAACTTAAAGTCCCTTGACCTTTTAGAATGCTCTACAAAATGATAGCTAATCGTCCTTGAATCTAGTTTCCTTTCATTAGGCCTAACCTCAGCTGGACAATCCCAGATGTGTAAATGCATACTGCTAGGTTTCTTATTCATTCATAGCTCATATGAGATTTTTCTCACTACTTTACTAGGTACTCTATTGAGTAAGTAAATTATAATCTTGAATGTTATATCCACAAGGACTCCGATAAAGAAGTAAAGACATCATACTTCTCACCATTTCTTTTAGAATCCAATTCCTTCGCTCAGTTATACCATTTTGATGAAGAGTATCAAATATGATGTATTGAGCCACAATCTCAAACTCAAAAAGATATTTACAAAAGGTTCTATATGTTGTTTATCGAATCCATCATAACGACCGTAATAATCACCTCCATGGTCGGATTTGACAGCTTTGATCCTCTTGTCTAGTTCATTTTCAACTTCGACTTTGAAAATCTTGAACATATCCAAGGACTCTGACTTTTCATACAAAATGTACAAGTAAGCATATCGTGAGTAGTCTTCAATAAAACTGATAAAATATATTTGTCTATTCCAAGATACCTTAAAAATGATTTACATATATCTGTATGTATCAATTCTAAAGTGTTACTATATTCTTGTCATTACCGTTATAGATATATCTTTCATTATCAATAGACAATCACTTACTAAGACAACCATACTCAGTGTCATTAATTTGAGTGGTAGCTCTAGTATCTATCCATCAAATGTCAGTAGGTAAATAGAAAAATTAACTTATGAACTATCCAAATCGAGAAGTTTATCACCAGATGTTGTAGTTTTAGTATTCTTACTCATAGCCCTTTAATATTCAGTGGTTTCTAAAACTAAAGTTATTGGAATGTTATTTTTATTAGCATGTATCATTTGTACTATAAGACAAGAAAAAATACTCACATTAATAACCATAAATATGTATATATATAAACAGTGATATAAAGTAATACTAAAATATATACACTTGCAATGTATCCCTTTATGAGATACCAAATATAATATTATAATTAATCTTTGAATTAGATTGCAACTTGTTAGCGGTACTCTCTAATCCCAATTCAAAATACTATAATCACCCATACAATGTGTTTTCCTTTTGGCCAATACAATATGCGCATGATTTATAATTAAATATGAGTCAGGTTTGATTGTATAAATTATAATCACAGTACACTATTTCTTTAATTAATCACATAATATTTCTTATTTCGGATTAACATATTATACATATGGTCAACACCAACGTATTTATAATGAATCACCTTAAATTTATATCTGATCTAAAGATGATTTTCCTTTGGGCCAACCATCCTTAATATAGATATACATCCACTTACACAATGATGCACTAAATTTAGCTAATAGTTATTACTTTAGAGATAGTATTAGTTCAACTTAATAACATGTGTTAATGAATACAAATGAAATCTTAAGTAACTCGATTATATTGTTACTATTAAATGATGTAACAGATAAAAACAACGGCAATTTACCAAACACAGCTGTTAAAGTTTCGAAATGCCCAAAACGCGCACTATACTTTCAGAATTACCAAATCGTGCGTAAAATTCCCAAAATACCCCTCCCGCCAAACAACGTTTTTAATGCAAAGATCCCGCATGCATCCGAGGCACATTTTCAAATCCCGAGCCATCAAAACGTCCCGTCCAAACAAGTCACCACATTAGCGTCTTCGTTGCTTCAGCTTCCGGGAAATCTTCGAGCGCACAAAAACTTGGAAAAGCTTAGACTCCATTTTTCCTCCTGCTTCATTACGTTAGCTTCCGAGTTCTTGGAATTTCATCGAGAAGCTTCGAGGTAATATGGTGTCGTCCTCTCATTTAACTAGAGTTTTACCCATTTCTTACTCGGTTTTAGGGTTTCCGTTGAAAGGCGTACATCTCATTGGGTTTTTTTCTACCATTTCGTGTTGTAGAACGAGTCAAGCATCCTGTTCAACCTCTCCTTCACCGGCCAAGGTATGTGCATTCCTTGGTTTAGTCCAATATATGTTTAAAATGATTTCTCGTTATGGTTTTGGAATGATTTTGAACATTCAAATACAAATGGACAATCTCTTCAATCAGATATGAATTAGATAAATAGAGCCGTAAATTCCCGACTGGTAATGGGATTAAAACTCCCGACAAGATGGTGTCTTTGGGAATGTAATTTCCAGACCATGTACATATAAGTTGCGGATTTATTGGTGGTCTTTGGGAATTAAAACTCAAAGAACACGTGGTTCAAGGCGTTTAAAAATCCCGACCACTGAGGAGATGAACTAGTCAAGTAAAATGGTGGTCTTTGGGAATTTATTTTCCAAAGACCACCGTGGTAATGAGATTAAAACTCCCAAAGAACACCATGGTCTTTGGGAATGTAATATCGACACCATGTATATAAAAGTTCTTATTGTTGGTGGTCTTTAAAACTAAAGAACACAGTGGTTCTCGTTTAAATATCCCGACACCGAGATGGAACTAGTCGAGATAAATGGTGGTCTTTGGGAATTAATATCCCACCAGTGGGCACAGATATAAATTTCAAAGACACCGGAGAGGAACCCTGCCGAGAAAAGAGTGGTCTTGTCGATTTTTTTACGGGATTATTGCAAAGAAGTCGAATCTCAATTTTGTTTTTACAATTATAAAATGAAGGAATAAATTATGTATTTTCAAATTGTTAGGGAAATAATGAGTGTCTTGAAGAAAGCTATTCGACAGTTTTAGGTCACTTTATTGAATTTTTGGAGGTCCAAGTGCTAAAGGAAGCAACGTCTCGGTTTGTTTACATGAAAGGCACAGAGAGATAATTAAACAAACCCCATTTGCTGTTTTTTTGAATATACAAGACATTCCACAAATCCGTAGAATATTGGTCAATATATTTCAAAGTTGGGATTAGGCAAGTCAAAACTTTAAGTTTTCAATTTGCGCGATTGCTTTCACGAAGAGATGTGTCCCTTTTGCTCGGTATTGCAGATAGAGGGGCTTATGTTCCTATGAATTCAACTAATGCATCAGGTGCTCTTTTCAATTCTCAATTCTCCAAAAAAGAACCAACTAGATCGAGGTTAGAGTTTTTGCTTAAAACATTTTATACTAGAGTAGAAGTAGATGAAGATGTTTTGGTATTTTGTAAGTTGTATGTATTGTATATATTTGCTTGTGTGTTGTTCTGTACTATTACATATAAGGTCCCCATAGGTCTTGTAGATATTGTAGATGATTTTGACGACATAGGTAGTTTCAATTGGGTCGAAGCCATCCATCAATTTATGGCTCCACAATTGCCTACTATTGAAGATATATGTTCATCTAATAATACAGTTGCGCAGAAGAGTCGAATTCCTTATCTAAAGGGGTTTGCCGGCCTTTTGGCTGTAAGTTCTTTCTTACTAAATAATTTTTTCTTTTATATTTACATAAGTATGTAACACTTTCGATATGAGCAGGCTTGGTTTCTGGAACATGTCTCAATCCAGAGACCATACAATACTGAAGGGCCACGAATAAATAAGTGGAGGGCAACTCCTTCACATATTAGCAAGGTCAGGAATTTATTGGAGCAAGTCTCCCCTGAACAGGTAAAAAGAAGACCACAACTTAGCAGTTTTTTATTTTCGTTATCTAAATAATTGTTGATTTTTTGATAGGTCATTGTTGATCTAGTATGTACCCGTAGTGAAAATATATTGCTTGATAAGGTTGACTATTATATTGAAAATACTCCTCATCCAATAGAGACATCATCATCACAAACTATACAAGAAAAATACCCAGCTAGTGAATGCCATGAGTGTTTAGTTTATCAGAGACAACTCAAAGAGTTAAGAATGGAAAACATGACACTAACTGAAAGGGTAAAAGAACTAATGGAAATTATAGGAAGAGAAGGTATGGAGGTTGAACCAAATAAGCCTGAAGTTGACCCTCAACTTCAACCGGAACCAATTGCTAGCATAACAAGACAGCGAGATAGAGTCCGCTATGATTACAGGGATACTCCCGTTGATAGTCCACTGTGGGCAAAAATGGTTCCTCAAAGCAAAAGAAAAAAGACAGAAATTTCTGATGTTGAGTTATTAGAAGGGCAACCTGATAAAGCTGTAAAAGAAGCAGAAGTATTTGACAAGAAAGGCAAACAAAAAATTGGTATGGATGAATTGCAAGCGAGGGGTACTATCTGTATTTTGGAAGAAGATGAAAAAGATCTTGTGAGGATGAAGCAATAATTGATAAACTCAACCAAATGAGAATGGAAGCCATTGCGGTTAGTCAGAATACTTCCCAAAAATAGTTTGTGTTATTTTATTTAAATAACAAATAATATTTTTGTATCATAGTATGTCAAGAAAAATTATAAGACGGCAAAGAATAAGAAACAAGATGCTGATGTGACCTACTTGCTACAAAGTTTAGAAACAATAAAGTATGACAGTTACATCCACCATTACATTCAAAAATTCTATTATAGGAGTCTAAAGTGCAAATATTTATTTACGATAAAAATTTTTTGTAGGCCGATAACAGGTTATGTTTGGGAGGAAGGTCCTTTTTCATTAACTCAGAATTCTTTATACTCTGGAGTTAATGGATCTGCATTTTCCTGATTGGGAGGTTATCGATACATTTTACTCAATTCTTTTTAGGGGGGCCTCCTCTTCATGTAGGTCATATAACAAGTCTGTGTATTGCTCATCCGTGTTCATTGTAAGGGAGTTAAATTATCTTGTATTTTCACGACATTTGATGTTATACTAACTATTTAAATATTTTCCTCTACACAATTTCATCGATTAAGATTGTCGTGGAAGATCGCCACAACACAAATCATAAACACGGACATGAATGATGGAGAGGTTAGATATATTTTATACCTCTAAAATCTTGACAACTCACTTTCACTGTTGTGTATCGACACAAAAGCAATGAGTTTCAATCATTACAACTCCATTTCATATGGTGGAAGATCAGTCGATTTTGAATCAGTGGTGAGTAGTTAAATCTTTTAAATATAGATAATCCATCAATTTAACTTTGTTATCTGTTAATGAATAGTTATGTTAACTTAGTCATCGTGTAATTATAGGTATTCCAATTTAAAGGATATTCACCCAAGGAGCTTGCAGCAATTCATCCATGTTTACAAGCCTATTACCCCATCGACAGCTGGGTTTCTGTTACAACGGATTGTCCCCAACAAGTGGCAGGTACTAAAGAAAAATCTGAGCGTGAAAATTATACTTTTGAATTGAAATATAAAATTTTTCTATGCATGTTTACAATGATGATTGTGCCTTCTTTGTGATCACGATACATGAGTACTGCTTTATGGTGAGAAGATGGACTTCAAACAAGCAGACATGACCAAATTCAGAATAGATGTCTCTGTCTCAATTTTAAGGGATGAGTTCTTCCTGATGTAATTTTAGAAGTGTTCAGTGTGATATGATGTAATTAATGAAAATTGCTAAGTTGTAAATGGTACTGCTTCCCATAGATCAACAGTGACTGTAAATATGTTTATTATTTGTGTTTGAGCTTTAATAAATGTTATATAATATATTGTTAAATACTTTCTTTGGTCGATAATGAAATCCAGAACACATGGCCCTGGGATTAAATTTTCCAAACACGATTACAGGATTTTAATTCCACGGCTGCGTATAAATTGAACTCACCGACAACTACACGGTGGTCTTTGGGAATTTAACTCCTGGAAGGCGGTGGTGGTGAGAATTAAAGTCCGGCACCATGTACAATTCGGCGGGCGAGAAATAAGGTGGTCTTTGGGAATTAAAATCCGGGAACTCAATGGTCTGGGATTTTAATTCCCGAGACCACGTCTGATTCGAATCGTCCGAGAATACGGTGGCGCGGGAATTTAACTCCCGGGAACACAAGGTCTTTGGGAAAAAGTCCGGCACCACGCGCGATATCGATCGGCGCCAAGAAATAAGGTGGTCTTTGGGAATTAAAATCCCGAGAACACAGCGTCTGGGATTCTAATTACGGGACCACGTCTGATTCGAATCGCCGAGGAATACGGTAGTCTTTGGTAATTATAATCCCAGCTTCGGTGGTCTGGAATTTATTTCCCAGACCACGTCTGATTCGAAATGGTGAGAATAAGGTAGTCTGGGATATCGATTCCGGACCACGTCTGATTTAGAAGCTGGCCAGGGAACACACGGTGGTCACAGGATTTCAATTCCGGGACCACGTGGGAATTTAGAACATGGCTCAGGAACACCGCGGTGGTCTGGGATTTCAATTCGATCACGTACACTTTCAAACAGTAGGAAATAAGGTGGTCTTTGTGATTTAAATTCCAGAACAAAGTGGTCTGTGTAGGGCCATCAATGGATTTTGGCCAAAACCTATCGATGGACCTACGAGTCAAATTCAAATCTTTGCATCGGTGAAAGACCTAATGGCTTGGTGTTGCGTCGAAACTTCCTTCGATCCTCCTACCTCCCGGATTCGCCCTCACGCCACTTGCACGGGCACGATTTGAAAATGTGGTCTGGAATTAAATCCCAGGAACACAGTGGTCCTGGAAATTTAAATCCCATGACCACGTCCATGTGCGACCTGGCCGAGACATAAGGTGGTGCTAGGAATCTCAACCCCAGGAACACCGTGGTTCTGGTAAGTGAATTCGGCCACCACGTCACATCGAAATGGGCCGAGATAAAATGTGGTCTTTGGGAATTAATCACGGCTTGAAAATCGAAATTTTGGACCACGATACGAGAGGGCAAGTCCCAAAGCCACCGAGTTGGTTTGGACCGAAGTTGAGGTGATTTAGGGCCATCAATGGGTTTTTGGCCGAAACCCGTTGATGGACTCTGACGTCCCAAATTCAATTCTTTACATCGGTGAAGACCTAACGGCTTCACATGTTGTTGCGTCGAGCAAACGTTGTGATCCTCCTGCCTCCCGATTTCGCCTCGTGCCACTTCGGCACGGGGCTGATTCTGAAAATGTGGTCTTTGGGAATTAAATCCCAGAACACGGTGGTCTGAAATTTAAATCCCGGGACCACGTCCGCATTTGTGACTGGCCGAGACATAAGGTGGTCTTTGGGAATCTCAACCCCGGAACACCGTGGTCTTTGGTAGTGAATTCCACCATGATGATCGAACCCGGGCGAGATAAAATGTAGTCTTTGGGAATTAGTCATGGCTTGAAAATCGAAATTTTGGACACGATACACGGAGGCAAGTCCCAAAGCCAGCGAGTTGGTTTGGACCGAAGTTGAGGTGACTAGGGCCATCAATGGGTTTTGACTAAAACCCATTGATGGACCTATCGAATGTCGAATTATTTACATCGGTGAAAGACCTAGCGGCTTCACATGTTGTTGCGTCGAGCGAGCCGTTGTGATCCTCCTGCCTCCCAGTTTCGCCCTCGTGCCACTTGGCACGAGGCCTGATTTCTGAAAATGTGGTGCTGGGAATTAAATCCTAGGAACACAGTGGTCTTGGAAATTTAAATCTCAGGACCACGTCCATTTGCGACCTGGCCGAGACATAAGGTGGTGCTGGGAATCTCAACCCCAGGAACAAGTGGTCTTTGGTAAGTGAATTCCCGGCACCACGTCTGATATCAGCTAGACGAGATAAAATGTAGTCTTTGGGAATTAGTCATGGCTTGAAAATCGTAAATTTTGGACCACGATACGGAGGGCAAGTCCCAAAGCCACTGGAGTTGGTTTGGACCGAAGTTGAGGTGACTAGGGCCATCAATGGGTTTTGACTAAAACCCATTGATGGACCTACAGGCGTCCAAATGCCGAATTATTTACATCGAATGAAAGACCTAACGGCTTCACATGTTGTTGCGTCGAGCAAACTTCGTTGTGATCCTCCTGCCTCCCAGTTTCGCCCTCGTACCGCCCAGCGCGGGGCACGATTTTTGAAAAATGTGGTGTTGGGAATTAAATCCCAGGAACACAGTGGTCTGAAATTTAAATCGAGGACCACGTCGTCCATTTCGCGACTGGCCGAGACATAAGGTGGTCTTTGCGAATCTCAACCCGGGAACAGTAGTCTTTGGTAAGTGAATTCCCGGCACCACGTACAATATCGAATCGGGCGAGATAAAATATGGTCTTTGGTAATTAGTCATGGCTTGAAAATCGAGAAATTTTGGACCACGATACGGAGGAATAAAGTGAATTCTCGAACCCGTCTGATTTGGTGGCCATGATGATACGGGTAGTCTTTGGAAATTTAACTCGAGAACACGGTGGTCACGGAAATTTAATTCCTACACCCGTCCATTCGCGTGGCGAAATAAGGTCTTCTTGGGAATCTTAATCCCGAGGAACATGGTGGTCTTTGGAAGAGAATTCCCGGAACCACGTCTGATTTGAGTGGCGAGAATACGGTGGTCTTTGGGAATTTAACTCCTAGGAACACAGTGGTCCTGGAAATTTAATTCTCATAACCCGTCGATCGCATGGTGAGATATAAGGTGGTCTTTGGGAATCTTAATCCCGAGAACACGGTGGTCTGAAATATAATTCCCGGAACCACGTCAGTTTGGCCCAGCGAGAGGAATACGGTGGTCTTTGGCAGATTTAACTCCCGGGAACACGGTGGTCTGAAATTTAATTCTCGAGAACCACGTCAATTGCGGCTGGCGAGATATCACGGTGGTCTTTAGGAATCTTAATCGGGAACACGGTGGTCCTGAAAAAATAATTCCCAGCACCATGTAGATATCCCATCACAAAATCATAAAGTCGAAGTTGTTGAAATATTTAACAAAGTATATTTATTCCATAATTGTACAGATACTACACAGATTAACAAAATATTTAACAAAGTATATTTATTCCATAATTGTACAGATTGCAGCTGACTAATGATTTTTACAGGCAGGCACCTTAGTGTAGTTACATATCTAAAACTCTCTATAGTCTTACAACATATCCCACTATACAACACAGTCATAATTGCAAACAAAATCATGAGTCACAGATTATTCTATTCCCCACGAATCTGAAGCTCCTCATATCCTGCTGTCTGAATCTTTTAGGGTACCCAAATAGTAGACTATCAATGTATCGTATTATAAAAAATGCGCAATCATAGCTGTAAATAATTAAAAATTATTAGTCCAATGCTAGCTTATAAAATATGGTATTTACACAGATTAGTAGATGTCTTACGAAAGAGCTTTATGCAGGACCTCGACTCGACGCCTTTACGGAAAAGTTTGCATTATAAATTTTTCACCTGCCAGATGCCAGCTTATCATAATCTGAAGAGTGCATCTTTTAAAGAATTCAACCTGACCAAATAAATGCTATGAATCCTCCATACACAAACGGTTTATTTAATAAATCTAATCTAATGTTTAATCGCTTCTTCAAATTGCGTAGTGTAAGCCTTCTGACGGACAAGGAGTTGTAGTGGATGAACTCGAATTTTCCAAGTCGGCCAGGTAGGTGGCGTAAATCGCCACGGATTATCGACAAAATATGTATCCGATTGGATTGCCTCGGGGTTTTAAAGTTTGCTCGAATGCTTGGGCGCATATAATATTAAACATATCCCGTGTATAAAAAATCACAAAAACACCGAGGTCGAAAGTCTACAATTCCTTGCAAAAGGGCCAAAACTTACCGAGAATCCAAATTTCAGAAAATTGAGTTATAGTACGTCTTATCAATACCTTGACCGCCATAAGATCAAAAAATACGCGCTTATGCAATCCCCATGTGTCAAAACATTCCAATCAAATATTGTAAGGAAAGAGTCCATGTATAAGTTAATAGCATCCTTCCACACCGTCCCGAGCATCGCCACACTACACAAGGAAGGGGTTATTAGCAACTCTCAAAACATAAGATGAAAGGTATATACAAAGAATATAAGACTGTCTTACTCTATTTTTTTAGTTTCAATAAAGACTTCGACGTTTGATCCATCTTACTATGAATTCTTTATAAGCTTGTATACAAAATAAAACTGCTCGTAAATATTTTATCCAAAAATAGGATCGACAGATAACCGATGCTCACCTCCAATATCCTCTCGCTGATTTCGAGTGTTGGTTGTTTGTCTGTGGAGACTTGTGTGCCAGATTCGATATTTCGGGTTCACCTTCCTAATTGATTTCCCTTTATATCTCGGCTCGACTTCGCTTCAATGTTTGCCTCGCAGAGAGATATTAGGGTCTACTGAGGGATACTCAATAGCCCTGCTGGGGGATAATTTGAGTTTCAACTCTCCTTCTTTTAGGGATGTTTGAAAACCATGCAGGAGGGAGGCTTCTAAGGCTAGGGGGTGATAGACCATCAAGAGTCTTCTTCCTCACACAAACCTTCCGCCTAGGGTATGCAGAAGAAGGCTGTTGGGTTTGTACAGCTTGTATAGGCTGTGATTGTAACCCCTCTACATCCCGGGATTGTAAATTGAGTTGAAGCTCCAGTATTAAACTGTCCTTTTCAGCGATTAATGCTTCTTTTTCAGCAATTATATCATCCCTTTCACTTATCTCGTTGTCCTTCTGCTCTGACCTCCTCTAACTCTTGAAGAAGCCCCTGTATTGTCTTTTCTTGTTGTTCGATGGTCGCTTCCTTAAGTAGGGAGGTGCTTTCAAAATCACACCTTGCTTCAACTAGCTTGGTGCTTAGAGTAGATACAATTTCTGCATTCTCCTGGCATACTGGACAGGCCATTCCTCTTGCGTCGACATGGGTTTGGGGTTGAGGACTTGATGCAGAAAATCTAGGTGGGGAAGCGGTATGTAGCAGGTGCAGCTCAGACTGTGCTGGAATTAGATCGACAATGATTTTGTCAGGTAGGAGACCATCTACCATCTTCTTAACGACCCTTACATTTGTGGAACTCCACCTCCATCTAAGAATTCTTGGCAAAGCATGAGGGACGTGTGGAGGTAGGATACACAAATGCTCACACATCCATACCTGGAATGACAAGATTAGTTGTTAATAGACTGATTTATCTATACTATTTGCGGAAGACATAAAATATATTCACTCACAGCCAATAAGTGTGTGAAACCCTTAAGCACTGGTCTCGTGGATCCACCTACGACGTCTGCTTTAGGTCGCAATGTGACTCCCATACCAATTTGTAGATAAATTATATACCTGTTTGGAGTTTCGCTTGTGTCGGAGGAAAGATCACAGTGGAAATTACCTCTGGTTTCCACAAACCAAGATCCGCCGAATGCTTCTACGCCTCTGTCCGTCTTCTCTGAGCAGCCAATTCGTCTCGCAGCAGCCTCCTTGGACGCACACTCCTTCCCTTTTAAGGGAAGGAGACGCACGCACGCACGGCTTCAAGCCGTGGCAGCGATTCCGGCGCCTCTGCGGTCGATGGAGCGCCACGAACTGCATCATCTCCCACTCATCCAAGGTATGTCACATAGACAAAATGATCACACAGACCATTTTAGAAGAGGCGTTTAGTCACATAGACTAAATGATCACACAGACCATTTCCTAGGTGACACACAGTCATTTTCCAGATGATACAAAATCATATTTCTGGTGGTACATAACCTTTTACCTGAAACATTTATGTCTTGCTTTTTACCCTTTGTTCAGTTCAGCTATGATATTTTTAGTCGCCATAACCTAACATAAATAAAAACATTATTTAGTTACTCAGTGTATGCTTTTATGTATGTAATCTCAAAAATAAACTCAAGATAAATCTGATCTGGTTTACAAAATCAAGTGACAACTGCGTTATCACTCATCATTTGTATGTGCCAATCAGACTTAGATTGATATATTTTATTACATACATCCCACTTAATGATATTAATTATTATTACATCATGATATTACACATTAAATGAACATATCATTATATACTCATTTGAACTAATCAAGGGTATATCCAATAATCATGCATCATGTAGAGTTAACAGCATCATATGAACTAATCATTAAATGAACACATCATTAAAATAAACATGTTGTACAATGTTAACAAATAACAAAGTCTACTAAGAATGTAACAGATTACATTCTTCCCACTCATAAACTAAAACTAACTCCTAATAGACTAGATAAGCAATTACTGCTCCCACTAGGACAAGCCCTAGCGCAGCAGTAATTATGACATGTCCCCTCCGACTGGACTCAACTACAATACTCTCTGCTGGGACACTCACAGGCAACACATGCGCTCGATACGATACAGAGTCCTTCAAAGACCTCACTAATCGAGAACCAAAATCCTCCATAGGGTCTTCTTCAGGATCCTCTTCACAGTCAGCATAATTAATCAGTTCTGTGCACAACCGGGTATATGAAACACGTCCTTCATGTAACCCCCAAAATTGTCGTATCGCGTCAGCAAGATTATCGGGCAATGAACGAATCAACGCCCAAATCCTGTAGTTGTCTAATACTGGAAACTCCTGCATCTCGAGCTTCCAGAACAGTCTGTCCAGCTTCCCAATGTGTCCAACGACTCCATGGTAAGGGTCATAGTCCAAATCTTCGATAGCCTCCCTATACCGATTGCGCAACACATCGCGCCGGGTCATAGGGGTATACATCCGCGTCATCTGTAAAATTGAAATAAATCATGTCGATCACATAGACAAAACCAAGACAAATCTGGGGTATATTCCAATTTAATCATGGCACAGAACAAATACTCATATATCAAGAAGAACTAAACTCCTTGAATTTTAGGCTATAATTAATTGACCCATTGATCAATCAATTTTGACCCATAGACAGTCATAAACTAGTTCTATCCTTAAGTTATCCATGTCAGATTCTAATTGTTCCAAAACAATCCATCTAACTTTAGTTATGAGTTTAGTCAACCAAAGTCAACTTTACACAATTCTTGTGTAAATTTAATTGGACACTAAGCCTTTTGTTGGAATCAAATTAATTGAACCCATGTCCAATTAAAATTTGATTCAAAGCCCATTTAATTCGGCCCAATTAAATCAAACTAAATTCAATTTAATTCGGCCCAAGTAAACCAAACTAAATCTAAAGCCCAATTAACTCGACCCATTTAATTCGGCCCAATTGAAGCTCAACTAATCTCTCATTGATTCAAAGCCCAATCAATTCCCTTAATTAAGCCCAATTAATCCCAATTAAGCATTTAAAATTAATCTGTACAAAACAGATTATACCCTTTTTTTTTTTTAAATAAATATGACGCCGGTGGACGCGCACGCCTCGAGGCCATCGCCTCGGCGGCCGCGTGCTGCTCCGCGCCCGCGCTCCATCGCCGATCGGCCGCCTCGAAGGTCGTCGCCTCGAAGGCGCGCTGCGGCCCGGCTGGCAGTGTTTCACCGCCGCTGCCGCTGGTCGCACGCCGGTGGCGCCGGCCTCGAGAAGGCCATTGCCTCGCGCGGCCAGCCTCGTTGCCTCCGACGGCGCGCGGCGTCGGTGTTCAACGCAGCGTTTACTCGGAGATCGCCTAACGGTCCTCGCCGTCGGCATTTGCCTCGATCGCCCACCGGTCGTCCGACAAGCGCCTCCGACGCGGCGCCCATCGCTCTCAAGATCGCCTAACGACGTCCGGGTTTCGACGAGCGCGCCGCGGCTACGGCGACCGATCGATGCGACAGCGTCGCTTCCAGCGACGGATGTCGATCGGCGAGGAAATCAACAGCGAAGACATCAAACAGGTAAAACACATGCTCTGATACCATTGTAGATAAATTATATACCTGTTTGGAGTTTCGCTTGTGTCGGAGGAAAGATCACAGTGGAAATTACCTCTTGTTTCCACAAACCAAGATCCGCCAAATGCTTCTACGCCTCTGTCCGTCTTCTCGAGGCGACGGTCGCCTCGCAGCCTCCTTGGGCGCACCTCCTTCCCTTTTAAGGAAGGAGACGCGACGCCTGCACGACTTCAAGCCGCGCGCCGAGGCGATTCCACGACTGCCTGCATGCGGTCGTGGAACTGCCACGAACTCCATCACAATTGACTCCATTTGAGGAGCCATGTACGTATAAAGTGCTTCGCACTAATTGTACCTGCCTAAGCTATCAAATTGCTCTACACAATCTATAAGTGATCGCATAGCTATTCTAGGCTTACTGTTGGTGGTAGTAAAAAACACACAAGAGAAAAAATATAAAATAAACAACTGACAATAAAGTAGTGCAGATCCTGAATTATCAGGAGATCTGGAAGTCTTCAATAAATCCTCCAGATGCTTGTTAGAGCAATCAGCTTCACGAAATATTGAAAATATAGCTGTCGGATGGAGCTTCATTATTCATAGGAACTTGAGTCCATCATCCAGTAGACTAAGGATGAGGAGACATCCGTCTTTGTGAAATGCAATTTCTTGTCTTGGAATATAAAACATTTCTCCGGTCCCAATTATCGAACATATTAACGAGGGGTCCATTACATGGGTAATATCTGGAATGTCCAAAACCCACGCAAAGGAGCTCGAATAAGCGTTTCTTCTTCCACACTTTCGGCGGTACACTTGCAATAAATTTTTTAAAGCTGAAGCGTTGCTTTTCAGTTCATTCTCTTGGTTCTTCCTCGCATCAACGCACGGGTTCTTACAGTATCGCTTGATGATTCACCGATTGAAGCCATCGTTAATCAAAAAATTCCTTAGGTTAACAACCAAACGAATGCATTTATGTCTGACGATTTTAAACTAATAGATGAAATGGATTGAAACATGTGTGATGATACAAACATACGTTACCTCGCTTAAATGGTAAACCCTAAAACCCTAAACCCTATCGGGGCCCGAGTTTAAACGAGATCGTGAGCGGAAAAAGGCAAAACCCTAGATAGATCGGAAGAAAGGATAGCGACACGAATTTAAGAAATCTACAAAACTTACTTAGGTCGAAAATCGCGTTGAGATGGTGTTGGTGGTGTTGAGATGCTTTAACTCGCCAGGAGAGGTTGAGCCGACAGGGAGTTTGAGCCGCGGAGACTTTGAGCACGGCCGGGAAGCGAGCGGAATTCCACGAGACGAGCAAGGAGCGATAGAGAAATTAAATGTGGTGTTGAGATGTTTGAACTTCCACCGGGAGTTTTATATTAACTGTCAAAGTACGGACGATTTAGAATACGGTGCCGTAATTATAATCCCGAAACAAAGTGGTCACAGGATTTTATTTCCCGACTCCACGAACAATTTCGAAATGGCTCACGGAATAAGGTGGTCTCGGGATCTCACCCTGTGACCACATATTTATAATCGTCGGGAACACATCGTCCTGGGATTTCAATTCCTGTGTCCACGCAATTTAGAATCGCCGAGAACACAGGTGATCTCGGGATTTCAATTCCCAATACCACGTACTTTTTCAAACAGCCCAGAAATATGGTGGTGTTGGCAATTTTAATCTCAGAACACAAGAGTCTCAGGGCCATCGATGGGTTTTGGTCGAAACCTATCACGGACCTACAGAGTCCAAATTCCGAAATCTTTACATCAACTGAAAGACCTAACGACTTCACATGTTGTTGCATCGAGGAAACTTCCTTCTGATCCTCCTACCTCCAAGTTTCGGCCGCGTGCCACTTGGCACGGAGCCTGATTTCTGAAAATTGGCTGTGTAAACGTGATCCTGCCTTGAAAAACAAATATGTTGGACACTATACACAGAGGGTCAAGTCCCAAATACACTGGAGTTGGTTTGGACCGAAGTTGAGGTGACTAGGGCCATCAATGGGTTTTGACCGAAGCCCATTGATGGACCTACAGGAGTCCAAATTCCGAATTCTTTACATCGACTGAAAGACCTAACGGCTTCACATGTTGTTGCGTCGAGGATACTTCCTTCTGATCCTACTACCTCTCAGTTTCGGCCGTGTGCCACTTGGCACGGGGATTGATTTCTGAAAATTGACTGTGTAAACCTAATCCTGCCTTGAAAATCAAAAATTTTGGACACGCTACACAGAGATATTGAGATTACAATTTTGCAAAATAGCGTACCAAAATTTTCCATTACAATTCTACAAAATAGCATAACATTAACATTAACATTGACATTAACATTAACATTAACATTAACATTAACATTAACATTAACATTGTTTCCTTTAAAAATATTTACACATCCACAATAAACATACTTAGGAATTAGTAGCCGGTGGCATTCTACAAGACCTCCTATTATGCATCTGCGATTTATTTTTCACCCTCCCAAGATGTTTGGACTCTATCGTGCCTTTTTCTTCGCCTGCACAAGGCTACGAGGAGGTAGAACTCCGAAAATTTTGTCACCATTAGGCCAAAATTTCTTACTTCGAGATGGGTAAATACGATCCATGTAAGTGGCCTCCCAGATTTCCCTTAGAAAATAATGCTCGCAGTAACGGTATGGATCCATGTTCCGATATATGATGACTGCAATAGCATGCGAGCAAGGAATTCTTGAAATTTGAAACTCACCGCATATGCAACTTCGCCTATCCAAATCAACAATATACGAAGAAGCTATTGTCTGTACTTCCATTTCCGTTTGTGAATATGGGAATACCGAATATAATCGAGTTCTTTCTCTCCTTTCATCAATCTCTTTAATGGCGTAAGGTGTTAGAAAACCTGACCTTTTTGAAGATTCTTCCCTACAGTTATAGAACCATTGAGCAAGCTTTCTTCTAGTGTTGTCAATTAAACTGGTGATGGAGAGTTCACGTGTTTCCTTGAATAATGCATTTAAACTCTCGGAACAATTAGTGGTTAACATTGTGTACCTCCTGCCAGGAAAGTGTGCATTGACCCATCTTTTTGGATCGATCTTTTATAGCCACGCATATGCTTCCTTGTGTTTGTCATGCATGTTCTGCATTAATCGATCAAAGTCAACTCTTGTATTGGCTCTTGCTGCTGCCCAAAATAAACCTAATGAGGATCTATCCCGGATATCTGTTACCATGTTACAAGACAAGTGATAGCAACAAAAAGCATGATGGGCAGATGGATACACTTTGTTAACTGCTGATATAATCTCCCGATGTCTATCCGATACAATGCTCAACGACTCTGGCAGGACATCAAGGAACATCTTTACATGATCCAAAAACCACTCCCAAGCAGATCCACATTCAACTTCGGCAATTCCAAATGCAACTGGCATAATTTCAGATTATCACAACTATAGTGCATTAGCAAAACACCAGGATACTTGCTTATCATATGTGTAGCATCAATTCCAATTAGTTTTCGCAAATACAACCTGAATACTCTTCGACAAGCACCAAATTCCCAAAAACATCGCTGGAATTGATTTTCACCATTTCTTAATCGCAACATATGTATCGAGATCTCTAACTCTTAACTCACGCAAGTACATTGGAAGATCAATATAGGCCTGATCAAAATCACCTACCACTCTTTTTAATGCTTTCTGTCTGGTTGTGTATGCTTTCTTGTATGAAATGTGAACACCAAACCTAGCTTGCATTTCTCTTGAATTGAACTTGGTTTGTAATCATCGAGGTAGCTAACCGTCTGATACAACTGGTTCTGCTACAAATGTGGATGTGCAAGCATGATGATCTCATTGTTTCCTAACATCGCCACATTCATGCTGCTTTACATATTTTGTGACAGTGAACTCCACGTCTCCACTTGCAACTAGACTCCATGAACAAGGCTGACTAAAGCAAATAACTTTAATTCTATTGAGTCTGGTGTCAACTGGCTTGTATCTGAAGTTTTTTAGCATCGCATGCCTTACTAGTGCATCTTTAAACTCTTGTCGAGAGGAAAAAACTTGTCCAGTGAAAAATTCATTTGGATCTGATGAACCGACATCGCGATAGTCTTATTTGTGGATTTAAAACATAGGGATCATCAGCAATTGAGAACACTTCCTCTAAGTCACTATACTGATCTGGGTTTAACTCACCTTCTTCATGTTGGATATCATCAGCTAAGAATTCTTCCGAAGAATTTGTATATTCTAACTCTTCTATCCCATGTATATCACTTACCTCCTCTTCACTCCAAGTTTGTTCAAAATATTCATGATCTACTGTGGTAGCAGTGACAAACTCTTCTTCGAGTATGGAACGAGCATCTCTATTTATATCAAGGTGTTGATCACTGGTAATTCTATTGCCCACATCAGTAAACTGAGATGAAGATGGAATATTACTTAGATTTGTGGAATCTTGATCATCTAACTCTCTATTCTTCAAATTTGATTCAATTGTTTCCAAAAATGTTAACACTTCATCAGGAAGGGGGTCGTCCCTGCAAATGTTTTTAAAATCAACACTGTTATATGTAGTGTGCTATGCAAGTAGGCTGAATTTTTTTAACTAGGCTTTAGAAGTCTGAAGACAAGTGGAGGATGAGAGTTTCTGGTTAGGTTTCCCAATTATGCACTTAACTAATTAGAACATTTGATGTTGATAGGGCCATCAATGGGTATTTACCGAAACCCATTGATGGACCTTTCCATGTTGAACTTATGAACGGTTTATATGGAATGGAAGAGGAAGACATTTACAAGGTTTATGTGCAGAGGGATACTTAGTTCCCACACTCCGTCGAGTGATTATGGGTGCATGCCAATTGACACGCGCAAGATGCCAATTGACACACTCGTCTGAATGTTGGCACAGAGCATTAATTTTCATAACTACTGTTTGGGAGCATAAGGAAAGGTGGAGAATGATAGTATAGGTCACGCTTGAACTCATCCCGCCTAGAGGACTTTATTTATCTCCAATATAAATTAGACACCACTCTTTTCTCGGCCAGTTCCTCTCCATAGGTCTTTGGAAATTTATATCCTGACCACTTGGGTGGGATATAAATTCCCAGCACCACCATTTATCTCGACCAGTTCCATCTCCCTGGTGCTGGGATTTTTAAACGCAGAACCACTGTGTTGCTGGGGTTTTAGTTCCCAGCACCACCAACAATTATGGCAAATTTTATGTAAATGGTGCTGGAAATTTCATTCCCAGCACCATGGTGTTGCTGGGGGTTTTAATCCCATTACCACGGTGGTGCTGGGATATAAATTCCCAGCACCACCATTTATCTCGACCAGTTCCATCTCCCTGGTGCTGGGATATTTAAACGCAGAACCACTGTGTTGCTGGGGTTTTAGTTCCCAGCACCACCAACAATTCCGGCAAATTTTATGTACATGGTGCTGGAAATTTCATTCCCAGCACCATGGTGTTGCTGGGGGTTTTAATCCCATTACCACAGTGGTACTGGGATATAAATTCGAGACCACCATTTATCTGACTAGTTCCATCTCACAGTGTTGGGATTTTTAAACGCAGAACCACCGTGTTCGGGGTTTTAGTTCCCAGCACCACCAACAATTCCGACAACTTATATGTATATGGTGCTGGAAATTACATTCCCAGCACCATGGTGTTGCTGGGGGTTTTAATCCCATTACCACGGTGGTGCTGGGATATAAATTCTCAGTACCACCATTTATCTCGACCAATCCAATGCCAATGAATCGAGAGTCTTATTCGCAGGATCATAGTGTTGCTGAGGTTTCAAATCTCAGCACCACCCTTAATGTCGACCACTTATATCTCCCTGGTCTAGTGAATTAGATTCCCAGCACCAAGGTGTTGTTGGGAGTTTGAATCTCATTACCATGGTGGTGCTGGAATATAAATTACCAGCACCACCATTTATCTCGACAAGTTCATTCCCCATGGTGCTGGGAGTATTAAACTCAGACTACTACGGTGGTCGAGATTTAAATTCCCAAAGACTGATTTTATCCCGAATTTGTCAACCTTAATGGTGCCGAGAATTTGAAGCCACACGATATTATCGGGATTTAAATTCAAAGATCACTTTTTATCCGCCAATGACACAGAATTTCATAGCCAACACCACCTACTCTCCATGGTGGGATTTTAAATTTTAGGGATCCGGTGGTCTGAATTTCGTGCCAAAGACCACTGCTTCTCGCATGATTGAATCTCCTAGTCTTTGGGAATATCAATCAGGGAACTTAAGTAATCGTGAGATTAAATTGGAAGCATCACCTTTTAAGTTAGGTGGAATTTGTTTAGGTGGCGACAAAACTCGATTATGAATCTCCTGCATCGCAATTATGGGTGCATTGGTCTACTTTCGTATGATATGCCTACATCGTATTTATGAGTGTGTGGCAAACTTGACTATACAACCACCTACAATGCATTTATTAACCTCATAGCCGTCTCAAGAATAAAAACATATACATACATGATAAAACCATGTGAAGAGGCTGGTGAGTGAGCTGCGCCAACTTCTGGATTAAGTGCTGATATATTCGTGAGAGCAGTGATGTCGTTGATAACTATTAGGGTTTCATAAAAAATGGTGTCGCTCAGTTGGTTAACGGAGGAAACCTGTGTGTGGTGCTCATCAACAGCATGATCCTGTCACTCCCACGCGGCTGGAAGTGACGTTTGGACGGCTCGGGATTTCCAGTTGTGGCTCGGATGGATGCAAATCTCTCTCTGTATTAAATTGCATTCTGTTTGGCGGGAGGGGTATTTTGGGAATTTTGTGCGCGATTTGGTAATTCTGAAAGTATAGTGCGCGTTTTGGGCATTTCAAAACTTTAACAGCTATGTTTGGTAAATTGCCGTAAAAACAACCATAACATGAGACTAAAATTTTTTGAAAGCCTCGAAAAGGCCTTAAACGACATTTTTAGGCTCGCGACACAATCTGTTATGAGGAGTTTATTCCATGGTAACAAACATAGAACTCTAAACGAGCTTTTGAATGCAACCTGAAATGCCTCAAAACTCTTTTCGAATAAAAAATTATGACATCTAGAAGTTTCCTACATCATCAGTTGATTAATGTCAAATAGTAATCGACTGATTCAATCAGTTGAGTGTTACACTTGACTAACAACCCTCCTGTGCTCAACCTTGGACCCATCAGTCGACTGATACTATCAGTCAATTGTCTCAGTCGATTTGAAACTATTATTTGCCCAAGTTTAAGCACATCAACTGATTAATCTAAAATGTGAGGCAATTGGTGTGTACAATTAATCAAGTCTCACAATCAACTCACAAATATTTTATTCGAAATTTTACGTATATTAGTCGACTGCTCCTTATAGTAGTCAACTGATGATGATTAGTCGAGTGCTTCAATCAACTCAGAAATATTCTATGCGTCAATTTTTGACTAGTAATCGACTGATGTTTGTGTAACCTAATTTCTGTGGATCAAAAGCGACGATTTCAATAAAAAACGACGGTGGTTACGCCATTATTCTTCGCCAAAAAATATGAAAAACTTTAATCTGACGCAAAACCTAAGATTCATGACCCTTAAATTCGATGATTAGGCGTGTTTAAATGCATTAGATCAAGATCTAATGCAAAATACAAGCATTCGGATCAAGATCATCGAAAAATCACATTCTAATATTGTATGATCAACAATACCTAATATTGTACTCCGATATCAATTGATAGATCTATCAATCCATCAATGGATCACACATCACATCCACATATGATTCGAAAAAATAAAAACAAATCAAACAATCTAAATACATGATCTTGTTATCTAATTTACAACAATATGCAAAAATTGTAAAGAAAAACAAATGAAAATAGTAAATCTGTACTTGAATTCGAAGACATCATCATTGAAAAAAATCCGAAGTCGGAAGAAGCCAAAGAGTCGTAGATCTTGATATTTTACAGGTGCTAGAGAGACAACTCCGAATGCTCTGCCCGATAGTGAAAAAGAGATAGTCGTTCGATCTTCTCTCCTACGAGAATCGCACCCTATATATAGAGGAAGTTCAAATCCATTTATAATTCATCAATACTAATGGTACAAACTAAATAGTTTTACACATATAGATCCACTTTGTTAATCGACCTCCAATAATATAAATTCATGATCAAAATCATAATTAGATTATTTAATCGAATTCGAACGAATATAATATAATCGGATGTGCTACGACGATAATATATAAGTCCACCGCCACCCAATTCACTACAAAAAAAACAGGACTTTGGGATGAATTTAGCGACGAATTTTAACAAAAAATTCGTTGCAAAATATTTTTGCGACGAAATTTTCGTCAAAAATTTTTTTGTTGGGAAATAAGCGTCGCAAATTTTAGCGACAAAAATAGCGACGAAGTTTTTGCGATGAATTTTAGCGACGAAAATTAGGGACGAATTTTAAATTTCGTCGCAAATTTTGTTGCAAAAAGTTACCCAGATTTCCCAAATTCGTCGCAGAATTCGTTGCAAAATTTTGCGACGAATTTTAAATTCGCAAAAATTGCGACGAAAAAGAATTAAATCGATAAATTTTGCGACGAATTCTTTTCGTCGAAATTTTGCAACGAAATAAGGAAATCGTTAGTAATTTTCCGACGATAAAAATTAAAATAAATTCGCTAATAAATTCGTCCGGAATATTAAATGCAAATAATAATTTTTGCGACAAATTAATTTTTTCGTTGGTAATTTTCGCGACGAAATAAGGAATTCGTTTGTAAATTTGCGATGATTAGATTCGCTGAATTTCGTCATTTGAAATTTCCGACGAATCGTTTTCGTTTAAATTTGCGACGAAATATTTTCGTCGCAAATTTCGTTGCAAAATTAAATCATAAAATTCGTTGCAAAATTCGCCGCAGATTGGATTCGTTGCTAAATTGCCGAAATTTGCGATAAATTAATTCGCATAAATTTCGGAAAATTAGTTGCAAAATTTGTCGCAGATTAGATTCGTTGCTAAATTCGTCGCAAATTTTGCGACGAAATTTAAATTCGTCGCAAAAGTCGTCGCAAATTTCTCAAGATTTAGCAACGAATTTGTATATTTGTCGCTAAATTTGTCGCAAAATAAAAAATTTTTTGACAGATTTATTCCGTTTAGATATTCTATCGTATATACAAATTTTCACACACACACAAAACACAATCATTTATAATATCCAAATAAATACATTCAATACAAACAAAACACACACATTCAATACAACAAAATAATATTCAATAATATCAAAACATATTTCATATCCAAATAAATACAAAGCAACATCATAAGTTTAGAGCAATACAACATTCCAAATAAAAAGTTATATCCTACAACATTTCAAACATTAACATAGTTATGATATCAAAATAACAATGTCCACAAAAGATCTCAACACATGGGGAAAAAAGAATCTGTAGCAATCGCGACATTCTTCTACTGCATTAGAAAAGAAACAAACAACAAAAAGTATCATACATTAAAAAAAACTATATACTAACACGAAAATAAATATGCAAAGACTTACATGCAATGATGTGCATTTTCAGCCGCCATAAGGATTGACTTCATCGATCATTCCTGTTTAAAGCAAAATAAAAAGTATTAAGAAAAAATGTAAAAAATGAAGGATTAACAAACTAGATAAACTAAACAATTATAAAGGTACTAATTAAAAACATGCATACAATATCATCATCGTCGCCACCATCATCGTCTTGACTCGGAGGAATATGACTGGGACCAGAACTAAATTGCTGAAACTGACGCATAAGAAAGGCTTGTTGTCGTCGCATCTCTATCATTTCCTGATCCCTTTGTGAGTTTTGATGTTGTATTGCTAAAATTTGTTGATCTCTTTCATGTATTATGCCCTTTAAATTGCTAACCTCCTCACCAAGTTTTGTATCCGTGTCGCCATCACCGTGGAGTAGAAGAAATAGATCTACGAGGAGCATTATGCATTCTCGCTTCAGAGAACCCATACCTAGTATCCTTCCCCTTTGATCCTCCACTCGCCTCAAGCCATAAATCCATATTATTACTAACAGATGGCTCAGACTTCAAGATCACCGCTATCTCTCAAATTCTCCGCGAGATGAGGATAATCGATCATATCTCTCCTACACAAAATTAAAAATTAAATCAGAGCATTTACATAACTAACAAAATTAAAGTTATAAAGTAAGTTTAAAGATTATTTCAACCTTAACAATGAGCTCTATCTCCACTCCAAGTCTTATCTTTTTTTTGGAAAGTGCGAACGAAAGTATCTATAAATTCCGGCTCCTTTCCCAATTCCTTAGACTAAATATAAGAATGTTAGAAATAAAATAATAATCTGAAATAAATTTAAAAACTAATTGTAGAATTTAAAAATTACCAATCTACGTGAATGCTCCTCGATATTTATAGATGCGTATATTGCGCAGAGAAGTCTCCAGAATTACAGGCTTGATTTAACTTATTCTGTTGACTTCTTTTTTTGCTCTCATCCGATTGCCAATAATTGAAGATTTTACTCCAATTTTCTGACGTGACAGCAGGTTTTTTTCCAGATTTGGCATGACTCAATACATGCCGGATATGATCGCCACATTTTTTTTTAAAAATTCTTTTAACTTCCAAGTCTTGAGTAGGGTCCCAAATAAATTTCCGCTGGGATGGAAAAAAAACTATTGATTATATAATCACTTATTTAATATATAAAATGAATCAATTATACCTGAAACTCGCACCACCATAGTTCTTTTGTAGGTCCTGGCGTGCTTGAGTATGACAAAGAGTCTCCTCTCCAATAGTTATTCACGATTTTATTGATCTCGCGAATAACTGGTACAGAATTTTCAAACCTACAATAAAGTGGAAATAAATTTAATAAATATTTAAGATAGTTTATAAATTATAATATTTATAATACTTACGAATCTCCAATAGGAAATATATACTGTCGACTATCTATGTTCTCGCAGAGGAGTGTCCGCGTGTACAGTGAATCGTAATGGGAAGGTCGTCTAATGAGATGGGCACGACTGATCATGTGAAGGTCCAGGCAGATCAGGAGGGCATGTAGGTATAGTGCTGGCAGGCGGTGGATCAGTCTGGCCACTACTAGTACTCTGTCGTCTCTGTCCACCACGTCGAAACTATCAACCAAAAACAAAATTAGCATAAAGAAAATTAAACTTTTATGCTTAATGAAGAACATGGAAAACTTACAATATTCATAATGAAGATATGAGAGATCATGCGATAAGCTACGATGATTTCACCACTGATAATCTATAAGAACAAAATATACACAACATACAGAGACAAATGATATAAATTTAACAATGAGACATTATATAAACAAATAATTGAGCTAAGAAAATTTGTAAAATTTTAGTTTAAAACTAATAATAATATATAAAAAACTTACCCTAGGCCAAATTTCAAAGTCCTCATTATCATCTTCCTCATCCTCATCAAGATATCCTCATCCTCGGTCTCCTCCTCCTCTTCCTCCTCGTCCCCCTCCTCCTCCTCCTCCTCCTCATCATTATCATCAATTTGATTTGCATCCACGTTTATCACTACTCATTTGGGATCTCGTAACGTTGGAATAATATATTCTCGGTATGAAACATATTTGTAACTTTATCTTGTTGATATGCAATGTCTTACCAGCGCTCTTCAATTTTTTCCGTGCTTTTGTTTTATTAAAACACCCACCATTCATTCTTGTCACGCCAAACTAGGATATGGAGCATAGAAAACTTGAATGGCTTGTTGTGCCAAAATAAATGGTTCATATCTCTTATAAAATTTTTTATGATTAATTTCAACCAAATTATCTGTGGATGCACCTTCATCCTCCGACGGGTCAAACCAATACACATAAATAAGATAACTCGCATTTACGGACCAGATAATCAATCTCTATAATTTCATCCAACAAACCATAAAATTCATTGCACCTCCATAATTAAGATCTGAACACATACTCCACTATTCATTGTACTCTTTCCATTTCCATGTTCTTGAGTGTGGAAATTATAGCCGCTATGAAATACCGCCAAGTGCGTACCATTGCTTTTGGACCCCATGATAGATGGATTAGCAAATCTTGCTGAACGTGAGTTTGATTAGCATAAACCTATACTCAAATGAAAATGATATTTATTTAAAAGTTAAGATATGTGTCAAAAAAAATGAGCTAATTATAACTGCTTACATATGATTTGAACCATGGTGCAAATTCCTGTTCGCAGAAGTTATCAAAGTCACGGGTCGGGATTTCAGAATATAAGTTTTGGAAAATCCTATAATAAAAAATTGTATTAAAACATAAACAAATAAACACTTGACGAAGATAATAGGAAATATATACTAACTCGAAATATGGCGATACTTCTGGATAATTAAGTAAAACATATGTCTGGGCTGCGCGTCATTCTTGATCAGTTAAGTATCATTGCTTACACGGTCCACTTGGTCGACCAAGATAATTAAAAATTGAGAATGAATTCAAATTTGGATCGACAGGACCTTCATCATTCCTTCCGGATTTCCGTCTTTTGGTCTGAACGTGAGGCTCAAAATAATATGATGCAAAAGTTGTTACTTCCTCCACAATATATGCATTCACAATAGAGGCTTCAACATGTGCTTTATTTTTCACTTTTTTCTTCAAATGATATAAGAATCTGATTGTAATATAACAAATTGTATTAGAAATGAATATATAAAAAAATTATACTTTTTTATGCAATATTAACGAAGTATAGAATATGAGAATTATACCTTTCAAAAGGATACATCCATCGATAATGAACTGGTCCTCCAACTTTGGCCTCATATGGCAAGTGAACCAAAAGATGTTCCATCAATCAAAAATGTCATGGAAAAATCCTTTCTAAATTGCACAAAATGATTGGAATGTCTCTCTAACTTCTCCATGTGTGAATTTCCCAAGCGCTGAGCATATATCATGAAGAAAAATACTTAACTCAGTAATGGCACCCTGCATATAATTCGGTAAGAGTTCTTTAAAGGCAATAGGAATTAGTCTTTCCATGAATATATGACAATCATGGCTTTTCAAACCAATCAATTTGCATTCCTTCATATCGACACATCTCCCAAGATTAGAAACATACCCATCAGGAAATCTCAATGACTTCAACCATTCACAAAGAACACGTCTCTGTTCCTTATTCAATGTATAAACTGCCTTGGGTTTTGGTCCCTACTATTTTCATCAACATCAAGGGTGGGTTTACAAATGAGTCGCATATCTTTTCTTGCATTCAGATTATCTTTTGTTTTTACGGTGATATCCATCACCTGTATTTATCGATTATCAAAAACATTCTTCTCAATATGCATAACATCGAGATTATGATGAATCAAATTACTAAACCAATACGGTAACTCCCAAAATATACTTCGCTTTGGTCCATTTATGGTTGCTTCCATATTCATAAGTTGTACCATGTGGCTCTTCAATAATGGATGGAAGGTGAAGAACTACGTCAAATATCTTCACTGTCAATCTCGATGGTGGAGGTGTTCTTTCAATTCGATTCCTAGTGAATTCATCTTTATTCCTTCCAAATTATGATTTAGTGGTAAAAATTGTCGATGACAATCAAAATAACTCCCTTCTTACCATGCTTCAATCTAATCGACTTTGATCTCTCATACATATTGGGCATCCTAAGATGCTGCGATTCCACCCCCGATAGCATACCATAAGCCGGAAAGTCATTTATGGTCCAAAGAAGAGCTGCCTTCATTACAAACATCTGATTAGTATGAACGTCGTATGTAGGAAAACCTTCATCCCATAGTTGTTTTAGCTCTGCAATCAATGGTTGCATATAAACATCTATTAACTTCTTCAATTTTTCGGGCTGTGCACAACCAATGTTAAAAACATATATGGTGTTTTCATGCACATCCCAGGCGGAAGATTATACGGAGTTAATATAACTGGCCAACAAGAATAGTGTCTTCCTGATTTACCAAATGGAGCAAATCCGTCAGCACAGAGACCTAACCTAATATTTCGAGTCTCCTTCGCAAAATCAGGATATGTTCTATCAAAATTTTTCCACGCCTCTGCATCTGATGGATGACACATTAGTCCCTCTTCTGTTCGATGATTTGCATGCCAAGTCATGTGTTCAGCAGTTGTCTTTGATGCATAAAGCCTTTGTAACCTAGGAGTTAAGGGCAAATAAAACAACTGACTATATGATTTACGTCGTTGCTGCCTCCTACTAGTGCTCTTGTACCTATCTTGATTACAGAATTTACAAACATCCACATCTGCATCATCTCCCCAATATAACATACAACCATCTCTGCACACATCAATTCTTTCCACTGGGAGACCTAATTCTTTCATCAGTTTTTTCATACTGTACAAATCATTGGGCAGTATATTATCACGCGGCAATGCCTCTTCAAAAGCTTGAACAAAATTATTAAAACACTCTTCAGACACATTGTGCTCTGCCTTGACATTCAACATTCTTGCGGTGAACGATAGTTTAGTGTGATTCTCACAACCAGCCCATAAAGGTGCATCTGCAGCACTCAACAACTCCTGAAATTTGAGATATGCTTCATTATTCATATTTTGACCGATATCTGTTACGTGCACCTCTTCCAAGGGTGATGCATTAGTAAACATTTGCTCAACTCTGAGGACAACTTGAAGTTGCACCTTGTGATTGGGAATCAAATTCGCCCGCTACATCATATATCATCCTCTGATATGGATTTAATTGATTATAATCACTTTGATCCCTAGAGACTTGTGTGTTGTGTCTATCATAAACTTCATCAGATATAAATGGTTCACCATGACATGTCCAGTTATAGTAATTTGCAACGAATCCAAATCTACAAAGATGCTCTGAAACTTTGCTAGACGGTAAAAATCTACCATTGTGACACTTTCGTGACGGACACCTTATCCGATTACCATCCATAAACTCAACATTACTAGTCGTGAAATTTAAAAACTCTTGCAACCCACTCATAAATTCATCACCAAACCCCGACGCTCGTAAATTCCTATTATACATCCAACTCCTTTCACGCTGCATTTTGTCTGTTTTCAATCAATTATATTAATATCAACTCCTAGAAATTACAATAATACGCATATACAGTTAGTTCACATATGAATTCACTATGTTTAACAATCTTTAAACATAACCGACGAAAGACAACAGTTGTAATGGGTTGCAGATTCTGATGGTGTATGTGAAGTTATCAAAGTTGCTTAAATACTAATCATGCTTAGGGATGATTGTTTTAGATTGATCCATATAATGTACTATTGATATTTGAAGTGAAAGGAGACAGACCTCCTATTCAATATCCATTTCAGTTTTACCTAATATGTGAAAAGTTGTTCCTTGTTTGCAATATATTGATCTTGAACATTCTTCTTGTCAAAGAATCTTAGCAACCCAATCAAAAAATGTATTTAAGTCTAACTAATAGTCAAATTAGGTGTCGAGTTGACTAATGGGGTAGTGTCTAACTTTGACGATTGAATATCAAAAAAGCGATCATGATACATATTACATCTAGGTGAAGGTCATGGGTGAATTTAGATGAATATCCTGACTCAGGCTCTTACCTTACACCAACTTGTTGATTATATTAGCAGCATATTCCTTAAATTGTTCTTCCACTTCAGTTCAAAAGGTCTTAAGCTAGTCTTTCACTAACATCCACCATTTACCTTTTTGACAGTGCAGATTTTCATCGTGGACAATGTGAAGGCTTAATAAGTAAATTAAGCAAAAAATGATGGTGATGAAACAAGTAAAAAAATTAAGCAATCTAAGATGATGAAACTAATGATTTAGAAAAAATGGTATAGAAATTATTTACCGGCAGGGCAGCAGGAGGCGGGAGGCAGGAGGGCGCCGGCTGGCCGGGCAAGGAGGCGGCCGAAGACGGCTCACGGCACTGGGGCACGCGACGGCGGGCGGCTAGGCCGACGGCTGGCGGCGCGGCCGTCGCCACGCTACCGGGGCATGCGGCCGACGAGGGGCGCCGGCGCTCGGCGGCGGCGCCGATCGGGTGCGGCGCGGCATCGGCCGACGATGGTCGCCGCGCCGGTGGGCGGCTCGCGGAAAGTGGCTTGGCGCCGCGGCCGGAGGGTGTATGGGTCGGGTCGCGGCGGCACCGCTGGGAAGGGAAGATCGGCGCGGCGTGAGGGGAAAGAAAAGCTCGATCGGGCGCGATGCCGGAAGGAAAAGACTAGGCATCGGTAAAATGAAATAAAATTTGCAACGAATCTTTGGATTCGTTGCAAATTTGCAACGAATCCAAAGATTCGTTGCAAACTTTTTATAAAAAAAAAATCCAACTTTTTAAAACATTAATATTTTTAATTTAGCAACGAATCCGGGATTCGTTGCAAATTTTTGCAACGAATCCGGGATTCGTTGCAAATTTTTGCAACGAATACGGGATTCGTTGCAAATTTTTGCAACGAATCCGGGATTCGTTGCAAATTTTTGCAACGAATACGGGATTCGTTGCAAATTTGCAACGAATCCCAGATTCGTTGCAATTTTAAAAAAAAAATTAAACTTTTTAAAACGTTAATTTAATTTTTAATATTAAATTTGCGAATCTAGGATTCGTTGCAAGTTTTTATAAAAAAATAAACTTTTTAAAACGCGTTAATATTTTTATTTAGCAAACGAATCCACGACGAGCGTCGGCGTCGCGGGCGTCGGTCGGGTGCGACGGCGGCGGCGACGTCGGTCGACCTAGCTAGCGGCGCTTGCCGGCCTCGGATTCGTTGGAAATTAAAAAAATTGCAACGAATCCAAGATTCGTTGGAAATTAAAAAAAAAAATTAACCTTTTTAAATTTCCAGCGATCTTGATTCGTTGGAAAAGTTTCCAACGAATCCTTGATTCGTTGGAAAAATTTCCAACGAATTCAGGATTCGTTGGAAAGTTTCCAACGAATCAAGGATTCGTTGGAAATTTTTCCAACGAATCAAGGATTCGTTGGAAATTTTTCCAACAAATCACAATATTCGTTGCAAAATTAATATTACAATTTTAAAAAGTTTATTTTTTTTTAAATTTGCAACGAATCCGGGATTCGTTGCAAATTTAAAAATAAAATAAATTTTTTTTTTTTAAAACGTTAAACTTGCAACGAATCTTTTTTTCGTTGCAAAAATTTGCAACGAATCCAAGATTCGTTGCAAATTTTTGCAACGAAAAAAAGAGTCGTTGCAAATTTTGCAACGAATAAATTTTCGTCGCTAATTTACAACGAAGCAGAAAATTCGTCGCTAAATTGGTTACAAATTTCCAACGAAAATAATTCGTTGCTAAAATTCGTCGCTAAAAAATAATTTTTTTGTAGTGATTGCACTGATTTGTTCCTGATTACCATCTGTTTTCTTCCCCTTAAGCTTTGACATGCAATAATCTGCAGCGAACACAAAATACAAAATGAATGTAAGAAAGAGATGAAATACTATTTTATAAGCAAGCAGCAGAATTCAAAGTCATTATTATTACTATTATTATTATTCTAAATAGTACATACAATTTTTATCATAATTTTTTCGTGTCACAACATCTAAAGTTGTCCGATCGACCTTTGCGAAGAACTACTGTTTTTTGTTTCACCGAGCTTAATTACATAGGCAAACATCCCTCCTCTCCGTTGCAGTGCCTCTCCTCCAAGCTTTCGTCCATCATTTCATGGCACAGGCTAGTGGAGCTTGGAAACATTTCGCATGCAGTACTGCTACTACACCTCCTGCACGGTTGTCTAATCAATGTAGCGTCCCGGCTACTGATCTTTACTTTGCTATGGTACTGGTGTATGTCTCACAGATATCTAAGTCTCCCATCCACTCAAGGACGGAGCCACGTACAGAATTATTCGAGCTTTAGCTTGGAATTTTTTTTTTTTTTCCATTTAATCTGAGTTCAACTCGAGGTATTTTTTTTCTTTCGGTAATTAGCTCCGCCATTGCATCCACTTCTATGAAAATTTGCAACTACTTCAATTGAATGAGATTGTTCCACCACAGAGTCTCTTTCACTGGCTGAGAAAGAGTCAAAAGTTATCTTATAAAGCATTTTTGGAATATAACCGGGCTTCATCTGTGGCATTATACTACGTACCCTAGCGTGGTCCTACCATGGAATTCTGCGTTAGCTAGTTTAGCTATCCCAAAAGAATTTTCTATCAATCCTTCTGCACTAACAATGAGCATGTGGGTTTATCATCATCGTCCTATTAAAGAGCCGAAGAGCTTTGTGCTACGCGTTGCTAAACGTATTGAGTTCTGAAGAAATCAGCGTCCACAGAAAAACAATTATTAAACCTCTAAAATTACTCGCAGCTACTGCCTTGGCAGTCGGATTGGAAATCCTCGGGCAGTGGGAAGCGTTTGACTCGTAAGAAATCGGGACAGCGCATTGGTGCTGTGTGTTCGTCCGGTACAAGACGTTGACTTCCAAATGCAGCAAAAGAACATGGAAAAAAGGATCGGTTAGTTCTTCGGTAGTAGATTTTGAGGATCTGTTCTCAAAATCTGAGTGCAGAGGTGGGAGAAGACATCTTTTCTGTCACTTCCTTGCAGCTCTCTCAATGTGACTGCACCAGAGGTCTCGATTAGGCATGATTTTCCCAAAAAGGAAATAAAATCCTTTTACTGCTCAGTTTTCCATTTGGCAAGGACGATCTCAAATTTTTTTTAGAGCTTTAGATTTTATTAAATTAGAACATAACATCCATACTTGATAAATTTTGTTTTTGTTTGAATTCAAATCCAATTTTACAGAAATCAGTTATATAATAGTTTTTGTCCGTCAGAAAATTAATTACAAGAACAGTTTCATGAACCAGAAATGGACTGGACTTGGATATGATGGAGACTGATATGAAATAAATTGTATAAAATATTAAAGATGCCAACTGCATAAAGTTTCCTGCGCTCTGTAGGGTAAAGGATTTTCAGATGATTTAGTTGGTTATTTTTTTTATAAACTAAAATAATTTCTTTTTTTTTTAAATAAATATTTATCGTATTATCTATTTTATTTATTTTTTAAAATTCTTTATCTTTATCTTTAATTTATGAAAATAAAATGTTCTTAATAGTCACTTTGTTTTTTCATCATATCCTATGAATTTTGATATTTTTAGCTTAACTTTTTTTTTTTTTTTTCCAAATGGCTCCTTAAAGTTCCAAATGCCTCTATTGAGATTGCTAATTTCATACTATTTTTTCGAACATGTTTTGTTTGTTTTTATCATTGTTATTTTAAGACCACTAATGTATTAAGTGGAACCCTAACATGATAGTTAGGCTGTCATTTTTATCTAGATAAATATGATAGTAGCTGAGAGGCTAATAAGAATTAAAATTTTTGAAGAGATTTTGAAATTCTAGGAAGATTTTCAAAAATTGAAAGACAATGGTGTTATTTTAGAGAGCATAAGATAATTTTATAAAGTTTGGAGAGTAGATTATAATTCATGAAAACTGGCAAAGTGAAATGAAAAAGTTATAGAGTGTTTGACTCGTAGAAAATTTGTTATCTTTCATTTTTATTTTTTCTTTTCTAGAAAATAAAAAATGATTTTTTATATATTTTTTAATTTTTCAAAAAATACTTTTTTATTTTCTGAAAAATAAAAATAAAAATAGAAAATAATTTTTTTAATGTTTTTTAATTTTTCAGAAAATGATTCTGTATTTCTTAGAAACTGAAAATAGAAAATACCAATCAAACATTTTTTTAGTTTTCTCAAAAATAAAAAATCAACCGCAAACGGGTAATCAGAATTCTCAATAATATTGTTGTTAACCACCAAATCTATTCACACCACTGAAGATAATTCTCTCGCTTAGAACCACAAGGCTTGAGAGAACTGTGTCCTCAGCCTCGAAAGTTGCATTTGGAACCTGTCAGGACTTGGACCAGCCTCTCAGATTGCACACCAACTCGTGGCATTCATCACCTCAAAACTTCCCCTGCATTTTTAAAATTAAAGCCTGGGAAGCACTCCCCTCCTCGGTTCAGTCCCCACTGGTTTTGCGACTTGATCTAACTCTGCTCCCTCGTATTCCCATCCAGTGGAGAAATAGTTTTTTGTTGCAAGCAAACCCCACTGCTTTAACCTAACAAAGGCCCCATCTTGGCTGTACACCTAAGAATTCTGCCTGCTTCAGGAGCAGCAGGAGAAGTCAGGAGGAGATGGAAGGGCATAGGCAAGATCGTGTGGCTCCTACTTGTGCTTCTTATGGAACAAAATTTGATTTTTGAGGAAAAAAGAGACGGTTGAGTGTGGGGGGCCATGGAAAGGGGAAAGACCGTCGCAAGTGATGACGAGGGCAGCAGCGGAGGTGGAAAAGAGGAGTTTTTAGGGGTAACGTTGAGGAGAGGGGTCGCAGTGGGGAAAAAGGGTGGCCTTTGCACTCCGGTACCCACCTGGATGTTGGGAGCGCCCGTCTCTTCCGAGAGCGAACCGAGCGAGCCCAAGAGGAATTCGGTGTCGGCGCGGAAGCTGGGAGCGAACCTATGGGAGAACCAGGACTTGGTGCCCTACGCAGCGATGAGCCGGAGAGGCGACAAGGTCCGACGACAAAGGGAAGGGAAGGCGATTGATGATGGTCTTGACAACCAGGTAAGTCTGGTGATTCATATTGTCGTTTAATTGTTCGACTTAATGCCTCTTCTCTTTTTTTTCTCTCTTTTTCTTCTTCTTCTTTTGTTGTTTTTTGCCGAGATTATTGATTATGAACTGATTTTATGCACATTTCTATGACTACGAATGAAATCTTGCCAACTAAAAAAGGAGAAATACATAGGATTTTCTCCTCTAATTCATTTTCCTTTGGGGATGTTCCGTCCTGCGAGGGATTACGATTTCAGCATGAAAAATAGAAGAGGCGGTGAACCTTGTGAATAACTTGGTGGTCAAATTTTGATTAACATTTGATGTTATTTAGAGGATATGAGCTCTGTATATATCATAAGAGCGAGGATTCTTTTTTCCTGTGAACATATAAGAAGATCATCTATTAAATCATATGAAATAAGAAAACAGTTAGCACCTTGATTTTTTCCTCCACCCAAATAACGTGCTAGAACTCCAGCTGTTTCAACCACATAATGATTACCATATCCTTTTATTATTAACTTCAGTACATTTTTGTGCAGTTTGTAGATTATTACTATGGGGTGAGCTTTGTATTCACGTCTCAGGCTCTTTGCTAGTAAAGTATTCGTTGGAAACATGATTAATCTGATTCTGATCCTATTATGACTCATTGCAAAGTTATAAACTTATTCCTCTTATCCTTGTTCACTTCAACTTAGCAGGGTGAGTAACACTATCTTTTAAGATGGAGAAGGCAAATATTCATTTATTAACTTATTTTCAGGTTATCTTTCTTCAATGTTCTTCTTAGGTTATCTGATATTAGGGTTTTACTTCTTATAACTGATGCATCAAGAGACTATACTTTTTCTAGATAAAAACAAAAAATTTAGAGTATCTCATGAGCTCCCACCGGATGACGTGGCTAAGGAGAAAGCTTCCTTCCACATGCGGACCCAGGAGCGCTCCTTTCTTTTCCTTTTTTTTTTACAAAATAATTTATTTATTTTTGTTTGTTTGTTATAAAAAAATTTTAATTAATCAAAAAAATTGTGGACGGTAAAAAAAAATTGCATGGTTCAACAAATTGAGCCGTTGTTCAACGAATAATTTTTATTTTTTAAAAATAAAATTTACTTATAAATACTTCTTCACTCTTCATTTTTCTCATTCATTCTACAATTTCCTTCTTCTTCGTTCTTGAAATTCTCTTCTTCTTTCTTAAGATGGATGACAATTTCAGTTCTTCTTTTACAAATCTTTTGAATTCTCCAAATGTCGAAGAAAAATACCTCTTCTCAAAATACTCGTATTCATTCAAATGTCCAATATTCTCAATTTTCCTCTCATTCACAATACCCTCCTAATATTTCATATGTTCCACCGTATTCTTCAAATTTCCAAAGTTTTCAAAATTTTCGATGAATCTGAGTAATGTCGTGCCACTTTCATTTTTATATGTATCCACCTCAAAATTGGTCGGCCATGAGTAATCAATTTGGAATGCAAGCTCCGCCATATGCATTTTCTCCTCCTCAACAATCAGTGATGCCTTCAAATGAATCAAGACGGGCTAGTGTTGATGCGACTGTCAGCGACAAAGAACCCGTAACACCATCGTATATTCCAGGAAATCAGTGGCCACCACACTTATCACAGATAGATCCAGAATACAAATCAGAAATAGATGACTCAAAGCGAGCAATTTGGTCTCCTGATGAAGACATGGTGCTTGCGAAGTCATGAGCTACTATCAGCACCGACGCAGTTATTGGTAATGATCAAAAAGATCAAATTTTTTGGAAACGTATCGCTGATTACTACAACAATCATTGGCTCGTTGGAACTACGTCGAGAATTTGGAAGCGGTTAAAGTCATATTATTATAAGTTCGGGCCAATGGTAAATGAATTTTCTGCCTACTATAATAATTTTTATTCTCATCGTCAAAGCGGTTGGAGTGACGAGAATGTTAGTGATATATGAGAGATGTCCTAAGGCAATCAAATCGCCTTATGTTTGAACCATTTATATGATAAATGAAGATTCACTATTTGAGTATACATGTTTTCATGTATTTGATTAGATCTTAAACTCATTTACTGAATGTCCACGATACGATTCACAGCATGAGAGAATTTGTGATTGGATCACAACTAGTGAGTATCTCTACATGTGTAATTGTGATGTATCGAAATTATCCCCAGTTGATGAATTGATGGATTTGGACACCATTGATTCTGTCGAGACTAGTACGAGGTATACTCCTTGGTGTATCCAAGCAGCTGATTCTCACTGGCTGGAGACATTGTGATGTTCGGAGTTAATCGTGGATGCTAGTTATGGTAACTAGTTCATTGGAGTGATCAGCCATAAGACTTCATATGGTTCTCTGCATATATAGATATGTCAATGAAGTTCTTACTGTAGCTTAAGTGCGATGTTCCTTTGACTTGCGGTATTCAAGTCATCTTGATCATGAAGACTTATGCTGACATCTTAAGCAAACATCTCGAGGAGATGTGGACGCGAGGATGATTGGGTATAAGTCGAAGTGATCGAAGGTGTTTGAATAGCCTATAAAGGATTCACCACTCCTTGCGAGGAGATGTATACCCATGGCCTCTCGTCGGATTGTTACTAAAGTCTTTGGCCAAAGCATTACATGTTTAGAGTAAGGTACTCTTCGATACGCACGAGAACTAGAATCCGTAGGGACGAGAAAATGATACGAAATTTAGGTGTAACGTAGTGTAGTGGATGACACTATGACTATCGCCCGACCAAGTTGGTATAAAATGCGTGAAGGGAATGAGACACGATTCATTCGAGCCGAAGGGTTTGAAATCGCTCGGATCATTGTTGATCTTTTCGGTTAATCGGGATCATGATGTACTACTAGGTGCCACTCATGATCGTTACTATAATTAATGGTTAATTATAGACGGCCAACATAAACCGAGAACCTATTTGGTCACACGCACAACGAGCGTAATCCGAAGGATTTAAAACGAGCTTGAGAATGAGATTCTCAGACCGAGAGAAACTAGGTTTGGTTGGACCAAACATGGAGCGAGCATGAAATCGTTTCGGTCGCAATGGAAGCGTGGATGGGCCGTGTCTTATGAAGACATGATGGATAAACCAAATTGGTTTGGTTCTAATCCAATGGAGGAGAATAAACCAAAGGGTTTGGTTTGTTTTAAACGAATGAACCAAAGTTGGTTCGGTTCGTTTTAACTTAAAATAAACCATCATGGTTTGGTTTATTTTAACTTAAATTAATGGAGCGGGTTAACGGGCTTTTGGTTATGATCCGATAACCATTAAGAGAATTTGTTCTCTATAAAATAGGGCTTAAGGGTTTTGTTAAACCCTAATCAAAGTCCAAGCAACCCTAATAGTTGCCGCCCCCTCCTCTCCTTGGTGAAGTCGGCCTCAACAGCCCCCCCTGCCGCCGCCCACCACCTAGCTCCCTTGCCGGCGTCCAGAAGGAGCTGTCCTTCCCTCTTGCCGGCATCGAGCTGCTGCCGGAGAAGCTCCGGTGATCTCCTTTGGGTTCGGCAATAAGGTGAGCTTCAACCTTCCCTTTTGGCCGGCCCTTATTCCTCCATCAAAGCTGTCCAGTTTTCTGGACAGCTTGTTTCCTTTTCGTCGGAGCGTCGTTTGGACGACGTTTGGAGCTTCGACAGCGGTAGCCTTGCCGGAGATTCGATCTCCGGTAATCCTCATAGGTGGAGGACGAAGGATTCGTCAAACGGTTGACGAATACCTCTCCGGAGAAGCGAGTTTTTGAGGACTCGTTTTGGATCCGAATTTTGATTCGGATCGTGATCTTCTCTCGATCACATAGTCTTCAACACGAGGCTAGTAACCCGTACGAAGACGAGACTCGTGACTTTGTGAAGTCATCCCGAAGATACTCGGCGTGGATACGGATAGAGACGATTCTAGCGAGAATCATTCCGGTTGATGTCTTTCCCGCTACACGTGATACGTCAGGTATACGTAGTGTAAATTTCCTTTTATTGCAAAATTTAAATTTACAGTTATGTCTACACATGTTGTACTATGCATGCATGTGATGTGTGTGTTGTAATAAATTAGATTTATTATTTTATTCCTTCCGCTGTGCGCATGTTTACGAAACATGTTCGAACACACACTCGCCGCGGTGTCGGAAACCCAACAGAGAATGTGTTGGAGAATCCACTCACTATGTGGAAAACCAATAATAGTAATAGGGATTTCAAGTATATGCATGTATGGAAGGTTCTCAGAGAGTATGAGAAATATGCTCCACAATCAGTTAGTCACCACTCCAGCAAAAAGGCAAGGACATCTGAATCAGGAGGGCACACTTCCAGCTCAAATCCAAATATGATTATTGATGTGAATGATCATGAAGTTCGCATTCATCCAATGGGACAAAAGGCGGCGAAGAGGAAGGGCAAATCCAAAGTCAGAGGAAGCGACGACATAGAACAAAATATCAACATAAATTGGCAAGAAATTAAAGAATATCAAATGCAAAAAATGGCTTTGCGACAAGCGGAAATCCTTCAAAAAGATTATGAAATTATTATGAAGGATACTAGTAAGATGACACCAGAGCAACTTTATATACATGAGAAAATAGTTGAAAAAATTAAAAAGAGACATGATCTAATATAATTCATGTATTGTATAATTTTTATTTTTTATTTAATGTACTGCAGTATTTATGTAATTTATTTTTAAATTATTAATGTCATTTGAAGTTAGTAAAAATATAAATTAATCGTTAAAAATTAGTCACAGTAAAATAATTGTTGTAAATTAATTATTACATTATATATATATGTGTGTGAAATATAAATAAAAGGTGGGATCTATACAGGAGTTTTAGAGAGAGGTTTTTTTATAGTGGAGGGATGGATGAGGTTTTTTACTTTTGATGTGTGGCTCTGTAGGGACCATAAAGGAGCTCTCAAAGGGTTCCTACCATTGGAGATGCCCTTAGGTTTAGGTGGTGTTACTCTAGGCTTATTTTCCCAATACACTTTAATGAGGATTACATCAATTTTTACGTGTTTCGAAGATGTGGGCTTATTGTATTTTACTCTTCTCTGGCTTCTCAAATTAGGCATTTGAAAAAGGGGTGTTCTGATGTTTCTATCCATATCCAGGCATAGGATGCAAGTTTCACCTTGTTGGTCTTTAGGTTCCACTTTATTCTGTCCTCTCTATTTCTCCTGTAACCAACTTAGTTAGCTTCTCATCAGATATAATTTGTCTTGTCATTGGCTTTCTTCTAGCCATTTAGTTCGAAAAGTCAATTTTGTTGTGACTGCTTCTCATCTGACATATATTTTACTTCAATTTCAAGTTCCTAGTAGAAAAGCATGCTAATTTGGTTTGCCAAATAATGCACCATTGGCAAATATTATCACTGCAGCACTAAATCTTAGACATGAATTGTTGAGATTGACATGAATTAACTTGTTAGTTACCGTTTGCCTTCTTAGAAACTTATTGAGATGTTGTAGTTACTGTCCATGAACTTATTTTGTTTTTTATTACAGCCTGGAAATGCAAGTAGTTTGAGGAGGCATGTTGCAGCTTCGTTTGTGAAAAATTGCAAGTTAAATGAGAGAAAAACCCGAGCTGTGGAACCTGCATCTGCTGCAAGTTATAGTAGTTCCATGGAGGTAAGCATGCTTTTAACATTTAATTGGGTTCTTTGGGAGGTGGTTGAAATTTTACCCTTATTCAATACAATGTATGACGAAGAGCATTATGCTATTATGTCACTTATGTCTCTGAATTCTTGGCATGCTGCATTTATCCTATGAAACTTCTGTGCATTTTAAAATAGAACTGCAAAGAACACCTGTGAGCTGTGTAGCCTTTCTGTAGCAAGATACATTTTATCTGGTATCTAAGGTATTAAGCTGCAATGCAGATATTGGTGCAAATGAAGTATAGGTGCCGAATCTCATGTTTTTTGTTTAACTATAAATTTGCATTACTTGTATTGGGAAGAAATAAGATAGGAACTAGAAGGTAAATGTCTCAAAGATTGTATCTGTTAATATCTGTCCTTTTGCAGATTGCTGCGATTAGTCAAGCTACCCAATGCAGTCTTCTAGATCTCAAGGAAAAAAATGGCGAGGCAGGATATGGTCTCAGAACTTCAACAGAATTGTTGAAACTACTAAATCGAGTTTGGAGCCTGGAAGAACAGCATGATTCCAATGTATCATTGGTGAAAGCATTGAAGGTGGAGCTAGAGCATGCACAAGCACACATTCAAGAGCTGATGCAAGAGCATCATCTATATCGTTGTGAAATGGATGATCTAATGAAGCAAGTTGCCGAAGACACACTGATTAGGAAGAACAAAGAGCAGCAGAAAGTGAAAGAAGCAGTACAGTCAGTTAGAGATGAGCTTGAAGATGAGAGACATCTTAGAAGACGCTCTGAAAGTCTTCACCGAAAATTAGGAAAGGAGTTGTCCGAAGTGAATGCTGTGTACATGAACGCTTTGAAAGATTTGGATAGGGAGAGAAAGACATATGGCCTTTTGGAGGACCTGTGTGATGAATTTGCAAAGGGCATTGCAGATTATGAGCAGGAAGTCAGGGAGTTGAGCCAAACAACCCCTAGAGATTGCTGCCATAAAGTAGATAGATTGGTACTTCATATTTCAGAAGCATGGCTCGATGAACGAGTTCAGATGAATATTGCTGAAGCTCAAGGAGATTTGGCTGAAAAAACAACAGTTGCAGACAGGTTAAGAAATGAAATTGAATCATTTCTTCAAACTCAAAAAGCTAGTGCCTTGTGCAGTAATAATGCTTACGATGATAAGAAACACTGTAACTTACGGCGTCAATCTCTTGAGTCTGTCCACTTAAATGGGGCTACCAGTGCACCTCATGATGCTGATGATGAAGATGAATCTGTGGCAAGTGATGCACTCTGCTGTGAGCTCAATGTGAGTACTCGTAACCATGGAAGCCATGACCAGCTAAAACACATTAACCAGAATGTAGAAAAGCTGGAATCTCGAGGAATGGCTACTTCACTGGGAGAAAAGATAGGCCCTTCAAACTACAAGGAAAATTTTTCAGATTTGCACATTCAATATAACCAAATAATCGACAAAGAAAAGCTATCTGTAAACAGAATTCAGCTTTTGAACAGAGTGCAGGAAGTACACTTTCCAACAAATGATGAACAAGCAAAAAATGAAGTTGATCCTACTGAAACAAGTAGATCACTTAAATCTGATTATTATCATTATCAGGAACACAAACAGGATACAAAGCAAAATTTGTCTCACACGAATGGTTCAAAGAATCAGACTGATAATTCAGTGAAAAATCTTGCAGCAGTATCTGGATGTGGTTCAGTGGATCATGGCACATGCCATGAAGATTCTCACTTGTTAGGGAAGTCCCGTTTTGCTTCAGTTGAGGATTCTGATTTTGGAAATGTCCACCAGACAAATAGCCCAGTTCAGCGATGGAAGTACCAGCAAACGCCCTATCTAGCTGAGTCTTCCTCCAGACTGTCACGCGGTGTAAAAGAAAGCACCTTGAAGGCAAAACTACTGGAAGCAAGATTAGAGGGAAAAAACAGTCGTTTGAAGACCATAAAACGTGCATCAACAGTTCGAATAAAACACCGGGGATGAAGTCATGTCAGTCATTGACAAAAGACTTTACATCGCAGAAATTATGTTACTCCCGTGGTGAATTGTGAACGTCTTCTGGTTCATTGTTCTGATTGTTCTTATTGATAATGGTGCTATATAGCATTTGATGGCATTTACAGCTATAATGAAGGACTTGTTTTTAGTTTTATGTATTAATTTCTGATCTTATCAAATATGTAGAAGCATTAACAGTTGAAATGCTGAGGTAGATTTGAGGTAGTTGGAGTCTCATTGGAATATGATATGCATAATTGAAATTTGGATGACTTTGGCTTTAGTTCTTGGGGGAAATTAATATTTTGATCAACTAAATTGTTAAATCTATCAGGCATAATTTCCTTTGTTGCCTTTTTGTTTAGCATGTAGATTCAATCAATGAGAGGCCCTAAGATGCAATTAAAATTTCATCTATACTTCGATCGTAGATAAGATATGATGCAGCATCTTTCAATCGTTGCGTAGCAAAATATAAAGTAAAAGAAACTAGAAAAAAATTTTACACCTAAAGTATGATAAGGGCTACAGTATGTAGACTTGTGTTCTTACTGTGGCCTGTGCTATGCTCACTATCTGTAAAAGTTGGAAATCTGTCCAACTAACAGTCCTTTGTTATCCGTCTCAGGATACTGGTCAGAGGGAGGTAAATCACGGGGGGAACAAAGTCCTTTGACACGGTGGCAAGACAGGGAGGGATCCATATGAAACCAGAGGAGATTTTAGATCCTTCATCCGGAATCGAACCCTGTCCATTCTGCAAGCAATCCCCTGTCTTACCATCGCGCCATCCCCATGAGAATTGCTATGCTCACTATCAAGTTTGCCAAACAATGTCTAAGATACTCAATGCATTGGTTATCTCAATTTAAGCAAATATTGTCAGTATAATAGGGCAAATGGCGATGTTGTTTGATGAGTGTCCAAGTCCAACCTGAGGAAATGGAGAAGATGATCAATAACTTACAGATGCTCGATTATCCATTTTAATAGACACCTTACACTTTATATATCTAAAAATATATTGACGCATAAAACAATACTATTTAACTTATCCTTTTATCTACAATTTCTTATGGAATTAGGTTTTTTTTTACTATTTGAACTCATCCCATATGTTAACCTTGTTCATATCAAACTCGTTTAAATTCATATGATTTTTCACTATTTTCTTTATTAAATATAATTAATTGTAAACAAACTTAATTAAACCAATTTGACCATGCAATAACATAATGTTCGACAAGTTATAGATTCTAGAATCAAGATCATGGAAATATGCAAGCCTTAATTTGAAATTTGAATAAAAGGATTCTATGAAAAAAAAGGGTTTAAGATACTGCGAGTTGGTCAATTCCTTCCCTGTGATTTCTTGCTCCAAATCATTGATTTTCATCTTCAATGTTTTGTAATTTCATACGTTTATTTTTTATTTTATGTATTCATTTAAAAAAAAAAGGGAGATTGATAGAAAACCAACAGCAGAAACTCCAAAGAGAATGACAGTGTGACTGTGGAGTGACAAGATTCATATACTTGACAGAATTTTTAAAAGGCGTCGTCAAACATAGAAAGTCCTCGATCTTGGTTAACTTGAGTCGAAACTTTTATTGCTGAATTGTACGTAGTTGGAACAGAAAAAAGAAAAGTCCCAACTTCTCAGTCTGAGAGTTTTGCCTAATTAAGTTCAACTCATCTGTTTTTTGGATTCGTCAACATGAGTTTATGGATCGCTGGACTTGTGTTAGATATGATGTTTCAGTTTATAATATTTAATTTTCTGGATCCCTCTCTCGTTGGCATGCAGTGCCCCTCCATTGTCCTTTTCCTTGCGTATTGAATTTCTTTGTCCCTATTATTTCTTAGTCAAATAATAGTGCGGTCTAATGTTTATAAAAGTGCCCAGTGGCATTAATTATATCTTTTCTAGATTTGCGTTGCGATGTCGAATGCATTGTGAAGTCTGCCCCATTTGAGTTCCATATCCGCAGTATTACTACTGGATGTTTTTATCTTTTTGGAATTGAAATATTTGTATACCGCAGCAGCTACATATCTTTTTGGAGCAGCATCATTGAAAATTTCTCACTGACTAGCAATCCGGCGAAATGTTTCCTGTTCAATAAATTCTCCAAAGAGCGAGAAGGTTTTACATTTTGTCAGGATCACAACTTCACTGTAATATGGCCGTTAACCCATGAACGTCCTTTGCTTCCTTCTTCTTTCATGTTTGAACGTCCTTCTACAACTTAAAAATCAGAAGTGAGATAGCAGTTGGACAAGGCATTTATTGAACGCCACATATTTCTTCTCTAAGGTTCAGCCAACTGTTTGTTCTGATCTTTCCACCTGCCAAAACAGTCAATCAGTGGTTCTGCTATCCAAATCAGACAATTCAGAGAGAGTGCATGGTCATCAGCGACGATCAAGCTTGCAGTGTGCCTGAATTAACCTGAAAGGTGATCAGACATGACATGATGGTTGGTGTCGTCTGCGACTCACCCTTGCATGAGCCTTTTGAATGAAACCTTCTTGTTGTTTAATTAGTTGCTGCAGGCTCATGTCTGCCCTCTTAATTTGCACAGAATCTATCGAAGCTATTTAAGATGAACCCCATCCATGTGCTCAGGGCCGTGTCATAAGCGTGCCTAAGTCAATGTTGCATTGTCCTGGGTAGGTCCCAGAGAAAGCGAGAAAAACAAAAACACTTAAAAATACTTAAAATTGAGAATAAGAATAATAATAATAATAATAACTTTGTCATTTACTTTTTAATTATTATTTGATATTCCAATGGGCGTTGGTTTTTTGTCACCGCACTGCTATTTACCCAGACCGATCGATTTCATCCTGCAGGGCATAGTTCAGCTTGTCGGAGGCTGGGTTACATCGGATCGGGCGAGGGCAATCGGGTCCGTTTGACATGTTTAATTAACAGCAGCGCTAGAGTTAGCTTCATTAAATAATAATATCCCTCTTATTAAATTAACCATGAGTGAGCATAAAGATTTGAAAGTATAATTCACCTGGAAGTACACGCAGGGACACGTAGGTTTTGCCTGTCCATGCACGTTAAGCAATCTTTGAAACATTAAATTATATATTGATAGATAGATAAATCAAGATAGGCTAAGGATCGGGTCTAACTCGATCGTAACGAGTTAATTTAAGCCAATAGTGTACGTGGAAGAAATACGTGAAAATTTAAAAAAAAAAAATACATTCTCTCTAATTCGAGCTGATATTTAATATACGTTGGCATAAATGTACCTGACGGGCGGTGGGGCCCGTAAACGAGGCAGAACGCAGTCTCTAATTCGATCCCCTCCGCCTTCCACTCCAATCCGCGCGTCGACTGGCACGTGAATTTCATTATATTGATTTGATCATACAATCTAATTCGCTAGAAAAATCGATCCAGTTATTTTATTTTTATTTTTATTTCGAAAACTGATAAATAATTTGGCCTAGTGCAATACAACATGCGCTGCCAAAACATAGCCCTGCAAGGCTAGAAATAGCAATGAGAATGAAAATCAATGAAGCTGATCAGGCAAAATGGTAACAGGAGTCTGTTGTGAGCAGGGATGAGAAATAGCTATATTCATATTTGAAAAAAAAAAAAAAAAAGGTGTAATATAATATAATATGTGAATGTAGTTTGGTGAAAAGTGAAAGCGAGAGGCTTGATTTAGTTAAAGGAATTAATCCTTAGCTGTATATTTATGTCGAATCGAGAAATTGAGAGATATAAAAAAAGTGTTGGAGCAAATTATAATACTTGCAATGTCATTGTCATTTTGGTCCTAATATTTTCTTCGATTTCGAAAAAAGTCGTAATCAAATGCTAGGTCCTTCGAGGTCATCGCTTTATCCCACTAGAATCGGTCCAGGGATCCCTTATCAGTCCGCGGGTCAAATTTTGAAAAATTAGGGGGAGCGAATTGATTAAATACTAAACGAGTGTATCCAGATCCGACAACTCGACCTATCAGCCAAATCTTTTATCCTCATTTATTGGATGAAAGCGCAATCTAGCTATTTGTTCGCGTACATCCGGAAAATCTTCTAAATTTTGCGATTTTGGAATCTAATTATTCTTTTGTATAAAATGAACAATCAATGGAGAACAAAAATTCGATTTTTGACATGTATCAGTGAATTGGGTGAATAATTAAGGCCTTTCATCGCATCGCTTCTTGCCATTTGATCTCCTGATCTATTTATACCATTAACTGTGACAATTAAATTGGTTGGAAATGCACAATAAACTTAAACACAAACCCAACTAAGTCGAGTTTGTAAAAATTAATATTCCATTTATATTTCATTAAATTTTGAATATTACTATATTAGCTTGGCTATGCATTGATGCATAAATGTAAACTTAATTAATTAATCCAAGTAATCCTAAATTTATTTTCAATTAATAAAATGAGAATTTTCTAATATTTAATAAATTATATTCTATAAATCCATATTTTCATAAATATTTTGGAACAAACTCTTACAAAATTAGAATTTTAATTTTATAAAAATAAATAAATTTATAAAAAAATAATGACCAAAAGTCTGAATTTATATAATTTCATAAAAAGCAAATGTTAGATTTTTTATAAAAAAATAATTTTCTTATTACTTGAAATCGAATGCAAGTTTATATAATATTGTATTTATATTATAAAAGGGTATATTTTAAAGAAAATATTTCCACTAAAAATGTTTTATGTTAAAAATAAAAAAAATGATAATGTAAAGAGAATTTTTCATTTCTTCTTTGGTTAATTTCTTTGTTTTTCAAAATGCCCCTGAAAAATTAAAATAATCAATATCTTCAAACTTTGTTTATTTATTATTATTATTATTTCCTCAGCAATCATTATCATTAATTAGCCTAACAAAAATGTCATGTCACTTAAACTTTTTGTCGAGGTAGATAATGAATTCAATAGTCAGTCTATAAAAGAGCAAGAGTTTAAAATTTTTGAGATATACCTCGACAAATTTAAGATTGTGGGAGCCATTTAGAAATAGGGAAAAGTTTGTTATCTATATGAAATTTTACCATTTGGCCATTGGGTGTGTTTTCATTAACCCATTCGTCCGCCGCGATCATGACCGTAAGGTGATCGCGGTAAGTGCACCGGCGCGGCACCCGAAGCAGCTGTTAGAAAAATTGAACGGATTAAATTAAAAAGGCTCGGGTTTAGTGCATGCATTGGGTTATAAAATTTAGTTGTTGTCGTTTGATTATTTTAGATATCGATGCACATGAAATTGGCGTCGATCGATGAGGTAAAAATGCGAATCGTGTCAATTTGAATCCGGTGAGGTATATATCGATTAAGGCAATTGCAAACTAAAATATTAAAACTGCATTAAGAAATGTCCATTTATTGACGATTTCTAATTTTGAAGAAAAAAATAATAAGAATAATAAGAAATATTTTCATTCACTGTGAGGAAGGAGTTAAAATGGGAGGTTGGAAAATTGGTGAGAATAATTTAAAGGGAATCCGAATGCATATATATATTTTGGAATGTAGAAATCAAAATATTATATTATCCTTTCTTATTTCTATCGTTATTATTATTATTATAATCATTATTGTTAACACGTGGTTGTGTAGGGGAGAAAAGAATTAATTTTCTTAAAAAGTACTGATAGTTAAGAAAAAAAAACAATAAAATAGATTTAATTAATACATAGCATTGTGGGGTTTTATAAAAGAGGCAAAAAATAGCAAGGAGAAAAAGAATTACTGGAGCGCCGCTGGTGCTTGGTTGTGGAATTCGACATGGATGGATGGATCCTATAAAACAGCAAGTCCCGGTACGATCGGCCTCCTCCAACTTTGTTCTCGATCTCTTCTGTCTTCTCTCTCTGTACCTTTTTTTCTTTTCGGGGTTGATTTTTCTTGAGGCTTATTTTCCAGAACCTGGAAGCGAGCTCTCGCTCTTGACCTTCCCTTGCACTTATTCAAGGTCTTAGATCGCTGGTGCTTGGCTTTGGTTCTTCGAGGTAGAACTCATTCTTCTTTCCCTCTGTGTTCTTCCCTTTCTTTAGGATCCTTCTCCGTCTTGTTTCTTTTTACTCTTTGGCTTTTCTTCTCTTTTTTTTTAAATCGGCGTTCGACTGTGGAATTTGTAGGGATAAGTTTTGTTGTTGTGGCTGAAAAGAGTGTATTTTTTTTTTATACATGGTGGGTTTTGGTGTGTGGATGCAGGTGAGTAGTAGGGGAATAGATGCGAACAGAGTAGAGAACAGAGCATGGGCATGGACATGGATGCTGCGCTTTTAATTCCGGTGAAGCGGACGGATCACGTCCTGGTGACGGCCAAGGCGATCACCGGGAAGCCTAGGCGTCGCCCTGCAGACGCAGAGACGCGGCCGCGCACGGTGCGCGTCTTCTGCGACGACTACGACGCCACCGACTCGTCGAGCGACGAGGTTTCTTGTGGTCACCCCCGACGCCGCGTCCGCAGGCACGTGCACGAGATCCGGCTCGAGGCGGCCTGCCAGGGCCGCGCTGCGGCGCCGGCGGACGGCGTGGCAGGAAGGGTCAAGACTTCGAAGGCCGCCGCCGCGCCGAGGAAGAGCAAGGGCGGATCTAAGGTGGTCGGAGGCGGAGACGGAAAGTTGCCGAGGTTCCGCGGCGTCCGCCGGCGAGCATGGGGGAAGTACGCGGCGGAGATACGAGACCCTTGGCGGCGAGTACGGGTGTGGCTCGGCACCTACGAAACCGCCGAGGAGGCAGCCAAGGTGTACGACTCCGCCGCCATCCGGCTCCGTGGGGCCGAAGCTATCACAAACTTCGCGCAGCCGCCGGAAGTGGGCGCTGCTAATAGTAACACCGCCGAGACCCTTCCGGCGGCGAAGAAGATCGTATCGGAGAACAACCTCGCCTTCGTCTCAAGCGAGTGCGACACTGCAACCGACGAGGTTAACAACCTCTACTCGCCGACCTCAGTCCTCTGCCTCTCTTCTCCCTCCTCTCCCTCCTCCTCCTCCTCCTCCTCCTCCACCACCAAGCAAGCGGAGGATCCACCGACGACAACCGTGTGCGGTGCCGCGGACATCTCTCCGGTGGAGCCTGGCGGATTTCTTCTCCCGGACGACAAAGAAACAATGTTCGACGACTTCCTCAGCGTACAAGGGGCTTTTCCACTTGGCTTCTTTGATGACGACTCGACGCCGATCTCCTTCGTAGCCGAGGATTTGAGCGATGAGTTCCTCCTCGGCTCAGGTGACCTCGACCTCTGCGCCAACGCCGGAGGAGACGATTTCTTCTCCGACATCGGTGACCTCTTCTCTAACGAGCTCCTCCCCGCCGCCATCTGAACCAGAAACATTTGTCGCAGTTTCATCGCCGGACGCCGATTCGTCGGCCAATTTTGGATCAAAAATATCTTCTTACCTTTTATTTATTTTATTTTCTAATTTCGTATTTTTAAATTTCTTTTAAAATCTCTTCTGGTGGTAGTAAGTACTTTCTAGTGAGCCATGAGCTGCATTTTTGCTCGGTGATTATTTACATTTTTATTTGTTTTAGTTGTTAAAATATTCATTAAATTATAAATTAGTGTAGTCGTGCGACATATCATTCGATAGCATATCCCTGTGCGTACTTTTTTAACGACTTCGAACACGTGTAGGCGTGTCCCAGTTGGATTCGGGAAATCTAAGCATCTCATCGTCGGACACGTGGACTCTGATTAGATTGGTTACGAGATGATGTTCGGTAGCTGTCCAATCGATAGGTTTCTGCACTGTGCGACGTGAAACTCCACCCCGATCCGATTTTTATTTTCGGTTCCAAAATTTGTATTCTTCAGTTTATTCTTTCTGATCGATTCATTCTTCAATTAAACCATTTACTAATCCATTGATGTTTTCACCTATCAAACAAAATAACTAGCCTTAATACTTGTTGTTGCCTGTTAAATTGTATACAAATGATTCTTTTGGGAGTAGATAATTTTAATTCCCAATCGAATTAAAAATAAGATGACATCTCACACATATTTCGATCACTAGATATGTATCACCTTCTTTTCAGTAAGCAGAAGATGACTAGATGAGGGAGAAAAAAAAAAGGAGAAATCATATTTTTTTTACTGAAAAAAAAAAAGAGATAATGATAAAGTCAAACTTTTCCTTTGTGTTCGGAGAGAATCAACGGTAGAGAAAGGAGAAAGAAGAAAGGAGCTCCAAATTACTTTGGGAAGAAAATAGAAAATAAATTTTTTTTTTTAATTTTTTAGAAAATATTTTTTTATTTTTTGGAAAACGAAAATGAAAATATAAAATGATTATTTTTTATTTTCTAATTTTTCAAAAAATACTCCTTTATTTTCTGAAAAATTGAGATGGAAAATGTGAACCAAACATTTTTCTCATTTTCACATAAAATAAAAATGAAAAACGGAGAAAAAAACATCTACCAAACACCCCTTCAATTTTTCATTATTTTTTCTCCTTGTTCCAAAGAAGTTAGAAAAAAAATCGAATGAGTGCATATATTACACAAAAAAATATGGATCAATTCTCGTCTCTGGTGAGATTTTAGTCCTTCAACTGTGTCAAGTGTTGATAACACTAAAGATCTAACTTGATTTAATTCTTCTCTTCACTATGGGCCACAATAGAGTTCATGTGGGGAGGGATTTTTTCTTTTTGTACAATAGAAAATTTTCTTACTTTTTCATCTGTTTGAACTTTTGTCAGTAGACATACACTTTTGCCAAGACAAATTGGAACATTTTTGTAGCTAATCTCTTTGGTAATAACAAATTTTTGTTGAACGTGAAGTAAAAATAGAAAAAAAAAAAACTTTTATGATTGGATCAAGCCAAGCCAATGTAGATAATTTGACTTTGATGTATAAAACTTTTTACTCTGACCAGTCTTATTTGTTTTGTGTTTCCTCAGTTGGGAACACCCAAACGCATTTGTAAAAAAAGGCACTACCAGACAATTTCACATTTAATTTCATTTGGAAGAAAATGAAGCAAGGAGGCAGGAGAAATTCTTTCCCTCATTTTATACTATGTATGTGTGTATATATATATATATATATATATATAATTAAATATGCCTTACTCTTAATTTCTTTAGGTGAAAAGAACGTTTCTTATGATATTGCCCTCTTATCATATATAAATTAGAAACCATTTTCCTTATTTTTTGTTCATTTAGTTTTTTTTTCCATGAAACATATAAATGAGTAAATATTAAATTAGAATCTTACTATAAAAACTAAAAATCTTAATAGAAAATATTAGAAGTGAAAAGTTTCGACTTAATAGAGTAAAAATAAAATATATAAAATTTGAATTTAGTAATATTATAGATAATGAGACAAGTATTACGATAGGAAATAACAAGTTATTTATAACTGAAAGCTTTAAATATTTAGGATTATTTTTGTAAAATGATGGAGAGATTGAAAAAGATATCTTAAATAGAATACAAGCAAGAGGATTGAAATGGAGGAGAACACCGCGGCTATTTTATATGATCATTGTAGGGTCGATGATGTCGTGCTAGAGGGGGGCGAATAGCGATTTTTGCTTAGCTTTAATGGATTGCGTGTTCGTCTACAAAACTTACTAATGCGCAGCGGAATATACAATAATAGAAATACACAATAAGATATAGTTAAGCACACACACAACAAGAGTATTTATATGATTCAGAATCTATGGTTCCTACTCTACTATCGAACTCTAGAGTGAGCTCTAGTGATGCACACCACCATTAACAAACTTCTCCTTTTCGAAATATACTCCGGAGGTGGAGAAACTTCTTACAACAAGATTACAACAGTAATATATGAAATACAACTAAATACAATAAGTATACTAAGTAATAATCAAATACAAGTAAAGAAATTTTACACAAAGAACTTTTGATTGCTTGCTAATTGGTTACTTTGGATTGCTCTTGAGGTCTGAAATGTAACAACACTTTCCATTCAAAATCACTTGTAAAATCTTCCCCAAGTTGCTTCTTTCATAATCTGTATCGAGCTAATTTCGCGCATAGCAGTTGACTGCCAGAAGACACTATGTGATTGCTAACTTATCCATTGTCTCACAACGACTTCATCCACGTTAGAATCTGTCCAACGAATACTTCAGTAGTTGACTATCCTTACCAGCAGTCAACTGGCCAGTCGACTATTCAAGAATCTATGGACTGTTACAATGTCATTAGTCGACTGTCCATATATGACAGTTGACTATCACAGCCTCAGCCGAGCAGTTGAGTCTCAGTCGACTCCTCGACCAGTCGACTACTTCGAGTTAACTAGGCTCCCAAGTATCAAATATGTGGCTAGTCGACTGATAAACCTCAACCATGAGGTTTAACCCAAGTATGATATCTTCATATTTGATCGATCACCCTTAGCCTAGACCTAAGTCTTCTAGCCCCCTCCATCAGCCTCACACCTCTCGGATCCCTCGAGTCCGCAACTCTTTATTATTTGCGTTAGCCTTTATGTGCTTCTATCGACTATGTCATGCTAACTAGGCCCTTCGCCAAGGCTCATTTGGATTTATGTTGTCAATACCATATGCTTGGACTTTACGCTGTCGAACCCTCACCCTTGAACTTCCTTGCCAATATCTATTTGGACTTATATCGTCAAGACTACATGCTTGAACTTTATGCTGCCAAACCTACAAACTTGGATTTTCCCATTGCCAAGACCAAACTTAGACTTTCCATATCAATACCATACTTGGACTTTCCTTTGTCAAGACTATTCTTGGACTTTCCTTGTCAACTCCATATTGGACTTTCCAATTGTCAAAATTCGCTTGGACTTTACGTCGCTAAAACTACACACTTGGACTTATGCTGTCAAGACTTTACCTTTGAAATTCCCTTACCAAATATCCATATTTGAATTTTGCTTGCTAAGTATCCAAACTTAGACTTTCGAGGTTGATTGCTCCAAATATCTTCCCCAAATTAATCTCCCCTATATGACTTTGGATATCCCAGTCATCCACTAGTCATATAGTTAATAAATGGTCAAATCATATTATCAAACAATAATCAAATCCATTGTCAAACATTAAAACCCTACTCGAGTTCTACTCGAATTTGGTCAACATTGACTCGGGGCTTATTGCACCAACAATAGGCGACAAAATATATGAAATTTAAGTTTAGTAATATTATACGTAATGAGACAAGCATTAAGACAGGAGATAACAAGTTGTCTATAACAAAAAGTTTTAAATATTTAGGATTATTTTTACAAGACGATGGAGAGATTAAGAAAAATATCTTACATAGAATACAAGTAGGAGAATTAAAATGGAGGAGAGCGGCGCGAGTATTTTATATGATCATTATAGGGTCGTCGACGTCGCTCTAGAGGGGTGAATAGCAATTTTCACTTCGCTTCGATGGATTGCGTGTTCATCTGCAAAACTTGTTAATGCACAGCAGAATATATAATAATAAAAATGTACAACAAGATAAAGACAAGCGTACACACAATAAAAATATTTAACGTGGTTCGGAGTCTATGGTTCCTACTCCACGGTCGAGCTTTAGAGTGAGCTCTAGTGATGCACACCACTACTAACAAACTTCTCCTTCTCGAAAAATACTCAGGAGGTGGAGAAATCTCTTACAACCAGATTACAATAGTAATATACGAAATACAATCAAATACAACAAGTATACTAAGCAATAAGCAAGTAAAATTAAAGAAAATTTTACACAAAGAGCTTTTAATTACTTGCTAGTTGGTTGCTTTGGATTGCTCTTGAGGTTTGGAATGCAACAACACTTCCCTTTTAAAATCGCCCCAAAAATCACTTGCAAAATCCTCCCCAAGCTGCTCCTTTTATAACCTACATCGGACTGATTTCACGCCTAGCAGTTGACTGTTAGAAGACACCAATTGACTACTAACCTATCCGTTGTCTCACAACGACTTCATCCATGCTGAAATCTATTCAACGGATACCTCAGCAGTCAACTGCTAGTAAGTAGGGTTGTAAACAAGTCAAGTCAAGCCAAGCTTTGTAGTGTTCAGACTTGTTTGATAAGATAACCAAATCGAGCCGAACCAAGCTTAAAATTAATCAAGCTACTAAAAAATTTGTTCAAGCTTGGCTTGATATTTTTTTTTTGAGCTTGAGCTTGGCTTGAGCTTGAATTGAGCTTGACTTGTTTAATGAGTATCAAGCTTCTAATCAAGCTTGATTCAAGCTTAAATTTGATTTATTTAAATGTTATCAAGCTCTTAAGTCAAACTTGTTTGTTTATTTAAAATTTTATTAATTTAATTCTGATTTATAAATGAATATAAATAAATTCAAAAATAATTTTTAAAAGAGTATGATCATAAATCGGCTTGTTAATGTTCATGAATATTGTTCACGAACATCGTTCACGAATATTGTTCACGAATAATGTTCACAAACACTGTTCACGAACACTGTTCACGAACATTGTTCACGAACATTAACAAGTCGAACACATACGTGTTCAAGCTTGTTTATTTAATTTATCAAGTTGTTCAAGCTTATTTATTAATTGACTTTGATGAATATTGAACGAACGTAAACGAGCTCTTACCGAGTTGAACACCAAGCTTGTTCATGAACACTTGGTTCGTTTACAACCCTACTAGTAAGGGCAGTCGACTACTAGCCTGTAGTCGACTGGTCAGTCGACTGCCCAAGAATATATAGACTGTTACAATGTCATCAATCGACTGTCTATATATAACAGTCGACTACTTAAGGCCAATCGGCTGCCCATGCATGACAGTCGACTGCTACAACCTCAATTGACTCCTCGACTAGTCGACTGGTCATAATCCCAATCGATTGCTCTGAGACCGAGTTGACTAGGCTCTCAAGTATCAAACACTCAGACAGTCGATTGACCTAAAGTCCCAGTCGACTAATAAACCTCAACCATGAGGTTTAACCCAAGAATGATCCCCTCATACTTGATTGACCACCCTTAGTCTAGACCTAAGCCTTCTAGCCACCTCCATCAGCCTCACGCATCTCAGATTCCTCAAGTCCGCGACTCTTCATCTTTCGCGTTAGCTTTCAGGTACTTTCAACAGCTATCTCATACTAACCGGGGCTTTTACTAAGGTTCATTTGGATTTATACTGTCAAGACCACATACTTAGACTTTATGTTGTCAAACTCTCACCCTTGGACTTCCTTGCTAAGATTCATTTGGACTTATGCCGCCAAGACTGTATGCTTGGACTTTACATTGTTAAACCTACAAACTTGGACTTTCTTCCTTGCCAACTCCATATTAGACTTTTCAATTGTCAAAGTTCGCTTAGACTTTATGCCGCTAAGACTTTACACTTGGACTTATGCTGTCAAGATTTTACCTTTGAACTTTCCTTGTCAAATATCTATATTTGGACTTTCCTTCCAAGTATCTAAACTTGGACTTTCCTTCTAAGTATCCAAGGTTAATTGCTCCAACAATCTCTCCCAAATTAATCTCCCCTATATGTCTTTGAATATCTCAATCATCTACTAGTCATATGATCAATTTATGGTCAAACAATGGTCAAATCCACTGTCAAATATCAAAATCCTACTTATATCTTACTCGAGTTTGGTCAACATTGATCCAGGGCTAATTGCACCAACAATAGGCGACAAAATTTATAAAATTTAAGTTTACTAATATTATACGTAATAAGACAGATGAGTTGTTTATAACTGAGAGTTTTAAATATTTAGGATTATTTTTATAAGACGATTGAGAGATTGAAAAAGATATCTTATATAGAATACAAGCAGAAGGATTAAAATGGAGGAGAGCAGCGTGAGTATTTTATGTGATCGTAAAGTATGTACCTCTCGAATTTAAAGAGAAATTCTACAAAATGACGATTAAACTTACTATGTTATATGACGTTGGATATTAAGATATGACTCGAACACATCAACAGAATATCAGAGTTGTAGAGATAAATGTGTGGACATATAAAGATAGACAGAATAAAAAATAAAAGTATTAGAAAAAAAATCGGAGTTGCATTTATTGAGAAAAAACTCAAATATATTCTTAGACAACCAATAAATATGCTCCTACCATGTGAAATTATGATAAAATATACACATCAAATAAAAAAAAAAGAATGTCAAAAAAAGATTTAATTAGGAATAATAAAATAAAATAAAAATATATTTAAATATAAATAATGATATAGTAGAGAATAAAATCTAATAACAAATAAAATCCAAGACTAGTCATGTTGCAGTTAGTTTTCGTCTCCATTAGAAAAAATCCAGACCTTAGACTGCAATTGAATCATCAATCATTTTCTTATGACCGTGAGTCAATGGATGATAATTAAGTTTGATATCTTTTTGTCTTGAATTAGTTTCTGAATAATAAAATAAGTTCCTCCGAATTAACATTAAAAAAAAAACAGACCCATGTATTAACGACATCTTTATCATCTACTTGCATAAAGTGGAGGAATTAAACATGCGAGAGAAAACAAGTGCCACATATATAATCAATGCCCAGAGCACGAGGTCAAGTCTAGTTCAGAAGCAAGCAACTTTTGTTGGTCATCATCAACTAGAGGAGGAAGAAGCATGCTTAAGTCTTTGTGTGCGGATCCTTTAATGCTTGGACTTGGAATTTTTTCTGGTAATAATCGACACTTTTCTGATAATACTTGGCACCTACTTCATTGCCTTGCCATTGGAGGTCCACTTCCTTGATTAACAGTCACCCCACGGGCCACGGCTAAGCTGTGGAAGAAGAACAAATTCAAACTCACGATGGTGAAGCAGTCTACTTAATTAGCAAAAAGACAGCTTCTAGTGGTCTTCATTTTCAAGTACCTGCTCATGTGCTAGCAATTAATTGGTAGCGTTTAGTAAATATAATATTCATGTGATCCTCAAACTCTGAAACTAAGCTTTGTGTTTCAACTTTCATGCCACACTTTTATGCATTATTAGTTGATATTATATGAATGCTTAGTGAGTATTCTCTTTGGATCTATCTAAATTGCACAGAAGATGTTTGATAATTAAACAGCTGATCTACAATACTGTGGTTGCTTGGACAGAAACGAGACTTAAAAGATAGAACAAATTATTAGTTTATCTTGTTTAATTAATTAATTAGTCGGAAGGATATAGAAGCACGAGATAGGAATTCGATTCCATTCCACTTGTATATTTTATTTCAGTTCATATCAGACGAATTTGGAGAGCAATGGAGTTTCAAGTTGTGTTTTCCTTTCTACTCCCACAATAAGGGTTTGTGCAGGCACACTGACGACCTAAATGAAAATATGATTTGTAAAGTATTTCCTTCTCTTTTCTCTTTCACTCAAGTCACTTCATTTTCTCGCCTCCAAAAACAACACCAAGGAACGAATTAATGTTTTCGCAGCGTGACTTCTTCGACTTGATAATCTGAACTTCCAGATAGTTCACCATGATCTATCGACTACTTAGTCTAAACATACTTTATGGTATTCAACACACGCGACCAATTTGACTATGCCTTTGTTGCATTTATGTTGGTTAATTGAAGAAGAGTGAGGTGCTGCAGGTTTAATTAGTGCCGAGCAAGAACATTTGAATGATTTGGAAAACATTGGAGGAAATGAAGACTGTCCATTGGTTCCCAAAAGAAGAAACCATGGATGGTGAAGGAAGGTGGGCATCACAGTGTAAATATTATTGCTGAATGCATGCAGTTAAATGATGAGGGCAGGGACAGGGACAGGGACAGACATGGACAACCTCTACCTCTGCTGATTTATTAGGATATGTTATGGACAGGAAGCTTCAGCAATAAGAATCATTTGTTTGAGTTGGAGCTTTTTGTCGAGACAGAATTGCTCCGACTGCAACTTTTATCTCTAATATTTTTCATCATCAATTTCACAGTTAAATGAAGGAAAGTAAATCATAATAACTATTTTTTATCCAATCAAAAATTAGTACAGTGGAAATATAGACTCGGTCAGACTACAATCCCGATCTTTAAATTTGTGGACTGGCGAATAATTATTTCCTATGTTTTTTTTTTTGTTTTCTTAAACAACACGCGTAGTTTTTTTTTTGTCAGACATATAACAGGATCAAGAAAATTGCGAATCTAGCTTGCTAGGCTTCTGTTTCACCAACCATTCAGAGTTAGACTTCGTATGATACGACAAAATTAGTCCAAGATTTCTCATTTCGATATTCAAGAAGATTAAATAAAAATAAATATATGGAGATAGTTATGCATAAAGCATTATTAAAAAATTAAATGAGCCTTTGAAAAGACTTTAGGACCATAAGATACCAAAATATTAAAAAATCTGTCCCTTTTTCATTTTTGATCCTCATTGACCCCTTCTTCTGTTTGGGTTTTGTGTTAATTTTGTGGTCCTTTTCTGTTAAATTGTTGATTTTTCTGTCATGTATAAAACATGGCCATGACCTTTTGTTGGCCATAAGATACCAAAATAATTGAGAAAAATGTAGCTCAATTAACTGCAGAAAAAAACAATTATAAATCTTGCATATGTGGAGGATATTGTTCCTTACTATTTTCCTCATTCTAAACAACCACATGCTAGCATGGTTAGGAATCAATTTAATCACTGTGTTTCCACATACTTTTCCTGTAAATTGATGAACCTCGGTCACGTCTAGACTGCGTTAGTTCAATCTGCAATATTAGTTGGATTGCAAGCCCTTCTCGCTCGTGAATGATGGAACGTAGTTGAGCTCAGCCTTCTTAGAAGTCTTTAACAGAGTTATTTGATCGTAATGTCAAACTTTATAATGGGTCATGTAACTAAGAAAAACTCTGCGTTTGACCCGTTCAATTCCAAGCTTTTGAACTTCACTAAATTCTTAAGGCTTTACAATTAAACTTTTATCTTCATAGAGGGGAGAGCATATATCCTTAAGTTGATCATGATTTGGATGTCTATAGAACAGATTACTGATTAACTGAATGTTAAGGTCTCACGACGGTTCCATTTCCAGTTTAATGAATTACTTATTAACAAACTCCCAAGATTTCAGATTTTTGCGAACCTCTTGATCATAACCTTGCTTTTGCAAGGCAACAATAATGTTGTTGCACTTTCTCCTATTTGAGATGTCGTGAAGATCATATATGGATCTCTAGGCCCTCCTGCCTACACCGTGCCTTAGCTGTCCATTAATTCTAGTTAATTTGAAAAAAAAAAAAAAAAAAAAAAAGACATGCAAGGAAGTGTTTCTTCTGCTCCGCGTTCTACTCTTTGCTAGTTCAGCTTAACTCGTATGAACTCTTCCCTTCGAGACAATTGAAATGTTTTTTTTGCCTTCTATTTCTTATCTTGGGCGTCCATCTCGGGATAACCAAACAAGACAAGGCTTACGGTACAATTGGTAAAGTGACATGTAGACTTGACTCGATTTTGCTGAAGGGTCGGCGAATTCAGTCTCACCGTCTCACACTGAAGAATATGAGGACAGAATCGCAACCTTCTTAGAAGGAATGTATATTATTTGGTTACCTGAAAGCATATTGGCGAAACATTCAAATAAGCAGAACAATCACTGCAAAGAAACAGCTACTGTGAATTACTAAAATTCAAAACAAAAAAAAAACAGCAGGGAATAAGCTGGGCAATGAGATTCGCTCTGATTCCATTTCAGAATGCGGCTGGAAACGAAGGCGGCCCCTGGAGGAACCTGAGATATTCACGAGAATTAGTGGGTTATCGCCACTAATACTCAAGGTCATGCAACCATGAAACCAACAATTCATTTCGCAACCCAAAAAACGTAATAAAATTTTCTCTCGACCGTGTGTTATGAACTGAATAAGGGAAGTTAACAAACGAGTACAATGAAAAAAGAAAAGAAAAAAGTTGCACGCAGTCATTCAGTATCTGTAAAAAGTGAAAACATAATATTTGGCTAACCATAAAATATACGATCATCTCCAAAAATTGAGCAGGGAAAAGGAAATCAAAATGAAAAGGAGAATGAATAAAAGTATCAAGAGGTGAAAATTTTCGAAAACTTCAATCGAAATAATTGCCTCTCCAAACTGCCTAACCACTTCAAAAAAGGATTTACACACATTATTCAAGGATAATCCTATTCTACCTATCCCCTAGCGGACAGAACATCAAGATGCTTCAATCGGCTCCCCTTAGAAGATTTATCCAAAAGCACAAAATCACTTTCATTTCTCCTCCTGTAGAATGTCTGATCTTGTGGCCGTGCTGTTCCACCATCAAAAGCAACTCGATTGAGCTGCAGAAAAGCAAGCATACTTACGGCAAATATAGCTGCATTCCCTAAAATGCCTTGAAAACCCACCAATCTGATCGATCTTTTAGCTGCAGTAAAGCTTGATAAGAACACCTGCACAAACATGCTGGGCTGCTTCTCCTCATGGCCTTCCAAAATCTTACCTGACTGGCTCCCTGTAATTTCATTTTCATAGAGGGTCTCTGTTCTGACAAAACGACCCATATCATGCACGTCACCTACGAATGCCAGAGCATCTTCAATGACTTCATACTTCTTTCCCCGATGATCAGCTAATCTCTTTGCCAGGATGACACGGCTTTGTTCTAATCGTGCAATAGCAGCATCTCGTTCAGCACGCTGTTGTGATTGTATAGTCTGAGTAAATGTGCACCAGGTTAGCCAAACCACAGCATTTGTAATACATTATGAAATACTATAAAATCAAGCGAAAATGCTAGAATCACCAACGGCCAAAAATCATGCACGTTTTTTTTTTCAACAAGTGATAGAAGGGTCATATCTTTAGTTATGTAACTTATTATAAGAAACATTAACCAATTATTTTGTATAATGGCAAACAATTGAAAGTCATTCAATTTTCAAGTCGATGAAGACAATGTATCAACGCAAAGAACAAGAGAAATGAGAATTCCAATTTTTTTTAGAGTAACTATTTCACAACAACACTCCCACGTAGGGTTGTAAACGAGTCAAGTCAAACCAAGTTTTATAGTGTTCAAAATTGTTTGATAAGATAACTAAGCCGAGCTAAGCCAAATCTAAAATTAACCAAGATATTGAAACAACCGTTAAAGCTTGGCTTGGTTTCTTTTTTTTTGAGCTTGAGCTTGGTTCAAGCTTGAATTGAGATTGATTTGTTTAATTGGTATCAAACTTCTAATCAAATTTGATTCAAGCTTGTTTAAGCTTGACTTGTTTAAACATTATCAAGCTCTTAAGTCAAGCTTGTTTGTTTGAAGTTTTAATATATTAATTTTTGATTGATTGGTTACTATAAACAATTCAAATAAGTATGAACAATCTTATAAGTAAATTCATAAATGAATTTGATAATGAATATGATTCACGAGTTTTGTACATGAATATAGTTTACAAGCTGTGTTCACGAACACTGTTCGTGAACACTGTTCCTAAACATTAACAAGTCAAACACATATGTGTTCAAGTTTATTAATTTAATTTATCAAGTTATTCAAGCTTGTTCATTTAATTGACTTTGATGCATATTGAACAAACATAAATGAGCTCTTATCAAGTCAAACACCAAGCTTGTTCATGAATGTTTGGTTCGTTTACAACCCTACTCCCATGCAACATACTCAGAATAGAAAACTAAGAAGCTTCATGATCAGAATACAACAGTAAATGAGGTAAAGCAGATGATTTATCACAACATTGAAAACAAAGGCTAACTTTAACTCAAGAGATATTACATGGATTAACTAAGAACCTTGAGCGAGGCCTCATGATCATTAGACAACAATTAATGCAAAGCAAACAATTTTCGTATAAGGGATAACGAAATCCTTTATGATGTTTGAGATACAAAAAGGCAGGGCAAGAAAAGAGAGACACATATGATGAAAACTCCTTAGTACTACGAATCACAGTACTTGCATCTTTAAATAAAGCAAGTTGCAATAACCTTCTCAAAAAGCTATGCACATACAAGAAATGAAAGGTCGTCATGGAATGGGTCTGCCACAATAACAAATATTCCAAACGTTAAAGTGATTTCCTTGATGTTTTCCTTTTCCTCCCTTTTACTTTATTCATAATATGAGTCAAATTTACTCCAGATATTGTTCCAAAGGAGCCTTCATTATTGAGGAACCTCAATGGTTACGAAAGAATTGCAAAGTCTAAATGACTTGAGGGGGTTCGATTAAAATTGATAAGACAAAGACAACAAAATTGAAATGGAATCAATTAAAAACAACTATTGAATTCGACATGGAACATTATCATTACAAATTGCTCTAATAAGAATCGTACTGTGAGCAGTATACTGTCGAAACTCTCTTGGATCTACCAAATATATGAGAGTATAATTAAAACTTATAAGCATCAAACTTCAATCAATTGATAAAAAACCACATCACGATCGCAAACAAACTGAAATGCGTCTCCTTCGGCTCCAGCATGAATACGAATTAAAACGACGAAAAAGAAAGGGGAAAACAAGAAAACTCGACATCCGAAAGTAGCAGAACTGACATGAAAGAACTCAAGCTGGTCCTCGAGGTTCTCCAGCGCAGAGCGGATGGCGTTGAGGCTCCTGGCCTCCGCTATCGCCGCTCCTTCGTCCTCAACTTCCACCCCAAAATCCTTGACGTAGACGAACCCGCCCTTCCCATCTCCCTCACCATCAACCTCCGAAGCTACCAGCGGCGGCTGGTCCCTCCCTTCGCGGGAGTCCTTAACCAAGCGGAGGAAGTGCGCGCGCGAGATAGTGTGGATGGCGTCGCTGATCTTATCATGGAGGTCCCAGATCCGCTCCAGAACTGCTTCCACCTCCTCCATCTCAATCCCCCATCTCATGGAAAAGAAGAACACGAAGAACACTGGGGCTAGGGTTCGAACCCCTTCCTCGAACGCGAACCACCGCTCTGCGGCCGACTCCGAAGAGGGAAAGCGAGGGAAATGATAAAAAAAAATAGGAGTAATGAATGAAAAATGGAAATGTAAACGTGGCCAGACCACGCTAAGAGAAGAAGATCAAGTAAATTTAAGCTCCGTTTGCCCTGTAATGTAGATTACCTTATTGATTATTTTATTTATTAGCATTTTAAAATTATAATATAATATAATATAAATTATAAAAGATATTAAAATTTTATAATCTGGATTACGAAATAAAATTTATGTAATCTGATCATGTTCTAAATCGTAATTTGAAAAGTGTTGAAAGTCGATTGTATCGTCAGATTATCGCCCGTCGATCGATCGTTCGACCAGCCGTCGGCGTCGTCGATCGTCGCTCTTGTCGCTCTGTCTTGTCGGTCGTCGTTACTGCATGGCCGCCACCGTCGTGTCGCCGATCGTCGCCACCGAAATCGTTCGACGGTCGCCATCGTCGCCTGCACGCCGTCATTGTCGTCGCTATGGGCGCCCCGCGCTACAAGCCGTCGTCATCGCTGATCGTCATCGCCTCGTCGGCTCCCCTTTATCGTTGCCATTGCCTCCGGTCGATCGATTGTCGTTGTCGCCGTCATCAATCAGTTAACTCCATCGCAAATCGATCGATTGATCGCTCGTCGCCACTGTCGTCGTCGGACAGTTCCTATCGTCTTGTAATGCATATCAAACAAAATAATATAATTATCTTTGTAATCCAAAATTACATGTAATTTTTATCCAAACATAATAATGTAATTAAGATTACATTATGAACTTGATTACATTACAAGCGTGATTACATTACGTTCTACCAAACGTAACATTAATGGCTCTCATGGGGAAGGTGCAGTACTAAGAAACAGTCTCCATGGGGATGACATGGTGGCTAAAACACGACGATACTTGCTAGAGGCAATCGTGATTTTAAAATTAGAGCTAGAGACTCTGGGCGAAATTTAGAAATCGAGTCTCATTTTTTATTGAAAATTTTAAAAATTGAGCCCTCTTTATAGAATTTTTTTTTTTCTCTGGACGAGGCCCAGCAGCCCTCCCATAGGGGCGGTTACGATGCTTGCAGAAGTGACATATATCGATTCCGAAGGAGATTTAAAATTCTTTCATGAATTCAGATGACCTTTATATGTTTTGACCACCACATTAAGGGTCATAGGGTCCTCCGTGATTTACCTCCCTCACAATAGTCGTGGGACAGATCTATGGGGGTCGCTAGATTGGTGATTCCAACCTTTTGCAGCGCGGAGAAACATACCATAATAAAATATAATTCGATCCTCAATTATAATATCGTTCGATGACGAATTTAAAAAAAAAAAATTCGGATGGCTTTGAGACCAAGACGTTTACTCGGTAAATGGAGTATGACTTCGGTGTTGGGTCGTTGTTCAGGAATAATGTGATTATGAAGTCTGAGCTGAATTTTAAAAATGTTATGAGTATTTTTCTGATTTACTTTTGTTAGGCGATAGAAAGTCACTTGAGTTTTAATTTTATTTGACTTAATTGTTGGTGAGGCGTCTAGAAGATTCGTGGGTAGAGCTCGAATAAAAAATTCGGATATTGATCAATAAAAAAAACAAAATAAAAGAGACCATTAGAGGCGGATCCCATGGTTTACCGATCATCTACGAGACAAGCAAGGTCTATCGTTGCCAGACAAGCATCCTACTTTGTGGACAGAGTGTTGCTTCCCGTTTTAACAGAGACAGGTGATTTAGCCCCGTAACGTCCTTCAAGGGAACCTACTTTGTGGATCTCGTTCTCTGATCGATCACCAAACAGCAAAAGTAGTGGTATATTATTGGTTAGAAATTAGAATCGCCTTCTCCCAACCACCAATGAGCACGACGCTCTCTTCCGTCCTGAAAATGAAGTTTGGTAGCAGGTTCTCGAGGAGTAGGACATCATATGATTTATTTATTTTTTTTACGAAAATTTTTTATTCGTCTAGAGTTTATCTACCTGTTATAAAATTGCCAAAATAATCGAAAAAAATATTGAAATGGGGGCAATGGGGAAGGGAAAGAAGACGACTCCTTTTGAATTTTACCCCGAACCGTTCCGCGGCTGTGTTCTCGAATCGTCGTTAGCCTCATCATCATCGTCACGCCCTCCCAAGGGATATAAATACAAGGTCCATCCCCGGTGCAAGCTGAGTCAGACTTACCTCGCTCACCGCCATTCAATTCCGAGTCGGTTACATATCCAAGGGCGATGGATGGGGAAGAAGGAAAGAATCTCATGCCATCTATCGATCGTCGTCTCTTCCTTCCATAAACGATGGCAGAGCCATCCTCCTCGACTTCTCCTTCTCACCGATTATCCTCCTCCGACGCCGACATGAGCTTCGCCGAGCGCACCGTCTCCGCCGCCGGCGCTGCCGTCGTCTCCGCCATCATCGTCAACCCCCTTGACGTCGCTAAGGTGATGTCTCTGGTCCATTTGAGCATTCCCTCTTTCCCTTCGAACCCTGAATTCAGAAAAGAGGCCGGCTTTCCATGTGTATCTATTTTCGCTTCATATTTTTTTTTTCTAGGGCTTCTTTGCTCCGGAAAATAAGGTTTTTGTCTGGGCTATACTGAGTTGGATACGAGGCTAAGAAAATGAATCACTGATTTCGTTGCCGTTTTTGTTTTTGATGCAACGCCGGTGGCTCCTAAATCATATGTTACTATGGCCAGAGAAAGAGTTCTGCTTCTGCAATACGATTTTTTTTTAATAAAAATGGATCGTGTATCTATCGGCCAGAATTTTTTTTTTCTTGAAAGAATATCTTGGTTAACAATGGATTCCCACAGTAGATTTAACAGAGTAAGAGGTGTAAAATCTGTATTGTCTGTAGAATCGAGTACGGACAGTATAGTACATTTTGTCGAACGAAAACTAATGTCCTCCCATTTGGCTGTTTTAAACACAAATGCTACTGTTAAGACTTTGTTTTGTCTCATGACAAGTTCTACCCACGGGAGGAAAAAAAAACACTTCTCTTCCTGTATTTTCATGCATAAGAAAATGTTGTCAACTTGCCCGTGGTCTAATATTATGCTAGATGGGTGTATTTTAATATGCTTGTTTCTAAACCAGTTTCTTGAAAATTTTAGTAGCATCTAATCAGAAGCTTTCCAAACCTTGATGTTTCTGTTTCTTTCTTTCTTTCTTTTTCATGCAGACAAGGTTGCAAGCGCAAGCAGCTGGAGTGCCATATCATCAGGTTACACTCTGACACAGCACCTAGGTGCCTCGCTTATAGCGTTCTTCATTTGTATTTGGTTCTTTTGTTGTTTCCTGTTTATCTGAATATCCACAAGTCACTGAGAAAATTTTGTGAAATATTAACTTACTGAATAAAAAAGGACTGCACCATATAACTTTTTTATCCCATGGAAAATAATGAAACTGTAAACATTGCCTCTGTTTTTCTTCTACCCAAATTTTACATATGAGATGTGAACCATGTTGCACTAAGTTTCTTATGGAGAGGAACAAGCAAGCAGTCAGTAAAAGTTCTGAGAAATTGTCATATAGATAGATACAAGCAAGGAGTTTTTGTCTATTGAATTTTTAGCAAAAGTTCGCCTCAGCGACTTGTATGCTGCTGCTTGGATCAATAGGAGCAAAAGTATATTGCATCATCAACTAAATTTTCATGCGTTTGATGTAAGTTGCTTAACTAGAGATACAGCATTACACAAAGCTCAGTCAAGGGAATGATGATTGGCGATGCCATATACTTGGGAACTTCTTGTTTATGAATGCTAAGGTCCCATTTGAATCCCTGGTTTTTATTTGGAGAGTTGAGAGCAATACAGTACTTTTTTTTGTTATTAAAGTAAATAACACTTGAAGTCATTTGAATTTTCATTAAATGCATTTGTCAGATAGTTGAAAGTGATGAAGCTGCAAATTTTGAATGGTCAATGAAGAAGAATAACCAATCATTATGTTTTCAGATCCCTATCAAATATGTCATCCAAGAAATGAATTAAAGAAATTCAACTTTGAAAGTAATTTTACATTTCTCTCTTAGGGTAGTTTTGAGTATAGGAGATGATTTTGAGTCTCTGCAGTTGGCACACACACATCCTCCTGAATGCCTTCTTGATTAAAGTAGACAAGATAAATTCTGTCTGAATTCACTCTAAGTTCAGCCGGAGGAAGGCATAATGTCCAGTTTTGTTGGTTATAATGGCTTTGTAGCCAAGCTTATGCAATATACACCTATGTGAATACTCCTTGAATTCTAGTTCCATATTTATTTTTCTGAAAAGTTTGTTTTTTGTGTGTGACAACAAACTTTGGCCCCTCCCTCCTTACTTTATTTGTCGACGAGTTCAGGTGAGCATCCAATATAAACCCACTTTTATTTTTCAGAGTCAACGCCAACAGGAGATATTCTGCTGATCAGTTCGCTATTCTGAAAATGGTCAATGGGTCAAACAATGATGCTTAAACCATGCTACATTCTTTTCCTGTGTTTTATGTGGCCTATTGATTCTGATATAGTGGCAATTTGAACTTTGAAGGTTTGCACGGAGATCTGTTGTTACCCTTCTTATATATATGGCGGAAGATTTTGTTCAGGTTGTTCTCCCGATTGTTCCAGGTACAGGGGAACATTTGATGTGTTCTACAAGGTGATTAAGCAGGTGAGGGCTGTGTCTAAGATCAACTCACACTATTTCCCCTGAGATTGTCATGCCTTCTTTATTTTTTCTTGTAACCTGTTAATTTCCAATTAGTTGTCAATTTATTTCTAGTTATGAGAGAAAATTTTTGCAGGAAGGATATGCTAGATTGTGGAGAGGTACCAATGCAAGTCTTGTGTTGGCTGTTCCAACTGTAAGTTTCTTTCATAATTCATATTCTCTTCTTGGCATTGCTTGTCCTGTTCAACAATATCTTTTTCTTCAGTTGTGCGTTAGCTTTAGTTAATATTAGTCAGAAAAACAACTCTATATATGTGCTGGAACTTCATAAACTGCAACGTTTAGCATGATTACAAAGTATTAGTGCAATAGTATTTTTGTTCATTGGTTGAAATTTTTTATGTTATCCATTATTCAGAATAGATCGATATCCTATTGCAAAAACTAATATTCTGGATTTTACAAAATCATTATAATTTCTGCTATCCATGCTAAATATAAAAGGAAAAAATCTGCATGAAAATTATTGTCATCTCGAATATCAAAGTGATCAAGATGTGTTATATGTGTCACATTTAAAAGAGGTTATCTTGAGTGTTGTCATTTGATGAACATTTTCAGTGCCAATCTGAGTGTGAATGAGAAAAGCAAGGGTATTGCATTAGGCCGTGACAGTTGGTATCAAATTTGGTTGGCATTATTCTGACATATTTAAAACATGGGGTATTAGTAGCAATGTAACCAACATCTCACATGGAATCAAGTAATGGAACAAAGGAATGTAGCCAAATAGATTTGTGGTTCAGTTGTGTTGCCTGAACTTCTTTGAATGCACTTCGATTGTTCATTTCCTTCACTTATCATCTTTGCATATCCCCTTCTTTTATGGCTAAATATTGTGTGTGTGTGTGTGTTTTGCACAGCTTTTGTGATGTAACGACCGTGTATTCAGAAGAGTTTTGATTTTATTTTTATATTTTTATTCTTATCTATAGCTGTGCTGCTTGCTTTTATCAATTCACAATGTCTTCCTAACAGGTGGGAATCTATTTGCCTTGCTATGACATTTTCCGTAATTGGATGGAAAATATCACTTCCCTAAATAAACCTGAGCTAACACCATATGTTCCTCTGCTTGCTGGCTCAGCTGCACGAACATTGGCATGCCTTGCTTGCTCTCCTATTGAGCTGGCAAGAACACGGATGCAGGTATCTTGCGTTTGAATATACTACACATGGTGAAAAGTGTCCTTTAACTTCTTTTCTTCTCATGGACATGATGATTTCTGGTTTGAGAGTCTAGAAAATTGCTATGCTGATCCACAGGCTTTTAAATCATCTCAAACGGGTAGCAAGTTACCAGGAATGTGGACAACTCTACTCGGCGTTCTTTCACCAGGCAGGAGCAATACTTACCTCGAGAAAAGTATGTTATTGGCCTTGCGCTGGTAGTTCCACAGATTATTGATCCTTTTTCAAATTTCTCCAACAAAGCATCTACTTTATTTGTGCCTTCACTGAAACAAACTTCAGCTTCTAAACTGGTCAAATTCTCTCTCGGTGGTCACTCAAAAGGCTAAACTTTTTACTCTTTGAAAAATGATTACTTTTCCTGTTAATCGATCATTACAGTTCAAGGGTACCGTGTGCTGTGGATGGGTGCAGGAGCACAGCTCGCCCGCGATGTTCCATTCTCTGCTATTTGCTGGTCGACCCTTGAACCAGTGAGACAGTTCTTGTTTACATTTGCATCATCTCATATGAAGCAAAACCAACCTATAGGTTGTTGTTGAGATGACGTTAACACTGTTATGATGTTAACATTGTACTTTTGGAATGTTATTATTTGTAGATTCGAAGACGCTTACTTGGGATGGTAGAGGATGGCAATGCATTCCATGTTCTCGCGGCAAATTTTTTAGCTGCATATGTTGCAGGCAGTCTTGCGGCTGCTGCCACATGCCCTCTGGATGTTGCAAAGACTCGTAGGCAAATAGAGGTAGGACATTCTTCCATCATAAAAATATGCCTTGTCGTTTTTATCATCAAATGTTTTCGGACATCTTCTTGGACGTTTATATCATCGAATGTACCGGTTGAAGTTGCATTTCTCTGGTTATCCTATGAACCTTTGGTCCTGCACTCTCTAACATGAAATTCTGATGTTGTTTCAGAATGATCCAGAAAAAATGCTCAAGACAACCACAAGGAATACACTATCACAAGTTTGGAGGTTTGTTTGCCATTTTAGCCGATCTACTACATGCATGAAATTTTGACAAAGTCGATCGATCCTATACCATTTAACAAGATACTATGAGAACTTCGATTTAGCCAAGTTTAAAAACCATAAAATGTTCAATAAATAAATAGAAAGGTTTATCCAAATAGTAGGCGATAGTTTATCCTGTAATTAAGTAGTTATTTGAATCACATCGCCTCAACCTGAGCACGCTGCAGGAATGAAGGGGCAAGGGGGCTTTTCACCGGCGTAGGGCCGCGTGTCGCTCGTGCAGGGCCTTCTGTTGGGATTGTCGTTTCCTTTTACGAAGTTGTCAAGTATCTTCTTCACAGAGGACACGCTGAATTATAACCACGCCTCGATCTCAAGGTGTGGGTGCCCGATGTCTACGACAACTACAGTGCCTCAAATATGCCCATGCATTCTCCTATACTCCAGCACAGGGTGCCACTTTTGCTTTTTCAAAAGCATCTGTCAGTTTAATCTCCCCCGAAACCAAGAAGAAAAAGAAACAGAATCCATTTGTTCATCTGCTATAGTCGATACATTAGGTATCACTGAAGGTAAGAAGAAATGTCTTGTTTTTTCTTCGTCAACGAGCTCAAAGTTCATGTCAAAAAATTTTGCTGTAGCTCACTCAATATACAATCTGAGTTCAGATTTAATTCATATTTTGAATCGAGTTAATAAATTTACATTAGTTATTACATGATCCCCTACCAAAACACTGATAGGAGTCGGCAAATGAGTCTGAACCGATATGCAGGAGCAAGCGTCGAACAGGACATGTAGCATCGCGAAGAACTGAGAAATAAAAGCAGGATGTAAATGTACCTACTAAACACATGAATGGAATGATTTGCTTTGAACCCTACAACATAAAGGAATTAAGAGCAGCAAAAGAATAACCCAAACAGAACCAAATGAAACCTCACTACACCCCCACGGCTCAAGCAAAACCCCAACCATAAAAAAAAAAAAAACGTTCTCTGTCGGTGGAACACGACTACTGGAAGCCATAAGTTGATCGTCCTCAGAAGAGCTTGTACGGGGAAGTGGCGTCCAAGGGGTGGATGAGATAGGTGAGCACCAGCGCCACCAGCATAAGAAGGTAAGCAATCCCTTGGTCGACGGATACCCCTGCAAAATCATTTAATGTTAGAAATTAAACAAAATAATCCTTCGGGCATCATTCTTTCATCTTTATCATTTTTAAGTCTGAATCTACGAAATGTTCGCAACCAGATAACTCGAGGGGGATTCAATCATCTGTTTCTTCTAGGGAAAATAATAACTTTGTGATTTGAATCAAACGTATCGTTGCTGTATTTGCCGTTGGCCAAACCCTAGCTTTCAGGAAAAGAAAATCGGATGGCAAACATGTGAGATAATACCAAAGTGGGAAAAGCTGCACTCACCGTCACTGGTCGGCGCCGGCGCAGGCGCGGGAGAAACAGCCTGGACAACCGGCATTAGCGCCACGCCGAATACGACCGCCACTACGACCGCCATCAAACCAAGAGGAAGGACCCGAGCCATCTCTCTCACTCTCGATCGACACAAAGACAGGCCACAGAACGCTAAGGTCAACCTAGATGGACGTCCCGAGGCCTGGCGATATTCGCAGAATCTGAGAAGCGTCGAGCGGAGTGAGCAAGAAACCTCCCTGAAGGCTATCTCCTTCTCTTCTCCTGCAACGATGCGGCTTGGGATGCGAGGGTTTGACGGCGGGGGCAGAGCAGCTGATCGCGATTTATAGAGAACGAGAAACCGCCTCGCCTGCCGGTTCCAGACAGAGAGTCATGGAGTGTCGTAACGTAAATCACCGTAACGGAACTAAACGTAACGCTTGGTATACGACGGCCACATTGAGACAATAACTAGGGTCCACCCACGAGGACGCCGGCCTCGCCCTCGTGGTTGGACCCGCACGCCAGTCTGGATTTCGGCTCGTTGCTCTACCACTCATGAGCGACTTTAATATCTGGACTGGACCCCACTAATTCCCTCCCTTTACGTTCGTCCATTTCATTTTTTTTTTGGGTAGAAAAAATAAATATTTTATTTTATTTTATTTCGTAGCTTCGCAATTTTCCTCATTATTAATCCATTTGGCGAGTTTTAATTATATGATTCTAAATATTGACAATTATTTTTGTTTTCAAATTTTCGCCAAAGAGAGAGAGATGATATTTTTTATGAAAGCAAATGCAAAGATTAGCGACCCTAATCAGTATTCTTGGTAAAGCAAGCGCACGTAAGCAAATACACAATCAGTTGCTGAATTGACGCAGTGGGATTCTGCTCTTGGGATCAAACAACTCGATCAAAATCATTTCATTTCCTGTTGGATGCCACATGGAGAGCACCAAATGGAGTCTTATGTTATTCTCTAATCTGACATTTGTCAATTAGTAGAATATAATAGGATTCCCTATCTGTTTCTGACAATCGATCTACAGCACAAAATGCGAAGGAAACAGCGCATTGTAACGAATAAAGCACTCTATCAATAGCAGGTGCAGACGGTAGATAAAATTGCTCTCGTTGTTTTCCTTTTGGAAAAAAAATAATAATAATAAAGAAAAAGAAAAAGAAAAAACAGGTTAGAAAGTTAAGGTAAGAGAGATGGCACGCACAATTCTGTAGAAAAATTTAGCAGAAAAGCGGACCTTCGAGTCAACTGAATACGTAGGAGAGAAGCAAACCCAATTATGGATTGGGAGACCAAAAATGCTTTTGGGCCAGTTTATTGGGCACAGTGTTTCTAGCAGAGTATTTGGCCCAAATAAAAGTGCTATTTTTGCTCAAACCATGAAAATTAGGAAATTAACAGAGTCTTGACTTATTTCATTAAAAATATATATATATTTTAATAAATATATGTATTGTCTAATTTATATATTTTTAAGGAAATGTTTTTTTTTAATTTTTATTCATTTATTTTTTTTCTTAAAAACACTTACATTTTCCATTAATCATAGTGAAACAATTTTATTATGAATAAGATCATTATGAGGAATCGAGGCAAGTCAAGTGGCTTAGTTGGTCTTGATAAAGTTAACAACTTTGTTGGTCGAGACAAGTCAATTAAATCGATCAGATTGTAAACTCAAGCGAGTCAAAAAAAAAAAAAAAAAAATTCAACCATTTATCAAACATCGCTTCTTAAGTTTAGAATTGTCCAAAAAAACGTCTTCTTTCATATTTATTAAATAATGCACTTAATTCTCTTTTTACTCTTCAGAAAAATAGCGCACTTAATTTTCGAACGTGATGCTGAAAATTTAAATCCCAACACCACATGCATCGAGATTTGAATTCTCAAAGATCACAAGAATATCGATCAGAATTCCAACACCACAGCGGTTGAAATTATAAATTCCAAGACTACTGGTTGTCTTTGGAATTGCACCATCGTGGTGTTGAAAATTCAAATCTCAAAAATGTGACTTGAATTCAATTCAAAGACTACAATAATATTGATCAGAATTCCAAAGACCACAAATACGATATTTATAATTTCAAGATTACATTGGTGCAAATTTTTTAACTTGGAGGAGTAAAAGAAAATTAAGTCGCTTATTCGATAAATATGAAAGATGCTGATGTTTTTCGATAATTCTAAATTTCAAGAAATATTTATTTGATAAATTAAAAATTAGATGAGCTAGTTAACTTGGACAATCTAAAAGAGCCGATCGAGTTGGTCAATCTAGTTGATTCTAGTGGATTGATTGGTCCAAGTGACTCAATCAATTTATCCAAGCCAACCAACCAAACAATCTAGCTTGATCGATCGATTTAAATTGTCAATTAATGTGGCTATGCTCGCTCACAACTTTGATTAATTGTTAAGCCTTTAATATATATTAGTCTCACTTTTAAAAAGAAAAAAAAATTTACTATGCATGCGCGAAGCATTAAAAACATTATTTAAAAAAAACAACAAATCTAAATAATAAAATTTAATCTATTTTTTAAAAGAAATTTAAAAATATTTTCCATAGATAATTTATTTTTAGCAAATAAATGAAATTTTAATAATGATATTCGATTTTATTAAAATTTGGAGTTTGTTTCGAGCCGCCCACAGACGCTGGACTTATTTTAGGACACCCACGGGATTAGGTACTCATTTATTGCGAGTATTTAATCGAGTTCGGATCGTAAAAAATAAATCAAATTCAAATTTAGATATTATCTAAAAATATTATACTTTGGGGGAAAAAAAAGTGATACCGTTGCTTTTTTTTATGATAGATATTTTTACTCAATTAAAAAATTAGGTATTCTGAAAAACTAAAGTAGAAACAATTATCTATCTGTGCACAATATTGGCTAGTGCAACAGATGTGTGTGCACAATATATATGTACAGTAGGTGCACAATAATTATACTGTGTACGCCCATGATAAGATGTTTGATGAGATGAGCTACTTTTACCCAAGGTAAATTGATGGCAACCAATTTGTGCCACATATTAGGAAGAAAAAAGGGCCAGGAAAATTAATTAATTTGGAGATGCATGTACCCTCTCAAACAAGGCTGCTGTCATTAATGAAATAATTAATCATGTCGACGGTCTATCGGGATCTTGTACATCATTTCTGTACCTTTCATTCTCATACCTATTGCCCCTGTCACAAGGCATTGCGTTTGCCTTGAGCTGCGGACGAGCTTCCACGTATCATTAACTTCCATATATTATTACCATTAGCTTGTACCAAATGAACACGTTTTTAGTAGAGGATGTTATATTAACACGATAACAAAATTATATCGATCAACACAAATCAATTTTCTAAAATTATTAGAAAATATTTGATTCATAGAGACTTTTTTATTTTTTGTTTTCCTTTTTTCAGAAAATAGAAAACGTTTTTTTTTTGTATTTTCTAATTTTTTAGAAAACACTCTTTTATTTTTTTGGAAAACGAAAATGAAAATAGGAATCTTTTTTTTTGTGTGTGTTTTCTAATTTTTTAGAAAACGCTCCTTTATTTTCTGAAAAACGGAAATGAAAAATGTCAACCAAATACGTTTTCTCGTTTCCCTTAAAAAATTGAAAAAAAAAAATCGCTTATCAAACACCTTCTAAGTCTTTTGAATTGTTTATTCTCCTGTCGTATTAGTCCTAGATTGGACAATATATTTTTATGATTTTATCTCTTTCGTATTAACTGTGAAATCGATTGATGGAGATACTAAGAATAATTGAATTATCTTTTACACTAATTGTACCACATGAACACTCAAATAGATTGTTAATTAATTATGATTTCAGAGAAGGAAGAAAGGAATTGATAATGAGGTACAAAGTTAAGGATGAGTTTTTTTTAGAATTGGCATAAAATATCGGTCTGATTAATTTTAAAGACAATTAATTCAATTTGATAAAAAAAAATTATTGATAGTCGGAATAAATTAGAAAGTGTTCATAATGGATAACCTAACAGTTAAACATTTTAAAATTTAATATTCTATTTGAAGAAATTTTTTATAAATATATCGTAACTAAATAAAAAATTATATAGACGCCTTTAAACTTGATTGAGGATGAATTTTTACACTGTACAAAATGCCTGTGCTATGATATAGTGATGGTTTGGGATGATTTTTTTCAAGGTGCTAATGAAACTGATCTATTGGAGTTCATCAATCAATCAATCAATAAATAAAAACATGCTCTCCGCTGCAATATTCATAGAAAAAGAGTGATTACCGTAGTACAAAGAATATTATTCATAGAGGAAATATAACCTTATTCCCATGTTAGTTAATTAGCTTATGAATCCTTTTGACGCGTACTTAATTTCTTCTAGATCACTTCTTTTTTTTAATCGCATACACAATGGGAAAGATTCTTACAAAAAAGGTTTGGTATTTTTTTTTACAAATATAGTGGTTAATTATAAATGAACAAGATAAAAGATTGAGGCAATTCCAAATGATACATGTCTTCTTGCAATTAAAAAGGTTAACAAGGCATGAGGTGCCTTAACAATGCTCAAAAGTCATGGAAAAGATATATATGTGAAGGAGATTGCACCCAAAAAAGCAAGCATCTAACTAAATTTGCAATAGCTAGGGTGTAGGGAGGGATTAATAGCTCTTGACATTGGCATGCATGCATTTCAATTTTTAATTAAGGCTCTTAATATTGTTAAAATTGACATCTAAATCCATTCAGATGTATTTTTCTTTTAACTTTTATTATTAAAATTCTGAAATGTATTATCTAACTAAATCGATAAAGGTTAGGAGATTATCGGTAGGATCTTCAGTTAGAATTATGCATTTATCTATCATAAATATTATAACACAGGCAATTGTTAGTAAATTATTTAAAATTTAACACGAATGTATTCAGCCATTACACTCTACGTTCATCATCATCTATCTCCAGCTAGAAGTTCCCAAATGGAAATGGGTGAAGAAAAACTATAATTAACCGATGTTAATTATAAAGTGATTCCAATCGCACAACAGAACAATTTTGATTAATTATTCTTCTTTTTATTTTAAAAAAGTTAAGACTATCTATTAATCTTTTTCGCCCTTTTTCTCCCACAATGTTACTTTACAGTCAATTTTCCATGCTTTGCTCCTTTACAAGTCGGAGAAATCGTCAGAAATATCCAGACGTTGGTAAAAAGTATCATCAGGGATGTCTGCTTATTGTCTTTAATTGAATGTCTTGCATTTCAGAAAACTTTCAGTAATTTTCCCCCCCTTTTCAGAAGCCATAGATTTTGTATGATCGGAAGAACAAAATAGTGGAGTAACGATTTCATCTCTCTTGTTCATCACAAATGAACACATAAGAGAAAAAGAAAGAACTTTTGTTATCAATGGATTTACCTTTAATTTCCTTGTCGAGTTATAGAAGTGTGCCATTCTGATCACTGTAGTTCCATTAGTCAGGCACGAATAGATTCAAGTCTGTCTTCGATAAGTAAAAAAAAAAAAAAAAAAAAAAAAAAAAAAAAAATACTACGATATTCTCATAAAACTATATTACAATATAATGTACTTCAAAGCATGTTCTTTGCGTAACAGAGCTCATATATTACCACACCAAGCGATAGCATACAACACATACTCATATAACAGGATTCACAAGATCATTTTGCACGTAGGACTAATCTGACATATATAGAGATTTCGATGAGCATGTCTTCAGTGATCAAGACCAGAGGAAAGCGCCCATGGCGAACTTCCGCTTGTCATCGACGGCACCCATCGCCGGCAGGCCGTACTCCTGGAGAAGGGAGTTGAGCTTCCACTCCGGCATCGTCTCATAGTCGGCTCTGGTGTAGCGGGGGTAGTGCAGTGGCATCTGGAAGCAGCTTGAGCTGCGTTGGCCGTTTTGCTTCTGCTGAAGCTTGTTGGCCATGGGAAACACCTTGCCCATGCCCATGCCCATGCTTATGTCTGGACCAAGTGAACCCATTGCTTGCTGCTGCTACTCGGCTTGTCCTGTTTCTAGGCGCAAGAAATGGGGTTTTATAGAGAGAGGGGGTGGTGAACGATGGATTGGAATGGCAGAGAGGGCAAGCCAGACACAGGGAACATTAATTGCTGGGAAAACGATGGATTTCTGAATTGGGTTGGTGGCATTACACCAATAGCCAATACAGTGGAGGAGCTCCTCGAGTTTAAATGACTAAATGATTTCGGAATATTGTTTTTTTTTTTCTTCTTAAAAATAAAAAATTAAATTAAATGATTGATGAATCCAATCAATCATAGATATTCATAATAAAATTTCGATTAGAAGCATCTGGGTTTAACCAGGTAGTTCTACGTAACCAAAGAAAATTCTATGCATAGGATTCCTCCCAAAGAAAAAGTTTGTCTTTTCTCCCGACATTTTGGAAAAACATAAAGTAAAATGTATGCCAGAAATATTTCATTTTTTTTATAAAAAAAAAAAAACATGGATAGCCCTCAAAATATCATCAGAAGCTGTATAGAAACAAAAAACCATCAATAATATATATATATATATATACCATAACCATTGCTTGCACATCGATGTCAAAGATACTAGAGATAAAAACATCAAAAATTGCATACTTTCTTTCATCCATTTACATTAATATTGCAGTGAGCAAGGTTAGCTGTAACCTTTTTACATCATACTAACTTCTGGTAATATCAGTAAGAAAACTACAAGTTAGATCAAAAAGTTTCCCACACTGATAAATTAGAACCTACAGCACAACTTTGCAATGCAGCGTACGTAGCAAAGACAATACACTAACCCGAGTAGCATTAATTAGTAAGCCCATCACACAGGTTTATGATGGCAAAAACAAGGGATCTTCTTTGTTCTGGTAAATTGTGAATAACTGCTTTGAGTATCGATTAGCGAGTTTGCAGCAGAAATCTAGTGCTGTTGGATCATACTTTTCCAAATCCTGGACAGTTTTCTTTAGAGGGCCATAGGGATCGCCATCTGTAAGAAACTCCGCCACCAGAGATCCCCTGAAAAAAGATCATCAGTTGCTGGACCGACACGACCTAATTATAAGATCAATAACAAAAACAATAAACCCAGTAGGTGAATTTTTAATGTCAGTTAAGTGTTAGGTAACACATTTAGGAAAAAGAACTATTGCATCAAGTCTCAATCGAAGATGATTTTGATATCCAGTTTATAAGCAGGACAGCGAACAAATAAATAGTCTCAATCTTACAATCTAGCTACAATAACTGAGTTCTGATCTTTCAGTCTTTGGAATTTCCTACATGCCCATATTTTGATCCTTAGTTCTTATCATGATTACTACGACTTTAGTATAAATAAACCAACTTTCGATCTTGATACCAGATTGAATTATAGAGAGAACTTTAGAACCAAGGAACCTGAATGCTAAAAGCAGCAAATATCAAAATCCACTCTGACGATACCTTTGAGCATCAAACTTGTTGAATCCTCGCTTGTTCAGAAGAAATGTTTCCTTCGCAGATTGTTCGTCAGAAGACTGCTGCCGATAAAGAGCACAAACAGCTTTCAAACAAAGCTCAGAATCCCTGGAAAACGATGCTAGCATATCTGCCTCGTACTCCCAACTTTTAGTCTGCCTTTTCCGACTTATCTCAGCCAAGACATTATGAAGGTCGATAACGCCGTCTGATTCTATTTTAGAAGAAAATTCTTCTGAATTAGGTTCACTTTCAACACTTTCTGACCCACTCACAATGAATCCACCTAAACTATTGCCCTCACTATTTGAACTCGCATCATCAAGCTCCTTCCTTAAGTTGATCTTTGTTTCCTCTTCATCATCACTGCCCAAGAATTCGAGCTTCCTACTTGCTCTACCCTTGCTTATTACACTTGAACCTTTGACACTAGGAATTGATGGATTGGAAGGAAACTCCCTTGCTCTACCCTTGCTTCTTGAACTCTTGAAACTAGGAGTTGACGGATTGGTAGGAAACTCCCTTGCTCTACCCTTGCTTTTTGAACTTGAACCCTTGAAACTAGGAGTTGATAGATTGGTAGGAAACTTTCCTTTCACTGAATTATCTGTTTCACTTAATTCTCGCAGTGAAATTAATCGCTTCCGCTTATAGCCCTCCCCGATTTGCCTGGGCCAAAGTTTACCTATTGGAATATCATCGACATCATCGTCCTTCTCGCTGTCATTAGTAAATACTCTGGAAACATGCTTCCTCTTTGGTGTTGGAATTGGCAGAACATCATCCGGATGGTTTTCATCAGAATCCTGTGGCCTACTAGTGTCAGAATGCACCATTTCCGAGTTCTTATAAATGGCGCAGTCATTTTTCATGTCCGAAGTTCTCCCCGCCCTGTGTTTTTTCACCTCACAATCTTCAGCGCGGGGCTCATCATCATCGTCACTGATCACAATTAATCCTAGGAATTTAGGGTTTTCCTTACCCTTTGTAGGTAAGCTGGCTTTTCTCTTTCCCTTTTCTTCACTTTTGTTACTGTTCATTACTCTCCGACCCATCTTCTCAGCCTCCAGCTGTGAAACCGTGACCTGCAACTCCTTGCACTTCCTCCTCCAGCAATCTACATTACCGTGCTCCAGCAACACGTGCAAAGTCGCAATCTTCTCCTGAGATTGCTTCTCCCTTCCTCTCGCAACTCTACATGCTTCCCTTAACTGAAGGATTTCCTCCTCGAGGAACTCAAAAGCTATCTTATGTTGCCTATCAATCTCTTCGAGGTCCAGAATCCTCGACTCTAACAAGGAGCAACTCGCATCCTTATCCCCCAGCTTCCTCTGGAGATCCGACCTGTCGGCACAAAAACTCTCCTCGCTCTTTTTATGTTGCTGCTCCAGTTCAGCTAGCATGTTCCTCAGAACCCCCAAATCCCGCTCAAGGTCCTCGATTCTCACGCCGAGCTTGATATTTTCAACCTCCTTCGCAGTCAACTCCTCCGAGAATCTCTTCTCCATTTCGGCCTCCAGTGACGCCTCCCACGACAAAAGAGCACTCTCCGCCTTCTGGAAGTCCACCTGTCGGAAGGAAGACCGGAGGAACTCGACCAGCTGAGGAATGCTCGTGGAGTTCAAGGATAAGGGTAAGTCCGGAGGAAGCACGACCGGAGTCTGGCCTTTGTCTCCCATGGCAACGCCAACCCTAGCGGTCACCGAAACCTCGGGGAACAGGAGAGGAAGCACCCGTCGAAGTACAACGTTTACAAAGAAACGCAGTGGGCCTTGCCTGTTAATTTTCGACGTCAGTCCACGATCAATGGAGATCAGATTGAGCCCACTGAATATCCCATGTTGGGCCATACAACTCAATTTTCAGGTGTTATTATTATTCAAATCCAATCCGATTGGTTTAATATGCACAATGAACAAACAGATCCAAATATGCAAACCATTCAAAATTTAAGGGAAAAAAAAACAAAATTAAAAGAAAAACCTATAATATATTATCATCATCTCTACCTATAAATGCAGGCAAAATATATTCCCAAGCGAAAGTAGTAACAAACGCCATCGATGCCACATGCGATTTGACAAGCAACATGTTTCTTTCACGCTCAACCTAAATTCGTGTGAATTTGGAAAGTGGGGCCACGATTACAGTTTTGGAATTAGAGCCTCGTATCAACTCTCTCTACTAACAATCAGCCCCGCAATTTTTTGTTTTTTTTAATTTCGAGAAAAAAATTAATTAATTGTGAACCAGACAGATTTCGGAAATAAAGGCGCTAATCTCGGGGAAGTTCTTGCTATTGTTTTGGTTATTCTAAAGTTTGTTTTGAATTTCTTGACTAAACACGGTAGGCGACAAACAGTCTTTACTTTAGTCCTTTATAATTTAGAAGGACCATGTTAGTTTTTAATTAGATGATTAAGGTTTTACAACTTGAAGTAGTAGGAAGGTTATGAGGAGAAAAACACATTTTTTTTTTCTACTTGTAAATTTCTTGATTTGTTCCCCTTTTATATTTGCTTATCATAATTGTTCATCATGTGTTACTGTTTATTTGAATTACATTTTACATGCTATGCAAAAAAAAAAAAAAAAAAAAGATGCTTCTCGATTGCTTAAACTTTCATGGCATATGATTGATGTTATTATTTGCTTAATATTCGATGTCATGGCACACGCCTTTAATATTTTTATATTTTAAAGAGTTTTATTTTGATGAAAAAATTTGATTCTGAACTATTACGTAAAAAGTATTTGGTGCTGCCATCGAGGATTCAGGGCCCCTAATTTTAAATAATAAATATTTTTTACTATAATATCATAATATATATTATCAAAATTTTATTTATTTATTTATTTTTAATTAATATTATTAGATTTTAATATACCGATCCAATATAAAATTCTGAATTTGTCTTTAATAATTAAAAATGATTAACTGCCCGCATATTTACACAATTCCCCGAGGAAATTCAAAAACCGCCACATCGGCGTCCGCCTTGCTTTTTTTTTTTTTTTTTTTTGTTTACTCATAGATTGTAGATTTTGCGCATAATTACTTATTAATTACTCGATCAAATTAGCGTAAGTCAATTGGTTGTTAATTACTTGCTATTTCTTCGTGAGTTTCGCTATGCGGCGCTCTGGGAGTTCACGTCGCCGCATTGCTCTATTATGGGGTCGGATTGGGGACAGTGGCAGCAGCTGCAGCGGAAGAGCAAGCAATTTTTGGTCAAGTTCCTCGGCCTGGCGCTTCTTGTTGGCCTCTCCTTCCGTCTCCTCTTCTCCGGTTCCCCTGTGTTCCCGCCGGCGAGCGAGTTGCCCTCCGAATCCGTCGCGGAGAAATCAGACGCGACGACGGGGGTTTCCGAAGAGGCGTATAAAGGTGAGGGCTTTTCTGTTGCAGAGATCTGTTCGGCTAGGGTTGGATTTCGCCTAAATTCCCAGGTTGGTAATATTTGAAGAAAATCAAAGTCTCGAAACGAGGTTTTTGTCCGCTCCTCATCGAGCAGTGACGGTTAAAAGCTAGTCTGGTGGTTTGGGTTCTGGATTTTCATAGTGAATAAAAAGTGTATTTTTACGGCGGAAAGGTGTGAACTTTAATCATTTGGGCAGTCTTATCATTCTTCCGGATCTTTTAGCCTGTTTTGATCAGAAAATTTGAGAACCAAGATTTTTAATTTTGTTTTTCGTGATAATGACACACATTTATATCCTCTTGAATTCTATTTAGTTTGTTGAATTACATTGGCGGGGTTCTGATTATTGATTGGATTAATGTTTACGAGAGGGAAGACAGATCTTCAAGAACATTTGCTCATAAATGATCACATTTCACTTAGGATAATCATTGGATAGCTTCTTGGTGGTTAGATCCGGTATTGTGCTTTAGCATCAGCATCACCTACTAAATGAAAATATTTAAATCCACAAAAAACCCCAATAAATTCGACAAGAACATGGTCCTGTGTTCCTGAGAATATAGGCTTGTTTATTTAAATTATAGCTTTGTTCATCTGAAAATTGTCTGTGAAACTTCACCCACAAAAACCTATCAGCAACTGTATTCTATTATGGATGACTTGTTATTTGGTCCTACTGTTTTTTTTTCTCGTCTAATGTTGTTTGATATTACTGTTCATCTTCAACAGACAATGCTTCAATTCCAGTTCCAGAAGCAGTCACAGAGGACCAAGTTTCAAAAGGTAGCTTTCCTAAGTTAACAAGAGAGATAAATATTACTTTTACCTACTGATCAGGTAAGTTTGATTTGCTAATTAGTGCTTGAGCTTATTGGGAAATACGGCATGCAATTTTTGGTGTTGATCGTTCATGGCTTTATTGAAAGCTTATTTATGTTTCTGATTCTATAAACAAACATGTGAATCTTATTAATTAGATTTCTGGTGATGAAGTGAAATTAACTGGATATGGATGTTTTGTTTTAGTTGATAGAGAATGAGTAAGAACAATTCGACTGCTGAAAGGAATCTGAATATTGAAACATTGTTTATTTGTATAGTGTTCTAATTAATAGCCACTGTTTTGTAGTTTTTTTTCTTCTCTTTTCCCATTATATTAGCGCAATGTTGAAAATTTTAGTAAGCTATAATTGACTAGAAGATGCACCATACCTGATGCAGATAAGTGTGATCTCTTTACTGGAGAATGGATACCAGATCCTACTGGACCAACATATACAAATGCAAGCTGCAGGTTTATTGAATCCCCTCAGAATTGCATGACGAATGGGCGTCCAGATACAGGATATCTATTCTGGAGATGGAAGCCGAATGGGTGTGTTGTTCCTCCATTCAGTGCCAAGAAATTTCTGGGGCGTATGCAAAACAAATGTTTGGCACTAATTGGCGACTCAATTTTTCGCAACCATGCACAATCATTGCTTTGTCTACTTTCCAAGGTAAACTTTAGGGTTATAACTCATAAGCTTTGGTCGTATCAACTTTTACTCATTGGCAAGTATTGTAAAGTTTCTGCATAATTCTATTAGACAGCGTACTTGCAAAACTATTTAAATGGAGAGAGTGAAGAAAATTGGAACCTAATTCTTATCTTAATGATTTTGTTAGCCTCACCTCACTTTGTCTTGGATGAAGGTTATTAGTGTAGGTTATCTGAGCAAACTTGTCCTTCCATGGGCTGGCCAAGTCCGTCTCTTTTGTTTTATTGCAAAGGTTATTTCTTAAGATTAGGTAAAAGTACTGAGAGGATAGTGCCAACATACCACATAATGCTATTTAAATTTGAGCATCTCTTTGTTTTTAAAGCAGTTTTACAGTTTCTTTTAAAAACTTTGATTAGAAATTTGTAGCACGCCAGTTACTGGAGAATGCAATTAAACAGAATTAAAAATTTAAGGACAAATTTGACCTTGGGATTACTATTCAAGATCAATATTGTTCCCTATTTAAAGCAATGCAATTCTATTCTTTATTTCTTTGAAACTTTTTCTAGTTTATTCTTTAAGGAAAATGAAAGAATAGTAGTGATCTAAGAGGCTGCATCCTAACATGCGCTTGGTGGAGTGCTGCTGGATAACTTACCCTTATTTAGCTCGTTAGGAAGTTTTGATCTGAATTAATAACTTACCATGTAATGAAAATGCAGTTGCACGAAAATGAAACCTGAGCACCGAGTTAACATCGGGATGGCCAGCCAACAATAACATTTCTCTCTATTTAAACCAATGCAATGCCTCTGCAGAGTGGACAAAGCAAAAAAATAAAATATTCAAAGCTCTCGTGTTCTCTTCAATTTTTATCTATTTCAATCTTCTGAACATTCGTGTTGGGCAAATAGAGTGTGCCCTAAGAGGCACTATCTTAACATGAGATTGGTTTTTGGGTTATCCTTGAGAGTAAGCATGACAACATACTCCATTTATGCTGTTTAGTATATGCCTCAAATAATTATCTTTTGCATCTATAGTGTTTTAGCCTATTTAAATATTAATGGAAGCAAAATCAATTTCCATTATTTTGGGATTTTTTTTTTTTGTATTTTACTGCTGATTTCTTTACAGTGTTTACATCTTACTAAACAAAGCTACTCTTTCAAATTCTTTGCCTGTATTTGCATTGTAGATGTAGTATGAACTTCATCCCTTGCATGTTATCTTATCCTTTATTTTCTTATATTAGGATCTTGTATTTTATTAGTATGCAGACTTAAGGTTAACCATTATTAACGAATTTTGACTTTTTCCATGGTTTGCTAATCCACATTGATCTTTCTTCGAGTTTATTGATGAAACTGCAAGTTGCAGATCTGTGCGAAAGCAATTGAATCAGCTATCTAGCAAACAGTTTCCCCACTAGATAACCTGAAACTGAGAGAAGTTGCAGGTCTGTGTGAAAGCAATCAAGTTTCATCAGCTATCTAGCAAACAGTTTGCCCACTAGATAATCTGAAACTGAGACGATAAGTCTTTAGCCTGTGCCAACAAGAGTGGTCTGTGGTTTTTCTCATGAACCTTTGATATTCCAAAATAGGTGCTGATAACTAACCATTAAAATGGTGCTTGCTTTGCTAGTTATAATGTCCTATTTCTTAACTTGTTTGCCACATGATGTTGATAATCATCTGGTGGTTTTTTTTTTTTGTATAGTTTTGTTTATTGGTTTAAATTGTCGTCAGGACTTGGTTCTCTCTTTCCTTTCCTTTTTATTTGTTTCAATTTTTTAGGCAGTACATATATCCTTTTGTAAAGAATTTGTCCAGGGCGGAGCTATTTAGATGTTAATCCAGGTCATAAATATTTACGGTTGTTGTTTCTGGACTTTATTACACAAGTATCAGGATACTAATTGGCTGTAATTACTAGACATACTTGAGTTTCGAGTGCATAACAGGACTTCTCTTTTCTACTTTTTTCAAGTAAACTGAGTTGATTCTATGATAAACATATGTTTCCTCTTCGACTGATCAAATTTTTGCAACTCAGGTCGAAGAACCTGATCTGGTTTTTCACGATGATCAATACAGATCAAGGAGATGGCATTTCCCCTTGCACAACTTCACGCTCTCGCTCATCTGGAGCCCCTTCCTTGTCAAGGCAGAGACTTTTGAAGATGAGAACGGTGTGGCAAAATCTGAGAGTAAGCTCCACGCCGACACACTTGATGAAACATGGACAAGTCAGTATAACAGCTTTGATTATGTAGTAACATCCGGTGGGCAATGGTTTCTAAAAGCTGCAATTTATATGGAGAATAACATAGTCATCGGTTGCCACTATTGCCCGAGACTAAATTTATCAGAACTTGGTGTTCAGTATGCCTACAGGAAAACCCTCAACTCTTTATTCCACTTCATCAACACTTCAGAGCATAAACCTACTGTCATATATCGCACATGGACGCCAGACCACTTTGAGTTTGGTGAGTGGTTCAGTGGTGGAGTTTGCAACAGGACCACGCCGTATAAGGTTGGGGAATACACTGGTACAGACTTGGACCGTGCCATGCAGAACATTGAGTTGGAGGAGTTCACCAAGGCAATGGCAATAGCAAATGGGGCAAAACTGAAACTCCTTGACACTTTTAAACTTTCGTTGTTGCGACCTGATGCGCATCCGGGTCCTTACAGGACGTTCCATCCATTTGGCGACGACAAAAACAAGAAAGTTCAGAATGACTGTCTGCACTGGTGCTTGCCTGGTGCAATTGATACTTGGAATGAGCTAATTGTGGAACTTATAAAGGACTAGTGAATTCAAGTTGCCTTTTTGCTGATGGGGTTTTGTTTCTTTAATCCTCGACACTATGGAAATACTGATGAGCCAGTGTGTCAAATCGTTGTATTAGCATTTAGCCTCCAGATTACTGTATCGGGTTTCATTGCAAATTTTCATCTTTTAGAATCTGAAGTTGGGTTAATGGAATCTGAAATCTTAGCACAGCTTTCTTATGGGGCATTCACGGTGATAACTTTTGTAGGGCTTAAGATACACCAAAGTAGATGATAAAGTCACCATACATTCACAAGTCTGCAGGTGAACTCAGGAACATATCAGCTGCTCAAAACAATAGAATCCACGCGACATATTTCTGAAGAAATATTTCTGAGATTTCCAGTAGCAGCAAAAGGAACAAGCAAACATGTGTACAGTACACGCAATCCGATTATGATGCTGCAAGCTCAAGTATTTAAACGAGGACTAGGCATATTTTCATAATTTTTCTCAGAAGTCGTAGCGTTGTTGGGCCTCCCCTACCTTTATTTTTTGCATGCAAAACCTTCTCCTTCTTGCAGCTTGTGCGAGTGCCAGTCCTCTGATAGAAAGGAGAAGATTATGGCAATAAAATCGTTACAGAAAAGGCGCAAGGATTAACCATCTGAGGCAATACATGGTTTACAAAGTGTGAGTTTAATCGCATTAATAAAATAAACTCAACTTATAATCTAAACCCGATAAGTTAATGATAGCCCAAGCATAGAAGAATATGTGAGTATGATAGAAGGCTATAATTAGTGTATTATGCACCTTATAAGGGTAAGAACATAAGAACAGTTAGTTTCCCAAATTAACCACATATTAGAAAGCAATGGGTTCGAACTTGGCCGAATGGAAACTACAAGAGAGGATCACAGCTGTTTACCTCTGTACTTGATCAATAATTTCAGAGTTCTTCCGCTGATACTATTTTGCCCACTTCTTCAATTGTTTTTAAGCATGACGATCATGACTACAAGATTGAATTATGTACTAGATTAATCTTTATTTAACTAACAGATTCCAATTGTGGATTGGATCAACTATTCCTTTTGATTTTTTTTAGTACTTAGGCATCTGATACTACAACTAATTTAAGAATACAACTTACGAAATACAAAGTTCACATAGTTTTAGATAATTAATCCATCACACATCGTTCTCCTAACATGTGAACCCACATCTTAATTATCATTCTTCACTATAATTGTCTTCTTGAAGATCCATCGCGCGAAACGTCGACCTAAAAAAGTTGGAAAAAAGATCTAGTTTCCTCAGTTGAGCCCAAAAACTCAACTACTATTGCATGATTTCATTTATCATTTAGTGGTTTATGTCCATTTATTCGATCACTAGTGGTTCATAGGTTATCCCGTTACCCATGAGGGATGAAACTACTTGTAAATTTAGTCAAGATAATTAATTCAAAACTTGCCATGGTTCTAACATCACAGAGTTACAAACAATATTTTCGAAAGAAACATGGTTTGACATCTAAAAGAAAGGGGATTCCTTTGTGAATCCATGGCCGCATGTACTTAATTCCAGCATTAACTTCGTTGGCTTATACTTTTCTATCAATTTGGTTCCTCAAAATTCTACAAAAAGCATAATTTTCTTTCTAAAAAGTAATAAAATCCCTAAATCAACGGCCGCACCACAAACAGAAACCCTACGAAGAATGTAAAATACCTCACTTTTCGGTGCCGGTCGAGGCTTGCGACGACTGTTCTCCGGCGTGATCGGTGCCCCGCGAAGGGAGGGGATTGGATCCCTTGATCAACCATCCGAGCGCAAAGAACGAAACGCCGGCAAGGATTGCGGTGCCCCAGGCGTGGGAGTACCACCGGCTGTACTGCCGTATGGCAAAGCGCCACTGATCCCTCAGCGTCGTGACGTCGGGGTTCACGGAGTCCGGCGGGTTCGGATAGCGCGCCCCCTTCAACCCCGCCGGATCCTCGGCGCCAGGGATCGCCGTGGGCTGCAGCCTAGGCTTTCTGGATGGCGCCGCTGATGAGGTACTGGGCTTACGCGACTCCGCCATTCCGGACGTATTCTGTGACGCATTCGTGCTCATGTGAGCCCTTAAAAGGTCTCCTAGGCCCAATGACTTAATTGGGCCGGTGGCCTATTAATTCTCCTTTATTTAAGTGGATAAAAAAGACAATTACCTTTTTTTAATAATAAATTATTTAAAATAAAAATAAAAACAAATATAGTCGAAGCTAAGACGAGCAACACTACAACGAGTTCATTCTCCCGGAATTACAAAATCATTATATTTTTTTAAATAAACGTTGAAGTTAAATGTTGTTCTAAATGCCTTCGTGTGAGACGCGGACATGCACTATTAGTCTATTACAATACAAATGCTGCAGATTCACAGACCAATTAATTTGAAGGTCGTCTCCAATAATGGTTCTGTGTTGTCTCATCAAATACCATTTAATTGGCCATGCCATCCTAATTTTGTAAAAAAAAAAATTGAAATTATTTATAGTATTTCTTTGTTATAATTTAACTCTTAAAGTTGGTTTTTATCTGAATTATCCTTTATATTTTTAAAAATTCTTTAATTTTCACAAAATTATTTTTTGTTTAACTTATCCTCTAATTTTCCAAAAAAACAAATTATTATGTAATTTGATATCACTTTTAAAAGGTGATATTACAAATCAAAATGGATAAACCCCTCAGACATATTGATTTTCAATAATATTAATTCTGTAAGCTATTGAGAATAGTTCAGAAAGATACAATTATATATAGGAGTCACAAATGACATTAACTAATATCGTTCCGCCAAACTAACTAATATTATTCAGCTGATCTCGACGGATAATATGACCAAATTAAGGGACAGCTTACAGAAGATGATCGCCAAATTAGACCTGTTAAGCGTTCATTTGTTGTGGTTCATGATATTTAGCACTACGGATATTTTTTCCTTCTATTTTTGTTTATTTTATTCAAAAAGAAAAGGGATTTTTATCATTAAATACTGGGCATATTTGATCAAATGCGCCATCTCTTTCATTGGAGTTACACCTTGAAGTTGACCTTTCTGCTAACAGAATCTATTAACTAAACTTTAGATCAAATGTTTTTAAAAAAATGAATGAAAAGATCCAACCTCCAAAATGCAGAAAAGATCTAAGAAAAACCTGTATGGATATCCAATCAACACCAATCATCTCGACTTTGATCCACTCGAATCACTGATTGTTCATGTGGCCCATAGATGACCACAGACATGAACATGCCAATCTGCAAATTCACTGAGAAACAAAATTAACAAACAGCCAAAGAAAATAATTGTTATTAGATGTTTAGTCAAGTCTATCAAAAAAATAGTGATATCTCCAAGTTGCTAGCAGAATACAATCGCTCTCTGTTTTCCTCAACAAAATGGATGATGACATAACTACAGACTCAAAAATACACCGACTATTTCGATCGAATGGTAAGAGATAATATCCTATAAGTTTTCCTACCATCGTTCGGCTTTGGTTTAGATGTAGTAAAATTTCTGCCTCCACAAAGAGCACAAGGAAATACTTCTGCATAGTTTACCAGTAATAAACTTAGAAAATCCAACTAGATAACCTGAAAACAGTGGCATAAGCTTCTGATGTCAATGACGAACTGAAGCTATGCAAATCCTCTTGTAGCTCTGTGTCTCCCTAGATGTCAATAGTCTCTGTCAGATCTTGAACTGCCAAACTCTCTGATATCGCAGCTAATGATTTGAGGTTGCACTTGATAAGAGACTCCACAAAAAAGCAAGTATCATCCCTAGTGTTCCCTTCAGGCACGTCGACAATAAATGACTCTATCACCAATGTCCATGGTCTCCCATCAATAATCTCAGGGTGTGCAGTTAATACAGATGAGTAGTTCTGAAGAAACAATTAAAGATTCATGAGCACAGATGTAATTAGGTTATAGCAAACCTGAGGAACATTAAGCTCAAAACAAATTCATCTTAAAGATTTTAATAGGTAGCGTTTAAAATCATTAACATATTATCGTCCAGTAGAAAAAAGAAAGCAAACATCTAAGCATTTTCGTAAAAATAATACAGTTAATATTAACACGAAGCCACAAATCCATGATGTCTTATTTGTACTCAAACTGTGCCTTATCATTAGCCTAATATTGGCTGAGTAGTGACAGACTAGTTTCACTAAAGTTGCATAAATAATGGTATCTTCAAAACAGCAATTATCAACAAATTAATTGATAGCGAATAAAGAGAGGTATCCATCACTTATTCATTTGCAAGATCTGTAGAAACAAACAATGAACAAAACTTATGGGGTTTAATCTCACATCCAATCTGATATGAAGACACTTGATACTCATGACTAAAAAAATTTTATGTTGTTGAATACTCTTTAGATGTGTTTCCTTATGTCCTTGTTTCCCATGATAAAGCTAGGGAAAGAAAAAGATTAGAGAAAAAAATCACAAAAGAAATACACAAAAAATAAATTAAAAAACATTTTAAAGTCCGATTTGAGCTCCAAAAAATTCTTTGGCTAAATCAAAGGTAAGTAACACAGAGTAAAACTTAAAAAAGGCGTTCTTAATCTTTTTTTCTTCCCGCTGACTTTTCTGTCAAATGAAATAGATTTTCTGATGCACTATTCTCTTTTCTTCATAGAAAACATGCCTATATGTTAAAATTATAATGAATTCTATTATGATCAAAAGTCCAGAGACGTATGACACTTTAGGACATGCATTTTTTTAACCTTGAAGGGGGAAAAAAATCAATGATAATATAATCAGAAAAGTCTTGAAAGGACAATGAATTATCAGAAAGAAAGTTCTTGCAGAAAAAAAAAACCCTATGAAATCTTAGATTTAAATTTCATTAAAGAATTAGTCATTATATATCTAAATTTTACACTGACAAGAAGTTTCAGGAAGACTACTAGTCTCAACATCCATCCAACTTTGCATACTGCAATAACCATTAACCAGGCAGAAAGAAAAAAAAAAAAAAAAGGCAGATGAAGTGTAGAGGAACAAAAAGACCTGTAGCTTATGGTCCCCTCCAACAATCTTGATGCTCAGGATGCGTTCATCGTCATCGAGCTGTTCAAGCCTTTCCGTGCTGGTAGTAGCAGGGAGCCCCGACTTGATGTTAACTTCTCTCAGGCATCCCACTGTAAAATCCCCTTGCATCATGCATCTGCTCACAAAGGGCTTGTACCGCTGCGGCTGATCAAATCGCCTCACCAAAGACCAAACCTAACAAAACGACTCCACAATTGCAAAATCACACACGCTATATCTAGTAGTCCAAACAGAAGATCTCAAACTAGTAGCATCGATCTATAGAAGGAGGATCTGCCGTTCAATCTTTAGAAAACTAAGAACAAATTTTTAACTTCAACCCTTAGAAGCAGCAACTCAGTTTTTTGATTCGCTGAAAAGTGTGTTCTCGAAATCTTGTTTTCATACACTAAATGGGAATAAAAACAGTCCCGTTTCCTAGTACGGATCGCCACCATTCCAAAAGTACCATATTCCAACGCGAACCCGAAAAAGGAATCAAAACGGGGTATACCGAACAACACAGTAAGTTCCGAAAAAGGGAAAAAATAAAAAATAAAAGCGAGAAAGAGATCGCACGAGATGGACGGGGGCTTTGATGTGCTTGAGCACGAAGGAGCTGCACTGGCTCTCCTTGGGATCGTAGCGGTGGAATCTACGGACGCACTCCGCCTCCATATCCCTGCAACCTACCCCCGGCGGGTTCATCTCGTCGGCGAGACGCCAATACTTCCTTACGCTGCTTTCGCTTCTTCCGACCATGTTTGCCCGTGCGATATCCCTCGAGGCGAAGGCAAATCCTACTACCGATTGGATGTTAAATATATTTTGTTCGTTTGCGCTGCCTTTCTCTTAACCAATCCCTTTCTCTCCCTCCCCATGTCAAGAACATAAATGCTCCTGTACTTTAAATTATCTTTGTAATTGCCACCGGAGACACTTTCGTGGGGAACCGACAAGAACCCGCAAACACTAAGCTCAGCTGCGGCGGTTGTCGTCTCGGCGAAGCCAATAAACTCGTCGTGTCGGGCGGTGGCAGAAATGTAAATAATTCTTAATACCGTGCCTACTTTTTCACAACGGACAGCCATTGTTTCCCTCATTTGTCGTAACATAGCCCGCAGGGCAAACGCGGGTCCCGAATACGGAGACCAACTGCGGGGCAGGTAAATGAAGCGCGTAGAATTTGCTTTCATTTTTCATTTCCATTTTTCTCGATGCGCACTGACGGTAGATGGAGATCCTACGTGTCCCTGGGTTACGGGACCGTCACTGGACCGGACAAGTTTGACGTAGAACGGTGCGTCCTTTTCGTGGTTCAAGCTTCAATCATTTAATTATCTCGAGTTGGTTGCGACCACGGGAGATATGTTTTTAATCGTCTATCTCGTCGGAATGTGTGGATTCCATCATATTCTCTCTTTTTTAATATATATACAGATTGATATTGATTATTATTATTTTTTATTGACCTCTTGTGTTCGAGTTTTTTATTCGGTTAATTTTGATTCAATTTGTATTTTCAATGACATACTAGATAATTCATAATCAAAATATTTGTAATTCAGTAATAAGATCATACTATCGAAGACATACTTTATCCAATAAATAAACTCTCAATTTCTAATTTAAAATCATCTAACTGTCTAAATTTTTCTAAAATAAAAGTCAAATTTATTTCAATAAAAAATTAACAGTATTAGCAAGCGCTTGAGGCAATATTAGATAATGGTGTCAAATGAATTGACTCACATGTGATGCATGCGACGCAATATGAATCATGCATGGCCTGTCAAAATTATATGGATTAGCATAATTAATGATCGTCATTTGCTTTTCAGGTTGCGGTAGATGCGGGTTAAACTCAAGTTGCGCTCAACATAATTCAAATTCAAGTCATGTCGAACATTACACGTCGTGCGCACCACCTAAACAAGTTAACCCGCTACTTTAAATAGTCAAAAACATGTATTTTAACTAAATTAAAATTTTAAAATAACAACTAATGCGTAGAGTATACTTTCATCAAATTGAATATGAAAATTATTGAACTGACCTTACAATTTTACTATAAATTAATACTTTCTAATCCCACAATTCTCAGAACCTTCTTCGGTGCAAAAATGATTCATTTATTAATCGAATTTCTGATCAATCAATGAAGAAGATAAATTACAAGCGTATTGTTATTTCATTAATGAATACGACATAAGGACATACATTTTGAAAGATTTATAATTCTCAAAAATTGACTCTGACTCATTAATATAATTCTACTGTCACATTAATCATAAAAACTTTATGTGGAGATGAAGGTACAAACTTCTTGCTCCTATAATACTGTGATAATTTGATCCTTGTGAATTATTATTATTATTATTATTATTATTATTATGACTAAACACAGGTTTAAGGACACATATTTCAGGAGGTGTAGAAGGGTACTGGAATATGGTTAGTTATTGATATCGACACGGCGACTCATCTTTATAAAGGGCTCATTCAGATCATCTTTTGGAAGTATGAACATCACTTCCTAGAAATGGTTGCTTATCCATTAAAGAGCGAAGGTAGTTATGTACGGGCTTGCAAGCACTATGATTGAGATGTACCAAGTGATTTCTTGGCTCAAGGTGCAGCAACAACTTCTTTTCTTTTCTTTTTTTTGAGAAAATTCCGTTTTAATTTTTTTTTTGTGGTAACTAGATTATGGAACATGGTCTATAACGAGCTGTACCACTTCGATAAGTTATCTGTGTAAATTCGCTTCGATTTAAACGGGAGACCGAGATCTGATTCATTTGCAACAGTTATTGGATTAAAATTGCTTTGATACAAATTGATAATGCTGATCCTGCTCCTTTTTCTTTTAGGATTACTCCAGATCTAGATCTGTATTTGAACACGCAAGAGTTTATCGATGCAGTTGCAGCAGAGCTCCGAGCGAGACTTTGTGGCAGATCGAAATTGTAAATCCCTTTTTTACTATGTCGGATTAAAAATATATATACACACATCACCATGTTATTTTATCACATGTAAAATATATTTTGAATATCTAGTATAAGTTATTTGCTACTTAGTCACCGTCTAAGAGGATGAAATTCTTTCCTCCAAAAGACTATCTCACAATTAAAAAAGAGAATTAATCATGATCTATGTAAGATCATATCATTGCTTAATACCATAGAGAATAAATATCTCGATTGATATTGCTATCTAACAACAAAGATTGACCTTTGTTAACTTTTGAAACCAACAAATGATTTGTTCGCACTTAACGTCTCTATCAATCGATTCCACAGTTAATACAAAGGAGATAAATTACGAAGAGACTACATCTCTTGAACTATTAGTTAAAAAAAATTGAATTTTTAAATTCAGATAAAAATTTTAAATCTCATATTAAAATTCGATTCTTATTTATTATAATAATAATTTCTGTATTATTTACGGGGACAAATTAATAGTCAATTAATACAACTTGGTTATAAGTAGATGACTCAATCGGTAGGGTTCCTTGTGAGAATGATATGGTAGTTAAAATAAAATCGAAAATATTTATAAAATTGATACGAGTCGATTTTAAAGGAATTTTTTTTTTAAAATTTAAATAATTTTTACGTATTTTAATTATTATATCAAAACTTATAAATTTTTTAGTGGTTTTTCTTTCTCATAATAATTATATAACAGATCGATAAGATCCAACAGTTGCAAATGACTCAATCAGCAGCGTCACTTAAACAAACAAAAAAAAATTGTTATTTTCTTTGCTTGCTGCGCAAACAAAGACCGAATTCCGTATATAATAATAGCTATGGCGTCTTTGAGGCACACTGCAAACGCAACTACGCAAAGCTGCGGCGAGCGAAGCGGAGATGGAGGACGTTCTCACGGAGACGCCGCCGCCGTCTCGATTCTTTCAAGAAGACCTCGACAACTTCGCCTCACCGCCTCCGCCTCTCCCGCCACCTCTTCTCCTCCTGAATCCCAACTCCAGTTCGGACCACCTTCGTCCTTCCCTCCTCATCATCGCTCTATCCGCCCCCTCCTTGGCCGTCCTCCACCAGATCCCCCACAAGGTACTTATCGGCGCCCTGATCCTGCCGGAGATCCCCCTTGTTGGCAACTCCCTTGAGCCCTCCCCACGCGACCGCTCTTGCTACATCTACGCCGGAGAAAGTCGGGTCCTCGTCTCTGTTCAGTTCCCTGTTGCGCCTGAAAGGGCCCCTGCTGTTGCAAAATCGCTGCTCGGGGGGATCCAGGCGGAGAGGGTTTTGATCTTAGACTCGATCCGGAGCCAGAACTACAGGGGGAGGTTGGCCGTGGACGAAACCCTGGCTTTTAAGCTGGAGACGGTAGAGGAGAGAAATGCCGAGCATCATCTGGTGCGAGGACTGGATTATTTGCCGTCCGGGAGTGTGATGGATGGCCTAGGGGCTGCCATCATCGCGGAATGCCAGATGAGGAGGGCAAAGGGCACTTTGGTGGCGACATGGCAGGCCAGTGCTCGATCTGCTGTAATTACAATTGTTGGGTCGCTGTTGAAGGATTTGGGATTTGGTATGAGCGAGTCTGAAGGCAATGATGACTTCGTTGCTGGGTTTTCAGGTTCTTCTCGGTATGATTCAGATTTATATACCTGACAAAGAGGTATTTGTCTTGGCTCTTCTATTTCGTAGGAATTTGATATCCATAAGTTTTAGTTAAACTAGCTTTGTTATCTGCATCTTTGTGAAGTAGAAGCATATGGACTTATGTAAAAACTGGATGCTTTTACGTACTTGCAGCTAATTCAGAATTTGACTGTTTTCTGTTGTAACTAGATTTAGTTGAAAAAAATAGTGGCATTTGCAATAAAAAAGAGAGATCTTTTATAATTAATGCAATGATAAAATACCATTGGATTAGCCATTATCCAGGTTCTGATTCAAATCCATCTACTGCATGATTAAAAACGGTGATTTGACTGAAGTCATGATCATGGAGGAGCAACTCCTCTATATTCATCAGGGATTATGTCTATGTAATCCCATAAGTCCATGTGGATAAGGGTCCATGTATTGGGTGGATAGGCAGTGGATGGATCACTTGAGTTTTTGATCTCTCCTGCTCTATATTTGGTATACTTGGGTGGATGGACTGGGAAAGATGGAGAGGCTCAAACTTTGTTTTTGATCCGCCAATTTGTGTGGATCAAGGGTGGTTGTTTTATGATGATTTAGTTCTTAAACAATTATATCTCATGTATCCATCTTATTATCAATTATTTCAATTTAATCTATCAATTCCCTTATTCATTCATTCAAGTAGATGGTTATTATAAAATTGTTTCTTTGTCCCAATGATCACTATACTGTTAATCTTAGCAATAATGTGTTAGTGGTTTTTAAAGCATCAGAAATGCGATATTGGAATAATTGCCATTGGTTTTGACACGTTTATCATTAGTTATTCAGCAATTAACTCTTGGAATTTTTGGGGAGCACTTGAACTTTTAAGGCACTAAAGACCATTGACGTTTTACTGAAGCAAGACACAGCCTAAAATGTTGCAATTATGTTTGAATTTGTTTGGTTAAAATGCTATTTGCAATTCTGTAAGTAGTATGCATGGAACAATTGATTACCTCAAAATGGAAAGTTTTTGTGTGATTAAATTGATTACTTTTCCTATAAAAGTAAACAGATCAATTTTGGAATTACAGATCACACTGAAGAAGTTCATGGATCCATATACAAGGGTATACATTCAATGCAGAATAACCAAGGGGTAAAGTTAAAATTTCTAGGTTGGTAAGGGAGAGAAGTCACAGGGAGAAAATGGAACACACATGAGGTAGGTTAGAAAAAGAAGGAACTGAACAGGATATACTTGACATCTACAAAATAAAGTTGTCATAATTGCTAGATACCATCCTTGTCAACTTTGCTTCTCTTATAATGTAATAAGAGATGTGAGTCTCTCAAAATTATTGATCAAGTTCTAGTCCACGGAGTTTGTGTGATAAATCAAGCAGTATAATTTAGGAGAATAGAAATATGGAGCTGTCTTACTGGTTAAGGAGTTGTATAATTATTCTCCTGATACTTTGGTTTGATTTGTAAGCGTCTTTTGCATTTGTTTGAACCAAAAGCTGGCGAACACATAGTTGCAAAATTTTGGATGAAGAAGTTTGTGGTGCTCAGGCAAGGTTTTTGCCTGTCTAGCCACTCACTTGAGCACTTTCTGGTAAGTGTTAACTTGCTGCATCACATGATCAGCATAAAAACAACTTAGGAAAAACATATTGCTTTCTATTTTAATTATTAGTCATGGTGTATATGGAGTGACATAAATAATTTGTTTCTTGTTTTCTACATAAAAGAGGAAGCTGCAGTTTAGTATGTTTCACTTGAATTGTTTGTTTCACCTTGAAGGTTCTGTTTCCCTCGAGATTACAAGGAGGTATAGTTTATATTCATGAAGCCGTTTAAAACTCTTTCATTTGTCTCCTCCAGATTCTTGTTTGTAGGTACGGTATTTAATATCCACATGTATCTGTGCTCCATTGTGAAAGTAAAAGAGGACGCTTCTTACCTATGCATGCTTTTCTTGATTATTGTTCGGAATAAAGTTGTATTGAAATGATTGTTAGTATAATTTATGCAGACTGTCTTTTGTTTCAGACAATTTTGTTATATGCAGATGCATACTTTCAAAAGCTCATTCTATTTAATATCCATCACATTTTATTCTGTGCCACTTATGCTCTCTCTCGTTTGATGGTGCTACAACCAGTTGCGGGGTATCATTCCACTTCTATAAAATGCGCAAGGATCTGGAAGTATGATGCAAGGCATTGTCTGTCGATGGAATTTCTGTAATGAATATGCTTCGTGACAGATTTTCTTTAACGCATACAAAAGAATATGCATTTTCAGGCATGAATTTGACGAAATTTTTACAATAAAATGTACCATGATTCTTAATGATGTTACTTGGTTTTCTGTGGTATCACCGTATCATATAGTTGGTCCAATATGTGGTTCTGCACCTGACAATGTTATCTATTTTCTTATGATGTATTGGCATGGCTATTCTGTAAATGTGCCACGCTGATTCATCAGATGATTTTCCTTGTGACAACTTGAGTTATATTCATTCCGTGCTACACTGTTCTCCCAAATTTTAAAATGTTTTAGGTATCAAGATCTTGTCCTATGGATCAGTAGTAGATTTTTTCCCCTCACTTGCAAACATTGCGCGGAAGCATATTAACTACATCCTCCACTCGTCTGATGTTGTACATTTCTTAATTTTGCTTACCACAAGTATTTAACTAAAAATTTCTACAAATTAAGAATATTATTATTATAACAAACAGTGTAGGTTAAGGGTGCTGCCAGACTGATTTTGCATAATTAAGTCGGACTTAATAAAAGATGGGCCGGCCCATTTATTAAGTAAGTTTGATGGCTTTAGTGATTTGACAAACGCCCCTCAGTCCCGTCAGTTTGCAAGTAAGCATATGCCAGACTCGGTCACGTTCGTTCCACATCGGCCATGGCCTGATTAGCGCGACTGAAATCATGCTCATCCCGACACGGATGGAGCAGGTTCATCTCCGACCTAGCAAGTCGAACTTGGAGTGATCTGGAGACGAAAAACCTCTCCCTAATTCTCCAAAACCACCACTTTCGTTGCTGGTGGTGTAAGCAACATCATCGGTTCTCGTCTTCCTCGTGCGTTCCGTCAGAAACTAAAAAAAGATCAAGTTCTGCCAGGGTTATGAGTCGAATCGAGCGATGCCGATGTCGCCCAAGATCTTCTACTACCGGCCCGCTTCCCGCTTCCGCCGCTTCTCCTCCTCCGCCTTCCCCGTCTTTTGCCTAAGCCTTGGCCTTGCCGGTGTGGTGTTTGGCGTTTTCTCCATCACGAGTCCCGGCAGGAAGTGTCACGACGGCGAGCCCAGGTCGGTGTCTGTGGTGTGGGACCGTAATGGCGGCGGCGGAGTGCTGGAGCGCCACAAGGTGATGGCTTTCGTCGGGATCCAGACGGGGTTTCGATCTGTCGGCCGGCGGAGGGCTGTCAGGCAGACGTGGTTGCCCTCCGGTCACCAAGGTCTTCTTCGGTCAGTCTTGATTCTCGTCATATTGGCTCGATTTGGTCATTTTAACCGTATAAACGATTATCGGGTTTTCTGTAGATCTGAGCAGGTTCGGTGGTTTTCGTGTCTGAAAGATCCAATTTTGATGAAATTAATAATCTCTAATCATTCGATTTTGAAATTAAAGGGGGCACTGGCGTTGCATTCTTGCCTTAGTTCAGAATCTTATTTGATGTTGCAGCTTGGAAGAGGCGACTGGCTTGGCTTTCAGATTTGTTATAGGAAAGACCAAAGATAAATCAAAAATGGCAACGCTTCAAACGGAGGTGAACGAGTATGATGATTTCATGCTTATAGATATTGTGGAAGAGTACAGCAATCTTCCATACAAAACGTATGAAATGACCTTGTTACATAAGTTCTTCGGAGTGTTCTGTTGTTGGTATCTCCAAGTCTTCACCTAATTTTGTCTTGTAGGTTAGCTTTCTTCAAAGCAGCGTTTGCCCTTTATGATTCCGATTTCTATGTGAAAGCTGATGATGATATATATTTGAGGCCAGGTAATTGGTCTTTGGAATATTGTCATTTCTTTCTCCAGAATTTCTTCACTTAACAAATTAATTGCATCTTTTTTAGATCGCCTTTCCTTGCTTTTGGCAAAAGAACGACCAACTACTCAAACATATCTTGGATGCATGAAGAAGGGTCCTGTTTTCACTGACCCTAACCTCAAGTGGTTGGTATTCAGCTGCTTTCTGCAAAATTCATGACACACAAGGATGTGATACTTTCATATGCAATTCTGCTTTTTTTTTTCCCCTGGGGAAAGGAAGTAATCAGATTGTGTGAAAGAAAATTGAATTATGTTTTAGTATTGCTCCATTGTGGATTCATTATGTTGCATTACCTGTATATGCATTTATATTCGGATTTTTTGTTGAGGTTCCTGAATGAATATTAGAAATGTGTATTTTGTGTCTTCTGTTCCCCTGAAACTGCTAGTTATTCTCATACATCCACTTCAAAGTACTTCACTTTGTACTAAAATTTGATTCTTTTTGTTCATCTAACACATGATACTCCTCATGTATCTTTCTCCAATTTCAGATTGACCTTGGTTGTCTACCTACATCATTTAATGTCTACTTGTTAATTTCTAATTTAAGTTTTTCTTTGCAGTATGCATCTTGATCCACTCTATTAGTTTTTCATACAATAGATTATATCTAATATTTGTGTTTGTCTTGTAATTTATATAGGTATGAGCCACTAGGACACCTGCTTGGGACAGAATATTTTCTTCATGCTTATGGTCCCATATATGCACTTTCAGCAGATGTAGTTTCAAGCTTGGTTGCACTGAGAAACAACAGGCAAGTTACAAAATTTGAATACTTTGGTTCAACCATTGTAGGATTTTCTACCCTTTCATTTGCTAGTCATTATTCTCATTATTTTGTTCCAATGACTTGTGCCCGTGATTTAGGTCTGGGATAATGTAGTTCCTATTTTTTTTTAGCAGGAATGCATTTTTATCTATCACATTGACTATTACCCATTGCATAGTCAAACCTGGTATTATTTGATATTTCTTTTCATTTCCCATTCAAGTGAATTAATTGGGTATACAATGACAATGGGCGAAAATTTCACACGGGTGTTACCATGATTGACTTAACCAATTTGGTTCTCATTTTGAAGTATTTGTACCTTGGAGCACCAATGTCTGTGCTGATGATTAAGCCTCGTTTTATTTCTGGTCCTAATGTACTGTTTCTTAAATTATTGGTCAGCACTTTGTATTTTTTAGTGATTGCCAACTTCTTTAAGCATATGTAACATGTGGATTTCCAGTTTCCGAATGTTCAGCAACGAGGATGTCACAATTGGTTCCTGGATGCTTGCTATGAATGTCAACCATGAGAACAACCTTGCTCTTTGTGAGCCTGATTGTTCATCATCATCAATTGCTGTTTGGGATATTCCAAGATGCTCAGGTTTGTTTCAATAAAGTTCTTTATCTTTCTTCAGGATTTAAAATGAGTAAACGATACCTTTCCAGATCCGTGCTTCAATGTTGAATATATGTTTGTGAGGCCAAATGTTTGAATAAGAAGGAAGAGAAGCACATGCTCCTCATCATTCAGTTTGTTCCAACTATTTGGTCCATCTTGCTACTTTGAGCTCTAAGTTACAGCACTACTAATGTGTCAATTTTAAGCACAGCGACCAAAGTTGTCTTCTTTTATTAGCCTCACTATGCATCCTATCTTTAATTTAGAAAAATCATCTCCCCCCACCCCACCCTCACCACTCTTTCATTTTTTTCCCCGGATAATTTAAATTATTGCCTCTCACCTCCATAATTTATACAAAAGAAACAAAATACCACCTCTATAAACACTGACATAAAAGACATTGTTCCTCCACGTGGCAAGCAAATGATAAGGCTAGGTGGAAGTTTGGAAAGGAAATTTTGTGTTTCCTAGCCTTTCTACTCTTTTAACTTTCTCCACCGTTATCTTCCTATTGTCATATGATTTGACTGCCTAGTATTTGTTATTGCATGTTCAATTGATTATCTCAGCAAAAAAAGTCATAATTATAAAATAATGCAAGCTGTTGGATAAAGGGAACACGACCTGTATGGAACAAAACCATAATCTCATTCTACCCGATTAATTCAACCATTTATGTATAATTTGTCTAATATAACTTTAGCTTATTGTCACGTTGGCAGCACATAACATGAACAAATCATTGTTTACACAAGACAAGAAATAACATTTAAGATAATTGCGTCAGTCTTTAAATGGAATGATACTATTTTGGTATCATGCTTACGTTTCAATGTACGGTGCTAGTGGTAAATTAGAGGTGGAAGGAGGAAAGAGATTAAGAAAAAGATAAAATAACTATATAGTTAAGTTCAATGTTTGCTTTGCATCTAGAATGCTATGATTTTGTCATTATCTTGTATGAAAACAAACTACAAAATGAAAAATCACAACATTATCTCAATTTTAGCATGTTAAGGGGTGTCAAGTGTTAATATAAAATAAATAATGCTTATCGACATAACTGACTCAATAACACATGATATATTGTCTTGGGACTTAGTAGTGTTGATTTTTTGCAATTTATTGGAATGATACATTTCGACTACTTTGTCCGACAGTACGAGATTTCAAACCATGCTTATATCATTCAATTCTTTAAGAATACTTATTTTGAATGAGCAAGGTGAGTTTTAGGTTATGATATGCCAAACAGATAATCTAGGCCAATCGTTTACGTCTAACAGGCATGGGGAATCAGCCACAAGTAGGGAAAGGCATGTCTGGTTGAGTTGGACCTAAGAAAATTTTGATTTGATTTCATTAGGGGTATAAAAAACCTTAAACTCAAAGTCATTCTTTCTATTTTTTTTTTTTTTTTGAACCTCGAATCTAAGTTGGGTTCTCATTTTTTTGTTATTTTATTTTTATTTTTTGGATTTTATGCTTTCAAAAATATATATAATGTTGATCATGTAGCAATGTAAATAGAATACAATCAATGCACCAATCATTATATGCCAATTTACAAGTAGTAACTATATACTATGTGTGGCAAAACGAGATAATGCCCACGCCAAACGTCTCTCATGGTTGGCCCCTTCGGCTTAATGAAGAGTGGTTGGCCCCTTCGGCTTAATGAAGAGTGGTAAATCATGGAGAATTTTACCCTAGTATAGTGGTCTCTTTGCATGGGAGGGATGAATCTAGACCTGGCCACGGTCCGGGTCCGGTCCGGGTCCGGGTCGAAACCGCCGGGTCCGGGTTGACAAAATACCGACCCTTAACCGGCCCGCTCATGGCCGGTTACGGTCCAGGTTGTGGAACCGTCGGTTCCGGTCCGGGTTCGATCCGGTCCGGGTCCGAGTTCAGGTTCGATTCGGTTAATCGTCGTCTTAGTTAAATAAATAAAAAATTAAAGAATGATGTAAATAATTAAAATAAAAAAAATTGCACAATTAAACTTATAAAAATTCTATCAAATATTTCATTATCTCAATAAAAAATATATTACATCTTGGACTTAAATAAAAAAAACTATTACAATAAAAAAATCAAATACATTTCAATTTTCATTATATTCAATCAATTAGATTTCCTCCCGTCGTATGTTCCTTCTGCTTCGTCTTGGTCTTCTTCAATACATTTAATACGCTGTTCGACTTACGACCAATCATCGAGTAAACATCTGGCGCTTCCAAATTTTCCTAGGCCTTAAGCTGTAACGCCTCTCGTCCCAATGTATTTCCTTCGATACTAAAAAGTTTGTTCCGCCGCAATCAAACCGATGCTAAATTTCTTTTGCCATTATAGATAAGATTGGAAATATTTGAGTTCTACCACCATTTTAGAACGTCGAAGCTTTCTTCATCCGCATCACTAAAATCAAAAGAAGTGGTAAAATAATTTAGTTCTGGAACTTGAGGATCCTCGTGGGACGTTTAGTCAGCTTTAATAACAATTGTCTTTAGTGAGTTTAAGTAATAATACTAGTTGTAGTGGATTGATGTATTTCATGTTCAATAGTTTGTTCACCATATTTAATGTTATATTCATTATAAATATCATGTAAATGAGTTTTAATATTAAACAAAATCAAAGGAATATTAGGAGCAGTTTCGGTAATAGGATTTAAAGATTCATAATATAATGCTAACATATCTTGCAAACCATCTAATTTAAGTCTAGGATCTAAAACAAAAGCACATAAAAATATTTCAGGAATGTTTAAGAAATATTTTTTCCATTTTTCTTTCATTACATAAATACATTGAGATAAATAAGTATCATTTGATTGAATATGTTCATTAAAAATACATGCAATATTACAACAATGTGTTAAAACTAAATGTGAAGTCGGATAATAAACACCTGATAATTGGTCACTAGCATCACTAAAAACTTTTAAAATTTCACAAATACTAGTGCATATATTCCATTGATTTGAAAATAAATAAATATCACGTGATTGAACATGTTGATGAAAAAACATACATAATAAATCTTTGTATTCAAAAGTAGATAACAACAATTTATAAATAGAATTTCAACGAGTTGGAACGTCACGTGCAAACCGTTTAGGCTTCATACCATTTATTTTACAAAATTTTCTCCATTCTTTCATAACTTGAGGATGTGTCCATGAATGATGAATTACACTCCTAATTGGTTGAATATGTGATCCTAAATTTTTAAGTCCATCTTGAACACACAAATTTAAACAATCTAATATGAAAAAATCTTCCACCTATTGATGGTTTACATATATCAATAAGTTCACTAATACTAGAGGTATTTGCAGACTAGTATTATCAAAAGAAATCAAAAAACTTTGTAAGTTGTAGACCATATTCTTCTAAAATAACAAAAATAAGTTGTGAAATATTTTGTGCCGTGTGTGTTTTGTTAAAACATCTATATGCTAGTAATCTTTTTTGAATGTCCCAATTATTATCAATCCAATGACAAGTAATACCCATATATGAACAACTTTGTCAATGATCACTCTAAATATCGGAACATAAAGAAACTTTATTGTTTAAACTAGAAAATTCTTTAATCAATTCTTTTTTTTTGTTCTAAGACTAATTTTAAAAGTGTGCGTTTTAGAGTATTTTTTGGGATACGTTTAATAGAAGGATTTGCACTTGTAGAAAGCCAATTTTCAAAAGATAATTTATCACTAAAACTAAAAGAAAGTTGTTCAATTGCACAAAATTTAGCAGTTTCTTCTCTAAATCTAGTTTCGTCAAATTTAAAGAGTTTAGATTCGTTACCCCAACCCGATTGAGAAGAGAATGTCGGAATTTGAGTTTGAGAACGATCAATACCAATTTTCATCAGATGATTTCTCTCCACATGTCGAGTAAGGGTTCCGTAACCTCCTCCTTGTTGAAATTTGTAACATTTCGAACAATATTTGCATTTTGCTTGCATATCACCGGAAGGGAGCGTTACTTTTTCGAAATGTTTGGTGAAGATATCGGATGCGGGGCGAGACACTCGAGTTGGTCTTGTAGCCGTAGAACCCGTCATCGTACTGGATGTATTGCTCCTACTTTCTTGACTTTGATGATGATGACGTATTTGAAATTCATCACCGGAAATATCAAGATCATAGTCGCCGATATCGAATTGAGGTGAATCGCCGCCTTGCTCGAACTCGAACTCGGGCGGTGGTGGCATTATGCTCTTTCCTTTCCGCTGGCACCCTACCGCACTCGAGATCCTCTAGACATTTGTAAAAATATCACTTGAAAGTTGAGACTTGAAAGCAAATGAGGAATGAGAATTAGAAGAGAAGTTGTGATTTGTGAAAAAATGAGAGGGAATGGAGGTGTATTTATAGGGAAAAAAACCGACCAGCCGGGTCGGTTGCCTGATAGCCACGCGAAATCGTGACCGTCGTTTTTTTTGTTTAAAAAAAAAAATGGTGGACCCGTCGGGTCCGGTCCGACCCGGTCGCTGTTGACCACAACGCCGCGAAATCGTGGCGTATTATTTTTTTAAATCGCCGGTTCGGTTTTTTTTTCGGTTCGATTTTTTAAAAAACCGGGACCGGACCGCCTAATAGCCGGTCCGGTCACGGGTCCGGGTCAAACCCGTTGACCCGGTTAACCGGACCGTTGACCACGGTCCGGTTCCGGGTCGGGTCCGGGTTTGACCCGGACCTTGGCCGGGTCTAGATGAATCCAGCGAGGTATTTCGCATCCGTTAGAAATTGACTCTAAGACCTCATGTGGCAAGTACCCATGCAGTTACCCCAGCTACGTCAACTTGTGGGGGCAACTATATACTACATAATTATACAAATTGTGTATTATGTAATTATTTAATACTCAATTAGCTTAGATCAGATTCTGTGTATAAACTTGAAAATCCAACTGAACCCAAAATAGAGTATTCATGTCCTAGAAATTTGAGCAAATACTAAAAAAACTTGAATTTTAAATGAACTTGGTTCAATTTTACAGTTCAAATTGGTTGTCTTGGTTTTTATGGCCAACCTTATCAGATTGGGCATATTGAGCGAACCATTTTAAACTAGGAATTTGCAGCTTCGGTTGATTACCCTGTTCACTTATGTTTCAAACTTGGTAAAATATGTTATGGGGGCATCAGTGTTATCTTTCTTCTTTCAGGCCTCTGCAACCCAGAGAGGAAGATGCTACAGCTCCACAAAAATGAGATATGCTCAGGTACTCCTACATCATCTGATGAATGAGAAAGCTAGAAACATGGAAACCAGAATTAAGAAGAAAGTGAGCTTCTGCGACCCGCATGTGGAATATGTCTGCTGGCTTTAGTTCGTTTGTACAATTTGATTTGAGGCACATCCATATCATTCTTTTGAAATCATTAATACTAGAGTCTGCTGGTAAAGAAGGCTTATAAGGGAGTAATATTTCTAGGTCTCTGATGGTTTGTGACCTCAAAAAGTTTGATGGATGCGAGGACACAACCACTGCTTAACGTTATTGGTGGGGTTGCCTCAGTATTTGAGGGCTCCTCTCAAATTCTCCTTTGATTTCTCGGTCTGCAGATGCACCGTACTGTCCCAAATATAGTGCTGAATCCAACCCCCACATTTTCCATATCATTCCAAGCTGCACTCTCCGAGCTAAGATTTTATATTATTTTTATTATATTATTTTAAATGAATAAACTCGATTACTTCCGGATTTGATTTATTATTATTTTTAATAAATAAAAAGTATAATAAGTAATGATCATATATGAACAGAGCAAAATGTTATCTTATATAATTTTACGGATGAATGGTGTATTTGTGTTGAATAATATTTCTATACGAACAGATTCCACCCGTAAATACTTTGTACTCTGTTTTTGAGCAGCGACATGCATCTGTCTTTTTGGTGTGTTTCCACATAAAAGTTCGCTTGGAGTCGAGTTTCAGTGAGATCGGACACGACTTGAACAAAGGATCTCTTTCGACCGGGAAACACGGACACCTCTCTCAGATGACACGAAGTAGAGAGCCAGAGGAACCTCTCTTGGTGCACACCGTACGTGCCATCTGCTGATCTTCTACGCATCAGGTCCGTTACACGCGTCGACCATGCAATCAGGCTATACGCTATGAACCACCGCTTCCGCCCTTCCATAACACATTCTACTCTGCCATCATGCCCTTCACTCGACAACGATCGCTACCGCCTCTGTTCCCGATCAATTCTTCTGGGCGTCAGAATGGCTTCGCATCACGAGGTCAAGCGAGAATCAACTTCTCAAGAAGCGGATCACGGGAAGGAGGGTATGTCGCTAGAAGAGATCGGGCAGTACCGCGCCGCCGCCCAGCAGAACTCTGTCGAGTCCCTCAGAGCCGCGGAGGAGCGCTACGAGAAGGCCAAGAACGCCGGCGCTGCAGCGCTCCACGACACCAAAGAGGCCGTCACGCATGGCCTCGGCTCCGCCGGTGCTTACGCCGTCGCCAAGGGCGCCGAGGCCATGGGCATAGCTTCCCAGGGGGTGCATGTCGCGGCGGAGAAGGGCTCCGAGGTTAAAGATTACGCGGTTGAGAAGGCACACGCCGCGGCGGAGGCTACTGCACAGAAGGCAGTGGTCGTGAAGGACTTAGCGCTCAAGAAGAGCCAGCAGGGGCTCGAGGTGGCCAAGGACACTGCCGTCCAGGCGGCAGCCAAGACTAAGGATGCCGCAGTGAGCGCAGGGGAGTCCGCTGCGGAGCATGCGAAGCGAGCTGCTGTGCAGGCAAAGGAAGCTACTGTTGCTTCCGGTGAGAGCGCGGTAGAGTACGGGAAGCAGGCAGCCGTAAAGACGAAGGATGTCGTGGTTGTTACAGGGCAGACCGCAGCAGAGTACGCCAAGGCGATCTCCATTAAGATGAAGGATGTCGCGGTGAGCGGAGGGAAGAAAACCGGGGAGTCGACAAAGCTTGCAGCGGATAAAGCCAAGGAAGCGACGTTAAGTACCGTCAACTACGCAGAGGGAAAATTGGCGGGGTCCAAGGACACCGCCGTTGAGGCGACACAGAAGACTGTGGAGTACTCTGGGGAGAAGACAGAAGAGTTGAAGGAGATGGCGAAGAGCATGAGTGAAAAAGCCATGGAGAAGGCAGAAGAGGCCAGGGAAGCCACCAAGGAATATACGAGTGAGAAAGCAGAGGAAATAAAAGAGGCAGCTAGAGCCATGTCCCAGAAGGCCATGGAGAAAGCACAGGAAGCAAGGGAAGCAGCCAAAGGCACAGGGGAAGAGGCCGCGAAGAGAGCCAGAGAGAAGGCAGAGGAGGCAATAGAGGCCGCTAAGAGAGCCCTGGAGTATGCAGGGATTAAGGGAGAAGAGGCACGGGAGAAGGCCAAGGAGACTCTCAAGCAAGTTAAAGAGTACGCTGTCCAGAAAGCAACCCAAGTCGAGGTATCATTTCTTTGAAGCATAAGCATACGTCTTGCTCTGTTAATGTAACTCTTTGCATGAGATCAGCAGGAAGGAGTAGAAGAGAAGGCAGGAAAAGCTAAAGAGAAGACCGTAGAAAGTGGAGAGGAAGCTAAAGTATGCATTAGGAGGGGAAAAAAAAAACACCATGGTAATAATACTATAGATCGAATACCTTGCAATAGCTAATACTCGCACAACGTTTTGCTAGGGAAAAGTGGATCAGAAGCAAGAGGAGGAACGAGAAGAACATGGAGAAACAAAGGGAGCAGAAGTCTCTGCTGCAGCTAGTGCTGGAATACTCGAAGTTATTGGCATGGCTGTGATCGAAATTGCCATGTCTACAGCTGATATGATCATGGGATTAGACCCAACAGAAGAGGAGGCAACGACATGAAGAATCAAGAATGATGGTTTATAATAATTGTGTTCTGTTTCTGGTGATGTAAATAAAAATGGTGAGAGCTTTGTAAATCAAATGGCTACACGCCATCTTTACATTACTTGAGTAGATGACGCTTGGTTGGCGGTTTGATGCTGGTTTTGTCGGATGAGGTTGCTTGCTTTGTCCTTGAGATCTTGGAATGCTCGCATTGTTTCCACATCGAAACCTCCGGCGAACTGCGTCGAGGCGGAGAAAAGTACTTTTAAGTTGATACTTATCGAACAGTTTGATGTATGCGGGGTATGATCAATACCTGGTGTACTCTGAAGGCAAATCTGACCCCTTGAAGCATGAGCTCCTCTTCTTCAGGACTTCCTGCTATAAGCTTAAGTTCGGAGGAGACTCTTTTCATAAATTTCATTGCCAATTTTACTGATGCCAACTTGATCTGCAAAGTGAAGGTGTTTTAAGTAATTGAGGGAGTAGCATCGGTTAATAAAATTCGCAAGGGCAATCTGATCATGGCCTTGGGTGGTAGAAAGGTTTTGATCGAAGGTCCAGTTTCTCAAAAATTAAGATCCAAACCTTTCTTTTATTGGTTGGGTGTTCATCTCATTATTAAGTACTGGAATTCAATCGAAGGGTGGTAAATTTAATCCACCATAGTCGCTCCATAGCTTCTATGATCGATCTTTCCTTATTGGCATCGGGACAAGCAAAAGATTTTGTCTCATCCCGGACATCTTTGTTTTTTTTTTCATTCAAAACTAATTGACCTCTTTAAAAGTAAATGGCATCTATGATGAACATACATTTCTGAATTATAGAAGGTAGTCATCTTCTCAATAAAAAGACATATAAGCTCTTCCCATCATGTTTCTCCATCTTCTACTAGGACAGGCTATAAGGGACCTGCTCTTAGAAAGTGCTATACATGTGTTGTGACAATTTTTCTTGGATATCGAATATAATAATTTGGCTTAAATTATTTTTAAAGCGACCATAGAGAAGAAGGGTAAAAAAGTAGCAAAGTCACGCTGATTTAGAGATTATTAATGAAGGCAATCACTAATGAAACACTATAGTCTTGGAAAAGAAGGATGAAATACTTGATTCTGATCCCACGTAAAAGTAGTAATGAAAGATATAATTGACCGATCGAAGATCTACGATAGTATTCATCACAGATTTTTTCAATCTTCATTGGAAGAATAGCATAATGGCTTCTACTAAGCTCCATAAAATGAATTGAGAGGTTACGTACCTGGGCAACGTATCCACTATCCTGCATCCACTCCCAAGGAATGCCGAAGCCCCTGTACCTCTTCATTGCGCTCTCTCTCGCTCGCGACAAATTGTAAACCACCTGCTCCAATCTGAGCATGACATTGGATCAAACACCTTTGTTTGCTGGTGAAACAGAGGGATAGTGGGAAAAGGTGCGTACTTCTCAAGTAGCGTCTTCATCTTCTTGAGAGCGGACGAGCATGGCTGGCGAGGATCATCACGGAATGACGAGGCCTCGGCCTCCAGCTTCTTTAGATCGCAATACCCGAAGGCCGCCTCCCGCATGGCATCGGCCTTCTGTTCTGGCCACTCGAAGTGCTTCAACACAGCTCTCTCATCCACCTAAGTTTAACAGAACGGACACCGCCAAATTTTAATAGCTTGGGGGATCAGTTTTCGGAGACAGGAGAGGTTAAAGAAGAATACCAGGTAGGAAAGCTCGTCGTCGAGCCATTTGACGAAGGCAACGACATCTTCGATGTTGGTGAAGGCCGCATGCTGCACCTCCTTAATTAAGAACTTAATGAAATCGCCCTGCGTCTCCACGTCTATCTTTATCTGTGTTACGAAGCGATCAAGAGTTTAAGAATGAAATTGAAGTAAAAAGAAAAAAAAAAATTAATCATAATGATTGTAGCAGCAGTAGTCTGCGATTTCAGGAGAATCAAAAAGCGAATTAGCACAGGAAAGTAGATGCCAACGGTTACATCTAGAGGGGTAATTCGGTAAATTGACGAAGCGAGAAGGATGAGACTCACCGCCAGAAGATGGGAGGAGCGGTTCTCGATTTCGCCGATCATGTCGCGCGCATTCGAAGCGGCGGAGGCTGCATCCGATATTCCGCTGACAGATTCCTTCTTGGAGTCCCTTCTCATTAATGAGTGGTAGAACTCCACTACTTCCGGCACTCGTCTAACGGTGGCTGTCGACGTCCTCGACCCCTTCGAGGATGGAGGAGGAGGAGGAGGAGGAGGCGGAGGGGGTGGAGGAGGACGCGATCCGATCGGTGCAGGTAGCGGTGGGATCGGTGGTATGGTTCCTGAGTTTGGGCCTTTGCTTTTCATAACGCTGGATGCAGTCTCAGAGTAGGAAGACGACGAGGATGAAGAAGATGAAGTGGAAGAGTTGCCGGATGATAAAGGCGTGGGAGGTGGCCTTGGAACCCTAGGAGTGCGGGGTCTCAAAACTTCTTCTTTTTCGCCGCCTCGGAGTGGTTGATGCGCCACTTCAGCTTCCCCTGTTTCCGCTTTCAGATTTATTGCATTCGGTTTTATATCGTCTTGATTCGAACCAATCTCGACGGATTTTGAGACTTTCCTGAAGCTCCGTGAAAGTGTTAGTCTCGTGGAAGAATCGTTTAGGCCATGGAACCTCTGCGACGAGGAGCACTCATCGCCGTCCACCGTGCGCACGGAGTGCCTCTGCATGTCCCCATTGTTCCTCTCATATGTCCGCTTCTTCGCCTCCTCTAACTCGATTTCGAGGTCCCTGATCCTTTTCTCCCTCCTCTGGTTGGTCTCTTCCCAGCTCCAAATCTTCGATCTCAACGCCTCGATTTCATCCCTCAGTAGCTGGTTCTCCGCCTCCAACCGTTCGATCTGCTGGCTGGCGCGGGCGAGATCATCGCCTCTAGAGGCAATCTCCTTCTCGAGAAATGGCACAATAGCGACGGTCTCCTGGAGGAGCTTCTGCTCCACGAGCTGGGTGCGGAGGCTGGACTCCCTCTCTTGGAGTTCCTCCAAGAGGCGGACCATCTCGGCGACATCGGGCGGGCGAGGCTGAACCTGGGAAGACGATCGGGGGAAGTAGGCACCGAAGGAGCGAACGAAGACGTTCTTGCCGTTGGAGGAAGGGGGCGTGGGGTGGCTCGGCCCCGTCGGCGGTGGCGGCTTAAGAAAAGCAGGGGAGGAGGAGGAGCGGCGGGGTGTGTCGGCCTTGGGTGTTGCAGGGCTCCGCTGGAAGCCCATTGCGGCCTTGACCTTGCCAGCGACCATCTTGCCCTTGCACTGCGTGCTTCTCTTCGACCCAAAGCTCGGATTGGATTGGCAGTGGCAGTGGGGAAGTGGGAGGAAAGAGCGAAGCTAGTCGAGTTGATGATGTTTGGGTTTGACGGGCTTTTATCGCACGGAAGACGAGGAACGGTCGATTTCTTGACTCGATTTGCGTCCAAAGTTTGAAACAAGTGAGAGAGTGAAGGGGACGAGCACTGTGAAGGTGGTGGTCGACGACAGGAGAAGCGCAGTAATGGTAGAATATCTGTCACTATTTGCTGCATTTCCCTTTTTCATTTATTTAGATGTATATTTGTTTCTCAAAACACTTTTAGTACAGTCCGTTTTATTGAATCTAATTAATATTTAGATTATTAATTGACCAATTACTTAGTCAATTAAAAAAAACTGATAATTTATTAAAAAATAATATTAATTAATCAAAAAGCGATATCTAATGACGTCAAATTATATTCGATCAAAACAGTTTAATAATTATTGAGAAATCATAATAATTTTATAGGGATTTCAGCACTGTAATAATATTAATTTAGTATAAATTTAATGCGTCAAATATTTCTTTTCGATAATATTTAATAATAACACATCAATTGGAAACACATTTAATTAGTTACTCCGTGTCAATGGCAGTTAAAATTCTTTAAAATTTAATAGCATATAAATTTAAAAAATAAAAATAAACACTCAATGAAGCACAATGATAATCATTCGACATACAAATAGTGATGACATAGTGTTCAGTGGGCATTTAAAATATGAAAACAAACAATAAACCTTGAAAACCTGCATTTAATATCAAATTGCCTATGATCATCCACACTTTTGTTTATTTTTTTTTTAACAATAGTTAATATACTGAAATACACATCTACTTTACTAATATTATCAATCCACTACTAAGCACCAAGTATTTTGACAACAAATGTTTAGTAGCTACGTACACTTTATTTAATTTTAATTTTAGTGTATATTGATTCATTAACTAATTTAGTATAATTTTAAAAATTTTATATTTTATATAATATACTTTTTTATAGTGCATATTATGTTTGAAATAAAAAAGAATTATGTCAAATTTTTAAAATATTTAAGTAGTATTTGATTCGCAGAAAAAATTTTATTTTTTGAGAAAATAAAAAAAAATGGAAAATGATATTTGATTGACGTTTTAAATTTTCGTTTTTTAGAAAATAAAAAAATATTTTTTAAAAAACTGAAAAATACAAAAAAAAATAAATTATTTTCTAAAAAAATAAAAATAAAAAATAAAAAATTTCCTTCGAACCATATCAAACGGTAACAATGCGCAAATTTTTATTAGTTAATCTAAAACCCACCAACAAATTTGAAAGTAGCAAGTAAACGAAGGCCTGCAGAGGCAGGAAGATTCTCTCTCATTCAATTCGATTCTCTTCGTTGATTTACCCGACGACCATTATTGTCATCGCCTGCCACCGCCACGATCCAGATAATTTCAATCGCCTGTGTTCGTCCAGACAGGACGCACGGAGTCTGGTTTACTCACTGGCCGTAGAAACAAAGGGGCCCACGATTAAAATGAACATTTGTGGATCGAGAGAAATTCTGTTGCCAATTTTGAGGGAAACACAACAGGCAGAAGCGGTGGCCATTTACCCTCGTCAGTACGTTTCCTCCGCTCGTCGAGATCGATCGAAATGGAGACGTTGCGAAAATTTATTATTTTATGAATTTAAATTAAATTAATCAATGGAGCGGGGGTATCTGCAAACGCTGAAACTGTACAATTCTTTTTTTTTTTTATTGTTTTCCTCCAAAAATTAAATTTGCAATGAATCAGTTCCATGTTAAAAGAAGTTTAATCTCGATTCTCGTCGACCCAAAAGACTCGTATAGAGCTGAACTTTTTTCTCACGAGAGAAAGCTTTGAATCAAAGAAACTTGCTCCCCGGCATTATTCTACTCGAGGGCGGCTACAAGCTAGCTGATGATATGATGGAGAAGGTTCCGTTTGAATGGTCGACACCACAATGCCGCCTGCATTGATTCATGCACATTGAAGCAGGGGAAGGGGGCTAATGAGGTATCTTGATTTGGAGTTGAACTTTACTTGTCGAAGAAGATGACAATTATTATGAAGTATGCGAAGAAGATGACAATTATTATGAAGTATGCATCAAGATAGCAAAAGCAGCACTACATTGAAGGATTGAGAGAAATGGAGTCATTGTGGAGGCTCATGAGAGGAGAGTAGAGGAGAGGAGCTTATCGATTAGGCTTCATCCGCACACACGATGCATTATTATAGATTATCCTTAACTTGTTTCTATATGATCCGGACACAAAGTTGTTTTTGAGAGATCAAAGAAATTAATAGTTTATTCTTTCTTCTGTAAAAATTGTTCCGATAATTCTAAAGCAACGAGATCAACCTATTTTAAATATATGACATGAGGTTTTAATTAGCAATGCAATGGAATTGAATGAATCAAGAAAATGTTGGGGGAGATGATATCCTAATTTCTTATCGTTGATTGAGTTGGACTGAATCAAGATATATGCATTCGAGAGTGAGAGGCTTGGATTGATTAATCACAAACTCTAGAAACAAAAATGCCGAGATTAAATGAAAGAGAATACTATATTAAAAATTTATAAAATTAGGCAAGCCCCATGGTGAATTCTTAACGTTTTGTTTAGGAGTTTTGGTGCAAAACAATGGTAGATAAATGACAAATTGAAATTTTTGATCATGCACTAATCAAACAATATTGTAGTGGAACAAGAAAACACAATTGAAGATGAGATATTAATTGGCATGGTAAAGCAATCATCAATATACGAAAGGTTGGTTCCCTAGCCTCTTGACCATGCCAGTGCTGCAAATCTAAACTTCATGTGGATAGATTTGAATTTACTCATCGACTTCCTCTTCCTCAAAATGAAATTTTTAGTCCTTTTTCTTCACGAACAAGAATCTTCCCAACTAGCGAAACACAGTGGGTGGAAGCAATCAACTAAAAATTGGCAACAATTCTGAAAGCATGCAGCTCACCAGCTCGTCTCAAATAGTCGCCAATAATCACAAGAAATTAAAGGTACAAGACTAAAGCAATAGTGGAATTCCAATTGGCTTCTTATCATTATCAATAACTGTCACAATTAAGCAACTACTGTGGTCATGAATTGCACAACCATAAGCAGGCTTTAGCAGAATCAAGAATCGACAGTAATCTCTTTAGGTTTTCGTTCATTAATTTTGATAGATTTGCCTTGTGGTTGAGCTGGAGGAGGAGTTCAAAATGGGAGGATTGACGTAGGGGCCATTGAGCCAGCCCTGGGCGATGACCCGATGGGCGGCTTCAGTCATGTGAAGGCCATCCCAGCTCACATGGGCCGATATGTCGGAGCACACAGTTGAACCATTGTGGTCGCACTGGGCATGCAGATTGAAGTTGTAGCGATGCATCCCGGGAGCTCCACAGCATGTCATCAGGGCTCCAGCTTTAAATCCTGAAGAGTTCAAGGCTGTGTCAGTGACAGTGTCAAAGAGGCAAAGTTTGATTCTGAAGCGCAAAGAACACAAATGAGAATAGATGCTTAGTAAAGAAATTGTTTAATAGATAACGGATCATTTGCCTGATTTAATATGACTTGTTCTTTTTTATCCCTGTGCAAAAGATTGAAATTTGTAAATCTAGCGGTCCCTATCAATTCGTCTCTAAACTATTATAAGAGAAATAAATCACGCTAGATTTTTTCATCTTTGCAACTAATAACTAATGTGAACGACACGACTTGTTCTTCCTACCGAACCATGTTAGGTTAGATAACAAAAGTATTTTATTAATTTATAATAATACCTATATTGCTCTTTGGGTAGCCATATTCCATTTGCCGATTGAAAAGAACAGTCGCTGATAAGGAGCTACTCTGTACCCTGTACGCCGCATTAAAATCCCTGTTCTTTGTCTCTGATCAGGTTTGGGCAACGCTCTGTGCAATGAGTTGTACCAGACCGGACTCGATCATTGGTATGTCAGATTAGGCACAACTTGATTTAATTTTTTTTTAACAAAAATAAAAAATATAATAAAAATAATAATAGCTAAAAGTTATTTATTTTTTATTTTAAAAAATTGCTACCCGCGCACGGAGGAAATAATCGGTATCATGATTGAACGCAATGATAAATTATGCACTGGACTAGAGAACCCACCGTATTTGAGAGGATCTATGGCGAAGTCGAAGACCTGCGCGTACATGTCAGCGTATCGGATCGCGACGGAAGGATACTTCTTCTGGAGCCGGTCGATCTGCCGCCGGAGCGCGGCGTTGTGGTACCAGGATAAGGTGTTGAACCTCCTCAGGCAGGCGCTCCGGAAGCCGTACTCGGTCGGGTCTTTGGCGCTGTAGAGAGTGAGGTAGAGAGGGAGGCATCCCGCCGGTAACACAGAAGGAACGATGAGATCAACCGCGCCTAGGCCGATCAATCTCTGAATAAGGAGTTAATTAACAGAGGGAGCTTTAATTAGATTCACCAATTCGAGCTAAAAATCGAATTTTGCCTACCTCGATGCCTTCTGCGATAGCTTGGGTGATGTAAGGAGCGAAGGATCTCACTTTAGTCAACGGCCACCCGCCGAAGATCCCGGTGCTGTAGTCGTTCCCCCCGAACTCACCGACCACCAGAAGGGATTTGCTCAAGAAATCCTTGCAATCTTCAGAGTTTCGCAGAATCAAAACGAGAGTTCGTTGAGCAATTTGGGGGATAGGAATATGGTACGAAATCTCGACCTTGGGGCGAGCCGCATATGGAGGGAAGCAACTTCTCGAACCGATCCACCTGCTCGTGAACCGAAGCATTCACCCAGAGCCCCTTGCTGAGGCCGCGCTCGTGGTAGAAATCGAAGGGAAGCGCCGGGGCGGCGATGAAGGCGAAGTTTGCACCCTTGTTAAAATTCGCGTTCTTGGCGGTATTGGGCGGCAGGTGCGGCAGACCGATTCCCTCAGCTACAACAGCGGGATGAACGGCAGCGCCGTATCAGCACACGAACTGAAAGATAAAAGGGTAAAGGCGACGTTTTTAATTAGTTTTTACCGATGAAATCAATGACGAGACGGCCGTCGGAGCATCGTCCGGTGTGGTGGCCGAAGTAGGTCATGCCGTAGGGAAGACCGCCGAGGACGACGTTTCCGGTGTCGGAGAGGGAGTCGCCAAAGTTGAACAGGGCATTGTAGCGCTGGGAGGAGACGAGTTGGGAGGAGCAGACGAGGAAGAGGAGGAAGAAGGGAGGCTTCATCGCTGCGTTGAGCATTCTCTTCTCCTCTCTCATTGTTTTTGGGTCCTGTTTGCGAGCGATGGACCTTGGACTTTATATGTAGTTTTGGCTTCTTTCTTTTCCCTGATCACTTATTTAATTTCTCCTCCATTAATACCCTCCATTCCACGCTTACTAACTCGTTAAGTCTTGATGCTGATGAGATCGCTGGACGCTGATGACTTGGCTTCACCTAACCACGACGACCCGGTTAACTCGAGATTAATGTCCACCCTTAATCACGATTACGAGCTCGTGAAGTCGTAATGCTGATGCCGTGCTTGATGCGTTGGCCTCACCTAACTACGAGGACCCGGTTAATTAGTTAACGCTTTTTTAGTTAACTCTCTTTTAGATTTTTTTTTTTTTTTGTATAATTTGACGGGTAGCGAATCCTTTAATTAGTTAACGCTTTTTTAGTTAGTTGTAATTAATATTGAGGTAAGAGTTTGAAACTCTTTTTTAAGATGATATTGATATATCTAATTATTTATGATTATTGCCAATTATTCTATATCAGAAATTCATTTTGAAAAATAGATATTTATTCAGTTCTCGGGCAGGAACTCTTGCCTTACCAAAGGTGCAGTGAGTTGAGCCATTTGAATCTTACGGTCTGGAGGTGTAATCCCACCCTTTCGAAGATTATTGCACATGTACAAGATAGCCATATGCAAAGGGATTACTTCTGAGTGGATAAACATGAACTTATATGAAGTTTTATATTTCTCATCGACTCATCGAATCCTACTATGATATCAAACCGCACTCTATGACATCATAAAGTGCATAATAATAACAACCATATTTGATGTAGTGTTCTTTCTCAAGGAATTGTTCGGGGACATTCATTTCAAGTTTCAACTAGGATCATGTCTCCATCCAAATTCCAATAATTGTCCTATAAATTGGCGCAGATTGTTTGCTTTGGCGAAGGAGAGGGAGTGACAAGTGAACAGTTCAATGATCAAGCTACTGCTATATCGAGTTTACCTACGCAAGTGGTGGCGACAGTGGAACACAACTTGATGCAGGGAGCAAGAATCGCCTCAGATATGAGGTGGACGACAACATCTGGTAAGGATCTCATGAAGACGACTAATAGATAATATAACTTTGCCAGAGATTTGGAGAGTAATCGACAAACATGTTCCTTGTGGTTCAATTCGCTTAGTTTGATGTTTGAACACAATTACGAATCGATGAACCAATTTAGCTCAAAAAGTAGTAATATATACGAAAATGATCTTAATTTGATGGGCAGCCTTCTTAATTAATTCCATCCAAACCAATCAATTACAGATAAAGGCTCTGCATGAGATGAAACCAGTGTAGCTTGTAATGTTCAAAGTCTTCATCTTTTAACATAAGATCTTAACCGACTTAGATACAGAAACTCATCTTCTATTAATCTAATGCAAACCCATACGAATGAACCAGAGTTTATTCGCTCAAAGTTTTCATCTTTAGACCTCGAAGATCTCGGTCGAACTTCAATACATGGACAGATGGACTTGCGTATTGATCCATTGCTAGACGACCTCCGCTTCCACAATCAGGGCGACGGAAAATTGCTACTAGCTGTAGCCAAACCCAACATCCCCACCAGAGCGCATGTCGACATCAAGCTCATTGTATTCAGCAACAGATGAGGAGTTCCGCTCATGTCATACGCTGCTGACCCCGGGGTCGATGACGCCGACCCACTGAAGCTCCCATTTGCCGACGACGAGCTGCAAAAAAATCGCAACGGTGATATTTTCGTTCCTGGAAAGAACAAGTTTAGTTTGTCCGGCGTGCAGAACAAATGTTGGTTAAAACTTGTGGGCAGGAACAGTGGGGATGGTGACCACTGACCAGTGTTGTCAAAAGGCAAAGACCACAACTTTCTCTTTTTCTTTCATTCTAAATTAAAGGGTTGCAAATCTGAAGCAAACAAGTACTAACCTCGAGGAGAAGACGCAGCTGCCTTGGCCTGTGGTCGCGATCCACAAAGAGCGAAAATCGATCATTAGAACTACTGATCTAAACAAATCAGGGGAGCTGAAAGGATCTAGTTAGGCGGGGAATAATTGAGAAGAATCGCACTGGGATTGAGGGAGGTGAGGACGGCGGTGCCGGAGAAGTCGCACGCGGAGGAAGAGAGGCCGTTGCGGAGGTAGTAATCGTTGAACGCGTAGGAGGCGTGCGACTGGATATCGTCGGGGTCGAAGCAGACGCCACCCTGCTGGATCGGGCGGCAGTCAGCCCCGCCGAGGCCGCACGCCCAATCGATCGCCGACTGTAACGCCGCATCTTCCGCGTTATTCTTCGCCACGCACCACAGCTCGCCTCCAGTCGCCGCCAGGGCCTTTGCCTCCAAAACCTGCTTCGTGGCACCGCACCGCTGACGCCAAAGCAAAAGCAGAATCAGAAGAAACCTGGAGGAGGGCGACGTGTTCGCCATTGTTTGCGATGCTCGACAATAGCAGAAAAAGAGATTGAGGGACTGGAATAAGAAAAAGTTACTCTAGTTGTAAGGCTGGCATCAGAGCGAATTAGAGATATCGGATTCCAGAGGAGGGTGCTATGCGACTGTTATAATGAAGTAGCTGAGAAAGTAACGGAGAGTGGAAGACCACGGTCAACAATACACTCACTGATCCGATGAAGTGGCCAGGCCTGGACGGTGGACCCCCAGAGGATAGGACAGCCTGGACAGGCATGAAACAGCAAATTAAGGATGTGATTTTTTTTTCCTTTTTGCATGGGCACAAATAAACGAATATTATTTAAAACGTTATTTATATTTTATAACCTCGAGATGCTATTAAATTATACTATAACTATTATTAAATTATATTTATTTGTACCAATTTTAATTATATTTTATATACTACTATATTATATGCTGAATAGTAATTAAATTTGCAGAGAGTATATAGATATAGTATCAAAATTAATATACATTATAAATGCTACTTATTATATTATTAAATTATAAAATATTTTAAGTTTCATATAAGAAAGTTTGACTCATACATCTGGGATAAAAATTATTCTAAAAAACTTTTATATGGGTCTATCACACTCCATCGCTATATATATATATATATATATATATATATATATATATATATATATATATATATATATATATATATATATATATATATATATTTTATTGGATCAAGCGGATGGCTAGAGGAGGGGTGAATAGCGATAAATTTTTTTTTGTATTTCGTTCGTTAAAATAATAGTAGATACAGCGGAAGATAAAAGTAAACACAAGAGACAATAGTATTTTTACTTGGTTCGTAGCCTTCGGCTACTACTCCAAGGCTCTAACGGTCCTAGACCGTGTACGGAGGGCAATTCACTAAAACACTCCTCCTCGTTGGAGGTAGGAGTTTGACGATTACAAAAATCTTCGAAAACAAAAGATAGAGAGACAAACCCTTTCTTTTATTAAGGTAAAATGCAACGATAGAAAACCTCGATTAACAATAGGAATTGCAATATGAAAGAGATGGCAATTTAAAGTTATACCAACAACTAGAGAATAGAAATTAAACTAGGGTTGTTGACAGCACTTCGTCGTTGTAGAGTCGTCGGAGAGTCGCAGCGTTGTGGAGGCTTTAGGGCACTTAGAATTAATGAAATGGTGAGAAATGGACCTTCTTTTATAGCCCTAAAAGTCCCCTCCTCGAGCACATCAAGATCCTACATAAATGGTCATCTCACCCTTGAAGAAAGGGATGAGTTTTGACTCATCTCGAAGTTAATCCTTGACCAGCAGTTGAACTGATTTCTTGGCCGATTGAACTAATGGCTCAGCAGTTGAACTGATCCTTGGCCGATTGAACTGATGGCTCAACAGTTGAACTGATCCTTGGCCGGTTGAACTAATTGCCAGAATTTTCGACTGTAATAAAGAGTTAGCTCGAAATATAAGTGAATTCGACGGTCACTTGCCGTCCGATCTCAACATAGACCTTCCATGGGAAGTCTTGATCGGATCGTCGCCTAAGGATGTCCCCGTATGGAGGACTCGACCTTACATATGCTCACACACACGAGCTTTACCTCGATACTTACTGTGTCGCTTTCGCTTTCGGCCTTCCACTCGATTCCTTCAACTTCCTCCGAAATTACTCGAGTGTCGCCTGACCACCGCGGCTCCCTCCCGGTGTCGCTAGCCTTCAGCTCCAGCTTTAGCACTTTTCTACACACTCGATTCAGCTTGTGAGATAATGATATATCCTTGACTTTGCGTCTTTTGCCATAATCAAAATACAGGTTCGACTTAGGTGCCCCTGCACCAACAATCTCTCACTTTTTGATTCTATGACAAATTTACGCAAAGTTAAGGGAAAATATAAAGCAGAAAATGAGTAAGATAAACGTTACGCTCATTTGTAGTGAACTTCCTCTTAAACTTCGGTGAGTTTTAAAACAAAAGTTTAATTTTCAAAAATTTAAATTTTGTTCTCTCCCTTAACTTATGCTCTTCTCCCCCCTTTGCCATGAATCAAAAAATTTAAATTTTGTTCTCCCCCTTAACTTATGTTCTTCTCCCCCTTTTGCCATGAATCAAAAAAGGTATGGAGTTTTATATAAAAAGTAGGGGTTTTTTAATAGAAAAGGTAGCATGTATAAAAATTATCTAACATGAATCCAAGCATGTGTCTTGATTTAATTTGGTTCGAGGTATAGCCCTCTGCACCAACAATGTAAGTTTTTGGAAACTAAGTTTGATTTTCAAAATACTTATAAAATTAGCTTTGAGTTCCACAATACTTATACGCTAATAACTTTTGAAAATATATAATCCTTAGGGTTAGTTTGCTCTCCCCCTTAATCAAATATATAAGGTACAAAAGAGTTAGGGGGCGCTAAACATTGACCTAGAAGGTTGTATATTTAGAGTTTTGTCCGAGCATAAGTACACATTTAAGCTCGATAGTTTGAAAAATAGATAACATTTTTGAAAAGATTATGTAAATTGAAATTGTTCCTTAGTCATCTCACCCATTCTAAGTGTCTTAGAATTGGTTCACCTTATATGTTGTGTGAGATGATTCTAATTTTATCTTAATTAAATTTAATGATTTGAAACTGGTCAACCTTGCATTAGATTCGGATTTGAACTTAAGCTCATCAAGTCACCTTTTCAAGATCTTGGCTTCCAGGTCGTGGCGAGACACAGGGGCCTTCTTTGATCGAAAAAATGACCACTTCCTTAGACAAAGCTAATTTCGAGAAAATAGTAACTTGACTCACCTAAGACCACTTCCTGGTCTAACTAGTCTAGGATACGACGAGGTAGCTTCAGCTAGTTCCACTCGGTCAAGTAAACCGAACTAGATACGCTTTATCTAACCTGAATACACGAGACTCTGTTTTCCTAGCGTACTATCATCTCGCCGCATCCTGGTACTATGTTATCAAGCATTAACGAGTTATTGTCCTATCTAACCATTCTAAAGAAAATAAGAGGTTTAAGTTACCGAATATACTATTTTGGTATTAGCTCCCCCTAGATCATTGAACCGATATGGTCTGGTCAAGTAATGAACTTGATCCTTGGGAATCCAAAACCTATTGATCCTTATATGTGAGTTTAATAAAGTTTTCGGGACCCACACTTGGACTCGATGATGACTACGGTTTACGATAGACATGTAAGATATATTCGTAGTCTGTGAGCTATATCCGAGTCCGGCTCTGTTGTACACGACTCTCTGAGTTCCAAGAAGTCGGTTAAGATTCAGAACTTGCTCAACCTTGACTCGTCCTTATAAGAGAGAGTTCTCTTCTTCGAGTTTTTCAACTTGAGTTGAGTCCTCCTCTTAAACTCGACTAGTCGAAGAGTTTAGGGGTGTCTCTTGTTTGAGGGGTTCAACCTCCTCAACCAAGGACTCAACCCTAGACTCGGATTTAGCTAATTTCCTAATTAACAATTTAATTGTATTGTAAAACGTATGAATTAGTGAGCGGCTAACCTTAATTTTCTCTTTTGGTCCGGCTTTGAGTTGCTTCTCGAAGTAGTCCTCGAGTTCGGAGTCGGTGTTGTAATTGAATTCAAATTCGAACTCTGACTCGGACTCTTCGGGTCTTGCCATGCACACTATGCCGACGCCTTCTTCGTTGTCCCATGTTGCATGAAAAGCCTTCTTTAGATTCGATTTGAATTGTGCCCTTTTTTGGTTCTTTAGTAGCCTCCTTTCCCTCCGAACGATCTTCCGCACTACGTTCACTATTGCTTCCACCTTTTCGGATTCGGACTCTGATTCGTCTTCGAGTTCGAGTCCATCTTCTTGCCTGGTAGATGACTTTCTTCTTTGTCCTGCAAGTAGAGCAATACCTCTCTCGGCCCAGACCATATTAGTTTGCTCGTGAAGTTCAAACTCGGAAAATAATTCGTCTAACCTAAGCTTTGAAAGGTCCTTAGAGACATTGTAGACATCAACCATGGATGCCCACAAGGTAGTCCTAGGAAATGAGTTAAGAACGTACCTTAGGAGGTCACGGTTTTCGACCTTGTGTCCGATGGTGTGCAGGCCGTTGATAATGTCCTGAACGTGGGCGTGTAATTGCGTTGCCGTCTCACATTCCTACATTTTTAGGTTATACAATTTATTAAGTAGTAAGTCACGCTTACTTACCTTCGCGTCGTTAGTCCCTTCGTGTAGTTCTATGAGTTTTGTCCACAGATCTTTTGCGCTGATGAAGGGTCCGATGCGGTTGAGCTCTTCCTTAGACAAACCGCATTGCAATATTTGTATTGCTCTTGCATCGGCTTCGATTTGCCTCTTGGTTGCATTGGTCCACTTATTGAAATCCAAGGGCTCATCTTGATCATTGGTGGGTAGAGCAAAGCCGGTTTGGATGATTATCCAAGACTCGACTTGTGTTTTTAGAAAACACTCCATCCGACCTTTCAAGTAATGGAAATCATCTCCGCTAAAGAACGGAGGTCGGGTGGTGTTGTACCCCTCAATGTGGGCCATAAAGAAAAACTTGCACACACAAAAAAAAACAAAAAAAATTGCCAAGACTCGGAGTCTTGGATTAGTGGTGCGAGAAATAAAAAAAAACAAGCGAGAAATAGAAGGTTAAACAAAGAGATAAGAAACTTAAACAAAAAGTAAGTACTTACAACCTTCGATGTCCTCGAAAGGGTATTAAACATCAATTTTTGGGGATGAAAACAGCTTGTTATGGGGATAAGAAGTGTAGATCTCTCAGAGAGCTTCGATTTGGTGGGTAGATCGTTTCGTGAGTCCACTTGTAGTAAAAGTTATGCTTGTTTGATCGTGAGGTACTCCGAAGGCGATTAGTACTTGCAAAAACACAACAAAAAACTATGTACCAAGACTTGGTCTTGGATTAGTAGTGTAGGAGAAATCTTAAAACGATAAATATGAAAACAAAAATGCTCGATCGGTGGTTGCACCAAATCTGAGCGCCCTCGGCTCTGATACTAATTGTTGGATCGAGCGGATCGAGCGGATCGCTAGAGGGGGGAGTGAATAGCGATAAAACTTTTCTTGCGTTTTGTTCGTTAAAACAATAGTAGACACAGCGGAAGATAAAAGTAAACACAAGAGACAATAGTATTTTTACTTGGTTCGTAGCCTTCGGCTACTACTCCAAGGTCCTAACGGTCCTAGACCATGTACGGAGGACAATTCACTAAAATACTCCTCCTCGTTGGAGGTAGGAGTTTGACGATTACAAAAATCTTTGAAAACAAAAGATAGAGAGACAAATCTTCTCTTCTATTAAGGTAAAATGCAACGATAGAAAACCTCGATTAACAATATGAATTGCAATATGAAAGAGACGACAATTTAAAGTTATACCAACAACTAGAGAATAGAAATTAAGCTAGGGTTGTCGACAGCACTTCGTCGTTGTAGAGTCGTCGAAGAGTTGCAGCGTTGTGGAGGCTTTAGGGCACTTAGAATTAATGAAATGGTGAGAAATGTACCTTCTTTTATAGCCCTAGAAGTCCCCTCCTCGAGCACATCAAGATCCTACATCAATGGCTACCTCACCGTTGAAGAAAGGGATGAGTTTTGACTTATCTCGAAGTTGATCCTTGACCAATGGTTGAACTGATTTCTTGGCCGGTTGAACTGATGGCTCATCAGTTGAACTGATCCTTGGGCGGTTGAACTGATGGTTCAGCAGTTGAACTGATCCTTGGCCGGTTGAACTGATTGCCAAAATTTTCGACTGTAATAAAGAGTTAGCTCGAAATATAAGTGAATTCGACGGTCACTTGTCATCCGATCTCAACATAGACCTTCTATGGGAAGTCTTGGTCGGATCGTCGCCTAAGGATGTCCCCGTATGGAGGACTCGACCTTACATACGCTCACACACACGAGCTTTACCTCGATACTTACTGTGTCGCTTTCGCTTTCGACCTTCCACTCGATTCCTTCAGCTTCCTCCGAAATTACTCGAGTGTCGCCCAACCACCGTAGCTCCCTCCGGATGTCGCTAGCCTTTAGCTCCAGCTTTAGCACTTTTTTGCACACTTGATTCAGCTCGTGAGATAATGATATATCTTTGACTTTACGTCTTTTGCCATAATCAAAATACAGGTTCGACTTAGGTATCCCGCACCAATATATATATATATATATATATATATTTTTTTTTTTTCTTTCCATTTATCTGTTTTGCATTTTTTTTAGTATCTCTGATTCTCTGTATTCCTTTTCGGCCTTAGACCCACCTCCTTCATTCCTTCCTTACATAACTACTTCTACCCCTTCATATTGCATTCACCTTCGCAAATCTCGTTTTAGAACGTACTCATGTTCACCAGCAGTCACACATTTTTATTGTTATTTTCTCCTATAGACAGATCTTTTTAGAGGAATATTTAGAATGACTCCGACTTTTAACTCGATCTTCATGGCTTCACCTCTCCTGCCGAGTTCTAGATTGCTTAGATTATCAGTATTTCTAACTGCGACCCCAATAGTTTAAATACGTCTATAACCGAGAGTTATATTGAGACGAATTTGGGCTTGATGATCTTAACATAGATACAGAATCTTATTGACATTCAACTAAAGAATCTCCTTTATATAAACTCGCTGTGGATAGTAATTCCAATCCCTATTTCAGAACTCAGGGTAGACACCTAAATTAATATGTACATGATATCGATCCTTAGCTTAGAACAGAGGAACCATTTTATAAATCTTTTTTATAGTGTTTTTCTTTTTTTAAGATTTATTTGTATAGAAAACTTAATCAAGAATAATACAATGAAAAGTTTGCAGACAATTTTTTTACCATTTAAGATTATTTAAATTTAAAAACAAAACTTTTGGTGTAATTGTTACGTTCTCTTTTCTTTTCTGTATAAGATAAGGGACGATTTCGAAAAAGATCTATAATTTTTTTCTGAATTCAGATGATCCTCATATATCTTGGCTTAAATATTCATAGAGTTCTCTGTGATTTACCTTCCTCACAATAGTCGTGAAATGGACCAGTAAAGATTACTACTTGATCGACAGATTTCAATCTTTGCAGAAGTAACTGTTACGTTCCTTCCGTAGTAGACTGCTAGCCAAACAAATATACTCTTAATTCATTCATTAATGTCTTTATTATCCCATATTTTTAAGAGAAAATAGTAAATAAAAAATTTATATTGAAAAGTACATGGATAAAAGATATTTACTAACTGAGCCAAACTCTAAGGATAACAAACGTACCCTCATTGTAGTGACGTTCGATCATCCCGTTTATCTTCGAAGTGATGGATTTAACTTCCCCTCGTTTGTTTGTCAGCAAGTTTAAAATGATCGAGATAGTGGCAGCGAACTCGGATAAGGATTACGAGAGATTTACGATACAACACCACTATGATCTGATCAGACAAGAAAATTAATAAGGAATTAATTACGGTTTCAGGGCGTCTTTTGTAGGAAAACAGATAATTCTACGTAGATGCAGCCAATGAGGTCATGTGTCGTGGGCGTCCGTATTATAACTAAGGACGACAATATAGGTTGCGTTCGTAGTTCATCTTATCCAAATGCGATATTTTTTCAATATATGTAACATATATATATATAACCATTAACTTAGATTTGAAGAACCATCCTATACAGTTTTATTCAGTCTGTAAATTCTCAATTTAAATTTCTGAAACTATTGATATAGTTTTGAATCGTTTAATAAACCCTCATTGAGTCAGCAATTCCGAATTCAAAGTAATAAAAAAAAAAGTAGAGTTTATTCTATGACACAAAATATTAATATTCATACCGGACTTTGAGATTGGTCATGACAAGATTAATTTATCATGGACAAAATTATTGTAATACAATTTAACTATAATTCAAAAATGTAAAATATTTTTTTTTTCTTTTTTCCATGACAAATTGTTTGACGAAGGGTGTTTCCAATGGCTTTCGATAGATCTCAATCTAATCAAATCGTAGGTGCGTAATAAAACTTAAGGCACTTCCATTTAGCCTACGTTGTGATATATTTTGTCCATTAATTATCTTTTTAGTTACCTTTACTTTTCCTATTGAATTTTTAATCAGATATGCGATACATGCAATAAAACGAAAACCAAATTCAACAGCAGCATAAAAATCCAACAGCATACGCTTTGTTTTTATCATTTTATGTATACATGCGTAGACGCATAACAATCCAACAACAGTAACATTTGTTTATACCGAAGGAATTACGTACGGGTTGAACATTCTTTTGGAAGGTAGAATGTTAATCTTGAAGAATATATAACTTTTCAGCGAAGCAAATTCTCTGAGCTTCTTTTCTCTTCCTTCGTTTAGAATCATCAAATTCTACACCTTGTTGGAATATACATTTTGAAAAATGTTCGAATACGGGTCGGGTTTTTTCCCCCTTAAAACATTTACACAAGAGAAAAACCTTTTGAATACCAAAAATAAATAAATAAATAAAATAAAGAAAGGCAGAGAGGCCCTTGGTTCACGTTTCAACGGCTCCTCCTTGGATTCCCCTCTTCAACGGCTACATAAACATTCGCAACGCAGAGCTTCGGACTCCACGCGCTGGCGTCAAACGGGCTGCGGTCGAAGCCACCGATTAACGGCTATATGTCTCATCCCGCCTCCCTATAAATCACGCCTACCTCCTTCTCGTCCTTTTGCCGCAAACAAACATCGCCTTCCGCCGGTCGCTCGCTCTTAATCTCTCGTCGACTTATCGAGTGTCTCCGTCCGGACCTGCGCATATGGCCGGCTTGCTGCCGTCTCTGGTTTTTTTTCTTGCGATCGTCGTTGTTGCGGCGGGAGCGCAGGAACTCGGCACGGCGCCTAGCCCAGCGCCGGCCTGGGCGAGCGGAGCGGGGGAAGGGGCTTCCACGGGGACAGCCTGCGCCGTACTGGCCTCGGCCTTGGCCTTCGTCGCCTCTTTCCTTGGCCTGCTCCAGCATTAAGTTTATTCATTATTAGAATTTGAGAGAGTTGGATTTTTTCTTTTCGTTATTATGTAGTAGTATTATGATACATTAACAATATCGTGATATCTATTCGTTGGATTATAAAATAGAAACATTGTCGCCTGTCTCTGTACCGTGCAATGCTTAAAGTGGACAAGATTTTTAGTTTTTTTTTTTTTTTTTTTTTGTGCAAACTCCATATTTTAGCATCAATAATTGCTGAGCATTAAATTGACTAGGAATTTTTTAACCAGGGCACAGGACTAAAAATGTCAGTATGTAACTAGTATAGACATCACTTCATACAGTTTATATATATACATATTTTTTGGTGTAAAATATTAAATAAAATTGAATGTGAGTTCATAACCAAACTTCAACATGATGAAACAAATAAAGTCGAACATGATTCAGTTGCATTTCATTGTTTCCCAATGAAAGATGTCATAAAAAAAATGAATATAATTATCGGATAAGATTGCATAATAAAGCAATGAAATATGCTAAATGATTATATTAAAAGGCTTCCTGAGAGGTACAATTTCTTCTACCCTTGGTCACATTTGATCTGTGTGTGAGTAACGTAATTTAGAGATGTTTAGACATTCCAAAGGTTATTATTGACAGGTTCATTTTCTTCCTTTTTATTGTTTTAATAGCAGTACTATAGTGTGGGTCGGCACGTACCGGACCAAAATCTAGATCCCTGGTTTAGATTTTATTTATTTATTAATAACAGTCCAAATTAAAAGAATTAAATACATTCATCCTTCTCGAAATTCCATTAGTTAGCATATTTCGTATATATATATATATATATATATATATATATATATATATATGCAACGAACGTTAAAAAGCAAACTGTGCATTCACCTGCACACACATCGTTATGCTAAAGCGGAACAAGACCTCTCTACATTTCCATGCATCTCTATTCTGATCGCAGACGTTTCGCAAAGTAATCCAAAGCATCGTCAGATCTCGATCTCTGCTCTGCGATCTCGCTTCTGGAACTGGTCGAGCCTGTTGTCGGCGAGCAGAGTCTTGTAGGAGCAGCTCTTGTACTCGCGCGTGCCAGGTGAACTCCCTGTACTGGCTCTGTTCTCCCTCCGCAATGAGTAACGGCAGCGGCGGCGGACCACCGAATTAGATCATCGACACCCTCGACTTCAATCCGTTGGCGGCCAATACTCTGTGTCTCACGCTTCTGAATCTCCCATTTGTCTAGGCATAAGTACGTACACTTTGGATGATGAAAAAACAGATGCTTCGGTGAGCCGGCCAATACCTGCAAGGAGGAATCGCCAACGTTGATGAAGAAAGGATTATCGGTCAGGGAGGACAGGGACCCAGCTGCCATCTCTCAAGGAGATCTCCAAACCAGCAGTGTCATTGGATCTCAACACAGAGATGACTGTAGAGTCGATAGTCGTCCGTCACTGCTGACGCTGAGTTTATCAATATAAATTATTGAGTCATTTTAGGGCATAATTTCATCTTCAGATTAGTGAAGAATTATTATTGGACGCTATGTAACGGTGACTAAAACATGTAGTTTTCGCGATCGGCGACATTTTGTACTTGTTTAATTTCGGTCAAGAGTTGACGATCTCCTTGACATTGTAAATTCTCCTTGGCCAACAAAGTCAACTCGAGTGCTGTGTTGGTGATTGAACCTAGGGCGATTGAGCCACCTTGCGATTCCCCTCTTTGGTCCATTTACTAGCTTGACTTAGACTTGGGAGAAGAGTGGGGCCCAGCAATGTGGGATCGTGGATGTTAGATTCGGCACGAGAACAAGCGGGTCGCCCAAGTCCACCACGCGCACGTTTCTATCGACCAAAACTTAATCCGAGGTCGGACCTGCGGTTCGACTAGATCGGATCTGTCGGCGAAGCGCCGCCATCGCCGTCTATGACTATGGCGCCATACAGCGTGTGTTCGGACGACGACACGTGGCTCGCAAATGTTCGGATGGCCGGTTTGCTAAACCTTGAAGAAAATGCAACTTTCACACTGTTTAACTATGTTTATGCTTTCAATTGCTAATTATATCGCTGCTTTTTTCCCTTGTTTCTACAAAAATGACTGATCAAGAAAGAACATGACCGACTAACAAAAGGAAAACGGAAATGGGTAGTAAGAATCAAATGTAGCAGGATGCAAGTCGTTAGATATACAGAGAAACTATCAAACAATTATGGAGAACCCACTCCACGATGACTTTTCACTTGAGCTTCCGCGAGTGACATAGCCATGGCCAACATCATTTGCTCCTCGAAGCTTTCTGGCACAATATGTCCTGAAGACATATTCATACCTTCGGAACTAGTCCCCGCTTCAATCGTGCCATCAGAGGCAGCATAGTTGGTTCCTTCTGCCACCAGCGACCTGTGCTCAGTCGAACTCTCACCAGATTCCTCAGGTAGAATTTCCCTGGTGTTTTCCATACGAACGGCATCATCATCTTGGACATGCATATCCATATGAGAAGATGAATCTCCATTCATATGTTGACGCTCAGCTAAGGCTGCAGCTGCACAAGCCAGCCCACCCGAGGGAGATGACTTTACAATAGTTGCTCCCTGGGAACCGCATGGCTGTTCCGACATCGAAGGTCCAGGCAAGAAGCTGTCTGTAGTACCTGAATTATCTTTAGATGATTGCTCCTGTTCAAAATATACAGCCAATAACTAGGATACTAAGGAGGTAATTTTGTTTCTTTTGCATGACTGTATGAAGACTAGAAACTTGACATATGATAATGCATGTTTTATAGAAGCTAATGTAAGCAAGAAGCCCATGTAAAACAGGAGATGCATTTCCCAGGCTCGGGAAAGAATATAAAACAGAACAGCTATTCACATATGGATCCACACAATACTGGTCCTGTGGGGATCCGAATATTTTATGATTTGAAGGTGCAGATTGTATTTACCTGAACGGAGAGCCAGATTGCTTCCATGATCATTATGCCCTCAAGATCGAGGTCAAAGTTGTCATCCCTGCATTTTTGAGTAATGAAAAAAGAAAGATGAAAGAAACAATTGAACAAGGGCTTGATATAACTTGATGCCTAATGTGGATGAAGAATACAAAAATTGACAAATTTTATACACACTATGGCATTGCATATTTCAGTTAACCGTAAGAATCCAATTACTTAGATCATCCAAAGATAAAAGTGTAATTAGCTTTGTCCGAGTATCCAAAAAAGAAAAGAAAATAGAAGACAAGATCCAATAAATTATTTATTAATATTCAGGAACATGACCTAAAGAACCTGCAGCAGAAGTCTAGTTTCTCTATTGTTTCAATTATATTAGCGCCATGGTTTCAGCAAATCTTGATGATGATGATAAAATACGAACAATTGGCAAGAACGGAAAAGAACTGATGTTAACAATACCATGAGAACAAACTCTAGTCATCGTTACAAACTGTAATCTAAACTGGCTGGAGTCGGGGATTATATCATGAATCATATTGATAAATTTTTGAAATTGTATCAATTTGTGAATTGTAGATTCAGTTAATATAGCACAACTTTAATAATTTTAGATTCTAATACATAAAAAATAATGTGATATTCTATTTGATAATATAAATATAATTAATAAAATGTGATCAAGATTTGTAACAAAGAAATTAAATTCATATCTAGTGCATCTGAAGAGAAATTCTACGAATTTCAAAATTGAAATGAAATAACACGACAAAACATTTCATTCTAGATTCCTTTTTAATAATATGACAATAATTGTTGATTCATCCCTCACTATCTACTCTTGAATGCGACCAAAAAAAAGGAACAATAATGATGGTAATGTTAGGACCGACTGTGTGCTAAAGGGGGAAAGGTGAATAGCGTTCGTGACTTGATCTCTGTCTCGATTGCGTCGTGCTTGTCTATAAATTGTTAGTGCACAACGGAAACAAAAGACACAAACATAAATAACTCACAAACACAACGCACGGATTTTACATGGTTCGGAATTCTCAATTCCTACTCCACGACTTAGCTCTACGATAGTCCTACTATATTTTTCCTTTTTGGAAACTTTCGGAGGTTGAGAAATCTCTTACAACCTAGAACTTACAAGAATGCAACCAACAACAAGTGTAAAGAAATAAACTGAATACAAATGAAAAGAAACGCTTTACATGAGAATGCTTTTGCTTGTTGGTTGTCATGAAAATCTCCTTGAAGGTCTAGATTGCAGCAGCTAAACCCCTTCAAATCGACATCCGAAAACTTCTCCAAGCCTTCCTTTTATAAGCTATGCATCGGCTGATCTCCGCCTACCAATCGATTGATCTTACCCCCAATCGACTGGTCACTCAACCATTTGCTCACAACCGCTCGATCCATGTCGGATTTCAGTCGAACAGTAGACCACGAGGTTCTGTTCGCTGATCGTATAAGCCAGTCGACTACTCAAACACAGCAGTCGACTGTTGCATGGAAACTCTCTCAAGCACCCGATTTTCCATCCTAAGCACCACGGCTACCCAAGCACCCGAATCCCGACTCTTCCCTTCAGCCAGTCCACTGCTTTCACCAAGCAGTCGACTGTTGAGTCGAGCACTCGATTTTCCATTTTTCCGAGCACCCGCGACCGAGCCCCACTCATCTCGAGCATTGACGTCGTGCGCTCGAGCACCTTTCCCGAGCGCCAACTCCTCGCGCACCCAAGCAACGAGTCCGAGCGCCACTTCCTCATCACTCGAGCACCTTCCCGAGTGTCGAGCCCTTCGTCGTCCGAGCACTGGACTAGTCGATTGGTTAAGACCACCAGTAGATTGCCCGAGCACTCGTTGGAGCTTCCCAATATGTGACCTTCACCCGAGTACCCACGGTCAGTCGACTGATCACGCATCAATCGACTGCTCGAGCACTGCGACTCCTTTGCGCGTGTCGAGTGTCGTTCCTCAGTGCGACCCGAGTGCACATCGATGTATCAATTGACTGGTGAATGGCTCAAGTCAACTGACACCTCGACAATTAGCTTGGAAATAAGCTAACTCCCACTTTACCTGGTATTCAGATGACCTCAACCTATCAGGACTTTTCTCGTCCAACATTCGATCGCTCTTGATCTGTCGGAACCTCCATTGTCTAGCATCCAGTCAACCGTAACATACTAGGACCTCTCTTGCCAAGTAAGGTTGTCTTAATCTACTGGGACTTCACCTGCCAAGTATGGTTACCCTGACTTGTCGAGACTTCACTTGTCAAGCATGGTCACCCTGACCTATCGGGACTTCTTGTCAAGTACGATCACCCTTGAGCTGTTGGGACATCACCTACCTAGTCATCCGGTCACCTTAATATGCTAAGACTTCCCTTGCCTAGTCATCTAGTCACCTTGACCTGCCAGGACTTCCTATCACCACGCATCCGGTTCTCCTTGACCTGTTTGGACTTGCCTTGCCTTGCATCCGATCTCCAGACCTACAAGGGCTTTTTCAACACCAAACGTCTGGTCCTCCTTAACCTGCTCGGACTTTTTCGTCATCAAGCATCCGGTCCTTCTTGACCTGCATGGACTTTTCCTCTTCGTGCCAAGTGTCCAGTCAACTTTGACCCACCTGGACTTCACACTTGCCAACTCTCGTTAGTCTTTCCATCATCGAGTGTCTGGTCCACCATGATCCACTTGGATTTCTACCTTGCCAACTCCCATTGGACTTTCAACCACCAAGTGTCCGATCTTTCCCGACCCACATAGATTTCCTCATTTGTCAATTCCCTGTTGGACTTTGATCACTAAGTGTTCGGCCTTTCCCAACCCACTTGAATTTTCCACTCGTCAAATATCTAGTCAACCTTGACCTACTTGACTTCACGCTAAACTCTATATGACAACGGATGTCTCATATCATCCCATAGTCCTATTCTCATCCATATATCGAAACTCAACTCAAGTCTCACTCGAGTTTGGTCAGCCTTATCATGAGGTTGATTGCATCAACAATCTCTCTTATGTCATTCTTTATCTTTAATCATATTGTCAAACATCGAAACTCAACTCGAACCCAACTCGAGCTTGGTCAACCTTGACCTAAGGCCAATTGCACCAACAAGTAAATCAAAAGGCGAAGATGTCACTAATGTGCCAAGACTTCTAAGTTACCACTTATTCCACCCTCACTGACGAGGATGAGGTTTAATGTGGCAAAATATATTCTTCTTCTATTTCACCGTCAAGTAGGAGGCTTGCTGTCGCTTCCTGAATTTCTAAATGATATGATTTATTCTTCTACATGAAGTTCAACTTTAAGACTCTTTATCCTGATCTGTCTACTTCTATCGTGTAACAAAATATTCTTTTTTTATACCGAGTTGTTTAATTTCAATGGTAGAGGCCTTGAAGCTATCAGACTTTCATTCTGTTTTTTCTTCAAAATTATATACGATATGGATCATGTTACTTGTATTGAATAAAAAAATGGTCACAGTTCTTTTAAGGTTTCAATTGTTTTAAGATCATACAGTTCTTAGAAAATAATCTGTCACTGTTAGCTCTATATAGGAGAATATCACAAAATTAAAAACACCCCAATATTTTTTTTCTTGCACAATATTTTCTTTAGCGAAACCTTCTACCTATAACCGAGTCAGTAAACACCCTAGTCAATTAGAGGTTGCATATGATTCATTTTGACTGCTTCACGCCATCTTCCACATTTTCCCTCACTTAATGTTCACTAGCTTATAGGTAGCTGTTTATTGATCTATATACTTCTTTTACAATCTTTTCTTAAAATATTATATCCACATCCATCATGCCATTTCCTAATCGACTAACATCTACCTATATTTAAGGATCTTCAAGCATCTTGGTCGTGTGTATACCCACACATTGAAGTGATCCAAGTTACAAAATGTAGTAGGTGAAGCAATGGAAAGCAAGTAAAAAAAATCCTACTGTAATATAATAATCAAATAGATAAAATTAAAAGCAAATAAAATATTTATAAGAATGAAGCGCTATGACAATATAATTTCCATTTCACATTCTACCATATGTAATGTCATAAGAAAATATACACATAAACTAGCTAAACCCTCAAATCATCTAAGGAACAAGCAAAGAAATTAAGAAGCAAATTTCCAACCGTGAGAACCTACACTCAAATGCAGCACGCGTTCTAAAATATAATATTCCTCATCTATATGGCTAATTCCCTATAATTATAGGATGAAATCCACCAATTACTTATTGGCACAATTGCTTAGCTGACATACCTATTCTGCCTTGCGTGTGGAAACCGCATGCTTGCAAGTGCTGAGCATGAGGATTGTGATGGACCGAAATTATTTTGTCTTGTCATATTTGAATGGTGACCTGTTCGACAAAAAGTAATAATAAATGAGGCTATTTTTTGCGAAAAAAGAAATCGAAAATGAAAAATGTAAAGCAGACCAAAACACAGGTATTACTTATATCATGGTATTCAACATCTGTTGGAGTTGTTATTATGCTAGATGAATTAAAATCTTGTCTCTTTTTTATCCTTTCAGCTTCATCTTGCAGCTCTTGCTGCTGAATCTTTATTTGGGCTTCTATAACCTTCTGTTCTTCCTGCAATTAGGCAGTAATCTTAGCAAGACCAATTTTACACAGATCCCAATATAAGTAGAGAAATTGAAACACTTACAACTTGTTCTACACTCTTCTCCTCTTTCGTCTTTGCCCCGCGGTATTCCACCACATAGTTTGAAGTTTTACAAAAGGGACATCTTCCAAGTCAAGCAGAGATTATGTATTCAACTCTTGATTACTTATAGGGTACAAGTAATAAAATGCAAGTTAGAACCAGCAAAAATTGGAATAAAGAAAAAGTATACTGTGTTGGGCGAGTGGAATGTGATGGTTTCATCTGAAGAAAACACTCTGCAGAAGAAACCAACTCGAGAAGATCAACTAAACAAAATACAAGTTAATAAAAATCTAATAATTACATTGCACAGTGAACACAAATTTGCATAGTACCTGTGCATATGCCTTTCATGCAACACCTGGCTCGGTTAAGACTTGGATAATACTGGACACAAAATGTATACTTAACGAAGTCATCCAAGAATCCAAGGATGAGCAAAATACAAGGCTTTCCAGACTAAATTTCTTAAAAAGATCACGACAACAGTTAAGTGAAAATTGAACAGCGAAGGTACCAGAAAGCAAATGGGACACTCTTCCAGACTGAAAGAGTGGTCATCGAGACCTGGGTAGCAAGGTGCCAATTTGGACTCGAGAATGAGCTTCCTCAGCTTCTTATGATCGATGTCTCTGTGCTGATACAGGCCCTGCGGTCTCGTATACTTCTCATCTACCACTTGCCTCTTTTTCCCAATATTATTCCCCATCAATCCCGCCACCAACAAAGAGATGTCGCCAAACGAATTGAAGGAACCTCCAAAAACTTCTCTTTTCGCCTTCTATTATTTCACAAATTCCTCACCCTAACATCTGATACAAAAATAAAAAAGTCAACGGGAAAACCAATAGAAGTAGGCAACAAGTGGAATCCCCATCTCCACCTCCTCTCCCCGTTCCGTATCGCGATAATCAAACCCCCCAAATCTCCGCTCCACGCTCCGGATCAATGAACGAAACACTACCGAGAATTCTTCCTATTTCCAAGATCCGAATCTCCATCCCAAATCACCAAAACCTGCATGCCAAAGGCCAACTTTTCTAATTACCAGAGAAAGTGAAATTAATATTGAACCCTCACAACAAACCCTAATCTCTCGCCCAAAACACACATTATCTTCCTCTCCTCGTAAGTCCCCAGACTATACACCTATACTGCCGAACTCGAAACGGAAATAAAAACAAAAACAAAAGGTAAGACCTACCTTCGGGGTCGGGCAGCGATTGAGATGGAAGGAACGGAAGGCAGGGAGAGCGAGTGCAAGAAAGCCCCACGCCACGGAGATAAGGAGAGGAAAAGAAAGCGGAGCAAGCGGAGGGATCGGTCCGAGACTCTCGGGCCGTACTAAGCGAAGAAGATTTAAAAGGATTCGATAATTTTACAAAGTCAGGAATCAAATCAGCCAATAACAACAATCACAGCTGTGAAGAGAGGAGAGGCTCTGGCGATCGGCGATGAGAGAACGTCATTAACAGAAACGAAAAGCTTCCAATTTTTGGGACGCCATCGACTCGAGCTTATCGGCCCTTCGACGGTCCGTCTGCCTTACCCCACACTCCAGCTAGGGAAAGTATCCGGAGCAGTAGCTTCATCCGTTTTAAATCGTCAATCTAATCGTCTTTCGAACTGCCTTAATTTCTTATGATAAAAATAAATTACGAGAGTTCTTTAGATCTTAGAGAATCATTCTAAAACCCACCAACAAATGTGAAAGCACGAAGGACCATCGACCATGACGCATTAAATTTCTTTTCGAAATTTAATCTGTATTTCATCCATAAACTGTCACACGACTATATTAACGGATCATCCCGTAGAAACTGAAAGAGAAGCCTAGACATGACATAAAAAGGTGACATGGCGATCAAACTAATACGAGTGTAAATTTATTTATTTATTTATAGAACATATTTACATTTATTTATTGAAAATCTATCGTCAAACTCAACTCCTTTATTTGTCAATTCATCGGATCCTTGATAATAAAGGTTTTTTATTCGCACTAGGTGTAATTCCTCTTTTTATTAGCTGTGCTACGATCTGACCTTATGCTTCCAAATTTTAACGGGAGATTGTAAAACGAGATCCTCCCCTCCAAGTCGAGTCGAGGAATTGTATAAACAAGATTCGATTTAAGATCTGAAATATATAAATGTAGCGATAAATTTTTGAAACGGAATAGAGTCTAGAACTTCAACCTGTCAAACAGAACTTTAATCTATGTAAGAAACTTAATTCATTACCAGGATCCAAGGAATCATATTTTGACCGTAACATACTTAGTAAATCGGTATCGAAAAAAAAAAATTATATATATATATATATATATATATACTACTGGTACCTTTTCTATATAGCTACAGATAAAAGGGTTAGCATGTAATCCATGATCCGATCTAAAATATTCGGCTCAGCAAAGGGAGAAAAGGAAGAATGGTTCGGGCATGAATATCCGAAGCAATTGGTACGGGAGAGTTAGCAGAAGCAATTGACACGGGAGAGCTCGCAGAAGCAATTGACACGGCAAAGAAGAGACAGAAGACACTTCGCTAAGGGCGGAACAAGAATTGATTCAACTAGATAATTCCAGAAGCAGATGGGATGGATAAAAGGTCGACTCAACCTGATCGATCCGAAAGAAGTTTGGTACGGGAAAAAGAGAAATTGGTTCGGGTTGATGAGGAACCCTAAGGCTAAGTCACCCGTGGGTCATAGACCTAAGCTAGCTTCACCTAAAGCGGAGGGTTGAGGGAGACAGTCTAACTTAGTTACCTGAAAAGTAAAGGAAGAGACGTTATGTCACAGCTTAGGAGACCCCCACACAATATTCCAAGGAGCTTTCGTTCCTCATATCTATAACAGAATTATTCTCCAGGTGGAGGTGGTGGTCACGTGTACGATGGAGACAACCCACGACGTTACGATGGAGAAAAAAAAAGGAGATAAAAGAAGAGGAAACAAGGGAGAGGGAGGGGATCCCCGCAAGAATTCCAACCCAGCAAGAGAGAAGAAGACGCAAGAGGAGAGGGAGAGCGACAACCACCTCGCCGGAGCAGAAGGACAGGGATCTGTCGTTGTTACATCTCTTGTATTTTTTCTCGTCTTGTGATATCACTGTAAGAGGTTTTTCTCCTCCACCTCCGGAAACTTCTTTTCCGTAAAGGAGGACCTTCATAGTGAAAGTGCTTAGGCACTGTATCCGGTGAGAAAGCTCACCTCCGTGGAGTAGGAATCCTCATTCCGAACCACGTTACATCTTGTGTTTGAGTTTCGATTGCTGGTATCGGTTTTTGCGTTTCATCTACTTCACCTTCTTATTCTTTACTGATTGCGGCCTGTGAGAACCCTCTGAGATCTCCCTCTGTGCTTCACTGCATTGGAAGGGAGTGAACAGATTTCCCTCGTCGCATCAATTGACGCCGTCTGTGGGAACATTGAGCTGGACGTCGAGATGCAACCTGAAGAGGTACAACAACCCACTATCTCTGCAGCGGAGGAGCGCCCCATCACCCTTCTGTCATCACAGCTGAAGGTCCTGATGGATGACGCTATTACAGAGACCCTCGCTAGGGAAAGGAGAAGGACCGGATATCTGCATCTGCATTCCGGTGAACCTTCTTCCCAAGGCCCACCCCCAGAAATGCCTCCCCCATCTCGTACAGCTGTCAATGTGGAAATATTGCCTGGAGGAGGACTTGGGGGAAGAACACCTCAGAACACTATACCCTTCACCCAAACGCGCAGAGAAGAACAAGGCAAAAGTCAATCAACCAGACCTCCGGAAGTATACGAGCCCAGTCCCTTTACAATAGACATTCTCTCTGAAGTCCCTCCGTCTTACTTCCGGAATCCTCAAATCGATAAGTATGATGGTTCGACGGATCCCGAAGAGCACATATCTCAATTTGACAGAGCGTCCTCGCTCCACTGTTATACTGATGCTCTCAAGTGCCGAGTCTTCCGGACCACCTTAACCGGCTCGGCACAAAAGTGGTTTAATACTCTGCCCCCATGATCCATCACTTGTTTCGCTGATTTCCGGGGAATGTTCAGTCGGGAGTTTGTCAGCTGCAAGGCGTATAAACATGACGCCTCTATGTTAATGCATATCACCCAGGGACCCTCAGAATCCCTTAGGGGGTATCTCCACCGATTCACTGCTAGGGAATCTCGGCAGATCCGAATCTTTCAGAGGCGCTTATTCAAAGACGGCCAAGGAGGGCCCCTTCCTCAGTTCCTTGTTAAGACAACCTGCGAACAGTTATGAGGAGCTGCTAAGCCGTGCGGAGCAATTTATCCGCGAAGAAGAATGATTAAAGGTACGGAGAGCTGAACGGGCTGCCGCAGCAGTCCCAACTGAAAGAGCTCGTCCCGCTGCTCCTCAAGCGCCCTCTCGGCGGGAGTATGCTCGACCTTTCCGACAGGAGGCTCCGAGGCTTCGTCCAATGCTGCAGGGTGTTCGCCCCGTACCGCCATTACAAATCATGACTACTGAAGCGCTTCCTCCTGTGAGGACTTGGAAGGAACGGGAGATGAAACTCTATGACCAACAGGGTCTGCTGCAACGACTCTTAAGATACAGGGGGATCCCACATAACCCCCCGCCCCATTCTTCTGCCAATATCATACGGAATATGACCACACTAGTGGCCGATGTTTCAAGTTACAAGAGGAATCGGATCACCTCCACACCGCATATCCGCAAGTACGGTTCCAGGCAGGAGGACCGGCACGGTGAGGCCCCCGACCCAATGTAACCCGTCCAGGGCCATATAATCAACAACCTCAAGTCACTTTCCCCCAAACGTCGTCCCAGGAGGTTGTCTCCCAAGGAGGCCCATTAGGTGAGGGTCCTTCATCCAATCTAGATAACGCTCCCACACGGGGAGTTATTCATGTTATAGCTGGAGGACCTACCAACGGAGACTCTAACCGGGCACGGAAGTCATACGCCCGTCTCATGGAGAGTTTGACTATCGTTATTGATCAGACTATTCAAGTTGCACCGCCCGTTTCATTCGGGCCAAAGGATCTACAAGGTGTCCTGCTGCCTCACACGGACACCTTGGTTATTCGTATATTTTTGGCCAATTATGAAGTGGCCAGGGTGTTAGTCGATTCGGGAAGCTCCATCAATATCCTTTTCCAGGAAGCTTTCGGACAGATGTAGCTGGGAAATGCCCAGCTAGAAGATGTGGTCACCCCCCTCTTTGGATTCGCAGGGCATGTGGTCCACCCTACATGGCAGATTTCATTGCCTCTGACTCTGGGTGTAAAGTTCAGCCAAAAAACCAGTATAATCCCTTTCCTCATCGTGGATGCTCCGTTCACTTATAATGCTATTCTTGGGCATCCTTTCCTTACCCTTTTTCAGGCGGTGGCTTCCCGGTATCACCAAAAGTTGAAATTTTCAGTGGGACAATTGGTGGGAGAAGTTCGTGGAGAACAAAAGGCCTCCAGGAGCTGCTACGTACAAATGGTTCGGGATGATCAAAAGAAAGCCCGAACCGATGGCCTCAAAGGCAAAGCTATCATCATTTCGGATGTCTGCGTCCTGGAGGAATCCCCACCCAAGGCTGGCAAAGTAGAGGAAGGAGAACTGGTGGAAATCGCCCTAGGAAAGACCACACGGATAGCACAACAGCTGGAAACCAAAGAAGAGCTGGTGGCTTGCCTGAAGGAGAATTAAGACATCTTTGCGAGAAATGTGCATGATCTCACGAGGATCAACCCTCAAGTGGCTGAACACCGTCTCAATATCACTAAAGGAGCCCGACCCGTCCAACAGAAGAGGCGACATTTTGGACCGGAAAAGGACAAGGTTATAGCCGAAGAAGTGGAAAAACTGCTAAAAGCGGGTCATGTAAAGGAAATCCAGTTTCCCGAGTGGGTTTCCAATGTAGTCTTGGTCCCCAAGCCCTCGGAGCAGTGGAGAATATGTATCGATTTTCGTGATTTAAATAAAGCGTGCCCTAAAGACTGCTACCCCTTGCCTCGTATTGATCAGTTGGTAGATTCTACTGTGGGATATGAAGTGGTGTCCCTAATGGACGCATATCAAGGATATCACCAAATATCTTTGGCCAAAGAAGATCAAAAAATGGTTAGCTTTGTGACTGCAGGAGGGTTATACGCTTATGTGGTAATGCCGTTCGGATTAAAGAACGCAGGGGCAATCTATCAGCGCCTTATGGACAAAATCTTGCGTAATGTAAAGGGAAAAATGTGGAAGTCTACGTAGATGACATATTAGTCAAATCGAAGACCACTCGGGATTTAGTCAAGGACTTAAATGAAACCTTCGCTACATTGAGACGGTTTAATATGAAGTTAAACCCTAACAAATGCCTGTTCGGGGTAAAAAGTGGCAAGTTCTTAGGGTACATCGTGACTGAAAAGGGGTTGCAAGCCAACCCTGAGAAAGTGCAGACACTATGCAACATGAAATCACCCGCTAATCTGCGGGAAACTCAGAAGTTGGTGGGCAAGATTGTTTCTTTATCCCGATTCATAGTCAGATCGGCGGACAAAGGGCTGCCTTTCTTCAAGATCCTGCGCAAGGCTACTAAATTTCAGTGGGATAATCAATGCGAACAAAGCTTTCAGAGTTGAAGAAATATTTGGTCAGATTCTCATCGCTAGCCAAACCAATAGCTGGAGAACCACTATGGATGTATCTGGTTGTCTCGGAGGGAGCTATTAGTTCGGTTTTATTTAAACAAGAAGGCTCTCACCAGCAGCCTATTTATTATACCAGCCATATCCTGAAGGGGGTGGAATTCCGTTATACGGAGCTAGAGAAGCTGACATATATCCTAGTGTTAACCGCCCGCAAATTGAGGCCGTACTTTTTGGCTCATCCTATCACCGTTCTAACTCACAGCGAATTGGGAAAGATCGTCACTAAGCCCAATTTCTCCGGAAGATTGGCAAAATGGGTAGTAGAACTAAGCGAGTATGATATTCACTACCAACCCCGAACGGTTATCAAGGCTCAAGCGCTCGCTGATTTTCTAGCAGAGGTACCTCATGCTTCTAAGATGGCTCAAAGAAAAGAGGAGGGATCAGATGCATGGAATATATTCGTAGATAGTTCTTCAGGATCTACGGGTAGCGGCGTCGGTGTTCTATTAATTTCCCCTGATAGTGAAAAAAACTCGCCTAGCCATTCGCCTTGGATATCGAGTATCCAATAATGAGGCGGAATATGAAGTCATTCTAGCGAGATTGTAGGCTGCTAAAGCGGTAGGGGCTTCTTTAATTGTAATACATTCGGATTCCCAGTTGGTAATATCACAACTTCAAGGTTCTTTCGCGGTTCGGGAAGAAAGGCTGCATAAGTACTTGAAGACTTTTGAAAAAGAAAAAGCTCAATTCCGTCAAGTCCTCTTAAAGCAAATCCCGCGGGAGAATAACGGGAAGGCAAATGAATTTGCTCGGATGGCTAGTGCTATGAAAGGAATGAAGTCCTTGGAAACGGTTCATGCGGAAATCCATACTTCCTTAGCAATATGCAGCGTGGAGGAAGACGCACCCGAATCAAGCCTAATTCCTGATTGGAGGACTGACATCATAGCTTATTTACGGCACGGGAAGGTCCCTGAGAAAAAAGTAGCGGCATCCGCTTTAATAAGCCGAGCCAAACGGTTTACCCTCTTAAATGGAGACTTATACAAGACTTCTTTCGGACGACCCTTATTGAAATGCTTGGGAAGTGAGGATGCGGAATGGGTACTTCGGGAGATTCATGAAGGTTGTTGCAGCAATCATTTAGGAGGAAGAGCTTTAGCAAGGAAGGCCCTATTAGCAGAGTATTTTTGGCCTACTCTCCAAAGAAGATGCCGTCAGATAGTGCAAGCTTGCCCGCTTGTCGAACATAGCAACTGCTCGAATCTACTACCGGTGAGTTAATGAAAGTCGTGGTCTCTTCATGTCCTTTTGATCAATGGGGAATGAATATAGTGGGTCCGATGCCAGTGGCACCTTTACAGAAGAAGTTTCTGTTGGTGGCCGTAGATTATTTCTCCAAATGGGTGGAGGCAGAGCCCCTAGCTAAAATTACTGAGAATGCTGTGATACAGTTCTTATGGAAGAATATTTTTGTCGGTATGGTATTCCTCGGAAAATAGTCAATGACAATGGACGACAGTTCCAAGGAAAGAAGATCAAAGAGTGGTGTCAAAGTCTCAACATTCAATATGCTTTCACTTTAGTAGCTCACCCTCAAGCTAACGGGCAAGTGGAAGTGACTAACAGAATCCTCGTTCAAGGATTAAAGACCAAATTAGGGGCTCAGAGGGGAAACTGAGTAGAAGAATTACCAAGAGTCTTATGGGCTTACCGAACTACACCAAAGACCGCAATAGGGGAAACTCCCTTCAGTTTAGTGTACAGGACGGAAGCTGTTATTCCGGTCGAAGTTCTCTTAAGTAGCGCTCGTATAAAGGCATACGAATCAAATCAGAACCAACTTATCTGAAGCATTGAATTGGACTTGGTGGAGGAAAGGCGGGAGATGGCACGGAGGCGAGCGGAGTTTTACAAGCAAAGAGTGTAGCGAGCCTTTAATAAGAAAGTGATGTCTCGAAGATTTCAAGAAGGGGATTGGGTTTTGCGTAAAGTTAATCCCGCTGGAGACCCTGGAAAGCTAGCTCTAAACTGGGAAGGACCCTATGAAGTAACGCGCTGCGTAGCGGGGTCAGCATATTATCTGAAGGATGACCAAGGCAAAGAACTTCCACGACCTTGGAATGTCATTCATTTAAAACTTTTTCACACTGTATGAGAAGTAGGGAATAGAAGAAGAGGAATTATGAGATTCTGAAGGGGTGTACTTCCTAACTTGATTGCATTAATTAGACCCAAAGTACCCTCCCAATTTTCATTAATGAGTCATTTACAAGTAAAATGCGGTACTGTTAATAAATCTTGAAAAAGAAAAAGAAAAAGGGAAAGGAAGCTCCCGTTTCAAAATAAAATATCGAATTACAGCTTAAATCGGTCGGGAGGATAACGTCGAAAGCCAGCCTCCCAATTTAAAGAGAAGGAAGGATAAGTTGGAGGAGGTAATCCTTGGTCAGCATATTCCCGAACCGCTTCATTAAATCCGTCCTGATAAGTGGCGCGCAGTAAAATGATGAGTCGCTCCTGGCGGTTCGGACGGTCAGGGCTCCGCTCCCGATGAAGCCTATGACATTTTTCTTGTTGTTCTTGAAGCTCTCGGCGTACGTTGACATAGCGTCGCGGCACCTCCATAATAGCATCGGCTAGGATGGAAACATCGTCGGCTCGGGAATTTTGGTCCTGCTGCACAAGGTGCGTCATCTCCATCATATTTTGACGCATTGAAGCTGAAATTCCCTCCACTGCTTCAGAATAAGATCTGGTTCGGGCGAGTTCAGTGTTCAGCCTCTGGAGGGAAGTCTCTTGCTTATATAGACGGGCGTGAGCATGCGCCCTGGAATTTATGAGGGATGAGTTTTCTTGTACCTTCTTGCATAAGCGAGTGCGGAGGTCTCCTATTTTATCCTGTGCTTGCCGGTGTTGAACCTGAAGACGAGCGATGGTGTCAGAGTCCTGTTGCTTCCCCTGGAGGAGCTCTGCTACCTGCCCTTGAAGACGTATTAATTCTCGAGCAGAAGAAGACCCCTCATCAAGAGGAGCCGGTTGGACTTCCCACTGGGGGACGGGTGACTCCACACCTGATCGCTGTTGTTCCCGTAATGCTGCAATAGTATCAGCATCCTTTTGAATTTGTTGGCGAGCTTCGGCTAATTGCTCCTGGCACAGGTGCAATTGTTGCAGCAGGAGCCGTTCTTGATTATGAGCATTCGCCAAATCTTTCCGTTGTTGTCGCTCCCATTCCAAAGCTTGAGCTCGATATTGATGAAGAGAGCGATCCAACTCTTGATGGTTGGTCAGGGCCTGCATGTCGGACATAGAAAAGAAATTCGTTAGTAAGATGAAGCTAAGGAAGCTAATTGGGAAAACATACCAAATCCAGAGCATGACGCAGGCCTTCCATGCGAGGAACCACTTCCTCTAAGTTCAGGATCCGAAGACTCCTGGGAGAATGGGAAGAAGATGGGATGAATGATACTGAGGTGGGAAGTTCGCTTATAATGGGGAGAGTGGGGGTGATATCTGCGGGAGGAGAAGGGCTCTTCAGGCGATGAGTAGAGGGGGAAGTTTGCAGTAAGGGAATATCAACCGCCATGGGTTCGGATGAGGAACGGTATTCAGGGGAAAGAGAAGGCAGGGGTGAGCCAACCTCTATCATCGGCTGACATTGAAGTACATCCTCCCTAGGTTCATCCTCAGGCTGCAGGGAAGGAGAAGGCGACTTCCGAACCTTGGTGGCAGAAGGAGAAAAAGTAGGAGAGCTAGGGTTTGTAAATGTCGGAGGAAGTGAGGAAAGACTAGTTACCCCGGTTTCCTCCAGGGCGGAGATAACAAGGGTTGCAGGAGGAGGAGAGGGAGAAGGACGAGATGAAGCAGGCGTGGTGGTGATCGGGGAAGGTGAAGAGGAAGACGGAGCTGACGGCTGATCGGCACCCTTCTTGCGATGAGGATAACGGCCCGCTATCTCCTGGAAGAAGGTAGAATGCATTTTGAGGGTCTGAGGATAATGGAAAAGGGCTGAAAAAAGGGATTGAGGCAACGGAGTGTGGCGGCGGAGGAACGAGCAGGCAAAGAAGAGGAAACGAGAAGGCGAAAAGATGAAGATAGCAAAAGAGACGAAGACAAAGGATCTCCTATAGAAGGAGGGAAGAATGAGCTTATAACTATTATTGGGCTCCTCGTCTGTGGTGAAGGAGGCCCTAAGTGAAAGGGGAAAGAGGGGTTTATTTTTCTAAATGGCTCATTATGTACTAAAGCCCTCATTTGCATGGAAAGGGGCGGATATAGGCGTTCCCCTTCGGAAGGAAATCCCAAAAGAGGAATGATATGAAGACGTCGCCTCCTTTATGATGATGGCCTTTGGGCAATATATATACTCAATTTTTATCCCCGCTAAGCGGAAGATATCCCCGTGTGGTGGTGGAACGGAAGAACCGAGATTCCTCGGTTATATATTGTATATAAATTTTTATCCCCGCGAAGCGGAAGATATCCCCGTGTGGTGGTGGAACGGAAGAACCGAGATTTCTCGGTTATATGTTGTATATATATTTTTATCCCCGCGAAGCGGAAGATATCCCCGTGTGGTGGTGGAACGGAAGAATCGATATTCCTCGGTTATATATTGTATATATATTTTTATCCCCGCGAAGCGAAAGATATCCCCGTGTGGTGGCGGAACGGAAGAACCGAAATTCATTCAGTTATACTCAATTTTTATCCCCGCGAAGCGGAAGATATCCCCGTGTGGTGGTGGAACGGAAGAACCGAGATTCCTCGGTTATATATTGTATATAAATTTTTATCCCTGCGAAACGGAAGATATCCCCGTGTGGTGGTGGAACGGAAGAACCGAGATTCCTCGGTTATATATTGTTTATAAATTTTTATCCCCGCAGAGCAGAAGAAATCTCCGTGTGGTGGTGGAACGGAAGAACCGATATTCCTCGGTTATATATTATATATATATTTTTATCCCCGCGAAACGGAAGATATCCCTGTGTGGTGGAGGAACGGAAGAACCAAAATTCATTCTGTTATACTCAATTTTTATCCCCGCGAAGCGGAAGATATCCCCGTGTGGTGGTGGAACGGAAGAACCGAGATTCCTCGGTTATATATTGTATATAAATTTTTATCCCCGCGAAGCGGAAGATATCCCCGTGTGGTGGTGGAACGGAAGAACCGATATTCCTCGGTTATATATTGTATATATATTTTTATCCCCGCGAAGCGTAAGATATCCTCGTGTGGTGGCGGAACGGAAGAATCGAAATTCATTCGGTTATACTCAATTTTTATCCCCGCGAAGCGGAAGATATCCCCGTGTGGTGGTAGAACGGAAGAACCGAGATTCCTCAGTTATATATTGTATATAAATTTTTATCCCCGCGAAGCGGATGATATCCCCGTGTGGTGGTGGAACGGAAGAACCGAGATTCCTCGGTTATATATTGTATATATATTTTTATCCTCGCGAAGTGGAAGATATCCCCGTGTGGTGGTGGAACTGAAGAACCGATATTCCTCGGTTATATATTGTATATATATTTTTATCCCCGCGAAGCGGGAGATATCCCCGTGTGGTGGCAGAATGGAAGAACCGAAATTCATTCGGTTATACTCAATTTTTATCCCCGCGAAGCGGAAGATATCCCTGTGTGGTAGTGGAACGGAATAACCGAGATTTCTCTGTTATATATTGTATATAAATTTTTATCCCCGCGAAGCGGAAGATATCCCCGTGTGGTGGTGGAACGGAAGAACCGAGATTCCTCGGTTATATATTGTATATAAATTTTTATCCCTGCAGAGCGGAAGAAATCCCCGTGTGGTGGTGGAACGGAAGAACCAATATTCCTCGGTTATATATTGTATATATATTTTTATCCCCGCGAAGCGGAAGATATCCCCGTGTGGTGGCGGAACGGAAGAACCGAAATTCATTCGGTTATACTCAATTTTTATCCCCGCGAAGCGGAAGATATCCCCGTGTGGTGGTGGAACGGAAGAACCGAGATTCCTCGGTTATATATTGTATATAAATTTTTATCCCCGCAGGGCGGAAGAAATCTCCGTGTGATGGCGGAACGGAAGAACTGAGGTCTCCTCAGTTGTATATCATTTTTGTCCCTATAAAGCGGGAGAAGTTGAAATCCTTATTTAACTTTATATTGTTTTATTCATGTAAGATAGCAGAGTTAGCTCATTTAATGGTTCTATATTTCCGGTAGGGTAAAAAGGCAGAAGAGTCGAAATATGCCTCAGTTATATGGCAGTACGAAAGAAGTAAAGCGTGGCACAACTCAAAAGATACTGGAAAAAGAAAATAAACTGGGAAAGTTCACTGATGCGAGAGAATTATATATTCTGAGTCATTTATAAGGGAGAGATAACAAAAGAAACCCTTATACACCTAGGGTATTACAGTTCTTTGTTGGGAGGAACGGATGGAGCTCCTTGGTGCGGTCGAGGTTGGCACAGTAATTGTCGACGGTAAGACTGCTGCAGAAAGATTTGCTTGGCCAACTCCTTTTGGGACCCGACCAGTTGTTGACGCAGAGAGTGATTACTGGCGGAAGCTTCCTTCAACCGTTGTTGTAAATCCTTCACTTGCTCCTCCAGGCTAGCTATGTAGCGGCGATTGTTTATCTGTTCTTCAGCAGGAGAGGAACTGCTGCCCTATTCAGATATTCTGTCCATGGCAAATGAAAGGAAAAGGAAAAGATGGAAGCTATCTGGTGAGGGTCGGGAGTCTTTATAGCGATAAAGGAGAAGAGTGCATTTATTGGAAGAAGAAATAGGGACAATAAATACCAGTAAAGAAGAGGAAGCGTAGGGGTAGTAGGTGGAAGGTCGACGGAACTATAACTATAATTAAGAGGGTCTGAATCCCCTGACGATGATAGAAGAAAGTATGTTCGGACCAGATTACAATCCTTCTGGAGATAGAAACCTTATTTTTACGAGAAAAAAAGACAAAAGCAAATATCAGTTCCCTTCCTTATTTTTATTAACATATTTGAAATGATTACATTAACTTGATTTATGAAGATCTTCTCTGATTACTCCTAACAGACGAATCGGGAGAGGTCTCTTTGGGGGGAGAAGGCGCCAAGATGACCTTGAAGTGCTCGCCTTGAGACGGAGGAGCGACTGATGGACCTTCATCAAAAGGAGAAGGATGAGCTTTCGCCGAAGGGATGGGGATGAAAGCCAGTGCTGGTGGAAGTGGGGGAAGTTCAGCAGCGGCACGGGGGTTTCCCACCGTATACTCTCATGTGAAGGGAGGATTCCACACCCTATTGCGGAAGGAGGGGAAGGGAGCACGAAAGGACCTCCCTGTAGGAGGGGTTGGAGTTGGAGTAGGAGGCAAAAAAGGAAGGGGGCGGAAGGCTGAAGTGGCAGTTGAGCAGGTATCCGAGTCTTTCGGGTATTCAGAAACCCAGTCTTGTAGTTCAAAAGATTCTAATTCTGAAGAAATTTCGATGGGGTGCCCCGCTGATGCCATGATAGTTAGATAGAAGGACGAAGACATGGAGGGCGAGGATTTATAATGGAAGGAAAGCGGCAACAGAAGTTCTTGGGAAGGGGAAGAAGACGAAGAGACTGATACCGTTTCCGAAGCAGTAAGAGAGATAGGGAAGATCAACAGGCAAGAGTCATTTAAAGCGTTGGCCGAACCAAAATCGGGACGAATATGAATAATATCAGGCCAAGACCCTTCAAGCGAATCCCCGAACTAAAATCGGGACGGATATGAATAATATTAGGCCAAGACCCTTCAAGCGAATCCCGAACCAAAATTGGGACGGATATGAATAATATCAGGCAAAGATCCTTCAAGCGAATCCCCGACCCAAAATCGGATCGGATATGAATAATGTCATTCAAGACCTCCCCAAATAAGTCCCCGAACCAACAAGGTGATTGCGTCATACGATACTGAAAAAGAGATAACAGTATAAAATTGGTTCAGAATTCCCGACCCCCCAAGGAGCATAACAAGATGATGATAATTAGTTATATGGACGAATTTATTGTTTAGAAGCAAACGAGAAGCTATTGACAAAATTACTAAAAAAGAGAATAGTGGAAATTACAACTCAAAGAGTTATGGAGGACACTTAGCCAGCGCATCCACAGGATTCAAATAGCTAGTGTCCATGCCAGGAGGTGGGTATCCTTGTTCGGCATTTTGAGCCGAGGACCCCTCAAAACCTAGTATGAATAAATCTACTCCCTTCTTGACATAGCGTCCTTTAAGATCGGCTTCTTGCTTCTTCAGCCGGTCTTGACATTTGGCCATCTGAGCTTGACTTTCCGCCAGTTTAGCCGCCAAGGCATCTCTTTCGATGGCCGCCTGTATAGCTTGCTGTCCTAGAGTTGAAAGAGCTTCAAAGTACTCTTTGTAAAGAGTGGACTGTTGCCGAGCCACCGGCGATAAGGTTTGAGGAAGAGCCGCCGCCATAGAGGAAAGCTCCTGACACTTCTCTGTACAGGATTTCTTGGTAGCTTCCCAGGCTTGACGCTCCAGTTTAAGTCGGTGGCGTTCTTGCTGAAGCTGTATAATTGTAGTCGAGGAATCAGCCGCTTTGATCATGGCGTCCCCAAGATATCCTTTATATTCCTTCAGGTCACGGGGCAGGACGTATACCTGTTGCAGTTCACTGGATTGTAAGAAGAGGCGCTGTTCAAGTTCTTCATTTTTTCGTTGCAGCTCCTCCTTCTCACTTTGGACCAAGGCCAGTTGCATCATTGCATCTTCACACTGGCCCCTTAGGTCCGCCTCCTTCTCCTCTTGCTCGCTTAACCGCCGAACAAGCTCTTTTTGTTGCGTTATGGCAGCAAAGTGGCGGGTCTCCACGCTGGATTGGAACTGAGCCAGCTGGACTACCATGTTGTGGTGTTGGGATGAGGCCTGGAAGAAGGAAATCAATGTCAGTGTATGCCGATGTATAAAAACGTATATTAAAGATTAGAAAGAAATAATAAATACCTCCGCCAACAGCTTGCCCACTTGCTCACAGGGGCCTTGTACGCTCGACTGATTCAAAATTTTCACCTCCGAGGGATGCCGAATCTTCAGCAAGGATCCCAACGTGACCCTCGGAGGAATGGGAAGGGAAGGATCCTCCCCTTCAGAGGAAAGTGGGGGTCTGATACGCCGAAGGGGAGTAGGAGTAGCTCTTGAGTCGGAAGGGATAGGAGCTTGGAGAGACTCATTATGAGAAGGTGGGGGTGAATTTTGAGCAGATGGGAAAGATTGAAGAAAATGGGAGGGAGAGTCCCCTCCTTGAGGGGATGGAGAAAGGACAGATGAGGTATTGCCTCCTCTTCTCGGCTCCTAAATGGTTAGGGGCTGAGACCCTGGCTGGTCGGAAGACGAGGGGAGACGAGCCGATGAACTTGAGGCTCCTTTCTTGGTGAGCCGCAGCTTTTTCCGAGGGGATGACAGAGCTGCTACTGATTTGCCTCTTTTAGTCGAGGTTTTCTTCTTTCTGGCAGCCTCAATAGCCTCTCCTTCCACCAAAGTCTTCTGCATTAGATTATCTGCAAAGTATACTGATGAGAAAGATGAATAACATAGAAAGGAAGTCATATCGCAGGGTAAGTATCGCCCTACCTACAGCAACCGAAGTCGTCAAAGGTAGAGGAGACAATCCAAAGTGGCTCAAAAGGGGAGTTTCTATTAGGTGGTTTGAGCAATAATGTAACTCTTCTAATACTCTATACACTTTCGGGAAGGGACATTTGGTCCTCATTTTCCAGAAGGGAGGCAATTCGGGAAGGTCTACCTTTCAGGTATCAGAATAGGGTAGAGATTCTGGAAGCTGTACAAAAAAGTATAATTCTTCCCAGCCCTTGTGGGAAGTAGGCAGGTTCACCAAGAATTGACAATCTGAACGGCTAGATAAATAGAAGAGACCTGCCTTGGAAGATTTCAGTTGGAAAAAACAATGAAATATTTCAGGGGTTAAGGGAAGGTTTAGGTGTTGAAACACCATAGAATCTCCCGACAAAATGCGGAAGGAATTAAGGGTGAATTGGTTTAAAGGAAGTTGGTAAAAGTGCAAAATATCTAGATAATCGGAAGGCGCTGGTAGACATAGGCCATTAAGAAACTGTTCGGAGAAAAAGGATGTCGAACCGGGAGGAGGATTATGGGGCCGATGCAGTTTAGTCGTGAAACATCATTTTATAGAAGGGTCTATGTAGTTGTTCTTAATATTAAAGAAATAATGGTTGCAATCTAACTGAGTTATGGTATGTTCATACCAGGCGGGTGAAGGAATGGTCCTAGGAGCCATGGGTGTGAACAAAGCAGAGCACTTACTCGGGGGTTAAGGAAGAATCGTGTGGGAAAGGAAGGATTGGGTCGCCGAAACGCCGCCGATGAAAATCACGGAAGAAGAAGAACAGACTGGATTGTTAAACACACTAAATGATACCTAAAAGGAGAATGCAGGGGTTTATATAGGGTCTTTAGTGATGGTTCAACTGCGTGAAAGGAGAAGGAAAAGTGGGGCCCATGGGCCCGTCGGGCCGCCTCGAGTATATATAGGGGAGCTATAGGGGAAGGAGTAAATTTAAGTTAAGAAATAAAGAATAGGGCAGAAACTTTATATACATTTGGAAAGTCAAGCTTATAACTTCGCTTGACTATTTTTCGGGGTTGACTAATGATACTACTGGTACCTTTTCTATATAGCTACAGATAGAAGGGATAGCATGTAACCCATGATCCGATCCAAAATATTCGACTCAGCAATGGGAGAAAAGGAAGAATGATCCGGGCGTGAATATCCGAAGCAATTAGCACGGGAGAGTTAGCAGAAGCAATTGGCACGGGAGAGTTCGCAGAAGCAATTGGCACGAGAGAGCTCGCAGAAGCAATTGACACGGCAAAGAAGAGACAGAAGACACTTCGCTAAGGGCGGAACAAGAATTGGTTCAACTAGATAATTCCAGAAGCAGATGGGATGGATAAAGTGTCAACTCAACCTGATCGATCCGAAGGAAGTTTGGTACGGGAAAAAGAGGAATTGGTTCGGGTTGATGAGGAACCCTAAGGCTAAGTCACCCGTGGGCCATAGACCTAAGCTAGCTTCACCTAAAGCGGAGGGTTGAGGGAGACAGTCTAACCTAGTTACCTGAAAAGTAAAGGAAGAGGTGTTATGTCACACAATATTCCAAGGAGCCTTCGTTCCTCATATCTGTAACAGAATTATTCTCCAGGTGAAGGTGGTGACCACGTGTACGATGGAGACAGCCCACGACGTTACGATGGAGAAAAAAAAAGGGAGATAAAAGAAGAGGAAGCAAGGGAGAGGGAGGGGATCCCCGCAAGAATTCCAACCCAGCAAGAGAGAAGAAGACGCAAGAAGAGAGGGAGAGCGACAACCACCTCGTCGGAGCAGAAGGACAGGGATCTGCCATTGTTACATCTCTTGTATTTTTTCTCGTCTTGTGATATCATTGTAAGAGGTTTTTCTCATCCACCTCCGGAAACTTCTTTTCCGTAAAAGAGGACCTTCATAGTGAAAGTGCTTAGGCACTGTATCCGGTGAAAAAGCTCACCTCCGTGGAATAGGAATCCTCATTCCGAACCACGTTACATCTTGTGTCTGAGTTTTGATTGCTGGTATCGGTTTTTGCGTTTCATCTACTTCACCTTCTTATTCTTTACTGATTGCGGCCTGTGAGAACCCTCTGAGATTTCCCTCTGTGCTTCACTACATTGGAAGTGAACAGATTTCCCTCGTCGCATCAATATATATAGTATTTCAAAAATTACTTTGAATTAAAGTTATTCTGAAATTATAGATTTGATCATTGTATGTTTTTTTTAGAATTACAGCCCAATCTAAAATTTACTGAAAGATAATTAATTAATTAAGATTTTGAGGGAGAAAAAATTTTACCTTCGTTTTTTTTATCGCTTTTTTGAAAATGTATCTAATAGTATCAGTATTGTCATTGTATTCTTTACATTTTTCATTATATTAAAATATCTATTTTTATGTACACACACCAATGCTTTCTGCCACCACAAAGGGCCAACTAGTAATTACACCTTGCACTTAATTATTTAAAATAAATTAAAAAAAAAAAGAATCATAAAAAAACACAACGATAAATCCAATTTCACATGATCGAACAAGCATTAGGGTTGTCATCGCTAAACATCGTGACGACCTTCTCGTCGATTATGTTGCTGTGTGGCGGCCGTCGGTAATACCCGTACAAGCTTGAGTCGTCGTAGCCGTGCTTCCGGTAATTATAAGAGTTCGGAACAGCATTAAATAAGAACTGGTGGTCCGGCGGAGCTGCAGGCCCGTTGTACGTCTGCTGGTACATAACCTCGTCGGCGTTCATCGGATAAGGCCACAGCACGGCCCGTCGCCCCGTTTTCCTCACCGCTTTCAGCGCCTTCTTCGGTTCCACCCACCCTGTCACAGTCACCTTCTGTTGCACCATGTCGACATCAACGTCATGTACCCCTGTAATAGTCAATACAATTAATTAACGTCCTTATTTTTAAAAATATGTATTCACAAATCGAATAGAAATCATGATATGCACCTTCGAGCTTTAGCAGAGCTTTCCTTATCTTCCTCTCGCAGCCAGAGCAATCCATATGCACGCACATCTCTATAATCTGAATTCATGCAAACGTATAATATATACGTGATATACATCAGTAAATGAAATAATTAAAAGGGCAATTTGACAGTCGTGGATCGAAAACAATTATAAAGTGCAACAGTAGTTAACTTACTGCCATATTGCCGAATGCCGATCTCACTTTCAATAACGGGAATTAAAGCTTAAGGAATAATATGATCGTATTTTGTGGATTCTAATTCTTCTCAAAGGCGACGTATATATAGAGAGAGGAATGCATGGAGAAGTGAAGTACGGAGAGAAGATTCCGCGTTATTTGTTCATTAAAAAGCTGTTACATCGCATCGGCAGCGATAGCAAGATGAGCGCCCTAAGTAAAGTCTTCTCCAATTACGACAGGCCGCGTTGTTAATTCATGAAAGGTAGGTAGGCAACTTGCATGGCAAGGACATCGAAAAGAGCCGCGAAGCTGCGTCGCTGGAAAGGGACACGTAAATTGCTCGAGACACGGAAGCATTGTGTTTTGGGCTTTAGGCCAATGCCTGAGGTGACAAGTGGCTGTTGTGCGAGGTGGGAAGTGACTATTGGTCATGGAGCGCGACACGACGGCCGTGGTCGGTCGGCGACTGACTTTTCGAAGTCGTCGAGATCGACGGATCCGAAGGTGAAGTTGCGGCTATTCCGAGGCAAAGTAGTGTCGACGGGTTTTTGTGAGGCCAGGTTGCGTGTCCGCCTTTTGATCATCGCACCGTCACTGACCGATTCTCAATGAACGAAATGGTTAGTCCGCGAGAGGCTCGATGGTAAACGGAATTTTTCAATGCCTTCTAAAACTTTCGTGTTTCTATAATTATTTTAAAAGTTATAAATGAATAACAATATATTGTTACAACTCGAATATTATTTACATACCTTTTTTTTTTACCTTATCATTTAGAATATTAGTTTTTACGGTAATTTACCAAACACAGTTGATAAAGTTTCGAAATGTCAGCCTTGCTATTATCTTTCAGAATTCTGAATCGCGCGTAATTTCCAAAATACCCTCCGAATAGATTTGATTTAATGCGAGAGAGATTTGCATCCATCAGAGCCTGTATTTGGAAATCAAAGTCATCAAGCGTCATTACCCGGCGTGGGGTGGCAGACTCATGTTGTTGATGAGCACCACATGCAGGTTTCCTCCGTAAACCAACTGAGGAACACCATTTTTTATGAAACCCTAATAGTTATCAATGACATCACTGCTCCCACGAATATATCAACACTTAATCCAGAAGTTGGCGCAGCTCACTCACCAGCTTCTTCACATAGTATTATCATGTATGTATATGTTTTTATTCTTGAGACTGCTATGAGGTTAATAAATGCATTGTAGGTGGTTATATAGCCAAGTTTGCCACACACCCATAAATACGATGTAGGCATATCATACCAAAGTAAACCAATGCACCCATAATTGCGATGCAGGAGATTCATAACCGAGTTTTGTCGCCACCTAAACAAATTCCACCTAACTTAAAAGGTGATGCTTCCAATTAAACCCCACGATTACTTAAGTTCCCTGATTGATATTCCCAGCACTAGGAGATTCAATCTGTCTGAGAGAGTAGGTGGTGCTGGCAATGAAATTCCCAGCACCACCGTATCCCTAAAATTTAAAATCCCAAAGACCATGGGGAGAGTAGGTGGTGCCGTGAATGAAATTCCCATTAGTCCGGATAAAAAGTGATCTTTGGGAATTTAAATCCCAAGTAACATCGTGTGAGAGCTTCAAATTTTCAAAGACCATTAAGGTTCAACAAATTCGGGATAAAATCTAGTCTTTGAATTTAAATCTCGACCTGCCGTAGTCTTGAGTTTAATACTCCCAGCACCATGGGGAATGAACTTGTCGAGATAAATGGTGGTGTTGGTAATTTATATTCCAGCACCACGATGGTAATGAGATTCAAACTCCCAGCAACACCTTGGTGCTAGGAATCTAATTCACTAGACCAGGGAGATATAAGTGGTCGACATTGGCCGATTTGAAACCTCAGCAACACTATGGTCCTGCGAATAAGACTCCCAGCACTATTGGCATTGGACTGGTCGAGATAAATGGTGGTGCTGGGAATTTATATCCCAGCACCACCGTGGTAATGGGATTAAAACCCCCAGCAACACCATGGTGCTGGAAATATAATTTCCAGCACCATGTACATATAAGTTGCCGGAATTGTTGGTGGTGTTGGGAACTAAAACCCCAGCAACACAGTGGTTCTGCGTTTAAATATCCCAGCACCAGGGAGATGGAACTAGTCCAGATAAATGGTGGTGCTGGGAATTTATACCTCAGCACCACCGTGGTAATGAGATTAAAACCCCCAGCAACACCATGGTGCTGAGAATGAAATTTCCATCACCATGTACATAAAATTTATCGGAATTGTTGGTGGTGCTGGGAACTAAAACCCCAGCAACACAGTGGTTCTGCGTTTAAATATCCCAGCACCAGGGAGATGGAACTGGTCGAGATAAATAGTAGTGCTGAGAATTTATATCCCAAAGATCACCAGTCGAGATATAAATTTCAAAGACTATAGAGGGAACCCGGCCGAGAAAAGAGTAGTGTCAATTTATATTGAGATAAATAAAGTCGTCTAGGCGGTCGAGTCCAAGCGTGACCTATACTATCATTCTCCACCTTTCCTTATGCTCCCAAACAAGAGAGTTATGAAAATTAATGTTCGCGTACAACATCTGCAGAGTGTGCAATTGGCATGCGCGTACAATTGCACGCACTCCATAATCGCCTGTAGGAGTGTGGAACTAAGTATCCTCTGCGCATAAACCTCGAAATGTCTTCTTCTTCCATTCCATATAAACCGTTCATAATTTCAACATTGAAAGGTCCATCAATGGGTTTCGGTAAAAACCCATTGATGGCCCTATCAACATCAAATGTTCTAATTAGTTAAGTGCATAATTGGGAAACCTAACCATAAACTCTCATCCTCCACTTGTCTTCAGACTTCTCAAGCCTAGTTTAAAATTCAAATTACTACTTGCAGCACACTACATATAACAAAGGTTGATTTTAAAAACATTTCAGGACGACTTCCTTCCCGATGAAGTGTTAACATTTTGGAAACAATTGAATCAAATTTGAAGGATAGAGAGTTAGATGATCAAGATTCCATAAATCTGCCCAAGTAATATTCCATCTTCATCTCCCATCGATGTGGGCAATAGAATTACCAGCGATCAACACCTTGATATAAATAGAGACGCTTCTTCCATACTCGAAGAAGAGTTTGTCACTGCTACCACAGTAGATCATGAATATTTTGAACAAACTTGGAGTGAAGAGGAGGTAAGTGATATACATGGGATAGAAGAGTTAGAATATACAAATTCTTCGAAAGAATTCTTCGCTAATGATATCCAACATGAAGAAGGTGAGTTAAACCCAGATCAGTACAGTGACTTAGAGGAAGTGTTCCCAATTGCTGATGATCCCTATGTTTTAAATCCACAAATAAGACTATTGACAGATGTCGGTTCATCAGATCTAAATGAATTTTTCACTGGACAAGTTTTTTCCTCTCGACAAGAGTTTAAAGATGCACTAGTAAGGCATGCGATGCTAAAAAATTTCAGATACAAGCCAGTTGACACCAGACTCAATAGAATTAAAGTTATTTGCTTTAGTCAGCCTTGTTCATGGAGTCTAGTTGCAAGTGGAGACGTGGAGTTCACCGTCACAAAATATGTAAAGCAGCATGAATGTGACAGTGTTAGGGAAACAACATATCATCATGCTTGCACATCCACATTTGTAGCAAACCAGATTGTAGGACGGTTAGCTACCTCTGATGATTACAAACCAAGTTCAATTCGAAGAGAAATGCAAGCTAGGTTTGGTGTTCACATTTCATACAAGAAAGCATACAAATTTGCATGTAAAGCATTAAAAAGAGTGGTAGGTGATTTTGATCGACCTATATTGATCTTCCAATGTACTTGCGTGAGTTAAGAGTTAGAGATCCCGATACATATGTTGTAAAGATTAAGAAATGGTGAAAATCAATTCCAGCGATGTTTTTGGGCATTTGGTGCTTGTCGAAGAGTATTCAGGTTGTATTTGCGAAAACTAATTGAAATTGATGCTACACATATGACTGGCAAGTATCCTGGTGTTTTGCTAATGGCTACTGCCGTTGACGGTAATGCAAAAATTATGCCAGTTGCATTTGGAATTGCCGAAGTTGAATGTGGATCTGCTTGGGAGTGGTTTTTGGATCATGTAAAGACATTCCTTGATGTCCTGCCAGAGTCGTTGAGCATTGTATCAGATAGACATCGGGGGATTATATCAGCAGTTAACAAAGTGTATCCATCTGCATATCATGCTTTTTGTTGCTATCACTTGTCTTGTAACATGGTAACAGATACCCGGGATAGATCCTCATTAGGTTTATTTTGGGCAGCAGCAAGAGCCAATACAAGAGTTGACTTTGACATGCATGACAAACACAAGGAAACATATGCGTGGCTACAAAAGATCGATCCAAAAAGATGAGTCAATGCACACTTTCCTGGCAGGAGGTACACAATGTTAACCACTAAATGTTCCGAGAGTTTAAATGCATTATTCAAGGAAACACATAAACTCCTCATCACAAGTTTAATTGACAACACTAGAAGAAAGCTTGCTCAATGGTTCTATAACCGTAGGGAAGAATCTTCAAAAAGGTCAGGTTTTCTAACACCTTATGCCATTAAAGAGATTGATGAAAGGAGAGAAAGAACTCGATTATATTCGGTATTCCCATATTCACAAACGGAAATGGAAGTACAGACAATAGCTTCTTCGTATATTGTTGATTTGGATAGGCGAAGTTGCATCTGCGGTGAGTTTCAAATTTCAGGAATTCCTTGCTCGCATGCTATTGCAGTCATCATATATCGGAACATGGATCCATACCGTTACTGCGAGCATTATTTTCTTAGGGAAACCTGGGAGGTCACTTACATGGATCGTATTTACCCATGTCGAAGTAAGAAATTTTGGCCTAATGGTGACAAAATTTTCGGAGTTCTACCTCCTCGTAGCCTTGTGCCGAGGCGAAGAAAAAGACAGCATGAGAGTCCAAACATCTTGGGAGGGTGAAAAATAAATGTGCAGATGCAATGACTTAGGCATAATAGGAGGTCTTGTAGAATGCCACCGGCTACTAATTCCTAAGTATGTTTATTGTGGTTGTGTAAATATTTTTAAAGGAAACAATGTTAATGTTAATGTTAATGTTAATGTTAATGTTAATGTCAATGTCAATGTCAATGTTAATGTTAAGCTATTTTGCAGAATTGTAATGGAAAAATTTGTTACGCTATTTTGCAAAATTGTAATCTAAATCTCTCTGTGTATCGTGTCCAAAATTTCTGATTTTCAAGGCAGGATTAGGTTTACACAGCCAATTTTCAATCGATCCGTGCGAGTGGCACGCGATTAAATCGGAGGTAGTAGGATCAGAAGGAAGTTTCCTCGACGCAACAACATGTGAAGCCGTTAGGTCTTTCAGTCGATGTAAAGAATTCGTAATTTGGACTCCTGTAGGTCCATCAATGGGCTTCGGTCAAAACCCATTGATGGCCCTAGTCACCTCAACTTCGGTCCAAACCAACTCCAGTGGCTTTGGGACTTGACCCTCTATGTATCGTGTCCAAAATTTCTATTTTTCAAGGCAGAATTAGGTTTACATGTACCAATTTTCGAAATCGACTTGCGTGGCGGCACGCTACTAAACTGGAGGTAGGAGGATCAGAAGGAAGTTTCCTCGATGCAACAACATGTGAAGTCGTTAGGTCTTTCAGTCGATGTAAAGATTTCGGAATTTGGACTCAGAGGTCCATCAATAGGTTTCGACCAAAACCCATTGATGGCCCTACAGAGACTCTTGTGTTCTGGAATTAAAATTGCCAAGACCACCTTATTTCGGTTTGTTTGAAAGTGTACGCTACTTGAATTGAAATCCCGTGACCATGTGTTCTCGGCCAGTTCTAAATTATGACGTGGTCCTCGGAATTGAAATCCTGTGACCACTGTGTGTTCGTCGATTCTAGACGCGTGGTCCTGGGAATTGAAATCCCAGGATCACCTTATTCCTTAGCCATTTCGAAATTGTACGTGGTCCTGGGAAACAATTCTCAGAACCACTTTGTTTCTGGGATTATAATTACCAGCACCACCGTATTCTAAATCCGTCCGACCACACTCGACCCGTTAATATAAAACTCCCCGGTGGAAGTTCAAACATCTCAACACCACATTTCATTTCTCTATCGCTCCTTGCGTTATGTCTCTGTGGAATTCCGCTTCCATTCCCCGACGGTCGTTCAAACTCTCCGGTTCCAGTTCAAACTCCCCGGTGCCAGTCAAAACCCCCCGGTGTCAGTTCAACCTCCCCAGTGCGAGTTAAAACATCTCAACACCAGCTTAACACCATCTCAACGCGATTTTCGACCTAAGTAAGTTTTGTAGATTTCTTAAATTCTGTGTCGCTATCATTTCTTCCGATCTATCTAGGGTTTTTGCCTTTTTCCGTTCACGATCTTGTTTAAACTCGGGCCTGATAGGGTTTAGGGTTTTAGGGTTTACCATTTAAGCAGAGGTAACGTTTGTTTGTATCATCACACATGTTTCAATCCATTTCATCTATTAGTTTAAAATCGCTGTATTACAATGCATTTGGTTGTTAACCTAAGGAATTTTTTTCAGTTAACGATGGCTTCAACTGGTGAATCATCAAGCGATACTTCTGCAAGAACCCGTGCGTTGATGCGAGGAAGAACCAAGAGAATGAACTGGAAAAGCAACGTTTCACAGTTTAAAAAATTTATTGCAAGTGTCTTGTAGAGTGTGGAAGAAGAAACGCTTATTCGGAGCTCCCCCTTTGCGTGAGTTTTGGACATTCCAGATATTACCCATGTCAGACCCCTCGTTCAGAATATATTTGATAATTGAGACTGCACGGAGAAATGTTTTGTATTCCAAGACAAGAAATTGCATTTCACAAAGACGGATGTCTCCCTCATCCTTGGTCTACCAGATGATAGACTCGAAGTTCCTATGAATAATGAAGCTCCCTCTGGACAGCTATATTTTCAATATTTCGTGGAAGCTGATTGCTCTAACAAGCATCTAGAGGATTTATTGAAGACTTCGGATCTCGGATAATTTAGGATCTGCAAAACTTTATTGTCAGTTGTTTATTTTATATTTTTTCTCTTGTGTGTTTTTTACTACCACCAGCAGTAAGCCTAGAATAGCTATGCGATCACTTATAGATTGTGTAGAGGATTTTGATAACTTAGGCAGGTACAATTGGTGCGAAGCACTTTATACGTACATGACTCCTCAAATGGAGTTAATTGGTATGGGAGTCACATTGCGACCAAAAGCAGACGTCGTAGGTGGATCCACGAGACCAATGCTTAAGGGTTTCACACACTTATTGGCTGTGAGTGAATATATTTTATGTCTTCCGCAAATAGTATAGATAAATCTGTCTATTAACAACTAATCTTGTCATTCCAGGTATGGATGTGTGAGCATTTGTGTATCCTACCTCCACACGTCCTTCATGCTTTGCCAAGAATGCTGAGATGGAGGTGGAGTTCCACAAATGTAAGGGTCGTTAAGAAGATGGTAGATGGTCTCGTACCTGACAAAATCATTGTCGATCTAATTCCAGCACAGTCAGAGCTGCATTTGGTACATACCGCTTCCCCACCTAGATTTTCTGCATCAACTCCTCAACCCGAAACTCAGGTCGATGCAAGAGGAATGGCCTGTCTAGTATGTCAAGAGAATGCAGAAATTGTATCTACTCTAAGCACCAAGCTAGTTGAAGCAAGGTGTGATTTTGAAAGCACCTCCCTACTTAAGGAAGCGACCATCGAACAACAAGAAAAGACAATACAGGAGCTTCTTCAAGAGTTAGAGGAGGTCAGGAACAGGAAGGACAACGAGATAAGTGAAAGGGATGATATAATTGCTGAAAAAGAAGCATTAATCGCTGAAAAGGACAGTTTAATACTGGAGCTTCAACTCAATTTACAATCCCGGGATGTAGAGGGGTTACAATCACAGCCTATACAAGCTGTACAAACCCAACAGCCTTCTTCTGCATACACTAGGCGGAAGGTTTGTGTGAGGAAGAAGACTCTTGACGGTCTATCACCCCCTAGCCTTAGAAGCCTCCCTCCTGCATGGTTTTCAAACATCCCTAAAAGAAGGAGAGTTGAAACTCAAATTGTCCTCAAGGCTATTGAGTATCCTCAAGAGACCCTAATATCTCTCTGCAGAGCCAAACATTGAGCAGAGTCGCCAGATAAAAAGGGAAATCAAATGCCGAGGAGGGTGAACCCGAAATATCGACAAGGCACACAAGTCTCCACGACAAACAACCAACACACTACGAAGTCAAGCAGAGGATATCGAGGTGAGCATAAGTTATCTGTCTACCCTATTTTTCGAGACAAAATATTTACGAAATTGAACAGCTTTTATTTTGTATACAAAGAAGACTTTATAAAGAATTCACCTTAAGATGGATCCAAACGTCGGGGAGTCTTTATTGAAACTAAAAAAAATAGAGTAAGACAGTCTTATATTCTTTGTATATACCTTTCATCTTATGTTTTGAGAGTTGCTAATAACTCTTTCCTTGTGTAGTGTGTGATGCTCGGGACGGTGTGGAAGACCGATGCTATTAACTTATACATGGACTCTTTCCTTACAATATTTGATTGGAATGTTTTTGACACATGGGATTGCATAGCGCATTTTTGATCTTAATGGCGGTGCAAGGTGGTGATAAAGGCGTACTATAACTCAATTTTAAAATTTGGATTCCCGGTAAGTTTTTGGCCCTTTTGCAAGGAATTATAAACTTTACGGCTTCGGTGTTTTGACAGATTTTTTTATACACAGGATATGTTTAATATTATGTACGCCCAAATATTCGAGCAAACTTTTAAAATCCCAGGCAATCCAATCAGATATATATTTTGTCCAATAATCCGTGACGATCACTGCCACCTACTAGTGGCCGACTTGGAAATTTCAGAGTTCATCCACTACAACTCCTTGTCCGTCAGGAAGGCTTACACTACTCAATTTGAAGAAACAGTAAGCATTAGATTAGATTTCAGCTAAATAAACCGTTTGTGTATGGAGGATTCATAGTATTTATTTCGGTCCCAGGTTGAATTCTTTAAAAAGATGCACTCTTCGTATTATGATAACTGGCATCCCTCGGTCAAAAAATTTATGTAATGCAAACTTTTAAGGCGTCGAGTCCAGTGGTCCCGCATAAAGCTCTTCGTAAGACATCTAATAATCTTTGTAAATACCATATTTTATAAGCTAGCATTGGACTAATAATTTTTAATTTTTATAGCTATGATTGCATTTTTTATATCTGATACATTGAGAGCCTACTATTTGGGTACCCTAAAAGATTCGCATGGCAGGATATGAGGAGCTTGATTCGTGGTGGGAATAGAATAATCTTGTGACTCACAATTTTGTTTGCAATTATGATTGTGCTGTATAGTGGGATATGTTGTAAGACTATACAGAGTTTTAGATATGTAACTACACCAAGGTGTCTGCCTGTAAAAGTCATTAGTCAGCTGTAAAGGTGTTTGCAATCTGTGTAGTATCTGTACAATTATGAAATATATATACTTTGTTAAATATTTCAACAACTTTGACTTTATGATTTTGTGATGGGATTTCTACGTGGTACTGGGAATTAAATTTCCAGGACCACCGTGTTCCTGGGATTAAGATTCCCAGCACCACCTTATTTCTCGGCCAGTTCGCAAATGGACGTGGTCCTGAGAATTATATTTCCAGGACCACTGTGTTCCTGAGAGTTAAATTCCCAGCACCACCGTATTCCTCGGCCAATTCGAAACTGTACGTGGTGCTGGGAATTCACTTTCCAGCACCACCGTATTCCTGGGATTAAGATTCCCAACACCACCTTTTTTCTTGATCAGTTTGCGAATGGACGTGGTGCTGAGAATTAAATTTTCAAGACCACTGTGTTCCTAGGATTTAATTCTTAGTACCATATTTTATCTCGTCCAATTCAATATTGTACCACAGGTAGGAGTAGACCGCATCTTATTACCGAAGACAGGTAGGCGCCAGACTTCTCCATGCTTCAAGTATGACATCCTCATATCACCACTTCCTTCCTTATGAATCTGTCTCAATCTTTCCTAAAGAGTCACTCCAGTGAGAAAGGAGAGACGTAACGGGGATCGACCAATAAAGACTTCCAAGAAGGTGCGGAGCGAGAGGAAGAGATCAAAGTAAAGTAAGCTGGAGCGAACTCAATGTGGCAGCCCAGACTAGTGTAAGACTGGATGGAAGGGGTAAACGAAGCGGATCAAAACGATAGCTGTACAAAGAGTCCCAACCACGGTATTCCTGGGACTGAGATTCTCAGCACCATATTATTTCTCGGCCAGGTCGTAAATGGACGTGGTCCTGGGAATTAAATTTTCAGGACCACTGTGTTCCTGGGATTTAATTTTCAGCACCATATTTTCAAAAATCAGGCCCCGTGCCAAGTGGCACGAGGCCGAAACTGGGAGGCAGGAGGATCACAACGAAGTTTGCTCAACGCAACAACATGTGAAGCTGTTAGGTCTTTCAGTCGATGTAAAGAATTCGGAATTTGGACTCCTGTAGGTCCACCAATGGGCTTCGGTCAAAACTCATTGATGGCCCTAGTCACCTCAACTTCGGTCCAAACCAACTCCAGTGGCTTTGGGACTTGCCCCTCTGTGTATCGTGTCCAAAATTTCTGATTTTTAAGGCATGATTAATTCCCATCATCACATTTTATCTCGTCCAGTTCGATACTGTACGTGGTGCTGGGAATTCACTTACCAGCACCACGGTGTTCCTGGGATTGAGATTCCCAACACCACCTTATTTCTCGGTCAGGTCGCAAATGGACGTGGTCCTGGGAATTAAATTTCCAGAACCACTGTGTTCCTGGGATTTAATTCCCAGCACCACATTTTTAAAAAATCAGGCCCCGTGCCAAGTGGCATGAGGCCGAAACTGGGAGGCAGGAGGATCACAACGAAGTTTGCTCGACGCAACAACATGTGAAGTCGTTAGGTCTTTCAGTCGATGTAAAGAATTCGGAATTTGGACTCCTGTAGGTCCACCAATGGGTTTCGGTCAAAACTCATTGATGGCCCTAGTCACCTCAACTTCGGTCCAAACCAACTCCAGTGGCTTTGGGACTTGCCCCTCTATGTATCGTGTCCAAAATTTCTGATTTTCAAGGCATGATTAATTCACAGCACCACATTTTATCTCGTCTAGTTCGATATTGTACATGGTGCTGGGAATTCACTTACCAGCACCACGGTGTTCCTGGGATTGAGATTCCCAACACCACCTTATTTCTCGGCCAGGTCGCAAATGAACGTGGACCTGATGCATTAGTTGAATTCATAGGAACATAAGCCCCTCTATCTGCAATACCGAGCAAAAGGGACACATCTCTTCTGGTGAAAGCAACTGGCACAGTTGAAAACTTAAAGCTTTGACTTGTCGAATCCCAACTTTGAAATATATTAACCAATATTCCACGGATTTGTGGAATGTCTTGTATATTCAAAAAAACAGCAAATGGGGTTTGTTTAATTATCTCATTGTGTCTTTCATGTAAACAAACTGACGGACGTTGCTTCCCTTTAGCACTTGGACCTCCAAAAAATTCAATAAAGTGGCCTAAAACGCTGGTCTATTGCAGTTTCTTCGCACACTCATTATTTCCCTAACAATTTGAAAATACATAATTTATTCCTTCATTTTGTAATTGTAAAAAACAAATTTGAGATTCGGCAATTCTTTGCAATAATCTCAGTAAAAAAATCGACAAAGACCACTCTTTTTCTCCAGTTCCTCTCCGTAGTCTTTGAAATTTATATCTCAGCCACGCGGTGGTCTTTGGGATATAAATTCAAAGACCACCATTTATCTCGACCAGCCCATCTCCTCGGTGTTGGGATATTTAAGCCAGAACCATGTGTTGTCTTTGGGTTTTAGTTCCCAAAGACCACCAACAATTCCGTGACTTTATGTACATGATCTTTGAAAGTTACATTCTCAAAGACACATGGTGTTCTTTGGGAGTTTTAATCTCATTACCACGGTGGTGCTGGGATATAAATTCCCAGCACCACCATTTTTCTTGACTAGTTCATCTCCCTGGTGCTGAGATTTTTAAACGCAGAACCACTGTGTTGCTGGAGTTTTAATTCCCAGCACCACCAACAAATCCGACAACTTATATGTACATGGTGCTGGAAATTACATTCCCAGCACCATGGTGTTGCTGGGAGTTTAATCTCATTACTACGGTGCTGGGAATTTACGGCTCTATTTATCTAATTCATATACAGATTGAAAAGATCGTCTATTTGTATTTGAATGTTTGAAACCATTCTAAAACCATAACGGAGAAATCATTTTAAACATATGACATACTTCATATTGGACTAAAGCAAAGAATGCGACACATACCTTGGCCGGTGAAGGAGAGGTTGAACCGGATGCTTGACTCATTCTGCAACACGAAATGGTAGAAAAAAACCCAATGAGATGTACGCCTTTCAACGAAAACCCTAAAACCGAGTAAGAAATGAGTAAAACTCTAGTTAAATGAGAGGACGACACTATATTACCTCGAAGCGTCTCGACGAAATTCCAAGAACTCGGAAGCTAACGTAATGAAGCAGGAAGAAAAATAGAGTCTAAGTTTTTCCAAGTTTTTGTGCGCTCGAAGATTTCCCGGAAGCTGAAGACACGAAGACGCTAATGTGGTGACTTGTTTGGACGGGACGTTTCGATGGCTCGGGATTTGGAAATGTGGCTCGGATGCATGCGAGATCTTTGCATTAAAAACGCTGTTTGACGGGAGGAGAATTTTGGGAATTATGTGCGCGATTTGATAATTCTGAAAGTATAGTGTGCGTTTTGGACATTTCGAAACTTTATCAGTTGTGTTTGATAAATTGCCGTAGTTTTTACTTACCTTTATAATTTACTTAAAAAAACTTCTATTCAGCATACTTAGTAAATGTCCCCAACCATCCCCGGCTCAACCAATATAATACCAATCGCCTAGTTTCACTCAGCATAGCCAATAGCATTTGGATTCACCAAATTTAATCAAAGTCAACTCCATCAAATTCCAATGCTTCCTCTGTTCCTCAATGTCTCCAAATAAGTCCACAAGCTCACTGGATAAGGTTTATATTCTTTGAACACCATCTCATCCGTAACCATGCTCTACCTTCAGAATTGCTTGCCCTGCACCATGGAGTCCATTGAATAAAGTCCGGAAAAGACGCGACATCAGTGGAGCATTCCCTTCTTGGCATATCATCAAACAGCTCGCTTGCATCTCTCCACCTTCCCGTCTCAGAAAAACATCCGGCTTGCATCCCTCCTATCTCACCTTCTCATTCAGAGTCCCCAAGGCAGCAACGAAGTCCTTGTCATCCTTGCAGAACCCACCAAGCATTGCATTATAAGCCAAAACATGCCTTTACCCAATTCGCTTGATTTCCTCCAGAATATCAACCGCATCTCCTTTCCTGCTCGAGGTTTTTTTAGCCGAAAGCGTGAGGTCCAATTTGGCATCTCTGCAGAGACCTTTGAGCAGAGAAGTGTACAAAAGACATCGGGCCTCACATCACACTACTTCGGCAGTTCAACATCGTCTCTTTCAGTATAAAAAGCGTCATCCAACACGGAGTGGGCGCAGAGACCCGAAACCAGAATAGCAAAGGCCTGATGGCCGTTGGGCCGATCTCCCTCCTTCGCATATCGTCGAACAACTCCCATGTTTCTGGAAGAGAGCCTGAAATAAAAAAAAAAAAACTATGCACGAGTGGCACATATCAGCTCGTTGTAGGCGTCGTGCTTCGAGAGGATACAGGATGGGACATTAAACAGGCTTAATTTGTAAATGTCGATCCGAGTTGAACGGGCTTCTTCGAGTGTGGAACATCGAGTTGGCTCACAGAGTCGCGAATGACTGTGACGAATGGGCGGGAACGCGTCGTGGGTCCCGATGAACGTGAGAAGGAAACAATAACCATTGTCGAAGCATTGGATTCGAGCCGTGTTTCCTTCAGACAGCCCTCGAGGAAAGAAAGGAGAGACGGATGAAGAGAGGAAGGAGATAAAACGTCATTCAACGTGCACCCGCATACTTTAAATTCACGTCAAATCAATAATATTACGCTTTTGAAATTTTTTTCACTAAATTTCTTTATATTTATTCTTCCAAATTTTCTATATTATAGATATTATTGATCTAATAAGTTTATAGCAAATGAGCCAATTGCGCTACATTGATTTCTTTATATATCTTTGAATGGATATTTTTCTCATTTGAAGCATTATAGATATTTTCTTTACATCAGAAGGGTTGAAGACTACTGGAGAATATAAGTGACAAACATTTTGTCTATCATTCATCAAAATGGGTATTATAATTAATTTTTAAATTAAAAAAAATCGAATTATGAATATTCACACATGAATTATATATGATAAATATATATAAAATATGAGACATAATAAATTATTTTGATTATTCTGATAAAAAAAATTGGAATTCGTCAATCTAATAATTTCTATCAATTTTTTTCTGAATTATTATAAAGGAGATAAATTACGATAGACTTTTAACTCTTGAGATTAATAATTAATATACAGAGAGACATATTTATATTTATAAAAAAAAAATCCGATATCATATAATATAATATTACAGCGTTAGCCACTATTCCGGCTAATTATGATATGGATGTATCCGTGCAAGCTTAGCAACATTTGCCAACCGTTTCCTCGGTGAAGTTTAGGAAAACCCGTCCATAAACTGACAAAATTGTCCAAAAATACCCAATACAAATTTAATAAATTAATCAAAAAGGGAAAAATAAATATAAAATGAAATAAACAAATCCATCACAAAATCCAGCTGGAACATACTACGCGACGTCGTGGGAAACCGTTCCCTTTCCCATCTTTGCCCTCGACTTTTTTAGGGTAAGACGCAAAGAAGGCCTAAGGATATTTTGGGTATTCTAGGATGTGAACGACCAATACAAACCCAGGCCTTTGCGTTTCATTTTCCAAGGCGCGTCTTCCTACGCCTCTCTCTCTCTCTTCCTTTTACTCTCCTCCAGGACCTCCACACCATTTGAACATTTCCAGCTTCAGAGTTCAGCCATCGCCTCTGGTCGTTCTGCCCTTGGTCACTCTCCCCATCGTCGATCACGCGCAGGAGATCGGGTTTGGATATGGGAGGGAGATGGGGTAGAAGCATTCGAAGATTTGACTTTTAGGTCGTTCGCCGTCAGATAGATTGCTTTGTCCATGGACGGGAGAAAAGGCGCCTGAAACAAGTCTCTTCCAATGATGGTTCCAGATGTGACGCTGCGATAGTATCTGACGGCGATGTGCGTGGCTAGCTATCGGTAAGAGAGAAGCCAGCAATCTATTTCCGCTTCTTCTCGTTCTGCCGCGACCTCGCTATTTGGCTATTCGAGGTCGGTTTGCTGGTGCGTTTTCGTGACTCGGTTCAAAGAGATTCCTTCGGTAGTTCGCTGCACTCTTAATCTCAATCCTAGGTTCTATTTTGGGTGAAAATGGCGTAGAAAATCCCATTTTGTCTTCTTTTTATTTTGTTTGCAAAAATCTACGTGCCTTTTAAATTGGCTTTTACGCTTTTTTTTTTTTTTACTGTAGTTTAAACTGCGAAGTCACTATGCACTCTCTTCTGTGACCCAACTTAGGTCCTATGCCTGCATTTCTTTCTGCTATGTGTTAGTGTTTCTTTCATATAACGGGCAGACAAAAATACACAAATATATTCGCATACTCCCTAATAATTGGGCTAATATATAATTGGTGCATATACATGATACATAATAGTTGTCGAGAGAGGTTGGAAGGTGTGTGAGCTCAAGAAAAGGCGAGTGGAAGTACCGTTTGCTTCTGATTTGGCTTCGACGATCACGTTCTCCACTCTGATCTGAAGGTTTGTCTATCCTCCTCACCTCTGAAAAAAATTGTCCATTTGTTTCATGGGCAAATGCTCAGTACCTGGAAATTCTTATGCAACATGTGGCACAGGTTGTGCTTTGGCAGCATGTGATGTGGGCCCTTCTTGGGGAATACTTGTGCTCTGTTCTCTGTGGAGGCATCTTAGATATAGTAACATTGAGTTGATTCCTTCATACCAATTGAAGCTCTAGAAAAAGGACAATGCATATTTTGAGAGAGTGCTCATCACTGTGGTTTAGACATTGAGGCAGCAGTTTTACATACAAGTATACAACTTGTTTCATATACCAGTTAGGCCATTTGTAGTAAAGACAATACCATCTTCTACTTCCAGAGGATAGCAATGCCTGAAAAAGGTTGCATGCTATTTGTGTTGTTTGATCTGCATCATCAGAGTCCAGTGCATCGAGCTCCTGCTAGTTTAGTTTTGGATCTTCACGTCCTAAATGTCAGTCACTGTCTTCAATTTTGTCTATCAGAAACTTTGTTCTTTTACCGAGGAAATTAGTGTTTTCTCTACCTTCTCGCTGAGAGTGGCCAAACTCGTATATTGTTTAACTAATTAAAGTGGTACACTAGGCATGTTTAGACACATATATAGTTATTTTACATATTATTTTACATATCTCAAGAAAGTGGTGTAACCTCTCCATCGACTTGGACACCCAATACCTCTATTATTTAGAAACTTCTTGAGGTATTTTGCAAGCATTGATACAAATTCTATAACACCGACAATAGAGTGTGGCCTTTCAATCAGTAGTTCACCTCTGCTTAATTTGTACTAGATTCCTCTCCCACCTAATGCTGTATAATCCAGAGCCTCTATCCCAATAATTTTTCTTTTTATTCATCAACTAGCATTTTTAGATTTGCCCCCACAGTACACGGGACGTGTTCAGTGTTCCATCGATTACAAGAATCTGTTGCCCTAGACAGTATTAGTTTAATGCATGTGTTGCTCTTTAATTAAGCTATTGTTGTTCTTCGTGCTTTGTTAAATTAATTATCTTCAAAGTAGGTTTGCTCTTTTTTTCTTCAAAGTAGAATATATAGATGCCTCCTAAAAAGACCACCTATGAAATAGAAAACTTTGTTTTGAATTAAGAATCTGTTGCCTGAACTAGCCGTGTTCTTCATCTCTAGCCATTTTTTTCTCTTATTTCTTTGGACTTCCTGTGTTGTATTCTCAAATCTTGAAGCAGAGAAGCTATGGAGTACACCGGACGGACACCTCAGCCAAAGTCGGGAATTTTCGCTCGTACACTCAACAAAATTCTCCGCCTACGCCGCTCCTTCACCAGCTCTGCCAGTGAAGCTCCCAGCGAAGGTTCTTGCTCAGTCCACAAGCTCAAGCTGTCCCAAACCTTCAGTGACTACTCAACCATCATCTCCGAAGACGGCAATGGTTTATGCAAGGTCGAGTACGAGAAGCCACAGCAGAAGTTATCCTCCAAAGACACAGAAACCATGGAGACCCTCCTCGCTCATCTCTTCGCCAGCATCTCCGCCATCAAAGCGTCTTATGCGCAGCTCCAAATGGCGCATTCACCCTATGAACCGAACTTGATTCAGTCTTCGGATCTTGCAATCGTTTCCGAGCTCAGACGCATTTCGGAGCTCAAGTACTCATACTTCCACGACCGATTGGTCATTCCCCGTACCGTGTCCAATTTTTGCTCAGTTCTCGTTGCTCAGATCGAGGAGCAGAGGAATCTAATCAAGTCATATCGGATCACCAAGACCAAGTTGGAGTCTGATCTCAAGCTCATGGATTTTGAGATATTTTCCCTGCAGGCCGAGCTACTTGAATCTGAGAAAAAGAATGAATTTTTGGACTCGAAGCTTCACCCCGACAGTTCACTCTCATCCCTCGATGGGCTACAACTCTCCTGCTTAACCCCAAGTCATTTCCTCACCGTTCTTCGATTCGCTATCAATTCCATACGATCCTTAGTCAAAGTCTTGGCGAAGCAGATGGAGTCAGCAGGGTGGGATCTTGATGCCGCTGCAAGCGCAATCCAACCGGGTGTGCTCCGCCTAGGTGGCCGCCACCGGGCCATAGCCTTCCAATCCTACGTTTGCCAGCAAATGTTCTCAGATTTCCACCATAAAAACTACAACCTTGAAGGCTTGGAAGACCGAACAATGTGGCATCGAAGTCAGTTCTTCGACGAATTCACCGAGCTCAGGGACATTGTGTCCCGTCTTAAGCTATGGCAGCATCCAGCAGCTGGGAAATTTCTCAGGGCGAAATACCTGTCTCTGGTGCACCCCAAAATGGAATCATCATTCTTCGGCAATCTCAACCACAGGGATGCAGTAAGCTCCGGATGGTGCCTTCCAAACTCGGCATTCTTTGCCAGATTTGCAGAGACGGCGAGGCGAGTGTGGCTCCTCCATTGTATTTTTTTCTCGTTCGAGGACAGGTCCATCTTCCACGCCAGGAAAGGGAGCCGGTTCTCCGAGGTCTACATGGAAAGCACGGCAGAAGAAATCAACGAGGACGATGACCACGTCTCTTTCGCCACCGACGCCGAGCACGGTCCGAACGCCGTTGGGTTCACTGTCGTTCCTGGGTTCAAAGTGGGACACACGGTGGTCCAATGCAAAGTTTACCTCGGCTGATCGAGCCACGCGTATATTATCTTCGACGGCAATCCGTCTATGATAGGACGGCGCAAAGTGGACGGCGGCCTGACGACACCTGGCAAGAATTGAGAAATGGAAAGATTCGACGCAGCAGTTACGTAAAAGGGTAAACAAGCAGCGTGTCACACTGCTTCGAGTTTATGTTATGCTCAAATATGAGACATATAATAACAGATTAATTTGATGCTAGGAACAGACATTCTGGAATTGGAATAACTTACGCCGTTCTAAATTTCTGGTTCAGATCATTTCATAGGGAAGACATTGACTACGGAAAAAAAGAATTGACAAAGCTGTTGAAAAAAAAGAAAAGACGTGTTACGGCTGCTCCGAAATAGAATAAGAGCCGTTTTGAAATGGAAACACAGGAGCTGAGCGATGGATGCGAGACTAGAATAACTCCCACGTATACAGTGTCATCCCAACAGGAAAGTTATGTTCGACGGAAATGCAAAAGCCAAAAAGAAAAGGATGTCTGAAACAGAAAAGCAAAGCCTTGCTTAAAAATATGATCTTTCTAAGAAAATTAGTTGCTAAGATCCTACTTACACATGTGTCTTTTTCCTGAATTCACGGAATCCAGATCAATCATTGGAAGGCGCACCCGCACCTCAGGCAAGAACCCTAAGGTGATAGGGGTCTGCTCTGGCTGGAATATTTCGCTTTTTGTTTCTTTCAAGTTTCAACTTGATCATTAGATTTTTACTTAAAATAGCGGGAAGAGTGGGTATCGATCTCATTGTAGAATGATTGCCATATGTCTAACGTATGACGCAATAAAATAAAACCAACCAATTTATTTAAAAATAAGATTCTGTCGACCAGAATTTTATAATTTTTTAAATTACTTTACATTTTTAAATAAATTCCATTTATTTTATTTTTTTATTGCTTGCTATAGATTTCATTTCAATTGATTAAATTTAACTTTATTTTAAATGTTACTATAGTTCTATCCCATAATAAATTATAAAATTCTGTCCTCACGCTAGCTATCATATATTTCTTCATGACCATTGGATATTATGATAGTTGCAATCATTTGTTTAATTTCGATGATGCTTAATTATCCACGAACTTAGTTTTTGATATAATTTTCTCGGAAGTTGGAGTTGTTTTGTATAATTTATTGGCCAGACAAATTAATTAATTAATTATTGTAAAAAGATAAATGTTTGTCATATATTAATTCGAGTGCTAATCGACACAAACATTGTACTAATTACCAATTAGGTTCAATTACATAGCTATTCCAGTTCACAAATTTGACCCTTATAAGTTCTTTTGACTTGAATACAATCTTAAACATTAAAATACCATGATTAGTATTAATCAGAAGTGAAAGACCATATATAATTTCCTAGCATTTGGATGGTTATAATTAGCACAAAGGATTTAAAACAAATGGTTGATGGCTATTGATTATAATGGAAATTAATTTTATAAATATATTGACTAGTCAATAGCAATAGCAATAGCATCTATTCTTTCACATTAAAGTAAAAGAGATAACAAAAGCATCTAATGCTTTCAACACATCTCACAATCACATTTCTCTTTAATTAAATGGGAAAATCCCCCACTGAATCTCCAATCACGTGGCAGCGATGGTACAGGAGGCAATCAGATTAGGATCTATCATTTTAAATCATGCGTCTGCATGAATCTTAAATTTATCAATTGTCATTATTTTTCACGTAGTATGGATAAATTTTGTATAACTTTAACATATATAAGATGTGATGTGCGATTACTTATAAGCATACAACATATTTTCGGTCGAAAGCATGCTATATTTCTTATACGATTGACTGTATATATAAACAGATAAACTGAAAATTCATGTTCAATTTGAGAAACCTTTCGTATAAGTAACCTGCACAATGCCTAGAAAATAATGACTACCTTAAAAATTAATTAAAAGCTAGTAAATTATAATAAAAATGCAAACTAAAAATGTTAGACAATATTTTCATCTGATTATAAAAGCAATATTCTTTTCATATCAAAAGGACATAAGCATATATATCAGATAGGAATCAATGAAAGGAGTATTTGAATTTCCAACCTTTTTCCCTGGATATACATCCATTTGCCAAAGTCAAGGACCACTCACAAGTAAAGTTCTAAATGTTCAATCAGAATGAAAATGAGAAGTCCCTAAAGGTGAGATCCTAAATTTATTAATTTGGTAGAAAAGTAGAGAAGATCCTTAATTTGTTAATTTGAGACCGAGTCCAAGTTTGAGAATCAATCGAGATGTATTAGATACAATAAATATAAGGCTAGAAATGCATTGAGAGTCTATATATAGACATCTGAATGTGGATGGGTGGGAATACTAGCTATCGATCTCCAAGCACAGAATTATTGTTTTAGCTGTAGTGCAAGTTGTATGAATGTGCTGCCTCAGTAGAACCGTAAATTAATCTATTCCTGCCGGAGAAGGTTTTGACGATGGGTGAAGTCGTACGAGATGTATTGGAGCCTTTTACGACGACCGTCTCGTTTAGGATTCGATACAACGCTAGACAAGTAGTAAATGGTGCAGAGTTTAGGCCATCCACCATTGCCAACAAGCCTAGGGTGGATATTGGAGGAGATGATCTTAGCACTTTCTACACTCTTGTATGTTATATATATATATATATATATATAGTGTTTTTTCTTAATTCCTATTATCTTTATTACAAATATGAATTGCTACAGGTGATGGTGGATCCTGATGCACCTAACCCTAGTAATCCAACAATGAGGGAGTACTTACACTGGTGTGATATTATCAGTATTTGAAAATTTTACATTCCTTAATTATGCATTAATTAACTTTGCTTGACCATCCATTTTTATGAATATATATGCTTGTGTTTTTCGGTATATAGGTTAGTCACAGACATCCCTGGCACAACTAATGCCAACTTCGGTGAGCTAGTCCTCGTCATGCAAGTTTTCCATAGTTTAATTGTATGTATATATACCTTTAGTGTGGTTAGTTGATTAATTATTATGTTTTGATTAATAATTAGGTCGTGAAGTTTTATGCTACGAGGGACCGCGACCAACCTTAGGAATTCATAGGATGGTGTTTGTGCTGTTCCAACAGATGGGAAGGCAGACAGTGTTTGCGTTGCCGGAGGTGCGACAAAACTTCAACACAAGAAACTTCGTGACCGAAAACTACCTGGTTCCAGTCGCCGTCTCCTATTTCAATTGCCAGAGGGAGACTGGATCCGGTGGTAGAAGATTTACCTCTTAATTATGTTATATTCGATCATGTTACATGCAAACTCGTACATCACATGCATGTTGATCAGCATATCAGGAAGAGGATAATATATATATATATATATATATATATATATATATATATATATATATATATATATATATATTAAAGTTGTAGTTGTGCTCCAAGAATTAAATATAATGTACGCTTGAATATTACATTTACCATCAGAAAATTTAATTCGATCATTCTAACATGTATCTGAAAAGGTAACTAATGATAAAAAAGAAACAAATATTGCACAATATGTACTTGATTATTTAAATTATAATTAAAATTTAGATTTAAGTTGTCCGGTCCGGCCCCTGGAACTATACCTTCAATATAAAGTTATTCTAGATAGAGACTTGGATGTTCGCCCTCTTAAGCTAGTCTCTTTCTCGGAGTCCACTCCACTATTTTTGAGACTTTTGAAAATAAATTTTATTGACTTAATATTTTTTTAAAATAAATATTAATTTTTAAAACATTTTATATACAATTTAAATTTCTTACTTATTGAGATGCAAAATTACTAATCAAATTTTTATATTCAAAATTTAATAACATTTTTTTTTAGTTGATAAAATTGTTAAATTATTTTTTTTTTGAGACATTAAGTGTAAATAAGATTTTATTAATTTCAATTTTGAAAAAGTTATTTTTACTCATGCTATACTAATAGGTATATATATTGTTAATAGTATTTTATAAACTATCCTTATATTGAGAAAAAATAATTACTTAAAAAAAAAGATTTAGTATCTCAGAGGGATATATAGAGTGCGGACACCTTGTGAAGAAGCGATGGTAAGATAACAAAACTATAAAAGTTACTACAAAAGAGAAGAAAGATGGAGAAAAATAAAATAAAATTTAGTGAGAAATAATTTAGTATAATATTAAATGTTTTTTAATGAAAAATTTTAAATATACAATTTCCTCCAATGTTGAACTTTTAAAAATATTTTTATAAAAAATTAATTATTAAAAAGTACCATGAATAAATATTTTTAGGTTATTGGCCAAATTTAATTTTGGCCAATAAATTAATTTTAATCAATAAAAATTAAAAAATAACAGCCAAATCTTATTTTAGCTAGTAAAACATTAAAATTATTTATTGGATAAAATTCATTTGATCAATAATTTTAATATTTACCAACTAAATTCATTTTAGATGGAAAAAAAAATTAGTCTTCTACCACAGTAATAAGTGATCAATTAAATATAATTTATAATTCTAATACAAATTATTATTTTTATGTTTTAAAAATAAATTAATAATTATATTTATTTAGTAAATACTATATATCTATACAAGTAGTGCTCGCGTCTCGTTGTACGTACGTAGTTAAGAAGATGATGAGTGTGACGCTGACTTAAGCAGAATATTCCTTGACAAGAAGATGGACTTGCTTCTGTTCATCTATTGTTCAAAGGCACCTTGAAGAATCCACCATCAATTATTGTAATACAGTTGCCCCTGCTTTTATAATGAACTATTTAGCTAGTCATCCATAGAAAAATAGGTGTGTTCGACCCCCCTCCTCATTCTATAGCTTCTACAACGCCCCAATTCCCAAACAAAAAAAGAGACAACGTTGTGAAAAACGCCCATAGCTAGCACAAAATATAAAAGAAGTACGTTGAAAAAGATAAACACTATTGCAGGAGGAAGACATGCATGTCATCTATACTATAATATAGTGTTTCAAAAGATAAAACTCTAGTTTATCGATCTCTAGTCTTCCCTTCTTTTTGAAAAATACCCTGAACGAAATTGATCGTCGCCATCTGCTTCTAACTATTTTGATAAAACATCGATCGCTCGAAAGCTAGCTATTTGGTCTTGTCACTTTAAAAGACCAATCACTTTCATAGTCGTCGTCGCAACCATCTCCTCGATCGGCGGCACTGCTATAGAACCCCAAAGATTTGACCTTTTCATGACCAAGTTGAAGAACCGCTGATCACCTTAATTAATTACCATCTATCTCCGATCGGTACTAATTTAACAAAGGGAATTAACTTTAGAAGCTACCAATAACTTTCTCCTTTATTTGGTCCTAATCCATTATATCCAAACAACATCGCTACCTCGCAGAGCAAGGTTCCTCAATTTGCCGTGTCTAGCTAGTTTCTGTGGCCTTTTGACACCACAAAAATTGCATCAATTGTGCCCAGAACTCTTTCATCGCATTTCTTTTCGAGATCCATCATATCGCAAAGGCGTTGTCTTATGCTGCTAGCTAGCAGCGACTAGCGTACGTACGTCTTTTGCATGCTTGTAACACGAGTAGTTTCGTAGAGTCTTCCCAAGCTCCTTAACCTGGAAGGAAGGATGCATAATCTAATAAAAGAACATACTAATAAAAATGCAAGAAATGTGTTATTGACGTATATATGCTTAAGATTAAAATACCATGGGAAGCAAGGATCCGAGATCTCAGCGTCGAAACGGATAGTAAAGAATTGCTTGTGAAATCATTGGCAAGAAGATCTCCCTGCTTCGAATTCGATCCGTCTCTCCAGTGGATCGCTCGAAAAGTAATTGACATGACATATTTAATCCCGGCTCGACATCTTATAGTGGCGGCATGCGTACGACACTGATCATTAATAAAATTATCGGAAGGACAGAAATTAACTCAAACTCCGAGTTTAATTAATCAGATAGTAATTAATTAATTAACAGTAAGTCCTCCAGACCAAGTTGTACTCGGATAACACCTCTGCTAGCTATATACATTTATTAATTTATTCACCGAGAGGCGAGAATCCATAGTTTTCCGTCAATATTTGTTTATATGTTTATGGATTATCACATGAACTCATCAAGTACCAGCCTTTCTTGTTCTTGTTCCTGTTCACTCAAGGCTGCAAGATTTCGTATTCGATGAGATGGAGCGTGCCTAAATATCCAGTGGCGTCTGAGGTGGCAGGCCCATGGCCTTACATATCCTTTCATGTCATTCATCATTGCTACAGTCTTTTACAGTACCCACTGTGGTTCTCATATTCCATTTAGGTTTTACCCTTTGTTTTTAGCCATGCCAATTGGCTTCGTTAATTGTATACTCATAGTTTCCTCTTTGCTTATAATATATTTATTTCCCACAGTGCTCTTTATGCGTCTTCCCACCATCTATAATAGTCTTATTCCTGGTCTCTGCTAGCTATCACGTCGTCCCCCACTGCATGCTTAGCAGACCACAATCTCACATCGCAACTCCATTTCCTATTATTTTAAAGTCATTGGCTACTGTTTCTCACTTTATGCGTCGTCACCTGCTGTCCTCCGATCGAGACGGCTCACATTTTCTGGTTTCCTTCTTTTCCTTGCCCGGTTCGACTCGCACCCCGTGCCCAGCACGTGCGGCAGGGAGCGGCGTACAGGCGATCGGATCGCGACCGTCGAATGCTACCCGTTTCGAGGCGGGTGACCACTGAAGCTCCGGGGCCCGCCCGCTGTCGTCGCTGCGGTATCAGTGTCGAGACAGGAGAAATGAAAAAGAGGGACGAAGCTACGACATCGTTTCCCCGTCGTTATAGCGAGAAATCAGTGTCTTCGTGACTTTCTCGTCCTATGATTAAACGGGTAGATTCTTGAGTTGTTGAAAGTGGTGCGTCGACAGTGCTGCCGCTGAGGGACTGGATCCATGTGCGACCACCACGGCGACCACTACGGCCGTTGTGCCAGCGACAGCACCAGCCATCATCATGAGAGTGGGGGCGCATCCCGCACGATCACGACGCAAACGGACGGTCTATAACGAGTCCACGGCGCCTTCGTATTGTGATTAAATGCTCCATGTCGCAGCATGGGTCGCTTTCGGTGATGGATGGAGTTTGGGGCCTTGGGGGTGAAGTGGGGTCCGCCTCCCGAGATGTTGAGCGGGAAAAGAAAGGCTGTTCTTTGTTTCCGATAACATCTCTCTCCTTCACTACTATTTATTTATTATTATTATTATCTTCTTTTCGATTTGATTCTTTCTTCGGGTCTCTTCTCGTCTCCCGTGAGGCTTTCTCCTCCCTCGCCGGCCCGAGAATTAGCCCTGATCCTTGTAGCCGATCGCAGCCATGGCAGTCGCTGAGATCTTCTCGATTCGGTGGGTATTTTTGATTTATTTTCACTTTATCGGCGGGATCGTTTGGTTTGTTGTGATAAGTTTTGATGTTTGGCAATCTCGTTTCGGAAATGGAAGGGAGTACGCGTGGAAGATGAGGGGGGTCGACTATGAGAAGTGCTGGCCATTTTTGGAGAACCGGCAAGGGCGGTCGCTGCCTCCGATGACGGTTCGGAAGTTCCAGTGGTGGGCGGACGAGCTGCGGGAAGTTCGATCCGTGGTCGAGGCGACCGATGATCTTGATTTACACAAGGTTTCCATGGATGCTACTGCCGTCCGAGTACAGGTAAATATCCCGGCAGAGACTTCTGGAGTCGACCTGGAAAGAGACCGAGAAGCTTCAGCGGAGGAGCGGCAGGAGAGCACCCGCCCTCCTACTTCCCGGGCAAAACAAAGGACGCCCAAGAAGAGGTCCATTATCGAGCTCTTTGCGGTGGCCCCGCCGATTGGTAGCATACATGAGGAAGATCGCCAAGATCATCGACGCGGTGGTGGCAAGCAGCAAGTAGCTGCCGTCGCGTCACATAACAGTTTGCGGGTTGGTGACGGGATCGAGATAAGAGAAAGAAAGAAGCGGAATGAAGATGGATCATGCCGGAAGATGCTGATGGATAAGATCGGGGCAAAGAAAATTTTGAAGCCTAAGAAGAAGCTTATGAAGAAACACAAACAGGATGAGATCCGTGCTGCCAAAAAGGTATGTGGCAACTTCTTCGAACGCAAATTTTACCCTCATACTTTATATATCTATATACCCTTTATACATCTACATGTTCGGAATAATTCCTAACTCAAACATACTGTGCATAGTAGACTAGTAATGTGTGGCTGTAGCTGGCAGCTGTAGTCGTGCGGTTATTGTGTCTTTTTTTCTTATCATTAATTCTTCCATGTGTTTTACAAGAATATGCATTACTTAATAAAATTATGAGGTCAGTGGAGAGAGACAACTAGGGGGCATGGAAGTTTGGCAACTTTAGGAGCCTAGGCTGCTGATATTTCATGAGGTTAACATGCTTGTAGGGGCCCGACCATAGCTGGAATCCTACACTGACCAACTAGCTGCCGTGTTTGCTATGTGCTTGAATAATTCTTTTGCAGATATTTTGGGTCTATGAATTGAGTGTTTATCTGGTGTGTCTTAAAAGCACACCTTTCATCCTCTTCTTTTGTAATTTCATCCAATAACGGTATCTATTTTTCAGAGAGCTTTGAGTTCAGTGCTTAGTACTAATGGTGTGGTCCAGCTGGTACACGACAACGGATTTGACCTTATTCTTAGTTTTTGCAAATTGTTGATCCTGTAGTTAACTTTATTTTACATGAGATATACACAAAGAAAGCTGTTATCGACAACTTAGGCTAAAAGTTCCTTTTGGAGATCATAGTTACTAAAAATAAACATGATTGTGCATGAAAAATTTTGGCACCTCGACCGACTATATCTCCAAGGCAATAATCCTCTTTTACACCTCTTCTTAAAGGATTATGTAGATGTAGCGACTTAATTAAAGGTCTCATCCACATTTGAGTCAAGAAATTTATCTGAGTTGATTATATCTCTTGAGTGTAAATGGTAACTGTAGATTAATCCATCTTCATATCTAGAGAAATACTACATTTTGAGGTAACCAACTCGCTAATTAAGCTGGCAATGTTGTGACGGTAAGCACAAAGGAGGTCTATTATGGACCTCCACTCAATAGGTAATAATTGAAAAAAAATTGAGGATAGCAGCCATAGCTACTCGATAAGCCCTCCTCTGCATATTCTCAACTTAGGCTTTCATAATTAAATTAGCCATTCAGTCCTCTTAATTTTCTATTAGGGGTATTCAATCGGCTTTTGAGATAGGGTGACTAGTTAAACTGAAATATTTAGGTGTCAATTATCCCAGTAGAGTTGGCCGTGCTTCATTTTAGTACCAGATGCATAGCTTTGCCTCACCCATCTCAATCTTGGACATTTGGTGTATATGTCATCCCTATGTTATCCTATATGATTTGATCTAAACTACTATACATAAAGAAAATGATAGGCTTCGTCATTTTTATCTAGTCATTTCTTCCTTTAATTAATGATGGCAATTATGATGTTTGGAAGATAAAAATGGACATTATTCTGCAATTTTAATGACTATGGTGAATAGCGAATTTAAGAGATGAGGAGCCAAGTTAGAATACATATCTGAGTGATGTTGTTCACTTGTATTGAAGAACTTGTTTGGATATTAATCATGTGATGCTAGAGCCCTAACCTAGCCTAACCCAACAAGCTGTTGATGAAAAGTTTTGTAGATTTATAGGAGAGAATAATATCAAAGGAGGCACAAAGCATAGTAGATCATACTGCAAGAAGAGTTAAAAGAAATTACAAGTTTTGAAAAATTGAATTTCAGTCTTTAGGAAGAGATTTAAAGAATCTTAAATAGGAAAGGAAAGGAAAAGATGAACTATTTTACAAACTTCATGCTAATAGTGAATTAGGTGAAATGATATGGAGATAAAGTTACGTTATTGATGAATAGATGTGTAAAAGATTTTAATTGACATGTTAGAGAAATGTGATTATGCGACGGCTTCTATTAAGAATCAAAATTAAATAGTTTTGGTCTACTAATTCAAGTTATGAGCTCCTTATTATCTTATGAGCAAAGGAAGTTAAGCAAGCTTGATGAGTCAATGAAATGCAATTCAGTGTAAGTTAAATTTCATATTTAACAAGATTTTGAAGAAAAATTATAAACAGATCAACAATAAGACAAGAGAAGAGGTATGAACTCCTTCAACTCAAAAGTCTCATGCAATATCTACAAGAAGATAAATTATAGTATTAATGATTGATAGTGGATAGCAAAGGTTCAATGCAATATATACAATAAGTTAGGCCTTTTTATAGATAGTTGCAAATTTGAAAAGAAAAAAAAAAATCAAGTCAATTTTTTTTTTAAAGAGATGGTTAATCATTTTGCCACATGTTAAACTCATTTGTAGAAAAGATAACATTGGGTATTCACATGGCGGCTGTAGTGATCATATATGTTTGGAAATAAGCATATATTTTTTGACACATATAGATACCATAATTGCTTCTAAAGTCAAGATGTGACATGGTGATGTAATTGAAGCTAAAGTCAAGATGTGACATGGTGATGTAATTTAAACTAAAAGAGAAATCAAATATATAAAAATGTACTATATTAGTATCTAATTTAGCATAAAATTTGTTGTGTGAGGCAACTAGCTGTAGAGAATTGATAGATAACAGGTAATTGTAAATTATATTGACTCAAAATTTATCTATTATATAGGATCCTAATCTCTTTTTATAGTTTGATGACACAACTTATTTTTTATAAAATAGAAAACTTCTCTAATAAAACCCTAGTTTTTTTTTAATAAAACCTAACAAACTTTTCTAGAAAAACTAAAAAACTTTTTAAAAAAGTTTTAACTAATTATAAAAATTAATGACTTAGACAACTTTTAATAAAATTAAATTCTTGATTGTGTTATGCTTCTTAACCGAAGAGAACTTGATTCCATCAAATAAAAAGAAGGAGCACAGTTATGAAATAGAAGTGTCTTTTGGGTTGAATTAGATTGTTGCTAGTTTATTTGTTAAAATATTATTTTTTTGATGTTGATATGTTTACTTATTTTATTGAATGGGAAGGTAGAATAGTTGTAAAGCAGAGTTGCCTTTTTAGTTAAATCAAGGAGGAGTTGATTTTTTCCTTTAATCATTGTCTTTTTAATGTCAATATAGGTCTTTATTTGCATTTTTCTCCTCCATTGAGGAAAATTTGACTTTTGGTAAGTTGTTGACTTTTCATCTTCGATTGTCTTTTTCGAGTGTACGGAACAATTTCTTTGATAACTCAGACTAGTAGAATGAAAATGTTGTGTCACCAATAGGAATGTAAGAGTCAACACTAACGATATGTGACCCATAATCAATTCAACTAACAGAGTAAAACTTGAATGTTCCCAATATGGTAGTAAATTCTCGATATTGAAAATTGGATTAATATTTAAATAATCAAACAAATTAACAACATATGCATTACTATTTTTTTTTTTTTCATAATTTGAAAATGAGCAAAAGAGGGGTTATGAAGCTTTTTTGAGAAGTTTTTTGGGAAGTACTTAGGTGAATACTATACTAATAAGGACATAGTCCCCCATATTATATTTCTTAAATTTATGATGTGTGTTGGGCTATCGACGATCCTTCTCCTTTGCGCTTGTTAATTGGGGTCCTAATTTATCCCCCTCCACGGTAAGGGCAGCGGTGGGGGGCCACTAATGTGGTGGTTCCATATTTTTTTAAAATTTTCAATATGTGTTGTCTTGAAATTTCTAATCCTCCTTACTCGATGCAATCTTTCTCTTAACATCAACATGGATCTCTGATTGCATTTAGTAAAACTCCCTATTGATTTACATAATAAGAAGTGATAGGTAAAAGAGACAAATTACCATGTGAAGGAGCTTTTGAGCTATACATAATTTTAAATGTACTATATGTTGGAGTATTGGAAATACAATCAAAGTCCCACATTGGTAAGACATAGAAAAGATCATGTGCTTATAAGATGAAAAGATATCTCTATTGGTATGAGGCCTTTTGGATAAAGTCCAAAAACAAAATCATGAGGGCTTAGGCCCAAAGTGGACAATATTATGTCATTGTGGAGATATGTGAATCTTATAAGCACTAACAATTGGTATCAGAGTCATGGTCCATGTCAAGCCATGAACCTCGAACGAAGGAAGTTGAGCTCTCATGTCCGGATCAAGAGAACCAGATACCAGGCAGGAAGTCCAGTTGGGTCGGGAGGACCGACCAATTGGCAGGAAGTCCAGCTGGGTCAGGAGGACCAGACAGTTGGCAGGAAGTCATGGTAGGTTGAGGATCAAACATCAAACAGAGGATGTCCTTCAAGGACGGATAAACTTGAGGGAGGATCAATATGGTTCTTCGTTTGAGGGGGAAATTGTTGGAGTATTGGGAATACAATCAAAGTCCCACATTGGTAAGACATAGAAAAGATCATGTGCTTATAAGATGAAAAGATATCTCCATTGGTATGAGGCCTTTTGGGTAAAGCCCAAAAACAAAACCATGAGGACTTAGGCCCAAAGTGGACAATATCATACTATTGTGAAGATCTGTGAATCTTATAAGCACTGACACTATAATCGGTAGATTGGTTTATCTAATTGTTACGAGTGAATTTGGCTAATGGCAGGTCAACCAATTGAGATCTTGGGATTGGATCCTTAGCAAGGTATTAAATTTCGAGACGTTTCGCTCGAAACGCTTGATTTGTTTCGTTCTGACGAGGAATCGACACTGGCACGTGGACGAGATACCGCAGCAGAAGGCAGCGCGATCTCGCGTTGTGGGAATGCGAACGCGATCGTGCTCCCGGAGCGCACGATCGCGCTCTCAGAGCGCGATCGCTTGTGGGAATGATCGTGTTCGCGATCGTGGAAATGGATATATATATATATATATATAACTGTAAAATTTAATTAAATAAATTATTAATTACTTTATATAATTATATAAATTTATATTTTTATTATTTTTATTTAAATATTAATATTTAAAAATTAAAAAAATATCGAAACGGACGATACGATACCGAAACCTCGATTCGAGTCGAAATTTTAAACCTTGATCCTTAGTGCGGTTGGTTATGTGCGTATGTGGGTGTTTGTAAGTTAACTTTATACAAATTATACTCTCAAGTTTCATAGGGCCTGATTTAATGTTATGGGTTACTAATAGTACTATCTTCATTTTCTTTTAAATGTGTACTATGTGAGAAGATGATGGGATTGTCTCAATGGTTGGGTTACTTTGGTGAGCAAGGTAGGTTTAGACTTTGGTTTGTTGGGTTTAACTAGGTACATCTTGATTTTCTTTCCATTGTGTTTGAAAGAGTAGGTATTTTTGTTCGTCATGGGTAATACAGGTATCATAAAGCCAAGGTTAACTAAGGATGACATAAGCCACATTCATAAGAAGAATGCCATACCACATATTATCTTTATATGAGTCTATTTCTATTGGAATCAAATACTGTTGTGTAATTGGAAGGAAAGTTTAATTTACCCATCTCACTTTATAGGAGATTAGGATTGGTTTTGGGGTGACATGAATCCTAAAAAGGAATTGTGTGGAAACTATGTACACACAACTCCCACTATCAATTATGATTTTACAAAACTTACTTCGACATTTTACATATGTGTGGAAGATACTAATGTGTTTCCGTATGTCGTCTGACACAGACATTGAAAAGATACAACGGACTACATTAATTATGTCGATATGGTCTTCGGTATTTTCATTTTTATGATGTTTGTTAAGAGGACCAACTTCGTCTGTGTGAACATTCAGATATTATATGATTTATGTCATAACAATTAAAATATTGAATATTAGGGTTTTTGTTTTCCTAATGGCTTTTGTATTTGTCTCTATTCGCTTGATGTTGGATCCAAAATGAGTTGGGCTAGAGAGCTTGCTAGGTTGTGATGATGCTCTATAAGTAGGATTGTTACTGGTTGAGAGGCCTAAAAGATGCATGTAAAGGAGTTTCATAAAACACTCAATCTCTTTAATTTTTTAGCAAGCTTCTTCAATTGAGGTTGGAACAAAATAATTTTAGTTGTCTTTGAATTTGAGATCTAAATCTATCAATGAAGTAGATCAGAATTTGATTAGGGTCTAATTTGGGATTTCAACGCATTCATAAAATTTTAAATTTTCTTATATATTTATTTACGTTAATGTTTAATTGTTTTCGATTGATTAACAGTGTATTATTGTTCTCTGAAGTATGATAGAACATATATTTTTATTTAGAGTCCGTTTAGCCTTTACCAAATGTATGATTAGTTCTTCTCTATTTGCGATTTATTAATCTTGAATACATAACACATATTCTTTGTTGAGTCTACGAGTTTTAATTTAACAAATTGTACTTTTTTGATTTCGATCATACTGTATTAGTCGAAGTAATCCTCAATCTTGATAACCTAATCGAGGAATACATTTTGGTCTAGCCGACCATTGACATTTGGGACATCTAGTTTGACTCGGTGGATAGTATCTTTTTCTATTCTAATTTTAAATTTTGGTTTAGGTCTAAACCTAGGTCAGGTTTGGGCATCTTAAAAGTTATCTATATTATCGATGATTAATTGACGGTTCTAATGTAGATGATGTGTGAGTGATTATTGAGTTATGTGTGATATGTGATCTGTGGGCTTGGGACTCATGTCCTTTATCAGTTTGTCAGTAGTATGACCATTGAATGGTTCTAGGTCTTCCACTCTAAATCGGTAGATTTTAAACTTGTTTTCTAAAAGTTTAAATCTCGTATCTACCTCTTTGATAGTGGAGTTTTTCATTGTGATGATATAAAGGTTCGATAAGTAATGAGTATTATAAACTTAAGATGCACAACAATTTAAAAAAAAAAGAGAATATTTAATGAATAATTATGAAACAATAGAATAAAACAATTAAGAAATAACATTAAAATAGATAGGTAATAAGGTGACCATAATACAGGCTAGAATAATGAGAAAAATGGATAATGCACCAGAAGCAATTAGCCTACTCAATTAAACAATAATAATTTTTAGAGAATGAACAATGTTACCAAGTTGATGCGGGCCTTTTTATTGAAGAATTTACATGTTGAAGTAATCTTCTCAACTTGTGATCTCCTATTTTATAAGTGGTTGTCATGAGAAAACAAAGATGATGGAAGCGACAGTGATTGGAAAGTGATAATGCAAGAAGATGATGATGTGCAAAGATGATAATAGGGCACGAGAATAATGAATTAATGTTGGTGGTGGAATAAAACAATGAAAGATGAAGATAACAATAAATGTCCAAAGAATATGGTGGAAGAAACGATGATCGAAGATGATGAGAGAAGAAATTATCGATAAAAGTGGTGATGGAGCAACATTGCTCAACATGACAGATGAGATGATAGTGGCGGGGGAAAGAAAAGTGATGGTTGAGAGAAACAATAACGGTTAAGATGGATGGAAAAATATTGAATACCAAATTTGGAATTTGGCTCTGATACTGATTGACACAGCACAACGGAAGGATAGAAATATAATCCTCACCTAGAGGAAAGCTCTGTTACTACTTGATGCGACATAGTAAAAAAAATAAAGATACGATCCTAACCCAGAGGAAAATTGTCGATTTTCATTCAAAGAAAAAGAAATTGTAAATTGTATTAACTTAAAACTTATAGATTATATGGGATCCTAACCTCTTTTTATAATTTGATGATATTACTTATTCTTTATAAAATTGTAGACTTTTTTTACAAAACTTTAGGGGGCGTTTGGTTGGTTTTCAATTTTCAATTTTCATTTTCTCAAAAAATAATAAAATATGGAAAATGGTGTTTGGTTGTCATTTTCCATCTTCATTTTCCAGAAAATAAAGCTGTGTTTTCTGGAAAACTGGAAAACGAAAAAAAATCGTTTTTCGTTTTCCAAAAAATGGAAAAGGAAAAAAGCTGTCAAACACAGTCTTAATTTTTCTAATAAAACCTATGGTTTTTTATAGAAAAATTACAATAAAGTCTTATCTCATTAGATGGGGTCGATTATATGAATCTTTCTATGCCATTGAGCTCTATCCCTTAGTATATCATCATCTATACTTAAATAAATTTTATTTTATTTTATTATTATTAATCAAGTCTTTTTTGGTTTTCTCCTTCCTCGTTTAATGTGCATATTTGTTATAATTTCACATCAATTTTTTTTTTTAAGTTTCAACTAATTATAAAAGCTAACAATTTAGACAACTTTTGATCAAATTAAATTCTTGATTACGTTAAAAAAAAAAAAAAAGTAAAGGTAGGAAGAAGGGTAGCTTCAGCTATGCAAAGTCCTAGAAGCTCTAAAACAAGGAATACAAACTAAAAAGTCTCCTGCAAAGCAAAGAAGTAGAATGAGTAATGCAAATTAGGAATTGAAGTTTTAAACATTCTAATTGTTTAAGAGTTTATTGTGTTACGTTCTTCTCTTAAGGAGAATAATCCTTAAAGGGAGTCGCCTGCTTTATGCTATGTGCTTTTCTTTGATCACTTGCCCTTCCTCTTCCAGGAGGAAACTTGTAAGCTCTACATGTCATCTCCCGCTGAGGTGTACAAAATACTGACAAGCAAAATGCATGAGAAGCAGTTTATAAAGTTGCACAAAAAAATCGTTCATAAACAGGTGAAGACAGCAACCATGAGAACCTTACTAAAGAAACATATTTTTAGATTTGTTCAGACTTCAAAGTTTGTACCCAGAAATCTGGGGGTCACAAGGATACCTCCTGGAATTACTAGAGTCAAGAAGAGAAAATGGAGCAATTCTACAAAGAAGAGAAAGAAAAGGGAGAAGACATTGGATAGTCACCTTGTGGAGCTTTATCATGAACCAACCAAAAATCTGACTGTTTCTGGTAAAGATGACACTCTAGTGAATGCCAGAGGTAGTTTACCTATGCAGCTGCCTCATTTGGGAGCACTCTGCAAAATAGTTTCTGATGTTTTGGCTGCATCATCAACTATGGACAGTTTAAGTAGATATCCTTCTACCAGTGAAGGAGCTCGGTTAAACATGATTGATGAAGAAGAAACACAAATAAGTATGAATGGTAAACGGCTTATTACTAACAACATCCCATCCAGTGAAACTTCCTCTGAAAAGCAATTCAATGGTTGTTTTGTTCATGCTTCTGCTAATTCCTCGATCACAAAGAGGGCTCCCATGATTGAAATTTTGGATCTGAATCATCCAGTCAATGAGAACGTGGATTTAAATTGCATATGTCAGGATGGCTTCACATCAACACCTAGTTCCAACTGCTCAGTCGATATGAATAATCTTGGACCAGTAAATAATGGTAGGCTTGATCCAGAAACTAGGGCCTATCAAGAACAAAGTCTTTCTATTTCAGCAGACCATACAAACAGGTCAAAAAATCTTATTGGCAAGGGTATTTCAGTTTCCAATGCATGTAATGCTCTTGGTCTTCTCAGGAACCAAGACAGTTTATCTTGTTTAGACCAAAGTTGCTTGAACCAAATTGTTGGGAGTCCTCATCCAACGTGCCAAGTAATAGATGGATGCAATGATTTCCCTAAATTTCATAAAGCATACCAGTTAGCAAAAGATACATTAACTGGCACTCGCTCTTCTGGTTATTCAAAAACTTTTGTAGAACCAACATCAATTGGAGGACCAATTAGGAAGGACAAGTTTAATGAAGGTTTCATCGGATTGCCTCTTAATTCACAGGGAGAGCTTATCCAGTTTCATCCAACGACAAGATATGATTCTTGTGAGATAGATAAGGTTTCAAAACCACAATTAAGCTCTCTTCAGTTTTTTCCTTCCACTAGTCATTTTCAGCCACACCTTAGCTATATCTGGACAGGAGGCAAGTTTCCTTTTATTTCATCAAACAATGATGCTGATCAGAATTGGTTCTTGAAGCAATACAATCCACCTAGACAGGCTGTGTTATCTGACTTATGTTCTGTTGAGTTGCAAGCTCTTGAGAAACTGAAGAATCAAACCTATGATGAAAAAGCTCAATTTAATCACTGTGATCCTGGACAACTAGAATTTTCTCATCCCGCTTATAGGGATCATATTTTAACTGAAAGTTGCTCTGATAGGATTAAGTTTCGGTCAGATAGAGACTTTGAGCTAGGCATGCAATCTTCCATCCAACCAACAACAATGCGCTTGATGGGAAAAAATGTGACTGTTGGTAGCCACAACAAAGAATACCATGCTACAAGTGGCCACAAATTGAGGATGTACAAACCTGTTTTGAAGAGATGGCCTCACGAGGATTGCATTGTTCAAACAGAATCGGGGCCCTTAGAGTTCCCTTCAAACTATTGTTCCATATCGCCAGAGAAATGTACACCTAATTGTATGCATCTTGGTTTTGGATATGATTGGATGTTGAATGGTGGATGTTCCTCAACAAGTGGAGATTGTGGGTTTCATTTTGACCTTTCACAAAGTTTAGTTCCCTCTCAATCATTTCTGAATAGACACTCTACAGTTCATGGTAGAGTGGAAACTCAGTCTGTTGATGTGGAGCAAAGGAAAATGTGTTGGGGTCCATGTCCCCCGAACGTGCGCCATCATATTCTAGTAAATTCAAACAATTGCAAGCATGGTCAAAGTTTATCTTATAGTGTTCCATCAACTTCCCCTCCCACTTATGTCAGCCAAGTTTCTGCTCAAGCATCAAGAGCAACGCCTACACAAAAGCTTCCACATTGGATGCAAGATTCAACAAGTCCCCATCATTTTATTCGTTATCCTACTTCAATGTACCATTCGTGCAACATGGAGGCCAATACTGGTTATCCTCACGCTTCCATGCCTCCAAGACCAGTTGTATCTTTCCCTTCCAGTAGTAACGGTAGTTCACATACATATGAATCGTATGCTCCTTTCTCTATGTTTGACCCTTCATCCATCACTGGTTCGGCAACAAAAAATTTCAGTTTCACGTCCTCAAACCATGGAGACAAAATCAAAGTCAATTATGGCGGGGGATTTATCTTTGTTCACAATAATAATCAAGATCATTCTAACAAAGGGAGAAAAAGATTTGCTCCTGCGGAGCAGAAAGACATAGACAAGGCAAAAAGGCCTAACCTCAAACTGCAAAGAGACTTAAATTTTACAGCATCAGCGAGCAGAGAACAGCCAATTGAACAGAAAGATAATACAGTTGCATCAGAAGTGAATGCTTGTGTGGGTTCAGCGGTCGATGTCAGCTGTCCGGTTACAGATAATGAGAAAGATAATGTGGTAGCTCCTGGTGGATTTGTTTGCTCAAAATCTAGCTATAAAAGATCAGGACCCGTCAAACTTAGTGCAGGAGCAAAGCATATACTGAGGCCCAATGGAAATCTGGATCAGAACTCTCCACCAATTTATTCGACTGTATATTTTACTCAAGCAACTAGTTCTAGCAACGATGCCAAGGAGAAAGCAGCAAATTAAAAGTCTATAGGTTTTAAATTCTTTCTGAGACATTTCCTCCACGCAATGGGATTCCAGAATGCTACTTTGGTTTGACGGAGACATCCTTAATAGGCGTTTAATGGGTAATGTTTATTTGTTAGGCCATATGCTTATAATATAGGGAAGGAATGGTATTTAATATCCTTCTGTTTAAACTCAATTAGATTAATCATTGTGCTTAGAAGTTACTTTCTATTTTCTCTCTGTTATGGGCACCTTTTAATTGTATCGGCAAGCTGCACATTTTGTTAATATTCCATATCTTCTACATACTGTTTATAATATAGGGAAGGAATGGTATTTAATATCCTTCTGTTTAAACTCAATTAGATTAATCATTGTGCTTAAAAGTTACTTTTTATTTTCTCTCTGTTATGGGCACCTTTAAATTGTATCGGCAAGCTGCACATTTTGTTAATATTCCATATCTTCTACATACCCGAGGTTCTGTAGTTCAGTTGTTGTCTATGATAATGTCTCGCTGAATATGCAAGTAATATGCCAGTCAGAAGGAGAAATTTTCCAGGCTTAATGAGGACTTTATCCATGTTTGTAATTAGCGAAGCATCTGTTTAATTTTCATCAACAAGACCATGTGGATTGCAGTTTATTAGGTTTGAAAGTCATATTTCTCCTGTTACTTTATAAATCATAAATGATGCATGCTCGGTGTCAGAACCTTATGTGACTCTAATTTCAGTCGCATTCAATTTTTTTATGCACTGGTGCATTTTTCTTTTGGCGTGTGCTGGTTCTGCAGGCTCTCTCCTCTAGTTTGTTTCGCTATGTGCATAATCTATATTTCATTTCACTGTCATTTAAAATATTCAAATACTAATTTCTTTACTTACCCCATGATTTGGTGATAATATATACTGCATGGATTTCCATTAGAAACACTTTATTAGATTCTAACGGCTTGCTACCACTCTACGCCCTGATTTAAGATTAGTTTTCCTTCCGTCTTGAAAACTGTTGATTAATATAATGAATATGTCTGGAAATTCTTCGTTTAATTTGCTAAACATATTGTCTTAAATTTAGTTTTTCAACGCTGACCTCCGTACCTAGAAGGTTGAACCAATATAGAGTGTCATAGGAATGAATGTGTTTGGTGGATCAACTAAATTAATTAATTGAGCTGGCAATTAACTTAATAATGTGCTTTAATATGATGCCTATTCATGTACTGTTACACCATTGTCGAGATGAAAATGGATGATAGTGGTGTACTTTGGTAATCATTAGCAATTAAATGCCTTTTTATATATATATATATATATATATATATATATATATATATATATATATATATATATATATATATATATATTCCTGCACGATCAAATTCTACATGCTCGTGTGCTCCACTCGGATCCTGTGTCATTGTCGGCGTCGTCGTTACACTGTCCGATCATCGTCGACTGTCGGACCGGGCGCAATCGACGTGCAATTCGTCGGCAGTCCAGTGGGACTTGGCTTCCGGTTGGTTAGCGTCAGAATACGATGCTAACGGTCGAAAATTCATCGCGTCACGTGGTCGACAGTGGCGCGCCCACTGTTGGCCGCGATCGGGTCATATTCCGATCGAATTGCGGGTGAAATTCGACGACGGAAGGATCGACAATCGACGTCGGCCCGTTCGACGTTGGATTTCGATTGCAATTCGGTCGGAATCTAGTCCGATCGCGGTCGGTAGTGGCATGGGGTCGCCGTGGAGCGGGATTCCGATTGAATTGCGGTCGAATTGTAGATAGAATCCGACGCCAGAAGGTGCGACGGTGACATTGACAGTGACGTGGGATCAACGTGGAGCGCACGGACACATAGGAATTGATCGAGGATGAGAAGATTTGGATTTATTTTGCACCTGAGCACGAATAAGAAGACTTTCAAAGTCCGATGCTTCAGAGTAAACCAAAACCCTGTAGCTTACATTTCATTTCAACTTCCATACCTTTTTAGTGCCCTGTATGTCTGCGCTTGCCGGTCACGATTATATGAGACGCCGCCTAACTTTTCCTAAAGAAAAAAACAGAATAATTAGATTGGTCTTAGAAGATCTCTTTGATTTTGGTTCCAGAGAATCATATCGGTCTCAGAAACGATCAAATCTCTTTGATTTTGAAAGCAGAGGACCATTTTTAAAATTTGAATTCAAATAGATCGATAGATAGGGTAAAAGGTCCTTTTCTAATTAAATGAGTTAATGACTCAAAATTACATAGATTTATTCTTTAAATTTTTAATATAAACTGATAAAAATATTATAAAACCAATAAATACTATTTATACTTTAAAACTAATCAAAATATTTAATAATTATTACCAAACGTGATTTCATTTTTCTTCTCAAAATTTGAGTACATATAAACGGATGCGTTAGTAAAGTTCATTTGTCCTTTTAAAATGCAAAAAAAATTTAAAAATTGTCATGTACCATTATTTTACCAGCATGCCATATAAATTTTTTTGCTCAAAATATAGCTAGTCGGAAACATAGGAGGTCAGTAGCATACGTTAATTTTTTTTTATTAGCATGAGCTTTTATCCTTACTTACTAATCTCAGGAGATGTCTTCATCGGATCGGACGTGATGGCTAAGATACGATGATATTTATAGATTTAACATTGGTCAATTCTGGAAAAGATCTAATTTTTTTTTTATTCAGATGATTTTATATATTTTGGCCAACACGTCAAGATCCATAAGATCCTCTGTAATTTACTTTATTTATAATGGTTGTGAGACAAATCGATGAGGAATATTAAGTTGGCGATTCTAAATTTTTTTTTAGACTAATCTCTGGAGATGATCAGTTCGATCCTACAGGGACATCTCTTCAATAGCTGAGTCGAAAGATATCGAAATTTCTATGGATCTCCGTTAATTATTTGAATATATCAAAAAAATATTCGTAGTTTGACGTTCCAACTTTAACTTTGCAATTGTATCATTCTTGAAAGATTATTCAATGTCAAAATATTAATTTCATCCATCGAACAAAGTTCACCGTCTCTATAAATGTTTTAGAAATTTATTGTCAAATAATATATCGATAAAGAATCGAATTGTATTATCATGTCTTTTCATTTTTTTGCTATGGTACCGTCCCTGGGCAACATGCGTTAATTTTACAACTTAGTAGAATGGACATTGATTGGGAAATTAGCAATAATGCCATAAATAAACTACAATCCGAGTACATTCATCGTACAAATATATTCAATATTAATTATTCGTTTTAAAGTAATTAATATGTACACATGCCTTGGTTCTGCTCTCTGATCAGACTCTGAAACCTGCCATCTTAATTATAGGTTTAGTAATTGACCTTGCAAATGGAAAGCCATGCTAGATGCATGTTTACATAGATAGATACAGTCCCATCCAATAACGTACGGCGACGTTAGTGTATGTATGTCATTGGCGCTCGATTCCGTTATAGAACGTGGCTTCCATTGCGTGGGTGGGCGGGAATAGGATTTTGTATATTAGCTAGTCGGAGCACATTTGACTTGGCCATATTTATATCTCGTCTTCTACATTTCCTTTTTCATGTTTAACTCAATTAATTTGCTTTCGCCCGTCGTCTTTTATCTCCCTTTACATGCTCTGCCTTCATCGATTTGTCAGCCTATTCTTCGGCTTTTCTGTCACCCAACTATATATATATATATATATATATATAAGAGAAATTAGATCTCTCTCTTGTGCGCCGAGACATGCTGGCTCCTCTCATAGCACTGTGCACAACTATTTGCAGCCCATTCGTTAGCCATGCCATTCACTGGCCTTCCCACGCCACGCGTCGTCTCATCTCCCACGCACACTCTGCTCCTCTAAACTCCTAATGAAGAATTCGATCGTAGGTGGGAATTGCAGATGTAGGCGAGTACGAATAATGAAGAATGCATGACTGTGCAGCCAGAATTTATGTACAGTGCTCGATCGACGTAGTGATTTTGAGCTATGAATTACTAGGATCGTGTAGTACTTAGTAATCTTGTTTCGACTAAAAAGACAGAGAGGATGCGTGTGTACATTCGTGATTGTTCAGACCGTGGCTTTAATTCAATTTAGACGTGCAGGCAAAGGAGAGTCCGATCCATAGTTCTCGCTAGCTAGTTACACAGGGGGGAAAGGGGTTCCAGTACTCCATGTCGGGACTGGCGGAGCTCTTGGAGAAGGAGCAGCCAATCATCTGGTGGGATCGCGTGCAGCTGGCGTATAAGAGAAGCCAATAGAGTACCTCATGGCATGTGGCTAAGTGAAATGGTTAAGATATATATAAGGATGATAATTATGTCGTGATCTCTTCCGTAAAATATTGCTCCAATTTCAAGTTGTTGAGTTTTTTCTTTCAACTTTTAAGTGTGAGTTTCCATCGAAGAAATTCGAATTGACTCCTAATACTAATACGTAAGGAAGATAAATCATGATAGATCTTTGACTCTCGAGACTAATAACTAACGTACGGAGGGACGACACTCTTATATTTACGAGGAATTAATTCGTTGTCCTATGATACAATATTTACATACGTTAGTCACTAATTTAATTACCTTGATGGATGATATCTATGGAACAAATTTGATATATTTTTAAAAATAATCGAGCAAAGATTTGGACACTTGAATTAAAAAAAAAAAAGGCCCAATAATAGTACGTGATTCAAATTTATATAATAATTCAGAGTCAAGTCGTAATTGTTTGCGACCATTAATGACCCACATTTAACTTATCTGTTAACTTGATGTGAATTTATTTGTTGAAATATCATTGTCTTACATATAACTTGTGAATCATGGAAAAACAAATAAAGTGGATTATTTAATTACGTATAATGGACAATAAAGTGAATAACTTGACTAAACTTTTTCTATGGGAAAGAACATTAAATTGTCCAAAACTAATTAAAAAATTCTCCTCACTTTAAGATTGAAATCGTCAATTTAATAATCCCTATCGATCTGTTTCATAGCTATTATGAGGAAGATAAATCACGGAGGATTCCGTGGGTCTTGATGTGATGGTCAAAATACGTGAGGATCATCCGAATCTAAAAAAAAAATTTAGACCTTCTCTGAAATCGATTCATGTCATTTTTACCCTTTATGTTTGTATGTCAAGTAGCATTCATGCAAATAATAAATTCTAAATCTATCCAAGTAAACGATAAGATAATTTTAAAATATAAGATCTTGTTTTTTTTTTCAATTTTAGAAATTAAATGTTAATTTAATATAATTTTTTATACGTTTATATTTAAGGGGCGAATATTGCGGTAGATTTTTTTTTTAAAATTAATAAATTTATTTTTTATTTCTGATAAATTATTAATTAAGAATTAAAAAGTTCTTATGATATATCCTTTCTTTTGGCCAACCTCCATAATAGTCAATTTAACTAAATGGACCATCCAATAATTGTTAATTCGTTTGCCCTCCATGGTCAGGTGCTACGTTATTAACGTTTATTTAAAAAAAAAAAACAAACATTTTAACAAATGCAATATAAATCCCTAACATGATTTCCTCTTTCTAACTTTATTTTTCTAACTAAAATGAAGATAATATTTATAAACAAGATCGATATATTCACTTTGACATATGTAAAAAATTGGAATCGTCAATTTAGTGGTCCTCATCGATTGTCTCACGGTCATTATAAGAAAAAAAATCACGGAAGATCTTATAGACTTTGACGTGGTAGTCAAGACACGTGGAGGTCATCTGAATCAAAAAAAAATTTAGATCTCCTCTGGAATCGATTTATGTCACTTTTGTAAACATCGTCGTATCTTAGTCACTGTATCATTATCGTGGAAACTCACTTTGATACATGCATGCACACTTATATTCATTTGCCAACTAATTAGTATATACAAAATTAAATAAATTTGTCATGATTGTGTACAGATTGGAAGCCGAATTAGGGCTCCATTGCCTTGAACAGATCCTCACTGCACCAAGCTATAAGGATCTTCTCATGATTGTGCAAATTGGAAGTTTGAATTAAAGAAAATAAGCTACCCGAAAAGATAACATTTTGTATTAAGCTAGCCGAAAAGAAAACACATTTTTGTATTGATCCGGAGACCGAAAACCCTTCAAGGGACACCCTTGAACCCTAAGGCAATTTTACCCCTCTACAGGATATCCCCTTCATTCTTATAAAAAAGGAATTCAAATCCCACTCCCAAAATACTTAAAATTCAATTAATAAATCTCCTTCTGAGTTATCATCCACTTCTCCATTCTAAAAGTTTATACTTGTTTTTTTTGTTTTTGCTATAACTCAAATTTAAAGTGCATTTTTTCAAGCCAAAGATTATTATATTTTAAAAAATGATCGTCAATAGATCATAAGTACCCGAGTAGAACAATATTATCTCGACAGAGAACAAAGAGTCTAAATCTTTTATCGATCTTATCACTTATTCAAGAGGATATATATGTCGATATATATATACACACACACACACAAAGGAGAGTGTTGGCATTCCGAAGGCACAACTCAACTAACAATATTAAGCTACCGATGACTACAAATGAAGGAGGCATATCGACCATATTTGAAGGGGGTGGATTGACTGACTAGTTAATTATATTGTGACCCAAGTTGCCATGCTAACAACCTCATGGTCTACTTATTGATCGAACCAAAGCTAATTGGATCGATCGAACATGGACCAATTCCAACAATAGTAAGATTAATTAGTTAAACTAGATTATTCAAAGCGAGCAATGATTAATTATATCGTCTAATCATGATGCTAGCAGTGCGTTCCATCCGAAATGACCAAATAAACTTTAGGTTTCCTCAAACATCAATTCATCAATGGCAAACAGTGGATTCAAGTGGAGTGATTTTAGGCAATATTTCAAATTAAATTTCAAGTGACAAAATCCATATATATATATATATATATATGAAGAGATATTAGTTGGAAGTCAAGTCGGAAAGAAGGAACTCAATCAAGCAAAGTCATGCAATGTTCAATCCGTGTCGGATTTATTATATTGATTCTCAAGTTTCTGAAACGCATATATACCTACCTTCCAACCTACCCCTCGTAGCATAATTGGTTACCGCCCATCCAATTGGCTCCAACATCAACAAATGAGGAATTTAATTCCTGAGATTCCACAACGTGATACATACCAAAGTCTTCCATACAGCTTTCAGATTTTGTTTATACTTACAAAAAAAAAAAAAAAAAACAAATTGCGAGCATCGAAGTTGATAAAGGAAGAAGATGCATGGAGATGGAACATGGTGGTGGAAGCTACAATGTCATGATCAGTATTGATTTGCCACTGGAAAAAGATGAAAGATGCATGTACATCTTGGTCGATGGAGAAATGGGTAAAAAAGAAGAAGGAACCGAGTGCAAAACCCCAAAAGGACAGCGTATGGAGGGCCCCCTCCTAAATTTGCCTTCTCCCTTCTCTGGAGATAAAAAAATTCTCGAGTGCAACTCGGCCTCAGGTCCTGTAATCCTGTTCGAATCGAACCCAAATATTAAATACGCGTTTTCTTCGTGTCCCTTTCCCCTTTCTCTCTCAAGTCCATGGTGGCAATGGAAGCCACATCTCCATGAGCAGTGCCTCATCATGTTGTGGGGGACTCGTAGATGAGCTAGCTAGCTTAAGAGTGAGGCATCGTAAGGAGGAAGAAAGACAAGTAAAAGTGATGTTTTTTTTACCGTCGCATATGTACATCTATGTGGATATAGGGAGGGAGGAAGAGGAGGAAAGGGGCTGCAAATTGTAGACGTAGTTGCTGCTGCCTTTCGCTGTCCTGATCGAACATTCTCCTTTCTCTCGACCACTGCGATTGCCCTCCACTTTCCAAACCCTAGGTTTGTGAGTTGAGATTCACATAAATTGAGTTTATATAATTCTTCGATAGACCAGAGCTAGCTTCTTAGAAAGTTTAGTCTCTTATATTAATTGAAGCAGCGGTGGGTTGCGAGATGGGGCGAGGAAAGATTGAGATCAAGCGCATCGAGAACACGACGAACCGGCAGGTTACCTTCTGCAAGCGCCGGAACGGCCTCCTCAAGAAGGCTTACGAGTTGTCCGTCTTGTGCGAGGCTGATGTCGCACTCATTGTCTTCTCCAGCCGTGGACGTCTCTATGAGTACGCCACCAACAGGTGAAACCCTACTCTGTCTCTTAGCTAATTCCCTCGACCCTTAATAGCTTAACCACCTTTTTGATTTCGTCTTCTTTTTGATCTTGCTGGTTTGCCTCTCTATGCAACTTAACAAAGGAATAGGTACGCCGTAAGCCGAAGGTGTTCGACGTTTTTTCCCACTGAGATGAAGACTAAATTAGAAATCGTTTCTATTATTATTATTATTACTTTTTTTTTTTTTTTTTGAAAGGAAGATTTGAACCGATCCTCTTAATTAGATCTCAATGTCATTTTTGGCTTTAGGAGCAGTGATCCGAACTGGTTATGAGTAGGTAGATTTTACAAAGGGAAGGCCTTGTTTAGATGTTTAGATAGATCTAGTACTTGCATGTGAGCTTACATTTTCTTGCACGGTGGTCCTCTTCTTTCTCTATTTGTGTTTCTTTCCTTTCTCTAAGGATGGAATTTGGTGTTATTGTATGTTATTGGAGCTTCTGTTATAGTGCTTTTGTTCTCTTTCTTTCTATTGCTTTGTTGGGTGGAAGCACGGAGCCGAGGAGGCGCAGCAGTTAGAGAATACAGTAGGAATAGTAAAGGTGATGTCTTGGTATAATAGTCGAAGCATATATGCCTCCTTCTCTTGAGTCCTACCTCCCCATTCTGATCTTCCAAGCTTAATTTGCCACTTCCTCTCTCTTTCTTTTGCTCCTTTATGATTCTTCATCCTCCTCACTCATCTCTCTTTCTCTTCAGACTTCAGATCACGTCACCCATCACTCCATCAGTGTAAGAAAACCTACTCCGGGGGCTGTCGCGATCTCTCTGGCCCCAATCCTTAACCAAAAGTACCACCGGCCTTTCCACATGTCAAACTTATGTTTAGGGTTCCTCTATGCAGATTAGGGTTCTTCAGTCACTTCATTTCCCACTCTACCCCTCTCCTAACTAATAAATTGCATTACATTCATTATTTAAAGCGCCATGTTCAACTTCATTTCCCCCTCTCTGCTTCTCTCCTAATAAGTTTCCATTACAGTCATTAATTAAAAAGGCCTAGGGTCATGCATCTTTAGAACAAGCAAAATAATTGTAGACGCCCGTGTGTACGGAAAACGTACACAGGACTGAGAAGCCAATGGGGTGAATCCATTGTTCCTGACGCGTTGCTTTGCATAGGAAGTATAAAAAGTAAAACTCACAGCAGTCAATAAGACCAACGAGGCCCAAGGGCGTGTCGTTTCCTTGCGCCGATGCGTGGGCAAAAGAATACAGAGGATGTTATTTACACTGAGGGGCAATGGAACTGTGCAAGCCCGCTCGTCCGTGAGCAGAGTGTCGGCCAATCATATAGTGGGATCACGTGCTAACGTGGCAGAGAAGGGCCAATAGGATCCTCGAGGAAACTAAGGTTCGTGCGAAGGTGAGTTGTTTGTGTTTTTAAGGACGACATTGGAAATAGGAGCTCCGACTGCGCGCAGCGTCTAGCTGTTCCAGTAGCATTTGGCTGGCACACCTATAGTTGGCCTTTGGCAAAGGCCTGCAGGTAGCTTCTGGAACAATGGTATTTTGAAACTCGAGGCATGGCTTATATATCGGTATACATACATATTTATTTATTCCATATTCGGAAAAAAAAAAGGGTTGAGGATGAATCTATACATATTTAATATTTTTCAAAGAAAAAGTCACTGGTTGGGATTATGATGTGAATGTTACTGAAATGTGATAGATGTGGTCAGGAAAATATTTTGGTCACTCAGTTTCACATAAGATACTTGAATGTCCTTTTTTTTGGCACCTTGCGATATGATCTTATTATTTTCCTGCATTTACCATAAAATAGTTCACAAGTGAGCTGTAAGTATATGTTTCTGAGATTTGCAGCAATTAGTACGTTTTACCTCAGCGTCGAAATAGCAACCTGATCACTTGTGTGGCACTACTAAGAATTGTTTCAATAAAGTCGAAATGAAAATTTTAGGAAAAACGTCCAGATTTTAATTATTCTCCAATGAAGTTCTTTTGCTTCTAAAACGCATTTTTTTTTCTAATTTAACTGCTGGTTTAGTTATCTTAGTGTCCTTTGTAATAGATCAGACACAAGGAAAAAATCGTTCTAATTTAATTGCAAATTTAAAAAATATTTAGTAAACGATAACTCTTGACTTCGAATTTATATAATTGCAAATCAAAACTTGGAATCTTAATTTCAGTAAAAAAAATCGTCTAATTCATTACTTCCAAATTAATTAATGACGTTCAAGCTAATTAAATATAGGGAGAGGGCAATAAATACAAGAATCTAATGATGATTATATTTCCTAAACAAGATTATCAATTTAGCTAATTTTAAAACTTTTGATATATACGGGGGCGAATGGGGGTTTAATAAATTGGAGATAAAGAAACAATAAATTGATTTGATAATTTTAATGGTTAAAGTTACTCGATTTATATAGAACATCTATGAAACTTAAAAAAAAAAAAAAGATGCATAAGATAATTAAGCTAGGCTCATGTTGCTTCATCTTTTTTTAATTTTACTTGGGTTTATAATTAGTCTTGTTTATATCTCTTAAACTTAATATGAAAAATATAGATGACCAGATTGATCGAGTTTGGAGTTGTGTAGATGAGAAGTGTAAAGTGGTCTGGTGAATATATCTACTAGGTGATTAGAAGTGGAGATCGAGAACGATTAGATATTTCCTGCTTTGAGATATTGCTGGGTGAAGTGAAAATCAACTTTTATTTGTTCGATTCTTGCACCATGAATGGGTAATTTAAATTGCACTTTGGCTGTCATAGTAAATTAGTGTGGGATACGAGAATGTGATTCTCATATTATGTAAATGGCATCATAATAAAATAACTTAGGATATGGTGCTGGTTACAACATAACACCGAACTTTTGTACTTGAATTAGACATATTTTAAATTGCCTGTTCTTTTGCTTTCATAATACATCAATAAATTTATTTGGAAAATAATAAATCCAATGGTATATGTACTTTGTTTTTCTGGATTTCATATTTCAGTCGCTAATGGTAGATGTAATTTGCTCTTTTTATTTTTACATTTTAGTCAAATACTAGAAATTTCTTAACTATATTGTATTTTCATTCATGGAATTTGCAAGTATGGGTACACTAAAACCCTGTTAGTCACTAGCTAATGGTAGATGTAATTTTTTTTTTCTTTCTGAATTCCATATTTTAGTCAAATACTAGAAAATTCTTAATTACATTGTATTTTCATGCATGAAATTTTAGCAAAGATTCTTTGTGACAACACTATACCGATTTGCATATATGTTTGCATAGTTGCAAATGTATTGTAGTAGGTTAATGATACTCTAAACCTCTATGTAACAATGTTCACAAAGCATCTATTTAGATGTTCATCATATAATTTAAAAAAGAATAGTCCGATGGTCGAAGCTCTCATCATGTGAAATTCCAAGGAAAAATCTATTGTATACAGTATTATTTTATTTTGCAAAATACTATTTTCAATATTCAAACTTATGATTTCTAAGTCACACGATTACAATTTTAACATTGTGTTAAGATTTACTTTCTTATCATATGATTTAACAGCAAATATATAACTTCCTTTTTTTTTTAGTGTAAGAGCAACAATTGAGAGGTATAAGAAAGCAGCAACTAGTGATACCGCCAACGGTGGTCAAGCTCCAGAAGTCAATGCTCAGGTAAGATTTTTCTGGTTAATCTACATCCATTGAATAAGCCATCAATTTCTACACATTATTGAAATGGAAATGAATGATGCAAAGGGTCAATTTATTAACTTCAGCCTAGTTTTTCTCTAGCTTAAGATGTATGCATCCACTTGATTATAAAACCATGCATGCATATAAATTTGTCGATCATTTTATGTCGAATAGAAATTAAGAAATATCTATATATTGGAGCCCAAATAGATTCCTAGTTGGTATTTTTTGTGCTAGTGTCACTTTTGGAACTCAACCTCCTTAGGAAATATTACAACAATTAACAAACCCAAGTCTTCACTACTGAAATTTATGCGATCTGGGTTTCTTCCAGAAAGTAATATTTTTGTGCTTATTTGGACGAAGAGAAAAGGCAAAAAGAGCTAGCTAGACTACTATTTAATGCCAATCTCTTTAATCCTATATTTATCAATCATGTTATCTAAGTTAATTCTTTTACCTTTTTTGTTGAATTTCGTTAAGAGTAAGGAAATGAAAATAGAATAAAATGAAGAGGAAAAAATATTCTTTCCCTCATCTATTTTATGGAAGAATGAATGCTAAAAATGAACTATTTAGTTTTTTTTTTTATTTTTGTTTCTAAAAATGGAAGAAGAAAAAATATATTTGAAAAAGATTATTTTAATTCTAAATGTCTAAAAACTGACACATATCAAGATAAGCTTTACCCCTTCTTCCTCCTAGATTCCTCCCTTCTGCTCATGACTAATCCCAATAATACCATGTGTCCGCATACTCATATGATACTGGTGCTATTTTATTCAGATCAAAGATTGAGGCGCCGATTCAGAAATGAGATTTTAAACATTGATCCAACCCAAAATTCAAATTAATTAATATAAATAAATATTTTATAAAAGAGTAGTCATGAGATTTTTAAAAATAACTTTTGATGTTTTAATAAATCTCAGAAACGTTAACTTTTAGCAAATACAACTTTCATCTTGAATTTTGCAACAAATTTATAAAAATATATATAACTTATGATAAAACAAATTACTTAGTGTTATTTCACGTGCAGGACATCTTTAGCATTTTAACAACTCCAAGATTCTTTAATGATACAAAATATCATAAATTTTTTTTTAAAAAATTAAGTTCTATCATGTTTTACTTATAAAGGCTTTTTTTAGTAAATTATGTTTAACATTGTTGAATTACATATGACCAGATATAATATTCATTAAAAAAAGTCGATTTTTTCTTAAATGGGGAACGTTCTAGTTTGGTCACAAACTATGTGATTCATCTGTACATTTACTAGAATATGATAATTTTATTAGATTTATTAATGAAACCTTTATCAAATATTTTCCCTTTTAACATTTGAGGACACATCTCATGTGAAATTGTGAAATGTTATTTAAATTTTTGAATTTTAATTATTTAATCTCAAAACATTTTCTAGGAGGTTATTTTTTTTTTTACTAAAACTCATAAAAATGTTACACAATATTAACAATAATAAAATGCTTAGAAATTAGTTAAAAATTAACAGGCAATTGTTTGTTGGATGAGTCTTAAAAATGTTACACAATATTTTGTAAATTTTAAAGTTCTAAATTATTTTTATATGTTACAAAATAAATAATAAAATTTCTTTTTGTTGGATCAAAGCTGATATAGACAGGCAACTTTTTCTCTAATTAAACTAGTAAAATTTTGAGTTGTGTTCAAGCTCAATGAGCTTTTAATAGATAAATTTGAACACAAACTTTGTGTTTCATGAACTCAGCGCATTTTTTAGTTCAAATTTATTTATTTTTGTGAAAAATAGTCTTGAACTTGGTCAAACCTGACTTGGCAAAGACTCATCGTGTCTGCAAACCTACTTAATCATTTTAGCGGTAAAGCCTATTAAATGGAAATCGTAGCCGTAGACAGTTCTTAGATGACAGGAAAGCAGTGTCCATTCGTATTTGTCATTCAATAAACTAATCCAAGTATAGCTCTGTCAATTGTCTTCCTAAGTTTTTTTTTTGTTTAGTTGTCATTTCTTTTGTTATTTTTCCATTGTCTTTTCCATACTGTATTTGAACACTGGTCTATCTTACCCCAATCTGCTATTCCTTCAGGAACAAAGATTAGAAAAATGTTCAAATGCATTTGATTATTGCATTTTCCAAGAAAAGAGAGACGATTTTACGTAATGTACATTCAAAAGATTGTCTGAGAGAGAAAATAAAAGTTTGATTAACATAATTCTATTTATTATGATATTATTTTAACTATTCTTTATGAAATCTAGAGCGATGTAAAATGTTGGCATTCATGCATTGTCCAATCTGTCGTCTTGTTTATTATCAGTATTACCAGCAGGAATCATCAAAACTCCGTCAGCAAATTAACCAATTACAGAGTACAAACAGGTTAGGAGCGTAACCGACAGCCTTTTGATAATTAATTTCCATTCAAATAGAGTCCTTTAGCTATGTTACTTCATCAGAAACTTACTTGGTGAGTCTCTCGCCTCCACGAACCTACGAGACATCAAGCAACTTGAGACTAGATTGGAGAAAGGCATAACTAAAATACGATCCAGGAAGGTATTATTAGATGTCGTAATGCTTCTTGGAAGCTTACATGCTACGAGCATCTCATGTATGCTTAATTTATGTCACTGGATTTTGTAGAATGAGTTGATGCTTGCCGAAATTGACTATATGCAGAGAAGAGTAAGCAGTGTATATATATATATATGCTGAATTTGTGATAGTTTTTGATTAAGTTATGACAAATTTATGCAATACGTACACCAAATTATTGTTCTCAGGAGATGGAACTGCAAAATGGCAATATGTACCTGCGAAATAAGGTGCCTTAACTTTTTCATCACTAGATATAGATTACTTTTTCTTCTGAAATAATTGTACGCCTGATTGCAGCAGATAGCTGAGTATGAGAGAACACAACAGATGCCTGTGTTCCCGTCATCAACAACAGCACTTGGGTACGGGGTGGTGCCACCTTATGATTCCAGAAACATGTTGCAAGGAAATACTATGCAGCCTGATCAACATTATAACCACCAACAGCAGATCAATCTGCAATTGGGGCAGAGGCAATTTAATCTCCACTCCACTACTTGCTAAATTTATTATAGCTTCATTCTTTTAGTTTCTTAAATTTATTAGCAGATTATAATTTAGTAGTATAAATACATACAAAAATGATTCCTTTCCTAGGAACTGAAGATCTAGAATACAAATAGCAATCTTTTAAAACTTAGAGAGAGAAAAAAAGACATTATTCAAATTTAAAGATAAATTGTTTTAAAAAATTATAAGATTTTAGCACCACTAATATTAAATAATTGTCATCAAAAGTATAAAAGTATTTTTATGATAAATATATAAGTAATGATTATATGCAGGGGCGATTTAGAGGGATTTAGGGGGTTATTTCCCACCCCAGTTTCAAATTTTAAGTGATTATTAATTTTTACTTGATATATCATGTTGTCAAAATTTTATTTATTTTATTATATTTTAGTATGCAGGTCTCCAATATAAAATTTTGAATTCATCCCTATTTATGTGTAAAACATTATCATAAAATATTGCTATTATATTATTTAATAATGATACTATAAAATAAATTATCAATTAATTAATGATGAAAGAACATTATTAATATAACATTTCGTGATGGATCAATTTAATACCATCGTTAGTATTTCTAACCATAAATTATATTGCATAAATTATACTACGGTGTTTACCCAATTTCACATTTAGAATTGTTCATTGGTAGGCGAACTGCTTAAATCATACTGCTTTGTTTACGCAATTTCATTGCCTTGTTTTTGGCTTCTGTAGGTGAAATGAAATAATGGAGGCTTCTGCAAATATGTCTAATTAGTGCAACTGGTTGTTATAGAATAACTATTAGAACGGTAAAATAATGTATGGCCAGGATTTGCTAAACGTAAGTTTTTTCCATGTCCAATACTCCAGTTGCTGGTGATCCGTTGAAGACAATTAAATATATATTTGCCTTTAAACAAACATTTTGTATGGTTTATCTCTTATGCTGTGTACTGTAGTTAATTATATGTACACTCGCAGGCCATTGTCTGAGCTAAGTTGGTCGTCCTTTTAGGAGCAGGTTTTGACAGATATATTATGGTTAGGGCTCGGTAGTAGCAGATTATTAAATTCATTTTTGTTTTAATAATGATGATGCTACTCTTTGTTGGTCCTCTTTCGACCATAAAGTACCTTCGAATAATCTTGCTGTATGGTTTATCACTTTATATTGTCGTAGATACATACATAAGACTACATGTTATGTACCCAGCTCAAATCCCATTTGGATTTGTTCCGGTTTGAGCGGTGAAATGGGATGACAATGTTCACGAATCACGACTGAGATAAAAGAGGTGGGTTGAGCACAGGTCAGATCAAAATGGTTGATTGGATTAGTCACTTAGATAAGTTGCCAAAGTAGTAGGGATTGAGATCCAATTTTATTATCGGAGCTTAAAGAATTCAAACTTGAGTAGACTCACAAACGGATAAGAGAGAAGGTTAAGGAGACTTCAACTAGACATTTCCGATGTTCAAATCAGAATGTGACAAATAATAAAAGGAAGAAGATGTTTAACAAGTTTAAAAGTGAGGAGGGAGAAGAATGAGGTCATCCCTTCCCTCCTCTTTATTATCTTTATATAGAAAAGGCGATCAGCTTGACCTTGTTCTAACAGAAACATGACTATATAGAGAGGATCTCAGAAGGTTTGTCCCATTAAAAAGAAGATGCGTCTATATAGATTCGAGGATTTGGAAGGCATTATCTCATTAAGGAGATGCGTCTGTACATATCCGAAGATCTTGGGAAGTATAATCTCATTAAGAAAGAGATGTGTTTGTATGGATCCGAAGGTCTTGAGAGGCATAACCTCATTAAGAATAAGATGTGTCTGTATGGATCCGAGGATCTTAAGAGGCACAACTTCATTAAAAAGGAGATGCGCCTGGACAGATCCAAAGATTTTGAGAGGCATGATCTTGTTAAGGAGTGGTTCGACAGGGGAGATTATGAAGTAGTCTTTTGGGAGATGATATATATACTTTATTGTATGTCGGACATATCTATTAAACAACTAAAGTCTCTGACTGATTTGAGATATCTGTTTGATCCGAGATATTTGTTTGATCCGAGACATCTGATTGATCTGAATTTGCATTTCCTTTGACAAAGTTTCACCTTAGCTCCATCTCAACTTAACCATTGGTTAACTGGGTCACTTGGCTAGGGACTTTCCTCCGCATCAGGAGTTTAATTTTTAATTGTTCCTTCCCGGCACAGCCTTTCAACTTTGGCTGAGAGGTCAGTATAGTTTCTTGCCTGAAGCATATTCTCTTTATTTTTTAATTAGTCACAGCAAATTTTTCTCTTGCACCATCCTACGCTGGATTACTTCGTTGAGAGAATAAAAATTCATTCTTTGTTTTTTTTTTAAATCTTAGTCTTATGCTTGTCTCTACTATCAATCCCTACCTAAACCATCGTTGGGATAACGTCTGTGCTTTGTCGCTACAAAGTATCCCCTTGGAGTGTCCTTGATTAGGCTGATAAATGTGCATTACGTTGTAATGACTTAATGTCTGGTAACAAGTAAGTTAATTGGGTGCTAACCGCTGCCCCAAGCCGTCAACTTTTGCCATTCCCCCATTTTGTGGTCGGTGTATTGGTGAAAGCGGTAGCAGTTTAACGAGTTTCAATAGTGGGGACTGGGGAGGAGTCCTTTGGGGAGAGTGTCTTGATTTTTCACTTTCATAAAGATTACCTCTTAGTTAGTGTTGGCAGGAGCATATTTAATAGGAGTTAGTTAGAGGCTCTTTCTTAGTCATCCTCACGGTCTATCATGTCTTTGTAAATGTTCTGTTTCCTTAATTTAAGCAGGAACGGTGGCAAGATTTCATCCTCCTCCTTCGAACTAGTGGGTCTATCCTATGGGGTGATATATAGTACTTACTGCATGCGCAACTAGACGTACATGAGGAAGATTAAAGAATTTTGTCAAACTTGTAGGCGCAGTTACCATGGAACTCTCTAATTCCCTTTAATTTGTTTAGTATCGAGCATCTGGGGATCGATTCCTGTTCGATCACTGGCATTTGATATAATGTGCAACTAAGAAAAGTTAGAGATGGGCCGGCCTCCATACCAAATTCCGTTGTCATTTTCTTAAAACTGCTTTAGCTGGTAGAAAATACTTGGAACTTATGCGTTTGTCGAACCATTCATTCTAAATTGAGAAGTTGGACTTAGACGACAGACAGAAGTTAGTTGAAATCTGTCTCCTCAATTCATTAGAGTTCTTCCTCGACCCATGGGGTACGTAGACTTTGTCATCGCCATCTCCAGTCTCTTTTGTTCTTGTATTCCTTCTTGGAAGCAACACGAGTGCCCTCATATGAGGATGATTTTCTTGTGCGTCTAAAGTTAGAATTTCTCCTAATTGCAAAAGATAAACGTCCATACCTAACTAGGCAATTCCTCCAAATTGCAAAAGTCAACTATATATATATATATATATATATATATATACGTCTCCTTGTCCAATATGAATTAGTCGCATTAATTAGATTCAAAGAGGCTCTTCGCAGTTAATGTGTCAGACGTTAGATGTTCTAATCCAAAAGGTCGGTTTGCTTTAGTGTTTTCCAATTATACGAATATTCCATTTTAACCACCTCCCATGGAGGCCTGATCTTTACCTAAGATTGATTATAGCTATGTTAATTTATGTCCTTCCACTAACAAGACAAGTTACCATAGATTCAGCCACTCTAGCTTCTTTTTTTTTAAACAAAAGAAAAAAAAAAAAAGTCTCCATATTCCTTTAGTCAAAAGGTATAAAGTAAAAGAGAGGTATCAAAAGATAGAAAATAAATAAATAAATAAAAAGATGAGCAAGTGCCTCTCCACCCATTTTGTGACGCAATGAGTGCGGTTCCCCTTATAGGGTTCAGTCCTAGATTTAATGATTCGAAAGCAACTATGAATAGATCATTATTTAATATTTAATATTTCCATTTTTTTAAATTTTATCGCAATTCTATTCTTATTTTCGTATAAAATCAAGCATATCTAAAAAGGGAATATTGTTCAATAGCATCAAAAGTTAATAATACATAGTTATTTTTATTTTAAAATTCTTTATATATATATATATATATATAGATACAAGTCACATGAGATGGCACCTTTACCCGATCGAACAGATTGCCAGTTAAAAAGAAAAAGCCCGAGTCATTTTAAGCCTCACGCCGCATGTGACAGCTAACTCCACAGAAAAACAAACAGACAAATAAATAAATAAAAGAGGAGGAAATATGAGCCGAAGGCATGCAGGAATTTGTAAAAAGCTACGTAAAAACAGTCTCTCTGTCTCATGTGCATATTGCACGTAACACCAATCACTTTTCATTAAAAGAGGCAATAAGTTACGACTTCACGAACAAAGAGAGAAATTAATAATTAACAATAAATAAGACAAAAAAAGATCACGCTCAGGTTGACTTCCGCCTAACTGCATGCTCAAGTCTTCTTCAACGAAGAAACTGTTTGATAGCTCACAAGCTACGCATGGCCAATAACTGTCGTCTATTATATATAGATATGTAAATATAATAATATATAGAGAGAGAATCAGCGAAAAGATCCAATCTTTAGTAAGTTATACATTTTAACATAATAATTATTATTAAAAAAAAAACTGATATATTGTAATCTACGAGTGTGAAAAAACAATAATAATAAATTCTTGTTTCTATTTTAACTTACTCTGATGATAAATAAATCCTAAAAAAAACAAAAATGTCCATTAATTTAAAACTTAACTTCAGATCAAATATTCTAGTTTTATATCAAAGATATATTCACTCGTAATAATAAACTTTTAAATTGTGTACATTTATTTATATTACTAGTAACTATGCGATAATATATTTTTTATTATTATCAAAAATGATATTTATAAATAAAATTGAACAAGTGGATCTAAACCAGTAAACTAATAACTCTAGACTGTAACTATATTTTAGAGTTAAAAAAAAAAAAAACCATGATCCTAGGAGTTATTTAAGAAAGCTTAGATAAAAACAAAAACAATAATATGTGAAGCAGGTTCTTGATGGAATGCATGGTCCCCAGAGAGAGAGAGAGTAATTTAAGCATTAAATGAGAATTGGGTGCTCCACTCTCAGTTACCTGCCCATTTTCTCGCCCCAATATTTTATTTTCCTAAAAAGAAATATTAATTCCTTTGAAAATTCAAAGGAGTGCAAGAGCAGAGGAAATAGCAGAGAGAGAGGAGCAGATCGCATTGAGGAACAGTAAGTGCAGTGCAGTACTTGGGCCACATAATGCAGCTCAAGCAGATGATTCTCTCTTAGTCCAATCCATTGATTTTGGCATCCCCACTGCCACATTGAATAATTAATTTAACCATGTTGGGTGCCCCAAAAGAAGAGCTCATTAGATTGTGGGGAATGGGATCCAAAGTCTAGTTTCTGAATACAAACAAGAAAACAGGACCTTGACACTTGGCTTCTTCATCATCGTCTCATAGAATAAAAAAAAGGTAGTTTCAATTTTTTTTTTCCTTTTTCTTTTTTCTTTTTCTTTTATAATCTCCTGCGCTACGAGCTTTGCTTTTCCCTGTTCCTTTATTCACTGCTGCGGCCTTTGCCAGCTTCCACCTCTCAGTGGCGCGGCTTCGTTGTTCTTCATAAAAGAAGGGTTTTTTTTTACTCTTCCGCTGGATTCCATGGAAAGGGAGGAGCTCGGTAGCAGTAGCAGCGGCTATAGCTGTGTCAATGGAGCGGCGGCGGCGGCGGTCGCTGCTCTGTCACCGGCCCCTCCGATGCCGCTGACCCCCAAAGCCTGCGAGGCGGCGCCGTTCCCGACGACCTTCGTCCAGGCAGACAGCTCTTCGTTCAAGAAGGTGGTCCAGATGCTCACGGGCTCAGCTGAGACTGCGGCGGCCGCGGCCGCGGCCGGGAAGGGGGCGCACCCAGCCCCGGCGGCCAAGACCACCGGCCCCAAGAAGCCGTCTTTCAAGCTCTACGAGCGGAGGAACAGCCTAAAGAACCTGAAGGTGCTGAGCCCTCTCATGCCGACATTCCTGTGCTCTAATCTCAATTCCTCCGGCGCCGCCGCTGGATTCTCTCCCCGGAAGAAGCCGGAGATCCTGTCGCCCAGCATGCTGGACTTCCCCTCCTTGGTTCTGAGCCCGGTGACGCCCCTGATTCCGGATCCCTTCAACCGGCCGCCACCACACCCGAGCTCAGAGGCTGCTAAGTGGGCAGAGGACAGGGCCATCGCTGGAAAGGGGTTCTACCTGCACCCGTCGCCCCGGGCCGCACCCGATGCAGAGCCCCCACGGTTGCTTCCCTTGTTCCCATTGGCGTCGCCAAAGACGGTCTCCTCTGAGTTATCCCTCGCCACACCACATTCCGCTACCTGAGAAGTACAATTCCTAGGTTTAATGTTCAATTACTGCTCTTCTTCAGCTTCAATTGTATGATTCGGTCTTAATTTCCAATCTACGATGGAAATTACCAGCATGAGAAAGAATGAGCATCTCCTTGCCTCTGACTATTTGTTCTTCGTAATTTCCTCTTTTTCAGAGGGGAAAAAAAACACCTCTTTTTTGTTTCTCTTGATGCAGCATTGATAACTAAACTTGTCATGATCATTAACTTCAGGAATTGCCTTTGGTTACTACAGTATTATGGAAAAACTCGACGCGAGCGACCAAAAGCACATTACAAATTCTTTTAAAGATGCCTCATCATTCATTTGTAGATCACATAGTGAGCCAAGCCCGGTGTTTTGGATCATAACGCAGATGAGTATGAAAAGAAAACTCAAAAAGAATAAGTCGATTTTGATTTATCATCTTTAGCAGCACGAGTAGCAGCAGCGATGCATGACTAATCTGCTAAAGTTAAGCGGCAAGAAACTTGTGTCCCGTTCCATAAATTTTCACATCTTTTAGGAAGGAAGATGTGACAATTAACTGAGAGAAGAGACATCTGCAGCTTTTGAATGCCTGAAACGCACTTTAACTCCTGCCCAGGCATTTATGGACCTTTTCTATTGTCACAGGGAAGGGAAATCTATCCCAATGCCATTTTTTTACTTTGATGTGAAGTCTAGTTATCTCAAAAGTCTCTTCTCAAAGAAGCTGCCCCAGGTTTGCACTGATGGATCTCATCAACCTGAGCATTGGCATGGGACCATCGCCCCCATGATGGAGACTCACGGAACTGGTGGGGAAATAAAAGTCATTTAAAGCTGTAGCCAGTCTATTTTAAGGCCCACGATTCCTAGATGAGCATGAAATGTCCAATCAATGTGTTGACCACTTCTCGAATTAAAAACAAGATCTACCGAGATATTTATACTCTGGATTTCCCAAACTAATCCACAATTCCAGTCTGTATGTTGTTTCCAGGTAGTTCGAACGAGGAAGAACAATTAGCATGATCGTAGAAACCACACGTAAAGCTGCAAAAGAAATTTAGCAAACTGCAGATTTTATTCTTTCGTCGTGCGCATACGACAGTGAGCATGTATTTTCATCGAACTCAGCGACGGTGATCAAGGTTTAATTAACATGGAAACAAAACCAGGAGAAAGCAGAAGAATCTCAAGGCGAGAGAGATTCCAATTCAGAATTTTAAATTAGCTAAATCGAGTAAGAATATGTTCGTTCCTAATGGAAACAAATTGACTGAGCATCAGATCCTCGCTGCCCACCAAACCAAAAAAAAAAAAATGTTTCGTGATCATCCCAAACAATCCAATTCCCAATTGTGGACTATGCTTATGCAAGCACTTTGGAGCTAAAACATCACGTCGCATTGTTCTCCGATGCATTGTGCCAGACGGTAATATGCTCTTAAAGAAATAATAAATACAAAAAAGTAGTTGACCGTACAGATGCAATTTGTCGAGTGGCGTGCTTTTATTCTCACAATTCAAGAATGGGCATCCATCCGGAGCCAACCATAATGAAACAAGTTCAGAGAAACACAAAAGGCTGTGATTTATCTACGATGAAGTCAATTTTCACTTTCTTTTAGATTTTATATATCCTAAACGACGGTCTCTTATTCACGCGTACGCACTGCTAAGAATATGCAGTCCAATTCCATCCGAATTCCGATCCCATGGTGGTCCCGACATCGTAGCTGCATCGCGGCCGGATTGCTATTGCATTGCAATTGGATTGTCATTGTATTCGTGGCCAATCGCTGTTATGATCGCGTTCGATCGCGACGAGAGGGATGGCGCAGACGATCTGGCTAGATTTAAGGATTATACTTTAGTACGAATCTAATCAGAACGTCGTGTGGCGAGAGGCGCCATGGGAAGGATGCCACGGGCCGATCAAACAATTGATCAGACAATCGCACACGGGCACAGAGGATAAGATGCGTAGGATAACCCTTTTTCTCTCTCTTGACATGTTGCGTTCCTTATGCTGTATTACCGTGTACGATGCGATCCCAACCATTGCATGAAAATGTATAGTAAATTGAAAATGTACAGTATTTCTTTCCGACGACCTCTGACCAAATTATTCAACGTCGATCGCAATCCACACTATAGCTCAGCCCTTGAACTCGTCGTGGTTATCGTCTGAACCACGATCGAATTTCGACCAAATTGGGTTGGAATTCGGTCGAATTGCGATCGCTAACACCGCAAACCGTTGACAGTCACAATCAATGTGCGGTGCACAATTTGTATGCGCCTAAGCATGCACAGTAACGAAGAATGCACGGTGTGTTCCATCGAAGCTTCTGTCGTTTGACATTGCCACTGAACGATCAGATTCTAGCCGCAATTCGATCGATATCGGAGTCCGATCAGAATTGAAGTCTGATTAGACAACGGTCAATTTCAAGCATGATTCGGTCGGAATTTGACCGTGATTCAGTCGGACTCTGATGCCGATCGGACTACAATTCCGACAGCCAACGGTTACGGTATTGGCAATCACAATATATATATATATATGTGTGTGTGTTCGATTCGTCATCCAATCTGCCCACTTCGTCTCCCTCTTGTAGCGTCCTGGTCGCATGACTTCCCGATCACCACACAACGTCCTCGGATCTGCACTGAATCCTAATCTCTAAACTAAGTCTGATCGCTTGAGCCATCTCTCTTGCTGCGATTTTGCGCGATCGCAATAGCGAACGCGACGTGGAAAGCAACGATGATCCTATCGCGATGTGGTGGTGATCCGATTGTGATGTGGTGTTTATGCAAAACCACAATGTTATGACCGCACATTCTTGTCGGATTGCCGTGATCGACCACCGCTATGATGTGATGACGATCCGATCGCAATGTCATTGCCATGATCTCGTCAAAATCCAATCGTAGTTGTGATCCGCATGATGTTGAGCCGGCGACCACGATGACACTATACTTTCTTAGCCATTTGCGCATTCAAAATCATATGTATATATAAATACACAAATATGGGATGTTAGCTTTGGGGTCACCCCGGTGCGTCGCCGTGCACGACTGAGGGGGCAGGATCCACGTGGCCACGTGTCGATCATCATTGATCGTGCCAAGTGGACGTCATCCCTCACGCGCGCACATCGGTGAGCAGGACAGCGGCGGTCAGACTATCCAAAAAGTTGGGAATCTGCCCAACTAGCAGCCCCCTGCCACCCGTCCCAGGGCTGCGGCGAGAGGGAGGTAAATCGCGGGGGGACTATGTCCCTTGACACGGTGGCAAGGTAGTGGGGGGGCCATCTGAGCCCAGGGGGGATTTTAGACCCCCTCCGGAATCGATCTCATTCCGTATCTAAAGCAACCACACTACCTTACCACCGCACCATCCCCGTGGGAACTGTGGTCAGACTAATACCAGAGAGAAAGGGGAGGGAAGAAAATTAAGCACACGAAGGAAAAGGGATTAAAAGAAATAAAAATGATCAAATTTCCTCGTCTTTCTCCTTGGAACCCTCTGCATCGCTAGCAATGTTCTATGGCCCATGTTTGTCTATGCCACCGTTGCCTTCGGATCCCAGTCCCACTAGCACAATCATCGCACTGGCTTGTGCTTGTATGCACATAGAGTCGTACCTAAATTTTAGAGGATCCAAAATGAATTTTAAAAAATATATTGATAAATTATTTTTGAATGTTTTATATATTTTTGAGAATCTTTTAAAAGGGTGTTTAATTTATTTGAAAAATAAATCCGAAATAATCGCTTCTCTAGCTATCTGCATCGTCCTTGCCTGCACTTGTCCTTGCCGCCCTCGCCTTTGCTGGAATACCCATCGCACCACCTTCGTTTGCTTCATCCATGCCCTCCTCGCTAGCACTCGTCCTGGCCTTAACAGGAACCTACACACATCGCTCTTATGGGCAATGAAGACCTTTTCTTATCTTCTAAACAAAAAAACATCCACATTCCTTAACCTTTTTGGACAAGTTGTTTTTGCATCGAAAATTACTTATTCTCTAATCTATTATTGGATATTAAAATTGATTTTTTTAATCAATACTTATAAATAAACATATAATGTGGTCCTCTAATTAACATGAAGCAAGAATCAGGAGGTCCACGATCTCCTTAAATTGATCATCCTTTTTTTTTAAAAAAAAAAAATTCTCTTATTTACTACGAGATAGAAGAAAAATTCCTATTGGTTTAGGTACAGCACATAGGCTCCGAGAAATCTTAGTTATAAGATTTAGCCTTCCGTGACTGGCAGTTTATAGCAGACAGTGTCCATGTGGAAATGTATGGACAACAGGAGTTGGGTAAATTTATTTCTGGTTGATATTGACAAGTCAAAGTTTGGTTCCATGAGAATGGCAGATGTAGGCCCTTTGAAACAATAATTGATTCGGCGATACCTAGTCTATTGCCATCAAGTACACCAAAGGCATTCCCCACTGTAGACAATTTCTTTATTGGCATAGAAAATTATCATAGCAGTAAAACAAGCTAGTTATTGGTGAATCGAATCCAGCCTTCTAGTGAGGCATTATAATTCCAAGTTTGTACTATGATAATAATCAATTTGTTTTTTTTACCAATACCAAATGAAAAGATTTATTCATTGAAAGTAACAAAAAAAAAACCACCTCTCGTTAGATATATAGAATATAACTATACATATAAGCTGACCTTCCCTTAATTTATCTTTCAAGTAAATTATACACACTTAAAAATCAATCCCATACAATTGATGATAGCTCAGAGACAGGTAATAAAGTTAGAACTGAAAGCTTAACGATGTAGTTTCTGGGACAAAAGTATGAAACAGTTTCTAATCTCTAGCTTAAATATGAAGTGAAGAATGATCTGTCAAGATGAACCAGAAGGAAAGAGAAAGATGACTTGCAATAAACTTAAAAAGAATTTGATGCTTGAAAAAAATATAAAAGTTTAAGGTTATGGCCGAAGAACATTGACTATTAAAAATCTAGAGCCATAAAATGTACATTTGCGCAACATGACCTATTTTGTCAGACAGAGATAGACTTAGCTTATTATCTTGCGAAAAAATATATTTCAAATCTCAAGACGATACATATGTGATTACCCTTGTGTATAATCACGCACAAATTTATACCATCTCTGAACCAAACTTATGAATATTTTGTTCAAGATACAGAAACACACAGGTGAATAGTTGACCTTCGCATGATACAGTCCGAGAGGACTTAATATTCTGTCATGAATTTAAGCTGTTTATTCATTGGAAGATCATTCGATAACCGAGTACCAAAATACGAAGTTTTAAAAGTTTCAGTTCTTGATTCAAAAGCCTTGGTCATACAGATAATTAAGCACCAACTCTCTCAACAACAATGTTGCAGTGTCCACCAGTCATTGGCTCATCGTATATGCCGAAGATCAAAGCCAGGTTGGTGTTTTTGATAGTGACACTGCCGCTGCCCTGAAAATCATTTTTTTTTCAAAAAAAAAACACACCAGATCACTAATATTAACGCAAATCGTTGCTTCAGTAAGTAGTTGTGCAAATCCATATATATATAGTTTATCTCTTTATAATGACATTATCATCAGGCATTGTTACTCCCATCCGAATAACCAACATGACCAATATAGCTCATAGATAGTTAAATGGAACGACACAGTAATAAGGTGCACTTACTACTGGAATTTTGATGCTTAAAAATAATAATTCAAAGACGAGTAAATGCATGAGAAAGTGTCTGACAAACTATAATTAGATTGTCGTTAAGTTTAATTTGAACTGTAGAGAAAATAGCGGGTGTTAACTTCTGAGCATTCTTCCGTATCTCTTCTACTTTTCCGCAACTAATGAATTAATCTGCCTTTTTAGCGGACAACTTCAATTCCCCTCAACCATTTCTCTCAAATTACTTACAATCTGACTAAACCATAGTTTCGAGAGGTTGTTCCCGTAAAGGCAATGATTTGAAAATCAGACACTTGTATAATGTTTCTAGCTTCAAAACATGATTTTTTTTTCCATTGGTGCAAAATATCAATTGTGAAAAAAATATATATAATTTTCCTTGGACTTTGCAATGAGCCTCTATCATGCATGATGACTAGTGCTTTCATTGGTGTTCCAATCTAATTGATCTTAGGGTCTAATCTCACATAGCGTATCTTATATAAGCAATATTAATTATTAGCCTTATAACAAGCTAGCATACACACACAAATAACAAAAAAAATCTTCTTTCACTATAGAGCTTAGTAATTCAGGTGGAGTAAGGCTTCTATTAGTCTCTGTAAATAAGTTTGCACTCGCTGACTGTTTTCACAAACTCAAATTATTAGGAAATATGCAATTCCTCCCTATAAGAAAACGACCTACGAGCTTGGACATCTCACAGGCTGAGGGGGCCTGAGGCAATTCACTATCTGTTTCGGATTGACAAGCTACAAGGTTAGTCCCATACAGTCCCAAAAAGGGGCATAGAGTGTGCACGAATCACTGGACATTGAGGATTTACCATAACGCCCAAAGTCCTCCCTGCAGTTTTGTCGCTGACAATCATAAATCAGTGACCTTAGCTTTGATACTGCTTATTACAGATTAACAGACCGCGATGTTAATATTGCTAGCTCCCATAAAGTCAACAATCAATGGTGTTATGCACCAATTACTGAAAGATTGTTGGCTCCAGTTAAACCTGACAGCTTCAGTTACAGTCAAGAGGCAATTAATAAACATATTCACATTTTGGGTGATCCAATAAACCGTGCTCTTGACCCTGACTTTCCATGATATAATTGCTAAATTCTATATAAAAGTGTCAGAAATAATGACAAAATATTCCTTAAAAATGTACTATAACCAACTTGTAAATATTGACTGGTATAACAAGAAATTATAATCACTTAAGCAAGATACAGAAGCAGTACATCTCATTGCATGAAACAGAAGTTGGATGGAAATTGAAGATCAAGCATACAGACAGAAGTATACTAAACAGTAGAGTAGAAAAATTCAAACATCCCATATACACAACAACAACAACAACAACAACAACAATCAAATTTTGTCCAATTAGATGAGATCGGCTATATGAATCTCTACGTCATCGGACTCTATAAACATCTATAAACAATATATAAATTGTAAAAAATCATAGATTATAAACAAAGCGCTAACCTTCTTCCCTCGAATAACTGCGCCCTGTTCACCTTGGATAACCATGTACTTTGTTCCACCAAGGTGAAATCCAATTGGCGCAAGAGATCCAGGCGCATCAAAGTCATTCAGTATTGCAGTGAACTCTTCAGGTTTGATCTGTAGTATTGAAAAAATAGGCACATTAACATATAACTGGTTCAGCGAAAGCAGTAACAGAATCAAAAACGTCTTCCATATGGAATATCATATTTGCACACTTTGGCAAGCCAAAGGGAGCTAATAATATTATAACTTTTAAATAATGAAAAGCGGCAGCAAAAAATTAGTCTAATTTTTCCAAATTGAACCACATGCCAGCTCACCAGAAAAGGGATACAACATTTAGTTTACTAAAAAGGGAATTTAATGCAAATCAACCTAGAGTTTGAAATTGGATCGTCGATTTCGACAACTGTATTCTACAAGTATTGTGTCCAATATTTAATGTCAATAGCACGATATGGTCAATCCATCATCGAGCTCCATCTAAGTCTATATACCTAGTAATAAAGAATTAAGCTCCTATAAAAAGAAAGATAATAACAACAACCCGCAAGACCAGTGCATGTATTCTTTACAATTTATCAATTTAGTTATCATCTATAAAGTTGCCCACACAATCCTAAAAAATTATCGTCTCATTTTCTTCATCTATACAAACTGAACGTGGTTGTTAATAGTATTTTTTTTTTTTTTACTTCTGTCTATTTTATTATCGTCACACATCGATATCATCAGTACTGTGAAGTCTATTGCATTGATTTTTTTGTATGTATATATTAATGTTTTTCCTAACAGCCATATGTTAAGGCTTATGGAATCCTACAAAGTATAGTTGATCATACGTCAATAAATACAACACATAGAACTAATACAATTACATGGAGTTTACACATTGGAAAAATAAATTCCATCTCTCAATCATACTTGATCTCAATATGCAATATGTATGATCTTAACATTATTAGACTTGTATTCCATTCTCAATTGAGAAGAAAACTTAGGCAAAATATATACTGAATACAAGTAATTGAAAACCATAAAATATGTTGAATATCAATGCTAAGAGATTAATTCATAAATTCAAATCAATTTTTTTTAAATTAAAAAGACTTAAAAAGGATATACTGCAGGGATACTTTGTTGTTCATGGAGAATGCCTCACGGGAACTCAAAAAACCATGACGTTTCTTATGACTTTTCAGGTTTCAATAAGATGAACATTACAGCCATATTACTATACAAGTAGAAAGAAACATAATAAAATGATAGCTACTGACATAGAATATTAAATCAACTTATTTGTGATCGACAAGAAGGAAACAATTAATCTTTCATTTTCCATTGCAGTATCAAGTGCAAGATAAATTTGTTAACATCTATTAAGCAAGTGTTTAATTAATTGGTTCTGAAGTAGTTTGAAATCAACTTAAGAAGATGGAGAAAAGTGATGGTGGAAAATTCAGTAATTTGTTCTAGGATCACAACTAATAGGGATGGAGAAAATTTTGGTCCATCAATGATCAATCGCGGCAAATAGTCGATGGGCACCGCCATGATCCAAAAAGCAGCAATAGCGCCCTTCGTGCAAGTTATCAAACACTAAAATCGAGGGAAAACACGCGGAGGATCACCTCGGGGAAGGATTCGCTGTTCGCCCAAACGTTGCCGTCATGACCGAGGAAATATCGCAAAGCAGATGCTCGTCAACGTACGATTGCCACGACATCCTTCCGCTTTCCCATCTCGTCGCCCTCTCTCTCGCACTCACTTCCCTTCTCTCTTCTTCGCCGCTCTCTCTCTCTCTCTCTCTCTCTTTTTCCTCCTGCAAATAATAAGAATAAATAAAATTCCGAAGCCCAAAAATTGTTATCCAGATAATATTTAAACTTAACAAATGATCGATGATAAAATTTAACCAATGCAAATAATTGGAATAATCATACAATCTAACCCACGAATATTTTAGGCGTGGTATCCACGCCAAACAGATAATGTGTCATTTATGTTTTTAGATTTATCAATGGACAAAGTAAGAGGAAAAATTGTCCTTCCAAAGTGAAATTTGAATATCTTTGGATCAACCAAAAAAAAAAAAAAGAAGATACAATAGAAAATATGATTGCTTTATTAAATTATAGGCGCACCACTTCTATATTTAATTTATTTATAAAATATTAAAATTGTTAATCTAGTAATGTCCATTGATATGTTTCATAATTATTATGAAAGAGATAAAAATTCTATGAATTTTGACGTAATAATTAAGATATATAAAATCATCCGAATTCAAAAAAAAATTTTAGACTTTCTTGATTCATATTACTTTTATAAACACAGTAGTACTTTAATCATCACCATCACTTCTATACTCACGATTGAACGGACAGAATAAATTATTTGATAAGTTGTATACTCTTCTTTGTTATCTTTCATTTGAGAAGGGCTAGATAGGCATAAGAAATGCTGTACGTCTCAGTCTTGCTCCAACTCATATTCACACTATAAATTATTAATTTTACATTTCGTCTCCATTTCATAATAAATTTTATTATGGAATGGGATGCTCCTCCAATAAGAATCGATTGAATTGTCGATTTTTATTTATAAATAGATGTATTAATTTTTCAGATTTATCTTTGATTCGAGTTTGAGAGGGACCTTTAACGCCTAAACATGGAGACCAGCCAAGGACCGAGAAGACGAGATTAAGAAAATCGAATTCAAAAACTTATCTGTAAAAACAACTCTTTTTTTTAATAGGAAAACATAATTAATGAAACGTCAATTTCTTCCACTAAGATTTTCTCATGGATCACTGTCAGCACAGAGTCCTAAAAAACAGGATAAAATTCAAAAGGACGATCCATCCACCGAAACGCATCATGCCTTCTCCTCCAAGTTCCACCGCGCAATATCTGATATCTCCTCCACAAAACCACGGCCGATGAGATAAACCTCACTCCAATGCCCACGGATTCCTCTGCCTCCACTAAAGTCTCGACCGCAGCTCATCTGTTCATAAAGTGCACCGGTCCTGGCCCAGCAAAAGATGGCAAAACAATCTGAATCTGAAGACGATGTGATGAATGACGACGTCGGCCTTATCCTCTGCTCTTAATCCGATCCACAAAAATTGGAAAACTCCGTCCACCTTTTTCACAGTTTAACTCCTCGCTTCACTTTAGTATCATAACTCTCGTTCTGTCCAGGAATATTCTATTCGCGATCGCAGTCGCCTTTCCTTTGATATCCAACTCACCCGACACTTTATAATTCCCAGCCGCCCGCGGAATTCTTTCTCCGGCAGCACCAGTGTATATAACCATCCACGCAAGCGTCACTTGATTGTCTTCCCCTGTTTCAGTTCCACTTGTTGAGACACAATCACTGGTCTCATGGATGGAAAAGGTTTTGAATCAGATGATTCTTCCTTCTCTTCCTCTTCCAATCTTTCAGACCATGATGTTTCATCATCGTCAACGTCGCCGCTCTCAGTATCAAGCACTTCAACACGAGGACCGCTGTTTGAGTTGTCTGCTACTCTCATGGCTGAGCTCCCTGTCAGGTTAGCCCGCGTCTTAAAACTTCCTCAAGTTTGACAATTTCTAACTCGAGATTATTGTGACTGGCTGCAGGAGAGGGCTGTCAAAGTACTTCCAGGGAAAGTCTCAGTCGTTCACATCTCTATCTGAAGCCAGATGCATAGAGGATCTCCCAAAGAAAGAGGCTCCAACTCGTAGTAAGCGCAGGATAAAAGCATGGAAGAGTTATGGAGGTTTGGTATCTGGTCCCTGCAGCAAGACTATAACAAAGAAGTCTTCCAGGTGTTCTTGTGCCTCAGTCGCAAGGAGAGGCAGCAGCAGCCTTTTGTGCGGCAGTAAACTCCCTGCGAGTAAGAATCTATGAGAAGCCAGTTTTGCCAACTATGGAGATTAGGAATAGAAACTCAAGCCCACCGATTGGCAATAGAAATTAAAGCCCAAGCGTTTTGTCTCGTGGAGGCTAACTCCGGCATTCCTGCCGGTGAATGTGTTCCATAAATTTCTTTTGAGCCACACAGCTTGCAGTGCTTACTACTCGCATCTTTCTTGTTTGATCGGATTGAAGTAAGCCTCTGGCTGTTTGACTACGTTCTTGCTGCTTGCCTAAGTTCGTACGCTCGTTGTTCTGGATGTTTTTTTCATGAGAATCTAGTCCGTGGTCAGCGTTTGATCTTTCAAGATTTAATCTAGTCTTCTGCATATTTGTTTTTTCTCATGCAGCTCCATAAAGTAAATTTGCTCCTCCCCAATGACAAACCGGCCGGTGCAGTTCCTATTAGCTTTATCGTGATATGAGGCATAAAGAACTTCAGGGGGGCACTAGGCATATCCTTGTTCTTTAACGAAAGACATTTTTAAAATTGTAATGCAAAACAATAAAATTATTCTTAATTTTTTGTAATCTTTTCTCTCCAATCGGAACTGCATGTTATTTACAAATGTTTGTGATGAGTTCGGATACATCAACTTCTTAAACACGGTAAATATCATAGTCAAATTGGGTGTCTCACAGCTTAGTTAATTTTCCGTATATTTTGAAAAATTAATACAAAAGCTAATTTGCAAATTAGCTTCTATGGAATACCTACAGAAGGTATATCTTTAATTCATCCTCTTTTATTTATCTCTTTAACCAGATAGACTCTTGCCCTAAACCAATAGGTGCTCAAAATTTAGTTTTTCCTGATAAAACCAAACGCACAAGCTAATTCACAAAACTGAATTTGTTTGTGTGCTATCGTTGCACAAATTAATTAGGTCAAAATTCAAAATCATGTATAATCAAGGTTCTAGAGACCTCCTATTGTTAATTTTATACCAAAGTTTTATTTAGAAATTACATCGCAAGTTAAATTGTATGCAAGATTAAGACGTGAGAAAACTCAACTTCGATCACTTTTTTTTTTCTAAAGGAAATAATTTAAAATTTTGATCATCTTAATTAGATAACGATTTCTATCTATAAATCAAGTCACTTGATTATTTGGATTGAGAAAGACAACTTGATTTGCAAGCCTTGTTCGGATTGGGAAGGAAAGCTGATGACCAAAGTTAATTTTGAAAGCTGATTTGTGATTTGCAGTGGCTTAGTTTTGCCAAAAGTGAATTGGGGAAATGCTCTATAACCATGGGTAACCTATGAGATGGATGATGTTTTTAATTTTTTTCAACTGTTAGATAGTAATATTGGTACTACCTTTTGGGAAACAATGTCAGCAGTCACTTGGACATCCACCTACACGATGAGTTATTGAGCTGCAGCATCAGCAGCCACCCCTTCTCTGAACTAGATCAAACAATTCTTCTCCTCTCCACCTTGGCTTGTAGTGCATCTCAAAGAATCCACCTTCGACGTATACAACCGCTTCAGGACATTCACCATGGACACCTACAAGGTAAAACTTATTGGACCAGATGGGTAGATGAATGGATTCTATAATCAGCCAAGTCTGCAGGGATTGAATTGGTCTCTCTTACTCGCGAGGTTCACTTCCTACTTGTGCTTGCCAGATTGCATCTGTTGCCGCCATGCATCAGTTTGATGGATCCTTTTCCAATGAATCACTAATGAAAGAAATTTTAGTCTAAAATGTCATCTCTTCTCTAAGTGGGGAAACAAATATTAGTTCATCGCCCATGCATGTTCAACGTTGCTTTAGCTTTGTTGGGAGATTGGCTGATCGTTTGGTTGTTGGATAAGTCGCTGGGGGGTATCTTGGACTCGGATCTTTATGGACGTCAGTGCAGTGCCTTTTGGGCGATACCATTGCAGTAACTCTACCACTCTTACCAATTAGGATACGCCCGTGGAGCCATTTGGGTGATACCATTGCATCGTACGTGGGGATATGGTAATTCTCAAACAGCCAAGTTGAATTCTACTGTGGTTTATGTATTTGAATGAAGTACCTTTTTATAGAGTTTTCTTCAGATTTGTTTCATATTGGTCCTTCATTTTGTCCATGGTAATTCCATGACGTAGACATGAAATTTTATGGGGTTCTGTATTCTGATGTGATTCAATTTGGTTGGCGTAGACATGCTTGGGAATTCCTCGACGCTGTGGCTTCAAAACGAAGCAAGAGAACAAGAAGAGATTAATTAAGTGGCCTAATTTCCCTAGAACTACCGCCCATTTGCTTTCCAACCATAAACCAAGTAGATCGTGGAATGAGATGCTCCATTCTCTTTAAAGATATTGGATATCCATTCAAGTTGCAAGCTGAGGTTCCTTAAGTATTGAATCTTATCGGAGAAATTTCAGAAGCTTTCGTGTGTAGCAGAATTTGTAGCCTTGTGAGAACACAACTCAAATGGATAAATCACATATGTTCAACTGCAGATATTTGTATTGGCCCAAACTCAATCCATTTTAGATTCACAAAATATCAAAAACTCAAAAATATAGTAATGTTAAGGACAATTATTTTAGCAACGTTTTGCAATATTTAAGCAATCTAAACCTGTGGTTCGTAAAATGCAGAGAAGAAATAATTTAGGCAGAGCAACTTGCATATTCAGAGTAATAGATGCCAGGCATATAGGGAATATCATTATGGAGGAAATAGTTGCTCTGGTCCAGACAAAGGAACATTCTCAAAGGGTGCAGAGGGCATTTTAGAATGCTGAAAGAATATGGGCTCTGAAATGCTTCATAAGTGACAACAATCTCAACTTTATTATATCTTGAGCTTGGATGAACTTTAGCGATTCATATCATTGAGGGGTCGAATAACAAGATCTTATAGACTCATTAACACTTTACTCATAGCATATTCAACAATATTTTTGGGATTGCCGACATTAGGAAAATTCTTGGTCCTACTTGCTGTGAATGTATCAACTAATGCAATTCTCATCCTTTTGCACATCCATATACAACTTCAGGGAGATGTTTATATATTCAACGTGATGTATATCTCAGATCATAGCTTCTGACATCAAAAATAAACATAATGGCATTCGCTAGAGCTCCTACATCACTTCCCTCCCTCAACTATGCCTTCCAAGGAGACAAATTTCTAAGTGTGGCTCATCTTGACTGCAGCACGAAGGTAACAGGTATACGACTTCAGCATGCTTTATAGAAGTCCAACCTTTAAGGAGTGGTAGTTTGATTAAACAAGTTTATTTCAAGCAAGCTTGATCAGATCATCTAACTACAAGACTCTAAGATATAATTTTTTAGATTTCTAATCAAATTAAATATGAAGTCCAGATTTGGCAATCAAGCTACCTTGCTTCAAAACACCAAATCCAATGAGGTATTTGGATCGGTTACCGAACATAGACTACAGAAACAGGAGAAGGGTCAACCGTGCAAACCTGAGCACGACAGAGAGCGTAACTATTGAATTGTTGGATGCCTGGGAAGACGATTATGATGGAGTTATCATCAACTCGCAGCGTTTGCCAAATAGTTCAAATGCATTTTCATCCATCCTTCAATCTTCAGTTTCTCACTGGAAACTAATGGTTGGAATTTTGTTATCGTACATTGCTCAAAATGATGCTTGGCTTTCACTACATATCATTCACTATATTTGATGCAGGGAAAGAGAGGGATTTGGCTCAAGGTACTGGAAGAAAAGGCGGAACTTGTGTCAATTGCTCTAAAGGTGAGTCTTCTTATTCCTACTAGAAATGTTCAGCAAGACAATAAGAATTTAGGTTAATATTTCTCCACTATTTTCCAGGAGGGTTTTAGGTACCACCATGCTGATCCAGGATATGTAATGTTAACTTACTGGATTCCTGACGAACCTTGCATGCTTCCTTGCACAGCGACTCATCAAATTGGAGTAGGAGGATTTGTTATCAACGATAACAAAGAGGTTGTTCTTGAAAATTTTGAATGCCAATAAAAGTTCTTGATCTGTATGCTATCATGCAATGTATTTGATTTGTGTTTTTTTAATTAAAACTACAGCATTACCTTCACAAGTTAATTCCCTAATATGTTGGTGCATTATTTCTCTCTATTTATAAGGTGCTAGTTGTGAAGGAAAAGAAATGCCCTTCGAGGTGCTTTGGGATATGGAAGTTGCCAACTGGGTTCATCAATAAGGTATTCTAATTTCTAACTTGTGACAAATCTACTTGTTTTTTTGTTATGTATTAGTGTAATTTCTTAAATGGGCCATGCCAAATGAAATTTTTTACTTATATTTCTCAGTCTGAAGAAATATTTTCTGGAGCTGTAAGAGAAGTCAAAGAAGAGACCGGGGTGAGAGAATTCGTGTTGTCTTGTGAAGAGTTCTTTTTGTTTCTAACTTAAAACGAAAACTTCCCCTTTTTTTTTTCTCATAATGTTGTATATTTTTTATTTTTCAGATTGATACTACCTTTATGGAACTACTTGCGTTCAGGTATACCTATCTCATCATAAAAGGTTCTCTGAACCTTCCAATATACAGAAGCATTATGCATGGACCATTCAGATCATTCATTGCTATCATAAAAGTCACTCTGAATCTCTGTCATGAAATTTTGTGTTTACATATTACCAACTGGCAGGCATGCTCACTATGTGACTTTTGAGAAATCCGATTTGTTTTTTATCTGCATGCTCAAACCAGTATCATCTGAAATCACCATTGATGAATCTGAGATCGCAGCAGCCAAGGTAATATTATAAGTCAAGATGCACAGTTCCATTTTCTACGGAAAAAAATCTAATCTTAAGCAATGAACGGATGGTAAATTTTGTTACAGTGGATGCCTCTTGATGAATTTTTGGCACAGTCATTCCATCAACAGGACAGTATGCTGAAGAACATTATGGATATCTGTGTCTCAGCTTGTGAAAATAAGTACCATGGATTCACTGCTTCGCAGATTATGTCGAAGCTCGATGATAGGTTGTCCTATCTTTACTGTAGAGATTTGACTGAACTGAACAAAGGAGCACTGCTGTAGAGTGAACATCAAAGATTAAGGGTATATAGTTATGGATCATTTGCTAATGGTGGTTGATGTCTAGAAGATCTGGATATTTGTCCAAGTAAAATAATAAGTTTGACTTGCATTTTTGATTTATATACATGCATGCAGCTGACTTCTGTCTTAGGTAATGGTTTATCTATGGCTTCCTATAAGTGCTTTCGGCCTTAGAAATTGTGTCTTAAGTAATGGCTTGTCTACTAGATGCAAGTCTATGGCTTCCTCATTGCTTGTGGCCTTAGCAATATTCGAGTGTTTCTAATGAAGATTTTAATTTAAGAAATTTGATCATGGACAAGGATCTTGTAAATTAGTAACTAACTACACTGCACTGAGAAAAGATAACTCATAGCAATTCTATATCTAACATCACAAAGGATCGTAAAATTTTTAAAAAATGCAGTCTCTACTACTGAGCCATTTTATCATATTTTGAATTTAATATTTCAGTACATGCCCTATGATGATTCTTCTTGGCTCAAATCTAGAAATATCTTCGATAGTTTGTATGGCCTTAATTCCTATTTATCTAATAATAATTGGTTCAGATGCTGATTATGTGAAATATATAGTTCATAGTGGAGTACCCTAGACTTTTCTTTTACACCCCTATACATGCATCTTTATTGACGCATTAATAAATATTACATTTTTATCAAAATTAAAGGAGTATTTGAAATTTTTTATTTTCTGTTTTTATTTTTTGAGAAAATGAAAAACATATTTGATTGACGTTTTCCATCTCTGTTTTCTAGAAAATAAAAGAATGTTTTTTTGGAAAACTGAAAAACTCTAGAAAATCGTTTTCTGTTTTCATTTTCGTTTTTTAAAAAATAAAAAAATATTTTCTGAAAAATTAGAAAACACTGAAAAATCATTTTCTGTTTTCTGAAAAAAAAAAATGAAAAATGAAAAATTTTCTCTCTACCAAATGATATCTAAGACTTTTGGCTTCTGTTTTTTTTTTCCTTTTTCCCATTTTTTTTATTTTTCAGAAAGTATTTTTTTTATATTTTTTTAATTTTTCAAAAAATACTCTTTATTTTTTAGAAAACGATGATGAAAAATATAAACCAAACATTTTTTTTTTTCTAGAGCATTTTCCATATACCTAACGTTATCTAAGTCTCATATTATAATTTTAAATTTACCAAGGAAATGCATGCATCGGGCATCAAGAATATAATATGGTCATCCATGGTTGACAATGTCAATAAACATGTATTATGGCATGGGGTAAGTCATAAGAAACATTAATATCTACCTTAATTTATTGATGCCAGAGGTGCTAGGTCAAAATGCAATCTTTCTACCTTAATTAGTCAACGTACGTATCTCTCATCCCTTTATCATCTTTCTACCTGATTGATTATGTCTGCTTGAAAATTAATTATCATACAAATTATAAAAGTCAAATTAGGCGACATAATTTTTTTAAGCTCAAACGAAAAATAAAGAGGTGAGCAATCAATTAATAATTAAATCGTTCGAATCGAATAAATTGATTTTTTTAATAAATCTAATCGATCAAACTTTTTAACAAAATCAAATAAATCAAATCGATAAAAAATCAATTAATTAGATTAAAAATTGAACAAATTAAATTTTTTATGATTAGTCGACTGATGTGAAAATATCAATTGACTGATTATAATCAATCGACTAATGATGATGTAGATCTTATAACTCGAGGTAATCAGTCGATTAATTAATATAAATTAATCGACTGATATAACAAATCAATTGATTGATGGACTCCAATTTAATTTAATCGGTTTAATCGATTATTTTCATTTTGAAATCGAAATCTAACCGAATAAATTAATTAAATAGATATTTAAAAAAACTAATTTTTCGAATAGACCGATCCAAAAAATACAGTTTGATCGATTGGATCGATTTAATTGATTTTTTTTGCTCACCCCTATACATAGAAGCATGATCCATGCATGCATGCATATATATAGTTTATAGGTAGTTAATTTTGGTTTTTAGCTGTGGTTTTGATTTTCTTAATTAATCTGCATGCAAATACCAAATTAACGAAACGGTTTGTTCTTCAAACAATAAAAATGTTAAAGATTCATGCATTTAATTCTATTACGTCTTATTCTTTATGCTTTTAATTTTATTTTAATTTTCTTTTTACTCTCTTTTTGAATTGCCTCCCTCGTTCTTGTCCACACGTCTAAAGTGCCCCACTTTCTAGATGTCTTTGTTAATTAACCAGTGCTTTCTTGGCTGCATGTGTTTGTATATTAATTAATTAAGATACGAAAGCAGAGAAAATATTAATAGAAAATCAAGCTTGATAATGACTTCCACTAATTTAAATAGTTGTACTCGTGATACTCCCCAAATTGGCATTACATTTAAAATAATAAAAAAATCATTAAGGTATTAATTAATGTTAGCTTTTTTACAATTAATCTTTGCAAGATATTGCATACTTGATAAAGTTGTGATTTGATTGATCAAATAGTAATTCAATTGTTATGGAATTCATAATTGGTTTTTTTAAACTTATAAAAAGTTACTTTTCTCTAATTAATCGACATATGTTAATTTTACTTTAGTGGCTACCAAATATTTAAACAAAAATGGATGGCATAAGTTATCATGATAAGGAAAGTTCTCTATCTATAACTACAATTTGTCATCTTCACAACACAGGGCTAAATGTTTATTTATCCAATATATAAGTGGAATGATGAATATGTTTCATAATTAAATTCATCCTTTCACCTATTAGATTGAAAGAATATATCGATCATAAATGATAAATTGCTGTATAAATTACAATACATTTCTCTTTTTGTTTTCCTTGTCGAGGTATCTTAAGACAAGAGAAGGAATGAAGGATGAATGAATTTAATTATATTGTTCATATCCTATTTAGTACCGATCTAAATAAATTTACTTTGATCTATTTTTATTAGATACCTCGAGCGTAATTTTTTTGTTATCTCCCCTCATTTATTTATTATTTCAATCCAACTCAATTCCAGTAGTACTTTTTAATAATAATAAAATAACTGTGTCAAAGTGGAAATGGATCTCACCTAATGAAACATGCACGAGCTAAAAGTAACACATAATTTTTCTAAAATTAAGAAGAATAAAACATGGCCGCTCCTTTAATTCGCATGGTGGGTATCATTAACGGGCCCCACAATGTCGCCCTCTCACATGACCTAGAGAGGATGGCGTTGAATTTTCTCGTGCACATACCCCACTCCCCGAGCCATCTTTTCGTGGCATGGCCTCCAAGTCCAAGCCACAAAAAATCTCCAGATTCCAGAATCATTTGCAAAAACTAATAAAATTCATCTTGCGATTTTATATTTTTATGATCGATCAAAATTAGTTATTTTAAAATATAAATAAATATTTGACGGACGTTAATTTGTAAGAAAGAGGAACCTAGATAGGTTATGTAGACTCCAACTCCCAACTGTAGCTTACACGTGGACAAACGGTCGCCCGTTAGTCGAGCACGTGGTCCCCGCAGAATGCATGCCGGTGCAAATCAGCTGTCCCCTGTCTTTGACCGAAAGACAACCTGGCTCTCCAATCCCGTGTTCTTCCAGAGCCTTGCAAAACATGAATCGAAATTTAATATTTTGTTTTTAAAAAATTTCACATTATGAGCGTATTTGGTTGGTTGTAACTTATCAAAATAAAAAATATTAAAATTTATTTAAAATTTTATGAATGCGATTATAAATGGTAAATTTTAATAAAAGTTTATATATATATATTTGAATAATCAAGTTTTAATTGTCCTGAAATTATACTTTAAGTTTAATGCAAATTGTTTATTAAAAAAATTTAAATCTGTGAAAGTTCTAGATTAGGAATAAGAGAGAGACACTCTTTAAAAAAAAAAAAAAAGAATAAGATATTTAAAAAAAAAAAAAAAGATATTGTTCCAAATGTAATCGTAGTGGATTATACATAACAAAATTAGTTTGTAAAAATGTGCGCATATAATTATGGAAATTATGAAGGGTAAAATATCAAGCCAATTGTAACCACTAAAGGTACTATGTGATTATAATAATAGTGGACAATTAATGAGATGTAAATAATTAAATTCAACGAATAATGATGGATGATTACATAATCACGATTGACATTTTCTATTTTTTTTATATAAACGGTGGACAATTTTAAATATATTTTATTTAAAAAAAGGGAGAAAAATAAAGATAAATTGTGAAAAATTTCAAGTGCGAGATTAATGGGCAATTAGCTAAATATGAATTGGAAAACAGAATTATCGAATCATTAGAAGAAAAGCTAACCCATTGAAAGTTGCAATTTCCTCTCTTAGAACTTAGCAAATCAGATGCATCCACGTGTCTTGCTTGTCTCCGCGAAAGAGTCGTTTAACGGAATATTCTGTTTAACTCGGACTAACGAATCCTGGCTGTTCTCCTGTTTCTTCGCGGAAACTGGGACGCCAATCCACGGAACCGAAGGCGACGCCGCCTGATTCACGAGCTTCTCTGCTACAAATAGGGAGACTCCGGGTGGCGGTTCAAAGAAGAAACTTTACTTCCGCATCTCGACTCGTTCCTTCATTCATGGAGTCCCTGCAGAACCCTCCTTTTCCTCAGACGATTAAACCGGAGTCTAACGGGAGCACGAAGAACCCGAGCCGCTTGTTCGACCTCCGGAGCTCTCTCCCCTCGGTGACGGTGCCGACGCGGAAAGGGAGCGAGGTGAAGGTGCGTCTGGGGAGCAAGGTGGCGTCAGATTCCAAACCTCTGAAGAAAATTGAGTACGGAGATGGGGGATACGTTCTCGAGGATGTGCCCCACCTTACTGATTACTTGACGGATCTTTCGGTGAGTTACAAGCCCCTGTTTTGTTATTGTCTGGGTGATCCTTTTGTGAAAGGAGTTCAAAATTCGGCATCTCTAGTTGATTTGTAGTGGCTTTGGAGCTCTCGATTTGTCGCTCCGGTGCCTGGTTGAGTAAGAGGTCATAGTATGCTGGGGATTCTCTGTTGCCTTGCTTCAATTTTGTGTTTATTCTACTTTCTAATTGATTGGGGATTTTGTCTGTTAAGCTTCCTTATTGGATATTAGTAGATGTATTTAATATAATTCAGATTAGATTTCCTCATTTCACTTCACTCTAATAATCTTCCTAATTGCTCTGGTATTTCGTTGGCAGGCCTATCCGAATCCGCTGCAAAATAATCCAGCGTACTCAGTTGTCAAGTATGTTTCTTTGGAACTATCCAGATCTTAGTTTCTTGTTTTTGGATGTTCCTGAATCCTGAATCAATCGTTTATTGAACTTTGTTCTCACAGGCAATACTTTGTGAACGTTGACGACACCGTTGCGCATAAGGTGACCATGAAATTACTTTATTGCCTATGTATTTTCGAGAAGAAATCAATTTACAAAGCTATACCTTTTTGTTTCTGGGAAGTAGTTAATCAAATAGAATTTTACTACTTTTTGGAGATTTAAAAAACTGGATTACTGATGTTTGTAATGCTTGTAGATCGTGGTCCACAAGAATAGTCCAAGAGGGACGCACTTCCGTCGTTCTGGGCCTCGTCAGAAAGTAGGTTCTTCTTTCTATTTTAAATTAGTACAGATGGAACCCATTCAAACTGAAGTGGTTATCACTCAAGGAAAAGAGATAATAACTTTGGTTTCTTTCTTTTATGTTCTTCGTGCTTGTTCAGGTCTATTTCGAGTCAGATGAGGTGCATGCCTGCATTGTGACATGCGGAGGCTTGTGCCCAGGGCTTAATACTGTCATCAGGGAAATCGTATGTGGCTTGTATGATATGTATGGTGTCACTAAAGTCCTTGGAATAGACGTAAGTAACAATAAAACAAGTAAATGATGTTTCATGTCTTTGTTGGCAAGCAAAAATTGAATGTTTTATTTCTTTTCATCTTTGAGATTTTGTAATTAAATTCTCGAGTAATGTCATTTCGTTCATCTAAATTGCCTCATCAACTCACTTAATGACTAAAACATGTAGGGTGGTTATCGGGGCTTTTATGCTCGCAATACCATCACCTTGACTCCCAAAAGCGTTAATGATATCCATAAAAGAGGAGGCACAATACTTGGCACATCCAGAGGTGGTCATGATACTTTAAAGATCGTTGACAGTATTCAGGATCGCGGTATCAATCAGGTTAATTTTGTAAAAACTTTATAAACTCCTTCTATGTTAATTCCTGAAGGTCCAAGCGACATTTCTTGAAGTCACCATATATTCTTATCTGTTCTGTATTTTTCCTGCCAGGTATATATAATTGGAGGTGATGGGACTCAGAAGGGAGCCTCTGCAATCTTTGAGGTGTTGTATGCTTTTATAGTGAAAGGAACATAGCCTTAAGTTGGTGTTTCCCCCGAAGAAAGACTTTTATGCTTTCCTCTTCGTGATCAGATTCACCTCCTTAAATTCTTAGAAAATGTTCTGGTATATTTTCAGGAAATTCAGAAACGTGGACTCAAAGTTGCTATTGCTGGCGTTCCAAAGACCATAGATAACGACATAATGGTACTTAGTATTCCATTGTTTTATTGCCAATTTTTCTCTTGTACTTCAGGATTTCAAACTAATTTGTGCTTGTTGATTTTTTTTTTTTTACTTTTATTCTTCTGAACTAGGTCATAGACAAGTCCTTTGGTTTTGATACTGCTGTGGAGGAGGCACAGAGAGCAATAAATGCAGCGCATGTTGAAGCTGAAAGTGTTGAAAATGGTATTGGCGCTGTGAAGCTAATGGGTCGCTACAGTGGTTAGTATCTGTGGTTTAAAATGCTTAAGCCAAGATAATAGTAGCTAACTTATTTAAGTTTACAAAGCTCCTTGATTGGACCACAACTTACCATGAATTAAGGTGTTATAATCTCCCTCACTTAAGGTTTTCACATCCTGTCGAGACCCAAACTCTATCTCATAACTTAGAATCATCACACAGTATTTCGAAACACCTCACAGTGCTTAGAATTACCCACCCCTAGGATTAAGTCCGCTTTAATACCAATTGTCATGAATTAACTCATTAACTTATTAGGCCCAACCACTGCCTAAAATGCGTAAACCTAGTTAATGATGATTCACTCGTCTAAGAAGTTCCTTGATTAGCCCACAACTTAGACTAAATTGGGGTGTTATGTTTTCTGAATTAATAGCAGTTGATACTTAAAGGGATAGATAATACGTTATCATTCTGTATAAAAGTTTGGTAAGACTGCCACTAATCAAATTTTTAAAAAGAATGCAAAACTTAATTACTCTGTATGTTTGCTTTTGGTTCATAGAAATTAAATATTTGCCTAATAGATTATTATTGTTTTTTACTGTATATTAAATCATGTGTGATATTACAGGGTTTATTGCGATGTATGCTACTCTTGCAAGCCGTGATGTGGTAGGTCCTATTATCTTCTAAGTCACCATACAGCAGATGACCATGCAAGTATGTACATTGCCGAGGACTTTGTGTTTATTGCTAAGTGTGAAATTTTTCCCCCCCTTCTTTACAGGATTGTTGCTTAATTCCAGAATCCCCCTTTTATTTGGAAGGCAAAGGTGGACTTTTGGAGTTTATCGAAAGACGGCTCAAAGAAAATGGTCACATGGTTATTGTTGTTGCTGAGGGTGCAGGACAAGATCTTATTGCCAAAAGCATGCAATCCATGGACCATCAAGATGCTTCTGGCAATAAGCTTCTACTTGATATTGGTCTTTGGTTGTCACAGAAGATAAAGGTAGGATTTTCTTTTAGGTGCATCCTTAAATACACTCAGATAAATCCTCATTCAAGATGGTTACTATGCTTAGTTTTGTTTCTACAACTTTTCAAAAATCAGTCAGAAAGCTTTCCCTATTGTGGTGTTAATCGTACCTGAAAGACCAATAGTTTTGGTGGTTTTCAAGCATTTTTTTTTTCTTTTGAATCTAGCCATGTCTCTAAAAATACTGATATTTCTGTCTCAGGACCACTTTTCAAACCATAAGATGTCCATAACTCTCAAGTATATAGGTACTTCAGCTATTCAAAATCTTACTGTATCCTTTTTTTTCCTAACTGCTTATTACTTATACGATTACTTCATGTTTCATTTTGTAGATCCTACGTATATGATTCGTGCAGTTCCAAGTAATGCATCAGACAATGTCTATTGCACATTGCTTGCCCATAGTGCCGTACATGGTGCTATGGCAGGGTACACCGGGTTCACTGTTGGGCCTGTTAACGGAAGACACGCTTACATACCCTTCCCCGTAAGTCTTGTTTGCTTAATCATTCTGCGATGCAACTAATACTAATTCACAACAAATCCTCATTCGAAACCAAAACAAGTAATGAAACTTGATCTGCAAGTTTCACCGAGTCATTAGGCGTAGATAACACTATCTAAACTAAAAGTTGTGATTGAAAGTGTAGAAGTCGATCCACATTGCTAAAATGATTTGTGTTTCAATGTCACAGAGGGTAACTGAGAGATGCAAGAAGGTTGTGATAACAGATAGGATGTGGGCAAGACTGCTTTCTTCAACCAATCAACCTAGCTTTCTCAGTCATGAGCATGTTGAGGATGCCAAAAAGGAAGATGAGGCATCACATCACTTCTTTCTGGATCCAACCAACAAGAACAATGATCATGATGCGCAGGAGACAGATAATTCCCAGAACGGCAATGGTGCCATCTGAAGATTATGTGGCAATTAGGAAACCTATTGATGTTATTGAGGTAATTTATCAGCAAACATGTAGATGGTGTCATAGCAAGCAAAGAATATGAAAATAGTTAAGAGTGCTCGTACCCATATAAATTCTCTAGCTGTGTATACATTACAATTTTGTAGCGCCTTGTGCTGTGAGACTGGCAACGAGACTGCTTATAAATAAATGAAAAGTTTGTTATCTTGCCTTCGAATTACTGACAAAGAACTTCATGTGCAAGTCGAATCAAGCTATAGTTCTTGAGATGCCTTCCAAGACGCTCATGATCATCTGAGCAATACCTGGATTGCTCGACACTTTCAGTACTGACTAAATTTGGCTTGATTCATGCTTTTCAAAATTATGACATCATCACCTAAAAAAGCACCAGAGTCAATAGTTTTATAAGGTTTAAACATTATCATCTATTATTGACATAAATTTTAACGCCAAACATAAGCTCTAACATTATGAGATCTATAGCGCCTTGTTTGTTATACAATTTTTTTATATTTTGTAATTATAAATAAGAGGTTTAAATTTTTTTTAAATTATTTTATTGTTTAAAATTTTTTAAAAATTCAGGTACCGTGATCACAAATTTTATTAATTAAGAAAATAAAATTTTATCAAATGAGATGGGCATTAGAGGTTGAACTACAGCGACAGTATAATTAGCATTACAAATTTTAAATTTTATACTATTTTTTTTCCTTTCTAATTATCTATTTTGTCAAACATGCGGCATATTTTCGAATCGGAGATTGTCTGCGAATTTAAAGAACAGCGTACTGCGTTGCCACGCCTCGTGACGTGGCAGATCACGTCCATCGGATAAGAAGGTTTGACATTTACAATCTCCACAGCGCAGTCAACTGAAATGACATAAAATACAACACAGAGACATCGAAATGAACATCCAGGGAATCAAAATAAAACAATTTGCACTGAGTGCTACAGCTTGAATGAAACCTCTAAATACATACGATGCAAATTGACGTCAATTATTTTGAAATTGGACTAATCCTTCCTCCGTTCTTCACTGCCTTTACCTCCATGAGAAGCCAAAGAACCGCTTCCGCAACCAAATTCTTCTTTATCTCCCGTTCGGAGACTCAAATATTCATCTTCCATGAAAAATGACAAATGATACTTCAAAATTCAAGCTTTTACCTCCAGATTGCCCATTTGTTCCTCTGCTTTTTTCAACTATTTTAGCAGCTCGGAAACCCATTCCACGTCCAGTGCGCCTTCTGCTTTATCAAAGATGTTATCTTTCGTCAGCCTCTCCAACATCTTCGCCCGCAGCGCTCGCCTCGACTCCACTCTCTCCACCGGGGAGTTTTCATCCGGCCAACCAGCAGTTACGCCCGTCGGAGTCGATGGGAGGCTACAGCAAACAGTATTGAATCTAGCAAGCGCTCCCTGCCGGGAGATGAAGCTAGTGTCTCCTATATGCGACCCATTCGAAATCGGCATAGAGTCTGCTCTGTTCAGCTGCAACTGCCTCAGCGTCGCCGCTATCTCGTTCACGCCTGAGCTCGTTGGCCACGACGCCCTACGCAGCTTGGCGCCGCTCGGCGAAATTGGCGGAGACCCTGTCGGCGAAGACTTGAGCGACGAGGTGAGTATCGAAGTCGGAGAAGAGACGAGGCTTCTGGAAAAGTAAGACTGCAAACAAGACTGGTGGCGCAGAGGCGACCCGTCGTAGGAGTCCGGTGCCGTCGCGCTCTGCAGTGGAGACGACGGCGGCGTATGCAGCACGCGGAGCTGGTCCGGGGTGTGCGCGAAGAAGCAGACGCGGCGGCGGCAGTCGGTACCGTCCTTGCAGGGCTGGGTCCGGTAGCGGTCCGGATGAAGCCAACACTCGAAAACCCCGTGCGCGAGCTCGCAAGCATCGCCTCGCTTGCACCCGCCGGGCTTGCGGAAGTCCGAGCAGGGAGCGCCGGAGTAGCGGTGCTTCCGCAGGTCGCGTCGGCGCGCTTTCTCGCCCGGGTGCGCGAAGGGACACTCGGCCCAGTCGTGCGACCGCCCGCGGCCGCACATCTTAACCTTGAAGTCGTACATCCTGAACTCGTCCGACGAGTACGCATCCATCACCGGCGGCGCGTCGGTGCCGCAGCCGGCGCCTTCCTCGTGGTTTAGGTAGAACTGCATGGCCGCCAGCGTGACCTCGTCGTGGGGCAGCCAATCGCCGGCGGCGGTTACGCCGCTGACGGGAAGGGGAGAGGAGAGGAAGTTCCCGGCGGTCAGATCGTCGAGGGTAACCAACGGGGGAACATGGACCGTCGGATTGAGAAGGCTAATCCCTCTTCCCTGCATCATAGCTGCCGTCCGTCATGTCCTCTTTTTCTAGCTCCCCACGAGACTTATAAACGGGGGTAAGAGGCGACGGCGGTTAGGTCACAATCTAACCTCCGTTAAAGAATATCTTGGGCTCTGAATCCGCCGGCGTCGTGGCGGTGTGAGACGGAAAGAGACAAGCGTTTTGAGTTGTATCCGATACCGGCCCGACGGGATCGAAGTTAACGGAGGCGGGAGTTAAGGCGCGAGGTGGTCGCGGTCGACACGTGGAGAGAGGAGAGTGTTATCGTGCATAGCGAACTTGTCTTGTCGAGTGACACGTCGTCTCTGTTCACATGTCCAGTTAAATCTAGACATCATGGGGATTATCGGTGGTGGGGTCCGATGAGTTTTTTTTTCCCTTCTAAATCACGTTTTCAGGATCCTTATTTCCTTCTTTCATTATCCTCTAAATTGAAATAGTTAGATCCTAGAATAGGGCCATCTTTTAATTAACCAGCGAGAGGAAAGAGAGAAACAGAGAATAAACTCAAGATAGGAACGAAGTTTAATGCGATTGTGGGAGTCTTACGTTACCCATTTTGGGCATATAAAATGGAGGAGATAATGGGGGAAGAAAGGAAAGGAGAATAAGCCACGCAAAGCGTGGCCACGTGAAGGATAACATGAAGCGGTTCGATATGCATGCACGACATTAACTATGCCGTTCAGCAGGTACAGAGGTCTGACGAGACATTGGGGGGCGTCTTTTTAAATCGACGATCCACGTGGACTCGGATATGGGAGCGTATCTATGGGCAGATACTTGTCTTGCGTTTGTGGGATTTGGTTCTCTTAGATTTCGGCACGTCTGCTGTAAGTAGCCCCTTCGTTGTGGGATCTAGTCACTTGGATAGTTGGATTCCAATAATATAGGTCGGCCAGCAGCCCGAGTTCTTGGATATCTGTCGGATACAAGCACTGTGATCCAACTCCATCGCTGGGCCTGTTAATTTGTGGAGCAAACAACCCAAGTTCGTGGTAGGACAGTAGAGAACGATGGAATGAGAGGCTGATTTATAATTGTTGTTATTATTATCATCGACATGATTTTATTTTAATGATCCTGACATTTTTTTTTTACCTTAGTGATTTATTAAACTTGGACCCGACACAGCTCTATTTTGTATCTAGCTAGATCGTGTTGGCATATGATAAGTGAAGTTTTGTTTTTATTTTTCGCTATTTAAATTCAATTGAATGTCGTTCCGATCCAGAACAATAGACAAGATAGAAATTTTAAAAACTTTATTGTTAATAATTTTGAGTTTTTGTTTTTTTTTTTTTGCACATGTAACCTATAGATTATAGATACTTTAGAAATCTATAACACTTATAATGAGTTTGATTAGAACTCTCTAAATCTATCGATGAATTTTGATTGAAACTTTTTAATAGATCTGAAATTGATTTGTTATAGATTTCACCTAACAACAAATATAGATCTTTAAATAAACTTAGATTAAAATAAATTGTCTTGTTTTGATATCCAAATTAAAAGTTTTGATATTCGGAAACAGATAATCTACACATACCAAAACTATTGTAATATTGATTTTCCGAAGACAATACCACATTGATATTAGTTTCGAAAAATTAGTATCACCGTGATATTGATTTTTGAAATCAACATCACGATAGTATTAGTGTGTGTTGGTTATCTGTTTCTGAATGTCATAACTTTTGACTCGGATATTAGAACTAGATATTTGTTTTAATCGAAACGAGATCTATATTTTTAATAGGTGAAACAATAACCCAATTTAAACATAAAAAATAACATTTAAAAATCTTTTTGGATCAATTAAGAGATTTCTATCAAAATTTATTGATAGATTTAAAAAATTCTAATCGGATCGATTTCAAATGTTATATATTTAAAGTACTTTATAATCTATATGTACATAAAATTATCAGTTCAAAGTCATTAAAACTTTGATTTTTTTTAATTTATAACTTTAAGACACTTGACACACATATATATATATATATATATATATATATATATATAATTCTGATATCCTGCACGACTGATCCCTATGCGTCCATGCACGACGCGCTCCCAGCCGTCGCGAGCCACGCGCGTTGCCGTCGTGTCGTTCGCCCACCGTCGGACCGGACACGATCGATGCACCACTCATCGGCGGTCCGACGTGGGGAGTTTACCGGCCGGTTAGCGCCCGGAATCCGGCGCTAACTCGTCGGAAATCACCAAAGATCGCGGCGATGGTCGCGACCACTTTGTCCGCCGCGATCGGTCGGATTCGACCTAAATTGACGCCGAGCGGGCCGTGGCCGCCGATTCGTCCGGCAATCGACGGCCGCCATTCGGCGGTCGATTTCGCGATTCGATCGGCCGAATGGCGCGCCGGTCGAATAAGCGGCCGTCGATTATCGGACAGACGGGCGTCGTCATCGTCCGTCGGCGCAATCGGCCCGGCAGTGCGGCCGGAATCCGAACAGCGGAAGGGCCGGCGCCGGATCTGCGATCCTTCGGCCGGAATCCGGCCCGATCGCGATCGAATCGGTCGCCGGTCTGGCGGCCGATTTTACCGCGATTCAGCCGCGATTAGACGGACGGACCGACGTCGACTACCGGGCCGTCCGACGTCGGATTCCGACCGCAATTCGATCGGAATCCGGTCCGATCGCGGCCGGAAGTGGCCGCGCCACTGCGGGGCGCGATCTTTGGTGATTTCCGGCCGGTTAGCGCCGGATTCCGGCCGCTAACCGACCTATAAACTCTCCCCGCCGGACCACGGGCGAGTGACGCATCGATCGCGTCCGATCCGGCGGCCGACGATGGCCGGACGGCGCGGCGGCGACGGCGACAGTGACGGGGGATCGTCGAGGAGCGCACGAGCGCGTAGAAATCGATCGCGCAGGATATCATATTTCTATATATATATAATTTAATTTAAGAAGAAAAAAATGGTTGCACGAGAATTTTATTAGATGAATAATATAGAAATTAAGTATGCTTTTCGAAAAATTTAAAATTATGATGCGATTTTTAAGAATTTGATTATTGTAAACTGTCAACAAAAAACTAGCTGAATAGTCAAAAGATACAAATTAAAATAAGAGAGAATGAAGAAGATATTTATATAAAATTCACTTCTTTTTTTTTTTTTAGAGTTTGATTTTGATTCAACTAAATTTCTAATTGGACCAAAAAATTGAACCAGTTGTTCCAGTACAATTGCCGGGCATTGGTGTGGCCGGTATGGTCGGTGCGGCGGGTATTAAGGCGGCGCTCATTTGCGTCCTCTGCAGCGCGCTCTCCTGTAGACCCCTTCGTCTTCCCCTCTCCCGCGGGCGTAGCGTCGCCTGCCACCGTCCCCGCCACCTTCGTTTGCCATTTACTCGGTTTTGCAGATTATGGCCAAGAATGATCCTCACGCCCCCCTCATCGCCTACATCGAAGAAATCTCAGCTGCGCTTCAGGGTGTTGGTCTTACCGCTAGTGTCTTCGATCCCGATAGCTACCTGCAGCTTCATTACACTGAGGCTGAACTTGCTACGCTGCTCGGCCCTTTCCAGAATGTCGACAGCTCTTTGCTCCTTCTGCGTATTCTGCAGATTGGTATTCTTCATGGCTACTTTGATACCATTCATGGCGCGTCTGCCGCTCAGTTTTACGCTTTCCTTGAGTTTCTTAGAACTCCTTCCGGTCGGGATGCCCTGGCTCTGATCTCTCAACGAGATCGGCTCTCGCAGAGTGGCGGCAAGCGTTTCACCGCCCAAGACATGGACTGGATCGCTAAGTTTGAAGTCCAACGGGATGATTTTGCCGCCCGTCAGAACGACTGCCGACGCGATCACGAAGCTATCATTAATGAGCTTGAGCGCCGGCTGCGTGAAACTCACTATCAAGTCGAGGTCAATCTGGCTCAGACCAGAGATGGATTCTCACCTGCTGGTCTCTACACCCCACTTTCCGGCAGTCAGTTCAAAAGCTCCTGTTGGAATGAGTATATTCTTGAGTGTGGTCGCCAGAATCTGCTGCCAGTTGAGCAATCTGATGCTTATGTTCGTGAAATTGAGATGAATATTGGTGACAAGATTAATAAACGACACGTTCTTGATCACCTCAACATCGGTAACCACAAGCAGCAGCTCCTGGACTACATCAACAGTAAAATTGCTGATCTCGATGACCAAAAGAATGTTCGTGTAGCGGCACATTTACGACGCCTCGTGACTTTAGTGTGCCCTCAACCGACTGCTCCGCCACCCAGCGAAGGACGGGGCCAACCAGGTGGAGAAGGTACCGATGGAGCCGCTGCAGACTCTAATCCGGAGGATCTCTTCAATCAGGTTATCGTTGGTGCCACCACCGGAGATATCAATGCAGAAGCGCCAACTGGGGTCGAAGCCCAGACCAACTCTGAGCAAGGAACTGGAGTTCAAGTCGTTCCACCTCCAACTTTTGCGCGCGCAAACCCGACTACAAGAAGTGGTAGAGGTGGGGGCGGTCGACCGCCGCGCCGTTCCCATCGCCTCAAGGCGAACACTCAACAAGGAACTGGAGTTCATGCCTTTCCAACTCGAACTGTTGCGCGCACAGGCCCGACCACAGGAAGTGGTAGACGTGGGGTCGGCCGACCGCCGTTCCATTCCCGTCGCTAGGTCGAAGTTTGTTTCTCGCCGGACCTAACTCATGTGGGGCGTGACGGCTATCCTTAGCGTTTATGTTGTGCTTAGCTCAATCGATTACTACCTTCCTACGGCAGTCCAAGCCTACTCCATGCATGACGCAGACCTTTTTGACATTTTGAATCAAATATTTATGGAACGACTTGTTTTATTTTTATGGTTGTTTACTTTCTCTCGCATGAACAAACTGCAATAAAAACATGACTGACTTTGAGCATTCACTCGCAAATTCGAAACTTAGATGGATAGAAATGATCGTAACTATTTATTCAGCATGTTCCTTATATAATCATTTTGCAGTTGCAACTGTTTGAATCTTAGGCATGCATCATAGTTTATGCAAATGTTACACCAGTAGCTAGCTGAACGAATGGTGCAATCTTTTAGTATATGAATTTTGAAGACTCAATTCATTCGAATAAAGAATGAAAGTGTTTTGCTGATCAGCTGTTGTCCGATACGATGACTGCATCATCTTTTGAGGTTTGTTGTGCTCTGTCATTCATCAGTATTTGCGAAATAGAGCTTTAGCCTAATAAAATTTGACTGAACATTTTACTCACTGCATCATTTAAAAAAAAACAAACAAACAAACAAACAGAAATGCTGATCAGTTGCCTAGTATGAAGAAAACAGAATCTACACGATATATTAAAACATTTCCTACAGCCAGCACTTGTATCCACCACTATCACTCGTATGATTTTCTCGTCATAAAAAATGGCACGGCATCAGAAAACAGTTTCTCTTTAGCTAATATAAACATACTTTAGCTTGTTGGCACAGTGTAGTAGTGTTTTGAAGCCAACTCATAACTCTAATTAAGCCCGGTTCAAATGCTCCTACCTAATCCAAATCACTGAGTCGACAAGATCACCAGCTGCAAAACAAAGCTCGAGATTCTAGGAAGCTTTTCCTGCTCTATTTAGGCAGGCCAAAAAGAGAGCAATGGTTGAGTCATGAATGAATCAGCTACGTACAAACTAAGTGCGCACTTGGAAAATTTTGTAGCTTAATTTGGTTGCTTAATGTTTTGGTAATCACAGATGATTTATATATATTAGCGAGAAACGAAGAGACGCATGCCAGTGTAAGACTAAAGCGATTCATATCCTTTGAAAATGTCGTCTTTGAATTAATGGTAAAATCGCAAGAGCATCACTTCCAAAGCATGCACCTAGGAACTAAAAGCATACAATGTGCGATAATTTTATTTTATTTTTCAATCCAGTGGTGGACAGCGTGAGGGGCATTAATTACTTCATATTAGTTGGAGTGTCATTCCATTATTAAAAGCTGTTTTCATAATAATAAATACTATAAATTATGTAGTAAAGGGTCTTAATTACTCGCTAATAAACAATATGGAAGAAAGAATGTATTATGTATATGGATACTCAATGATAATTCGAAATCTTGGAAATATATAAAAGTGAGGTCACAGGAAAACTAAGTATATATAAGATCAACTTGTGTAGGAAAAATTAAACTAACTTGTAATGTTTCATCAAGATGCCATTTACCAAGGAATTTCTATTGTCTTTTAATTCGAGATCCTCTTGAAGACCATCTATTTGTAAATTTCCATCTCTACGTGATTAAATTAATTATGAGAGCCTGTGAAAGTTGCAGACCAATTATATTGTTCCAATGCATTTTGCTCGTTTGGCATTTATCAACTCCGACACCTAAATTTTGAATTAAAAATTCAAATTTAGAATTTTTCATTTCGAAATCCGTGACAGTTTGTTTTATTAATATACACGAATAAGTTAAAAGGAGTACAGCATCTGAACAGCATAGATTATGAAATCCAAATGGAATATCACAAGTTAAGAAGCAATATGCTCATATGCTGAAGCATATTACCCAGCAGGTGGGAATACTAGCACCGCCTTGCTCTGCAAGAAAAAACTAGAAGCATTCCCTTCCATGTGTCTCTCATTACTATATAATATTCCTTCAATCTAGCATACATATTGTCCACTAACACAAGTTAATGCAATAGAATTACTTCCTAAAGAAGCTTGTTCTTCACTTCATTTTTCATTGGTGTCATATCATGTACTTCCATTGAGATTCTATGCTACAGATTGATCCAAAAGAAATGAGGCAGGATAATATTGTGTCCTCTTATTGTTTTCATCCCGGTCGTTTATCTATGTCGTCAAGATGCATTTATCTTAACTATTTGAGATCAAATATATTTGCATAAATCTCTAATAAGTTCTATATATACAAGAGTAACATAATCTCCTTATCCAAACAATTAACTGTTCTTTTTTTTTTTTTAATTATCCTTCATTTTAACAGATAGATAATAATTGTCTTAACTCGCCCGTCATGCTTCCCACGAGGATAGGATGGATACGCAAACAAAAATAAAAATGGTGTAAACATCGACCTCGCTATCTTTTTTCTTTGTTTTATTTTTTAGCAGAAATAGGATGAGGTAAAGACAAAATTAAGAAATTTAATATTTTTTCTCTAGCTCGCTTCAAATATATTTTTACCTTATTTTTAATTAAACATAAATTGAGCAGTGACAGGATATTACTCTAATTCTGCTCTCTGTTTTTTTTTTCCTCTTCGAATACAGAAATGTTCTTGATTCGCATTCAAGTTTGAACCTAACTGACTGTAGGAAAGGTACATCATATCTGGCATGATAAACATGTACACTTATCTTTTTCCCCTCACCACTAATTTAAGTTTATGAGGCAACAATTTTAACGGGGCAAAAAAAAGAAAAACATTGTAAGAGAAATTCTTAACTGAGGAAAGTGAACTACAGCCAGATTCACAAGTCACAAGCATTGGCATCTTCCCGATTCTGAGGATTGCTATCGCCCCACAGCACAACTAATATTTAATTGAAACTGAAGAAGGCGAGCAGGACTGTCCTTCCTAATATTCCATCACTCGGCATCCAAGTTTTGTTATAAATACTCATTTAAAGGCTCCCTCGTAGCTCATCCACTGCAACATAGCGTTGTGAAGAAAAGTAAGAGAGTTCTGCATCTTTCTCCCGACTTCTCTGCCATGGCGGATGTTGTTGTGGTGTTCGACTTCGACAAGACAATCATCGACTGCGACAGCGATAACTGGGTCATCGACGAGCTTGGTGGCACACAAATCTTCGAAGAGCTGCTGAAAACCATGCCATGGAACTCTGCCGTGGTCAACATTTCATAGTTCATGGAATGATATGCGTTCCTTATTTCCTGGAGGACCTTTTTGGCTAACTTTTCGGAGCCTATTTTTGTTTTCAGGATACAGTAATGAGGGAACTCCATTCGAAGGGACGAACAATTGAAGATATCGAAGAAAGCCTGAGGAAAGCTCCTCTGCCAGCCAATACCATTTCTGCAATCAAATCAGCTTATGCTCTAGGGTACCTTTGCTATTTCTGCAATCAAATCTCGTGTTGATTGACTTGTGGTGTGTATATGCAAATCTAAATGTAATCTAATTCTTGGGTGCAATGCAATTCTCAGGTGTGAGCTGCGGATTGTTAGTGATGCCAATAGATTTTTCATCGAGACCATTCTCGAACACCACGGCCTAATCAACTACTTCTCAGAAATCAACACAAATCCATCCTGTGTTGACGAGGGGAGGCTGAGAATTTTTCCTTATCATGACTTCCACACTTCATCCCATGGGTGCAGCCTCTGTCCTTCAAATATGTGCAAGGTGAGTTTTCTTCCTGTTCTAAGGCTAAGCTCTCATGAAACTGTCGAGTAATGCTAATTTCTAACATGGAATTAGAGTTTCAGAAAGTTTCTGGATAACACTTCGTGCAGGGTATTATTGTGGAGAGGATTCAAGATTGGTCATTAGCAAAGGGGAAGAGAATTATTTATCTTGGTGATGGAACAGGAGACTACTGTCCTTCGCTTAAGCTCAAGGAAGAAGACTGTGTCATGCCGAGGAAGAGCTACCCCCTCTGGGAGCTCATAATTGGCAATCCTATGGCCATCAGAGCCAAGGTCCATGGATGGAGCGATGTGGAGGAGCTCGAGAGAGTCTTGCTTCAGCTCATCAAAGACCCGAACAATACGGCTGACCAGGAGAATGCTGAACTCTTCATTTCGGGTGATTGCAAGCTACAGACTGTGTCACTGCAGTCTGCGCATGAGGCTTTGCCCAAGGCTCTGCATGTTCCTAACTAAAACAAAACTGACTTGCCATGACATAAACATACAAGACGAGTCCATTTTCCAAGAGCTTAGGCTTTTAGGATTATGGCAGCACCATTAAATATTAACTCTGGACAAAAACCACCATATATTGTGTCGACGCTCTGCTCAAGTTTCTGGAATAAATCAAGAAGCTCTCCCTATAGATCTTCATAGTCTCCCTATATGAAGGATGTAGATGTAGTGGCTTTTAATTATCTCCCTTTTTTGATGGTAAAGGCGGTAGGAACTTCCCCAGCTACTGCCTTCGACGAAAATTCATATGAATAGTTTCTTGAGCTTCGTTTTTGTTCATTAAAATGTTAAACTCATATCAAAAAACTATGAACCGCCATTTTTACCATTCCAATCTAAGACAGGATTTAAACGAAAAAGCATAGGAATATTCTTTTTAAAAAACTTGATAAGATTTAAAGTCTCTATCAATGGCGAATTGATAAGGTTTCGTATCGTATATCTGATAAGATTAACAGAGGTATTTTAAAAGGAAAAAATAATAATAAATTTTATTATTGTGGGGGAAAACAAAAATTTATTGAGAATTTACCTAAATCAAGTCGAAGATGAAATTTAATTTAGTAAAACATGAACTTGTCCAATACACAGAACTTGTTCGATCTAATTAATTAAGTTCTATTCAATTATTTATTAATTAGATAAAAAAAACTAATAATTTTAAATAAATTCACTTGTTACAATAGATTCTGTTGGACAAACTAGCTTTAAACTGGCATTCACCGAAATACATATGCAGTAAATAAGTAGAGTCATATAATTTCATAAAAATTATCACTCCAAAGATTTTTAAACAATTATTTCTAACCTATACAAAAAAACTCTATCAGATTTTTAAAAAATTTTATATACTATTTCGACCAATCAATCGTTTGTTATTATCTTAATGAATCTCCTTCCAACCGAGGTCATTGATTCAAATTATTACACTGGGGAGGCCACTTATTTAATTATTTTGGAGTGTCAATTGTCCCTTTATTCCATTGATTTCATATTCAAAAATGAATAGACAAAGATTTAGATATATGAACTCTTAAATTTGGTGTATCTAAAATGCACATCGCACTTAGAAATTTAATTACTAAAAAACTTGTACTTCTTAAAAACTAATATGTAAATTGGTGCATCTCTTAAATTGTTGGCTGAATTGGCTGTTAAAATATTTTGACAAAAATATTTAAAATTTATAACCATAAAAATATCCCCAAGTGCAAATTTGATATCTGGGAAATACGCAAGTACGAGATCAGGCCCTACATAATCAAATTCAATTACTTCTTTTAGAGCACTTCATACTCTTTGAAATATTTTAAATTATTGAGATGGTAAAATAAACTATTAATCTGGCTGATGTATGCTTACTTAATTAATTTAAAAGAGGCATATGCTGTAAGTCTGTAACAACAATGATCCTTACGTAATCTACTCTATTTAAATCAAACAAACACGATCCATGAGTCGCAGACAAATCCAATTGAATCCGCCATCGGACGTCGATCTGTGCGACCGAGATCAATTAATGGAGATAAGACAAGAGTCCAGGTGTAATGGGAATCCTAAAAAATTGTAATAACGGAGCAGGCGAGGACAAAATCGACGTTCCGGCATCTAATCCTTCCGATGATGCTGAATTACTCATCTGGAGACCTCGCATTACAACGCTTGATATCTTACATCTCAAACTCCGCAAAGGTGGGACGACGTAGAATCACGATCTTCGGCTATGGAATTTGGATTTGGATGGCCGCCGGCGGATTACATCGTCACTGCCGCGGCCTTGTTGGTCGGCTTCTTGGTGTACTTCTACGCGCCGTCTTGGGCAGTGAGGAAGGTCCCCGGTCCGCCGGCGCTGCCGCTCGTGGGCCATCTTCCCTTGCTCGGAAAGCACGGGCCGGAGGTCTTCAGTGTCCTCGCTAAAACCTACGGGCCAATCTTCAGGTCTCTCTTGAATTTCCCGCTTCGAGTTTTTCAGTTGAAATTATGATTCGGTTTCAAATTAATCTTCAGGTTCCACTTGGGAAGACAACCCATCGTCATCGTCGCCGACGCAGACCTCTGCAAAGAGATCGGAATCAAACGATTCAAGAGCCTCCCCAACCGCGCCCTCCCTTCTGCTGTAACTGGATCTCCCCTACACAGCAAGGGCCTCTTCAACACCAAGTATATGCGATGATAAAAAGTTGGATATAAATCATGAATCGTAAGATCGAGGATTAAAATTGATTCGTTCTATTGCAGGGATTCGAGGTGGTCCGGCATGAGGAACACCATCATCTCCATGTACCAGCCCACCCACTTGGCCTCCCTCATACCCTCCATGGTATCCTACATCAACACTGCGACGGAGCAGATCGCCGCCACGCCGCCACATGAAGACGTGGCCTTCTCCCAGATTTCGCTCCAGCTGTCCACCGACATCATCGGCGACGCCGCCTTCGGCGTCAACTTCGGCCTCTCCAAGGGAACTGCACCGGACGGCGATGATGAGGTGTCTGAGTTCGTCAAAGAGCATTTGCACTCTACCACTTCCATCAAAATGGACCTCTCCGGCTCCCTCTCCATCATCCTCGGCCTCGTTTTCCCCATCCTCCAAGATCCGTTTCGGCAAGTCCTGAAGAGGATCCCGGGGACGGCAGATTGGAAGATCGAGAGGACCAACTTAAATTTAAGCAGCAAGCTGAACAAAATAGTCGCCAGCAGGGAGAAAGCGAAGCGAAGGGGGACCAAGGACTTCCTGTCATTGATATTGAACGCGAGGGACGCCGGCGGGGCGTCCAAGGAGCTCTTCACGGCGGACTACATCAGCGCGCTGGCGTACGAGCACTTGCTCGCCGGCTCGGCCACCACTGCCTTCACTCTATCGTCGGTGATTTATCTGGTGACGCAACACCCGGAGGTGGAGGAGAAATTGATTGGGGAGATAGATGGGTTCGAGCCGTCAGATTTGGTTCCGAATGCAGAGGACCTTCAACACAAGTTCCCCTACCTTGATCAGGTCTCTGCCTTTACGACTTTGTATTCTGTAAATCCAAACACGAACAGGTCACTAATTTACATCTATTGCTTGCAGGTTATAAAAGAATCCATGAGATTTTATACAGTGTCACCCCTCATAGGTAGGTATGCATCCCAAGATGTTGAAATTGGAGGCTATTTCCTCCCCAAGGTATCACCAAACTGAAGCATAACAATTGCTCGATGACTTTTTTTCTTTTTACCCCAAAAAAAAAACAAAAAAAATATATAAGAAATCTCGAATTGTCTTGTGGTCGGGCATGATGTTACAGGGTACATGGATTTGGTTAGCTCCGGGGGTGCTGGAGAAGGACCCGAAGTACTTCCCTGAGCCTCACTTGTTCCGGCCGGAGCGGTTTGATCCTGCCGGTGACGAGGAGAAGGAAAGGCATCCGTACGCGCACATCCCGTTCGGGATTGGCCCCCGGGCTTGCATTGCCCAGAAATTTGCACTGCAGGAGATCAAATTAGCAGTCATCTATCTGTATCGCCACTTTATTTTCAGGCACTCTCCCAAGATGGAATCCCCACTGGAGTTTCAGTATGGAATTGTGGTCAACTTCAAGCACGGTGTCAAGCTTCACGCCGTCAAGAGATCCAAAGCTTAATTTGCGGTGCTTCAATTCTGGTTCTTCCGCTGTCAGAATGTGTCTGGGCGATTACGCGTCAATGGTTGTTTCTTTGGATAGGCTTTTCTATGTTTGAAGAAATAAATGCTTAGCTGAAGCGGTACAAAGGGAAATAGTAGCGAGATGATTGATGATTTCCAAGTCAGTTCTACGGTTTAAAATGATCGATCTTTAATATCAACCAGACCGTCCAAAATAATTTATATGCTTTATGATAATATTTATTACATATATATAATTTTATTATTAAATAAATTATATTCTCTGATGAATATATTATTGATTGTATTATACTATTTAAATAAATTTTTTTATAAATTTAATATTGAATGAATAATAAAACTAATAAATAATTTATTAGAAGAGTTCAATGATATTAAATTTAATAATTTTAAAATAAAAGAGAATAATTTAAAATCAATAAATTAAAAAAACTAATTTAAATAGATTAATATAATAATTTCATATTCAAAATTTCAAAATAAATGAATTTATTTATATCGAACTGTACCATTATTACTACTAAAATATTATTTAAACAAATTAGATTTAAAAAATATTTTTAAATCATTTAATTTTATTATACTATTTAATATTTTTTTAAAAATAATTATTAATAGTCTATAGTTAAATTGATGGTTCGCCAAATAAAGCGAATTTGATATATAAGCATCCGCCTTTAGATGAATCTATTACAGATTGAGTCTCTTGAATCAATCAACGAGTAATTTATCCGTTGACTCGCGCGATCCAGATTTTGAATTGGATTGGCTAATGGACAGGTGTAGTTTAGCGTTTACGGGGTGCACACACGGTGAGTGAGTACTCAACCTAACAAATATATATATATATATATATATATATATATATATATATATATATATATATATATATATATATATATATATATATATATATATATATGATATATATAGCGCCCGAACCATCCACGATGCGTCGACCCATTAGCCATCGCCGCCATCGCCGTCGTCGCCACCTCCGATTGGACTGGCGCGATCGACGACACCTCGTTAGCGATCCAATGGGCTCGGCGACGCCGATTCGACCGCGATTCGGTCGGCCGAAGTGTCACTCCGGCGATCGTCGGGATTCCGACCGAATCGCGGCCAAAATCCGGTCGAGGAAGGACCACCAACGTGCCACTGTCGGCCGCGATCGGACCAGATTCCGACCGAATTGCGGCCGGAATTTGGCATTGCCCGAGCCCCGCTAGACCGTCGGCGAGGTGCGCGTCGATCGCGCCAGGTTCGGCGGCCAGAGGTGGCCGGACGGCGCGGCGATGACGGCGACAGTGGCGGTGAGTCGGCGTGTCACGGACGATCGAGGCACGTGTGTATATATATATATATAATTTTGATATTCACAATTGTGCTCAGAATGACTTCTCCACTATTTAATCAAATAAGATTGCATAATAATAAAAAATATATAGTACTTTCCTCCGTCTTTAATTTCTTCTCCGATAAATATTATAGCTCAACTTCTAAAATTGTTGGGGTCATCGTCGTCGCCTTCCTATCGGCTACCGACTTGTCTGTCAGACTGCGATCGAATTGTGACCGAAATCTAGTTGAATTATAGCCACCAGTGCATCGGCTGCTAGCGACCATAATTGTGATCGATTTCGACTGCAATCCGATTAGGACCAGAGTTAAATTGGATCGCGGGTGAATTCTGATCGAATTTGTGACTGTCAATGGCTTAGACATTAGTGCCCATAATTCGATTGGATTTTGACCACAATTCGACAGACATAAAGTCATACCATATCACAGTCAAAATCAATCGCGATTGCAACCATCACTGAGCGACAAAGTGCTCGGGCATCGAGTGGGAAGCGAAGGTGGAGTGCTCGAGCTTCAAGTGGGATGCTCGGGTGTAGGAAAAATGGGTACTCGGGGTGAGACAGAGCAGGATGAAGTTATTATGCACTCATCGTTATTGTGCACAACTCGCGCACCGCGCGATGCTTAGAATACCAAAATCATAAATTATGTATGTATATATAAAGGAATGACCTCATACACAATTAACTGTGAACACCTCTATTATCCACCGTTCAATTGGATGAGTGTTATAGTTAAATCTTTAAATTTTAGAGGATTGAACAATGAATAATAAAAGTGTTCACAGATGCTCACAGAGATGATCACAGACATAGTCGGCTCTGGGCAAGAGCAGCTAGGCTCTCGCTCATAGCCCAACGAAGATTTTTTAAAAATTATAAAGGAAATGAATCGATTTTTATGAAAAAATAAATTTGTTTATCTATAAAAGAGTCCATTTTTTTTACTTCGCCCAAGGTTCAAAAATATCAAGGACCGATTCTGCTCACGGATAAATTATATAGAAAATATTATCATATATAATTCATCCGTGGACATGTACGAATATTTCGATTATTTATCATTCGAATGAGTATTATAACTTTACCATAGGAGTTTTGTTTCCCGATAAGGAGTTATTTTGCTGACATCATGGTTACGGGGAATGATTACACAAGCATCTGACGTAATATAGAAAAATCAACGGATTGGTAGATCTAGATACTTCATAAAATGCCACATGGATCGGTCTCCTATTTTCATTAATGCTGTCGCCTGTCATTGCCAACTAACAAGGTTAGTGTTTAAAATTAAAACCGCTGCAATTTCATAGATAAGAAAGGAGTTGCATGATTTGTCGACAAAGAGAGGAGGAAAAAAAAAGAAGGAATTTTATTACAATTTGATTTAGGTAACACAATTTAAGGGAATTTTAAAGAATAAGTGTGTTTTTAGTAAATATTAGAGTTAGATGGGATTTTTAATATGTGATTTAGTAAATTATCTCAGGTATTAAGACGTTGATTTGACTAAAAATGTTTTTAAAAAGACCTATGACCTATAGTACCATTGAAAGCGACTGTGCTTTTCGGTGAATTTTTATCAGAAAACTGACAGCGATCATCAAATTTTATTTAATTAAATTATGGAACTACTGTATTATCACCTATTTATGATCGGTGATAATTATTAGATGGTTGATTGTTGGTACAGAGTCGTACCTTTAAATAATTTAAGGTCTGAAACAAATTTTAAAAAATATATTAATAAATTATTTTTTGATTTTTATATTTTGTTTTTTCGCTTTTTAAGTAGACATTAAAAATAGATCCGAGACGATCGCTTCTTTGATTTTACATTAGGTACGACCCTGGGTTGGTACTGTTAAAAGTAAAATATAATATTTAGCTCAAATATAATTAGTAGCTAGTTTGTATGCGTGCAAATTCTATCAAGAGTTAATCGAGCGCTAAAATATGATGTAATTGTTAAAATTATATAATAAGTCATTAAATAATTATGAGACGTATTATTGTTAATTTCTTTTGATGTACGGTTAAAATTTAATTCTTAGAAATAGAAGAGAGTTATTTGAAAATAAGGTGGGACAACTGAAAATGAGATCTGAACGTGATAAAGATTTAAAAGAAAACTTTTTTTAATGCAATCGTCCAATAATTTCCAACGCATGCGAATCACGTGCGTTATCTTCACCCTCAGCCCTTCTATAGAATACCTGCTCCGACTCGTCATTTCCTCGTTCGCTCTGCCTCTGCCTTGCCTGGAGACAAACACATACACACACAGACAGAGATGATGTTGTTGGCGTCGGTGTCGTCGATCTTAGCGTCGGTATATGGCTGGTTCACACCGGGTGTCCTCTTCCTGCTCCTCAATCTAGTTATCGGCGGCATCGCTTTGGCCTCCATATCCACCTCCCGCCACCAGCCCGGACGCGGCGACACAGGAGCTTACGCCGGACACTACCTCACCCGGTCACTCTCCAGAACCCCCTCCATCGTCCTCGACCGCTTTCGCTCCTTCAAGCTCCACGGCGACGCATCCCTTGAGATCCCCGATCTGACCGCCGCCGCGACAGAGGTTACGGACAACGCCGAAGTCTCTTCCGGTAATTTCATCGTTCGATCACTCTCGCGCTCCTCTTCCATCGTCCTCGACGGCCTACGGTCATCCTTCTACCCCCATCGCTTCGGCTCCGACCGTATCGAGAATCCAACGGTCGTGCCTGCCGCCGGGCACGAAGTCAGCAACGATGGAAGAGATTCCACCGCCCATTCCCTCGTCCGATCGATCTCACCCTTTTCTTCCGTCGTACTCGACAGTCTCCGATCCTTCAACCTTCATCGAAGCCCTCCTCCAGATGTCGCCGCCTCAGGCGAGATCGCTGACGAGGAACCCCTCAGGGAGCCAGAGACAGAGAATGAAGAGGAGGAGCGCCATCACTGGAACCGAAGCCTCTCGGATATGCAGCCGACGGCGGGCGAGCTGCCGCAGAAGCTGGCGGCGCTGATTAAGAAGTCGGCCAGCGAGAAGTCGGCGTTGGCGCACTTTAAAGAGGCGGAGGTGGAGGAGGCAGCGAGGGAGGCCGAGGAAGGAGACGCCCATGATGAGGTGGATGCGCGGGCGGACGACTTCATTAAACGCTTCCGGCACGAGCTAAAACTGCAGCGCTTGCGGTCCATTTTGAGGTACAAGGAGACACTTAAGCATGGAACCTAATTAATTTATGTTTTCTAAATAGACCGTAGACTCTGTATTGAGATATTTCACCAGGTAGCTATATATATATATATATATATATGGCGAGTAGCATGCGTGATCCTTATAAATCCACATGCCTCGTAGTGACAACCGTTTAATGACTTATGTAGCAGAATTAATTAACACTGCGCAACGATGTGACAGAGAATGACAAAAATTGAATACGAAGTCAGAAACAAATACATCCAAATGACAAGAACTACGTAGAGATCGAAGATGTTCCTCATGAGACTATAACATAATTCCAACTCCTGACCGTAAATAATGGACACGTCACACATGTATCGGTGCAAAGATAATTCATTCCTCATCAACATCTTTAATTACCAATCAATCTCATAATCAATAAAAAAAAAAGATAAATTATGAAGAACAAATATCTTAAAAAATTTATAACTCTCGAAAATTAATTTTCATTTATTAGTACAATTTGTATTATCACATTAATCATAAAATCCTCTCGCATGTCATATATTCATGCACTTTAAAGCTAAGTCTCGGATTTGACTTAATGACGAAGTCAAAGTCAGGAGGAGATAAGGATGTACAAAACGACAAGAAAGGCCCACCCCTTCATCCCACGAAGATAGTGGACGGGATCGAGGTTCGAATCTTATCAATCTTGATATCACTCAGTTAACGACGACCTCTCAGTCTTAGAAAAAACAAATTGATGTTCCTTTTGAATATGATGATGACTCTGAAGCATATAACAAATGAAACAGAGTGGCCTCTGGCTGGAATTGATAGATTTTTTTTTTTTTTGGGTTGAATTAGACAATATATTTTCATGATTTATCTTTTCTGTATTAATTATGAGATCAATTTAGAGACAAACGACTCACTTTTTACACTCATACATGAATTATTTAGTTTGATTTTAAGATATTTATGATTTAATATTCAATCATAATATATTTATAATTTTTTTTAAAAAATGAGATAATAATGTAACTGTTAAAATTATCTATTGAAGCGGATGCTAATAATAAAAAAAACTAAAACAAATTGCTTACTTTCCGAAAATTATCAAGGGGCACACTATTTGATGTGGAAAAACATGGTCTAGCGACGTCTGTTAATGAGCGCTTAAACTTTAAATGGATCATGAGAATTAAATTAATTCCTTCAAAAACCAATCCGAAGAATAGCACAAACTGATTTTTTTTATTTTTTATTTCCTTTTAAACAAACAAAAGTGGCTTCCATAAACTAACTCCTCATGCTGTTCAAATCGTAGTATTATTCAATCAAATACATAAATCAGTCTGCACTCCGAGTTTGACCTCTTCAGACTTCCTGAGCATGAATCTTCTCGCCGTTCAATTTACCACTACCGAAGACTTTGAACGCCAACTTCGAGACTTGTCGGGCTGCGCACACCACTACATCTTTGCCTACTTTTCAACGCCCCCTCGCCCCCTTTATATGTCGACTCAAAACCCAACCCAAAACTAGAGGTTCTCAACTTCTCATCCATGTTTTAACGCCGACGAAATCTAATCTGTTACCTCGATTTCCCTCCTTCTTCATGGCTGCTTGATGAATCTTTCAGCTGATCTAGGTCATATATAGACCGAACGCACGCATGCACATGGATTATTTCTTCCTCCTCGGCTCCGATGATCGCCGATGGTTTCTCCAACTCGCCGGCGGTGTGCTTGGATGTGCTTATATTTGCACTTGGTGCCCTGCATCTAAGTATGTGATCGGGATGCCTCCGAGATAATATTATTATTCCTCACTCAGCTTGCATGAAGTTGAATCTAATGGTCTGAATTCTGCCGCTTATATAGTTGCAGCCAATTGATCTCCATGGAGGGGTGGCATCGGGAGGAAGACAATACTATTCCAAGCTCTTCATCCGGAATCGTATCCTTGAGGCTCTTCGCTGCCTACCGGCGATCGCTCTGCAGCATTCAGAGAGGGTAAGTTTCTCATATTTAATTTGCTAGGAAAACCAATAATTTGTAGCTACTGATAGATATGCGTTGCTCTTAATTTGTTCTTGCAGTTGTATTCCTGGCCTTGCCTTCAGCTGTGGGCTTAATTATCTTGAGATAAAGGATGCAGATATAATGAATTTAGCCGCATTGAATGAACAACGCCAATTCTATCAGGTATGTTTACTATTACGGTAAGAATTAAAAAGGCGTTTTTATACACGAAAACTAATTGAGAAAAATAATTAATTTTGAGCTCTTTTCGATTATTTCAGAAAGCGGGGATAAAGGTTTGTAAGTTAAACCTTTCTCTTTAATTATCTGCTTCTAATTCTCAAGTAATTAATTAAACTAAATCAGTACATTGCGTTCTTGCTCACAGACAGTAGTGTTTTTGGGATCAGGAAGAGGAGAAGTCGAAATAGGAATGCCAACTCCAACAGATGTAATGAGTAATTAAAGCATAGAAATATGTATAGAAAACATGTATTATATTACTTCGATCTAATTGGTTTGATTTTGGTAGATAAACATGGAAATGAGCATTCACCAAGTGTTCGGCAAAGACTTCATTCAGCAGTCCCAGCTAATAGGAGAATGTTTAATTCAATTCGCACCGAACCATGAAAAGTCTCATCTTTCTTCCTCCTCCTCCTCGCTTAGATCTCGATCTCTGTCGATTGTAAGCTCCGATAGTCTACTTTTCCAAGCTCCAACTTCCAGGCATTGCGACGATGAGGCAGTGACAAGGGCAATGCTGGCTGTTATTTCTGCGGCTCCATCTTCTTCCTCTTCAAAATGGTTATACCAGCAACTACTTCAACAAAAACAACAACTGCATCAAGGCTATCGACCAACGGCATTCACGGTTTACCACCGAAATCTAGACCAAGAGTTGGAGAAATCAGAGTCGAACAATTTGGGAGGAGGACAGAGAATGATCAAGGCAGGGATTGAGATTTTGAGAACAGTGAGCGTGACGAGGATGGAAGCCCAAGAGCAAGAACAGTACCGACCGACGACGAGCAGCCAATTGCATCACATGATCTCCGAACGCAAGCGCAGGGAGAAGCTCAACGAGAACTTTCATGCTCTCAGATTGCTGCTTCCACCAGGATCCAAGGTGCATGTTTATTACATCTTATTTAATTGTCTTATAATTAATTAATTGGTTTTAATTTTTTTTTTTTAAAAAGAAATTAAAGATTTTGGTCGTCACAGAAGGACAAGGCGTCTGTGCTTGCAAACACGAAGAACTACTTGAATTCCCTGCAAGCCCAAATCAAAGAGCTGGAGGAGAGGAACCAAATGCTGGAACAAATGCAATCTCTCGAGGAGGCCGGAATCGGCGAGTCAAATGAGAAAGTAGAGGTTCGAATAATCCGAGCTGCTGAATCCACATCACGAGTCTCGCAATTTATCCACCTGAAGCTGGTTATAATTGTGAGGGAGGAATGCGAGATGATGAATTTGGTGGTTCGCGTACTCGAATGGTTAAAACACAGATACGTTACACAATTGGTGGCAATGGAAGCAAGAACAGCTCCCGAAACCGGTGCGATTCTCCTCTTCAAAGTTGAACTCCAACTGAAGGTACGGATCTTAACGCCATTTTGGCGAATTAATCGAATTTCTCAATGACAAAAGAGTGCAACAGTTTAAATTTTCAAAGGAATACATCAGCTAGCTTAATTGATTACTCTATTTTCTAATGAACTCTGACGGTACAGCTTGACCGTACCAGTCAAAGTCTTTGCTACTGTTTTTCGTCTGTTAGCTGCTGCTTTTATTTAATATAATTAACATGCATGGATGAATATATATACAAATAAAATCTGGAGGTACGTACGTAGCTTCTGTATGCCTTCCCTTCCATGACCATATAAAGTAGATATCGTTATTTTATTGTTTCTTTAGTTTGTACTTTTCTTAAGAGATTGGATGGCTGGAAGTTTCCTTTAATTAAAGCTTTGGGTGAACAGGCAAGTGATTTGGATGGGGAGAAGTTCATGGAAGCTGTGAAAAGAGCTGTCCGTGATGTACTGCTGTTGACGGGCCGACAGAGACGGTGACTGCTCCTCTATGATTTTCTCGCCCCTCCATTTTGACAATGAATTATCAACTTTTCCCAAAATTTTGTATTTCTTTTTTAATAATTTTTATTTATTTATTGATGAAATGGGCTGGTCCTGTACCTTCTTTTAAATGGTAGAAAGAAAACTTAAACGAATAAAAAGGAATTTAAAATTTTTATATATGCACGGTTGTTTTATATAAGAATAACCTCGAGATCTTGGGAATTAAGACAAATTAAATCTCATTTTTAAAGTAGGCGTAAAATTTCAGGCAAAAAGATTAATTACTTGAATGGGAATCCATTTTGCAAAGAACATACATTCGAGATATATAGTCGAATTAATGTAAGGGTTAAAAATGAAGACGTGTCTATCCTTTGATCGTATTAATTTTTTATTGAGAAAAATTATCTCTCATAATTTATTTTTTATCTAATTGTAAGATCGATGATAAAAAATGTCTGAAATAAATGTATCATCTTTTTTTCCCAAAAAATGAAATTGACGTAGAGTTTAAGAAATTAAAATACTTGAGCACACGTATGGTAGATAGAAGTTAGATTTAAAAAAAAAAAAAAGACTTGATTAGTCCATAGTTTTAAAGTGTTTTTTTTTAATTTTTTTAATAAAAAAAATCTACATCATCATACAAGTTAATATATATTATATTAAAGGGACATATCTAATTAGCGAAGGCGTCCAAGATGTCGTCGTCAAATTGACATTGATTATATTTGGTAAAGACTTTAATGGATGATCAGTTGGTAACTTTTTTTTTTTTTGAAAAAAAAAAAGTAGTTATGGTGTAGACGAAATCAAGATGTTCCCTTAAAAATCACTGTTTTTTTTTGTTTACTTCTTTGTTCCTCCCCAGATTCTCGACCTCTTATTTTGATTTTAATTTTTGTAAAAATAAATTATTTAATATAAATTTGTAGCCGTAACTAAAAAATTAGCGTAGTTAGTCCAAACAGAAAATTAATCAGAACAATTAAAATTTTCAGTCGTTTTGAATCTCACACCCGATTTCAAGATTGATGAAGTTTGTTTCGAATTATAACTTCTTTTACATAAAAAGTGCACAATTAATACACAAGTATATATTTATACGACAACAATAAATTTTATCCAATTAGGTGGAATTGACTATATAAGTTTTTTTCTGTCATTGGTTCTATCCTTTACTATATCAACATCTATACATAAATAAATTATACCTTATTTAATTATTGCTAATTAAATCTTTTTTAGTCTTCCTCTTTCTCGTTTGATGTATGTTTTTGTTATAGTTTTGTATCATCTAACTGGCTATTGGTTGTCTAAGTACATATTCGTATTATCTTAAATATGTTTTTCATAATTTTTTCTCTAATGTTATTATTTCTTATTTTGTCAATCCTTATGTGTTTACATATTCATCTTAACATTCTATCTCTACAACTTTTATTTTCTACTCATGTGTTCGAGTTATAGCCAACATTCAGCACCATATAATATAAGAAGTCTAACTGTCGTTTTGTGTAACTTCAAGCTTTAAGTTTTAGAGGAAATTATATAAAATACCGAACACTCTCCTCTATTAAAACCATCTTACTTGTGTTATAGTAAGACATCTCTTTCAATCTCTCTATCGTTTTAAATGATCATAAATATTTAAAATTCTCAGTTCCAGACAACTCGTTATATTTTATCTTAACACTTATTACATTACGTCTAATATTATTAAATTTAAATTCCATATATTCTATCTTTAGTCTACTAAGCCTAAAACCTTTTACTTCTAGTGTTTCCACAAGAATTCTAATTTAATATTTACTCCTTCACGTGCCTCATCTATTAAAATAATATCATCTATAAATAAAATGCACCATGACATTGCATTTTGAATGTGTCTAATGAGTTCATCATGTTGGGTTTACCCAACACCAACGTGGGTGTGTGTTCGAACACGTTTCATAAATATGCACACAGTGGAAGCAAAAACAAGTAATAAATTAATTTATTACAATACACATACCACACACATGCAAAATATAACAAGTGTAGACATAATCGTCATTTCAAATTTTGCAATAAAGGAAAACTACTCTAGGTATACTCGACGAATTATGTGAAGCGGAAATGATATCAACTTTGGCGACCCTCGTAAGTTTCGCTTCTATCTGTATTCATGTCTAGTATCGTCGGGATAGCTTCAACAAGTTACGAGTCTCGGCTTCACATGGGATACTAGTCTCGTATCGAAGATGTTGTGATCCAAGAGACGATCACAATTCGAATCCAATTTGAATCCAAAAACGAGTTTCGTAAACTCGCTTCTCGAAAGCAGTTTTTGTCAACCAATTGACGAAATTTCGATCCTCCACCAAAGAGGATTGCTGGAGATCTAATCCTCGACAAGGAGGTCGCTGTCGGAGTTCCAAATGCCGACTAAATGATGATCTCGTCGCAAAGGACATAAGCTGTCCAAGAGCGCAACTTGGTGGAGGAGGTGGCCGACCAAACAAGTGGTCGGTTGCTCCTTGGTCGTCGACGGCCGAGGATGGCTGGAGGGCTGTCGGCGGCTGGTGGTTGGCCGACAGCAAGGAGAAGGTGGTGACACAACAATTTGGGCGACACCAATGGGTTGGGCGGCACAACAACTTGGGCGACAAGGAGCAAGGAGAGAAAAACGACTAGGGTTTCAAAAACCTAAATCGATCGAACCAATGAACACGGGTTATCTCTCAACTCTGTTATTTATAGAGAATGTATCTCTTATCTATTAAGAGACTTTTTCTACCTTTTTTCTAAAGTCTTTTCTCGAAAAACCTTTTCACAAAGGGTTATTGATTCACAACCAAAATCCGTTAATCCACTCCAATAACTTAAGTTAAAATAAACCAAACTGCATTGGTCTATTTTAAGTTAAAATGAACCAAATCAATTTGATTCATTTGTTTGAAACAAACCAAACCACTTTGGTTTATTTTCCACCATTGGATTAGAACCAAATCGATTTGGTTCATCTATCATGTCTTCATAAGACTCGACTCATCCATGCTTCCGATGCAACTGAAACAATTTTATGCTCGCTCTTTGTTTGGTCCAACCAAACCAAGTCTCTCTCGATCTGAAAATCCTATTCTCAAGCTCGTTTTAAATCCTTCGGATAACACTCGTGGTGCGTGTGGCCAAATAAGTTCCCGATTTATGTTGGTCATCTATAATTAACCATTAATTATAGAACGAACATAAGTGACACCTAGTAGTACATCATGATCCCCAATTAATCAAAAAATCAACGAGAACAACTTCTGAAACCTTTCAGCAGCTACAGTGAGTTGTGTTTCATTCCCTTCACTCATCTTATACCCACTTGGTTCAGGATATTGTCTATGTGTCAGTCCCGACTAGGCTGATCACGTCGCATCTAGCCCAAGTGTTACTTCCTCGTCCTCCGGATTCTAGTTGCTGTACATGTATCCAAGAATATCATACTCTAAACATGTAATGTTTTGGCCAAAGACTTTAGTAACAATCCGACGAGAGACCATAAGGTATACATTTCCTCGCTGTTGGTGCAATCGGCCCAGGTCACGATTGACCAGGACTCGAGTTTGACTCAAGTGACGTTTTGATGTTTCGACAAAAACATATGACAATGTAATTATCATTTGGTAAAGTCCAAGTCTTGAGTACTTGACATGGAAAGTCCAAGTGGGACACTTGACACATGGAAAGTCCAAGCATGGTCTTGACATTTGAGAAGTCCAACATGGGTTGGCAAGGGAAGTCCAAGCATGGGTCTTGGCACATGGAAAGTCCAAGCATGGTCTTGGCATTTGAGAAGTCCAACATGGGTTGGCAAGGGAAGTCCAAGCATGGGTCTTGGCACATGGAAAGTTCAAGCATGGTCTTGGCATTTGAGAAGTCCAACATGGGTTGGCAAGGGAAGTCCAAGCATGGGTCTTGGCATGGAAAGTCCAAGCATGGTCTTGGCATGGAAAGTCCAACATGGGTTGACATTTTAAGTCCAAGGCGTTTGATATTGGCGGCGTAAAGTCCAAGCGGGAGTCTTGGCAGCATAAGTCCAATGGTTGACGGTGTAAAGTCCAAGCGGAGTCTTGGCGGCGTAAGTCCAATGTGTCTTGGCGGTGTAGACACCGTTAGCATGACATAGCCGATGGAAGCACCTGAAGGCTAGCGCAATGGATGAACAAGTCATGGATGACTTGGAGGGATCCGAGAGGCGTGAGGCTGATGGAGGTGGCTAGAAGGCTTAGGTCTAGGCTAAGGGTAGTCTAGCAAGTATGGGGGAACCATACTTGGGCTAAAACCTCATGTTTGAGGTGTGCCCGGTCGGCCCAGTGTCATGTGGCGGTCGATCGACCGTCAACTAGGGTTTGATCCGTGGGTTATGGCCTAGCAATCATCGCTAGAGGCGGCAATGATCGATGGCTCGATCCGATCGTGTGATCGGTCGACCGGTGCTCGAAAATCGACCACGGAGAATGGAGTCGAGACTCATCGTCGAGGACTCCATCGATCGGCGATGGTCACAATCACCGATCGATGATAGATCCGCTGGACTTATCCAAAGATGGATTCTAGCCGCTGTCTCACGACAACAAGGGCATCACCGATCGATGGTCCCGACAATGATCGATCGACTTTTCCAAAGACAGGTTGAAGCTATATATGGAGCTCGTGATGGAGGAAAAAGTGATCGGTTCTTGAGGGCTATTGGGGCGATTTGTTGGTGCAAATTAGGTCTCCAAGTGCAAGCAAGCAACCAAGCATTCAAGCAATCAAAACAAGTGTTGTAAAGTCTTTTATTTACTTGTATTTCGTATTTACATTGTATATTGCTTGTATTTCGTTCTTACTGTTGTAAGATCTATTGTAAGGGGTTTCTCCGCCTCCGACTTGTGTCGAGAAGGAGTGTTTATCATTAGTGAGTGCGTGTGCATCACTAGGGCTCTTTAGAGCTCGATCCGTGGAGTAGGAACCGTGCGGTTCCGAACCACGTTATATCATTGTGTTAGCTTGTTGTCTATTTCGTTATTGCTTTTATTATTTCTATTTCCGCTGCGCACTAACGAAATTGTAGACACAAACGCGATCGAATTTCATCTACGCTATTCACCCCCCTCTAGCCGTTCCAATATTCCCAACAAGTGGTATCAGAGCCCGGGGCTCTTCTACGGATTAACAACCCGGAGTCAAGAAGCTAGAGGGAAGAATATGGAATTTGAGGAAAGATTGGGTGACGACGTCAACATCCCACCTTCCTTCAACCGCGAACATTTTGCGTATTGGAAAGGCAGGATGAAATATTTTCTAATGACGAATATAGAAAATTGGTTTGCCATGACTATAGGTTTTGATGCTCCGAGAGGAGAAAACGGCGAAATCCTCAAGATGAAGAGATGGACCGAGGAGCAACGGGAAAAATTCAAGACAACCGTTAAGGTAACAAAAATGTTGATTGATTTGATACCTAACGATATTTTGTCCAGATTAGGAAGCTATAGGGATGCCAAGGAGTTGTGGAACAAGTTGATCAAGTTCCACGACAATCCCGAATCGGTCCAAGAAGACTTGGAAGAGGAGGATACCGAAGAAGAATCATCATCATCCTCACAAGAAAGTGAGGAGTCAACTTCCGGATCGGAAGAGGTGGAGGAAGTGGAAGAAGCATCCACCTCAAGGATTCAGGGGGAGGAGAGAACCTTAATACCGGAACATCGAGAAGAAGAAGCTTCGACATCCGGTCAAGATGAAGAAGCCCAAAGTCCAATTCCGGTCTCCACCACCATCGGTAACTCAAACACCTCAATTCAAAATAAAAATAACATTATGCGTTTTGAGTGTAGAAAATTTGGGCATTATAAGAGTAAGTGCCCAAAGAAAGTCAAGAAAGCTCCTCCGACACCTAAAAGTCAACAAAAGTCAACGGACGTCGGTTCCCCAAGTATAAAGAGCAAGGAGCACATCATATGCTTCAAATGCAATACAAAAGGACATTATAGGAATCAATGTCCTAGGGGAAGCAAAAAGACCAAAGAAGGAGCATCACAAGTAGGGGGAGCCACTAAGGCAAACCCTAAGGTACATTTAAATAATGTTCCGTCTAATTTAAACGTTAAAAAGCAAGCTAGAACTAATTTTAGCAATTTTGCTATGCATCATAAAGAGCATGCTAGAAATAACAAACATATTTGTTTAGGAGCTAAGAATGTTCACCTTAAGAGTGAGGAGAAATTTGGGACTAATGTCCCTAGAAAAATCATACCTAGGAAATCTATTAAGAAAATACAAGAACACTTAGGCATTAACCCTAAGAAGGGTAGACATATGCCTAGAAATAAAAATATCTCAAGAGAAAATGAAAAATCAAAAATTGAGATATTAGAAAAGGAAAATCAAGTCTTGAGGTCAAGGCTTGAAAAACTTGAAAAGACCCTTAAGGTTATGCAAAATCAAATGCAAGGGTCAATTAGTCAAACTTTTAGGTCAAATAATCAAAGTCAACACCTAGGACCTAAGAGTCAAAAGTCAACCAAGGGCAAGCAAGGTTTGGGTCACAAACCTAAGCCTAAGGTGGCTTACCATAGTGTTCCATTTGATTATGGAACACAAACTAGGTCTAGGAAGACTAAGGTCAATAGGAAAGTCATCCCTAGAGTTGACCAAGGGTTGTGCCTAGTGGCTAAGGTTTCTAGGAAACCTAGGGTGGCCACTAAGAAGGTTGCAAGGGGAGTTACCCCTAGAGTCAACCTAGGCAAGACCCAAATGACCAAGGCTACTAAGCCTAGAAGGGTCATTAGGAAGGTATCTAGGGAGGTTATCCCTAAGGAATACCTAATTAACCCTAGAAGCTCAAATCGGTTTTGGGTTCCTAAGAGCGTGATTGATTCACGCTAGATGGGTTAGGGTGTGCCAACCTTAAATGGATGGGTAATTAACTCAACCATGACAAAGGTGGCACTTTAGGTTATTTTCAAGGTTATGGATACCTTGGAAATAGATTTGAATTATAATCCTAAAAGTTTTAGGATGTGCCAATATTACTTGAGAAGTTTGATAAAGTGATTAAAATTGACACAATTTAGGTTTAGAGGTTAGTGTGCCATTTTGGGTTTTTGGCACACTTGGGAGAAAAATAGAAATATGGCAAAATATAATTAATTATATGAAATGACAATTAATATTAAAATTTAGGTATTACTATACCTATATATTTTATATGTCATGCTTTGTTTGCCATATAACATGTCATGACATCATGCTTATTTTTAATCATTCTATATGTCATATACATGTTTAGGATTAAGGATTAAATGTCATGTGTTTTTAGATTTCATATTATGCCATGACATCATGATTATGAGCATGTGTTTATCTATATCATCTCTAATGCCATAATCACTCATGCATTTAAGATAATTTGATTGAAATTGATTTAAGGACTATGGCATGACTTAAAGTCCCATTTATAAGGGAATCAAGTAGGGTTGCCTAGGAAATGCATGAAACCATAGATAAAGTGAACCCAAACTCACATCTCACATCACATTGACATGTATGTGTATTTATACATCCTAGATACATGTGAGATGCTAGGATAATAAGTTAGGTTCAAGATGCATGGGTAGTGCATCTAGATTAACTCAAACTTATTCTAATTACCACCAAGAATCATAAGGAAAGCTAATATACAAGCTTTGTTATTAGCTTTTATATACAAGCTAATATAAATTATGGTTCAAAATAGGCTTTTAAAAATATTTTAAAATCAATTTAGAAAACCTTGGTGAAATCTATCTTTTGATAGCCATCATCATTGTAGAAGTTGATACAAAGTGGATCAAAAACTTTAAAGTTTTTAATAGTTTTGAACTTTGTACCAATCTCCTATTTCAATGGTAAAAATATTTTTCCAAAATTTTTCACTGATTGTATGTGTGATAAGTAATATACGTATCAAGTTTCGTGATTTTTTTGATTTACGTAGAATTACTTATGAATTTCCAAAAGTTGAGTCTGATTTCTGAAAATCAGGTTTTCAATTATCAGTCGACTGACGCTCTGGTCACGATCGTGATGCACGTTGACTCGACATTGCGATCTTTGTATCACTCATTGCCTCGTGCCAGTCGACTGATGGACACATCAGTCGACTGGTATCTGACAGAGTCGACTGATAGCCTGATTTCGGGGTTACCAAAGTTGTTTAACCCGATTTCAGCTGCGGTTAAGGTCCCTAACCACTCCTAACCCTAGGATATGCTTTGGGAAGCATAATGAAGGGTGAAAATTCATTGGATATGGATTAGGAGAAGTATTTAGGGTTTATATCAATTTTAAGGTGTTGGAAAGTTCTATATTGAATTTCTAACCTTAATTTTGATGGTTTAGAGTTCCTATTGGCTTAGGGACTGCCCAAGGACATTGTTGGTGCAATGGTCAAGGGAGAGCAAGCCTTTAGGGGGAGATATCCATCTTGGGATGAGAATATGACATCAATTGGGAAATTGATGGAACTTTTGAGAGACCCAATTTTGGAAATTGGGAAAGTAAATGGGATTGTCTCTCTTGAGTGATATTGGACTTATCACTAAGAAGATGGTAGACATCCTAAGTATTGTTGGACCAAGGGGGAGATTGTAAGATCTCATTGGGACATGAGACTTTGACCTCCTTGGAGATAACCTTTATGATGTTAGTCAAAAAGGGGGAGAATATTTGGGGGAGAACATTTGGAGAGTATTTACCAATTTGGGATAATTGGTAAGGGATTTGAGTTAGTGTTCTAACTCAATGTTTTGTTTGGTTTTTGTCAAACATCAAAAAGGGGGAGATTGTTGGTGCAATCGGCCCAGGTCACGATTGACCAGGACTCGAGTTTGACTCGAGTGACGTTTTGATGTTTCGACAAAAACATATGACAATGTAATTGTCATTTGGTAAAGTCCAAGTCTTGAGTACTTGACATGGAAAGTCCAAGTGGGACACTTGGCACATGGAAAGTCCAAGCATGGTCTTGGCATTTGAGAAGTCCAACATGGGTTGGCAAGGGAAGTCCAAGCATGGGTCTTGGCACATGGAAAGTCTAAGCATGGTCTTGGCATTTGAGAAGTCCAACATGGGTTGGCAAGGGAAGTCCAAGCATGGGTCTTGGCATGGAAAGTCCAAGCATGGTCTTGACATGGAAAGTCCAACATGGGTTGGCATTTTAAGTCCAAGGCGTTTGATATTGGCGGCGTAAAGTCAAAGCGGGAGTCTTGGCAGCATAAGTCCAATGGTTGGCGGCGTAAAGTCCAAGCGGAGTCTTGGCGGCGTAAGTCCAATGTGCCTTGGCGGTGTAGACACCGTTAGCATGACATAGCCGATGGAAGCACCTGAAGGCTAGCGCAATGGATGAACAAGTCATGGATGACTTGGAGGGATCCGAGAGGCGTGAGGCTGATGGAGGTGGCTAGAAGGCTTAGGTCTAGGCTAAGGGTAGTCTAGCAAGTATGGGGGAACCATACTTGGGCTAAAACCTCATGTTTGAGGTGTGCCAGTCGACTAGTATCATGTGATGACCGACCGACCGAGTCAACTAGGGTTTATTTCGTTATAAGTGATCAGCGATCGCCCAGAGGCGGGCGATCGATGATGGCGGACCGATCGCGATCACCGACCGGGTGCTCGAAATCGCCACGTAATGTGTTAGCAATATATGAGAGATGTCCTAAGGCAATCGCCTTATGTATGAACCATTTATATGATAAATGAAGATTCACTATTTGAGTATACATGTTTTATGTATTTGATTGGATCTTAAACTCATTTACTGAATGTCCACGATACGATTCACCATGAGAGAATTTGTGATTGGATCACAACTAGTGAGTATCTCTACATGTGTAATTGTGATGTATCGGAATTATCCTAGTCGATGAATTGATGGATTTGGACACCATCAATTACAGCCGAGACTAGCACGAGGTATACTCCTTGGTGTATCCAAGCGTGATTCTCCTTTGGAGACATTGTGATGTCCGGAGTTAATCGTGGATGCTAGTTATGGTAACTAGTTCATTGGAGTGACCAGCCGTAAGACTTCATATGGTTCTCTACATATATAGATATGTCAATGAAGTTCTTACTGTGACTTAAGTGCGATGTTCCTTTGACTTGCGGTATTCAAGTCATCTTGATCATGGAGACTTATGCTTTGACATCTTAAGCAAACATCTCTAAGGAGATGTGGACCCGGGATGATTGGGTATAAGTCGAAGTGATCGAAGGTGTTGAATAGCCTATAAAGGATTCACCACTCCTTGCGAGGAGATGTATACCCATGGCCTCTCGTCGGATTGTTACTAAAGTCTTTGGCCAAAGCATTACATGTTTAGAGTAAAGTACTCTTCGATACATGTGGAGTAACTAGAATCCGTAGGACGAGGAAATGATACTTGGGCTAGGTGTGACGTAGTCAGCCTAGTGGGGACTGACACAATAGACCATGTCCTGAACCAAGTGGGTATAAGATGAGTGAAGGGAATGAGGCACGATTCATTCGAGCTACTGAAGGGTTTCAGAAATAGTTCTGGATCAACCGTTGATCTTTTCGGTTAATTGGGGATCATGATGTATTACTAGGTGCCACTCATGATCGTTCTATAATTAATGGTTAATTATAGACGGCCAACATAAACCGAGAACCTATTTGGTCACACGCACAACGAGTGTAATCCAAAGGATTTAAAACGAGCTTGAGAATGTGATTCTCAGACCGAGAGAAACTATGTTTGGTTGGACCAAACATAAAGCGAGCATGAAATTGTTTCAGTCGCAATGGAAGCGTGGATGGGCAGTGTCTTATGAAGACATAATGGATGGACCAAAATGGTTTGGTTCTAATCCAATGGATGAGAATAAACCAAAGGGTTTGGTTTATATTAAACGAATGAACCAAAGGTTGGTTCGGTTCGTTTTAACTTAAAATAAGCCATCATGGTTTGGTTTATTTTAACTTATCCTAATGGAGCGGGTTAACGGGCTTTATGGATATGATCCATTAACCATTAAGAGAATTAGTTCTCTATAAAAGAGGGCTTAAGGGATTGTTAAACTCTAATCATCCAAAACCCTAAACCTAGTTGCCGCCCAACATATTGTTTGCCGCCCGACTTGTGGTGCCGCCGGCCCAGCTCCTTGACCAACCTTCAGGTGAACCTCCGGCGACCCTCCTGATCTCCTCTAGGTTCGGTGATAAGGTGAGCTTCCATCTCTCCTTTGCGGCCTCTATTCCTCCACCAAAAGCTGTCCAGTTTTCTGGACAGCTTGTTTCTTTGTTGTTGGGCGTCGTTTGGGCGGCGGTTCGAGTGCTCGATAGCGCCTAACTTACCGGGGATTTGATCTCCGGTAATCCTCTGAGGTGGAGGACGAAGGATTCGTCAATTGGTTGACGAATACCTCTCCGGAGAAGCGAGTTTTGAGAACTCGTTTTAGGATCCGAATTTGGATTCGGATCGTGATCATCTCTCGATCACGTCGTCTTCAACACGAGGATAGTAACCCGTACGAAGACGAAGCTCGTGACTTAGCGAAGTCATCCCGAGGAGCTCGGCGTGGATACGGATAGAGACGATTCTTACGAGGATCATTCCGGTTGATGCCGTTCCCGCTACACGTCATACGGAAGGTATAACGTAGATAATTTTCTTTTATTGCAAATTTTAATTTACGGTTATGTCTACACTTATTGTAATAGCATGCGTGTGTTGTGTGTGTTGTAATAAATATAGATTTATTAATTTTAATTGCTTCCGCTGTGCTCATGTTTACGAAACATGATCGAACACACACACGCCGCGGTGCCGGAAACCCAACAGTGGTATCAGAGCCCAGGTTGTGTTTCGACATAATCGTAAAAATGGTTTTGCGATAGTCATAATGTATTTCTGGAAATTTTCTAAATTTTGGAAATTTAGAAGTATTTATGGAAAATTTTCAATTTTGGAAAGTCTAGAAGTATTTATGGAAATCTTCCACTTTTGGAAAGTTGGAAGTATTTATGGAAATTGATATTTTCCATAAATAAAATATTTGATTAGATTCTGGAAATTTGTTTCCTAATTTAATCATGATTTGATTTGGGAAATCAAATCTTAAAATATTTTATTTCCATAAGTAGTTTTAAAGATTTAGGAAATTGGTTTCCTAAATAGATTTTCCTTAATCAAATAATTCTATGAATAAAATATGTGATTAGATTTGGAAATTTGTTTCCTAATTTAATTATGATTTGATTTGGAGAATCAAATCTTAAACATATTTTATTTCCATAAATAGTTATGACATATAAGGAAATTATATACATGACATAATTGTATGCCATGTAATTGCATTAGATGCATAACATTATGCCATGCGTGTCGTGACATGTAGATGTATGCCATGTATGCCATGCCATGTAGATAATAGTTATTTGCATGCAAAGAGGATGAGACATAAAACCCTAACTCAATATTAAAGCCTACACCTTCCATTAATATGGTTAGAACGGAGTTCTGTTTCTTGTTTGGGTTGTTGGACTCACTCGAAACTCGAACTCGAACATGTTCAAATCATTGGAATAGTTTAACTCTAATATGGTAAGAGTCAGAGGTCAATCGTTAGTTTGGGTTGTTGGACTCACTCCAAGCCTGGCTAATTAGTTGAATGCGCTCTAACCATATTAAAATTATTTCGCGATTAATGGGTCGGCTTTAACTTGGAGCATCGATTTGTTGGACTCACTCCAAGGTCGATGTGAAGAGAGGTGAAGTTGGGTGCTATGCATATGATGCATACTTGTTAATGTGTTAACAACCCAATGAATGTGTAAACATTCAATTAGTTGATAGCACATTGTGATAGTTACATATACATGATATGTAATCGGTATACTTGATACCCACCATCATAGCTAAGAATGGCTTGTTGGACTCACTCCAAGGTTGTTCTTATCTATGATGGATATCAGCCCATTCGGAGATGGACCTACGATTTCCCGAAGTGATTTTAAGGGTTTTTGAAATTCGAAAAAAATGAATGGGATTTATAAATGTATATTGATGCATTTTAAAATCATTTTCTCATATATGCTCGTTTTGTATTTCTAGGTCAATAAATTGATCATGATGTCTTTGAATTTGTGTTCCATTTTGGATTCGAATAAATTTGGGCCTAACTTCTGGGTGGCTTAGAAACACGAGAATTGTTCTCAAGGCGGAAAAGCTTGCATATGTCCTCGAAGAGCCTCTTCTGGCATCCTAAGGGGCGATGCAACTCGGACCAAATGTTGGTCTATCGAAACATGTGGCGGATTAGGTGGCGAGTTGCATCATGCTAGCGCGGCGATGGTACTGCAAAGCGACATGAGCATATGGATGCTAATACTATGGTCTTCCATCTTCATGAGTTGTTCGATGAGCAAGCGAGATCCGAAAGGTTCGAGGTCTCTAGGCTCCTCTTCACTACGAAGATGCAAGAAGGTTAAATGCGTAGTGCGTTTGTGCTAAAGATGAAGCGGGTACATCGAGCGCTAGCTACCCTCGGTTTTGTGATGGATCATGAGTTAAGTATTGACTTAGTGCATTGTTTGCCCAAGAGCTTCTCGCGATTTGTGATGAACTATCGGATGAACAAATTGGAATCCACCATTCGAGCTCCTTAATATCTTTGAGATGTGAGCCTTCGTAAAGCATGAGAGAAGGCGGTTCATTAGTTGATTCCTCAAAGAAAGGTTCTAAGAGGAAGGCAAAAGAAACGAAGAAAGGAAAGAAAAAGGCAAAGAAGGCGGAACCAGTAAAGGGCACTTGCCATCATTGTGGCAAGGAAGGCCCATGGCGAAGAAAGCGCAAGATTTATCTTGAGTCCATGAAGAAGAAGAAGGCATCAGATGCCCCATCCTCTTGTATCTTCGTTATTGATTGTCATTCTATTTCCTTAGACACTTGGGTATTGGATCTTGGGTGTAGCTCACATATATGTAATGACATACAGGGCTAAGGAATGAAGAAGACTTGTCGAGGGAGTCAAATTTGTGAGTTGGCAATGGAGCAAAGGTTCTTTGCGATGCGCCATCCGGAACTTATTTCTTTGAAGCTCCTAGTGGACTAGTCTTAGGGGACAATTGCTATTATGTTCCTTCTCTAATAAAGAACATTGTTTCTATTTCTGCTTAAATAGAAATGGTTTCCATTTAACGTTTAGTAACAATTGTTGTTATATAACTTTGAATGGCGTACTTTATGGGCTGGAACTTTGAGTAATGGCATTTATACGTTGGACGTATCCAGTGACATTTTCAATATCGAAGCGAGCAACACGCGTGCTCGAAAGGATAATCACATAGACTCCTATATGTGGCATTGTCGTCTTGGCCATATAAGCAAGAAACGCATGTCCGAATTACACCGATGTGGAATTCTGGAATCGTTTGAATTGGATTCATACGATACATGCGAATCATGCTTAAAAGGTAAGATGACTAAGTTACCTTCTTTGGAAAAGGTGAGCAGTGGGAGAGTTACTAGGTCTAGTACATCTTGATGTATGTGGACCTATGTCGACTCAAGCTTTAGGAGGCTATAGCTACTTCATTACCTTCACCGATGATCACTCACGGTTTGGGTATGTGTTCTTGATGAAACACAAGTCTGAAGCCTTTGAAAGGTTCAAAGAATTCAGAAATGAAGTAGAGAAACAACATGACAAAAGTATTAAAATACTTCGATCGGATCGAGGTGGTGAATACTTAAGTCAAGAGTTTCTTGATTATCTAAGAGACAATGGCATATTGTCTCAATGGACCCCACCCTATACACCACAGCATAATGGTGTATCTGAGAGGCGTAACCGGACCTTGTTGGACATGGTCAGGTCAATGATGAATCATGCGACTCTTCCCAAGTCCTTTTGGGGTTATGCACTTGAATGTTTACTTGTTAAAGAATGCCTACGAGGTAGTCTCTACTACTCCATATGAGATATGGGCTAGTAAGAAACCTCATGTATCTTACTTGAAGATATGGGGTTATCTGCTTATGTGAAGCGGTATCAGATCAGACAAGTCTGATAAATGTCTATTTATTGGATACCCTAAGGAAACAAGGGGTTACCAATTCTATCATCCTGTGGAACAAAAGGTATTTGTTTCAAGGCATGCTGTGTTTCTAGAGAAAGAGTTTCTCTTGCAAGAAAACAGTGGGAGTGTCGTCGAGCTTGAGGAGGCTCGAGAGACTCAAATAGACATTGATGAGATACACGGTGAAGCCTGGTAGACAACTCATAGTGATGAGCAATCGGGGACCTATTGTAACACCACATCTTCGTAGATCTGGTAGAACAATATTCGAGATATGGATTTCTCGTAAGTGAATCGAACGGCGTGTTACTCATTGATGATGAGGAGCCTACCAGTTATGAAGAAGTGTTGACAAGTTCAGAAAGGGATAAGTGGCTTGGTGCCATGAAGTCGGAAATGGATTCCATGTACGAAAACCAAGTTTGGAACTTGGTTGACCCACCTGAAGGCATAAAGCCTATAGGGTGCAAGTGGGTTTTCAAGAAGAAAACCGACATGGATGGTAATGTGATTACCTATAAGGCTAGATTGGTGGCGAAAGGATATCGTCAAAAATAAGGTGTTGATTATGACGAAACCTATTCGCCTGTAGCTATGCTTAAATCCATTCGGATGCTCCTGGCCATAGCGGCTCATTATGATTATGAGATATGACAGATGGATGTGAAAACAACTTTCCTTAATGGAAACCTGCTCGAGGACGTGTATATGATACAACCTGAGGGTTTCACATCGGTTGATAAAACCAAGGTATACAAATTGCGACGATCTATTTATGGATTGAAGCAAGCATCCAGGAGCTGGAATATCCGTTTTGATGAGACAATCAAAAAGTTTGATTTCTCACAAAATCCAGACGAACCTTGTGTGTACAAGAAGGTTAGTGGGAGTGCAGTCGTATTTCTAGTATTGTATGTCGATGACATACTACTTATAGAAGCTTGATGTTTCAATCTTACAATCGATGAAGGTTTGGTTATCCAAGACATTCTCCATGAAAGACACAGAAGCAACCTACATCCTCGGGATTAAGATCTATAGAGATAGATCGAAGCAGTTTACTTGGTCTTCGCGATCTACATATATAGGCCGAGTGCTAAGAGGTTTAGCATGTCGGAATCCAAGAAAGGTTTCTTACCCATCGGGCATGGGTACATCTTTCAAGTCTATGTGTCCGCGCCTGAGAAGGCGAGAGGATTTGCATGAGTAAGATTCCTATGCATCCATGATAGGATCTATCATGTATGCTATGTTATACGAGGCCCGATGTATCGTATGCTCGAGTGTCACGGCGGATACTACGATCGAGAATGGATCATTGGGTGGCTGTTAAGACGATCCTTAAGTACTTAAGAAGAACTAAGGATGTGTTCCTAATATATGGAGAAGGGTACATGGTGATACGTGGGTATACGGATGCCAGCTCCAGACAGACAAGGATAATTCCATGTCTTAGTCAGGGAATGTATTCACCTAGAATGGAGGCGCAATAAGTTGGAAAGGTTCCAAGCTTGACACTATAGCGGATTCTGCCACTAAGGCAGAATCGTTGCGACTTTCGAGGCAAAGAAGGAAGCGGTTTGGATCAAGAAGTTCATCTATGAACTTGATGTGGTCTCATCAATGATCCAAACATGTGCTTCGCCGCTATCATCTTATCAGAGAGATCATCAGTAGGAACGAAATACAAATCGAGAAAATTCCCACTTAAAGGAACTTAGCGGATCCCTTGACTAAGGCATTACCTCAAAATAAGTTTGAGGGTCATGTTAGAGCTTATGATATTGGATACCGTAGCGATTGGCATTAGGCCAAGTGGGAGTCTGTTAGTAATATATGAGAGATGTCCTAAGGCAATCGCCTTATGTATGAACCATTTATATGATAAATGAAGATTCACTATTTGAGTATACATGTTTTATGTATTTGATTGGATCTTAAACTCATTTCTTGAATGTCCACGATACGATTCACGGCATGAGAGAATTTGTGATTGGATCACAACTAGTGAGTATCTCTACATGTGTAATTGTGATGTATCGAATTATCCTAGTCGATGAATTGATGGATTTGGACACCATCAATTACTGTGAGACTAGCGGTATACTCCTTGGTGTATCCAAGCGGTGATTCTCCGGTGGAGACATTGTGATGTCGGAGTTAATCGTGGATGCTAGTTATGGTAACTAGTTCATTGGAGTGACCCGGTAGTAAGACTTCATATGGTTCTCTGCATATATAGATATGTCGATGAAGTTCTTCTTGTGGCTTAAGTCGATGTTCCTTTGACTTGCGTATTCAAGTCATCTTGATCATGGAGACTTATGCTTTGACATCTTAAGCAAACATCTCTACAGGAGATGTGGACCCGGATGATTGGGTATAAGTCGAAGTGATCGAAGGTGTTTGAATAGCCTATAAAGGATTCACCACTCCTTGCGAGGAGATGTATACCCATGGCCTCTCGTCGGATTGTTACTAAAGTCTTTGGCCAAAGCATTACATGTTTAGAGTAAAGTACTCTTGATACATGTGGAGTAACTAGAATCCGTGGGGCGAGAAATGATACTTGGGCTAGGTGTGGCGTAGTCGACCTAGTGAGGGGGCCCGACACAATAGACCATGGGTATAAGATGAGTGAAGGGAATGAGGCACGATTCATTCGAGCTCTTGAAGGGTTTGAAATAGTTACGGATCAGAGTTGATCTTTTGGTTAATTGGGGATCATGATTACTAGGTGCCACTCATGATCGTTCTATAATTAATGGTTAATTATAGGCGGCCAACATAAACCGAGAACCTATTTGGTCACACGCTGCGAGTGTAATCCAAAGGATTTAAAGCGAGCTTGAGAATGGGATTCTCGGCCAAGGAGAAACTATGTTTGGTTGGACCAAACATAAGCGAGCATGAAATTGTTTGATCGCAATGATAGGCGTGGATGGGCGTGTCTTATGAAGACATAATGGATGGACCAAAATGGTTTGGTTCTAATCCAATGGATAAGAATAAACCAAAGGGTTTGGTTTATTTTAAACGAATGAACCAAAGGTTGGTTCGGTTCGTTTTAACTTAAAATAAACCATCATGGTTTGGTTTATTTTAACTTATCCTAATGGAGCGGGTTAACGGGCTTTATGGATATGATCTATTAACCATTAAGAGAATTAGTTCTCTATAAAAGAGGGCTTAAGGGATTGTTAAACCCTAATCATCCAAAACCCTAAACCTAGTTGCACTTGACATATAGTTGTCGCCCAACATATTATTCTGCCCAACTTGTGGTGCGCCGTCCGGCTCCTTGCGGCGACCAACCTTCAGCGGTGAACCTCGGCGACCCTCGTGATCTCCTCTAGGTTGGTGATAAGGTGAGCTTCCATCTCTCCTTTGGCGGCCTCTATTCCTCCACCAAGCTGTCAGTTTTTGGACAGCTTGTTTCTTGCGTCGTTTGGACGACGGTTAGAGCTCCGACAGCGGCTAACTTACCGGGGATTCGATCTCCGGTAATCCTCTGAGGTGGAGGACGAAGGATTCGTCAATTGGTTGACGAATACCTCTCCGGAGAAGCGAGTTTTGAGAACTCGTATTAGGATCCGAATTTGGATTCGGATCGTGATCATCTCGATCACGTCGTCTTCAACACGAGGCTAGTAACCCGTCACGAAGCGAAGCTGACTTAGCGAAGTCATCCCGAGGAGCTCGGCGTGGATACGGATAGAGACGATTCTTACGAGGATCGTTCCGGTTGATGCCGTTCCCGCTACACGTCATACGGAAGGTATAACGTAGATAATTTTCTTTTATTGCAAATTTTAATTTATGGTTATGTCTACACTTGTTGTAATAGCATGCGTGTGTTGTGTGTGTTGTAATAAATATAGATTTATTAATTTTAATTGCTTCCGCTGTGCTCATGTTTACGAAACATGATCGAACACACACACGCCGCGGTGCATAAAACCCAACATATTTGGTGCGAATAGTCGAGACTCATTTGGTCAGTGAGGACTCCATCGATCGATGGTAGTGGTTCGATCGTCGGTGATGGTAGATCCGTTGGACTTATCAGCGTGGATCTAGCCGTTGTCTCCACGATGGCAACTGATGGTCGATCGATCGACTTTTTCCGGCCTGAGTTGAAGCTATATATGGAGCTCGTGATGGAAAAAAGTGACATCGGTTCTTGAGGCTATTGGGGCGATTTGTTGGTGCAAATCAGGTCTCCAAGTGCAAGCAAGCAACCAAGCATTCAAGCAATCAAAACAAGTGTTGTAAAGTCTTTTCTTTACTTGTATTTCGTATTTACATTGTATATTGCTTGTATTTCGTTCTTACTGTTGTAAGATCTATTGTAAGGGGTTTCTCCGCCTCCGATTTGTGTCGAGAAGGAGTGTTTATCATTAGTGAGTGTGTGTGCATCACTAGGGCTCTTTAGAGCTCGATCCGTGGAGTAGGAATCGTGCGGTTCCGAACCACGTTATATCATTGTGTTAGCTTGTTGTCTATTTCGTTATTGCTTTTATTATTTCTATTTCCGCTGCGCACTAACGAAATTGTAGACACAAACGCGATCGAATTTCATCTACGCTATTCACCCCCCCTCTAGCCGTTCCAATATTCCCAACACTCGCAAGGAGTGGTGAATCCTCTGTAGATTATTCAAACATCTTCGCCTTCGACTTATACTCAATCATCCCATGTCCACATCTTCTCGGAGATATTTGCTTAAGATGTCAAAGCATAAGTCTTCATGACGAAGATGATTTGATTATCGCAAGTCGAAGGAACATCGCACTTAAGTTACAGTAAAAACTTCATTGACATATCCATATATGCAGAGAACCATATGAAGTCTTACAGTTAGTCATTCCAATGAACTAGTTACCATAACTAGCATTCATGGTTAACTCCGGACATCTCAATGTCTCCAGTCAGTGAAAAATAGCTGCTTGGATAAATCAAAGAGTATAACTCGTGCTAGTCTCAACAGAATTGATGGTGTTCGAATACATCAATTCATTGACTAGGGATAATTCCAATACATCACAATTATACATGTAGAGATACTCACTAGTTGTGATCTAATCACAAATTCTCTCATATTGTGAATCGTATTGTGGATATTCAGTAAATGAGTTTAAGATCCAATCAAATACATGATAACATGTACACTCAAATAGGAAATCTTTATTTATCCAATAAATGATACAACCATAAAGTGATTACCTTAGGACATCAATGATTAATATAAAAATACAGAGACTTAGAGTTGATCCTTAATATAACAATATTTGTATTGGAAATGCTTAAATTAATCTGTCTGAAATCTTCACTCTGATTATTACTTTCTTATACATATCGTTAATTGGTTTAATGTATGTTATGCTAATACCTCTTTTTTTTAATTCATTATATAAGTTCTCTTAGGACTTTATCATAAGTTGTTCATAAGTCAATGAATATCATATGTATTTGCTTCCGATATTTTTCAATTAGTTGCATGAGAAAATTTATAATTTCTATTGTCGACTTTACATATATAAACCCAAATTGATTTTCTGTAACTGTGGTCTCCTTCCTTAATTTTTTAATATTACTCTTTTCTAAAATTTTATGATATGACCATTAGTTTAATACCTCAATAATTTGAATAATTTTGTACATCTCTTTATTCTTATATAAGGGATTAGAGTACTTATTCTCCATTGATGAGATTTTTTTTTAATATCATATTAAATAATTTTGTAAGACATTCAATACATTATTTCCCTAAACACTTTCATACATCTATTGGAATATCATCTGATTTAATAGTTTTTCTATTTTGCATCTTATTTAAAACTCATTTTATTTTTTAAATTTGAATTCTACGATAAAAATTTAAATTTATATGCTCATTTAACTTACTTAAACTAAGTTAAGTTGGTTATCTAAATTTTCATTAAAATATTGGTGAAAATACCTCTTTTACCATTCTTTATTTCTCTATCGTTTATTAGTACTTTATTGCATTCATCTTTAATACATCTTATTTGGATAAGATCTTTTATCTTTCTCTCATATTTTAGTTATTCTATAAATATCTTTATCCTCTTTTTTTGTATCCAATTTTCAATATAATCGTTCAAAAAATTTATTCTTAGCTTCATTCACTACTTCCTAGTCTTTTTCTTGATTATTGTATTTTTTTTAAAAAAATCATTCTTACAAATATGTAATTTGTTATAAGTTGTTCATTTTTTTCCTTCACTTTCTCTTGTATCTTATCATTTCACTATCAAGTTTTCTTATTTGGTGGTGCATATCTCTTTGACTTATCAAGTACACTTTAGCTACTATTTTCAACTGTGATATTATCTTATCCCATGTTGTATTAGGGTCACCGTATATTTTACTTAATACTTGTACTCCTATCTAATCCTTAAATATATTATGTTTTCATCCTTTAACTTTTACTACTTAATTTTAGGAGTCGTATATTTTTTTCTTCTATTGATATTATGCCTGAGACATATATCTAAACTACTAATCTATGTTGGATAGTTAAACTTTCTCCAAAGATGACATTTAATTTTTACAAATCTTTTTATTCCTCTTCCTAACTATAAAAAAGTCAATTTACAATTTATTATTCTCACTTTTGAATGTGACCATGTGTTTTTCGCTTTTCTTAAAAAATGGATTAGCTAGTACAATGTTATATGTTATCACAAAATCTAATATAATTTTACATTCTTCATTTCTAGTCTCAAACTCATAATCCCTAAGCACTCTCTCATATTTCTCATTTTTCACTCTGACATGTCCATTTAGATCGCATCTTATTACACTCATTTGATTTGGTGGAATATTTTATAATACTTCATCTAGATTGTTAAAAAATTTTGATTTGATATTTTCATCTAATCTTATTTGAGGTGCATATACGCTATGTTCATAATTTCTTTCTTCACTATTATTTTGAGAGTTATAATTCTATCTCTCTTTTTAACTACTCCTACAATTTCATCATTTAATGAACTCTTTACAATCATATTCACTTCATTTCTTATTTTATTTTTTCATGTGTATAATAACTTAAAACTTGAATTCTCTATCGTTTTTACCTTCTCACCTGTCCATTTTGTCTCTTATACACATAAAATATTAATTTTTCTCTTAATTATCGTTTCTACTATCTCCATTGTTTTGCTAGTGAAAGTTCTTATGTTCTACATTTTAAACTATTAATTTTTCTATCATATTTTTTCTTATCTATGTAACACTGCATCCAAATTTTCATAAAGATGTAATGGTCCTTACCGATATATTACAGTTGAACCCTGCAACATATACTTTTGTATATTTATTATTATATCCGAGTTTTAAAGATGCAGCAGTCCTTATTGAGACGTTACAATCGAATCCGGTAATATATTTATTTCGAAGAACAATCTAATATTTACAAAATAATTTAATAGATTCATACATATTTATTTTAATTTAATACTGACTAATAACCTAACATAATTTTTTGTCTTGGAATCGACGGGACAAAATTAATTCATCGGAGTTATATATATTTATATGAATGGTCTTTTTTTTTTTTGTTTATGATTTAAATCGGATTGTTTTTTTTTTATCATTTCCAACTTTCAAGAGTAGTAATCTGGGTCCCATCGCTTTTGTAAATCTTCGAGCACATTTTTTTTAAAAAAAAATAATTGGGCATGGCACCTTGGGCCATGGTTGGGTACGAGGATGATGCCTTAGAAAATGAGCCTTCTTGAGCATATCCTACACTACATTTAAGTGCACCTCGTTGAAATTGCAAACTTTTTGTTATTTTTAAAATTCAAGGACATGTTTATATTTTACTAAACATGAAGTGTAATATTATTTTTTAATCAAATATAAGATGTAAACATTCTTGTTAAATATTAAAATTTTCTTATGGTACGTATTCAAGCAAAATTATGTCTGGTTGTATATATACACGATTTAAATCACTATATTTATCATTATTAATCAATTCTTACTCCTCTATTCGTCAACTCTGCTTCTATTTTTTTTTTTTGTTTTTCAATTCAGACTAAAAAAAACAAAAGGTGATCTTATATCACACTAAAGTTTTCATTTGCTAGAGGAACTAGTGTTCTTCCGTACACTAGTTACTAGTCTCAAGAGACAAAGATCTACCGTGATTTATCTTCCTTATAATGATCCGGAAACGGACTGATAGAGACCGCTAAATTACGGATTTCAACCTTTTACACCAGAGAATGCTATTCTAATGACTTGTATGTTCGAGAACAAAATCTGTTAATGATATATAAACATTTTTACAAACTGAATTGAAAATTGAAATTTTTTGTTGCCAAAATCTACGCAACTAAATCTAAGTGTTTTTTTTTTGTGTGTTTTTGTTTTACACAACTCCGTGAATAAAAACTTTGAACTGGATACTTCAGAAATCAGCTGAAAGAGGAAGAAGTATAAGATAATTAAACCTTCTCTATAAAAACAACCTTGCAAGAAGGTCATCTGAAGCAAACCCTTAATTATTACCCATGATTCCTCTCTCGACATGCACAAATTTCTCGATAAAAATTTGAATAGCTAAGAACTGAAATGAGAACAAAAACCTTTGACATTAGTCAGATATAAAGTATAAACCATTAGTTCACATAAAAACCATCTAGGGAAGTACAGATTCTGGAACTCAGTTGTAAACTATGTATACATGAGTCTCTTCCCAAATCACAAATTTAACTGCACATATTTGGGGTAAATAGAACATTACAGACATTCAATAGTTTGTCGTATAGTCTGTTTTTGTATACTACTTCTTAATTGACCAGACTAATTGTGAAGAGTACAAATGCTTGAAGCTTTAGATTCAAAACGATAAAATACAATGGTTAAGCAAGAACAGTAAAATTATAATTGAAAGCTGGCTTCTGGGAGGCTTACTTGCCTGTGTTGGAACCATCGAGCAGGTTTAAATTTCCAACTCCTGAAGCAGGTCCAATGCTACAACGTGGAGTGTTGTGTTGTTCAATGGCATCCTTTATCTTCTGGAACTGCAGTCAGATAGGAAAATCTGCTATCACAAAAGATAGTTTCTCATTTGAATAAGCAAACACAAAAGAGAATGGAGGAGTTCCAACTAGTAGTTATTTTCCCATTTTTGCTAGATCTACTCAAGAAATTTGATTAAGTATCCTTAATAGGGCTGCCCTATCACCTATTGATGAAGGGGAAGAGGCTTAGTGCAATGGTAAATGTCTTGTAATCTAAAGATCATAGATTCGAATCTTGAAAACAGTCTCTTGCAAAGTAAAATAAGACTGCATATAATATATTCTTCTTTAGAACTCCACATGGTGGGAGTTTCGTGCACCAAACTATCTTTTATCCACAATAGGGCAATTCCCTCTGCTGAAGACTAATGGAACGTAGATCTACCAAGCTGTTCAAAATGATAATGACAATCTCCTATTTTTCAGAGAAATAATCACCTTATGCCTATCTCTTGAGCTAAATTTTCTTACTTAGCAGAAATAATAGAAAGACAGTAAAGTCATTCCATTGGTTGAGGGAAAGAATTGCTAGAGATGCGTTGGTATTCACTAATTTTTCCCGAAAATCAGCATGCCACAGAGATAGAGTGATAGTTTTGGGAGAAGAAAAAACTAGAGATTGAATGATATTAGACAAAACAATATATAGATTTCACTAAAGAATTGATAATATATCAATTAATACTTGGTCATATAAAGAATGAAAAATGATGCAATCAGGTTGAAATTTTGTTATATCAAGATTATTTTAAAATTTTTGACTAATCTAGACTTCCTGCTCAGTGAACCGGTTCTCCAATTCACCATAGCTCGAGTTCATCACAAGCTAAAAGATCACTTGATTAACCTTACCGACCTTCAATAGGGTTCGGTGCCTTAACCATCTCTCTCTCTCTCTGCAGAGAGATTATTGGTTGATCGAGAGAAAACACAGTGATGTCACATAATCAACAAGGTCACTAACACTACCCTTCTTTTAACTAAAACTCAGTTCAAATGTAATTAATAACCTGACAAAACCCTCTAACATTAATAACAACAACAACAACAATAATAACAATAAAAATAACAATGACAATAACAATAACAACAACAATGATGATGATGACAATGACGACGATGACGACTATGATAACCCATGATTTGGGCATTATGGCTCTGAGTAAAGCTGGCATGAATTATTTGTATTCCAACTCCCAGAACAAGCTACCAACAATAAGGCGCCTAAATTGCAGTAAAAGTAAATGAACAGGTTAGTAGATTGATTCCGGAGATGAATGATGATTGAAGGGTACTAAACTAGTAAAGATTTACTATTTAATTGAGCACAAGCACAAGGAAGTCCTAATCTATCGCATGGAAAGAAAAAGGCCGTTTGAGTTTTCTCATAGGAGTTATGCATCAATATACCAGTGCAATTACCAATTCCACAGTTTAATCTGCAGCACAAGGTTGGTAAAGCAACATTGACCATGAGTACAACTTCTTTGTTGAGAACCAAGAAATATCCACCAACCAACTCCCAAGACCTAGTTTTTTTTTTCTTTTTAAATTCCAGGTAGAATAAAAACAGTGCCAATAAAGGATGGTTCCAAACTAAATTATGTAGAGGATACTAACATTTCTCTCAAGGTGAGAATAAACTGACCTTGCTACAAACTCAATTATGTTCAATCAAACTATATTGTGCGCAACTAGGCATGCTTAACGGGTCGGTTTGATCCGGAACCGAGTTGGAACCGACCCATTAAATCTGGAACCGGAACTGGTTCATTCAAACTGGTTCTAGAACTGTCCCAAACTCATTAAGTAATGGGTTAGGGCGGTCTTTTGTTGGATGAACCGGAACCGGCTGGTTCCGGCTTGGATCCGGACCAGATCCGGTTTAGATCCGGAACGGATCCGATTTAAAAAAAAAATTGTTGTTGGCCGCCAACGACAACCATTGGTAGAACCATTGTCATTCTCTTATTCACTATTATTTCAATTTTTAATGGCTACGCTATTCAAACATCATCTATAGTACCATGTATCGAATCTCGGAACCGATCCGAGACCGGTTTGAACTGGTCCGGAACTGGTCCACCAACTACTGGTTCGGGTAGTGGATTGAATTTGTTCCAAGGTTTTTAACCTTGGAACCATAATCGGTTCGGAACCGGTCCAAACCGGTTCCATTCGGTTCCGAAGCCAACAGATCCAAAACCGGTCAATACCGAACTGGAACCAGATCTGATAAGCATGCCTATGCAAAACTATATGTGCAGGTGAATGAAATAATTAAAAACTAAATCATTCAAATATTGACTTGAAGTAATTTAAATATGTAATGCATTTAAGAGGAAATGAGCTTAACTTGGCATAACACATACATATTACTAATGTAAAAAGGTTGGAGTTCGAAAAAGAAAGTATACAAAGGTGCTATGGAATAGCAATACGTAACTGGAACGAAGCATACCACCACCACAAATCCTTACCTTAGCCAGGTTACATGAAAACGACTCCAGATGGCCATCAGCACCACGATAAAAATGGAAATATGGAAGTACTCTTACATTCAATCTTTTACACATAGGTTTATTCTCATCAAAGTTCACCTTCAAAAATAAAATCTCTGGGTGTTCCTTTGCCATCTTACATAGCTGAGGAATTATTGAAGGAAAGAAATAGTAAGCCACTTATGTGAAAAATAGCTTGATGTTTACGTAATACACCTATAGATATCATGCCAATAGAAAAACGGAAGAACTAAAGAAGTTACACAACTGAGCTATCATGCATAGAAAATAAGAATATAAGTTACAACCCAGGACATATGAGTTAGCAGAACTAAAGAAAAACATGCATAAAGAACTATGCACTCATAGTCAATTTTAGTGGTCTTTCAAGAAAAGAATAGTATTATCTTAATCAATTAATTAGTAACCTTGAATGATGAACAGGTGGCATCAAAGCATTACAAGTTTATGCTAGATTAAAGGGCTACCACTTCGGTAAACTGTACAAACTGAATTTGGTTCTGTTATAACAGAATGAGCTCCAGTATAAAGAATATTCTGGTTGTCGAAACATTCTCCTTCCAGAGTCATTGATCTAACAAGTGCATAATTTTACAGTTTCAATGAATGAGTTATCGAGCTTGTTGTTGAGCGTACAAAAGAAAGGAAGAGGAGCTTTCCTTGTTAGAATTTTGTGGTTAAACTTTATACAAAGAAGTTCATTTTCTCTGAAACAAATCCTAAGCAGAACAATAGCTTTCTACATAAAATAATAACAAATTAAAATAACTCCTAGTTTTCTTTTCAACAACTCATTTCAAAGATGGAGGTGGAAATATAAGCAACATTGGAGATAGAGGATGTTGACAGTTCAATGTATCTTCTGTATGATTGAAAATTTTTATTCTGACAACAAATACCAGAAGTAATAAATGGAGAATGGACCAATCATCCTGTTTATAAAGTGATGAGATTTTGGAGAATAAATTATACCATGCACTCTGGTAAATTGGGCTTCACAGAACAGTATAATTTACAACTTTTCAGGCACTGAGATATATGTTGCACTGGGAAATGCAGAAAATAAAGTAATTTACAATTTCATTCCATGCTGATTGGCACAGATGAAACATTTCATTCCACCCACCGACTAGCATGTAAAACAACTTGAGGCATAAGAGGCTTTGCCATGTGGCACAAAGCTTCGCCTAAGCACACAAACCTTCTGCAATGATAGTGATGCGACACGAAGCTTGGATGGGGCGAACTAGCAAAGGTTAGGATTCTCTTCTCCAATCTTCTCCTTCTCCCCAATTTCTTCCTCCTTATTTGTAACTTCAGTACCATGTGTTGACATTGTTGGCATGACTCGATACAACTTGTTTGGGCCAGGGACTAAAATAGGACTCTGAAAGAGATTTCATACCTTGGTGCATTTACAGTAAAGTTTAACTTCAAAGTGTGAAAAAAAATTTCCTCTTCGTTTTAGGCATGCTTGATTTGTCTTAGTTTTAAAGAAATTGTGGAATATCACCAAGTGATAATACGAATGGTGCCATTAGTTAATCAAATTATTATGCAAAAATGTAATCTATTAATAATCCAAGAGAAACTAAAGAAACCAATTCCTTTGATATGACACAATTATCAACAAAACAAGACACAGAAACAATCAATGACTTGAAAGAATATTTATGCAAAATTCACCAGAAATTCAATAGACAGGCCTGATTTGTCCCAATATTAGAGAAGATGCCACACAAGTCCTTAGCGCAGACAAGTTATTGATGGTGATGTTGTAAATGAATCAAAAGTCCGGGAGCAAATTTAGTTTTTGGCTTGGTAACAAGGCCAACAACCCATTAAATTATAAATAAGTTTAAACATATTTATGCTCGGCTCATTAATATTCGCGAACAGAGATCGTAAACAATATCTACAAACAATGCTTATGAACCATGTTCATCAACAAATGAAGGAAAGTGTAGTTGTCAATAGAAAGACTCAAATACAGCTTCAACTAGTGCAGCCAAGTCCAAACATCACGAGCGAGCTTAATTAGCAAGTTGCAACAGCAGATCAAACAAAGTTACGATGGTAAATAACGGAATCACCTTTGGGAACAGAGCTCGACAAGATCCGCACCAAGTACCATAGAACTCCACAATGACAAGCCTTTCACCAGCTTGACTCAAAGCGTCCACGAACTCCTGCGTAGAGTGGATGTCGATCATATTGGGCCCGGCGTTCCTCTCCCACCACTTGGGCGGATCCGCAGCCTCTTCCACAACCGCGCGCAACTGATCCCACCAAAAACATCAACTAAGAAACACAAAATCAGGGGGGATAAGACACGAGCATTTTTGTCCGCACCTTGGTAAGCTGCCATCGATTATAGAGGCGGGAGACGGCGGCGTCGAATCGAGGCCTGTGGGGTAGCGTCAATGCCGGGGAGTTGAGGGGGAAGAAGAGGAGAGGTAGTAGATGGCTACGGGATACGAGGAGGAAGCCGTGATGGGGTAGTAAAGCATCGGCCATCAAAGGGGAAGAGCCGAAGAGGCGAGGGATGCGTGCCGTCGACGGCGGATACTAAATCGGCCGCTTTATTGGGACACAGTAGAATCCGATACGATACGATTCACCGGTACATCGAAGCGATTCAAAACTTGCCAATTTAACGTTGCCCGTCGGTGGGAAAAGAGGCGGTGACAGCGTTGACTCCTTAGCAGCTAGTGGAAGTGAGCGGCCCACGAATAACATTTTCATGGGCTGGACTGGAATTTAGAAAACCTGTTTATAAAATCCCAAAAGTGGAAATGAGAGAAGCGGCAGTGACATTTTGTGGACGATGAAGTCATCCACGGAAGTGCGGACCAGCATTTGTTAGTGTGTCCTGGTCGATGCAAGGAAATGGAGATGTGAGAGAGTAAGAAAGGACAAATATATAAATATTTTTAAACAACGACAATCTAATAATTAAATTGTAATCTGAATATATAGATGAATAAACAGAAATTAATTCGTTTATTAAAGTAATTTATATCAGCAGTTTTAAAAGGTATATCTATAAATAATTTTCTTCTTAGATCTCGTATACTTACCGTTTCAATTGAAACCCACGTGCCGCCATCCAATCCACCCTGCCTTAAATTGTACTCCAATCACGGGACCCTGTCGAATAGGCAATTATCAATCTGATAAATTTTCTCCCCTCTTTCCTTCATTAGGAGAAGCATACACGGAGGAGGAGAGTATAGACCGTTATGAGAGAGCAACCTTTGTACTTCGACGATGGCTTCTCTATTCCTTCGGATGCATCTATTCTTCCCTTTCCTGCACAGCCCACCGGAGTTGATTTTAATTCTTCTAACCCCACCATGGCTCTTCTCTCCACCGTCGCCTCCGACGATTCGGCTGCGGGCATTGAGTTCGGGAAAGGCGGCACCTACCTTTTCGCCACCCTCCTCGTCACCGTAGCAGCCACGGCCGTTTTTGCCTTCCTCTCCTTCTCCTCCGCCCCCGCTGCTGCATCCCGAGATTCGGCCTCTGATCTCTCGCACACGGCGAGACCTCTCGCCGAGCTCTCCCGCCCCGTCGTTCTCCTCATCTCCTCCGACGGGTTCCGCTACGGATACCAGTTCAAGACCGACACACCCAACATCCGCCGCCTGATCGCTAATGGTACCGAGGCAGAGCCCGGGCTCATATCGGTCTTCCCCACCCTTACCTTCCCCAACCACTACTCTATCGTCACAGGCCTCTATCCTCCCTACCATGGCATCATCAACAACCATTTCGTCGATCCGATTTCCGGCGACTCCTTCACGATGAAGAACCACGAGACGAAATGGTGGCTAGGGGAGCCGCTCTGGGAAACCGTCGTCGACCAGGGATTCCGCGCCGCCACCTTCTTCTGGCCCGGATCCGAAGTCAGGAAGGGATCTTGGGACTGCCCTCCCAGGTTCTGCCGGCATTACGACGGCTCGGTACCGTTCGAGGATCGCGTGGACACCATCTTGAGCTACTTCGATCTTCCATGCGACGAGATACCCGTGTTCATGACCCTCTACTTCGAGGACCCAGATAAGCAAGGGCACAAGGTCGGTGCAGACGATCCAGAGATCACCGCCGCAGTAGCTCGAATCGACCGCATGATCGGGAGATTGGTCGCCGGTCTGGAGAGAAGAGGCATCTTTGAGGACGTGACCATAATCCTGTTAGGCGATCATGGAATGGTGGGCACTTGTGATAAAAAACTGATCTTTCTTGATGCTCTATCTCCGTGGATCAAAATTCCCCCAGATTGGATCGAGTCCACAACTCCTCTGCTCGCAATTCGCCCGCCTGCCGGAGTTTCCCCGTCGGAAGTGGTGGCAAAGATGAACGAGGCATTGAGTTCGGGAAAGGTGGAGCATGGGAACTTTTTAAAGGTGTACCTGAAAGAGGACCTGCCAGAGCGCCTTCATTATTCTGCGAGCTACAGAATTCCACCCATTATTGGATTGCTGGAAGAAGGCTACAAGGTGGAGCTGAAGACGTCCAAAAGCTGCGAATGCAGCGGCTCGCATGGCTACGACAACGCATTCTTCTCGATGAGGACCATTTTTATTGCTCACGGACCTCAGTTTGCAAAGGGAAGGAAGATTCCATCTTTCGAGAATGTAGAGATTTACAATGTGATCGCGTCCATTCTGAAGCTGAAGGGGGCACCCAACAACGGATCCGCATCGTTTCCAAGCACAGTTCTTCTCGCAAATGCCTGAGATGTACTCAGAATATGCAGATGAATGAGTTTTCAGAAGCAGCAACATGACCAGCCACTGACCTTGCCAAAATTGGGAAGATTGAAAGGGGGTACCGTTGCTAAACGTTCTCGTCGTTTTCAATTCTTCTGCTCAATGCATTTTCAAGTCATGTTACTATTTCTGGTTTGAGATTTGGGCTGCCTCCCTATTGTCAAATTTTCCAAGAGAAACATGAATAATACTGGTCAGCAAGAACATTGGACACCATAAAATGCATTCAGCATTCTACGGACACGAATTATATGCTAGAATTAGTGAAAAAATTTGACCAAATGCCATCAAACTGGAACATATGGAAACCATTACTTGCGTTTTTTTTCTCACCTAGAATCATGGCAAACACCAAGGAAGATCAGATGACTGATAATTTGCCGCCTTCGTGAAAATATTGCAGCGATTTCATGTTCCCTCAGTCTTTTGTTATGCATTTGCCATATCAATTTGCCCGCGGTACTGATATTAGTACCTGCAATAACTTGTCAAAAGAACAACGTCCAGTTAAATAGTGGAACCAGATAAACAAAATCTAGTTTCATAGCCTGAAAAAAAATACAAAAGAAACAAGGTCTTCCCCACGACGTTCAAACAAAATACATCATGATGATGAGCATGCTCATTAGAACATCAACCACTTTTCGCTGCAGCAAAGCAGGGAACTGCTAACATATGAAAATTGTTCTGTCCAATATGATCCCTTCTCCTTTTAATATTTTAATATGATCTGCAAGACATCTAGCAAACTGCAGTTGAAATGTAGATTAGCCCCAGCTCATTCAATTCGGCCAATTTGGTGCCAACATGCTGTATGCAGGTCCAGGAAAATTAAAATCGAAGGCATACTTCGCATCCTTCACCCTTTCGTCTTGTTTTTAATTCTATCACAGTAAATAGACAACAGACCACTCATCAGTTACTTTCAGCCATTCTCGGTGTCCATGCATAGTGTTAAACAACGTCCATCCCCGAAATTCTCAACCAGTTTGATCAATCCGACATGCAAATCATTGTTCATTCACATAGTTACTTCTATAATATCATAGTAAAACCATAGTTTCAAAAGAATATCCTACTAATTATATTTTTGTTTCCCAAAAACAATCTCTATCTGCATCCTGGCATGTTGCATGGATTACCTTTCAACGGTAGGGGACCAATGCTCACCAGAGCATGTATGAAAGCTACTCATTCAGCCACGTGTATATTGAGAGAAAACAGTTTTGATGATATTTACCAAACATCTATTATTATATTTTATAAGTCGAACCAACTAGAGTGATGTAGACGAGATCAAAGAAAACTCTAGATATCTAAACAATATCATTGATATTATCTCTTAGGGCTTGTTTGGGAGGAGGTGAAGGAGGTGTAAGTAATGGAAGGATAAGGATAAATAAGGAAGAAAAAAAGACTATCCTTATTTGGGAAGAAATGAGGAAAGGGAAAAGGGAAGGAAAAGGGAGGGAAAAGGGAAGAGAAAGGGAGGGGAATGGGGGTGAATTTATACCCCTCCCTCTCACACAAACTGAACATTTCTTACACCCCAATTTGGGGTGTAAATCTCCTTTACCCTCCCCTTCATTCCCCCCTCCATTATTTACACTCCCCTCATCTCCTCCCAAACAGGCTCTTATAGAGTTTAATGGAGGGATAAGATGTAGGTAAAACTATCACAATTTGTTATTGTCGTATAACATACATTAAAAGCCTGGAAATCCTATAACAATTTCCACATAAAGATGATTAAAAGTTGTATAATGATGAACAGATTACAAAGCATATGCACTGCACTGGATTTTGAAGCGCAAGCAAAACTAAATTTGTAGAACCAATTTGATGAAAAGCAAAAGTCATTAAGAACTTATGTGGATACAAAGTATGCTAAAATATAATTGGGGATAACTGCAATTCATAAGAAATCGGATAGGCGAATAAGAAAGAAAGAACATGAAAGTGCTTATTCTGAAATTCTCTCATCTGCTTAGGAACGTGATGGCCTTCGCTCAAATAGTATAGTAATGTACCTATGAGAGCCTTCACTAAATCCGACGTAAATCTGAACCAAAGCACATGAATCCCAGCTCATACTACCCACTTCGGTCGGCATTAGGGTTTATGATAACCTTCCGCCGCAGTCGGAAACGATGTCGGCGGCGGACCGCCGTTGCACCTCATTGTGATTGGATTTTCCCCCCAGCGAGAACTTTCCCAAAATTTCTGCTTCCCTTCGATTCCATTGGATTTGGAAAGGACGAAGATTGTTCGCGGCAGGCGAATGGTGCGGAAGAGTCGAGGGGGTGGATAATTGCCAGGCACTACAAAATAATTCACAAAAGAAATAAAAACTTATAAATCGCATGGGCGTGTGTGGTTGGCTATATATATATATATATAAATAATTATAAATATTGACAGATAAATTATATAGAGTAATATTCTTCTATATATATTTTTATCCTATTCGTATTAAATTAAAGATTTAATTAAATATTTAAAAATTTACAGAAATATGTATCGCATATTCTGAAATGATTGTTTTTTTCTTCTATCATAGTTTGTAATTATTCAGTAAGAATATAAGATCCATTGACTAACCGAAAGTAGCGGTCAAATATGAAATAGAAGATAATTCGGTTAATTCATATAAATATTGTATTATAGAATAATGGATTAATTTATCGTAAATACATACACTAATTATTAATTTCAAGGATAAAATCTACGCAATTTATCTCCTTCAAATGGATACACCGCTAGATATCACAGAAGATAACAAATTAGATCGTGCAGAACGACTCCAAACTATTTACATTACCAAACAGAACAGCCAGCATAAAGCTAAAGCAAAAACTTGCAAATTACAGTAATTAGTGCCCTACGTAGGCTTGCTTGTAGCGGCGGAAGAGATCCTCGGTCTGCGCGTTCTTGAAGGCGCAGCAGCCGATGATGTAGATCCAGATGAAGAAAACGGCGGCGACGATGAGGGCGACGTTGGCCTTGCGCCACTCGTGGCGTAGGTTCCCCAGCAGCCCCGCCTTGCAGGAGGTGCAATCGTAGCAGAGCTGACCCTGGTCGTTGCTCCACGCCGCGCAGTCAGCGTCCGCCATGGGGTTGCTCGGGTTGATCCACACCGTCGGGTTCACGTACGAGTACCCGCACATCGTCGGTGGCTTGCAGCATCCCGACTACATAAAAGGAAAATCAAACTGATTTGATCAAGTGAATTCCAGCATCACATCTTGATTGCGATAGGAAAAGCAGTTTGAATCGGAAAAACGATGGCTTCTGCGGCACTCCGAACTTGTCATTTTCAATGAATTGGTGGAATACCATAAGTAATTAGATTATTTCAGCAGTTTTCGAAGGAAAAGAAAAACAGGAAAATCATTATTGCAACGTAACGAGCAATGATTGTGGAAACAGAGCCGAAGAAAAGGTTGGTAGTGGTGCTGTGGTGTACTTTAGTTATGTATACACTGACTAGGAAGAACACAAAATAGGGTTGCAACGCTGGTAATTAGAGCAGTTTCTTTAGCGAAAACGCCCAAATTAGGGATTTTAGAGGCAGAAATTAGAACTGACCTAGAGAGGCAAAACAATTGGAATTAGAGATTTTTTTTAGGAAGAACGCGCAAATTAGGGATTTGGGAGGCAGAAATTAGAACTAGCCTGGAGAGGCGATAGATCGGTCTGGGAGTACTGCTCGGCAGTGAGAAAGGGCTGCTCGCGGCCGAGCCTCTGGCAGACGTCGGAGGCACTGAGGCAGAGGCGGATCCGGGCCCAGTGGTCGACGACGTAGTGGCGGAGCCAGGCGGAGTAGCCCGCGAGGCGGTACTCACGGTAGGAGCGGCCGGGGATGGGGTAGGAGCCGTCAGGGCGGGTGACGACGAAGGCGAAGACAAGGAGAGCGAGGAGGAGAAGGATGAGAACGACCATGCAGAAGAGGTAGGCGGCGAGGAGGCCCTGCCTGTTCCAGTACGCACCGACGAAGCCAGCGAGGGAGACGAGGAGGAGGAGAACGCCGAGGATAATGACAGGCCAGCGGGCAAGCCGGAGGCACTCGTTGTCCTGCTTGGAGGCCAGCCAGATGCCGGCGCCGATGACGGGGACGGAGCAGAGCAGGCCGACGAAGTTGAGGAAGGCAGTGATGTTGTTGCTCAAGCCCATGGAGATGCGTGGGGAAACTTGGCGAACGATCGGTGCGTTTAATTAGCTCAGCAAAGTGCGCCCCTCGAGCGTCGGTCGAAGAGGATGAGCAGGGCGAGGCGGTCGAAGCGCCTATCGCGTTGCAGATACTGCTAGCTTTCCTCTATTCTTTTTCCACAGTCGAAGTATGAGAAAAAGCATGACGCTGCGCTGTCATGGGACTCATTGTTGAAGGAGAGATAATTGTAGATAACATGAAACAAATATCAAATATCTTAAAAAGATTAATCTATTTATTGGGGGATTTTAGTTATTCACTCTGGTATTTTATTCGGGGGAAATCTGTAAAAAAAAAAAATTATTCACATATAACAGACAAAATTAATGATGTCTAAATGATATTGTTTGCGTATCAGTAAGCAGCGAAGGACAGCCAACTTGAAAAGGTGCACCAGGTGCAGGATTCCCTGCCGACGCGACTAACATGATGGTGCGAGCGCGTCGAGAAGTGTAAGCAGGTCTCGAACACGGCGATGAGGGAGATTACCAAGTTACAGGCGGTGAGTAAACTGTAAACAAATCAAGCCGCCGTTACAACTCGAGTCTATATATATATGTAACAGTACTCGTGTACTAGGTACACACCAGGATCTCCTTCGAGTTCTGAAACCTGGCAACCTCGTCAGTAAAATTAGTCACAGTATAATAAACACGTCATGTAATCCTGGAACCGATTTTGACTCGGATACACGAGCTTGGCAGCGGAGGAAATTAATGGCATCGACTCCAGGGTCAACGGAGAGCCTGTTCGGCTTCTCCCATGCTTGTCCAGTTAGTTTTCTCTGACTTTTGTAGATGGCTAGATGCCATTGCTCACCGGCTCCAGTTGGTCCCCCAGATTGACGAAGACCCTACAACCGGCATCCATTGTCCGATCCTGAAGAACTCCGGGCCTGGCACGGTGGAGGCGCGCTTGCATCGATCGAGCCCCAGGATGTTCTCCGGTGACTGTAGAATAAGATACACTCTCGGTCGACCTCACTGGCATTGCTTTTCTTATCAACTGCCGCCCTATACATCGTAGCTCGTCGAGGCCTCTGAAAAGATTAAGGAATTGGCATTGGATTTGGAAGGCGAAATAATGCACCTTGAATTGGTATTGGTAAAAAAATGCTTTCGCGGTGTAGAACAAGTACTGCATACCTTTTCGCCGTGCCCATGTGATCAATATGCCGTCTTTATTGAATTTTTTTTAGATTTCCATGAAATCTTTTGTGTTGTCGTTGTCTTCCTCTCTGTTCCCTCTTGCACAGGAAAATTACACCGGATACCTCGCGAGAACAAGATTGACAACAGTAGTTGAATGCAAACTGTTGCCGGTTGGGCCTTCAAACCATATCAGGTATGAATTCTTCTTTTAAAATTTGATTCATTAATCTAAACAAACGGAGAGTGACGATTCCTCTTCGCCAATACCAAATTAATGTCGAACCCCATGCATATGGGTGCGTGGGAGATCACTGCAGGTTTCATAGCTTATACGAGGTGCAGATCTAGTCAAAATTTGCTTTCAATTTTGAAGCCTACTGTAAAATTCAGTTCAAGCGGTAGCTGTAAAAACTTATCTCGCCTTCATATTTAGTTTTCTCCACTACACACACAAACACATGATATCAGCAAATTAACTGGGACAGAAAACAAGCAGCATTTTTTCTGATCAGAGGTAACACAGGGGCATACCTGATAAGAAATCGAGGACAGCTCTAGACCCATAACACATGCTAATTACCAGATTGTGATTGAAATTTCAATCAAAATACTATATACCAGATCATTATCCTACTAGGCCAAGATACTTAGATATTAATTGTATCTGTCATAATATTTTTTTTCAATAGTACAGAAGAGAAACTTATAAGAACTGAGCACCATTTAGTTAAGAAGTTGAGCTATGTGGAGTAAGTGTTGGTTGACAGATAGAGAAATGAGCACATATAGCTTCGAGCATGAATAGCCTCTCATGCAAGAAAGCACCGTATGTGCTCACTCTCTTCTGTCACCCTCCGTGCATTCCTCACCAGACCATGCATGTCTGAATCAAAAGGCCATGAAAAGCAAAAGATTACTCATCAGCTAGCTGCGGCAACACAAGGCGATCATGGAAGAGATGGATCTAATCACTGTTTGTTTGGATGATGTAACACACAGGGGGTTACTGGGTATATATAGAGCAAAGATTTGGTACTGTTACATTGCTTATGTACTGGGAAATCTGCAGAAGAATATATAACTGTTTATGTTTGCAAGTTCTTTATTCTCTTCCAAGTAAAATACTAATTTGTTTTTATTCTTGTGACATTTATATATACCTTGTGCATCGATAGTCATCGATGAACAATTAGTAATGAGCACATCTCTTTAGAAGTTGAAAACGGCCTCCATTGCATAAATACGATTAATATAAATCAATAATCGCGATGTAGATTTGCTTGGCTGCATAGACTTTTAAAGTAAAGGTAAATTCTCGTGAATATCATATTGCATGGTAGAGACTGGACCAACCTAGAGAGGGATGCTGAGCCTTAAACTATTATGATGATGGCTTTAGTGGATAGGGAATTTGTGAAAAAGGAGGCTTGCAGAATGTCGTGGCTTTGATGGGGGGAACCCTGAGTAAACGAGAAAGAGATAGATATTAAGATATATATTCTATGGCACCTCTGTGTCCATCTTGTCGATAGTCATATTCACCTGAAATTACCAAATTTAATAAGATTTTATAAGTTGGGCAATAACGTGGGGGAAAGGTTAATTCTTTGGTCACGAAAGCAACAAAATTTAACCGCTGACTTTTAAGTTTTAACAGAAGGAAGTGAGTGTTCAATTTCCCACCTTTTTAAAATTGCTCAACAATTCTTCCCGTGCCACATTTCACAGAAAGTCCAAACGAGCTTCCAAAGTGAGTTGTTGCCTCCTCTCTCACCGTTCGAGCAATCAATCGCCATTTAATAGATTGATTGCTATTGTACAAGCGATTATTTCATTGAAAATTTAATAGGATCGAGATATAAACCAATTCCAAGAATCTTTTTCGCAAATGATAATAATAATTCAAGGAAGTAGAATTCTTGACATAAAAGTCGCGAGGTGTCAAATCTCTCTCTTGAAAAAACAAAAACAAAAACAAAAAAAACTTTTCTTCTAGAAAGGATGATAATGTAAGAATATAATAGATATATTAATTTTTTCGCACTTTATTTTACTGCTTAAAAAGCTATTGTTTCTTACAAGCATATAGTATAGTAAACTTAGAATATGAAATGTGGAAAAAGAAACTTATGACTTTTCACTGCTTAATTATAATTAGGAAGAATAGATTTCTAATAGTATAATAAATATTTTGGTGGTCCTATTAAGATATTTAATCATATCCTCAAATTTTTTTTATTTCGAAGCATCAAATTATTCTTAGACAAAAGGTTACTGCATGAGCAATTAATTTTGTGCCATGGCTTATATTTTTTACTAATTACTTTTTTTTTTTCTTCTGAAAGCTATGCTCCATCATTCCATTAGAAAAAGGCCTTGGGAACGAAAAAAAAGGTTTTGGTATGTGTTTAAAATGCTGCATGATTATTTGCATAGTTTCTGAATTGTCTTGGAATTAGTTTGCTTTTTCATCTTCAGGCTCAAAGCTCGAGTAAGTAATTCAGGCCCGGTGGCTAGAGCAGATGCTGCTCCAGAGAAAACCTGGGCCTCGATCATCATGGACCTTGGCATATTTCCATTAAAATTTAACGCGAAATTAATTTTTCCGAGCAAATTGAAATCTCAAAGAGAAGAAGTTTTCTTTGGTTTTCCTCGTGAATATTCGCTTTGTTAAGATTATCCAAATTAGGAAGGGCATTTTTTTTGTAATGATTTTAAAAATTCTCTTTGTCCAAGTCAGAAATGAAATAGCTTCGTCTTCAAGTTTTGGAAGCCTGGTCGTCGTCAACACACCAGCGTCATTCAGCGAAGCAAATTAATCTAGAAGTTGATATCGGCTGGTTGGCCGTAAGTCGCATGAAGTCCAAGTGTTTCCAGCCCACGCATGAAGTCACGGCTTACGACTTCAGTGTGAAATACATATGATTAATGCCTAACTACTCAAAAATTAGTTAACAAACTTCATTTAAGTTGAAACCATTTTAATACAGATAGGAGCTTGGGGAGGTTCAGATAATTAGGAGCTCGAGTATTCGAGAGCTCGGACACGGGAGTCCAAAGAGTTGAGAGCTCAAGATGCGGAGGTCAAGAAATAACCGTATGAGTAGAAATGGTCATATATCGACATAATACGTGCGGACGTGATGACGAGCCTTATTAAGGTGTGGATAAGAAGCTATCTAAGGGGCGCTAATTTACGACGGTAAGAGGGAGAGTTTACAAGTGACAAACGATGGATGTGAAGAGTTAATGCCCAATTAAGACAGTTCGTAAGCTCTTGATCTGGCTAGATCGAGGAAGAGAAGAAAAGTGTAGATGACCAATCGAGTCAATTCGTAAGCTCTTGGTCCAGCTAAAGGAGAGAAGAGAAATGTTGATGCTCAATCCTCGATCCAACTTGAGTGCTTTTTATAAAGTATGGTTCCACAACTAGTGGTGAAACGGAGAGAAGAGGTGGCCTAGTTGAGGCAGTTTGTAAGTCTTCGATCTGACCTGAATATTTTTTTATGAAGTGTGATTCTCTAATTAGTGATGAAATGTGACTGAGCGGTATAGTTGCTTGGTCTAGCTGAGACAGTTCGTAAGTCCTCGGTCCAGTCTGAGTGTTTTTTTTATGAAGTATGATTTCTCTGACTAATTTTAAAGCAGAGAGGAGAGGTGTATTGCTCGACTCAGCTGAGGCAGTTTGGAAGCCCTCGGTCCAGCCTGATTGGTTTTTTATAAAGGATGGTTTCTCCCGACTAGTGGTGAAGTGGGGAGGAGAGGTATATTTGCTCGGTCCAGTCATGACAATTCGTAAGCTCTTGGACTAGTATAAGTATTTTTTTAATGAAGTATGGTTCTCCCAATTAGTGGTGAAGCAGGGAGCTGAGGAGAGGTGTAATCGCTCGATCTAGCTGAGAGAATTTATAAATCCTCGGTCTAACCTAAGTATTTTTTTTATGAAGGATGGTTTCCCTCGACTAGTGGTGAAGTGGAAGAGAAGTGTATTCGCTCGTCCCAACTAAGGCAGTTTATAAGCTCTCAGTCCGGCCTAAATTCTTTTTTACGAAGTATGATTTCTCCTGACTAGTGGTGAAGTAGAGAGGAGAGATATATTTGCTTGGTCTAGCCAAGGCAGTTCATAAATCTTTAGTTCGATCTGAGCACCTTCTTATGAAGTATGGTTCACCCGATTAATAGTGAAGCAAGGAGGAAAGGTGTATTTACTTGGTCTAGTCAAGATAGTTCGTAAGCTCTCGGTTAAGTTTGAATGTTTTTTTTTATGAATGGTGGCTCTCCTCGACTAATGGTGAAGAGGGGAGAGGAGAGGTGTTTTTGCTCGGTTTAGGCGAGACAATTTAAAAGCCTTCAGTCCGGCTTGAGTGCTCTTCAAGAAGTGCAGTTATTCCTCTTACTAGGGTGAAGCTCGGTTCAACCGAGACAGTTCATAAGCTCTCAGTCCGGTCAAAATATTTTATATACCCTTGAGTGGTGAAGTGGGGAGGAATGAAGTACCTTAACTTGGTTCAGCCAAGGCAATTTGTAAACTCTCGGTCCAACCAATGTAGGGAAAAGAAGAGAAATATTATTGCCCAGCCAAGTGGGGATCCAACAATGTAGATACGAAATCCTAAGGTAATGACAAGGTGAAATTGATAAAGGTGGATACGTTGACGTCAAACACATTTGCATGATTGGTCAGGGGTGATTAATGATGCAGAAAGGAGCTCAAATACTTGGGGGCTTAGATAGTCGAGAGCTCGAATACTCAGGAGCTCTAGTAATTGGGAGCTCAGGTACTTAGGAGCCCAGGGAGTTGAAGGCTCAAGGTATAACGGATCAGAAAATAATGATATGGACAAACGTGATCAAGTACCAACATGGTAGGAGCGAACATGGTAATAGTCCTTACTAAGGCATGGATAAAAAACGACCTAAAGGGCATGCATTTATGATGGTAAAGAGAAAAGTATCCAACTGATAGCCAGTGGATGTGAACACAAATAGGCATAGCCAAAGTACGAGTGAAAGTATTCATATACTTAAGAGGTACGATCAAATGTGGTAACATGTCATGGGGATATATGGACAAAGTGTTGCTGAAGAAACACTCATTAATTTTGGTAAAAAGACGAATCTATAAAAGGGGAAAAGCATATAACGAAGAAAAGATAATGCAAGATTTATGAAACAAATCACTTCGTTTTCTTACCGTCTATATTTTTTTTTCTCATGTCTGATCTAGACATCGGAGAGGCATCGCTAGAGTATCAATGCACTCTGACATGTATTCTATTTGACATAATCTCGCTGTGGTTGGGTGGACAAACTCTCACTAAAGGACTCAACAAGAGAGAGTCAATCTCCTATCGCATTATTTTGGCTGCAATAAAATAATCCAATCTAATATAACATAGATTAGTTAACAAACTTTTTTTTTCTCATTTGTATTTTTGTTTAAAGAAAAAAAATAATTTTCTTAAGTTGATTTTATCCCACAGGCATCATTCATTTTAGGCATGCTTAACGGATTGGTTCAATTTGGAATTGAGTCGGAACCAATTTGTTAAATTTGGAACGGAAATCGATTCGGATGAAGCGGTTCCGGAATCGAATCGGAACTGTTTCGATTCCGATTCAGTTCGGTTCCAACTGATTTAGAATCGGTTCGGAATCGGTTCGAAATCGTTTCGGAATCGGTTCGAAACCGTTTCGGAACCGGTTCTGGTTCCAATTTGGATATAGTTCCGATTGCTAATTTAAAGGTAGAAATTCTTAGCATGCTAACATCTCTATAAGATTATTTTACGATAGAAAAAAAAAATAGGATCATCAATATGTTAGATGAATTTGGAAGCTCAAGTTCGAGGAAGATGGTCGAATCGCTTTGAACCGCTCGGAATCGTTTGTAACCTGCTCAAATCGATTCGAACCGAACCGATTTAAAACTGATTCGGATCGGGCCTAATGTCAGCGATCCAGAACCGATCAAAATCGAATCAGAATCAAAATTGCGGAATCGATAAGCATGCCTAGTTCATTTGTTAGGTTTGGAGTCACAATGGAATTAGTAAAGAAAACCTGAAGCACACGCATATCGTGGTGAGACTTGTTCTACCAACGGCCGACCATAATTTTAAAAATTAGAAAATGTATTCTAAATATTTTAAAAATTTAGACGGGCGATCTACTGCAGGGATAATTAATTGTTTAATGGAGCCCCTAAACGTTCATTCGGCTTGCCGTCTTTCGTCCACGAAGGCGGCTTAATTTCCTTGATCGCTTTAATGCTCGTCTTGTATCCCACCGCCCAATCTTCCAAGTCGCGCTCTTGCCGATTGGTCGCTCCTTCGTTCTAGTGCTGGAAACACCGTGGGAATCCGGTGGCTTTCAGATTTTAATTAAACAAAAAGAAATATCGATGGGGAAAACTCGAGCATTCCTTCGCCAAGAAGCTCGCGCAAGCTTTCGTGCAACCTGACGTCATCATATCATCACATGGCGTTCGAAAGCCTACGCATTCATGGTGGAGTTTGAATCGATGGATCTATAAATTTGAGCCGCCGGAGTGCAATTATTTGGGCCATCTTCTTCTCCATTGATACGATGGCAATCATCAGCCGGAGTGCGGTCAACGATGCCCTTTCCAAGCTGGTTCTCCTCCTCAACTCCTGCTTCTGCAATCCCCGTCTCAAGCGACGCTTCAGCTTCGGCGCCGCCAACGGATCCGACCACGACACGCCGCCGTCGGAACCATTCCCCGAGAAGAGAACCATAGCGGAGCTGGCGATTCCCGCGGGGCTCTGCGTCGCGCTGTACGGCAGCATCCCGCCCGACGTCCAGCAGGACCACGGCGCCCTCTTCCTCTACGACCCCCTCGTCGCCTTAATTTGCCTCGGCGTGTTTGCCAGCCTCTTCGCCGTCGTGTACGCCCTCGCCAATCCCGCCGGCGGCGCCGCGGTCGAGTCCACCAAGAACAGGGCCATGGCCCTTTCCCTCGGCTTCCTGCTGGTGGCCTTCGTGCTCCGGATCCTGCTTCTCTTGTCGAGGACCTCGATGGAATTGGTGGGGCTCGTACTTCTCTTCTCGGGGGCGGTGGCGGCGGCGGCGCTCTGTTTCCGTCGGCTGACGGTGGAGGAACGCGTAGCTCCGGCGGCCGCAGAGGCGGCGCAGAATCACTCATTCTATGTGGAGAACCAAGTTTGACTCGTAAAATTTCAGTTCCATTTTGATCGCCCGATCCGGTTACTGCGAAAGGGGACGAAATCTAAGAACAAACTTTTTCTGGTTTCTTAGATTTCTGATGCCTCGCAGGGCTCATCCTGTGTGTCTCATCGCATAAAGGTGAGGAAATCTAAGAACTTTCTCTTTGAAGTTTCCTAGATTTCTATCCCCGTTTGGTCCGTAGATTTTGATTCTTATTTAAGATAGAAGATCGTGCATATTTTTTTCTTCGACAATCATGGAGGGGTGATCGTATGCCAGCAGAGTCTGTAAAAAGTCAGCGCAAATTAGATTTAAAGCTTCAATAAATGCTCTCTTTTAATTCCTTTGCTTAACTTCGAGAGAATCTTTTTTTTTTCGGCGAAAATATCTAAACTTTGATTTGATGTTTTTAAGCAAAATTTGGAACCTAAAATTTCTTTCTATGAATCATCTAAGTCAACGCCTTTATTCATTAGATAAGAGATCCGTTTTTATCTCCCTTACGGTGATCCGAATACAGATTAATAAAAGTCACTATATTAACGAATTCTAATCTTTTGCATCGTAGATAAAAGATTCGTCAATGAATATAGATAGATCCATTAATAAGTAAGGACTCGGCCGATAATTGAGCCAGAGGTATGTGAGACCAATTAAGGCAAGCTTTGAAACCTGAACTTGATTACTAATCTCTTTTATGACTACTTACTTTATATTTGATTATATAAATAATTTTTAAATATTGTTTTTTATGAAATATATATTAATGAATGAATACAACAGATTAATTGAACATGTCAATGCATCTATCGGTTAGGTAGGCCAAATGATAAATCTAAAACTTTTGATATTGGCATTTCCTTATCTTTTTCAAGTCACGATTTTATATGTCGTTCATCGATTCTTTTTTTTTTTTTTAATTCGTTTGTTAATGGTTTATTCATGATCAACTAAATAGAATAAGAAGGCCGCATGCATATATGATATATCAATATCGACTGTGATGTAAATTAATATTCCATTCTTCAATGAGTTAAACAAGAAGAAATTTTTTTATTAAAAAAAGAAGTAAAATTTAACTGTTTGACGGAGTTGGAATTCGAGATGTGAATTATACGAGTTCTATGTGCAACGGTGGATTAGACTGTCGAGTTTTAAGTTCCTTTCAGATGTAGCATATAGTTAAGGTATAAATGATTAGATTTGATAACATATTAGGTCCATTATTATCCAAGTGATATAAACTATGTTTTGGACGATTGCACTGTGATTTAATGCCTAGTATAATAATTTTTTTTATTAGTGGAATGTTCTAAAGGATAAGAGATAAAAGGTTGTATGAACCCAAACTACACTTTTCTTGATAGAGGAAGTTTTTCTTTGCAGGAGGTGTCACTGTGTAAATTTTTTCTTTGTAGGATAATAAGTTTTTTTTATTTTTAATTTTCAATTTTCTACATTAATGTTAGAATTGAAGTCTAGGAAAAAAAATATGGAGGTGTCACTGCACCGCACTCACAAAATTCTAATGTCGTGCAGCAGAGGTCTTGTCATTTTGTTCGACTCGAGCACACAACTCTGCTCCTCAACACATATGGCCAGTCATCGATCAATCAATTAAAAGTGCAAATTATTTTGATAATCGATAAAAAAATTTTATAAAATCAAATTGATCATTTTTAAAATTAATCGAGTCAAAAATTTAAATACTTAATGCTAATTAAAAAAAATGAGAACAATTCACAGAAGCTTTTTTTCCTCCTTCAAAATATGCACTCCTTTTCTAAGTCACGTGAACAAGCTGAGAAATAACCCTCAAAACTGAGTTTTCATCAATTTGCGTGATACAAAACACAGCTTTAAATTTAACCAAAAAAAATACAAAATCGATGAGCATCCTTTGTTACAGATCGAAATCCATAGTGATCTAAGCTACTAACCTGGTTCAAACAGTAAAATACACTTTAAAAAAAAATTAAAAAGAAAAACAATGAGAGTAAAATAACAACGGCATGGCAAATTCCCTGAATTCACATCCACAGACACAGAGCTTGTTTCTTTTGAGATTTGTCTTTCACCTACTCCATTCAAAATCAGCTCCGAATCTCGCATTGTTTGAACGGACGGAATTCTCGGGTTTGATAGCATTAGCAAAGGAATGCCAACCCAGAAGATATGGAACGATAAACTGCACAATTTTTGGATCCTTAGATAACAAAACATAAAATTCATTTTTGATATATATTCATGATCGATAAAAGTCAGAAAATAACATATAGGAGGAATACAAATCGAGGAGAGATGACATACATTTAAAGCAGAGTTAAGAATGGCGAATTCCGGTTTGCTGATTGGTATGTATATGCTATCATCCATATTCAATAGGCGATTTTGAACACCTACAACAGAGAAAATACAGAGTAAGTTACCATACCAAGCCTACCAGATGCCGATGGTATATTATGGGCTGTAAGCTTGTACAGCACAAATTGACTGCATATAGGATTTAAAAGATCTGGATGGACATTTTTGGTATGAACAAGGGTTAGAAACACCAAAATGTGAAAAGAAACTTCTGAGGCCTGGCAGATTGCATCATATGGCACAAGTATTATTTACATGCAAAATGTGGGGGAATTACTGAGATTAAAGAAATATCCGGTGCCATCTGGAAGAGGTTCAACCTTTAAAACCTTTCTTATCTTGCCTTCCTCACTGCAATAGAAAATAAAGGTTACACTTCAGCAAAGACACTGAATGAGTTACACTTGTAGCCTTGTAGATTCTCATGAATTATGATGTTCACCTGGACATAAAAAATATCAGGAAACCAATAAATGGAAACGTGAAATACATGAATATGAAGATATGTAAGCTAACATAATTATTCAAGCCAAGAAACCTTGTTTAATCAATTTTAAGCATAGCATTGTCTAAGGTTACTTCTAAAAGCAATAACGGAGATTGAGAATGTATCTGCTGCTAGGATATTTGTCTTGGCACTCATTCATGAGCTTGGGAAAACAATATCATCTTAACATAAAATTTATATTTGTATTTACATTATTGAAGATTGCATTAATCGAACTTCTAATTGTGAATGCATTTTGAATGCTTCTCTAATCATATAAAGTCTGACTTTGTATCACGCATTCCAACTACCTTTAAAGTAATTCAAAATGTCTCAATGCTTATGGCTGCTCTCGTTGATCTAATAAAGCTGTATGTTGACAAAAATCATAGACCTAATAAGAACTAGACATTTAAAAAAAGGATTTTAGAACTGTTATCCCATCCCTATTCAAGTAGACTACACTGATGATTTGGATACATACAACAAATTTGGTATCAAGGTTCTAGAATATTACTCTCTTCCCTTGAATGGATCATGAAAAAATTCACAAGAATCCTTTGCTCCGAGACTCATCAGATGACCAATTTCAGGTATGGATAAAGAAAACACCTGCATCAATTAACCAAAATCGTTATCATAGTTCACATATGTTTGTATAAAATACCACAAAAAAGCAAACATAGATGCCAATAGAGAGCACCAGCAGAAGGAACAAAAGCATATTTGGAGTTAAGGAGCAATAAGTTGTATTAATTAAGCATGTTGTTTGCTGCATACATACTAGATTTCATAAATTAACTCAATGGTGAAAGATCACATTGGCCATACCATTCAACTATATTGGCGCAATCAACTTCTTGTCAAAATTGACCAAACTCGAGTTGAGTTTTGATATTTGAGCAATATATGTTGATGATCAAGCAATATTCTCAAGGAGGAGATTGTTGGTCAAGGATGACCAAGCTCGGTTTGTTGGGAAGATTGTTGGAGAAGGAGATCGTTAGTTCAATCGATTTCAATGGTTGAGCGAGAAATTTAGGTGAATCACGGAGAACCGGACACTTGACATGAGATGGATGAAGTACAAATGGATCATGGAGAATCGGACGAATGTTAAGAATGTGGATTGAAGCCCTAATAGGTTGAGAAGGGCTGTATGCTAGGCATAAGATGGAAAGTCCAAATAAATTAATAAGGACTAAATGTTTAGCAATGGTGAAGTCCTGACAGATCAAGATTGATCGGATGTTTGGCACAAGAAAGGAAGTCTAAACAGGTCAAAGAAGATCGAATGTTTTCCAATGATGAAGTATTGACAAATCAAGATTGATTGGATATTAAATGAGTAAAGTCTTGGCAAGTCAAGGATGACCAGATGCTAAATGGAAGAAATCTTGATAGCTTAAGGTCCATTAGATGCCAGATGAAGTGAAAATTCAGCTTTGAAAAGGCTGAAATAGAGATATCAGTCGGCTACTATGGGAGTAGCAATTGACTAATGAACCGTAACCCCGAACTAGGAGTTTACAAGGTTTTACCATGTGAGCAATTGACTGCTCAAGTATAGCAAACGACTATTGCATCACTCGAATGAAGGACTTAACTAATAACACTGTTCGAACGAACAAAATGTTTGGAATTTGACTGCTCCAACTTGACTAAGCATCATCAATTGATTGCTGGAGAAAAGTAGTCGATTGATGTCACTGTTCGAACAAATAGATTATTTAAAAATCTATTATTGGACTCGACTATTTAGACAATAGTTGATTAATGGTAATGAACAGTCGACAGATGTAATCAAATCTAAGTTGAAAAGAACCAATTTGCAAGTGAAACGGTCGAATCTATGGTGGAACCGACTGATGGTGTCTAGTCGACGGTTGAAAGGAAAGTAATCACAACTTGAAGTTTATAAAAGAGGATTTCATGAAAAAATTTTATGTCAGTTCTTGGAGACTTTGAAGGGGAAATATTATTGTATTTCATTTCTTTAAGAAGCATTCCAAAACAACCAAATAGTGAGCAAGTAAAAATCACTTGTGTAAATTGTTTGTTTACATTGCACTTCATATTCATTTGTATCTTTGTATTTTGTTTGTAAAAAATAAGTATTATAAGAGGTTTTTTTATCTCCGGAAGGTATCCAGCAAAGAGAAAATATAGTAAACTATCGATAGGACATAGGTCATGGAGTAAGAAAATATGTTATACACATATAGTCCTTTATATGTATTAAGATGCCAAGTTGATAGAGGATTATTTGGTTTCGCACTAGGTGAAAGGTTTGAATTTTAGCACAGTAAAGGGCCACTTTTGCTTTCTATTCAAAGAATAAATAAATAGTTGTAACAGACCACCATAGGTCAACCTCACCAAGACTATTTGGTGGCAAGCAATTAACTCAAGTGCAACTCCTTATTTCTCAAGACTCTCGCTCCAACAGAGTTGAGAAACTCATGACTCTTCTAAAGTTCTTGTCCCAATGGGTTAGTGTTAAGTCACTTCAATTCCCTAGTTTAATGCCATTTGTCCTGAACGTGAACTTCTTTACATTCCCTTTAAATTGCAAATAGTGTCTTAAGGAATGAACTCAGTTGTTGTTCTAGGCGCATATCATAAAGGCATGAACTCTTCCCTCTTTGTCAGTCAACCCCTCATTAAGGACTCTTGACTCTCCCTCTCCCTTACTTTAGAGCCTATCACTTAAGCCTTTATATCCCTAGATGGGATAGTGAATGGAACTGAATCATTGTTCGTCTTGGTGCCTAGAGGAGTTCTCACTTGTGAAGGGATGGAATATGAGTATTCTTGTAGAATTACCAAAGCCTTTTGAAAAAGGGCCATTGTTGAAGAGGTCTTCTTCACCCAAACAGCTAAGTTTCATAGTGTGTACATGGCTTTCCCGGCTTTCTTCACACACCCTACTCTTCTTTTTTACCCTATTATGATTAGAAAAACAGATAACCATCATTTATCCAAGTATTTGGGTGGAAGTTAAACTAAGACATCCTGCACTCTGAGTTATTGCTCTTTCTGACTTGAATTGGCTGGAGGATACCTCGCCAATGGCATGCTTGGGTATTGTGATCTTGAATTTCTGCACTAATCAGGTCTTCGTGTCTGCTTAATTTCACCTTAATTGAATCAACGCAATCACTCAATTTGGAAGGGCAAGGAAAAGAAAGGGACAACTAAAAGGAGTGGTGCTACTGCAAAGGAAAGAGATGTTTTTCATTTAAATATGCAATATTAGGTGGCAGCTAAAGGGAAGCAATGCCAGCTCTGAAGAAGAACCGAGAGCTTCAAAGCCTACAGAGGCGACTATCAAAGTCCATTAATCAATGAAATGTTGATTAAGGAATGGCAAATTTTAGAAAGTAATACTAGGGCCAAATTGAAAAGGGATTTTTATGGGGAATCATGGAAAAACAAGGACTTCATGAGGCTTTTTGAAATTAAAAAAAGGGACCTTTCAAGGTTTTTGCCCAAATTTATTCCAACACACTGTTCACTTTTTGTTTACTTAATTTTTCTTATCACATATAGAGTGACAAAAATGTATAAATTATAGTTTGCGAAATTTTTATGAGCATAAATTTTTGGCCCTCCATATTGTGGATAGTTTTTGGCTCCCACGGTGAGGATCACAGACGCATCATTTTGACAAACTAGAGGTTTATAAACTGGCACATACGAGAACGAAAATAGAAATGTCTTTTTTTTTATCTGTCGCACAACTTGTGACAAGAGGCGAAGAAATGCGAGTATCCTACAAGGAGAAGGAAAAAAAAGGTAGAAATTTTGCATACTTGCTTTCTGCTCCAATCGTATTGCCGATTTCGCACAGCAGGAGCAAACTGGAGGAGAATAAATCCTTCCTTAGAGACCTTATAAGCTCCTGACTGCAACAATATGACTTAGAACTACCAATCTGACTACAAAAATACCAAAACCAAAATTTGGCGAGCTCTGACTACAAATTAACAAACTCACGGCAAGAGGAGCGAATTCAGGGGCTCGCGGCTCCACGGTGAGTGCCGCCTTCCCTTTGTAAATGGAATAACCGACGAAGACCTTCGAATTCAGCCCTAAAAAGAGGGAAGCCGAAACAAAAATAATAATAATAAGTTTTTCCAACGGCGACAAAGTTAGCAACCCGAAGCGAGAGCCGATGAGCACCTTCAGGAGGCAGACGGGAGAAAGAGGTAGGTTCCTCAGGCGGCGGTGAAGGAGGGCGACCAGTTAGGCGGTGCTGGTCTGAGAAATCGGAGCGGCGGCCACGAATGGAGAGATGTTTCCGTCGATAGTTATTCGCGACCCCAAGGGCTAGGGTTCTGGGAGCGCAGAGTGTACTGCCTATGAGGGAAGCAGACGAGGAACGGAAGGAAGAAGGGGAAGCGCAAGAAATATGGATAGCGTGAGAAGAAGATGGCGAGTGCATCGCTTTGGCCGCGCGTCGAGCGACGACACACCACCACACTCGATAAGAGGGGGGGAGCTGCAGCCGTTGCAATCGGTCCCTGTGAACAAGATGCTTTTGCGAACGTGATCCTGCGTTCGCAAATCCGGGTTCCAGTGCCCGTTTTTGTTTCGTCCAAACAAAAAAGGGTTCAAATCGTTTGGACTCGGATTTCGGATTTCGGATTTCAGATTTCTAATAAATATAAAAAAATAAAATTATTTTGATCAACTTGTTATGCTTATATGCCATTCAAAAATATTAGACAAATTCCATACAGTAAAATGATATTAATATGACCAAATTCAAAGACTTCCTTTGATATCTAAAGAAAATTATTTTTAAATTTGACAAACTTATTTTACATGAACCGCGCCGCTAATATATGAATAATTGGACATTAAGTAATCAATGTTAGCTACGATGATAGATTGCCAGAGTGATTAGACATGGTACATTTTCGGAAAAAAAAGAAATAGGAAATTTATAAGATACTTTTTTTTAATCGAGATTACCCGACAAAAATGACAAATCCTGCGTATATTGGAATTAGAAGCAAGGTACAAATATCAGTTAATATAATTATCACATTGGATTGCTCACCAAGTCTGAATCTATCTAAATTCCATAAAAGCTCTCCCCATCTTTAGTGCCAATAAGAAAGACAATAAAAGGCATCAGGTATCCTGGAAGAGGAATGAAAAATGTCTTCACTCAGCCTTCTTCTCCTTCCTTCTCTGGAGCTTCCTCCACTTGAGGAATATCTGGAAAGAAAGTCCTGAAAAGACCATTACCACACTCGTCCACTGCTTGGGTGACAAGGGGTTGCCGCTAATCAATGACGATACAACAATGCTAACAAACTTCCGGGTGGTGGTGATGGTTGTGTTGGCAAGGGAACCAAATTGGCTTATGGTCAAGAAGATGAAGTTTTGTCCCACTGCGCCACAGAGACAATACATAAGGATGTCCCATGCTGCCTCCGGGTGCTCCTGGCAGAACTTCACTGCCTCATAACCACTTCCATTAGGCCAGCCAAACATGTAAATAACATTGTAAATGGTTCCCCAGAGGTTCATTCCAAGCATGATCTCCCAAGCAGATGTCTTTGGGAACCTAAAAAATATCGATGTAGTTATGAGTTATGGTGAACTTTGTATACAAATACAATTAAAGCACCTAGACAACTTTTAGATGCACTACTAATTATTTTGTTGCATATCATTAAGAAATAGCAAGTACCTTGCTTTTATAGAATCCTGAGTGGCGTTTGTGAAACCGTCAAATGCTAAATTCAGGAAGCAAAGCCCATAGCCAAGTGGAGCATTTGGGTGAGCAAGCTTGTTTATGGTTTTTGAGCTAGTCTGTAATCAATCGAATCAAGCAATTCAGTGGCAAAGCTATTGTGAATACATTTGGCAATTGAAGTGCATGAACAGTTCAAGAATCCAATGCAGACATGTAAATCTGCATTACAGATTCTAGTGTTGGTGGTAGCTCAGAAGATACCCAGAAAAACCTAGAACATTGAAGACAATATCTTGCACCACCACTCATGAGCTATCCGTCATCAGAAAGAAAGAGGTGTGAATTCATAGACAAATCACTTTAATAGATTAAAATGAGATGACCACTATTTGTTATCCATTGCAGTTAGGCATTCAAATGTAAACCCCAAGTATGGAGAATATAAAATAAAATAAAAATCGATGCTGAAGAGATTTGAAAGAGTTTGTCTAACCTTCAAAAGGGCAAATGACGATACCCCTCCAGCAACAAGGAAAGTGCAAATGTATTCTGGAATAGTGTATTTGATCCCGTATACAAGGGCTCCCACCAGCATAACTATGACATCAAAACATAGTTACAAGTTCAGTTATCACTTTTAGAATAGTGTTGTAATATTCATGTTAAGCATCCATTCTTATGGAATCCCCAGCATAATGGAAATGTCAAATCTTTCATTGTGGAAAAACGAATCGACATCCTTAATTAGGAAAAAAACAATGGTAATTATCTAAAAGGTTATGTAAGTATTCTACTCACCAGGAATCATCTTTGTAGACTTTGCCAACACCTGTTGTAAACAAACTCAATACTCTTAGTAGTTTATAATCAAGTAGCATAAAACAGTAACGCAAGTAAGAAGTTTTCAGAAGGTTAATACTTCATCCATTCATGATCCGAACAAGGGAAAAAAAAGTACTAGAGAAGTGAATTAAAAATTAAATGACTGGCTTAGAAATTGTTGTCTTTCATTTAATCATACAAGCATGTTAAAAATCCATGTGTAATTTGTTGTTAAAGGGTTCTCCTTTATAATTTTGTTCACTTCCACAATTCGCCCCACAGACATTAAACATCACTAAGTATTTCAAACAATCCCATAGGAATAGATTGGGGCAACCACGAATCTACCTTATTAGATATCTACTAAGTGGAACAAAAGGTAAGCTAGGGATCACAATTCATCAGTCACCACTAAATTAGATTATTATCATTCTAGTCACATTAAATATTTTACAGAGATAACAGTTTAAGTATCATAAAGAACACCTCTGTCTAGTATACAATTTGTTGAAAAAGACTACCCTTTTTTTGCTGGGTATTACACACTAGTTATCACTGCTAAGATCCTAACTTGTAGTCGCTAAATTCATAGCTTAACTAATTAGACTATAATGCCCCAAGCCAACAGACACGATAATAATCACATGAATTAGAAGCTAGCAAACAGAGGGGAAAAGAGCAAGAGTTGGACAATCTAAACTTACTTGCGCGGGATAACTAATATACTTCAGAGCTTCAATTCCCATAGCTGGACCGATGGTATTAGTGATGCTCGGGCTCCAGTAGCTCCGTAATGGAGCTCCCCCAGACGAACTCTTCGACCACAATTTTATCACTGTCCAATTAATCATGCCCGAACCAAAATGAACCAATAAACAACTTCACATCACTCCAAATCAACAAGAACACACAAAAATCAGCAATGAGCATACTGATAAACGACCACACGAGGCAAACCACGTTCTGCGCTAAGTTTAAAAAGGAGAGGTGCTCGAACCGCTTCCCGTCCGGCCCAAACAGCTTGGTCGATCTGAGACATAGGAAAATAGGAACAAAGGCTCGTCGTTCAAAACCCTAATAGCAGATCGAAATGCTAGTTCGAAAGACGAAGGATATATTTGGGATGGTATGGAAAATACGGGACACACAAAAAGAAAAAAAAAACGGAAGGGGAACCAGAATGAAGGGTCAGTGCTCACACAGTTTCTTGTAGGACACCCTGGTAGATGTAGGCGCACCAGATGCCAGAGACGCATAAGGCGAGCAAGAAGATGCGCTCAAATCCAGCAGCAGCGCCGTGTAATTCCATCTCCCGGCGGAGGATCATCTCCGTGAGACGAATGCGATAGGTGAGGAAAGGAAGGTTCGAGGTCGAGCTCGAGAGAGAGACGGAAAAGCGAAGAGGAAGAGGTAGATCCCATTGCGTTGGGGGAGACAGACTCATAACCCGGGACGATGGCGGAGGAGAGCAACGTCAGATATTCCACGTGGATGTATTTGATTGGCAGGACCAGTAAATGTGAGACTCCATTGGTCGAATAGACGTGGTACACGGCAATTGTAAGCGACGTGGCTCCTGGTTTTTTATGGGGCAGAATCGTTTTTGCGTGTGATATAAAATTGACATGCATATTAAATGCGATTTTAATTTTAAAAATTGCGAATAGAAGAATAGAGGAAATCGCAACAAATAAAATAACTGGAAATTAAATTGATCTGCCTCTGCAACGCCACAGCGTGCACAAAAGACGATATTTAATAAAAGAAAATCCATCTACGAATCCATCCTCTAGCTCTCCACGTTGGCGCTCTTCCTCCATCATAATCGCACACTCTGCGTCGATGCAGGCCGTGACGTGGATCAGCAGGGGCGATCAGGGCGGCAGTTGAGAACGCCGGCGAAGCGAGTGAGGCGTCCGACCGCCGTCCCCGGCTTCGCCTTGATGAGCTGATGCCTGGAAAAGCCACCAGCCGTATCGCGGCCCGACTGCACGAAGAAGGCTCCGTTCATGTACAGGTCGTCCACCGACCGCCAGTTCCAGTTCTTCCACTCGGATTCAACCGCGTACTCCCTGTGCGTAACCTGCCAAATCAACAATCAACATATTATTAATAGGGGTGTGCAATCGGTCGGTTAAACCGAAAAAACCGATCGAACCGACCGAACTTTCAAGTTCGGTTCGATTTAATCGGAAATTCAGTTTTTTTATTCAAAAATATCGGTTTATTCGGTTTTTTTTGGTTCGGTTCGGGTTTTGTCGGAAAAATTGGCTAACCGAATCGGCCGATTTTTTCCGCGACATCGCGCATGTTGTGCTCAACACAGCGTGTCGCCTAACACACAGGCCAATGTGCGACACGCCTGTGTTGTGCTCAACATAGGCGTGTCGCACATTTCACATGTGCGACACGCCCGTGTTTCTCAGCGACACGTCTGGAGTTCCAGCGCTCAACACAGGCGTGTCGCACATTTCTCATCGGCCGTGTCGAACCGAAAAAATCGATTTTTTCGGTTTTTAACCGAAAAAATCGATTTTTTGTTTACAAAATCGGTTCGGTTCATTGGAAAATTTCGGTCGGTTCGGTTTAGTTAAAAAAAATTCGGTTTATTCGATTTCGATCTTAATCGGTTCGGTCGGTTCGATTTTAACCGAATGCACACCCCTAATTATTAATCCCGTCGTCGATTAGTTATCTCAAGCCGTCGATTAATCGAGTAAATAAGAATTAAGTGACTAATTAACTAATCACCTCTTTGGCGGCTTGATTTGGTGGGCCGAGAAATCGGTTGCCTTGGCAGATGATGGTGGGGTGCATGCTGCCGCCGACGGCGTACATCAGCCAATGCGTGTAGTCGTTGTTGACCACGTGGATGAATCCCCATCGGCACCTGCAATTAGTTAGTTAATTGATTATTTAGCGTTCATTGATCAATAGTGCAAAAAAAAAGAAAAAAAATCTCTGAAGTGGAAGGATTTCAGCTAATTCCTCGCCTTGGCATCCTCTGCACAAGGCCGTGGCCAAAGTGGTTGTACGCGATCGTCACCTGCATCTTCGCATCCGCTGAATTCGAGTCGCTGGCACCCAACAAGATCACCTAAAATTTCGACACACAAATTAGTTATTTATTGGCGAAATTGATTTGTATTCTTCTTTTTAACTGTATCGAGTTAAATGTGGATCACGTCATTGTGGCGGGTAAGATGGCAGTTGGAGATGGTGATGGCGGTGGAGGCCTCGATGGCGTCGATGAGACCGTCAGCGCAGTTGAACATGGAGATGTGGTCGATCCAGATGTTGGAGGCGCCGAAGATGCTGATGCCGTCGCCGTCGCTGCGGGTGCGGATGCCCCAGTGGTGCTCGGAGTCGCGAATGTTGCCGCCGGAGCCGGGTTCGATGTCGTGGATGTGCAAATTGTGGACGATCACGTGCTGCGCGAACTGGATAGTGAGCCCCGCGCCGTAGGCGATGTGCACGTCGGCGCCCCGCCCGTCGATCGTCTTGTAGCTGTTGATCATCAGCTCCTGCTGCAGGCGGATGAGCATGTCGCGGGCGAAGACGATCCACAGCGGCGCGTTGCGGGTGACGCCGTACCGGAGCGTACCGGGACGCGGGTCCATGAGGTCGTCGTCGGAGGGGTCGGTCACCACGAACATCCGCCCGCGGACGCCGCCCAAGGCAGTGTGGCCGAACCCCTTAGCGCACCGCGCCAAACGTTTGCGGTCGCTCGCCCAATCCGCGCGGCACCGCCAGCATCGGTCGATGGGATTCGTCGCGAAGCACAGGCCACCTCTCTTGCCTTTGAATCGGAGGCTTCTCCTTGTTCTGTTGCTAATTGGACTGCAAGTTTTAACATAACAATTCGGTTACTTGTGAGCCTCTGTTTAGCTTAATTAGTAATCTGCAGTTACTCACAAATTGGCTACGCCCGCATTGAAGCTGTCGACAATAGTTTCCGGATCGGAGACGTAGGCATTCAGCGTGTCGTTGCGAGCCTCAGCCGCGCGATTCTGCCAGTAGTCGTCGAAGAAGGCGATGTGGCCGTAGAGCAGAGTAGCAGAGGCGAGGAAAAGCAGAGAGAAATATAAGAATTTCAGACAACGCTCCATTTTGTATATATTAACTTGAGATCTTTCGAGTCAATTAACTCTTTGTTTGCTGTTCTACCGATGGCTGTGGAATTCTGTGGCTGATGCTTCGAGTTCAGCTTGTTGTGTCGACCGATTGAGAGGGTGGAGGATGCGTTTATATATGAGGGCTTTGTCGAGATGAGAAGACAGAGAGTTGTTGGAGGGTGTGCAAAGGCCATTATTTGAGAAGATTAATTACGGCGCTACTACAGAGAGAGAGAGAGAGAGAGAGAGAGAGCGCTTCTGTTAGAAAAGGCACTGAGCTATATCGAGCGTTCAATAAAATAGTTCAGTTCAGTTGAGGGTTTTAGAATGCCGAGTTGCGCGGGATATAATTCGTCGTCCGTATAAATAGAGCACTGCACCATGTTGAGTTTATGAGTTATATCATAATTAGAGTAATTAACAAAGTATATAATTTTTATATGAACTTTTATAATTCCTACGTATCATGAGGAATAAAATCGGAAATAATCCACTGTCAGCACCACTGCCGTTTCTGTTCCGTCAACTTATCTGCCACTTATCAGCTGGTTAAGCACCTTCATAGTTCATCCCCACGCCACGTGCATCCATAATGTCACCTATAGCGCTATCGTTCACTCCTTCATCCTTTTCTTTTAACATTAAGCAGCCGATTCCCTGTGACCACATGTCGATCGGAGTGGAGGTGGTGGGTTTCCTCCGCTGCAAGAGGCCCCGGCGTAGGAGATGGGCGCGACGTGAAACCGGTAGAATGAACGCTACGAGCCGTGCGCTGCGAGCAGGAGCCTCAGAGGTCAAGAAGCAACTTTGGTTCAGTCAGCAGCTCGAGTCAGGGATTGGCATTTTAACAACAAATATGAAGTGGTCATCTGCCTCGTTGATTTAACAGATCAGTCCGAAATCAAACAGGTGCTATATGCCACACTAACACATTACGATAGAGCTTTTTCAAACCAAAAAAATAAAAAATTAAATACTGCCACAAGTATGATAATCAATCAATTTAGAATTAAAATATTTTTTTTTAAATAAAAGGAAGATTAACCAATACTTATGCTACAGTCGGATTTCAGTTATCCTCCCCCATCAAGTTCGTTAAGGGAAAGGAACAGAGTATCCCGATACGTCAACGGAAAGTAGATTGAAAATCACGTGTTTCTTTTACTCGATTTATGAGGTTGCAAATGAGATACTTTTCCAATAACGTTAAAGCTCGAAGCAATACTAATAGAAAGCAACCATTTTTGGAATAGCTTCGAAACCAAAAGAAGAAAAATTCACGAGGTATGACTCAATAAGATACGTCAGAAATCGTAGTTTCAACCCAACACAAATTTCAATTTGTATCTAAAAGCCACTTTCTTTCCCGTGCAAAAAAACATGCTACCACGTGATTATTAAAGCAAGCCAACCCAAGCCAAAAACACACACACAAAAAAAAAAAAGAAGCAAAATGAACATGGCAAAGGCACCACCAGGTCTATGTAATTAATTAAAGGAGATAAAAGGTATGAGCTGTCACAAAACACAAGATGGTTGTCGTCGCAACTTTAGTGTTTTAACACGATCGAAAAATATGTACTGAGCCATTGGGTTGACCTTGTTACTGACACAACTAGTATTTGCCAGAGTTTACTGATCACAAGGCATTCAGTGTCCGCCGGTGTTAGCTCATTGTTTCGCACGGTTTTCCACTCTGGATTTCATCAATCAGAAGCATTGCCAGAGTCGACGTCCATAGGGACGCTACTCTTATAGTCAGCCATTGCTTCCCTGTATCTTTTAGTATCGGCCTTGGCCATTGACTCAAAAGGTTCCTTCTCTTCAGCTGCACAACAAAAGCCACAAATAAGAAATCAGTTGCTCTTTCTAACCAAATGGTCCCCGCGATAAAAACCAGTACCACCCAACAAAAAAACCAGAAACGTCAAACTGTTTGACTCGGGATTTAGTTACATTTGTGTACACATTATAGTTTCCAAACAGGTAAATAATACTGAATCAAAATGTTATTGAATTTATATATTAAACAAAATATCTCCAGAAACTCTTGGAAGAAAAGACCAACCTATTTTACATAATATGACCAATTATCCAAACTGAAAATTTGAACTAATAAGTCATACAGGATTGTGTAAAAATGCAGCGATCTTAAAACCACAAAACACTGGAAATTCAACAATGACCCAACCTTAACATGTTCACGTCAAGGTATTTTCACTTTTCCCTAGATAAAGGAATTGTGCTGGATTTTTGGAATGAAAAAATAACAAATAGGAATTTGCAAAATCAAACAAAGTAATTCTAAAAATTGTAATTTCTTGGACAAGCAATTGATGTATCTAGAGGCAGTGCCATGAACATTGCACAAGTATCGAGTATAAAATTAAAAAAAATGCCAAAAACAATTGAGATCTTCCTAAGCAAAGCCTCACCGGTCATTTTTTTCCATCTCTCACCAAGGGCCCTCCCAACATCTGTAAATGACATCCCTGGATTGCTCTTCTTTAGATTCTGTAAAGGAGGATCAGTCAGTCATCCAAAAACAAAACAGGAATAAAATGGATAAGAACAGCTTAAGCAAAATCCCTTTGGTGAACAGTGGAAAATTAACTATAAGTAAATGAGTGAATTATGCGAAAATTACATCATACTTGGTTAAAGTTGATGATAAAATAAACCAACAGCAAAACCTCCAACAACTAATTCACTAAAAGTTAAAAGATTCACCAAGTAAATGCAACTTACGTCTCTTTCAGCATTTGAGAAAAACATAAAACCAGACATTGCCCTTTTGGGGGCATTAGGATCCCTCTTTCTCTTTGGTTTTCTCTTTTTTGAACTTTCTTCATCAGCATCCCTGGTTTTCCCCTTGGCAGATGCTACCTTCACGCCAGCAGCTTCCTTTTTTGACTCTTTGGTGGATGATTTCTACATTAAATGAATAGCAAAATAGAACTCAGTAGATTATATGACTAAGTTCCTCGGCATCTACTTGATGTAAAGTCTGAAATGTAAACTTCGTCGACAAACGTATTGAAAAATAAAGCAACAATACCCCCTCAAACCTACTTTTTCTTCCCCACTTTCACTAGCATCAGACTCCTCATTCCCAGAATCATCTGTAGGAGACCCACTATCATCCTTTTCGGCCACAAAATCTTCATCCTACAAGCAAACTAAAACATAAGCAAACCATCGCAAGGAGAATTGGTACGCAAGAAATATATATGCAATGAAACTTGTGGCACCTCTTCATCGCTTTCATCGCCCGCAGCAATTATCCGTTCAAGATGTGGATCTACAGCATCATCATCATCATGAAGAGCAGATGCAACTCCATTGGTTGTTTGAGCATCCGTGAGATTCAATATTTTCATATCCTTTGCCCTAGATGAACAAAAGTAAAAGTTAGGAGTTAAGGAGACAGAAAACATAGCCATATAATTTAATGGAAGTAATGATTGAAGACCTACTTGATAAACTCAATGAGGTGATTATATTCATTCCTTTGGATATTTCTGAAGAGATGTTCTTGATCATTTTTAAGCTTAACAAGGAGATCAAAATAGTGGGATGCCACACTTGAACCACCTGTACCGTGCCTCTCAAATTCAACATAATCAATCTGCATGAGATGAAAATTCAGATATAAGCCACAGGCATAAGGAACAAAAGACCACCAAACTAATGATTGCGACCAATTCTCCCAAACTAAAAACACCCTTTCTTTTCCCAAAAAAAAAAAAGATAAATATGAGGAAGAAAAGGAAAGTCAAACATAGCAAGAGAATAAACATGGTTGGATTGGTGGAGCAGCAACAGGAAAAAAAAGGAAAATAAAATGCAATCTGGCATAGCTCTATTAGATGACAAGAATGAGAAAATAAAGGTTAAGATGACATGGATATATAGATTCTATAATTAGAAGCACTAGAATCGATTAGAATGGAATGTGGAAAGGGTAGAGGAGAACAAAGAAACTTTTTAGTTAATTTAATAAAAAATGATTAAAATGATTAGACTTTTATTAGTGATAAAACCTTTGAATAGAACACAATGGAGGATTCGATTCACGTCATCAACTTCAAGTTGTTGAGATAAACACAGTTTGATTATGATGATGACATCAGTAAACAAAAACAAAATATTTACTTCATCATGAAGAATGAGTGTCGGAGGTTTTGGGAGAAAGAAGAATCCTTTTTCAAGTGGATAAAGCAATCCATCTTCAGCTTTAAGTGATGATTTAACCGCATATCCATCTTGACAACTTCGGAAAGAGCCTGGCCTGGTCACCTTGGCTCCAGATAGACCACGCAAGACCTTGGTGAAAATCTCATGAATTAAGCCCTGAAGATATGAGGTCAGATAAAGTGTTTAGCAAGGTCTAAAAGTCAACAAAAGATGAAATTATAAGTGCATTGGAACACTAGCCTATGCTATGATACATTATAAAATAGGTAACTTCCAAAAAGGGAAATAGGTACCACTTAGTTAACAAAGAAGGGAGAAGAACTAGATTTAGAATACACCAGTTCTACAGTTTGTATCATGCACTGGAAGAAAAAAAAAACACGAGTACAGACATGTTTACCTAAAAAAATTGACCAAAAAAATTAGAATCTACACCACTGGCTCATTAAAAAGGGTAGCCCGGTATACAAAACTCCCGCCAATGCGAGGTCCCGAGAAAAAGTCGGACCACATTAGGTCTATTGCTTTATCTTGCATTGCAAGAGGTTGTTTCTGCGGCTCAAACCCATAATCTCAAGGTCACGCACCAGCACACCATTGGCTTATTAGTAAAAAAAAACATAACATCAAAAAAGTGTTAAGAAAATGGGAGTCACCTTGTACGAAGATTCTAACTTGTCCTTGTATCTGGTTGTCAAAAGTTCCTCAGATAAGGCCAGGTCTCTATCCACTACATTATCTGCTTCAAACTTTTTAAGAAGAGAGAAACACATCAGTAAATTGAATTAAAACTAAAGTTATTGATGAATCACAATATGATAAGATGATGCAAATACCTGAATGACTATATGTGGGTACAATGTTTGTCCTTTCCTGATTGGTGGATCAAGGGTAATTATGACAAAAGTATGTTGGTTGGACTGCAATGAGAGAGAGAGAAAAAAAAACAACAAAAATTATGTTCAGAAATTAAAATTTTGATTTTCTTTGTTTTGTTTATCAGGAGACACCATGAAATTGAATCAAAGACACACTAAGATGGTAAAAGAAACACCACCTTTGGTAATAGGAAAAGTCTAACGACACTGCTATATTGGATTTTAAAATCATTTGCAAGTCCCTGAAGCCGCAAGAATGAGAAATGGAGTTCCACGCTGTACCTCCCTCTGGAACACACATATTGCATCAAAATTTATATAAAGGATGATAAGATCAATAATGAATCTATAGACCAAATGAAGCACTAGCAGAAAACCTACAGCCTTGTTGGGCAAATTCCCTAGTTAGTTCTATACCTGGGTGTGAGGATTGCAATTCCCTCAAATGTGACAACAGCTTCTTCAGATGAACCAACATCAGTCAGTGACATAATTTTGTCTAGGAAAACCTAAATCAAAACATAATCATTCAATTAGTACAATAATAACAATAAGAGGGCAGGATATAACAAAAACACAAACAAATTTTACCTGAGCTGGAGGGCGGTTTTCATCACCACTAAACTGTGTATTTGATGAAGGTATATGAAAACTTATATCCATTAGAGAATCTTTCTGAATATTAAAAGAAACTAATAATCATAATCATTAGACTTCAAAAAACAAAGTTCATAAAACATTGTCAAAACAAATTAGACGAACTTGAGCTTGCAACAATAGTAGCAGAATATGCTATTATCATCAACAAGTTCGGGAATGAAACTTTCTTTCAAAATCATAGACTTGCTTCAAGGATAGATGATCACCTCCGTTGCTCCAGTAGTATCATCCACATGGAACTCCATATAGACGTCAGTTTTTCCTTGAAGCTGGGTTTGTGCAACATCTGCTAGAGATACTTCAAATGCTTGCTTTGAACCAACTAAAAACGTAAGCATGTTTCCTGAGATGAAAAATTTTTCTTAGGAACTAATGAACCACTAAGTAAATATGAGAACTTTTTGCATGTAAAACACCATCAGAATAATTGAGAAAGATTAACAAAAAAAATACAGCCCGCTGCACAAAGCTCCCACCAACGCGGGATCCCAGAGAAGGTCTATTGTACACATCTTTACCCTACGTTGTAAAAAGTTGTTTCCGAGACTCGAACCCATGATCTCTAGGTCTCAAGGCATTGCAAGAAAGGTTGTCAACAGCAAGTGCAAAACAAACAAAGTTGATCTGCTTAACAAGGAAACATTATTGAACAGCCACTAAATCCAAAAAACAACTAACAATGAACTATAGAAGAAAAGGGAAATTAAGTGAGAATGTTAAAAATATGATGCCTAAAGTAAAAAAGTAAGAGGAGATCAACCAGCCACCTGCATCACAATTGTACTTGGACTTTTGTTTATTGCCTTAATATCCACATCAGTTACCAACATTCAGAAAGTGACACTCCAAGTGGATGCTCGATGTTTCTATTGATCATGTGGCAAAAACATTTAGAAATAGTCATGTTGCACACTTGGATCCACACCATACATTGAGTCAGACAAAAATAGCATGAAAAGTTTTTGGATATGGAAACCTTAAATCTGTTAGAAGACAGTGAACTACATGATAAGCAAAGCACCAATGGGTCTCTAAACTTTGTAAAGAACTCCATCTCACACTCTGCAAAAAAGGTTATCATTACAAGAGGGAGTGAGGGAGGGCAAGATTGGTTGCTGGAAGTACAAGTGTGCCCAAAAAGGGTTTCATATTATAGTGAAGCATAATGACCCAGACTAATGGAATAATTAGGGACAAAATGAAGAGAACTAACCATTTATATCAATTTCTCCCCAATTATGACCACTGATAGAGAGTTGTTTCTCCTCTGCTGCTACACCAATGTTCTTCTGTATATAATTTGTCAAGTTGCTGACATCCTGAAGGGAACGATAAGACAGAAATTAAATATCAATAGGACATTTAATACATTAGAACTTCTTGATAAAGGGTTCAAAACATGGCTCACTGCAAAACCAAGAAATAGTAACTTAATTTACAATTCATTCCATTTTTCAACTTTCTTCTCACCTATGAGAGAACATATTATCCAGTAAGTACAAAAAATGTTTTCAGGAAAATAAATAAATAGCAAAATACCAGGGTGCAAGTTACTTATACCTCTTCCTCTATAGGCTCTAAGCTGTAATCTAAATTTCCATTCTCGCTTAAGCAATATAGTGATGTATGGTTATAACTTCCATGTTGAAAGCACTTTGACCACTAACATGCAAAAAGTTAAAGAGTATTGCTTCCACAGCTCATGAAGTAGGCACTTGAATCATGAACACCGATGCTTGGCTCAATATTTGGTGCACTTAACTGATGTAACCATTACTCATTCATTCGAATATCAGGAGACTTGCATTAACTCGTTGTCATCTCATCAACACTTTGGAAAAGGATTTATGTCTTCAAGAGCAGAAATTAACTACTAATTTTCATTGTCAAAACCAAAACCAAATGATCAAGTTCACAAGCAAAGGACAAAAAAAAGGATGACTCATTTGAAGATTTGAAGAAACAGACAAGTAAACAATAAGTTGGCTTAAAAAAAAATGAGTCAGCCACATGTTTATGGATGGCAAACTTCTAGTCTAAGGAGAGAACTAAACCTGTTCCCGAAATCCAATGAACTTGTAAAACAATCCATCTTTAAGCCTAACGCCAAGTTGGTATGCCCTAGGAACTTTCATCCAAGCAACGCGAGCAATATCTGCTTTCTCAATCTCTATGATCTTTCCACCACCTTGCTTTCTCCAAGCAATACCACCTGGATGCACTTTCAATTGCCCTGGATTCTGCAGTCAAGACATGGCAATATGAAATGCATCAGAATAGCTGTTCAAAAATATGCCCAGCACCGAGCTAAAACTCAACGGAAAACAAAATTTACAGCGAAATCGAAAGAAAAAATGTGTAATATGCTTTTACAGCAACAAAATAATATAACCTAGGAATCCTATTGGTCTTTGAGAACTTAATCTACCCTAGATATAAAATGCTAGCAAGTGTTACCTTTGCGAAAATCAATAAAGAGAGGTCATAAGCCAAGGTTTTGCTATTACTTGAGAAAAATACACCCAAACCCAAGCAAATTATCAGGATAAAAGCACGAAGCAGAGAAGGAACAATAACTCATTGATATTGCAATAATATGCTTAAGTAGAAGAAAGTAATTCAAAGAGTGGATCGGATGCCGAACTGGAAAGGAACAGCTCGGGAAGAAGGTGGAGTGCTAGGTCAGGAAGAAATAGCTCGGGGAGAAAGTGGAGTGCCGAGTCAGGAAGGAACAACTCGGGTAGAAAGTGGAGTGTTGAGTCATGAAAGAAATAGCTCGGAGCGTAAGTTGAATATCAAGGCGGAAGAAAGCAGCTCAGGAAGATGGGCCGAGTCAAAGAAAGTAGCAGCTTGGGAAGTGAGCATAAAGACAAGTTAGAAAGGTGGCAACTCGAGAAAATGAGCCGATTCAGACAGTAACTTGGGAAGTAAAGCCGAGTCAAGGGAATGGTGACTCGGGAGGCAGGTGAGGCATTAAGCAGTTCGGGGTGTAAGTCGAATGTTGAGTCGGGAGGAAGTAGCTCGAGAAGCTAGCAGAAAGCTAAATTATAGAAAGAAATATTAATTCAGTTAAGGTGGGACCCCATAAAGTATGCAAGAAGATATTTGTTAAAGTCCTGGTATACACATCGTTATTTTTAATAACAGATTGAAGACGCCTCATATAGCCCACAGAAGATTCCTTATAGTGAGCATTTTCTAACAACATAACGGCATGATCACCTCGCCCCGCATGGCTTTCCACATGGATTGCAATTCTCGTAGTCTGTTACACAACAGCTTGCCCTAACGCTGGCGGAGATATAAACGAGGGCGGAAACGAAGGAAGGGTGGGCAGGTTGATCTCATTCTTAGGGGACTAGCTATTTTCTTGATTGCATTCATCTTTCTTACTGCTACTACTTGCTTCTCTTCCTCATAGAAGCTCTAACTTAAGCATCGGAGGACCTTCGTCGGGCGGTGATTTAACATGTGTTAATTTTCACATAAAGGGAGCAAAAAGACTCTTACTGTTAGGGTCGGATAGAACCTATCCTCAACGGCCTAATCTCGGAGAGAAAAATCCTTGTTGCATCACTCATAAATTAACATGCCAAATTTTTGCTACATGTAAAAAAGCGTAAAAAGACAATCTGACCAGACAAATAACACTAGTAATAAATCTCTCACTATCAGACTCTCTTAGATGATATTCGCGCACACACGCACACACAAACAAAAAAAAGAAAAAAAAAAATCGAACAGCACAACATGAATGTATTTCACATTAGTGTCGACCAAATTTCTTTACTTGATTAGCAAATGAAACTCAGCTAGATAAACACTCGAAAATCAGACAATAACCACGCCGAAAAAGACTAAATTGAATATATATACATATATATACGTATATCGGAAAGTAGGGAAAATTGTTTCTTACAGTTCCACCGCGGCCTCCGAGGAGGATGTTCGAATAGAGTTGTCCATCAGTCATTGTTCACGCTATAGGAAAGAGACGCCGACGCGTGCTCGTTCTCCGATGAACCAACGAGTAGGAGAGGGCGAAAAACGGTAGATCGACGTCGCGAACACGTGTACAATATAGCGACACGAACAATATGATAAACGAAGGGGGTCGACAAACAGGATCGAAGGGAAGGAGGTGGCGGCGGCAACACAGGATAGAAGAAGAGTGGAGGCGGCGGCCGAGGGCACAAATGATCGGACTGAAGCTGGAGAGGCGGTAGTCGCCCACCGGTGGATCTGCGATTAGGGTTTGCTGAACTCCTCGTTAGTTTTGCCTTTAACAAATTTTATCCGTAGGATCACAATTCCACGACGCGTGATCCTGCTCGGAAAAACATTTTATAAGTGGTAAAAAAAATTCTATTGTATTCCGCCCCCACTCGTTCCCTTCAATCCATGGGTTTTCATAAGAATGTCTTTGGTTGCCATGTCGTGGGGTCAAGTCGATATTTATAGAAATTATATGAATTAATTCTAAAAAAATTTAAAATTTATTTTAGATTCATATGACCTTTCATAAATTTTGATAATCAAGTCGAAATTCATATAATACTTTATGGTTTATCTCTCTCATAATTATAGTGAAATAAAATGATGAAAATTATTAAATTTACGATTCTAATTTTTTAAAAAAAGATATAACATAATTTATTTTTCGTCTAATTATAAAATGAGTATATCATCTACAACACTAAAAAAACATTGAGAGGATAAGGTATCAAAATTTAATTTGAAAATGAATTTTAAAAAATAATCTAATATACGTAAATCATATTTTCAATTTATTAAGTTGACTTATGCAAGATGGTGAAATCTCTACAAGGATGAAAGATAGTTAATTATGATCTATCTGTATTTAGATTAGTCATGCTATTTTATTAGAGAAAGAAAGAATTTACTATATCTATAAAAGTTATGAATCTATCCAACTAGCAGTCTCTGTCATCCATCTTAAGATACTAAATCTAGAGAGAAGAAATCACTGGGAGGATAAAATTCTCGATACGCATGTGTAAAGCGAGAGATCCATCCAAATCGGAGAGAATTTTGAAACTTCTCGTTCTAATCGAACCTGTCCATTCTACGAGCATCTCCTATGGTCTCCGTGCGAACAAGAATTTATTATATCACATCACTCGACTACGTGTCTAACTCGTACAAATTATAATTCCGTTCAAGGGAAATTCCTGTAAAATAATTAATTTTATAATTCTGGCCTACTTCTTAATATGATTTAACCAAGTACAAATTGTATTCTTTAATATATTTACATAAAGTGAAAAAAAACATAACATTTTCAACGTTTTTAGTCACATCAACCAATACCTTAAAATCCATAATTAAAGCATTTTCTCAAAAATACACTCAACTTTTTTATATTTTCCAAAAAGAACGCATCCTACTTTTATTTTTATCGAAAAATGTATTTAATTTCAAGAATATTTTTTTCCATCTATTTCAACTTTAATTTAAATAAAAAGTAATCTTTCTTATTTAAATCGAACCAAACTTAACGGAATCAAATCAAAAGGACTCTAAAAAAATTATTTTAAAAAAAACTACGTTGCGACGATCTCTTAAATTTATTTGTATTTTTAATTTTATTTTTTAAACTTTAATATATCTTTTTAAATACAAAAAAAGGTTTGTAAAAAAAATATTTTGTTTTTTATTATTTAATATCTAATTGAAAATAAGAAATAGTGATATGAAATTAAAAAAATAAAAACTTAATTATTTTATTGAACACTTTAATATAAACATATTAATAAAAAATAAAAAATTTATAGCTTCAAAATTAAAAATTAAAAAATATATATAAAAGATCATCATCAATTTAATGACTTGATTTAAATAAATAAATAAATAAATTAGGTGGTTTAGGGTCGTCATTTATTTTTTAATTAAATAATTACATTTTTCTTTCTTTATCCGATTTGATTTAGCTCAGTTTGGTTCCATTTAATTATTTTAAATTAAAATAGATATATTTTGAGAATCAGATACTTCCTTAATTTGATAAAAACCAAAATCCAAAAAGCTGAGTACTTGCTTTGAAAAAATGCCCTTAAAATTTTTTGCTTTGACATTTGTTCAATTTATTTATCTTTTTCAAAAGTCACCTTAGAATTTCATTTTTATGGAATGTACCAGTTTAGAGTTTTTTTTTTTTTTTTTTTATCATTTAACTTCTCGAAAACTGATCGGTCAAGAAATTAAATATATACCGACACCACGAGCAAACCAGTAATATATACCGGCTCAATATGCACATATTATTAACTGATAATAAGTTGTTCCTTTCCAGTACTTAAAATTAAGACAATGCATCCAAATAAATGAATTTGAGAGATACTCTTTTCTGCAACATAACAAATATTAATCATAAACAAATTCATGATGAGGAAGGCATGCAGAGACACTATCTGAGCAACATGGAAGACTGAAAAAGATGGAGGGAGAATGAACGACCGAACGAACGAACGAACGAATGAATGAATGAATTGAATGAGATGGTGGAGATGCTATCATTGTAGGTGGCAGAAGAACATGATTGACCCTACCCACCACCTTTCTTCTCATTTTTTCTAGGAAGTAAAATTACTAGCTACATCTTTAATCATATATGTTCAGATATGAGTTTGCGAGTGCTGTCTGAGGCTGTACTGTTTGACGGCCAGTATACTCTGGAAGTTTATTGAAACATTAATTAATTTCTCGAAATTTTATATTTATAAAATGCTGTGTGTGTTTTTTGTATAATTTTAATGTTCCAATTTCATTGATTTATATATATATATATATACCTATCAAATGAATCTGAAATATAATTTATACATATTTATCAGAATCTACCGTGGGATTGGAACTCTAGCTCAAACTCTTATTTATTTATTTCCCTGATTCGAACGTTTAAGGCATCTCCCTTTTGCTCAGTGTAAAGTAATTCCTAAAAGTTACCTTTCTCGATGCTGGGAAAACTATCTTATTGCTTTAAATAAAATAAATTTATTTTCAAATAATATTTATTGTGCATGCCATGATGATTAATTGGCAACGTCAATCGTCTCGATTAATTATGATCTCATGTGTAAGCACGCATTCATGCGCGTGAAAATGATGATTATAACAATAAGTACCGAGCTAAATATTAATTAACTCGTGGATTTGTGTTCGACGCCAACAGGATTATGTTTGTGTCAATGTGAATATATATATATATATATATATACGATCGCAAACATAATTAGGCAAAACTGCTTCGCATAAGATCTGATCTGCTAACTGTGTCTGTACATATATTATTGGTGTCTCTATGTTAATAAATTATTTTGATGGAAAAATCCTTGAAAAATCATAGTATTTATACATATTGATAACGAGATGAGTTTTCATATATAAGTCTATTTAAAGATAAATGTTAGATAATTTAATTACAAATATTAACAGTGATTGTTAATTAACATCCTAAATTAATATATTTCATGAATAATGAATTGAACAATAACAAAAATGTGAATGAAAATATTTTTTTTTTTTTTTTGGGAGAGCTAGAGTGAATTACGATCCAATTGCCAATGATTAAATATTCCAAATCCAGAGGATGGCACGCGGAATCACTAATTGCTTCGTATGCAGATATCGAGAAATTACTTTTCTCTCAGAAAATCATGAAAATCTGCTCAAATGATCGATCGAATGATTTAAAAAAAAAGAGAGAGAAAAGCAATTAATATTGTCGTAAAAAGTGTTCTTTTTAAGTGGAAAAGAGTTGACTTTGCTTGTCGTCGTGAAAAAGTTGTCTTTTAATTTCCACAAAAGGTAGACACTTCTTCTCGCCAGATATGTAATTTAAAGTTTGCTTGTTTTTAATGAGAAACTCGTTGTAATAATTAATTATAATCATTTATATTATATTTAGGATCTTTACACCGGAAGAGTAAAACTATGTTTTCCAAAAATAACAGTCATCGATAAATACTTTGAATAATCGTTTGAAAAAATCTGTTAATTAAATTGTCCAGGAAAATCAAAATGCAGCGGAATCAATATACAAGCATTAATATGTCAAAATAGTTTTATAATTCCCTTGAATATATAAATATATTTGATACAGTATCCAAGTACCGACTGACATATAGCCAGGCCACAGTGGATAAAAGCATAAAGAAGATAAGGACTAATTGTAACTATTGGCACCATAACTATTGGATGATCGCAATTCGCTATATAACTTCCTTTTCTCATTGACTTGGGTCTTGAGGTACCTTTCACCAAATTCCTGTCCTTAATTTGAGAAACACAAGAAATAGGGATAGAGTTAGAAAGAGATAGGTGAAGGATCAAGCTGAGTGTGATTCATAAGGGAGAGATCGATGTTTCCTTCCACTTCCAGTACTGCAGTAGTGAAGATGAACCAGCAAATAGGTTTGGTGGAAAACCCTATGATCAGCAGCTTCAACTTCCAACCTTCACTTCTTCCTTTAAGCTCTTCTCCCTACGCTGTGGTTGGAGGAAGAGGAGGAGATCTTGTTCCCACACATGGAGATGACGGATGTCATCACTTTGTTAGGTCATCAAACAATATTGATTCATGGTAAATCAGTTTTCCTTTTCTTTTATCAAACTGGTTGTATATCTCTGTCTATAGTTCTTATTCATTTCCTCCCTTGCCCTACAAAATATCGTATATTTCTTTATCAAATTAAATTCTTACATACGCCATCAAGGCTTGCTTGATTATATTTGCGATTAATAACGATTAGGTCACAAGATAGAGAATCGAAGGACGATAGGCTGGGATCATCAGAAGTTGGAACTGTGCAGATTAATCATGGTACCATGATCAGCAGCAAGAATGGCAAGGCGAATAGTGGGTTGGCGGTCGGTTCGATGTCGACGAGGACGATGATGAAGAAGAAGGGTAAGGGGGCGAGGAGGAAGATGAGGGAGCCGAGGTTTTGCTTCAAGACGATGAGCGAGGTAGATGTGTTAGATGATGGCTACAAGTGGAGGAAATATGGCCAGAAGGTTGTCAAGAACACACAACATCCAAGGTAATTAACTAAATCATATCGTTTGTATAATTGCTTATTTTATGCTCGAAATCTCATGTTTTTCTCTTATATGCATGCCGAGTTAAAGTTATGTGTTGAGTCTCCGAATTATTTGGCAGGAGTTTTGTAGCAAATTAAGATTAATTGAACTATAAATAAACAAAAAGAGTAGAAAAGAGATTCAATCAGAAATTTGAGAAGAAAATGGAAAGGATGAGAAAGTAAAGACATAAGTTTAGTCAAAGGCATATATATATCATCCTATTAATAAGACAACTAAACAGTCAGCTATTGTATGTATTCTTCACAGGTCATGCACCAGTGTTGTGTCAAATATAAATTTGCATTTGAAATGGAGTAATATATATATATATATATATATATATATAGAGCAAATAATTATTAGCAATACATACTGTAAAAAAAAACTAGTTATACAACTCACCATGACATTTATAAATAATTTAAGTAAATGCACATTATATTAATTAACTTAATTATCGGACAATCTTCCTGTTTGTGTATTAAAAAATGATAAAGAGTGAACAGCAGAGTTCCCTCAGATAGATAATGAACTCCTTATCAAACTTTAAGTTATTTTTTTTATTACCTTTCACGAGCGAAATTAAGCTTCACATGCATATTTCGCCAGGGAATTTTCCTGGTTATGTTTTAGGAAAAACTGCTGTTTTATATCCCTTTTTATTAATTAACATATAACATATATGTATTAAATTTAGTAACTTCTGTGTGGCTGTGTCTATTTTTTTTTCTTGGATATAGAGAGCATATGTCTAAACATATGCTGTTATTTGTATTGAACCAAGATAAATATACAGAAATATCTACTGTTCACCCAGACCCAACTTCTCCAACTCATACTGTGACATTTTGATATAAAGAGCAAAAAAAAAAAACAAATACTTATAGTAGAACCTAGGCCCAAGTAAAACTTATACATGAAAATTTCTTTTAGGAAATTAATTGAACTAGTGGTTTTCTCTCAGCATCTACATAAATTAATAGGACTTATTAGAGATCATTGTTCTTTAATCCTGATGCTTTGTAATATTTAAACTACTCTATTCGTTTTTCTAAAATAATTATAAGCCACAAGACATGCAAATTGCATGTCGATAATCCTATAAATGCGAAGTAGCAAGAGCATTAATTATCTGTCAGCAATTCCCAGGAACTATCATCTCATTTCAAGGGTGGTGCTGTAGATGAATAATTAAGCAATCACATATGACAAACAGAAAGGGAAAAGTAAATGTTAATTGGTGTGGAGAGGGCAGGGATGCAAGCAAATTGATCTATCAGGATGTTATAATGGAGTCGAGTTCAGGTTTCGGAAAGGCTTCAAGTGTTTTGATCATTGCAAGTGAAAAAAGCTGGGTGGTAGGGCCCTCTTTGGATTGGGCAAGATCATGAGAAATGATGAGGATTGGAGACCAACAGTCAGATCTAGAGTGAAGCACCATCATTTAATTACCTCTCTATTGATCTACATGGAAGGGAAAAGATTAGCATATCATCTTTGGTGTTTCATTCAAGGTCTACATGCAGTAGGGATTCTATTTCCATGACCAATGAAACTAGATTAATTTACAATGGTCATACTTTCTTTGCATTCTCCTCTACTGACCTTACACCATCCTCACACTCTAATAAATTAAACACTTCAAGAATTTATTGACTATGTAGTATGCCCTTACCAACTCACTCTAGCTATTTCCTATCAATTTCTCATTTATTGAGAGTATATCAGATCAAGCTTGTTTTTGTCATATATATTTGTTGAGTTTGAGGAGTACTGTGATGCGACAAAACAGCACGCAACAAAGGTAAATGATTAGATGCTGGAAGAATATTTAATTAAATACAATAGGACATCCAGCAAATGTACTTGGATTAGTCTGATTAATTCAAAGCTACAAGAGCAATGAATCTCAAAGCCAAGCATACAGGTCGGATAGGAGTTGAAAGAAAAACAATGTTCTCGCAGAATTTTCATATTTGGGATAGTTCTAACTCATGGAAGATTGATGTTTTTCGAAGGACTTTGCTCGCTAACTTTATGTAATCATTTTTCACATGCCTAAAGTGTTTACAAAATTGTTTTGCTTCCTTCTATTGAGTAGGAGATAAAAGTAACTAAATCTTCAAGAATATTTAAGTCATTACTCATGATAGACGCATGCAAATCCCTTATTTATAACCTTGAAGAATATTTGGGCCTTTTTCTGATGTGCAGTTAGTGTTAGATTTCGATGCCCATACAAATCCCTTATTTATGATTGCTTTATAGAGATTCTAGAGATATACTTTTTAGCCTCATCCTTTGCTCCTCTTCTCTAGATATTTTCAATTCGGCATTTCAAGTGCTTCACGTGGATTTTTCAACACTTTTTTAAAAAGCGTTTTAACTCAAACCAAAGATAACATCGCTTTCTCATGCAACATAGTTGACTGAGACCTTCTTAAATATGTACTCTAAGTATCATGGGAGTTTCATGGTCGAACTGAACTCTCCTTGGAGTTTCACATGTTATCTGCGACAATAATCTTATGCTTCACAAATACTGATATTGTAGCCTTATAATCCTATGCTTCAGTACCAACAAGATCTCCCTGTAAATGCTTTGCCATTTTGGATTAAAAAAGACCACACAGTAAGACTCGAAAAGGAGGATTAAGGTCGACGACTTTAGTTTGTACTCATGCATAATGAAACAGATTTACTACCAGCTGAATGAACGTCCGGCCAGTGATGCATATTTAAAGATTGATTAAAGATGCACTAGATTTTATGTTATAGTAGATGGTGGATCAAAGTATACTGTCTTAACAGTACGTAGATAGCGAGAAGCGAGCACTTATGTCTGGATTGCTCCCAGCAAATAGACTCTCTCTTTTTTTTTTTTCTGATCACAGACTGCTGCTTCATCATTCCCACTGAGCCCCAATTGCCCTCTCTTTCTCTGCCTCAGCTTGCACTATTACCAGTAGTACTACATGTGAAAAAGAGTGATGATTGAGACTACAATCATCCCCCTTTTTTCTGTGGTGGCCCAGGCCAACCCAATGTTTTCGCCATTCAAACGAGTAAATATCTGAAATCCGACCGGATTCAGTTTTATTTTTTATTTTTTATTTTTTTATTTTTTATTTTTGTTATTTGATCGTAAAGTCTTTAGTTAATGCCTGGTTATATTAAACAATTAAACAGGAGCTACTACAGATGCACCCAGGAGAACTGCCGGGTGAAGAAGCGGATCGAACGGCTGGCGGAGGACCCGCGGATGGTGATCACGACGTACGAAGGCCGACACGTGCATTGTCCATCGCACGAGGAGGAGGATTCGCAAGCTCCGGCCAAAGTCACTCTCTTTTGGTAGCTACTTACTTAAACTAAAACACCTCCTCGTCGTACTATACGTCGCCGTTAATTACTCACATACTCTCGTGCGCGCGTGACCGATTTGGATCTGTAATGCACTACCATATTAATATCTCAGTGTGCGATTAAACTTCGAATAATCATTCTACATTAGAATTTCGTAACCAAACATTTAATTTTTAAATATATCTGCTCAGTTTCTTCCGTATGTATTAAGATTATTTACGACTTAGTTTACAAGTCCTCGAAGAAAAAATATATATATCTCATTAACGAGAGCTAAACTTTTATTAAAATTTCAAAGTAAATATCCAGTACCTAACCTCTAACTGGTAAGCTCGATACGGTAATTCTGCCTCGTGGCTCAAATGTAAAGCCTAACATGGCTTCCGGATTGACGCAAGACAAGAAGGGAGTGAGCGATCAATTTCTAACTGGCCACTGCCAAACTCGATCCCATTGGACCAAATACAAATATCTTCTAATACTGAAATATCTCATCTTCAATTCCCTTCTCTTCTCCCTCAACTTCTGCACTGCAAGATCGATCGAGATGATGAACTCACTGCAGCATACTGAGAGCTTATGGATCATCATGCCATCCAATTCTCGTCGCGAGCAGATCAGAAAGGTCATCTTTTGTAAGTTCTTTCTAGTTATCAGGTACTATATATATTCGCAATTGGTCCCTTCTTTGCCATTAATTATACATGAAGCACGAAAAGATTTATATTAATTGTTCAGACTTTTCGTATACTCGAGACTCGAGAGTCACAACGATAGTTGTTTTCTAGGAATGTTAGATCCATTATTATTTTTTAATTAAGAATAATAATAATAATAATTTGTGGCCTTTTGGTCCCGATTTATGTTTTTTATTTTTGATAAATTAAAGTGATACATCATCATGTCATTCATGGTCATTCATGACATGACGCCTGGTGCCAATTGTGGTCCAGTAACACAATCTTGTCTCTCGCCTCCGTCTTCAAAGAAAGATCTGCACGCATCTTTACGCCTCCTCCCATTGGCTGGCGTGCCACCAACCGCCTCGTGCCCTTCCTCTACCGACACGCGCCTCGACGCCGGGCAGTTCCTCTGCCCCCGCCGAGCAGCCCGTTGGCTACGGACCACGTGCTTTGAAGATTCGGGCAGCGATCGATCCGACGGTTCGGATGGCTTCTCGCCCGGTTTCTGATCGTACGGGCTTGGGTTGACTGGTGGAGGACGAAGCCACGTAGCCGGTGAGCTTGTGACGGGCGCGGCGTCAACTTGGACGGCGAAGCAGCCGTTCAAATTGTTTTCTTTAATTTTTAGATGGAACATGTATTTAAAATGAACGGTGTAGATTGAAAATTGGACGGACAATATTTATGCACCGGGAGATAATAATGAATGGCATGGATGGTTGATGGTTTAATCCATGGCGACATGGATGCCATGCCATGGGCACTGTGGCGAGGCATGCCTCAAAATATCAAGGCCACGTCATCGAAGATATCAGGAGGGCGAAGCTTGGCCTCTCCTCCACAAGCCCAAAGTATCTTTTCCTCTCTTCTTGTCGCTCGCTTATTGCTATTTCCCTTTTCTTTCACTCGCTATTTCAAATAGAAGAAGGTAAACCTTCAGCAAATTCCAGACTCCGTATCAGTATTCTCCCCTTCGCTGAGCAATTTGTTTCCTCCTCTCCTCGTGCAATAGGTAGAGCGAGATCCAAGCTTTGTATTTTGGGATCGAAGGAGCCCCCGTTCCCTGCTTTTAGTTGTTTTTTTTTTTTTTAAATTACGAAAACATTTGTTGCTGTTGGTAGGGATTTTTGTTCGTGCAATTTCTTTTCTTAGTTGGTATGTGGATTATTTGGTTCGTGCAAGTTCTTTGCGGTTGCTAATCTAGATTTCCTCTTTTTTTTTAAGAAAAAAAAAATCACTAGTTTGAGATGCTGGAAAAAGTTTGCTAGGTTCAGCTGTTTGCTTTTGCTGAATTTTTCTGCGCGCCTTTTGATTTTTCTGACTAAAATTTCTATTTCTCGCCTTGTTTGCTGCTTTTCTTCCTATGATTGAATAGAGAAGGATGCAACGAATAAATTTAAAAAAAAATGATTGAACATGTTTTTTTTTTTGGCAGATATTTGGGCGTGTGTTGAAATTTAAGATTGTTCCAGATATTTGTTAGAGTTTTTTGGGGAGAGTGGAACAGCAAATTCGGTTTCTTAAAAGTTGAGTAAAATGGATTCTGTTGGTGCCTGAGATCGGTTTCGTTTTTGGACGCCAGTTCGATGCGTCTATTAGGTTTCGTTGGGTTCTCTAGATAATCTGGCTGGTGAATCGAAGGCTGTACTTGTGATATGTGATCTGATTCTTGGTAGGTAAGTACGGGATTTCGACTTTGGTTTGGTTGCGTTGTGAGATTTGAGAAAAGGCAAACAGAGTAGGGGCATCGAATGTCTGCCTCTCCAGAGAAGTGGACCGACGGACTAAGGTTCTCGTCCCTGTTCTGGCCTCCACCGCACGATGAACAGCAAAGGAAGGTATACTGTCAGAGTTGATGCGTCAATATTTTATAATTCTATCCTAAACTTTTCCTTCTTGGTTTTACTTTAGATGAATAAACAGATATTTTACGCCGCAATACCTTTCCGGGATGGCTAAAACCTTGTTATGTTGATTGACGTGCTTATAACATTTTTTGTCACACTGATCTCTCTTGTCGGTCAGCAAGCAATTCTCTGACTGACAACAGCAATTGCTAGAACTAACCTTGGATCTTCACATTCTGCTCCTAGGTTGTCGATAACTTGATGTTATGTAAATCGTCAAGTATTGCTTCTGTTCTTTCCACTTGATTGTCCTTGTTTCAAGGGAAATTACTTTATACCTTATGGTAGGACCATATCGATGCTTTGTTGTATAACTCGATTGACCATAGTAATCATCTGCTCTTTTGGATATTACTCATGGCTTCTTTGTTAAGCACAGATTCAAAATGTACTCTATGTACTGCAGCAAAAGTTTTTAGCACTGAATACTTTGCAATTTCAATTTATCCTTTGCACGAAATGTTTACCCTGTATAATGAATGAAAGTTACTACAACACAAAATTTATTTTGCAAAGTTATTAATTAGATTGCTGCAATGGAGAAATCATAACTATTGATTCAGACCTTTGCTTGAATGTAAATTTGTAATTTTTCTTTCATGTGTCTTGTTATGTTTTCTTTTTTTCCTTCAGTACTAATACACTTCTAATTTTCTCAAAGGAACAAGTTGCGGCCTATGTTGAATATTTTGCCCAGTTCACCTCTGAGGAATTTCCAGAAGATATAGGCCAGGTATGAAAATTATTCTGGTAAACCTTATTGTATCATATTTAACTCTAGATAAAGGAAATTATATTTTACTTGTTCTGCTACATGGATTTTTGCCTGTGCAGCTAATTGAAAGTCATTATCCATCGAAAAATGTGCAACTTTTGGATGAAGTTTTGGGTATGGCTATCTGCACTCCTAATTCCATACTTTATCTTCATTGTAATCTATTTTCTAGATAAACCTAGATCAGAAGAAGTTACTGGCTGCTAATTTGTTATATTCCAGCTACATTTGTTTTGCACCATCCTGAACATGGCCATGCTGTTATTCATCCTATTCTTTCACTTATAATTGATGGGACGCTAGTGTACGACAGGAATGCTTCTCCATTTTTATCCTTCATCTATCTATTCAGCCATAACTCTGAGGTTTGGGTTCTGAAATTATGAATTTTCAATGACAAGTGTTGTTTTTCAATAATTTTCTCCTGAATACTGAAGTAGAATACCAACTATTACTTTTGCAGAAAGAATATTCAGAACAGTGGGCTTTGGCATGTGGAGAAATTTTGCGGGTCTTGACCCACTACAATAGGCCAATTCACAAGGTCGTGCACTGTAATTCACAAATTGAAAGGAGCAACAGCGGCAACCATGCAACTACAAGCAAGATAAGCAAGACAGAAACCAATCATACTCTACAACCGGAAGATAGGAAACAATTGCGACCATTATCAGCTTGGATTACAGATATTTTGCTTGCTGCACCATTGGGAATTAGAAGTGATTATTTTAGATGGTAAGAAATATAGTTTCCCTTTTAAAAATTTGTCTCCAATAATCATAAAAATGTTTGGGAATCATAACTTAATTTCCTTACTATGTTAGGAGAGGTTATGTCTTCATTCCTTGTGTGCCTTTTATTGGGTTTTCAATTTCATTTTCAATATTTCAAAGCCACTTTTTATGCATGTTCATCATTTCAGCAATTCCTTTAAACTTTCATTCCATTATAATGAATATAAGTGCTTTAAAGCTGTAATGTGGAAAAGAAAACAATATTCTTACTAGGATTGGTTTTCTAAAGTCATGAATGGAGATCTCCTAAATCTATAAACTGAAGGTATCCAGTGCAGTTCTAAAATAGCAATATTGAGCCCTTTTCAGTCAATCATTTAATATATATATTTTTTCATTAATTTGTTCTCCAGTTGGTACTTTCTTGGTTGAAATTATTCTTTGAAGCTATTCTTCGTCTTTGCAACTAGGTGTGCTGGGATCATGGGAAAATATGCTGCAGGTGGTGACTTGAAGCCTCCGAAAACAGGTATCTGATTGCTTCTATCTTGTTCAATTGTATGCTTTAAGTTTTTCATCTTATAATCACTGAAATACATCTTATTTATCATCTAACCTTTACGAGATGTAAAAGCCAAAAGGCATATGTGAAATTGAACAAAAACTAATGCAAGATTAGTTCTTCATTGTGCTCGTACTATGGTATTTTTCATGTATTCAATTTTTACTTCTGGAAGATGTCTAATTGATCCCTGTGGTTGCCCTTGCTTTTCGAAGATGTGTTTCAAGTTTTATATTTTTTTTCAATTTAAAAGGGAATCTTGGCACGACGATAAAGTTGTTGTTGTGTTACCTTGGGATCACGGACTCGAATTGTGAAAACAACCTTTTACAGTGCAAGATAAAACTACATACAATAAATCCAATATGATTTGATCCTTTTCTGAGACCCCGTATTGATGGGAACTTTGTACACCGGACTGTCTTTTATATATATATTTTTCAATTTCATCTAGAAGGTCAAATACCATTGTCTTTTACTCTTCACGTGTTGGAAATTTTGTTTTTTTACTTTACATATTGCATTTTTAACTTGTTATCCACTTGAAAGACCTAACAAATATTATTACATAGCTTGTTCTCGGGGAGCTGGAAAGCATCCGCAACTTATGCCATCCACTCCTAGATGGGCGGTTGCCAATGGAGCTGGAGTTATATTGAGTGTATGTGATGAGGAAGTAGCTCGTTACGAGACTGCAAATTTGACAGCAGCTGCTGTTCCTGCACTTTTGCTTCCTCCCCCTAAAAATGCCTTGGACGAGCATCTTGTTGCCACACTACCTGCTCTTGAGCCTTATGCTCGGTTGTTTCATAGGTGGATGTTTACTTTGGCTAGATTTTACATATGCCATATGGTACACTATTTTGACTTTGTTATATTAATCAGGTACTACGCCATTGCTACACCTAGTGCAACTCAAAGACTGCTGCTCGGGCTTCTTGAAGCTCCACCATCATGGGCACCTGATGCACTTGATGCTGCAGTTCAACTAGTTGAACTCCTGAGGGCAGCTGAGGAGTATGCATCTGGCGCAAGGGTACAATTTTATCAGATTAAATTATTATTATCATTATTATTTTTTGCTATCACCTCCACATAGTCAACTTGTTAGATCCTATAGCCAATTGTTAAGTTACCATTGTGACATATTCAATTTGCCAAATCTTCCTTATGTTTTCTGTATGCTAACCAGTTTGCTGTATGCTACAGTGTGCTTAACTTTAAATTTTATGCATTTTAATGTTGTCATGCCAAAAAGAAATAACTACAATACAAAAAGAATGGATATTCAGGATCATAGCAACTTGTACATTAATCCCGTGCATGAAAATTGTTCATTCTCTTATCCTGATGCAAAATCTGCTCTTCATGATGATAATTGTATGGCTTGAGAAAGAAACAACAAAAAAATGGCATGTGAATCCACCACAGTCAATGATTGCACGACTTTATGTTTATTATAGGAGAAATATGTTGTAGGGACAAAGATTTCTTATTGACGAGATCTAACTAGCTGATCTGTTTTACATAAAATGTTACTCTGGTGCATCCTTTAGATGCATGTTTTTATTGAGTTGCAAATTATTGAACCTTTTGGTCGCTACCAAATCAACTCAGAGATTTGGATTGAATTTTCTTTCCCAAACATTTTCACATAATCATTTGATTTGGATAATCATATGGAATCTCTTTTTAAGAGTGCAATTGCTAACTTTTCTTCTAATTCTTCCATAGCTTCCAAAAAACTGGATGCACTTGCACTTCCTACGTGCAATTGGCATAGCTATGTCCATGAGAGTCGGCATAGCTGCAGATGCAGCAGCTGCTTTGCTTTTCCGCATATTTTCTCAGCCTGCATTACTCTTTCCCCCACTGAGACATGCTGATGGAATCAAAGTCCAGAATGAACTCCTCAATACATCTGCATCCTCACCATATAAGAGCCAGGTAGTTCAAAGTATTTTCACTAGTGAAATCTGTGAAGGTTCACATGTTACAAGTCACAAGTTATCAATCTTCTAGCAATTCAGTCCCATGAATGTTTTAATGTTGATTCTGAAGTTAATCCATTTGTCCAATTTATTCTTTTAGTAACTTTCTTTTTTAGGAAAGTGTAGTTATTCAACTTTGCTCTGTCATTTTTACACATCTCTTTGAATGTAAATTTAACTAGGTAGAAGAAACTGTTTTCATTTCTACGATTGAGGCGACTGCTCAAGGAATTGCATCAATGTTATGCACACATGGCCCTGATGTTGAATGGAGAATCTGTACTATTTGGGAAGCTGCCTATGGCTTGCTTCCACTGAGTTCCTCAGTTGTTGATTTACCTGAAATAGTAGTTGCAAGCCCTTTGCAACCTCCTCCTCTGTCATGGAACTTGTATTTGCCATTAATAAATGTCTTAGAGTACCTTCCTCGAGGAAGTCCATCTGAAGCATGCCTTGTGAGAATCTTTGTGGCCACTGTGGAGGCAGTGCTCCGAAGAACCTTTCCGAAAGAAAATTCTGAGAAATCCAAAAAAGCAAGAGCTCATAGCAGTATGTGGTCCGCCACTAAGAACTTAGCTTTTGCTGAGCTTCACACAATGATACATTCGCTCTTTCTGGAATCCTGTGCATCAATGGAACTTGCTTCACGCTTGTTATTTGTCCTGCTAACTGTTTGTTTAAGTCATGATGCTTTGCCTAATGGGAGCAAAAGTCCAACAGGTTATGGTAGAGATTTAGCAGATGAGATTGAGGAGCCACAAACATCAAATGGAAAACTAGCTACAAGAAATAAGAATGGAAGGAAAAAGGGGCCAGTTGCAACATTTGATTCTTATGTTCTAGCAGCTGTTTGTGCGTTGGCTTGTGAGCTTCACTTGTTTCCCTTGATTTCAAAAAATCATGCATGCTCTGAATCTCAAGATTCCACAAGAAAGGCAAAAGTTGCTAAGACCAATAGAGCTTCACATGAGTTTGATAAGAGTATTGCCTCTGCTGTATGTCACACACGTCGAATACTTTATATTCTTGAAGCTCTTTTCTCTTTGAAGCCTTCATCTATTGGTACATCATGGAGCTACAGTTCAAATGAGATAATAGCTGCCGCTATGGTTGCTGCTCATGTTTCTGAGTTATTTGGAAGGTCAAAGGCTTGCATGAATGCATTGTCTGTTCTGATGAGATGCAAGTGGGATGCAGAAATTTCTACCAGGGCATCCTCTCTTTATCAGCTCATCGATATGCATGGTAAAATTGTTGCCTCTATTGTTCACAAGGCTGAGCCTCTTGAAGCACAATTGATATGGAAGGATGATAAAGCTTCTTCTAGTGGAAGGAAAAGCAGTAGAAATGGTAATAAGCATAGTCCAAACCCAGAATCTAGCACCAATGCGTTGGAAACTTTCTCCAAGGCTGAAGATCAATCTTTAAAAGATAATACTGTGGTATGGTCATCACAAAAAAATATCACAATCTTGGATGCTCCAGCTTTGGCAACTTTTCTTACACTGGATAGGAATGTTGGTAACAACTGGAGTGCACAAGCTTTTCTAAGGTCCGTGCTTGCAGAGAAACAGGAAATATGTTTCTCTGTTGTTTCATTATTGTGGCACAAATTAATTGCAGCTCCTGAAACAAAAATGGATGCAGAAAGTACATCTGCTCAGCAAGGTTGGAGGCAGGTAAGCCATTTTATCGGTCTGAATGTTTATTTTCAGTTACTAAAGGGCAACAGGAATAGAATCTAAAATATTTTTGCTCATTGGAAAAAGACAGAATTTAACATATTTGAGCTTAGACAGAGACATATATATTCTTCGATTGATCTAATTACATTCTGCTTGCAATGCATTTGACACAAATTTCCCTTTTAAACAGGTAGTTGATGCAATATGTGATGTCGTCTCAGTCTCACCACTCAAAGCAGTAACAGCAATTGTTCTACAGGTTCATAACTCAGTCAATTAAGATACACCAATAATTTCTTTTTAAAAAACAAAGTTACCAATAACTAAGCTGCACGAATACACTAAATCCCCATTACCAATTTTTCATCTGTCAAGTTACTTGGTGTGCAGGCCGAAAAGGATTTGCAGCCTTGGATTGCAAGAGATGATGAACGTGGACAGAGAATGTGGAGAATCAACCAGCGAATTACCAAATTGATTGTAGAACTTATGAGGAATCATGACAGACCCGAGGCATTGATGATTCTGGCAGGAGCCTCACATATTCTGCTACGTGCCACAGATGGAATGTTGATTGATGGAGAAGCATGCACCTTGCCACAATTGGAGGTAATGTTAGATGACTACTATGAAGAAGAGAATAAGTTTATCTATTTCTGTCAGTACTCGGAATCACTGCACTATAAAATCTTTACAGTTTGATATCTGACAATCAGCAGTAGTTTCATTTTTGTTTCGATCTAGTTTTTACAGATCAGATTACTTAACTTGCTTTTTTTTCTTCTCATGTTTTGCTTTCCATATCTACCTACGAGCAGCTCCTGGAAGTAACAGCAAGAGCAGTTGGACTTGTCATCCAACGAGGGGAATCAGGCCTTACAGTCGCAGACGGCCTCACAAATCTGTTGAAGGTAATCATCTCGAGCCACCCTCAATTAACATTTAGCTGTGCGATTCTGCAAATGCCTTTCTGTTATATGTTACGACTAAACAACCGTGTGCATGCAGTCTCGCTTGCCGACCACAATCTGCTGCCTTTCACACCCAAGCGCCCATGTACGAGCCTTAAGTACATCAGTTCTTCGGGATATCATCCAAATCAGCAAAATCAAGCCGAGTGATTGTATTCATGAAGAAAGACAAAGCTGCTCCGACTCAACTTACCGGTGCTTCAATCCAGGAACTGTTAACTGGCTTGCGGACATCGAGAAATGCTTGAAATGGGAGGCTCATAGCAGGCTTGCAACCGGATTAACTCTGGCTTTCCTTCACTCTGCTGCCAACGAATTAGGATGCCCTATTTCCTGTTGAGGACATATTAGTCTCCATTATTGGAGTTCAGTCTAACATAGTTGCTAATGGATGAAGCATTTATGTATCATCCAAGTGGTTGTTTCCTCAGATTAGTCGTTCAGAAAACATTGTATCATTCTGTTTTTCTTTTTGAAAAAAAAGATTCGAGTAACCAGAGATTATTGCATTTTTTTTTTTTAATTAATAACCAAGAGTTACATGATCATAGTCGGCATGAAAGATGTATGAGAAGAGGCCTTAGTTTGTGAGACATGGATGGTCTAAGTGGGAACAAATGAGTGATTCAGTTTGATTTACACCTACACATTGATGGTATTGCTATTGAAGAAAAAACACATCAAATACAATAGATAACGTAACGACAATACAACAACGTTGAAATTGATTGATTGTTGGCGGGGGCCGCCACGGAAAGTTCCCACTCTCCCACCGTGGACCCGCTTCCTAATCATCATCCTCTTACGCTGTCAGTAACTGATCTGGACCGTCAATAGTGACTTCTACCTGATCAGGATCCGTCCTTTTTCATCGATCATGAAGGACACGATTCTTGATGCGACAGAGGGTGTGAGACGCCGGTGCTAAGACGTCGGGTGTCTCCCGCTCCTGGCGTCTCTGTTCGCCTTCGCCCTAATCTCAATCTCCCGACGCCGAGGCCTCTGGATCGCCCAAGTCCTTGGAGTCTGTCTCTAAGGAATTTCCAAGATCAACTTCGAGGTCTTTCCACCTCTTTCTTTGTCTTCTTTGATGTGATTTCTTTCTCGTAAAAATTCTTCTTCTTCTTCTTTTTTTTTTTTTGGCAAAACTGGAAGTATAAATTTGTCCCTGGGAGTGAGACACTGGAAAATGTGATTGTTATTTTTGGGGACAGGAAGAGATGTGAGCGATTATACTGGAACTTCAATGTCACAACCTCTTTTTGATCTGAAATTTTAAGATCTTTTCTTTTGTTCGCATAGCCAGAAGAATTTGTGTGTGTGTTTTAAAAAAACGATTTTTTTTTACGAGGGTGAAGGTGCCTTAGACACAATTCTTAAGGATATTGTTCTTACTGTTAGTTGAGGAAGAAAATTTTTGCAGTTGGTAAGTTTATGCATGGACATTAATCTGTTAGAAATTTTCTACGAAATCTTGCCATGTGCTATTCAGATTTCCTGTGGCGATAGGCCACCCATTCATCTTTTGTGACCATCTGGAATCACGGGGATACTGTCCGTGCCAATTTAGTCCATGATACTATCTAATATCCACTGTCAATTTTGCACTGTTGCAAAACTTGTTTTGTGATTTCTGCAGCCTGAGGTGATAGTTTCTGTGAGAAGCTACTCCATGATATCCAGAACGGGCAGCTAAGATTTGAGTAAGCTCGAAATACGATCGATGAGCTGCAGCTCCTATGCTGTTTACTGTAGAACGGGGTGTCTTATTTGGCTTCAGGGTATCTCACTATAGCAACATGAGAGTTTCACCTTCAAACCAATATCAGTCGGTAAAACACGAAATTAATTCTCAAATTCAGCTGGCTTCTCCAAAAGAACAAGTCTCTTGTGGATGTACTTCCTTCGTTTACATCAACTGTGCATCCACAGTAGACAATGCAACATCACCTCCTGAAGCAGCCCTGCTACACGATTCTGAAACTTCCTCAGAATCTTCCACTTCTGATAGCGGCAAGGAATCTGTTGCTGATGATATCGTCCATGAGGCTGAAAAAGAGAGATGTATCAAGAGTAGGACGAAGAAACCACTTGCAGATTGTTTTATTCCTGCGGTACAAGACAACACAGTCGATTCGTCGATAGAATCACCAAGTAGCAATGCTGGATTTGCCAAAACAAGGAAAGTGCAGTGGACTGATGCATGTGGGAAGGAACTTTTCGAAATTAAGGAGTTCCAACTCAGGTACGGTGCTATATTATTTCAAAGAAGATCTTTCCTAACACCCTCCAACCGTGATAAAAATTCACCTTGTGAATCAAACATCTTCCTTCAATGTTTGCTCGATTGGTTGACATTCCATTAAGCGAATAAAAGCTCCACATTGACGTGCACATTTTTACGTTGAGCTTGAGTTTCCTTTTGCGATCTCTTCTTTGTTCTTCCAAGATTTCACAATTTTCTATTGTTGGTCAACTGTTGCAGCGAAGGTGACTTATCAGATGATGACTTGGGACATGGCGGTGATAAATGCAATTGTCTGATACTGTAAATGTCAGTATTCATTAGGGACCAAAGGCTCGGGACTCCAGGCAAATGATGATCATTTGCTAGTCAACTTGGGATATTGCAAGCAGATACTGATTGCTGTTGTATTTGTGAATTATTTATTGTGATTAATGAGGGACAAACTCTAATGTATACATCGATTTGTTTTCTTAGATTGTCATTTGGTAATAAAGAAAAACTTCAAGTGGGAAGTTTGATTTCGATCTGTTATCCCAATAAACGTTCATTTTGTACCCAAGCAGACTCATTTGCAGCCATTGGAGATAGGTTAAAAATTTCCTAAACAATTACACTTCAGAAATCCAAATTTGCTCTCTGAACAATACATTCAAAATATTTCTAAAACAATTATCTTTTGAGATTTTTTTTTTTCTTTTATCCAAAAACTATGTGATTGTTTTGTTGAGGCAGTTAATGGAATATACAATTAAAAAAACAATTAAATCATATGATAATAGAAAAAAAAAATTGAGATAGTTGCAAAAACTATAAAGATTGTTCAACAATGTAAAAGATTTGCTGGACTCATCCTCTGGATTGTCGCATCTGTTGTCTCGCGTTTATTAATGTTAATGAGAGAGAGAGAAAGTATTTTATAAATTATAAAAAGGTAAACTTGCAATAGTTTATCTGTGAAGTGTGAAATAAAAAATGGAAATAGATTTTTTAAAAAATAAATTTTTTCTTTAATAAAATTGAAAATTCCAACCAAAACAAAGTGATTAAAACGCTCGTGCTCTCGACCTCTCACCCACCTTCCACCGCCCAAAAGAGGGTACTCAACAAATGGAAGAAAGGCTCCACTAAACATCCAAACTTTTCTCAACCCCCTTAACTTAGTCAGTCAGTTTCTCCTTCATATAGTCGCTCTTCCACACCGCTCTGTGCACAGCGTATTCAATGGCCTGTGGATTCAAAATGCCGGAAATCAAGTTCACTAAGCTCTTCATTAATGGCCGCTTCGTCGACGCCGTCTCAGGTAGTAATAATAATAACAATAAGCCAACGAATTTGCCTATTGCTATTAATATGGAATTTTTTGAGATTCCTGTGCGGTGCGTTGATTGAATCCGTCAGGGAAGACATTTGCAACGACAGACCCGCGCACAGGGGAGGTGATAACGATGGTGACGGAGGGCGACAAAGAGGACGTGGATTTGGCAGTGAAGGCAGCAAGAGAAGCCTTTGACCATGGCCAATGGCCTCGCATGTCTGGATTTGTATGCCCACCCTTTTGCCTTCAATCATTTCTTCTAATCAACTTGATCAACTGACCAAATTTTCGTTTCTGCAAACGAAAAAAAAAATGCAGGAAAGAGGACAGATTATGACCAAGTTCGCAGACTTGATCGACCAACACGTCGAGGAATTAGCCAAACTCGACACCTTAGAAGTGGGGAAGCTGTTCTCCCACAACAAGCTGATTGACATCCCCTCGGGTAGCCGCATGCTCCGGTACTTCGCCGGCGCCGCCGATAAGATCCATGGCGAAACACTAAAGATGGCCGGACCGTTCCATGGATACACGCTAAAGGAGCCCATTGGAGTCGTCGGGCATATAATACCTTGGAATTTCCCGACCGGCATGTTCTTCTTCAAGGTCTCACCTGCTTTGGCTGCGGGTTGCACCATGGTTGTCAAGCCAGCTGAGCAGAGCTCGCTGTCTGCACTTTATTATGCTTTCTTGGCTAAGCAGGTTGATGATTATTGCTTGATGGCGGAATATTATCATACGATGAGATCTGTTTTTCAGTTTTCAAGCAAAATGTTCATTTGTCAAATTTTGCATCCACAGGCAGGTATTCCAGATGGTGTTCTGAATGTCGTTACTGGTTTTGGCCCAACTGCAGGAGCTGCCATTGCTTCTCACATGGACATCAACCAAGTAATTCTGCAACATAACTAGGAACGTTTGAATCAAATATGATCACAATAGCATGGTTTTAATGTGAATATATGTACTTGGCTAATTCTTATTTATTTCAGGTTAGCTTCACAGGATCCACTGAAGTAGGACGTTTGATCATGGAGGCAGCTGCCAGAAGCAACTTGAAGCCCGTATCACTTGAATTGGGCGGTAAGTCACCATTAATCATCTTTGATGATGCAGATATTGACACGGCCGTTGAACTCGCTCAAATGGCAGCGTTCTACAACAAGGCAAGCTCCTATATATTTTCAATTCTCGTTCGTAATCTGCATCCTCAATGCACGAGACTACGTGTGATCGAATTAGTGGTGGTGTTTCGATTAACCCAGGGAGAAGTATGTGTGGCCGCATCGCGAATTTATGTACAGGAAGGAATTTACGACGATTTCTTGAAGAAGTCGGCGGAGACTGTTGGAAACTGGATCGTCGGTGACCCTTTCGATCCGCATGTTCATCAGGGGCCTCAAGTAGTCTAAGTTCATGTCTGAAATGTTTTTTTTTTCTTCTTCTTCTTTTTCGAGTTGCGTTAACTGGATGTGTCCCACTCCCACTATGAAGGTGGACAAGGAGCAATTCGAGAAGGTCCTCGGATATATTGAGCGTGGCAAAAGAGGAGGAGCTACCATTGTCGCTGGAGGCAAGCCCTGTGGTGAAAATGGTTACTACATTGAACCCACAATCTTTGTAGACGTCAAGGTAAAACTCTCTTATTCTGTCATCTAGTGTGCAATTGCCATCATCCTTATGATGAAATATCATGAAACATCGTCGACGTACAGGAGGACATGTTGATAGCCAAGGAGGAAATATTTGGACCAGTCATGTCCCTCATGAAGTTCAAGTAAGTCACTACTCCCATGTTTAATGATTTCTGCTCTCGTGTTAAACCTGGTTTAACACTTAACACAGAAACAAATCCCTCTTCTTTTGGAGTTTGAATTGACAGATGAAATTAACGAGTTTCTTTTTCTTTTTCTTTTTCTTTTTTTTTTTTGGGTACTAGGACGATGGAGGAGGCGATCGAGAAAGCGAATAATACAAGATATGGATTGGCTGCCGGAGTTATGACGAAGAACTTGGACATAGCAAACAGGATGGCGAGATCAATTAACGCAGGCAGCATCTGGATCAACTGCTACTTTGCATTTGACAGTGACTGTCCTTTTGGTGGCTTCAAAATGAGTGGATTTGGGAAGGACCTGGGGATGCATTCAATTGAAAAATATCTCCGAGTTAAATCTGTTGTCACACCACTTCGCGATTCTCCTTGGCTGTAGTGAAAGGCTGAATATTGATATATGAGAGGAATTAAAGATTTGTGCTACATGTTTCTGACGATGTATCCGATCAGTTTAATTACTACCTGATCTATTATCAACCAAAACAAAGGCCGGGGCAACTTTTTTTTTTTTTTTTTTTTTTCATTTTATACTCTTTAATTATTCTTATTAATTAGTGTACCTCTGCACTCCAGCACATCCATGAATTTTCTTTTATATCATAGATTTACTGCTGAGACAAAGAGTTCCATTGGACTTCAACATTCTGAAGTTTTGTCTGCGTTAAGATTCCATGCGTTTTTTTTTCCTCAGCAGTTCGCGTCGTCATCTTGTTCATGCATGCACCTTCAAAGAATTTGCTCGTCATGCTAACGTCAGCCTGCAGAACTTGTCTTCGCCTTCGAGCCGGGAGATGTCGTCTTTTCCCCGGGAACAACCACCTAATCTCTCAGTCAAGGGATGCAACAGTGAGGTTGAGTTTGGTTAGATCAGAGTTTGAACGATGCAGTAAGAGTGTTCGATCGATATTTAAAAACGGCAGTTTCACTAGGAATGAGGATATCATGTGGCCGAGACCATTTACTACTGGTTTTGAATATGATACTGAACAATGCATCTGTTGACTTGTACATGGCAGAAATAATGAACGGAAGGGGCCATCTATGGAAGAACCGCCGCGGGCCTTCATCGGCAATCATACGCCCTTGCAAATCTTTATCTGTTTGCATCTTTACCATCTCGCTTTGATAATAGCAAGTGGCCAAAAATGTACGATATGGATCAACACGGCTAGGAGGGTTGGATGGCGTCGTAGTATTAAATTTCGATCCGTTTCGGACGAAACATCCGATTTGTTTCGTTCCGACGAAGAATCGATACCGGCACGCGGACGAGATTCCGGTAAGCAACAGTAAGACAGCGGCGCGCAGGATTCGATGGCGTTAAGCGAGCGATCGCGTCAGATCGGCGATCGCGTCGCGTCAGCGATCGCGTTCGCGATCGAGCTCCGGGAAAACGATCACATTCCCGGAATGCACGCGAGCACGATCGCGTTCGCGATCGAGCGTCGGGAAAGCGCGCTCGATTGCGAGCGTGATCGAGCGCCGAGAAAGCGCGCTCGATCACGAAGCGTTCGATCACGAGCGCGATCGCATTCGTGATCGAGTGCTCGCGCTCTGGGAGCGTGATTGCTCACGGAAACGAGCGATCGTATTCCGATCACTGCGAAAACGCACAAATAATAAACATTTGGAATCAAACTAATAATAAATATTTTAAATAATTAAATATTAATATTTAAAATATAAAAATATATTAAAATAATATTGAAACGGATGATATAATACCGAAATCGTATAATTCTGATCACAGATCAAAACTTCGATACGAATCGAAATTTTAAACTTTGGACAATAAGATGTCAAATAACCCGAGTAGTCCATCAGTTTCACAGACTCTTTAGTACAATCTTATCTAAGGGCGACGACGGTCTTGAAACCATCAGTTTCGGCTCTAGAATCGTCGAACGGTTCAAATTCATCAATCGTCATAATTGAAATTTGAATTGTTTATCATTGATTTTAATTATTGAATTTTAATTCTCTCTTATGATTTAACTCTATTATTTTTCTATTCATTTTTTTTAATATAAATAGTACTATTTAACAAATCGAGAACATAGCATAAGGAAACTTAAAAACAACTCAATGATCACTTGAACAAAACAATAATCAAACATTGAACAACTTCAATACAATAACACGGTGCAAACTTGAATTGAATAACCCATGCTCTTATTTCACACAATGAATTAAGGAAAACATGACAAGGAGAGACGACAGTAACAGATCAATCGAAAATGAAGGAAACAAAACTTCAACCTATAGCCATTCACTGATCATCTCAAACAAATAACAACTTCAATGTAATCTCACTTTACAATTTAGGATAACTGATTTAATGAATCGGCAAGGAATTGTGCACAGAGTCAGCGATTGTGAAAAACTCGTTGAGCTTCAAACACTTGAAATCAGAAATGAATTCGATTAAAGGAAGATAGGATCAAGCCTTAGAGAGAGAAAGAGAGTATTTAACTTACATTGTATTTTATTCTTTGATTTTATAATTAAAAAATATTTAAATTTAATTTATATAAATTAAACTGTTTAGGTATGCTTAAATATATATATATTATTATAATTTCGATACAATAATAAAAATTTAAATTTTGAGCGAATTTAATATTGATTCTAACACATTAATTATTTTTTAAAAAATTCAATTCAAAAAAAATCTTCAGATTTCGATTCGATTTTAAAATTTTAGAAATCAAAATCAAAACTTCGATTCCCATTTTGATTTTCGAATCGGAATTTTAAAAAAAAAAAGTAATTTTGATTCGATTTTTCAGGGGAAGACAAAAATTACTTGGTCAACGACAATCAACTTCCAATGTATGATTTCTAAAATGGCATTTTTTTTTATATATTATAAATTTCTTTGTCTTTTCTTCATGTTCTCGATCGAGCTAATTGGTCGGCCCACCAAAGTTTATGCCGGCTGAATAATTAATGTCAGCTAGGCAAGTGTTTGTTCTTATTATTCAATGGAAGCATAGTTACGCAAATATTTGGAAGATATGTAGCCTTGTGTAACAATCATCATATACGATTTAATCTATTCGTGGAATAATCCAAGTGGTCGAGTATAATTAGGCCCCATTTGTTTAGCAATAATTTATGACGTATTTAAATTTATTAGATACGAACAGTGTAATAAATATTTGTTAAAATCTCCACGAGCATCTATATATATTAATATATATATTGTTTGATTATTAAGAAACAAGCCGACGTCTGATTTCAATATCCTATTCCAAAATGATTCTGAAGATCTTATATTTTATTTAAGGGCGATCCTACAGTTAATTTTTTTTTATTCTTCAAATTTGTTTATTAAACTATATATGAATAGAGATTGATCAAGTAAGACGAGAAGCGAGGTCGTCTTATTCTCCACGTCCACTCATCGAGTTATTACGAAGTCATTATATCGTTAATAATGTGTTTAAATTTGGTTGCTTGCCTTAACTGAGAATCAGTTTTGATCTGCCTGTATATTTAATAAATTGAATCCATGCATCGTCCTTTAACAGGGATTAAAATGTAAAAAGCAATTAGCAATAATAATCAAAATTAAAATCATAAACGAGCCACGTCGAAATCTCTATTACCTTTTTTTTTTTTAAATAACAAAATCTCCTTTCCCTTGAATCAGGGCAAAATCGGATAATTATTACTTCTTATTTTTCAATAAAATAAAAATATGAAAGGGAGAATTGACTCAAAATACTCCGATTAAATTATTGGAAGATCAAGGCCGTCCATTCCCCACGAACCTCGATCAGCCGGTGTTACGCAGGTGCGGGTTGGGCCGACAGCCCCGTCCCAGGGGCAGCGATACCGCCTTCTGAATCCGCAGATCCTAGCCGTCCAGGTGCCGGTAACGTTCAGGGAATCTACGACGGAAGACGTTGGATTCGCCTCGTGATTGGGGTCCTTGTCGGTTGTCCTCCGCTGGGCGAGAAACTGAAATCCTCAAGGCTCAAGTCACGGAGAGCCACAAAAGTAGAAATCAAATTGAACTCCAAAAATAAAAAGGAAAAGCGCTGAAATTATAAAAGTAAAATTATAATAAAAAAAAAAGAGAAAAGGGTAAAAAACAAAAAAAATAAAATAAAATAAATTGAAACAAGTTGCAGGATGGCTGAATGCCGATGGACTCTCTAATTAAAGACTGAATAGTAGTCACATGTCCGTGTGAAGACATGATTAAAGCTCGTCCCGAGTCCGTCCTTCCATATGATTGTGCCACACTTTAATCATCTGAAAATAAAATAAAAATAGTTAATCCAAGTATTTCTTAATAATTCTACTCCTTTGTCGGGGCGAAAGTATTTCCGTCCAGTTCGAACGCAAACAAAATACATGTTCTTCGATGTAAACTGTAAAGAAAGCATAGTATTCAATTATTGGGGCCGTAGCTTTTTTTCTTTTTTCTTTTTTTCCTTTTTCTTTTTCGAAGTTGAGACGGTAACTTTGAAAGCTTCGTGCTTTATTACGATGTCCCAATAGTACACAACGCTCATGGCTCATCATTGTTTTCTTTACCTAGCAAAGTGTCAAAGTATCTTTTGGTTAAGGTCATAAGGCGAACGGAATCGTCCTATTTACGAGCATGGGTACAATTAAAACGAGGAAAGCTGCTATTTTAATGTCTAATTGATTATAAACGTCCTTTATTTTTATTTACTGCACTTGCTTTTTCTATTCTGGAAGGGCCTACAAAAAGCAGCGAATCCACTCAGGACTGACAGCAAATTTATTGTATATATATATATTTTTTTATCTCGTATCATTTACCGAGATTTTTAACTAGATTGTGACTGTAATTTGTGAGAATTCGGCCGTCAGAAGCTGAGGGATGTTGCTGATCGTACTAATTTACGTCGGTCGCAGGGATTTTGTATTTTTATACGCCAAAAATCGTAGTCAAATGGGTATTTTGTAACAGTGGTTGAATGGGATGAGTATGGCAGAAGCCACAGCTCTACTGCTTCGATTTGATGCATGCAGACAAATCAGGACGAGAGAGAAGAGGTGTACAGTGGAAGCTAGCATTGATGCCTTTGCTTCCGGCCTATTTTTATTGCCTTCTCCTCTCTGCTCACTCCATCGCCATGTCCGTCTGAGAAGTCTCTTGCATACAGAAGCGGCCACTCTGCGTGAGGAAGCACCCCTGCTGTTTGATTTGGCCTCGCGCACTCTTTACGCGCTTGCTTCTCATTTCAATCGGCGCGTTTCTTGAAGCATCGGGATAAACTCGGGGCATTTGACATCGGTAGATTGTGCCTTGGATTTCTTTTTTCTTACCAACGTATGGTTTTGTTGGGAGCTTCTTTTGTTGCATTTTGAGAAGATGGACTAGTTTCTTCTGTTCCAACTATCAATTTGAGGGATCTGTTTTTTGTTTATCAATTTGACGTATGTGTTATCTCTAGATCTCTCTCGAGGATCTCGTGTCTGATGTTCGGTTTTTTAAGATGGGATTTTTTTTTTCTCCTTCTTCGGTTCTTCCTCTTCTTCTTCTTTTGCAGTCAAAATGAAACTCTAAAGCTTCGTTTCTTTTTTTCCTCTCTGATTGAGTGATTGGTATTCTGTTTTCCCAACTCTGTGTCGCGATCCGTGATCTTTGTTCATTTTCTACCACGTCGAAAGATTTTGGCTAAATTTCGATTATCTTTGTTGATGCGGAAGTTCGTAGGTTGCCTCTCATTTGAGCACCAATTTCTTTCATTCTTTTTTTTTTTTTTAAACAAAAGAAGAAGAAGAAAAATTCAACTTTCACTGCCCGAGAAAAGAAAGATAAAGGAGGAGGATGTTTCTTTTAGATATTCTCTGAAAAAGTTGTATCTCTTCGTCTTCCCCTCCTGAATGGCTCACTGAACTAGTTCTCTGGTTCATTTGTTTTCAGGATCATTGTCTTGAAAGCGGAACTGGGAAGAGTAAGAGAGAAGAGGCTTCAAGACATGCTGAGGGCAGTGAACAAGGTCTATAAAGACGAGAGCACAGGGCATCTATCATCTGATTCATTCCCAGACTTTCGCTTCTCCTCTCATTGCCTGATGCAGAAGACCAGGAACACCTCGCTCTTCAGTGTCCCTGGCCTCTTTGTTGGGTTCAACTCCAAAGGCATCTCGGATTGTGAATCAGTCAAGAGCCCCACTTCCCCCTTGGACTTCAAGAACTGCTCCAACCTCGGCAACGCTTTTCTTGGCTTCCCTAAATCAACCAGCCTTGATTGGAAGCCCAAGTGCTGGGCAAGTAACAAGGTAGGCCTGAGTCTAGTGGACGTTCTGAGCGATGAGAGCAAGTCTTCGGGCGAGGTCATGGGACTGTCAGCGAGTGGAAACATCCTGTTTGGTCCACAGATGAGAGTTAACATTTCATGCTCCAAATCTCACACCAATTCATCTGGTGATACCCCCAAATCTTTGCCAAAGGACTACGGGATTTGTTCACAGTTTTACAATAAATCAACTGAACTCCGTAGGAGCTCAAGGATGAGCATTGACTCCAAAGGGGCTGAATCAGAATGCAGAGGTTTTGGATTGTCGAGGTCTTGCTCTGCAGAAATAAGTGGATCATCCTCTCCACTGTCCAATTCTGAAGTATTTCCATTAGATTCGAAGAGTACAATGGAGAATATAAATTTTGACAAATATTCTAGGTCCATCCCTATGTCGATCAGCTCATTTTCTGGAGTCATCGCGTCCCTTTCTACAAGCGAAATGGAGCAATCCGAAGACTACACTTGCATAATATCTCATGGCCCAAATCCTAAAACAACTCATATTTTTGGAGGTTGTATTATTGAAAGCCCCAGCAGCTTTCCTTCGGAGAATTTTAAGAATAAGAATGGTAAAGACCAAGAACGTTCTGCCTGGATTTTGAAGCCCTCTGAACATTCTTCAGCGTGCCGTTCGAATGACTTTCTAAGCTTCTGTTTCCATTGCAAGGAGAAGCTGGAAGAGGGGAAAGATATTTACATGTACAGGTCAGACTTACAATTGTCGAAATAACTATTATTTCGGTACGTAGATGAATTTCTTTTTATGCACTAAGAAGCATTCAAACCTTCTAAATTCTTCAGTGAATATGTTGCAGGGGTGATAGAGCTTTCTGCAGCAGTGACTGCCGTGAAAAGGAAATTTTGAGCGATGAAGCGTTGGAGAAGTCTACTATTGCTTCATATTTTCCTCGGGGCTCTTCCTTCCACGAGGAGATGTTTGTGGAAGGCACGATCATGGCCAAATGCGCCAGTTGATTTTTCAATTTGCAACTTGCACTCAATCAACGACTCTGAGATTGCTATGGTAAAACAGTCTGTGATCATTCGTCTATCAAGAGCTGTGCATGTGAATCTTTAGCAGCCATGGGTGATCACCATGTATATTCGCTTGTTTGCTGATTCGATCTCAGCGTACATGCCTTCATTGAAGCATGAGGAAACAGTAGGAAAGTCACCCACTTTCTGGAGAAATTATGTCTTCTGTAATAATTTCTATCACAAAAAGTGCAAGACGAGTATGATGGCTCACCATTTTTTGCAGCTTCCTTGTTAGCTGAATTGATGTATTCAGGTCTCTAATGAATATATGTGAGCAAAACATTGTTTGTTTGTCCACTGTCCCTTGAGAACAATTGATCATATTCCATAAAATCCCATGACTCTCGGCCAATATATATATCAAATGCAATTATAGATATGAATCTTACTTCAACTAAGTTTTCCTGGTAAATGTCATTCAAGTTATATATTTCTAACTTTTCTTGCTCAATCAGTATATGAAGTTTATAACAAATACATTTCAGGTGGTAGGGTCTTTCCTATATAACTGATCAGAAACATGCGTTAATCATATAACTCAGTTTTCCAATTTTTTTTGTTTTTTGTTTTTGCCTTCTGGTGCAGACTCTGATTGAAGTGGCATCCAATCAATCGTTGTCGTAACCTAATTTATGTTAGGTGGGTTATCCATCAAATCCAGAAGCTTACAGAAGCCAAATGGCTTTGTGTTCTGTCACATTTTGCTCATTGGATTATACGACATTTAAGAATTAATGTTTGAAATCATTTGGGAATGCAACAAAGTTAGCTGATGAGATAGGCTTCTTTCATTATTGGCGCAGGGAAAAAAAAAACACAAGTTAGTTGATTATTCGCATCATTTGATGTACCCTGTGTTGCAATTTGCAATATTCAAGTGAAAGGGCTCGTGAATGGAGCAACTATCATTTCTATTGATTGGTTCTTGTCTAGGGATAGATCACATCGCTTTGACTTGGAAGCCACTTGTCTATCGTATTTTTTTTTCCTTCTTATTTTTCATGATGTTGATCTCCATTAGATGGCAGCGTTTGATTCCTCTTGGTTTTTTCTGTATAAATAATTTTGAAAACTAATTAACCTGATTGGATGTGTCGAATCACAGGGAATTATTGTACTGTAGTTTCACTCCCGAGATGAAATTCGACGTTCATATGTGTTGAAATAAACTAATTAATTATCTTCATAATAGTAACACAAAAGATAAAAAAAAATTGAGCGATCTAAATCAGTAAAAATTATCTTAAGTGATCACTAATGACTAATAATATACTAATTCCCTGTTAGATCTTTTATTCTTCCCCAGAACAAAAAATCTCTCTGTGATCCTGTTGCATTTTTTTTCTTCTAAGGTTCGTACTAAAATTTATAATAATTACAGTAAAAAGTGATTTATTCATCTCAGTGTCTCCATTAGTCAATCTCACAATCAATACGAACAAGATTAATCATGGAGGATTATTCCTTGAACGATTGACCAGAATAAAAATCAGAATTTTAAATCCTACATCGAGATTCAACCTCTGTCTATTATAGCAGTTTTTACACTGCTCGGCCATTCCGTGGAAACTTAAAATCTATAGCCAAATGCTTTATGACCATGCCTAATTAGATGGAATGTTTTATATTTTATCTTTTTGTGAAGCTTAGATCTCTCGTCTTTAGGAAAATGTATAGATGTCTTGCGACTAAAAACTCTCGATGTAGCCATGAGAGATATCTTTTCTCGTCTAAATTATTTTCAACACATCTTCATCCAAAAAACCGTAGGAGACAAATTTATCAAATCAATAACGATTCTTATTGTTTCCCAAAAAGACTTTGTTCACTCTGCGTGACGGAGCACACACCTAATATTCTTTTATTGATTGTTTAGTTCGACCTCTTTGGAACTCCATTTTATCGAGCAGTTTTTTGGCACTATGTAGTAAATACCAGTGTGAACTGTGTGCAGATTTTAAAGTCAGGAAGATTTTACCTCAAAGCATTAGAGTCCGCAACCCAATCTCTTAAGACGCAAGATTAGCATTCCACTATAACTAATAATACGATCATCATTAACTATAGTTGTATGTGTTTTCTTCTCTAGTTTTTCCTTTATTTTGCCCCTTTTTAAGTACTATGCATTGAAATCTTTTATGGCCATCATTCACTTGAACTTTTCTCATGATTTATGGTTGGGTTCTACTTTTACTTTTACCTCGTTTTTCAGTGACAAATGTCGATTTATAGTGCAGTTAACTTTTGGCCTTTTCTTCTATTTTCTTTCGCTCTCTTTAAAGTGCGAGTTCCAACCGGAACAATCGACGAAGAAACTCTTCCAACAAAGAACCAATTGGACATAAAGAATGAATCTTATCGTCTAACTTCATTTAAATCACAGCCAGCTAATTCAGCATATCTAAACCAAAATTTCATCTTTTTTATTTTTTCTGCTGCTTCTATCCCTTTCAGTTTATTTATTCTCGGGCAATGAAACGATGCCATATTGTCACGATGAACTCATGATCTGCTTCAGTTTGCCACACGTCGACTGCAGCGATTGCAGGCGTTGATTAACGAGTTGCAGAGTAACTTAACAAAGTGTACCTTCAAATGCAAAATGAATAATTCACCGAAAGAAAAGAAAGACGAATCCAAAGTTCTTAAAAATCGTCCGTAGAATTTCCTCCATAGGAAAAAAGGGTATGTTAGTTAATACACAAATTTATCCAAACATATTTTATAAGATAATTTATGTAAATAATTACCTATCATATTTTTTTTTACTGAATTTCTTAAGTTGATCAGGAAGAACTTGTAAGAGAACTCTTTCTTCTTCTTTTTTAAAGGTGTCATCAGAAAGACCCTGTTTAGAAAGTCGTCCAACCTAAAAATAGATACATTCTCGTATCGATCGACAAACTCGAATAAGAGAATAAAATTGTGCAGAAATTGGTCGGTTTTTAGGCAAATTCCTCTCTCGGAAGGAAGACTGCATGTACGGTGAGAGGAGGGGGAAGAGAATCCAATGTTACATTGTACGGCGAGAATCGGCAGAAAAAACTCGTACGAGCCTGTGGTCGCGCGTGCGTGCTGTGCCTGCGCTCTGTGCATCGTGCAGTGCGCAGCATGCTGTTGGTGTCCCAATCGACTCGTCATTTAACGTGTTGTCCCAGACGCAGTTGCAGTTAAATAATGTCAATCTCTGGATCACCACGCCCTCGAGAGATTTGCTTCTGTTTTCTTCGAGGAGAGCATCGCATTGCTCCGCCAGTCCCGCTGGAGCAATCAACGTGACCCGATTAAGTGGGTCAAGACTTCTCGTCTTCTTTTGAGTGATTATAGCTACGCTTGGTTCAATCCTTCTTGTTTCGAAGTGAACAGTAGTTGAAGTATAAAAGCAATATATGAGCATCGCATGAAATCCACACCATTGGTAGCTAACAGCACTCTCTAGTCTCGAGTGGGCATAGACGGAGAGTAGCACTGCGCAAGCTTACAAGGCCCCCGAACTTAAATTAGGTGATTCATTTTCAAGGCTTTCCCTTGTAATCTGTCGGGACAAATTTGTAGGTGGGTGGGCAGAGTGCAAGCCCACAAGGCCACAACATCGAACTTGGTGATTCACTGTCAATTCTTGTTTTCTCCTTATTACTACTCCTAGCCGCGATTAGTTATTCAAATAATTAAGTCGCTATTATGTGTCGTATAGCTAAAAATGTATATAAGAAAAAAAAACGTAAGAAAACTTTCGCCATAGTTCTTAAGTTTCTTGGACATGTTATTTGGCAAGGAGATAATCTTTTGTCGTTTGTGATATTTTTTTTTTTTACAATATAATTGTTCATTGTTATCCTTACTCATCCTTTGACAATACGTGATGATTATCCTTTGTTTTCTCTCTCTTTAATTTATGGCTAAGTGATCATTTTATTATACTAAAAAGTGATAATATTCATTCCCCGCGATAACTACTAATATTTATTTCTAAAAAAATTAATCTCATTGAAAATCATTCATTCTAATAATTTTATCATTCCGATATATCAATTCGATTGCGTCAGATAATAATCATTTTTCATGAATTATATTAGTCACTGAGAGTCAGGATAATCCTTAATGTGCCGGTTAGAAAAGGGTTATTTAGAGCGCGATGAACTCTGAACTCCTCCGTGCTGCTAATTAAACCAGACTTATTGGGAGTAGTGACATGTCGGAATAAGTGAGTCAATGGTCTATGAATTCGTACCTATCCGCTAATGGATCGGATCGACTTGGGAGGGAATGCCTGGCTGCCATCAGAGAAGGACGACGTTGTTGATTTTGAGCGTGTCGAATTGTCGATATGCAAAATGAGTGCTCTCTCTTTTGAATTCTGCCGGCTGAATAAAACCGACAGCTGCGTGGATTGAAAGAAACGACCGGCGACAAGATAAGAAGGCTCTCGCGTCATCTGAAAGTCACATCAGCTGTGCTGCCTCCGATATTATCCACTCACACTGTTGCCCCGATAAACAAAACAAATTTATCTCACCGTTGCCCACTCTCATCTCATGGGAAACCATACACGATAGTTGACTGACTGCCGTGGATAAGCCATAGTCTGATATCCTGCCTGCATTAGTAGTGTACTGTTTTTTATTTTTTGGGGGCTTCTAGAAAGAAAATTCAGTGTCCAAACCATCAGAAGGTCACCAGCAAGCAGTTTTCAAACCATCGACCACTGCACTGTAAACGTCTAAACCACGTCCCCCATCACTCGATCGATTGAGGTACAGTTTGGAAATAAATGACCCAACGGCCACGAATCTGTCCTCGTTCACTCCTTTGCTGACTTCTTCCACGGTCTCCGCCCCTGCCCCCACGCCACGCTTCGCTCCCAATCCAATCCCCTAGGGCCCTAGGCCATGCCCAAATCGAACGAGTATTTAATGCCTCTGCGGAGCCCGATTCCCATCGATTTGCCCGATAGTTAATTCTCAAAGCGGCTTGCAGTTTGTTAATGGACTCGGAGCTCATTCCGGGGCTTCCCGACGAGATGGCGCGGGAGTGCCTCGTCCGCGTCCCTTTCCATGCTTTTCCAGCACTCAGCTCCGTCTGCCGCCACTGGCAGCGCGAGCTCCGTTCCCCCCTCTTCCACCGTCTGAGGCATGCCGCCGGCCTCGCCCGGTCGGTCGTCGCCCTCGCCCAGGCCGAGCCACCGCTCGCGCTCGCTGCCTCTGGCCCCGCCTCCAAGTACGCGGCCTCCGCCTCGGCCACCTATCGCCTCGTCCTCTTCGACCCCGTCTCCGGCGGATGGAGGCACCTCCCGCCCATCCCGTCCCTACCCTGCGGCCTTCCTCTGTTTTGCCAAATCGTCGCCGTGGGACGGGAGCTGGTGGTGCTCGGCGGGTGGGACCCTGAAACGTGGGCCGCCTCCGGCGGCGTCCACGTCTACGACTTTGCGATCGGCTCGTGGCGAGAAGGTGCACCGATGCCGAGTCCGAGGCGGTCCTTCTTCGCTTGCGCCGCGTCGGCGGACCTCCGGACGGTGTTCGTCGCTGGCGGACATGACGAGGAGAAGAACGCGCTGCGGTCGGCGATGACGTACGACGTTGTGGCGGATGCGTGGACGCAGATGCCCGACATGGCGCAGGAGAGGGACGAGTGCCGGGGGGCCTTCTTGCGCAGCGGCGGGGGCGGCGCCTTCCTCGTCGTCGGAGGCTACCCGACGGAGGCGCAAGGATGTTTCTCGCGGAGCCTTGAAGCGTTCGACATCGGCGCCTGGCGTTGGGGTGCTGTGGAGGACGCCAAGTTGGAAGCGGGAGTGTGCCCGCGGGCATGTGCAACGGGCGGCGACGGGCAGCTGTATTCATGTCGACCCGAAGGGGACGTGGTGTCGGCGGGGCTGACGCAGGAGGGCGGCTGCACGTGGCGAAAGGTGGCGGCGGTGCCGGAGGACGTGCGGTTGGCGCCGCATCTGGTGGCGTTGGACCAAAGCCTGATGGTCATGGGGTCGGATAAGCACGGAGGGACCCACGCAGTGTACGTTGCGGAGATGAGGGAAGGGGCGAAGGCGGCGACGCCGTGGAGGAGGGTGGCAGTGCCGGATGAGTTCGCCGGCCACGTACAGGCCAGCTGTTGCCTGAAGCTTTAGAAGAAAATTATCTATCTTTTGAAGAAACGAGGCGGACTTGCGTGTTCGAGTTTTTTCTGTTTTTGTGTGTGAAATTCTCTGTATATAGAATACAAATGAGTCATTTTAAGGCCAAACAATCTAGGGGAAAAAAATCATAATTGCATTTTCAATGCTAAAGCTTACGTGTTCAACTCATATATTTTTTGATCGTCGATTCTATAACTAAATAAATAAAAAAAATAAATCATTTTCATCTCTTTCTTTGTCGCATGAAAACCATCTTTCCAAGTTCTTTGTCATGGTAAGTCAAATTGAAATTGTCTTTTTTCCGTCGCACTCTGCTTATGGCTCCGATCTTCTCCTCTTAACGTTCTCATCACCGCCAAACACACACTTTCTTCCTCGAGGTCCTCCTTATCATCAAGTCTCGCTCAAATGTGTTAATGTGAATTTGTAGTCAAAATGTTCATATTTTACTATTTAATTTGTGTTTATCTGTTGGAATGTATATTGAAAGTCTAGTTCTTTTTGTATGAATATTTTATTTTGAAATAAGAATTACATGATCATTGTTTGCACTTTATATATTTATTATATGTGTGTGCATATTGTCTAATATTTTACATTTTAGATAATATGGTGCTTGGTGTACATAAAGATCGTATTATCGATCATATAAAATATAAGTAGAGCTCATGGCCAAAATGGTTTTAGACAAACCATTGGCATGGTTGTAGTGTAAATATTATTTTGTCTTGAGCGTAAAGTTCTGTTTAAAATGCAACAGGTGTATTGAATAGAGAAGCGTAGAGATGATTGATTAATTGCTTCCTACGTAATTGAATCGGACCGGATATTATGAGTATTTATTTCTTTGATTTACGGTGAGATTTAGATGGATTAAATCAATATGCCCGGTAAGTTGGGAAATAATATTATTTACATGGTGTGCCGTTGATTATAGGAGGAAACCGTGTCCTATATACTAGGTTGATGATGTCCCCTTGAGGAGCTCATAAGGTTCATCATGTAAACCCAGCTGGTTGACTTAGTCAACATGATGATAAGGTTGAGTGATACTACTCGAGGAATTAGATGTTAATTAATTGATGGTCAGTAAATCAATTAATTGACGGACATACGATATCTTAAACACGGGGAGATGAATGTACAAATAATATATGGAGCTCATATTAATTTATGGGGGTTGGTGAGGTAGTTCAATGATGATCCTCTAGTGGAATGGAACATCATTGATGGATCAAGTTTGTGTGGTTCCGATCCATCGGGTGGTCAAGATCCAACTCCTCCTTATGGTCTCTATCGTAGCCTAATATAATCCTAAAGAAGTCTAGATCCAAGGATGTAAAACAAAACTCTAAGAACCAATGGTTGGGATTAAATCCCTAGATCCGATGGTTGGGATGAAACCCTAGAACCAACGGTTGGGATTAAATCCCTAGATCCGATGGTTAAGATGAAATCCTAAAATCGACGGTTGGGATTAAATCCCTAGATCCGACGGTTGGGATGAAACCCTAGATCCGACGATTGGGATGAAAACCTAGATCCGACGGTTGAGATGAAACCCTAGATCCGACGGTTGAGATAAAACCCTAGATCCGACGGTGGAGATTAAAGGAGGCTTAGGCCCAACTCTATATATAGATGGCTAAGGCTTGGGCGGCAAGATAGAGATTGGAAATTAGGGTTTGACTCATCTCAAAGTGGGCGGCAACAAACCCTAGAGGAGCTAGGGTTTTGGGCGGCTATAAGTGGGCGGCAAGCTTGTTCTCCCTAAGGTTTTGGCCGGTGCCCCTCATCCTATTCTCATCCATTGTCGGTGTTCATCTCTTCCTCCTCCTTTGCTCATTGGTGGCCGGCGGTTCTCCAACTCCTTGGTGGCTGGCACTTCTCCAACCTCTAGGTGGCCGGCGACAACACTTCAACAAGTTGGCCGGCGCTCATCCACTCGTTCCTTGGCCGGCGGTTGCATCAAACTCCCTTGTTTGGTGGCTGGTTCTAGAAAGGAAAGGTTTTGTTGGTTCTTCTCTTTGTTTGCAGCGGACAAGGAAGGGAAGAACGCGATCTAGAAGGCTTCTACTCGTGGAGGATCTTCGCCCACACGTTGTCCACGAAAAGGATAAGACATACGGTAGAAGATCGTGAGGTATAAAAGTTTTACAACTTTATATTTTGATCTAAGCATGTTCTTTTATGTGTTGATTATACAAGTGTGCATTAGTATATATTTTGTATAATCATGGACCCCGAAGACAAACACAAAAACCGACGATCCGTCCGTCGTCTCTTCCGCGGCTAACCAACTAGAAGAGTTGTGTTGCTTGAACAACTAGTTTGTTCAAGCGACCACTCAAGTTGTTAGCACGACGACGAATTGGTTGTGCTAAGGAAACTCATCTCATCCGGATTAATTCTTTCATTAGTGAAAATTTTAATCCGGGGACATGGAAGCCAATGAGCCTCCGAAGCAACTCCCTACAAGTGGTATCAGAGCCACGGTTTCCGGTTTTGTGTGTTTTGGATTCGGTTACTTTCATGCACATATCATATATTGAGTATGCCGGATAATAGTAGGATGTGCGTAGGCTAACTTTTTGGTTGCAGGCATAAGATCCGACTATTATGGCTATTTGTGTGTATGTGGTTGTTTGTGTGTAATTGTATGTATATTATTTGAATCCTCAGGGTTGACGAGGCTAGATTAGTATTTAATTTTTGTAATTAAATACGACATTGTTTAGCCGCTCATTTTAGTTTACTTTCGATCTAGATTATTTGTACACTCCTTCGAGGAGTATAGGATCGATGGATGTAAATTAAAATGATATATCTCGGCTCGGATCTCTTTGGTGACTTGCGCACGGAAAAAGGTGGAGCGGACGAGGTGACGACACGACGGAATGCGTATTAGAGAACAATGTCATAATAGTTGGAAAAATTCTATTTTTTTCCATATTTATTGCTGATTTGTTTTTATATGCATGTTGTGTATGCTTTAAAATTCCTCATTTTCAATTTACTAAGTGGGAGAGGGATATTTTAATTAATTCCCGCGGCCTCCATTACAATTTGACGTGTGATGCAACAAACTTGTGTGTCGGCTCTGAGTGCCTTCCTCCCTGCGGACGGATTTGTTTGCAGATCACTAGGTCAAATAATGGTTATAGGAAATTATCTAGGAGCATGTGTACTTCCACAGCGGTAAGGCACATAATCCGAAATAATTCTCTTAGTATCGTGTAATGGTGCACACTTAGATGCAAATAAGAGTATCCTCCCCATCGGAGTCACTGCTTTTATTTGTAGGGACAAAGAGGAACCAACTATTAATTTTATTTGTCAAAAAGTAAGGTTGACAAGATAATAAAATTAATGGGTAAAACCTCCTCTTACAAATGTAGAATTCATTATCGTCCACGTGGCATGCATTCGGTGATTTGAGGTGTTGGTTGATTTCGGAATTTTATTATTTTGAAGAATCAATAATATTTGAAATCTAATATTTTGATCATTGTGATTTTTAGAATTTTCAAATGGCTTTCAACCCACTTCCTGTGATTTTAAAAGAAAATAAGCTTATTGGACCAAACTATATTGATTGGAAAAGAAATTTGGATATTGTCTTAACTCGGAGGAGTACAAATTTGTACTCTTCGAGGTCTGTCCTCCTAAGCCCTCCGATGACTCTAATGAAAAGGAGAAAGAACGTTATAAGAAATGGGTCAAGGCAGATGAGATGGCGCGGTGTTACATTTTGGCATCTATGTCAAATGTGTTGCAACATCAGCATCAGGCCATAGCCACAACTTATGACATGATGTTCAATCTCAAGGAACTTTTCGGACATCAGAGTAGGGCGGCAAGACAGGAGGCAATGAGAAACTTGATGACGACCACCATGATCGAGGGAACACCCGTTAGGGATCATGTTATCAAGATGATGGCTCATCTTAATGAGATGAAAGTCCTCGGAGCTGAGATCGATGGGGAAACCCAGGTCGATATCATTCTCCAGTCTCTGCTTAGGAGTTTTGAACAGTTCCGCCTCAATTACAACATGAACAAGAGGTTGTATTCTCGGAGCTTCCGATGTAACTCCAGCTGAGAGGGGCTTTTTCACAAAGTGCTCAAGCCATGGTCGCCGTAAGGTTTCTTCCTCTAAACCGAAAGGTAAGAAGAAGAAGAAGCAAGGTGGAGCAAAGAAAGTGGCGTGGGACCTCAGTGCAGGAGTGAAGAAGCCGAAAGGCAAGTGCTTCACTTGCAAGGATCGACATCGAAGGCGACTGCCCTCGCCAAAGAACAAAGGTATATCTTCTTGTTTAGTTGTTGAAACATGTTTAGCGGTGTTATCTACTAGTGCTCGTGTGTAGATACAAGAGCCACCGATCATGTCTGCAATATTTTGTAAGGGTTCTAGAAACCCGACGACTAGCCGAGGAGAGATTACCGCCTTCATGGGCAATGCTTCAAAGGTGGCGGCTATCAGCGAGAGACGCTTTATTTATCTTTGATAGGAATAAAGTTTTGGTTTTGAGAAATTGTCTTTATGTACCTACTTTTAGAAAGAATTTAATTTCGCTTTCTAAATTATTTATGGATGGATATTCTGCTTTTTTAATGACAAAGTGGTTATAAAAAGGAATTGGGGAGATTATCTGCTCGCACATTGGTTGGCAATTTATATACTCTTGAACCAAAACTCCCACGATGCATATAGAAATCAATAACTCATCTTCTAAGTCTAATAAGAGAAAAGAATCTTCAAATGAACCAAACATATTCGCATCTAAGGCTTGGTCATATTAACCCAAGGTAATTCAAAGGTCGATAATGATGGACCTTGGGTTCATTAGTGGTGGAGGATCTCCCAACCTCGCGAATCTTGCTTGGAAGGTAAATGACCAAGAGGCCTTTCAAGGCCAAGGGTATAGAGCCAAAGATGTGTTAGAATTTTCATTTTGGATTTGGCGTCCTATGTCTATCCAGTAAGAGGTGGTTTTGAATATTTCATCTCATTTATAGACGATTATTCAAGATATGGATACATTTACTTGATGCGCGAAGTCCAATGCTTTGACAGTTCAAAGAATTCAAGGTCGATGTGGAGAACCGCCAAGGTAAAAGTATCAAGACATTACGATCCGATCGTGGTGGCGAGTACCTCTTGGGAGAGTTTAGGAATTACTTATCGAGGTCGATTCAATCCCAATTGTCCGCACCGCACACCCCAAACAGAATGGTGTAGCGGAGCGGCGAATAGGACTCTACGGAGATGGTCGATCGATGATGAGTTATTCGAGTTACCTCGCTTCGCTCGGGGTATGCACCGATAAGGCAATGTATACTCAACTCGTTCCATCCAAATCAAGACCTTCTACCCCGGGAGAATTGTGGACTCGGCGAAAGCCTAGTCTGAGACATATTCGATAGGGGAGTCCAAAGACATGTGCCAAGGCCGATGCCGTAAGTTGGAACTCGCATGTATGTGCATGTTTGTTGGCTACCCTAAGGGAACGAAAGGTGGTTTGTTTTATAATCCTAGAGATCAGAGGGTGATCGTTAGTACGAACGCCAGATTTCTAGAGGAGGATTATGTAATGAACCACAAGCCCAAGAGTAGGATTGTTCTTGAGGAGTTGACAGGGAAGTCCCGACTTCAGTACCACCGGTACAAGAGGAGATACCACAAGTCACCGCACCGCGTGTCACAGAGCATACACAGAGGCACTCGTCAGAGGGGAGGGTTGTTAGACAACCCGAGATTCATGTTTTTGGGAGAGTCTTCGACTTAGTCCTGAACATGAACCGATCCCCGGACATATGACGCAGGCACTCCAAGATAGAGAGATGTATCTCGCAAAGAGCGATGAATTAGAGATAGAATCTATGGATTCTAATCAGTCCTGGGAGCTAGTAGAACCACCCGATGGTGTAAAAGTCATTGGATGCAAGTGGATCTACAAGAAAAAAGAGAGGAGTGGAAGGTTGAGACCTTCAAAGCTAGGCTTGTTGCGTAAAGGGTATACTCGTAAAGAGGGCATCGACATGAGGAGACCTTTTCACGCAGAGCTATGCTTAAGTCTATCCGATTCTCTTATCTATAGCCGCCATATGAATTAGATTCGACAGATGGATGTCAAGACAGCTTTCTTAACTAAGTCTTGAGGAGAACATCTATATGCATAAACTGAGGGATTCATTGCTAAAGGCAAAGAGCATCTTGTATGTAAGCTTAATCGGTCCATTTATGGATCAAGCAAGCTTCTAGATCTTGGAACATCCGCTGATGAGGTAATCCACATATGGATTTATTCAAAATCCTGATGAGCCTTGTATATATACAAGAGATGACTAAACGTAGTGGTGTTTCAGACTATACGAGATGACATTTTGTTAGTTGGCAACAATATCAAAGTGTTATCGACGTAAGGGTATGGTTGTCCAAACAAACATGAAGGACTTGGGAGAAGTGGACACATCCTGGGATCAAAGTTATAAGGGATCGCAAGAAAAGGATGTTGCTTATCTCAAGCTTCATACATCGACACTATCCTCGCTCGCTTTTAGCATGCAGTAACTCCAAGAAAGGTTTTCTACCTTTAGGCATGGAGTTCCTTTATCTAAAGAGATGTGTCCCAAAACATCAAAGGAGATAGAGGACATGAAGGCGGTTCCTTATGCTTCGCAAAGTAGGAAGCCTTATGTATGTTATGTTATGTGACGAGACCGATATCCGCTACGCGGGCATGGTTAGCGATATCGAGTAATCTCGATGTGACATCGGATCGCAGAAAGCATTTATCAAGTACCCGAGAAGGACTGTTTACCTGTGATCAATTAGTCCTCGTGGGTTACACTGATTCTGATTTCCAATCGATAGGGACAAGAGTAAGTCTACCTCGGGTTTGTGTTTACTTTGGAGGTGGAGCCATAGTAATGGAGGAGTGTCAAGCGTAAATGCGTGGCGGACTCTACCATGGAAGTCGAGTATGTGGCCTCGAGGCGCCCAAGCGAAGTCAGATGGCTCAGAACTTCGATGGACTTGGATGTGATTCCCGGTTTGCCCGTAACTATCACAATTTATTGTGATAACAAGGTGCAAATGTAAACTCGAAGGAACCACGAGCCCATAAGGCGAGTAAACACATAGAGCGCAAGTACCACCTTATACGAGAGATCGTAAAGCGAGGAGAAGTTGCCGCTAAGATCGTGATCAGAGGATAACTGACGGATCCATTCACTAAGGCCCTTCCAAATAAAGCGCTTGATAGGCATGTGGAGGACATGGAGATCGATGTATGGCGAGTGATGACTAAGATAGTTTTAGTATAAGTGGGAGATTGTTGAATATACCGAAGCCTAGCTCTTTTGTATGAACATTTTATTTTGAAATAAGAATCAAATCATCATTGTTTCAGACTTTATATATTTATTATATGTGATATTGTCTACGTTTGATACATTGTAGATAACATGGTGCTGTGTGGAAATAAAAGGATCATGTTATCGGGCCTCGTAAAATATAAGTAGAGGCTCACAACCAAGATGAGCCTTGGGACAAACCATTGGCATGGGTTGTAGTGTAGCTTGGTATTGTTTTGTCTCAACATAGAGTTACACTAGTACACCCTATGTATCGAAACGTAGAGGTGATTGATTAATTCGACTACATAATTGAATCGGACCTGATATTATATCAGACATGCTCTTAATCCCGATATAATAACTAGCACATGTACTTAGTATTTATTTCTTTGATTTATCGAAGGTGAGATTTAGATGGATTTAATATATCTTAAGTTGAAAATAATATTATTTACATGGTGTGCCGTTGATTATTGGAGGAAACCGTGTCCTATATACTAGGTTGATGATGTCCCCTTGAGGAGCTCATAAGGTTCATCATGTAAACCCAGCTGGTTGACTTAGTCAACATGATGATAAAGTTGAGTGGTACTACTCGAGGAATTAGATGTTAATTAATTGATGGTCAGTAAATCAATTAATTGACGGACATACGATATCTTAAACACGGGGAGATGAATGTACAAATAATATATGGAGCCCATATTAATTTATGGGGGTTGGTGAGGTAGTTCAATGATGATCCTCTAGTGGAATGGAACATCATTGATGGATCAAGTTTGTGTGATTCCGATCCATCGGGTGGCCAAGATCCAACTCCTCCTTATGGTCCCTATCGTAGCCTAATATAATCCTAAAGAAGTCTAGATCCAAGGATGTAAAACAAAACTCTAAAAACCAATGGTTGGGATTAAATCCCTAGATCCGATGGTTGGGATGAAACCCTAGAACCAACAGTTGGATTAAATCCCTAGATCCGATGGTTAGGATGAAACCCTAAAATCGACGGTTGGGATTAAATCCCTAGATCCGACGGTTGGAATGAAATCCTAGATCTGACGATTGAGATGAAACCCTAGATCCGACGGTTGGGATAAAATCCTAGATCCGACGGTGGAGATTAAATCCCTAGATCCGACGGTGGAGATTAAAGGAGACTTAGGCCCAACTCTATATATAGATGGCTAAGGCTTGGGCGGCAAGATAGAGATTGGAAATTAGGATTTGGCTCATCTCAAAGTGGGCGGCAACAAACCCTAGAGGAGCTAGGGTTTTGGGCGGCTAGAAGTGGGCGGCAAGCTTGTTCTCCCTAAGGTTTTGGCCGGCGCCCCTCATCCTATTCTCATCCATTGCCTGTGTTCATCTCTTCCTCCTCTTTTGCTCATTGGTGGCCGGCGGTTCTCCAACTCCTTGGTGGCCGGCACTTCTCCAACCTCTAAGTGGCCGGCGACAACACTTCAACAAGTTGGCCGGCGCTCATCCACTCATTCCTTGGCCGGCGATTGCATAAAACTCCCTTGCTTGGTGGCCGGTTCTAGAAAGGAAAGATTTTGTTGGTTCTTCTCTTTGTTCGCAGCGGACAAGGAAGGGAAGAACGCGATCTAGAAGGCTTCTACTCGTGGAGAATCTTCGCCCATGCGTCGTCCACAAGAAGGATAGGACATACGGTAGAAGATCGTGAGGTATAAAAGTTTTACAACTTTATATTCTGATCTAAGCATATTCTTTTATGTGTTGATTATACAAGTGTGCATTAGTATATATTTTGTATAATCATGGACCCCGAAGACAAACACAAAAACCGACAATCCGTCCGTCGTCTCTTTCGCGACTAACCAACTAGAAGAGTTGTGTTGCTTGAACAACTAGTTTGTTCAAGCGACCACTCAAGTTGTTAGCACAACGACAAATTGATTATGCTAAGGAAACTCATCTCATCCGAATTAATTCTTTCATTAATAAAAATTTTAATCCAAAGACATGAGAGCCAATAAACCTCCGAAGCAACTCCCTGCATTATCAACAGGGAAAAATATAAAATCCCAAAAGTAATTTTCTTTTTGAACACTGTTATTTGTATAACAATAGTTATTTATGATAATTTGTTCAAATTAAGAAGAGGTTCAGAAATGCTTTTTAACTAAGGCACAAACTACGAATCCTAGCTGTCTCTTCCTGGATTTCTCAGCATCACTGTCGAGTCGTTCCCTGTATTGTACTTTTGATAACTGTATAATTAATTATAAATTTCAGAACGTCAAAATATTTTTCAATTGGTCATCAAATGATAACTTTTTTATCCATTTTAAAATCAACAAATAATGAAAAAAAGGAAAATGTAAAGTCATAATCCTCAAACTTTGGATCCAAATTACGTTTACAAAATTAAATAAAAAACCTACATACTAAACCTGCATATTAGTTCCAACCCATCTTACTTTCTAAATTGAATCTTTCTGGTTAGCATCTTCTTGGATATATAAGTATCAACACGAAATAACTAGAGATGTGAACAAATATCAGTCAGAGCAAAAGATGCAAGATGTTAATATTTAGATATGTCGGAGCAGATATATAAAGATGAGAGCACAAAGAAATTTGGCATGTGTGCTCCTGCGGGTCGCATTCCAGGTATAAGTTGTTGCTGGAAACCAAACCCTGGCTGCGAATGAAACCATCAGATGTTAACACTTACGATAATCAAATGCAAATGTCCTATACTGCAAGTTTGTATGGCAAAAATGGAAAATGGAGGCAATAGCATGATTTGGCCATTACAGTAATAATATAGTAGACATCTGCAAACAACATAAAATTGAGTTTAAATCCAACCAATGAGAAGTGTACATCTACTACAACCCATTAAGGACTTATGTATCATCAAAATCATAAATATTTTCATAGAAAACATTATTATCTGCCAACACATGAAAATTACAAGGAAAAAAAAATGCAAATGAGAGGCAACAGTATGATTAGTTATTGTCATAATACAGTTCATAACTACAAATAAGACAATTAAGTTTACAAGCATCCAAGTGAAGGGTTACTTGTCCATCGAGCATACACCAAAAATATAGATAATTATGGAGTTGTATTAGGGCTCACCAAGCAATGCATATAATGATCAGGCCTAATAGAGTTTCAAATTTTAAAGAAAGATAAACATAAATTGAGCATCACCACATATAACATCAGAATAGATAATGATGATATTTTTACCAGTTACTCAATTGTGAAAGAAAAAGAGGTATCTAAATCTGGTATAGAATTGATATGGAAGAATGAAAAGTAAAAAAAAAAAGAATAGACGATAGATATAACCAGTGGTGGCATAAGGGCAGGAGGTGCTTGACCATAAAATATTTGTTGCCCAAGACCAGAAGCACCAGGAGGGTACATGGGAACACGTGGGCCAACATTAGGAGTCATTGCTACAGGTCGTATTTGTGAAAATTATGCCTGTAAATTAGACAAAAGATGTAAAAGCATGCATAGTCCAGTTCAAGACAAAAAAAAGTGGCCAACACTGAGCACGTTGCTCAAAGAGCATAGAATTTAGCAAAAATGAAAAAAGTTAGATAAATACATGAGACAAAAAAAAAACAGAAAAGTGTCAGGATGGATAGCGACCCCAGGAAACATAATAAGCTTGAAAAATAAAAGGCAACCAACCATTGTTTAATGCATAAAACTAAAAATATAAAAGTTTTTTTCAACTAGTGATTTGCCTCTAATAAGGATGGCACAAAAGTTCAAATAATTAATTCTAATGATTTTAGTTTCATTCTACATAAAGCCTAAAAAACCAATGAGGCTATAAGCATCAGAAAAACAATATAAAATCTAGTTAAGTGTCATGGTAGATTTGAAGGTGTCCATATAAAAGCAATCATGGCACTTGAGTAAATTTTGTAGCCTTTTTATATTCTCAGATAAGGAGCATGCAGGTTTCTGAAAGAAAGGAAGGAGGGAAAGCAAGTTAGAGATTGGAGCTTCTTCCAGATTAAACAGCATACATGTTTAGATAGTCCAATTCAATTTGATACATTTGTCAAAAACTGCAGCAACACGTGAACCAAGTAGATGTCTTCATAAACTTGTTTATTAGCAGTGACAATAGTTCATGGGGTTCATAATACCTGCAACCTAGCTCTTCTGTCTTCTTTACGTTGTGCCAGTGCAACATAAAGTGGCTTCCCACAGACCATCTTTCCATTCATGTCTGCAAGCTGTATAAAAAACAAAGCAAATGTGATCACTTCACTGTCATTCATGTCTAAATAGAGAAGTGATCATATATGAATATACAGAATACCAGCACGTAATAACTAGTTGCTAAGCTAGTGAATCATATATGTGAATCATTCATACCATGCATAGAATGTAAGATATGCAATGGGTTGGCTGCCTAATATATCTAAATAGTTTACAGAATCACTAGAGGAATGAGGACTGAAAATGCAAATAAATTATCATTCATCCATATAAATCTACTTATCATTGCGAAGCATATGCCTCTAATAATAAATTAATTGAAGTCAGGTTTCTCGCCTTAGACTTAACAAGTTGGTAACAAAATCATAGAACAAAAATAGTAAGTCCATAACTAACGCTTTATTCAACTGAAATACCAATTCATGAACGAAAGGAAGCAGGAAGCAGGAAGCAGGAAGCAGAGGCAGTGAAATGCTATGCATGCGTGGGTGTTAAGTACCTCCATCCATTGAACCTGAAAATATTCCTTTCAGATGATTTGGGTTCTTTGTCATGCAAGAAACAACATCAATATGTCCGTCCATAGCACCTATAAAAGGCCTTGCAAATATCTAGAAAGATGCAAATCGATGGTATCAGATAAAAGTAGCAAGTGTGGAAATGGAAACAACTCTTTTTCTTTAGCGAGGACAAAAATAAATCGATTTACCTTCTCCAACTTTGTAGCATTTAGAGCCCTTGTATATTCAACTGCCTTTTCTAGGGTCCGAAAGTTAGGATCGTTGTTTCTAAACACTTTCTGTGGAAAATAAAAGAGATGCGACGTTAAACTTTTGAATATTCAGCTAATTTCTCTTTAGCAGAATCTGAGTATGGTTCAGGGTAAAAGAAGATATCTTTGAACTATGTTACAAAATAGAGCTCTTATCGACACAGAAGGTGCGATATTTGCCAGCAATATCACCAAAAAGTGTACATTATATGATTACTATGATAAAGAGAACAAAACAAACAAGTCTCAATCAAAATAGCAATCATCAACGAACGAATCAAGACCATGAAAGATCACGGGTACAGTAAACAAAATCAAATTTATACATCGTGAACAGGAACGGAACGAACACTCCATCACAAAATCTATAACTGCATGTTTTGGCCCAAATGGGAAACAAATCGAGACGACAAGGGGAAAAAAATAAAACCTGCAGATCTTGGCTCCGTTCACGAGTGAATTCCTCAATGGAGCACGATATCACCTTCGCCTTCATGCTTGATGGCTAAAGGATCACGCGGGAGTATTCCTAAGGCTGCGATGCAAGGCTGCGGAGAGGAAGGGTCGGCTGTGACGTCGTAGGGCTGCTGCTGAGGTGTCTAGGGCTGTGGAGAGCGGCTGAGGCGGCGACGCAATACTACATAGAGGAAGGGGCTGAGGCGGATTGGGTTTAGGGTATATATATATATATAAACCTATGTAATTGTTTTTTTTATATATGCGTATATATAAAAAATATATATTCGTAGACAACATTTTTTATAAAATATGATCTTTTATTAATAAAAAAAATGACAACGATATTTAAAAATCATTGTCTTTAACTCACAAAAAAAAAATATATATATATAATGATTTTGAAAAAGCGTTGTAATTTAAAAATAACAAAGACAATAAAAGTATTGTTAAACGAAAAATAATAACATTTTTTTAAAAAAATAATATCTTTTAAATATTGTCTAATATCTTTTTTTTATTGTAGTGGTTGTTCTTCTGTTTCTCACCAATCATATATATTTTAAATAAATTGACTTTTGCATACGTTTCCTATAGATATTATGTTCACTGTGAGTACATTTAATTATAATATTTAAAAAAATATAAAATCGATATATTAATAATTCTTTATTACTGTTTTAATTACGAAATAGATAAATCATGATTTCATTAATAAGTACAAATGAAAGAGATTTTTAATAATCCAAATATATGATTTTTTTTTTGATTTATTATATACAAAGTCTTTTGTATTTGTCAATCGGATTAGGTCTGAGTGTTTTAATTATAATATTAAAGATGGTATAACGTGGAACTTAAAAATACATGGGTACTTTTATTTCGATATAATATTTTCAATTAATTTTTAGGGGAAGCTATAAAAAAAATTTTGAAATCGTCATATTAATGGTTTCTTTTGATTGTCTTTGTCGATAAAGAAAATAAATTAGAAATCTAAATGGCAAGTAGAAAAAATAAGGGAACTTTAAAACTTGACCAAGTGGTGGTTTCGGTGTGCTCTCGGTCTCAAATAACATGGGCTCGAGATAGAGACGTGACATTTTTCTTAGCCATAAATAAATTAATGGAGTCCTAGGCACTCATTGATATTATGACAATCTCTATTTTTGTTTAGGCTCCAAATTTAATCAGTTGTCAAAATCTATCATTATTATTATAAATATTTTGCCAATGTCTCATTGGTCTCGAAGATTTTCTCAGTTAGTAATAAATGCAAAGGGATTTATTTATAATGAACAGGATCAATTTCTAAAAATTACACCATTCTAAACTATGAACTTCCTTCCTTTACACTTATCAGAATTATCTCCTCTGTCCGACAGACGGTCTCCTTGTCAATCGAACAGCCATCCACCCTGCGAAATCGTCTTCTCTAGAGAAGCAATCACCCGCTCTGGCTCCTTAATTCAATACAGTGCTGCTTCCCTCTAGACGAGCAACTCCCCAACTTTCAGATTTCGATTCATGTTCGCAGCATCTTTTTCATATCGCACGCTGTTCCCGATCAATTATACTGATGTCTTCAAACCACCAATCAGTAATAAGTAGATTAAATTGGCTGGTATTCAAATATTTGCAAGCAAAAACAAATCTTGACTCAATTAGAAGAGGGTTTTCTTAATTAGAATGGAAAAATAAGGTAAAAATAAAATCCTTTGATTTCTTATTGGATACTTCTTTGCCGTTCGAGTGCAAATGTTATCGATCGATAGGGATGCACAATTCAACTAGAACTACAATTTCTTCTCCGACGAGTAATTGTCGAGCAATTCGGGAAAGATGGATGTTCTTAGTCAATATTTCAAACTCTAAATTCTATTCCGTGCTAATGCCGTTGCTTCTCAAATGGAGTGCCAAATCAAAAACCTAAGCACACAAACGATAGAAGGAAAAATAATAATAACATTCATATTTTTTCCAAGTGCTCGAGCCTTTCACCAATTCTCTTTTTCTACACCTTGATCCAGCGGGCTCTCACCTAGCTTCCTTAATTTCTTTTTGCCAATTACACAATTTCTGCTCTCCAAATCCAATGCATCAGACAGCCTTCTCGAAGCACAGCTATATATCGTACGTCTCCTCGACCAATCAAAAAAAGAAGCCCTAGCGATCCGAAGGATCTGATCTCTTGCCGCCTGCTATTGATATACGGAACCTTCGATCTCTTTCCCCGGCTGCCGTCGATCGATCAGTCGTTCCAACAGAGGAGCATCGAGACGCACCGCCTCAGGATGTAGAGTCGAGTCCTCTGCTGCTTCACCATCTTGAGAAACCTCCGCTGGAGCCCGCACTCCTTCAACGTCGACGACGAGCGGCAGTAGCTTGAATCGACTGATGCCATAGCGACCTGCTCAAGTCTCGAGACCTGGCGCCTGGCAGATGATTGAGATAAATTGGCGAGGTTGGTGTGTGTGTGTGTATATATATATATATATATATAAACAAACGTGAAGAAAGTGAAGAAAATGGGGAATTCGCTTTTTGCGGAGAAAAAGGGGAATATGAGAAAGAATAAGAGGTGCTCGGCTGATATATTTTTCGCCTTCCGCGTGTCATCCTTATCCCTTCCTTCCATGACGTTACCGCTCTCTCCAATTAATTTCCCACGCGTAACTAGCTTGTCTGTCGGCGCCCGCCACAGCCCACAGGGTCGAGATATCCAAGCCAAACCAATCACGTATTTTTTTTTTTTTGGAATGATAAATGTGTATATATGGAAAAGCTATATACCACTACAAAAAAAAATTATTTTTCGACGATGAAATTTAGCAACGAATTATTTTCGTTGTAAATCTGTAACAAATATAGCGATGAATTTTAGGTTTCGTCGTAAATTTATAACGAAATAAATTTTCGTCGGCAATTTGCGACGAAAAATAAATTCGTTGTAAATTTCTGCAACGAATTATGAATTCGTTGCACATATTTGCGACGAATTTATTTTTTCGTCGTCAATTTGCGACGGAAATAATTTTCGTCGCATAATTTAGCGACGAATTCAGAATTCGTCGTAGATATTTAATTTATTTTAAAAAAAAATAGAAAACAAGTTCTGCCGAACGAGTTAATTTTTAAATATTTTGCAACGAATTCGTGGATTCGTTGCAAAATAGCAACGAATCAAGGATTCGTTGCAAAATTAATATTAAAAAATAAATTAACGTTTTAAAAAGTTTAAAATATTTTTTTTAAAAAAATTGCAACGAATCCGTGGATTCGTTGCAAAGTTAATATTAAAATTAAAAAATAAACTTAACGTTTTAAAAACTTTAATTTTTTTTTAAAATTTTGCAACGAATCCCATGATTCGTTGCAAATTTGCAACGAATCCAAAGATTCGTTGCAAAATTTAATTAACTTACCCCGCTATCCTAATTTTTTCCCTTCTCCTCGCATCGCGCCCGAGCCCTAACCTTTCCCCTCCGCGCCGTCGGTCTTCCCTTCCATGGCCCGCCCCCTCGCCTCCGGTGCAGCGTTCCGACCACGACAGCCCTCCGTGCCACCGGCACGAGCCTTCGCCCCCAGCCCGCCGCCAGCCGCCGCGGCCGTAATCGTCGACCAAGCCGCCGCCACACCCGGCCTTGGCCGGCCCAGCCATGTCGCCGGCGCCTCGTCTCGGCCGCGTCGCCCCAATGGCCATGGCGGCGACCGCGCCCCCATGCCGCCGTACGCCGACCGGCGGCGCCGCTAGCTTCTGCGCGCCTTGTCCGGACGCGTGCCCCCCGGTGATGTGACCCGCCAGCCACCTCGCCGCCCGCCTCCTGCCGGCCCGCCTCCTGCGGCCGTCGGCGCCGCCTCCTGCCGGTAGTCGGCGCCCGCCTTCTGCCCGGCCCGCGAGTCTCGTCGCCGTGTCAGGCCGCCAAACGGCCGCCGCCTCCTGCCAGCGACCCGCGAGCGAGCGCCGGTGTCAAGCGATTCGGCGTACGCCGCGCGACCACGCCGGCGCCAATGCGATTGTCCAGGCTAAGCACCACCACCGCGAGCCACGCCCGGTAGCCGTGGGCCAGTTAGGTCTCTGTCAGGAGAGGTCCGTGATCGCCGCGGTAGCCGTAAACGGCTACCAATCGCCGGCTCGGAGACGCCCGCAGCCACCAGTGGTATAATTTTTTTTCTTTTCCTATATTTAACTCCATAACTACAGAAGCTTTATGCTGCTATCCTACTTATTCTGTAACTATATATAGTTAACTGTAAAATACAGAAGCTTTAAGCTGCTAATTTGCCATAGAGATACACATATCAAATAATGCTAAGTACTAAGTTGGAAGAAATATTTTATGATTTTGTTTAGTCACATATAGGAAGTTATGGGATAAAACAAGCAGTTTATAAGGTTTAGATGAGCAAATCATGCACATCTACCTGAGTAATTACAAGCATCTCAAAGTAAGTGGTGGTGGGGGAGCTAGTGTTTAAGGCTTAGATTAGTATTAACTTGTGGTGATACATTTTGAGCCACGCTTGGACCTCATGTGTCAATGAGCTGTCTCATTTGCGACGATTGTTATACATCTACAACAATAATTTGACCTAAATGGCATAATTGCAATGAGTATCTTTCATGTTCAATAAATTTGATTAGTTTGTTATTATCTTGCTTAGATGAGAGAATTGGCCGATTAACAAAACTCCTAGACCTATGTTAATAATAACTCTCTCATCTAAGCTTATAAAGCTTCTCTATATTATTAGCCCACAATTCACAATTTGGCACTAAATTTAGGGTGTCACAATCACCCCCATTTTAAGTCTTGATGTCCTCATTAAATGAAACCCCAACACATAATTTGAACCATTCCTAATCAGTAGAATGTGAGGCCCAATGGTAGCCACACTATCCCACATGCAGCCATCTCTAACACCACACAATGCCTTGGATTGTGTTCATTTGTGATATTAATTGTCACAATCAACTTAAGTTGTTTAACATTTCAGGCTTAAACATCCCAAAATGTTTAAACCTAAATTAACAGTAAGCTCTCTATACAAGCTATTTGTCTTTTTGGGTTATGTTTAAAGATTGTTAAACATAGTGAATTCATATGTGAACTAACTGTATATTTGTATTATTGTAATTTCTAGGAGTTTATATTAATATAATTGATTGAAAACAGACATAATGCGTGAAAGGAGTTGGATGTATAATAGGAATTTACGCAGCGTCGAGTTTAAGCGATTTATGAGTGGGTTGCAAGAGTTTTTAAATTTAGACTAGTAATGTTGAGTTTATGGATGGTAATCGGATAAGGTGTCCGTGCGAGAAAGTGTCACAATGGTAGATTTTACCGTCTATGCAAAGTTTGAGCATCTTTGTATATTTGGATTCGTTGCAAATTACTATAACTGGACATGTCATGGTGAACCATTTATATCTGATGAAGTTTATGATAGACACAACATACAAGTCTCTAGGGATCAAAGTGATTATAATCAATTAAATCCATATCAGAGGATGATATATGATGTAGCGGGCCCGAATTTGATTCCCCAATCACAATGTGCAACTTGAGTTGTCCTCCAATGATTGAGCAAATGTTTACTAATGCATCACCCTTGGAAGAGGTGTACGTAACAGATATCGGGCAGAATATGAATAATGAAGCATATCTCAAATTTCAGGAGGTGTTGAGTGCTGCAGATGCACCTTTATGGGCTGGTTGTGAGACTCACTAAACTATCATTCACCGCAAGAATGTTGAATGTCAAGCGCGAGCATAATGTGTCCAAGAGTGTTTTAATAATTTTGTTCAAGCTTTTGAAGAGGCTATTGTCAGCGTGATCATATCTTCTTGATGATTTATGCAGTATGAAAAAGCGATGAAAGAATTAGGTCTCCCGGTGGAAAGAATTGATGTGTGCGAGATGATTGTATGTTATATTAGGAGATGATCACTGCAGATGTGGATGTTTGTAAATTCTGTAATCAAGATAGGTACAAGAGCACTAGTAGGAGGCAACAACGACGTAAATCATATAGTCAGTTGTTTTATTTGCCTTTAACTCCTAGGTTACAAAGGCTTTATGCATCAAAGACAACTGCTGAACACATGACTTGGCATGCGAATCATCGAGCGAAGAGGGACTAATGTGTCATCCATCGGATGCGAAATTTTGATAGAACATATTCGATTTTGCGAAGGAGACTCGAAATATTAGGTTAGGTCTCTGTCTTGTGGTTTTGCTCCACGTTTAAATCGGAAGACACTATTCTTGTCGGCGATTATATTAACTCGATATAATCTTCCGCTTTGGGATGTGCATGAAAACACCGTATATATTTTTAACATTGGTTGTGCCTAGCCCAAAAAATCCGAAGAAGTTAATAGATGTTTATATGCAACCATTGATTGCAGAGCTAAAACAACTATGGGATTAAGGTTTTCCTACATACGACGTTCATACTAATCAGATGTTTGTAATGAAGGCTGCTCTTCTTTGGACCATAAATGACTTTCCAAACATGGTATGCTATCGAGTTAGATCTTCAGGATCTTAGGATGCCCAATATGTATGGAGAGATCAAAGTCGATTAGATTGAAGCATGGTAGAAGCGAGTTATTTTGATTATCATGACAATTTTACCACTAAATCATAATTTGAAGGAATAAAGATGAATTCACTAGAAATCGAATTGAAAGAACACCTCGCCATTGAGATTGACGGTCAAGATATTTGAGTCTGAGTTCTTCACTTTCCATCTGTTATTGAAGAGCCACATGGTACAACTTATGAATATAGAACCAACCATAAATGGACCAAACGAAGTATATTTTGGGAGTTACCGTATTGGTTTAGTAATTTGATTCATCATAATCTCGATGTTATGCATATTGAGAAGAATATTTTTGATAATCGATAAATCTGATGATGGATATCACCGGAAAAACAAAAGATAATCTGAATGCAAGAAAAGATATGTGACTCATTTGTAAACGACCCACCCTTGATGTTGATGAAAATAGTAGAGGACCAAAACCAAAGGCAATTTATACATTGAATAAGGAACAGAGACGTGTTGTTTGTGAATGGTTGAAGTCATTGAGATTTCCTGATGGGTATGTTTCTAATCTTGGGAGATGTGTCGATATGAAGGAATGCAAATTGATGAGTTTGAAAAGCCATGATTGTCATATATTCATGGAAAGACTAATTCCTATTGCATTTAAAGAACTCTTACCGAATTTTGTCTCGGGTGCCATTATAGAGTTAAGTATTTTTCTTCATGATATATGCTCAACAGTTTTGGGATATTCACACGTGGAGAAGTTAGAGAGAGACATTCCAATCATTTTGTGCAATTTAGAAAGGATTTTTCCGCCTGCATTTTTTGATTCAATGGAACATCTTTTTGTTCACTTGCCATATGAGGCCAAAGTTGGAGGGCCAGTTCATTATCGATGGATGTATCCTTTTGAAAGGTATAATTCGCATATTCTATACTTCGTTAATATTGCATAAAAATGTTTAATTTGTTTATATATTCATTTCTAATACAATTTGTTATATTACAATCAGATTCTTATATCATTTGAAGAAAAAAGTGAAAAATAAGGCACATGTTGAAGCCTCTATTGTTAATGCATATATTGTGGAGGAAGTAACAACTTTTGCATCATATTATTTTGAGCCTCACGTTCAGACCAAAAGGCGAAATCGGAAGGAATGATGAAGGTCTTATCGATCCCAATTTGAATTCATTCTCAATTTTTAATTATCTTGGTCGACCAAGTGGGACTGTGTAAGCAACGATACTTAATCGATCAAAATGGCGCAACCTGACATATGTTTTACTTAATTGTCGGTATATCGCCATATTTGAGTTAGTATATATTTCTATTTCTTCGTCAAGTGTTAATTTGTTTATGTTATAATACAATTTTTATTATAGGATTTTCTAAAACTTATATTCGAAATCCAACACGTGACTTTGATCACTTACGCGATCGAATTTGCACCATGGTTCAAATCATATGTAGCGATTTAATTACCTCATTTTGTTTATACATATCTTAACTTTTAAATAAATATCATTTTCATTTGAGTATAGGTTTATGCTAATCAAATTGAGTTCAAGAAAATTGTTAATCCATCTATCATGGGGTCCAAAGCAATAGTACGCAGCCGGCGTATATTTCATAAGCGGATATAATTTCCACACTCAAGAATATGGAAATGGAAAGAGTACAATGAATAGTGGAGTATGTGTTCATCTTCCAATGATGGAGGTGCAAGCAATGAATTTTATGGTTTCTTTGGATGAAATTATAGAGATTGATTATCTGGTCAATGCGAGTTATCTTATTTATGTGTATTTGGTTTGACCTCGTCAGAGGGATGAAGGTGCATCCACAGTATAATTTGGTTGAAATAAATCATAAAAGATTTTATAAGAGATATGAACCATTTATTTTAGCACAACAAGCGATTCAAGTTTTCTATGCTCCATATCCTAGTTTGAGGCGTGACAAAAATGAATGGTGGGCTGTTTGTAAAACAAAAGCACGGAAAAAAATTGAAGAGCTAGACAAGATATCATATCAACAAGACAAAGTTACAAATATGTTTCATCACAGGGAATATATAATATACAGCGTTCGAGATCCCAGGAGTAGTGATAAAGCGTGGATCTGTGAAATTGATGATAATGATGAGGAGGAGGAGGGGGAGGAGGAGGAGGGGGACGAGGAGGAGGAGACTGAGGATGAGGATACTGATGAAGATGAGGAAGATGATAATGAGGACTTTGAAATTTAACGTCTAGGGTAAGTTTTTTTATATATAATTTTAGTTTTAAACTATAATTTTACAAATTTTCTTAGCTCAATTATTTGTTTATATAATGTCTCATTGTTAAATTTATATCTTTTGTCTCTGTATGTTGTGTATATTTTATTCTTATAGGTTATCGGGTGAAATCATCGTAGCTTAGCGCATGATCATGATCTCTCATATCTTCATTATGCATATTGTAAGTTTTTCATGTTCTTCATTAAGCATAAAAGTTTTATTTTCTTTATTCTAATTTTGTTTTTGGATGATAGTTTCTACGTGGTGGAGACGAGGCAGCAGTACTAGTAGTGGCCGGTGATCCACGCTTTGCTAGCACTATACCTACTTGCCCTCCTGATCTGCCTGAACCTTCACATGATCAGTCGCCAGTATCATCTCATTCGCCGGCACGACCTTCCCATTCGATTCACTGTACACTTGGACACTCTCTCGAGAACATCGAAAGTCGACCGTATATATTTCGATTGGAGATTCGTAAGTAATATAAGTATTATAATTTTTAAACTATCTTAATTATTTATTCAATTTTTTCACTTTATCGTAGGTTTGAAAATTACATGCACATATTATTGAGATCGATAAAATCGTGAATAATTATTGGAGAGGAGACTCTTTCATACTCAAGCACGTCGGGACCTACAAAAGAATTATGGTGGTGCGAGTTTGGTATAATTGATTCATTTTATATATTAAATAAGTGATTATATAAATAATTGTTTTTTCCATCTCGGTGAGAGATTTATTTGGGACCCTACTCAAGACTTGGAAGTTAAAAGAATTTAAAAAAATGTAGCGATCATATCCATGTATTGAGTCATGCGAATCTGAAAAAAAAACCGCGTCACGTCACGTCGAAAATTGGAGTAAAATCTCCAATTATTGGCAATCGGATGAGAGCGAAAAAAAGTCAATGTGAATAAATTAAATCAAACATGTAATTACGGAGACTTATCTGCATATGCGGAAGGATTTATAAATATCGAGGAGCATTCACGTAGATTGGTAATTTTTAAATTCTACAATTAGTTTTTAAATATATTTCAGATTATTATTTTATTTATAACATTCTTATATTTAGTCTAAGGAATTGGGAAAGGAGCCTGAATTTATAGATACTTTCGTTACGCACTTTCAAAAAAAGATAAGACTTGGAGTGGAGATAGAGCTCGAGCAATTAAGGTTTGAATTAATCTTTAAACTTACTTTATAACTTTAATTATGTTAGTTATGTAAATGCTGATTAAAATTTTAATTTTGTGTAGGAGAGAAATGATCGATTATCCTCATCTCGGAGAATTTGAGGAGATGGCGGTGATCTTGAGGATCTGAGCCATCTGTTAGTAATAATTTGGATTTATGGCTTGGCGGTGGAGGATCGAAAGGGGAAGGATATTAGGTATGAGTTCTCGAGCAGAATGCATAATGCTCCTCGTAGATCTATTTCTTCTACTCCACCGATGTAGCGCACGGATACATAACTTAAGCGAGGAGGTTAGCAATTTGAAGGCATAATACATGAAAGAGATCGTAAATTCTAGAAATACAACAATAAAACTCACGAAGGATCGAAATGATAGAAATCACGGCGACAACAAGCCTTTCTTATCGCGATTCTGATTTAGTTACGGTCCAAGTCATATTCCTCCGAGTCATGACGATGATGGTGGCGACGATGATGATATTGTATGCATGTTTTTAATTAGTACTTTTAAAATTTTTTAGTTTATTGACTTTGTTTATTTTGCTTTAAACAGGAATGATCGATGAAGTTAATCCTTATGGCGGTTGAATATGCACATCATTGTAAGTCTTTGCATATTTATTTTCGTGTTATTATATAGTTTTTTTTTAATGTATGATACTTTTTGTTTGTTTCTTTTCTAATGCAGGCAGAAAAATGTCGGCGATTGCTTACCAGATTCTCTTTTCTTTTTTCTTTCCCATGTGTTTAGATCTTTTGTAGACATTGTTATTTGGATATCAGAACTATGTTGATATTTGAAATGTTGTAGGATATAACTTTTTATTTGGAATGTTGTATTGTTCTTAACTGATTATGTTGCTTTGTATTTATTTGGATATGATTGAATATTATTTTGTTGTATTGAATGTGTGTGTGTTTTGTTTGTATTGAATGTATTTATTTGGATATTAGAACTTATTGTATTTTGTTATGTGTGTGTGAAAATTTGTATATACGATAGAATATCGAAACAGATGAAATCTGTTAAAATTATTTTTATTTAGCGACAAATTTAGCGACAAAAATACAAATTCGTTGCTAAATTCTGAGAAATCTGTGACGAATTTTGCGACGAATTAAATTTTCGTCGCAAATTAGCGACGAATCCAACCTGCGACAAATTTTGCAACGAAATTTGCGACGAAAATTAAATTCGTCGCAAATTTTTGCAACGAAAAAAGAACTCATCGCAAAATATTGAACTTTGCGACGAATTTAGTGACGAAATTTGCGACGAATTTCTATCAGTCGCAAATTTACCAACGAATTTCTTATTTCGTCGCCAAAATTACCAACGAAAAAATTAATTCGGTGCAAAATATGGTTTTTTGCGACGAATTCAGCGACGAATTTGTATCAGTCGGCAATTTACCAACGAATTTCTTATTTCGTCGCGAAAATTACCAACGAAACAGATAATTAAACGTAATGGAATTTGCGACAATTTTAATTGTCGCAACCTTCTTGACGAAAATTGCGAATTTTGAAATCTTGGTAACCTGTAATACAAAATTAGCGGAAATTTTAAATTCGTCTAATTTTCGTCATTAAAATTAAATATTTTATTATTTTCTTTATTAAATATTTTTGTCGTAAAATTCGTCGCTAATTTATTTTCTAACGATTTTTTTTTTTAAATTCATCGCTAATACTATTTTTTTTGTAATGTACAAACTAAGTGTCTACAAAACGATAAATATAAGTTTGGATCTTGAGAGAGATCCTCTCAATCAACGGCTCACAACTCTCAGAACCATATATGTTACGGCTCACAACCAATCACGTATCTTCGATCATGCTGCACCTGGCATGCCAACGTTTTCGCCGTCAGAATAGAGCCAAAACAGTGCCGACATGCCAAGTGGACGTGGGCCACGCTTTGCGTGGGAGTTTAATAACGAAGAAGATGTGACAGTCCATCCATAGCTGCGAATTTCTGAAACCAATCCTAAACTAATAATATGGGTTGACTTCTATATTTCGTTCTCAATGCGAGCGGCTGTAAATAAATAGAGTATTCGTGAACAAACAAATTTGACAGTTGAAATTTAACGTTTATAAATAGAGATTTTAAATACTTTATTGGATGCTCACTCTAGATCTGACAGAAACAGTCGTTTCAATTCTTAGTGACATTATCGGATATATCGATTTCTCCACATCTTATTCCATTCATTGCCTCCGCCAAAACCTGACATGAGGAATTGAGTGTCCTTGCCATCGCATACTGCAAATCCTCTTGAGGATTATCATCCAACTCGAGAAGAGAGTCTTCTACGTACTTCTGCGACTCGGAAGTATGAACTGCTATAGTTCATGGTCGACAAATGTATAATTATGTGTCATCATTTGATATAATCGAACATCATGGTTCTTTATAACTAAATTTAATATCACAGTTTAATATAATGGATTTAAAAAATATTATTTAGTATCTGACAAACAGTAAATTAGTGTTATTGTTGTAGCAATAATTTAGTATAACTAACTGTCCGTTTTGTTAATGTTATTATATATTTTACTCTAGTGCATTCAATTCACACGAAATCTCTGGAGAGGATCATCAAGCCTTAAACTAGCTAGCGAGTGAATCCTCTTCAAAACTTAATTTTATCATTAATAATAATCGTGTCCAAATATTCGATCATGTCTTTTTCTCTTATCATTACGGTAAAACCGAGCGCATGCAAAAGCGCATGATCTGTGGCGCGGCTTTCTTACTTATTGGAGATTCAAGTTGAATAAATCACGACGATATTATCCACACAAGATCAATTCATCACAAGCGAAGGGAGGGGAAAAGTTTCAGGTTCAATTTATTTATCCAATTCATGTAGAAGGCATGACTACCATGCATAGGGAGGTACTAATTATTCTAACGAGCTATGATATAAATCATTAATAGGATAAGAACATCTAATTATTAAGGACACTGTTCGTACGTACGTACTAAGCCTGAGACAGAGATAAACCGCAGTCTGCAAGGACGGCATCCATGCACGTTCTTCGGCAACAATTTATGTTTGTGTTCCATCTCCCCTTGCCCTGTTCTTTGCGTGACCCTGATCATTCCTACCTAGCTCTTGTACATGAATCCAGGCCTCTTATATGCTCCCACTTGCTAATTATTCCAAGTCCTGAAGAGAGGCATGGATCCGAGCTCGATCAGTGAAGCCCACGGAGAGGAAAGTATGGCGAAGGTTAAGAAGGGATGCATAAAGGAGACAGTTGGGCCGTGGACGGTGAGGCGGAGAGGGCGAGATGGGGCGGTGAAAACGTCGGACCGGTGGCCAAGTCCACGGGAGAGGGAGAACAACCGCCGTCGGGAGCAACGGCGGCGGAGGGTCGCTGCGAAGATATACGCGGGGCTGAGGGCTCACGGCAACTACCAACTGCCCAAGCATGCAGACCAAAACGATGTGCTCAAAGCATTGTGCCAGGAGGCAGGGTGGCACGTTGAGGAGGATGGAACCATTTACCGCAAGGTATATAATATATATTCTAATTTTTGCAATCGTAATTTTTTTTTATTAGGAGCTCTTCTTCATCCTTTGCATATAACTTGTGATATATATATATAGAAGGATTCGTACTAATTGGGTAATGTTTTCAGACGAACACGTTATCAGGCGAGGCTGCCAATGGAGAAACGGGAGGCAATTCTACTCTGCGATTTGAAGCTGTTAACAGTAAGTTTTTAGACTCGCAATTGTGTATCGGGACAAAAGATCAGGAGAATTCGAATGATGAGATCTCGCTGGATCTTACCCTTAAGTGCATGTAACAAAAGGAATTACTGAACACTAACAGCACGTTCATATTCTGTCATAAATTATGTATGGCAACTATATAATACAACTTTTGCCGCTTGAGTTTAGGCAATTTAAAGTCAAACTATGGTTCTCTTCAGTTCCTTAATTTGGTGAAGCTATACATAATAGAGAGAGAGAAAGGGAGACTTGTCTTGTTGATTCCAACATGGTCATAAAGAAAATTAAACAAAAGTTTTCCTGATTGTGCTCGTGGACAAATTAATCTGTCGTTCACATTGGCAAAGCCATCGAGATGTGCCCAATACTGATGTCTGATTGAAACAATAAACATGTATAGAAATGTGGATTTTCATTAGCATGTAAAATTAATATATCTGGAATACATTCAGCATCAAGAGCCACACCCAACTGTGAACACATTTATCATACCATCCACCTCAATCCAACTCCTACCAACTTCCTTGGATATGTTACAATCTTTCATTTTCCTCCTGATCTTCTTTGATTCATTCCACTGCCCAGCTTCTGCATAAATATTTGACATGAGTACATGCGCTCCTTCATGTAGAGGATCCAACTCAAGTATCCTCTTATACGCGACTTTTCCCAGTTCCAGATTACCATGGATTCTGCAAGCGCCTAACAGAGCTCCCCATACTTTCGTTCCTGCCTCAGCTCCCAAGTTTGTCACAAGATCTGCAGCTTCCTTCAAGTGTCCAGCCCTACCGAGGAGATCAACCATGCAGCTTAAGTGTGCTCTATCAGGTGCAATTCCATACTCTGAAACACTTTGATATATTCTCCATCCTTCCTCGACCAATCCTGCATGCGAGCATGCGGATAGAACACTTAAGAATGTGATCGAGTTGGGTTCTGCCGAATCTCCCCTAGCAGCTTTCATTCGCCCAAAAACTTTCAAAGCCTCTTTGCCATACCCATGAATGGCTAATCCTGAGATCATTGCAGTCCAAACAGAAGTATCCCTCTCTGTCATAGCTTCGAAAACGCTAACACCCTCTGAAAGACACCCACACTTTGTGTACATGTCCAAGAGCGCAGTGCATAAAGCAGCATCGATTAATATGTCGTTGTTCTTTATATAGAGATGAATTGCTTTCCCTTCTTCCAGCGCACCAAGTTGTGAACAGGCAGAGAGAGCGCCAAGTAGGGTGACCTTATCTGGCTTCGTTATGCCTTCATTTACAAGCTCCTTGTAAAAATCAAATGCTTGCTCCGGTTGTTCACATCGGATGTACCCAAGAATGATAGTGCTCCAAGAGAAGTTATCCTTCATAGGCATCTGATCAAAGAGCTGGGAAGCTATATTCATGGAACCGTGTTGAGCATAACCAGCAATGATGGAATTCCAAGAAATAATGTCTCTATTAGGCATTTCATCGAATACTTTTCTTCCAAGGTCTACACTTCCGTTCCTGGTGTACGCATCTATGAGTGCATTGTAGACTGGAATGCTTGATTCAAAACTCATGACTCTTAAATCCTGATGAATTTTAGTTACCCACTCTAACTCGCCACAAGAGGACAATAAGATGAGAATGGTTGCTTCATTCACCCTTATTTCCCTTGATTTCATCTCTGAAAATAACCTGAAGCCCTCCGCAAAGTTCCCATTCTCCAGAAGCCCGAGTATCAGAATGTTCCATGAGATGGAGTCCTTGTCATACATACCATCGGCAATACCAATCTGCCCGCACTTGACGTACATGTTCAGAAGAGAGTTGCAGAGAATCAAGTTCAGTTCAATGCCATTATCAACGATATAATTGTGGATATCTATACCTAGCTTCAAATCTTGGAGATGCGCACACGCCGAAAGAACGGTGGTCAGCGTAATTTGATCAAGATTCATCATTTTCCAGTCCTTGGAGCAAAACAGAGCCACTGCGTCGTTGGGTCGCCCATTGTTGCTAAATCCAGCGATCATGGCGACCCAGGAGACCTCGCTCGCGTCGGATTCTCCCATCACGCGGAACAGGATCTCGGCAAGCTCGAACCGCCCAAACTCTGAATACATGTGAATCAAGGAATTCGAAATGAAAGGGTTGCCCCAAAATCCCGTCTTGAGAACATGGACGTGGATTTGCTGCCCTTCCGAGAAGGCGCGGAGATGGGCGCAGGATTTCAGAAGAAAGGGGAAGGTGTAACTATCGGGTAAGAACCCTTCATGGAGCATCTGGATGTAAAAACGGAGGGAAAACTGGGGCTGGTTGCTTCGAGAGAAGGCGCGGATCATGGCGTTCCATATAAAGAGGTTGGGGGAGGGGATAGAGCGGAACACGGCAAGGGCGTAGTGGAGGTCGCCGCCGAGGGATAAGGCGGCGAAGGCAAGGAGGCGGCTGGCGGCGAAGGTGTCGAGGACGAGGCCGGTGGTGATCATGTGGGCATGGAGCTGGCGAAGTTGGCGCATGGAGGCGCAGCGCTCCAGGAGAGAGAGAATAGGGTGACGGAGCTTGAGAGTGTAATTGGGACTGGCGCCGGCACTCTTCTCCGAAGCGGAGAAGCGCTGAGGCAGCAGTTTGAGGGAATTGGGTGGGACTGCAATCGCCATTGTTATCCGGCAAGTCGCGAACCGCGCAGCCTGAATTGGGTTGTTACTGCTTTTTGATAAGCAACGGAAGATGTTTATTTTTCCCGTTAAATAAATTAAATTAGATTAAATTAAAATAAGAAAAATGCCATTTTCTTTGTTATATTATTAAATAACACTATTAGAAACAGTGTCTCGATTTCACTTGAAAAATGTCCTTTTATAGAAATTTTTTAAATGATCTTTAGGTGGGTTTGATTCAAATAATTATGCATAATTTTGGTCATATAATTATCCGAGAATAAAATATAATCTTTGATAAAAAACTTATTTTATTGAAGGTTTTAATATATAACTTAATTTAACATATTACTAAATTATCCATTGTCTTTTGATCAATCAATTCGACGACGACGATGAAAATATTAATGACGACGACAACAATCGATCGGCGGTAGTGCCCGGCCGACCGGCGGCAGCGGTGACCGGCCGACGACGGCGACGACGGTGGTCGACCGATCGACAGCGGCAACGACAATCGGTCGACCGACGGCGACAACGATGGGCGATCGATCGGGGCGATCGTCGGGCGACGCCCGCGGCGAAGAATCGTCGATCGCGACGAGCGACGTGGCGGCGGCGAGGGTGGAGGGCGACGGGCGACACGGCGACGGCGATGGCGGCAATGATAATGACGATACGGCAGCGGCGTGGCATGCGGCGAGCAACGACGATGGGCAATAACAGCGGCGGCTATGACGGGCAAGAATCGACGGCGACCGGCGATAGGCTACAAATCGATTGAGTTTTGACAAATTGACATTTAATTTATTACTAGGGATAATATTGGAAAAGAAATTCCTTAACCCCGGGAATCAACAAAAACTTTGATTTTCCAAGATTTTCTGATTCCCCCTGAAAAAATTTTTATTCATAATCAGGTAATGAATAATTACTAGGTAATTGTTCATTATCTAAACCAAACAATATTTTTATTAATAACCTAATAAGGTTATCAATAAACTCCCCCCCCCCCAAAACCCAAACCAAGTTAGGTTGGTTCAAGTTATAATACATAACTTTGATTATGTGATTACTATATAATTACATTATCAAACTTATGAGAAATGAAACATAATTTATATTGTTTACTATATTAACAATAATTTAATATTGTTAATCCGAAGTAATACAAACAAAACTTATTTATTTAGAGATTTTAAAATATCACATAATTTAATATTTTACTATATTATCCATTCAATTATAAGACTCTGTTTACTACGAAAGATATTTATTTATGGTCGTGTCGATCGCTTTGTCGTCTAATGAGATGGCAGTGAGTGACCACCGATAATTACAACAATTGCGTCGACAATTAATGGCAGTGTCCACGATAAACAATCAATGATAGTGATTGACGTTTGACAATGACGATCAACGACGACGACCGACAATCGTCGCCCGTCGACTGTCTGTTGTCGTCGCTGGCCGCCATCGACCGCGACTGACAATGGGGCGGTGGGCGACGGCGAGGGGCAAGCGAGCAATCCACAGTGTGACTACCGGCGACGACAGCAGAGGCGACGCAACGGCGAATAAGTTGACGCAAGGCGTACCGACCAGAGACCGCAGAATCGATCAATTAAGATTTTAATTATATTATTAATTTATGTATAGTCGGATTGTTATTTATATAAAAAATGAAGGATATTTTTGGAACAAAATCTATAACTAAGAGTGTTTGGTTCGTGGAGAATTTTTTATTTTCTGTTTTTTATTTTCCTTTTCTAGAAAATATTTTTGTTTATTTTTTTCATTTTTTTTAGAAAATGCTCTTTTATTTTTTGAAAACGAAAATGGAAATAGAAAACGATTTTTTTTTGTTTTCCAGTTTTCCAAAAAATACTCCTTTATTTTCTGAAAAACGGAGATGGAAAACGCCAACCAAATGTATTTTCTCGTTTTCCCAAAAAATAAAAACGAAAAATAAAAATTTTTCCGCCTGCCAAACACCCCGCTTCTCGGATGTTTTTCGATTCCTCATGCATAATTCTTTTGCTGACATGATATGACATGTCGGATATCCATCATCATTTAGTAATCGTTCAAATTTTGAACTAAATAAGATTTTTATTGATAATCTTAAATGAATAATCAAGGTTATAATAACATTAATAACATGAGTTTTATTAATATTACAACATATTCTAAAATTTTAGTTTTTATTTTTATTAATAAATGAGTGATTAACTGGTCATTTAAAAGGATAAAATAGATGTTTTTGTCACGCCCCGAGGGTGTCAATCTGGTACCCTACTCGGTGACAGTATATGAATAAGGGAATCTAAGGACTATATAATATAAGAAACTCCAAAAATTCCATAAAATGTCTAATTTCATGAAGATATATTTTTCTACATAGACTACAAATACATCTAGATAGAAAATCGACGAAACAAAACAAAGTACATCGAAATAGAAACCAAACCGGAAAGACAGTAGGTCGATATCTCTGAGCGACTCTATGTACAGCAAAATCCGTGAACTATCAAAAAGGGTGCTCGAGCCTGCAAAACTGGAGGCCAAAGAAAGCAGACATTAGCACAGATTGCTAAGCGGGTAATAAGGAAAAATGTGCATGAATTTAATCTTTGTTTAAGAGGTCAAAGGAGCTTGTAAAATTTCAATTTATTCTTTCATTTCTGTTTTAAGTCTTTTAATTTGTTCCAAGTTCTTATACATACATATATATGTATATAGTATCTTTATAAACATTATCAATAATGTGAATCTGATAAATCAACTACAATATGATAGATCAACAATAATTTAATAAATCAATTAAATCTGATAAATCAACTAAATCTGATAAGTCAACTAAATAGTGAATAACTAGAGCCAATATCATCAGAGTGTATACAACGTCATCTGACGTATAGGCTAAAAGCCTCATCACCGGTGGAATGCAACAAGAAATAACAATAAGGCGCCGAAGCGCAAGCAAAATCGATCACACAAGAACTCATGCTACCACTACTCAAGTGGGGGTCAGGTACTCTGGTATAAAGCTAGGCTCAGAGTTTTCACTTTTAGTATTTCTCTTTCATTTCTTTAATTATTCAACTTTATTTCGGTTATCATACTTATTCAACTATATATGTCCATCTTAGGATAAATCTGAATGATCAACTTAATTCAAGTTATTAATCACCAACATAAGATTTATATGTATATGTTGTATCATTAAAAGGTACAAGTATCAACAGATGAAATAACCATGACTAAGGAAGGTCAAGCAATATAAATGCATAAAGATCAGCGAGAGTGAGTCAGAATATCCATTTAAAATTTTAAAACAACCCATCCCATGTTCACCCCATATAAAACCCGCATATGAACATGAAGTAATATCAATTATTTACCCTCTATCAGTTTAATTATTTATTACCCATTTCGCTATTTTTAAATACCATTTTTATCCTTAATTTTGAAAACAATTATACAAATATAAATAAATCAATTATCTCATTTATTCATGCATAAGGAACATAAAGAGTCCAAGGATCGAATGTACCCGCCTTTATATACAGCAAAAGTCGTTGAATCTCGGTCGATCACCGAGCTCCGCTCGAATTAGTATCTACAAATACAATAAAAATGATTCAAAATTCAATATAATATCCAATACTGATAATAACACAACATTTATAAATTTACTCGAAACTCAAAGTCAAATAAATCATTTATGATCGTGCTACCCTATACTAAACGAGACCTCCACTATTATCGGTTAACTTAAGTTGACTGAAAAGATTATAAACGAAGGAAATCTATAATTTTCTTTGATTCCACACTAAAGGGGTTGCTGCCTATTGAAATGGAGTTGCGACTATAAAAGCTTATACTAGGTTGTTGATCTTGGTTTAACTAGCTCTAACGATGATACCGACTAGCTTCGATGATGCGAGGAAAACAAAGGAAAGGTAAAACAAGGCTGTTTTGTTGGAAATAGGATTATAAAGTGGCAAACAAAGAAAAACGAGGAAGAGAAAACCTTTCCCTCCTCGTTGGTGGCTTCAGTGGATTCCGACGAACTCCGACGGCTTTAACAACGATGCCAAACAGCAAGAAAGAAACAACACTCAACTCCTCTTCTTGTGGGTTGTTTTTTTTTTTGTTGTGAAGCTGCAGCTGCCTTGAGAGGGAAAGAAAAAAAGCAATCGGCGAAGGAGAGAAGAAGAAGAAATGGGTGTGCACGAGGAACGAGGTGATGATGGCGCACGTGAAAGGCATGGGGGTGTATATGGGAAGAGGAAAAGAGAGGAGGGAAGAGAATTTATTTTTTTAATACTCATCAGTTTTAGTGTCAGACATAAATATTATTAACAGTGAAATAAATATACATTTTGATGGTAATAAAATTTTAAAGATATTTTAAAAAAAAATTAAACATCACCCATTTAATTCACAATTACATCAACCTGACACCATTTTCAATCAGCAATCAATAAAACCAGTTGCATTCCCTCTCGGCAAAGGTATTCTTCAATTTAAAAGTTATTTCGAAACTTATCCATGAATCAAAATAATTCAATATGGAAAAAAAATATATAACTAGATTTAAACTCTTTAAAAATATATATATAATTTTGTTTTTGAATTGAAGGATTTAGTCTGTCAAATAATTTGATATTAAAATCGTTTAATATACACAAGTTTTTGAGTATAAACAAACAAAAAAAAAGAAGTAAACATGCATGGAAATCGAGTATTTATAAAATAGAAAACGCGATTTTAAAAAGTAAAAAATTAACTGCATTTTGAAAAAGAATATATCATCCTGTTTCTTTAATACGGCGAATCAATTTCGGATTAAACAACAAGATGCCAAGTCCAAATGCATTCAAAAGCTGATATAAAAACAAACTGCTTGAGAAATAATAAACAAACAAATGAAGCCTGAAGATAGGTCACAACATTTCTAGGCTGTTAAATGACCGAAGCTTACTAATTGAGAACCGAATACTTTGAAACAATAGATGCACTACTATCTAACTTAAGGATTCTACATCTTTTGAATTTGTGAATAATAGAAAACTCGCAAAACCATAAACATCAGGGCTAATTGTTTTCTCCTAAAAATATCAACATTGTCACTGTAGCCTGTTGCTCAGTTATTATTTTTTTCGTTTCTGCAAAGTTGCGGATTTAGAAGATGCTTTGTTGTTTATTTCCAAAGCCCGGTCCTTGGCGTACACGTCCCCCATCTTTTTCTTGCATTCCTTGCTCGCAGTATCATGGGAGACCACTGCAAGCATTCCCAAAATTAAAAAAAAAAAGAGGTATGATCAGCACAAAAAAAAAAAAAAAAAATGCAAACTCGTTTTTAGTTTCCAATATGTCAAACAACACAATGATAAGGAAACTAACACATGTCCTCATGTTTTTGGGCACACCAAGTAACATTATAGGCGGATAAAGTGTGAAGTTGCATTAAAAATCTTGGAAGCCAAACATATCTTTTATACGAGCATCAAAGATATGAATAAAGCAAAAGTGTCACTGAAAATCCATGATTGGACCGAATCAAGGTTACTTTTATTCTGTAGAATTATTTCACCATTTTGTCTTATAACTTACCCTGGAATCTTCTAGGCTTCTATTTTTAAAGAAGATAGAATATATAGAGAAAAATTAAATCCATTAGAGTAGAAAATGCAAAAGATAAAGAGTGAGAGCAAAGAAGTTATTAGTTAATTCAATAATAGAGATGAAACACAACTTGATTACAATAATGATATTATGGTAATGCTTTCAAGTGTATAATCATCATTAATTAGTGACCTCTCCAAAAAATAAATTTGATCAAGCAAAGGATGACAATACCAGGTATATTGCTTGATTTTTACCATCATCTCACTTGACAGGATGAGGTCCGCTAAGGTTAAAGTATTTTTTTTTTAATAAAAAACCAAAACAAATAAAGGAAAGGTAAACAACATAAATACAAGCAATATCTTTAGGTCTTTACTGTAAAATGGTAGATGAGCTAATGACTCTATAAATGGGGGTTTTATGTCATTTTCTTGGGAATCTTAAGAAGATTATAATACGAAAAAGAGAAGAAACCGACGCGTCGAACATCTCGGTGTTTATCAAATCGACAAGGATTCTTCATTCTGGTACAAGTTGACATAGGGCAATAGAATTTTGTGGATGTCGAACTTTAATAAGAGTAGCTTGACAATATACATATTCTTAAAAATTTGCATGCCCAATCACCATATCGAGATTTCGGCAGCATGAATCCATGACTAACCTTAATAGAAACTAGCCTAAAGTAGATTTTAATAATAAAACAGAACTATTGTTTTAACCTATGCCACAAAACATGCAGCAATACAGATTGGTAGTTTCAATGCGAAAACCAAAAGAGAATTATAAGCGGCTGACCTGGCCTTGGATAGTCTTTTCCAATTATGCAGTTTGCTTTCCTCTGGACGCACGGAGGAGCTGTCCAAGGTTCATAAACATATTCACTTGGCATATCTGCAACAAATCAAGTGAACCCAAAATGGGAAATTGATCATCACAGTGATTAACTTGGATTGTAACAAGTTCAGTACCTTTTAACACAGGGATAAAATGTCGAATAAATTTTCCGTCAGGATCGTACTTCTTCCCAAAAGATATTGGAGAGTAGATACGGTAATACTAACAATAAGCAAGAGAAAGGTGGATAAAATTACCAAAGCAGAAACCATCCATGGCAGATGGCAGTAAAAATAAGTTGATTATAGTGTTAGGGAAAAGCATTAGTCTTACCTGATTAAAAAAGGCTGAACTAGAAAGCCATAACCAATTTCCGTTGTTAATTGCCCAATCAGAATCAAGAAGTAATCTCTCAAAAACATCACGTCCTTTTTCCCAGTGGATAAACTGCATCCCAGGTCAAATATCTTATCATGAACAGAAAAGGAATCTCCAGTATCACTTGGGTAAAAGTTACGTGAAGTCATCCGCGTGACGGATGCTCGGAACCACACACATGTTTGCAGCACCAATATTATATATTTTTTAAAATAAATTAGATATATTTTTCATCTTTATTATAGTAGGTTTATTTGTTTAATTATGGCAATTGCCTTCATTTTTGGCAAAAAAAAAAAACAAATGCACAAGTTCATTTATTTATAGTAGATATTTGCGTTTAATTGTAGAAGTGTGTTAATTTAGTTATAACAAATATTTTTATACAAAAAAAATTAACTATAGAAGTGTCTTTATTTAATTATATTGTGTTTTATTTAATTATAGCAGGTGCCTTTCTTTAATTATAGACGGGGCACATGAATAGAAAAAATTAACCGTAATGCAGGAGCACTCATTTAATTGTGACAAATATTTTTATTTAGTTATAATAGGTATATTTTTTTGAAAAAAATAATAAATAGAATGTCAGTACTTTTATTTAGTTACAATAGGTGTGTATCAGAATCCCTTTGTTTAGTTATACTAGATGCCTTTAATTTGATAAAAAAGATAATCATGTTTTTATTTAGTTATATCAGATGCTTTCATTTATTTTAATAACTGATGCTTTATGATCATTCTAAAATTCATTCACCATTCATGTGATCATATATATCATTTGTAGATTACAATGCTGAACAATCTAACCCAACATATTACTGCTTGCAAACTCTGCTGTTCTATTGACACACCAGTGAAAGCATAAATGTCCTCAACTTGCAGAAATACTGATTTACAGAGGAAAAAAAAAGGAAATGGGATATGCTGCTTCAATAGTTTTATTTTGTCTCAAACTTACATTACCTCTGAGGGTTCGCTTTTTCTAACAAAGTAGCATTGAATTTTAAATATACTTGATTGTGGATTTACAAACCTTTCCATTCATAAACGAATATAAAGGTTATTCTTGTTACCTTTTATATTTAATTTGCAAAGCAACTAAGTTCTGTCAATCTGTTGCATGCTGATTGGAAGATCATTGAAAGCAAAAGAGTAAATAGACAATGAAGAATAGTTGATTCGAGATAATACCAGGTCACCACGTGTTAGGAAACATGCAACAGAATGCCGCGCCAGATGGTGCATCCATCCCCACTTCTTAAGCTAGTGGTGAATCATGAATATCTTCAGAACTTATGGCAGATGCAAGTTAAAACATCTAGTTTGGCTACAAAAATTTACAAACTTACTAAACAATCAGGTGAGTGTACCTGTATCATAATGGCATCAATCCAGGGGTATCCAGTCCTGCCTTCTCTCCATGCTACAAGCAAAGCTTCATCTTCTCTCCAAGGAATCTTCCATTTAACAGTGAGATCTTTAATTCAACAAATGCAATATAGCGCAGAACAAGCACAAATATGTGCAAATGCCCGGAGTAATAATTTTACAGTATCCACACGGACAGATACCTAAATTCCTTTCAGGAAAAGAGTTGCAAAAATCATGTGCAAATGCTCTGATTACATAATAAAGGATAAATGCTCTGAATACAAGGTACAGTAACAGTTTCACAGTGTCCGCATAGACTGATCCCTAAATTCCTTTCAGGATAGGAATTGCAAAAAAACACCGAACAAAGCTGTTAACTTACTTGTTTGCATATCCTATTCCCAATCATCTGATCAAAATTTGGAGTTCCAAAGGCCACCGTGTAGAAAAATTCACGCCATAGTAACTACAGGCAATTGTCTAAATGAGATTAGCTTCTTTATTTATTCTCATGAAGTACACTTGAAGATAAAGTGCTTGTTAAGCTAACCTGACCACAAAGTGAAACTGGAGGGGATGTGTGCTTTCCAACAATTTGGTAGACATTGTGAAGGCGTTGATAAAAGTACCTTGAAGAAAGACAACCAAACTGCCAAATTCCAACTATTAAAGCAAAATCACCATACAGACTTAAAGATGCCTAACAGACCTCATGTATAAATTAATTTTACTTTCAGATACGGGGACAAAACAGTGGTTGCTGGCTTCTGAAAGGCAGACGGATCGCCCTTTGGTTTCTCAAAATTTGCTACCCATTCCTGCAAAATTCATAAGTTAAGAAAGATACACAAATTTCCCAAAAGAAGAAAGATAAATGGGAAAGGCTTGTACGTTGAAGAAATAAAACTTGAAAAGACTATTTGGCTAGAACATCCAAGAGAGGTTGAAACAGCTCAGGATTATTTGTTTTTCACTGTTATCAGGGTCTAAAAATAGAGATGGAAAAAAGCAAATGTAGTATGGCTGTAAACGAAAAACTTAATTGTGCTCCTTTCTGTGGAATCTACAGATTCACAACCTCCAGCAACTCATTTTACCTTTATTATTTTATTTTATATTTTTTCTATTTGCTAAATTTTTTTAAGAATCTAGAATATTTTAAAAACTACTTTGATTCTTGAGGAAGCAAGCTAATAATATATGACAGCAAGCCACTAGAGAGCAACTAAGCGCAAGAGGTTCCTTGACAGCAAGATCAGTTTGAGTAACTAGGTCAAATGCAAGCACCCTTAGCTTACATAAATTACCCATTACTGAGGAAAAGAAAAAAAATAGGGAGGATTAATTCTCAAATTCTTGCATAATACTGGTGTAAAATTTGGAAGATACCATCATTACTCGTTTAAAACCAGAACTCCTTTTCCACTACCCTCCTTCAATCTAAAGAGTGAATAGACAGACCTAACCTTATATTTACAATAAAATATATGTAGAGAAAAAATCAGAACAAGCTCCTAGTAGAATACTAAAGACTTCATTGGAAGTAAAAGAAGGTATAATCATAACGGTTAAGAGGTTTTAACACCTTGTCATTAAGAGCTTCCTTAAGTCTCTGAAGAGCCTCTGATTCACCGCCTCGAAATGGAGGAAACTCTTCCTAAAAAGGCAGCATAGAGTACCATAAGCTTAAGTTTATCACTTTTTCTTCTTTTCCAACAGAAAGATATGGAATGAATAGAAAAATTAGAAGGGGGGAAACAATGACTCTTCAGAAGATACCGAACAGAAACCTCTAGTTAAAAATTAAAACCTACTTCTGTTGCATCAATCAACAACAATGCTCAAAGTAGAAAACCTCTATCATTTCCTTGTAGCCAAGTTCCTCAATTGTTGGAACAGTAAGCAATTCAGACTCTCCAACATTTCCCACGGGAGGAAGCTTAGAGTATGTCACTTCAAGTGGGCCCTCAGGTTTCCCCGCAAGCGCTATAAATGATTGATATGTCAAAGGTGGTTTTCCCCCATTCTTCACAGCACGAGACATAATACGGAAGTAGAAGAAAGTGGATAATCAGTACAAGAATATGCATACAGTGACTGTCCATTAAAACAAACATGGAAATTAAGTATGCCATGCAATAGCAATTTCACAAGTTTTCAGTGAAGTACCTTCTCAATCACATCCGCCGGATTGAAAAGGGTATGGCTAACTGGGGAGAACACTTCGATTCCGTGTTTTGCAGCAAAATCCTTCAAGAATCCGAGGCGAACTATCATAATCTTATAATAGTCAATCGATAACAATCGAAACTCATAGCAATACCAACAAGAATTGCATTTTCAGTTCTGGAACACCACGAACATTAGAAAATGAAACGGGAATAAGAAAGACAAGCGTCAAACAAAATGACCTTAACTTTTCTGTCCAGCTCTTGACCATATGGTTCCGTGTCATATTCGTAGCAGAGTTTCCGGATATTCCACTACAACAACGAGGAACAAAACTGAACCCAATTATTCGCGATTTAAAAGAGAGAGAAAAAAAAAGTTGTTTTCGGGGCTAACTCACTTCCTCAACAATTCTGCAAATGGCCGAGGCTGGGTCAGAGTCTCCCCTGAGAACAAGGAGACGGGAACCGAGCCTGCGGAGGCTAGAGTCGAGGTCGGAGAGACACTCGAGAAGGAAGCGGATGCGGTTGATGCCGGCCCGGGTAGAACCAATGGAGAAGGCAGAGGAATCAGGATGGAGGTAATGGGGGTCGATTACAAATACGGGAAAGAGGTTGTTGGTTCCCCGGCGTGCGTAGTCCAGGGCGGGGTTGTCGTGGATCCGCAGCCCCTTCCGGAACCAGAGCATGGCGTTGGACTCCATGGCCAAACAACGCGGGAGAGAGGAAATGGAGTTCGCCGTCGCCTTTTTGCAGACTAAAGTGGTCTGATGCCGTTGGACGGTTGGCGATCTACGCTGCAGCGGTGCAGCCAACAGAAACAAGGGGTTCCGAGACGGCCACGTCTCGCTGTCTCTGTCTCTGTCTCTGCATAAAAAATATTATAAATTTTGATAAAAATATTTTATATTTGTTTTGATAGAATGTTTTAAAATGATTTTTAAATAAAAAAAGGGGATGAAATGGCATTTTAATAAAAATAGAATAAGGGCTGCACTTTTACTTTTATCCGATGGTCCCAAGACTTTGCGCGAGTCCCGCGAACTCGTAGCATCTAGAAATTAGTAAATAACTAACTACCATCTCTTCCATCCATTTCGTATTCAGATCACGATCTGTAGACGTTCGACTTCAACCCTTGTCTCTCTGTTGGGTCGGCGGGCCGGTGACGCTGCTTTGCCTCTTTCCACTTCGATCTGCCTGATGGCTCTTTTCAGGCGATTCCTTTCGTCCAGCCTTCCGTCTCCATCACTCGCCGCTTTTCTTGGCGCTTCCAAAGAATCGTATAATTTGCATCGTCGCTTCCCGTTCGCCGCCGCCACCGCCGCCATCTTCGGTGGTGCTGCCTTCTATTGTTACTCTTCCTCTCCTACCTTCGTAAGGAACCGCGCTGAGTGCGATCCGCTTTTGTTATTTGAAAGGCGTATTTGGTGGGCTATTCTGGTTTTGGTTTCTGGTAGTGTGATTCGTTTTGGTTTTTCCGAGAGGCGATTTTGATCGATTCTTCTAGTTTTTCTGCCCGACATTGTGATTTGCTTTGATTGACCGAAAGACGTCAGATTTGCGCTTGCCTTCGTAGGATTTGGTTTCGGTATGTGTCAGCAGTACCGATGCCCCCTATTTGGATTTACATCTTGCTTCTGCACTCAATTGATGCCCATTAGTCTGATGAAATGCGTTGAATTGATTAGTCAAGCCAACCGTTTTTTTTGTGTGAAGCTTTTATTCCTTTGAGGTGACGATTTACTTGGAAACGAAATTCTTATAACAAAGGAACTTTATAAATCCTGAGCTTATTAATGAATGCTAAATTGGGTCTCTTTGCAATTCTGTAGAATCCATCTAACCCCATCTTCTGTCAATACTTCTTTCTTTGACATGCCAATGAGAGTTTCACTTTGAGAAATTGTGGGTGATCAGTTTTTATCAGTATTATAGATGCTCAATATTAAATTATCTTTTATTTTGATTTTTTGTTCTCATAGGTTCAACTTGACATCAATAGTGATGAATCTGCTATCGGTAAGTTATTGTCAACCTTTTTCTGTTGAACATTTGAATTCATTTGAAAGATTTTGTATTATACACACTGTTTCTTTTATGCTATCGATGTGTTATGTAGGATTCTCTCCACATAATATGTTGGCAAAGAGTATGAACTAAGGAGCGTGAATGTTGCTCTGAAATGCCATGTTATGTCACTTTCCTACATCTATGTTTAAGTGCCAATACTCAAACGAATAATGTCCTGTGTTTTCTTTAATCAAACTTCATATTTGTGCATACTTAATCAGAAAGGGGACTAAATAGATGGAAAGGAAGGGAAAAGCAGCATGATTCCCTTGTCCACTTTGATGGAAGAAATAAAAGCAATGGGGAGAAAGGATGCTTTTTGGAGCTCATTTCTCCACTTTTGGTTCCATCCGAAAATTGATAGGAGAGGGAAGCATTAAGTGTTTTGCTACTGTATATAAAGTCAGTTGACTATCCTGCTGGAATCCTAATTTTTGGCCTAATTCTTCTTCTAATAATTGATTCCACCTTTGATCAATAGGATATAACTAGGTTCTATGTCATCTCTTTAACAAGTTTAGTAATAAGCATAATGGCCCTATTGTGCCAATGGAGAGAAGAACCTATGATTAGCCTTTTGGGAAATTTACAAATGAACAATTTCAGCAAAATCTTTCAATTTCTTATTTATCACTGTACGTTTAGTTTGGTGTCATGGAATCAAATTATTAGATTCTAAGATGGCAACTATTTGAGACATAATTACTAGATTGCCATTTATTATTTACCAAGATTGTGAAGTTTATTTTCTAGGTCATGGAAAGTTCGCAATCCCATCTTCTAACAGGATTTATGATCCCACTCCACATGAGATTTTAAATATCATCAAATTCCATCAAACCCATCAATAACCAAACATGGATTATCTATATCTCCTAACAAGTCCTATGTAATGGGAATGACCAATCATTGTTGAATGTGATTTAAACAACGTATGATTTCTTTGATTGAATTTATGTGTCTCTAGTTGCTTATTTTATTTCAGTAGATGTGTCTGACCTTGATAAGGGGTTGGGCGATATGCTATAACTTGCAACTTAATTTCTAGGTGCTTGGCTATTATTTGATTATTTCAATTTCCCTTATTGTAAAATAATTATTGGCTAGTAGAAACTGCGACATACTTGGTGAAAATTGAGTTCATGATTCATGACTATATTATTGCCCATTATTATTATTTTTTCCTTTTGAGAAACATCTTAGTTGGTTGCAGGAATGGTCAATTTTGTTGTGCTTACTGTAGTTTTTTTCTTTTCTTTTTAACAGCATTGGACCCTGAAAAATGGTTGGAATTCAAGCTTCAAGAAACTGCAAGGGTCAGTCATAATACTCAATTGTTCAGGTACTTCATACTGTTGGTTTTCTCTTGCATCCAATTTTTCCCAAAGGGGTTCAATTTTTTGTCATAAGAAATTTCTACTCAATTCTTGTTTTTTAGGTTCTCATTTGATCCTACTGCCAAACTAGGTCTTGATGTTGCTTCTTGCATTCTTACACGGTATGTTTCCTGATCCTCCATCTCCTAGCGCTAATATAATGAAGGGTCGTTACATACATGTTCACGGCGATACATTAATGAACATGTACCTACATTCCTCACCATATCTTAGGCCAATTATAGAGACAATTGCTAAGTTTTGACCTGATCATTTTATTAGCACTACTGCTAGATTAAAAAAGATTGCACTTATTGATTTCATTTGAAGCTTTGCAATCATTGGGCAAAATGGAAAGGGATGACAATTGCGTTAGGATGCTTGGTAGCCAATATAATCTTTGTTAGGCTTACTTTGTCACAGAATCACCTAAATGAGAAAATTATCCTATTACTGATGACCCTAAACTGAACTTCAAGATTGTGATTTTGATCAACCGATTGTCCATCATCAGTCGACCAATGATGAAAAAAATCGGTTATTCCAGTTTTCGACTGAATTAATTTATTTTTTATCGGTTCGGTTTGGTCTGTTTTCGTTGGAAAGTTCAGGCAGTTCAGTTTGTTAAAAAAAAGTTTGGTTTCGATTTAATCGGTTCCGTTATTAATTGATTGCTCACCCCTGTATGTATACACAAACTATTTTCAATATGAATCAATGATATAAGTACCTGAATGGATCTTGCTACTACAATAGGCATTTGGTGTTGGAAAAGAACTGTGGTGAAATTTTTTTTGGAAGGGGCATCATATTCATATCAATTTGCTTATTTTTATGGCTCCCAATGTTTGCGTTTTTTTCTGTCTTTTCTTTTGTTATGGTTAAGTTTAGAATGATTTCAATATGTTATTACTAACCATCTTCAGATTGCCAATTACAGGGCTCCAATTGGAGAAGAATCAGAAGGGCAGAGAAAATATGTCATTCGTCCGTAAGAGTTCATATTTAGGTTTCTGTTTTCCTGTTGGGGAATTAAACATCTGTTAGCAACGAGAATATACTTATGTTGTTTTTAAAATGTTCATAGTTAAGTTTAGCCATAACCCTCCCCCAAACATAATCGATACAATAATGTATGCAATAGACATGAATTTTCTATTGCGGGTATAATTTTTATTTTTTTCTCCTTTTTTGGCTTGGTGCCATGACAGTTTGAACTAGTGAAAATAATTAGATTGGCATAGTTCTTCTATTTGTGTCTTCTGTTATTATGCTGTTTATAATCATATCTCATAAGAAGCTTATTATAAGGTTGTTGATTACAGCTGATTTGTGTGTAAAAGCGAAGTAGAGATATCTATCTTCTAGATTCTTGCTGTTGTTAGTTGTTACAATATTCAGATTTTCTAAGAATCATTATCATATTGAACTGACAATTGTGCAGTCATTATCTCAGAATGTGTTGGTTTACATCTCAGGTATACTCCCATATCAGATCCTGACTCAAGAGGCTACTTCGATTTATTAATCAAGGTATAATGATCTCTGCAATACACCATCAATCTTGTTTATTCTTCTCGATCTTCCAGATTTACGCCCTGTATTTTCAGGTGTATCCTGAGGGGAAAATGAGTCAACATTTTGCAAGCTTAAAGTCAGGAGATACCATTGAAGTTAAAGGGTAATTAGATAAGTGGTCATTAACTATTCATATGTAAAAGTATTCTACCAATTGAGCTTCTTTTTCTTTGTTTCTTTAGGCCAATCGAGAAGCTCAGATATAGCCCCAATATGAAAAGGAAAATTGGAATGGTAAGTGATCAGTAATTAGTTCCGAATTTCTTCTAGAAATTTTGCTGGGGCTGAATATTAAATATATGAGAACAAAAAATAGCAATTAATAATTATTAGGTGGTGTTTAATAGTCATAATTGATCTACTTGAGGAAGCCTTCTCTACTTTATCTGATTTTGTGTTCAATTGTTACCTCTTGATTTCTGAGGTGATGCATCAACTAATGTCTTTGTTTTGTTTTCATTTTAGCTTATTAGGTAACTAATCTGTTCTGTTTTTGTGATTTTGTATTTAGTGCAACCATGTTACGTTTTTGTATTTTTTTTTACCTTAGTGTGGTAAAATTATGATTTCTGCTTGCAGGAGTTCATATGATCCCCAGTAGTATACTATCCTCATGTTCATTACTGTTCTTGCTTTAGAGCACTATAAGCATCTGGATATCTTGTAAATTGTATGCTATGTTTGTGGATTCAATTTTTTGCTTTATGCCTCAAATCTTCTTCTCTTCTGATCTCTTGTTATGCCTCTTTTCATAGTGTTGTGACTTTTTTTTACCAATTCAGAAGGCATTTCACACCAGAGTGCTTATGCTTTCCACTTAATAGAAAAGAGTACATTTTCCTAATGACCACTATGGAGTTTTTAAAATAGAACAAAATAACTCGTAATAACTGTGAGTACAAATCTTTCTTTGGAGACAAAACATGCTTTCTCTAAAGCTAATTTTTTAGTTAAAATTTCAATGGTGATTGGAGAGAGAAATGTATATGGTTAAACCTATAATTGTTTTTTTTTTCCTTTTACTCATGAAAAAATTGGTTAGCAACATGTAAAACAAGATAAAATTTATTTAAATATAGATAATGATATAGTAGGGGATAGAGTCCAATGGCGTAGAAGGATCCATATAGCCGACCCCACCTAGTGGGATAAGGCTTTGTTGTTGTTGTTGTTGTACTCATGAAAAAATTGATTCAACTTTGGGTTGAGTGAATGTTTGAGGTTCTTTCCTTCTTAAGCCCATGTAATCTTGAATCCACATCATTTATCACTACAAGTGAAAAATTCTCTTTTGGTGCTCTCTTTTACTAACTATGCCATGATGGAAATTAGTGGATATACTTATTATCAGTTTAATGGCAAGTTATCCATGCAGCCAATGGATTCCAAATAGTTGGGGCTCCGTTTGTTTGTTATTATTGGTGTTGTTGAGTTTATTTTCATTTTTCAGGCTCATATCTTATTGCATACCACGTTGGGATTTTTCAGTGTATGGATGATGAGTTTAAGTTTGTGCATCTATTTCCTTCTTAGATTGCAGGGGGCACTGGTATCACACCAATGCTACAGGTTGTAAATGCTATTTTGAAGAATCCTGATGACAATGCCCAGGTACTTTTATTTTCCCTTTTTACCCGTTGATCATATTATAAGTCTCAATTTTCTATTTGATTTTGATGGTTTCTGCCCATTCAAATGGATGCCTTTGCATGTATCTTAATCAATCTTCTCCTTGTCATAAGTCTACATATCGTTTATTGGAAATCAGTTTGTTCATAAGCTATCAGCCATGCTGCAAGCTCATGACTGGGTTAATGTTTCAGATTGACTTGTAGATAGGCTGTGGCAGGCCTAGGGTTAAATTTTCAGCTGTCACGTGACTTGCCCAAATGATCTTTGGCGTGAACCAAATAAATTACAGGTCCAAGATTAAATCAAATCCAGCAGACTTATGTGCTAGTTAGATATGAGGCTAGCCAACCTAATTATGATCTTAGACTAGCTGGATGCCTATTTCTGGGATGGGCATGTTTGACTTATTAATAAGCTTGAGAAATGGTCTGCCAAAATTGGACCTAATGAGAATGTCTTCTTGCTTGGCAAAGCCTTGCCATAAATTTGTCTTGGCTTGATCAAGCGCAGACATATTTTCAAGCCTCTATATAGTTTGTTTATGTCACTTTTTTAAGTGAATATAGTCATTCTTTTAACAACATGTTTGAAGCATAGCCAAGTTCAGAGGATGTATATACCAAATGATACCATTGCATCAATAATGTCATCGATCACACTCGACCTAATAAGAGGAGAATATATAAACCTTAACAAGTATGGAAGAAAGGAGAGTGACGAAATTGATAGAAAGAATAGCAAGGCTAAAAAGAAGGGCAGGGAAAGGGTTACATTAGTTAAGTGCCTACCTGATCATTGAAGGAGAGAGTGTGGCATGTGGCAACGAGGAGCTACTTACAGCAATAGGGTTTGGAGAAGCAATGAGTCAGCGGCAAGTTTGTGAGGCTTTCAGAGTATGAGGGTGATTCAAAGGTTTTTGGAGTCCAAGATGAATGAGCTACTATGGAGGGGATTCCATGTGGTTTGGAATATTTGTTCTGGGAGTACTAGCAAGGATTCATCCTGACTTATTCTTAGTTATCAAGGAATTAACATTCTGACACAGAATAGGTATTCTTCATTCAAATTTGTCACTAACCACAAAACACAAAAATACACATTCCATTTGAATCCATAGGGAATGGAGTAAATATTCCAGTGAATCAAACGTGCCATCATAGTTTTCTTTTAAACCTGTCATTTGCTATTGTGCTATGCAACTAGCAATGCATCAGGAATATTTATGGAAAAATTGGTTTTGGTGTGATAATATGAGAGATATAGTACGGATATTGTCAAAGGCAACCAAATCCTTTGAATTGAAGGTGCAAGGAGTAATGGCATAAAAGAATAAAAAGGACAGCCCAATACACGAAGCTTCCGCCATGCGGGGTCATGGGAAAGGATTCATTGTATGCAATCTTACTTTGCTTTGTAAGAGGCCGTTTCCAGGATTCAAACCTGTGACCTCTAGGTCATAAGACAACAACTTTACTGTTGCGCCAAGGCTCCCATTCTAATGGCATAAAAGAATATTAAAGAAAATTATAATTTTTTTTTAATATTTGGATAATAATAATAGTTGTTGTTGTATTTGGATAATAATAGGTTTTGAGATTCTTTTAATTGAACTCAAATATTTTATAATCACACATCTTGGTGATGAAAAACTATTTTTTTCCTCGAATCTATATGAATTTACATGAGACTCCTTGTGAAATGGCATTCCACCAAATGTTTGCTCGCTGTCTGCTACAGTAGAAATTCAAATAATCTACAGGTTGTTATTTAGTTTAATTCAGGTTCCTTTGATATCTCCTTGGTGAATCAGGTATCCTTAATCTATGCCAACATATCGCCAGATGATATTCTGCTGAAAAATGAACTCGACAGACTATCTGCTAGCTATGCAAATTTTAAGGTAGATCTACTTTGAATCTTTTAGCTATAAACTGATTTCAACCCTTCAATGTGATTGATTGTTTTGTTGGTGACTTTGCAGGTATTTTACACTGTGGATAAAACTAACAAAAATTGGCGAGGAGGTGTAGGATTTGTATCGAAGGACATGGTCTTGAAAGGCTTACCCAGTCCTGGGGAAGACACATTGATACTCGTGAGTACATTATATTATTATTATAGTTTTTAATCAACTACAAATTCCTTTTTGACTCTTCTAAGTGCTATACATTTCACAGGCATGTCTAACACATGATGTGTAACTATGAATGGGTTCCTGTACACATAATTAGTGTTTACCTAGACCAGGAGAGCATCCAGCACTTAAGATTTGTGCCTTCTCATTAAAGAAGATATCAACAAAAAAATTAAACAGTCGGTGACATGCAGTCAGTGTGTGATTATGAGGATGATGGATTATTACCAAATAGATAATTTAACATTGATTGAAATATATAATATTATAAGTTAATTAATTTTTAACATCCAAAAAGAAAATTGTATATGGTTTACCTCCACATGACAGATAAAATTTGGTAGATTGGAAAAGTTTTAAGAAAAAGAATAGTATGTGTATTATTTTAGATTAGTATTATAAAAATATGGTTGCCATAGTTCCAGAATAAGAGATGCATTGTGCTAAAGTTTATTTTAGGATAAGGGATATTCAATTTTATAAATGCTTGTATGCTTCTCATGTAGGATTGATTGACCATATTAAAAGAAAAGTTTGAGAATTCATTGCATCATATCTCTACTAACTTATATCTAAAAGGAGATTTAAAGATGTTGGGAGGATTTACTGGGAATACAAAAGTGTACATGGCGGTTTTAGAATTAGATAAAGAAATGAAGATAGCAGAACAATTTTGGATTTTGCTGTGTCCTGTGATTGTTAATACTTTAAAGATGAGCATTTGAATACATTTGAACGTAACAATAATTATAGACGAATATATTTACCTTTCCTTCATATGAAGGTAGATTGAACTGTGTAAAACATGCAAGGTACCTGAGGAATGCTTAATTAATCACCATAGACTGATTGTCTTGGATTTATGTCATAGAAAATGTAATGAGACAATTTATTTCTGATTTTAGATGGATTAGGTGGTGAACATTTTAAGGATATAAATGACTTTTTAGAGTTGAAGTTTCGAATGAAGACCTAATTTCGTTGTTATGTGAATGTTGCTGACAAATAAGAAGAATATAACTAGATCAACCATTGGAAATTTAAAGATAGAGGTGTACCATATGATGAGAGTTGTGGCAGTTCAAGAAATGTAAAACTATCTTTTTAAAGAAAACATGTCTTAAAGGTTAGCAAAATTGTGGCTATGAAGATAATTTGAATAGTTATATAGTAGTTAGAATTGAGGTATAAAATAACATGGCAAAATTCAAAACATTTCCTAAATTCTATGATAATTTAGGAGAACGGGAGCTTTGGTGTAACGGTAAAATTACTGTCGTGTGACCTGGAGATTACGGGTTCGAATCACGAAAACAAATATAAAGTTACATATAATAGACCCTTCTCCGGAACCACATATTGACGGCAACTTCGCCCACCAGGCTGTCCTACGATTATTTAGGAATTAAAAGTGGGAAGATATTTATCTATATGCTAGAGTTAGAGAAAAATGGAGAAAGTTACACAATATATAATACATCAAGACAAAAGGTGATGCCCTCACCCCAAACACTCCTCATCATCGGTCCCACAGCTAGATGAAGAGAGGTAAATCACGAGGAGCATTTTTAGCCAACCAAGAACTAACACTACGGGAGGGTATACACTCTTAAAAGCTTTGCAGCTCCCAGAGATTGACCCTTGCTCATTGGGATAATTCTACCGTCCGTGCTAGCCCAATATATAATGCATAAAAGATGAAGTTCTTGTCAATAATAATGTAATTAAGGAAAAAAAAGGGGAAATTACAAACTATTCACTCTCATGAAAAAATTGGTTTAGATTTAAGAAGCTTTGAAGAAAATGAAGAAAAATGGACTCTGATGATATTCAGTTGGAAAAGTTTTAAGTGATCAAGATATAAACTGGAAATTGAGGAATGACACAAAAGTTTTTTGCTATATATTTATGAAAGTAAAGTTGATAGACAATGCTGTTCTAATTTAAAAGGGTTCAAGTTGAGTCATATCATGAAATTTTAGGAGAGAGAGTTATAAAGACAATATGAGATGAAACAAACATTTTTATGAATCAATTTGGGATCAATTATGGACGCTTCTTATTTATAACATAATTAATAGAAAATATAGAGAAAAGGAGGATTTGCATATGTTTTTTATTGGCTTATAAAATATATTAGGACTATGATAAATATTTTTTTCTATTATTATAGATTTACATCGAGGGCTAATTTTAAATATCTTATTACTACTATATGAGATTAAAATAAATCTCTTATATTATTTGCAAATGATATTGTGTTAAAATGGACGTATGAAATTAATAAGAAGTAAATAATGCATCCCGGAGCAATTAGGTGTTTGCTTTAATACATACTAAGATAATAGTAAATTCAATGAGATGGTGTCAACATCTTCAAAACTAATAGAGTTTCTAATTAGAAGAATTAAAGACCAAAAGATATAAGATATAGCAAGAACACAGAAAGCTTTGATTGATGTTTTAAAAATAATTTACTTGAATATTGTAGGAAGATAAATTGGGAAATCAGGACTTGATGATGATGATGATGATGAAGAAGACGCACTCCATAGGTTAAAAAAAAAAAACTTTTTTTGGAAACGTGCCAAAAATAATGTTTATCTGCATAGAAAACTTCAAAATTTGGTATCATTTGCATTCCTTGCTGTCTTTATCTAGACCATTTGTGATAATTTCAACTAGGATGCATCAAGAGCTCCTTGGTTTAATTGAGAATCTTGAGATATCTCACCAAATTCCCTGTCAAATTTAATCTGAGTGCAATCTCTTATATTCTAGATCTCGATCATCTAGTAATTGTTTATTGCAAATCATTTCGTTGTAAAACTAATTATCCTCTCGTATTCATGAATACATCCATCTTGCTCTATCTTGCTGAGCTTAGGCTGATCTTCTTCTTCTTCGTTTTTGTTTTGTTTTTACCATAACAACTACAGCATATCCAAATAAATAACCAGTTATCTTCTATTACAAGAACAATCCGTAAGAAAACACTGATCTTGCTGGAATCGTTTTCTAGTAATAGAACACTTGTGGCATGTTTGCAGGTGTGTGGCCCCCCAGGATTGATGAAGCATATATCTGGAGATAAGGCAAAAGACAGATCACAAGGCGAGGTATCTATTACAAAATCATCTACTTTGCTATTCTATTTTACTCTTTCCAATTTACTAATTTGCATGCAACATCAAAAGAACATTAGTTGTTTAAACTAAACCTTCAATTAGTTTCCAGCTTTGATTCATGTTAGTATGCCCAGTCAATATGATCACCAGCAAACCTTCTATCATACTTCCATTGGGTTAATTAGTTTACAATGGAAGTATGCCAATGCCGCTTTGAGAAAAATGGGTCTAAATGAATTTTAAAAACGGTTGATGTGGTTTCATTGATCTAGTGTTTTGTTACGCAGCTCACAGGGTTACTCAAGGAGGTGGGATACACAGAAGATATGGTTTACAAATTTTGAATGAAATAATGTTGAATTTATAACATGCCTCCTCTCCAGATTCCACTTGATAGATTGCGAAGAGGAATAACAATCTAGTTCCTTTTTATTTTCAATATCAGGAAATCTCTGTGGCAGATACCAGCTGCGGATGCTTTTATTCGTAATAAATAAGCTGCATTTTGTTGATATGAAGTGAAGGATGCTACGTTTCTTTTTTTTTTCTTTTTTTCCCTTCAGATTTCAGAGCGCGATTTGTTTATTTTATTTGGCAAAAATTAAAAAGATTCTCATTTATTTTTCCACCGTTATTTTTTATTATAAAAATATTTTTATTTAGTATTATTATAATTACAACTATTACAATGTATTATTGTAATTATTAGTAAAAAGCAATTATGTTCGTGTTTTTCATTGTTAGTTTTTTAATGATAATAAAGAGGTAAATTATGGAGCTATATTATTTGATCCGTAAGAATTTTAGATCCGTCGAGAATTGCAATAATCATAAAGCATTATAGTAGCTATAATTATAACAGATATACTTGGTCATCATTAAAATCCAACTTGTTCCATATGTCAGCATAATTACTACCTGTTCTTGCAATAATTATAGCGTCCATCTATAGTTATTGTCGAGACTAATTTGATTAAATTAGAATAATATTTTTAAAAAGGAATCTGTTTTTGAATAATATAAATGAAGGGTACCCTTTTTGATTTTGCTCATTCTATTTTATTTTCTATCTCGTTTTCCGCTGTTCTCTGCTCTGCAATTCTTTGCTTGTGCTGTCCAAATTGCAGGCTGCCTTCTTCTTGCCGAATTTTCTTTAAAGAAAAAAAAAATGTACCATGGGAATGACGCGATGGTAAAAATAGAACGATGCTTACAAAATAAATTGAATTCGATGTCCGATAAGAAATTTAAAATCTCTTTGATTTCAGATGGATCTCTCCATTCTCTTATCACCGTATTGAGGGATTATATTTCGTCTATTATTTATCTCTCTTGTCAGTGTTCTAAGACGGATGATAGAGAATAAGTAAACAGTCAAATTCAAAATGACACTGTGCAACATGATCAAATAAATATTATTTCATTAAAGGTATCGTATTAACTTCTGAATCAATTTTTTCAAATTTATCTGTGTAAATTTTGACTGCTATGTCTGTTAATATGCATTGGTTTGAAATGACAACGGCAACAAACTTAGAGAGTGTTTGATAGGTAGATTTTTTTTTTTAGGAAAATAATAAAACGTATTTGGTGTATATTTTTTATCTTTATTTTTTCAGAAAATAAAAAAATATTTTATAAAAAATTAAAAATAAAAAAAAATATTTTTCATTTTTCAGAAAATAGAAAACGCACTCATGAACCAAACCGCACTTTAACTTCACATAGATACAAATTTGAGAAATATTAACCAAGAAATGAAGAATGACGAATACAAATACTTTCGAAATAAGATAATTTTTAATTTTAGTTTATGAAGAATTGTGGTGGCTCAGAGTTGACTAAGTTAACAAGTATACTAGAGTAATACGTAAAAATCTAAAATTTGATTTTCATTGAAAATATATTTTGCTCATGTACTGTCAAGATGAATTTTTAATTTATCTTCTTTAAAAAATATAGGACAATCATAGAAGTTGTTAGTGAAGAGATACTATATATATATTAAAAAAAATTAAAAATCTAATTTTTTTTTATTCAAATGATTTTTATATATTTTGATCATCATATCAAGACCTATAAAATCTTTCATAATTTATTATCTTCACAATGACAATGAAATATATCGATGAAAATCTCTATATCAAATGATCCCAACCTTTTACATATATTTTGTTAATTTTACGGATGAGTCCCGGACGAGAGTCAAGCCGAAGCCCTATTACCAGCCAAGATAGAAGCCCTAGTTTCGTACACCTCTGTTATTTCGTATCCTCTTCTCGTCTCGCTGGTTCAATCCGTCGTCCTCCGCTCTCCGCCTGTTCATGAAGGCAGCCGCCTTGTTGGCGGCGGATGTATAATGCCTACAATCTCCAGCCGCCCTCTCCAAGCCCTTGTCATGTCTTGCTCCAAGTACCTCCCGTCGAGATGCTTCGTCGCTGCCCCACCTGCGCCTCTCCTCCTCCATCGCCTTCTTCATCTTCCCATCCGTTCCAGTGCCTACTTCAACTATCGTCTTCGTTCCAAGCATTCTCGATGCCTTTGTTATTCCCGTCAGCCTCGCCGCCACATGTCTGCGGAAGGTCGTATTAACCTGAAAGACCGCATATTTATCCCCTTTGGAGCGGGAATCTTCTTAATTTTTTTATGTACTCACGGTATCTTTAGGATGACCTTATGGATATTAATAGTTGTCTGGCTGCAGCAGTCGAAGTTGCGGTGTCACAAGGCGACGTCTTGACGGAGCGAATGCAGTCGAAACTCGAGGCTCTAGGAATTATGGTCAACGATTGGAAGCCTGGAATGTTTTTTCCAATGTCATGCCCAAAGGTGCCCCCTTAACCCCAAAGCCCGTTGTTTCTCTAATAGTTACAATTCTCTGGATTTCCAGTAAAACTAGAGAGCATTCCATTTTTTTGTCTTATCTATATATATATATATATATAACGGCTATCATTGGTGATAGACAAGGCTTCCGTCTTACAAATATTAATGCATGTTGAAAGCTAAACTCGCTAGCAGTGAGATAATGTTTTCAGAGATTTTCACTTTAACACATCTAGCGTGCGAGGAGAATCAATATGTCAGCTTCTCTATAAAATCTGGTCGATAACCTTCATTAGTTGGAACCTGAAATGATTTTCCAGAAAAATATTTCAGTAAATGGAGCCAGCAGATATTACATTGTAGGCATTTGAATTACGAAATTACCAAGTAACATTTGATTTGGATTGTTGTATCTGAACTATCTTTCAAATGAAAAGTTTTGGATTTTAAATGTGTATTGACTATCTCTTCTCCTATTTCATTTTAACGAGCCCTAAGAATGTTGTCCACTCAAGAATCATAATACTTGAGAATTTGAGTTAGCATCTGAACTCAAATTTGTTATTTTATGCCTTTCCTATTTTTAAAGCTGGTTTGCTTACCGATATTCAGTTATGAACATGTTACTATAGACCACCTGCTAAAATTAGAATAAGGATGGCAGATGGATGGTTCCCTTGATCATGCTTAATATCCAAATTGGCTACGTTTAATTGAACAAGTAGCCAATCCATTAAATACCCTGCTAAATTTTATAACTATCCCTCCACAAATTCAATGAATATTAAAATGAAGATGGAATTGGGGAGACATTTGTTATTGGCTGTAAGGGGAACCAAAGAAGAGGTCTTTGGTGTTTTGTCATGCAATTAGTGGGGTACTGTGACTGAATGGGTAGTGGGTCCATTGACAGAATAACAAGTGGAAGAAATAAGTATTAGAGATTAGGGTTTGAATTTTGGGATTTAAACCTTACTCGAATTTCTGATACCCAAACTACCCAACGAAGAACCTTCTTAATACCCTCAACTACACAATTAATTAAAATCTGAACCTGCCTCAATGCACAACCAATACTATAATATGATTTAAAGGGGTCAGGTATCACAATCCTGTAACATTTTTCATCAACAAACCTGAACACCACTCACTTCTTTCCTTTGATCTGGAGACAAAATCCATCGCTCCACAAAGTGGACATTCCAGCTTTTGTATAGCTTGGGATATTTCTTCGAAATATAACGGGTTGTCCTATATCATATATCTAGTTGAAGCCAGCTCACCTGATGTTAATATGAATTTAGTCTAAGTACACCGGGCTAGACTTAAATATGGTTAGTTTAGCAAATAGATGAGTAGGCAGACAGTAGCTAGCATAAAGGTGAGAATCTCCAATAAGAAGAATGACAATTTCCATTTTAAACAGTCTAGTGACACAATGCTAGATCCTTATGATGTCCAACCATGGTTTTAAAATGCCTCACTTTAACTCCATATGTAGCTGCTTTGGTGGATTTTTTTTACATGGAATATAGATATCATATGTGGTTTGCATGTGTATATGGATCAATTTTACATCATTGATCAATATTAAATGACATTTTGTACATTTTGCATTGAATGATTGACTTTTTTTATGTGAAATACGAATTGGATGCGCCAATATAAATATTGTTTATATTTAAAATGTTGTCCTCGTATGCCACTGCATACCAAACATGTGCTATGCAGTGGGATGATTGTATACCATTGAATATGCTTTTAAAAACCTCTTGTCCAACATTATATCACTAAAAGAAACATTCACAAACATACAATTTTTGAATGTATTAACCAAAGTAAAGATTTAGTATTGAAATGTCTATATATTAGTTATTAGAATAATTTTCATTTAAAAGAACGTTTTAATAAGAAACCCATACATGTCTAATGTCTTGCTAGTATGCTTCCCTTCCTCAATTTTAAAAAAAAATTCTGAGTAAAGAAGGAAAAAGGGTTTCAGGTAAATGACAATAAAGAGTCTAGATATGATGAATAAAACATTAGATGAAGCAATCCCTGGGAACAAGAACTAAGTGAACCTTTATAAAAATAGGTGGTTAAAATGGTACAAAACTTAGTCCCAGTTGGATGGTTTCACTATCGCCTTGAATTATATTGGTGGTACAGTTCCAGTGCATGTACTTATCTGTGTGCATATGTTCTTGGCTATTTGTGTATAACTATGAGAACATCTAATATATGCTTGTGCAAGATGAGATATTGCATTTGCCTCTGTATATATCATCAGATGATCTATTTATCAGGAAGTTATCTAGGTTTTGCTTTGTGAATATATAGTTTGTTATCCCTTAGGTGCCTAAATTGTGTGTTATTAAATAATTTATTGAGTTATGCTTATATCTTTGATATTTCCAGTGTAAAGTCAGACATTCTATGGATAAGAGCTTATCTGTTTTCATCAAGGAAACCGGGTGGGTTGCTTTCTGTGCATCAATCATGCTATCCTCTCTCTCTCTCTCTCTTTTTTCCTTCCTTTCACTCATTAAATGTTTATGGGTCTTATGACTTTTATATCTTTCTTTGTCTTGATGTTATGTCATGATCATCTAGACAATTTGCAACATGGAAATGCGTTGAAAGTGATTGTGGATGGTTCGGCAAGATAGAGGTAAAATATATATTTTCCTGCTACTGCTAGATGTTGGAATTAGTCATTCTATTTATTATGGATGGCCTATGTCATGCAGGTTACTGGAGAAGTCATGGAAGGTTATAACAAAAAAAAACAAGCTACTGGAGAAGTCATGGAAGATTATGCCAAAAGAAAACAAGCTACTGGAGAAGTCGTGAAAGATTATGCCAAAAGAAAACAAGCTACTGGAGAAGTCACGGAGCATTATGCCAAAACAAAACAAACTACTGGAGAAGTCATGGAACATTATGCCAAAAGAAAAGAAGCTTCAAAATCTGAAGATTGCAAAATCATCACAGAAAGTGAACTTGACCTGGAGCCGTTGTCTGAAGAGGTAGCTAACAGTGACACACTTGTAAATTTATAATTGCCATCATCATTTTTGTCTCCACCCTGGTAACATTTTCGTAAAAAAAAAAGTTTGCATTAGGTTGTAAATATATGATTGCCATCATCATTGCTCTGTCTCCACCCTAATAACATTTTTGTGAAAAAAAAAAGTTTGCATGAGGCTTCCTCCAATTGACAGAGACAACAAATTTATACTTTTGCAAACAAAGAACACATGTTAATGAATTGAAACTTCATCTTTCTGGCTACAAAAAGGCAAATTCACTGTAGCACCATGGTTCATCCTCTTGGAATAATAATGAGAAATCCTGTCTTGCTTTATTAACTTCCTTTATTAGAATAGTGTGTTTTGATTTATTTTAAAATTCAAGCAGTACCATCACATTTTGACCCTTAAGATACACTTGATAATGGTCTATTGTTGCTTCTATATCAATGACATAATTTCATGAGCATTAAATTGCTTCCACAATTTGAATGGCCTGGGATCATTTGCAGTATCCAGTTGTGGTGCGAGCAGTGACTGTTGAATTTCATATGATTTAGGATCACTTATTTTACTAAAATTTAGCTACATAGATTCTCATGTGACGCGTATGTGATATTAACTGCTGTATTTATATTCCTTTGGCTTGATAAACTTTATTGTCTGACCAAATTTTATTTTGAATTCAATTTTCAGTTTATTAAGTTCTTTGAACAGAGAAGGGTATCAGTAAATACCCTACAGCGAAATGGTGTTTTGCAAATGTGTAATAAGGTGTCGCTGAATTTCGTTACATTCTTCTTCAGGTGTTGGAGAAGTAAATTTATCAGTCCGTTAACATTTGAATATACTATGCAGAAGGCTATTGCTTTTCCTTACAGAAGAAATGGAGAGCTTATAAGCTGCAAATACCGTACACTTACCAAACAATTTTGGCAGGTTTGTGCAATATCCTTCATATTTTTTATAATCACGGATACATTATTGTTCCTTTTTTTTGCAATTAAATGCATAAACAAGACAGAACTCTTATTTATATAACGTGCCTTCTCACCAACTTACAGGAAAAAGGCACTGAACGCATTTTTTATGGACTCGATGATATAACGAATGCTAGTGAAGTTATAATTGTAACTCATCTACTTCTCATTAGTTTACATTTTCTATCTAGTTAGATTGCCTTATTTATGTTCCTAGCATTTAATCTTTTTCATATCTCCTCTTCTATAAAATAGGTCGAGGGAGAAATAGATAAGCTCTCTATGGAGGAGGCTGGTTATTGCAATTGTGTTAGTGTACCTGATGGTGCACCTCCAAATGTTTCGGAAAATATTCCTGTTGAGGAGAAGGTTTGGCTAGTGAAATATTAATTATTTTATGTTTCTGAATTCTTTGTTCGTTTAAGTATATAATTTTGTCATATAGATCTTTTTTTCTTTTCTTTCCTTGGGAACTTTTAAGTTCGTATTTTATTTAGTTTATTGAGTACAAGGGTCTTTGAGTATTTATTCGCCTAATTGTTGAAATCATAGGATTCATGATTCAAATCATACATTGCGTACAAGTCACATGTAAAATGATACACATTACAAAGTCACATTTAAAATGATACATTATACATTGTGTTGATGAGTCACATGTAAAGTGATTTAATATAAATTCAATTTTATACAGTTCTAAAAATAAAAAAATCAATAAAAGGAAAATCTAACCGATCTAAAGCAAATCAAACCATTAAAAAATTAATTTAAAGCATATATATTGGGAATGAATATGAATCCATTATAAAAACCAAAAGAAATAATGGATTTTATAGTATAAAACAAAGTAAGATTGAATAAAGTGGAATCTTAAAGTCCATGATAACATAGAATAAAAAATCTTATCACGTGGTGCAATCAACAATTGTCATTGCGAACTCAATCTGTAATAATAAAAATTGAGAAAGAAGGGGTGTTAAAAGGTGATTCTAGGAGGTCAGTTGATTGCCTATTGCCTAGGTGATAGGTGAGTGCCTAGGCACTTGGCATTCAAATATTACTAAAATAAAATTATACATTCAAGTTTGCAATTATAGAGACAATAAAGTAATTTTGAATGGATTCAAAGCGATGGTAAAAAATGCAATTTGTGCAAGAGCATAAAAAGTTGAATAAATAAGTTGAAAATAAGAGGATAAAGATACATCATTATGAAGGGCATAACTTCTAGAGAATAGTGGTAAAAAGAGTAGAAAATAGCCTCAAATGGAAAAAAAAAATCTAGGGTTAAGAATAAATGTTGAAAATTTTAAAAATGTAGGAAGAAAAAGAAGAAAAGAGGAGGAACACACAAAAGAAAGTTTGGTTGGAAAATGACCAATTTCTAGCGAAAAGAGTCTTGGTGAGCTACTTAGGTCACTTTTGTGGTGAGCTTAGGCTTACAACTCTAGCCAACTTTTAAAACACCACTCATTAGTGGTTGCCTACCACCTAGGCAAAGTAGCCTCTAGCTAGAATCACTTAGGCAATCACATAGGACACTTTTTAAAGCCATGTTGAGAAATGACAATGAGGGCAAAATCTATATTGAAGTAGAAGCCATGTCTAATCTGTGCTCTAGTCAATGACGGATTTTTGTATTTGAAAAACTTTTGATCATACAATTTTCTATTGCTCATTTTATTTTTATTTAATGGAATTAAATAAATAGTAATTTGGACATTGTCGTCAAACAAAGATATATGCCTATATATTTTTGTTTCGAGTTGACATCAAATTTCTCCATCTATGTTATTATGTAATTAAATGAAATATTGTATTATTTTATATGATTTTCAAATATCAAAATTATTCTGGATAATATCAAATTATTTTAAAAATAAATTTTATAATTTTCTATCGAACCTTATGATGCAAGATTTGATTCAATTTACTGCTTGAATATTCACCAATATGATTCACGATAGGAATCTTAATCCTCAATTTGACAACCTTGTTTATTAGTTGTAAAAAGACTGAATTTTGAAGTCTTCATATGTTGTAGATGTCATATATCTGTAACCTTTGATTGTTATTCATGGTTTTCTGATGCAGGTGGCCTGGTTGAATATTGTATAGCAAAGTTGTCAGGATTTACTAATTTTTGTTTTTTTGTGCCCATCATTGTAGTTACAAATTAGGTTTATAATAGTTTGTATATATTCAAATAGAATTACTAGTTGTATTTATAGCTGCCACACCAAATTTTTAAATAAAATTTGGGATGATACTAGATTATGCTTTCGCGCTAGCTTATGCCTTTTTAATCTAACATATGCAGTGCATATATTGTAGAGGCCTTTGATAAGGTCTCAAGTAAGATCTCTTTTTTAAATTTTGCAAAGAACTTACGTACTATTTTTCTAGTTTGTTTTTTGATGTCTTTCTCAAAACTGATGTCAAATTCTCTATTTTTTAAGAATCTAGTTTTTGCAGAAAATTTGATAAATATGCTGTTTAGGTTGTCATATTATATTGGATTTGTAGGTTGTTCTAGTGTTCTAATCATTTTGTTGTGTTTGATGGTTCTGTTGTATATTACATATAATATGAGTCCTTTTGCCCTCTTTTGGCATCTAATGTTAGCATGCTCTTTGTAAGGCTAGGACACAAAGTTTCAGTTCTTGTGGAACTGCAAAGATTACCTAGAAAAGGTTGGTTTCTCAAAAATTTGCACAGAGTCTCTTGCAGTGTTGACTAGTGTGGTCATTTGTTGCTCATCTGTTATGCCATCCAATGTTAAAATTCTCAGGCATCTCGAATAATATTGGCAACAGATGCGGATGCCCCTGGCCAAGCCTTAGCTGAAGAACTAGCACGTCGGCTTGGTAAAGAAAGGTTTAGTTTTTTGTTGTCAGTTTTTCATTGTGTTTATATGTACGTGTGTTGTTTTCAGTCATGTTTATGTGTATCTTAGATGATTATTTTTTACTGTGTTTACTGTATGTGTAATTGAGTTTCTGAACAATTGAGTTGCTTGATTCCTCTTAATTTGACAAACATATAGGTGTTTGAGGGTTAAGTGGCCAAAGAAAGATGCTACTGAAGTTTGCAAAGATGCTAATGAGGTTTAGTTGTTTGTATTTTGAACTTCTGTTATCTCTTTATACTACTGAACTTTGCAGGGTTCATTCTTTCTTATTTGCATAGGTGTCAGCATGTTTCTTGTTTAGGTGGATCTTTGTTTCATGTTCTCATTACAATGATTTTTATTTTGATGAAAAAGAAGGCCGAGTCTACGTACAAAAGAGTATTATAATTGAGAATAAACTAAAATATGAATAAATAACGCAAAACAAGAAACTTGTATTTTGATTAAATGCTTATGGACTTCAATTAAAATATGAATGCTGCAACTATATGCTTTCAATAAGATATTGAAACTCCAGCACCACTCGAGATTTTATACCTTGGCCCTAAAGTTCAATTTCCATTTGTCAAGCAAGAAGGAGCTCAAAATATGGCCCACTATTCTTGAAACTTGAAAGTCTTTAATAGGGTCTCGCACAAATAACATTTTGTAGCAGTCCAAAACTTGAAAGTCTAAAAAATAATAAATTCTGTCTCTTGTTCTCCAGTTTCTCATGTCGTTGGTTTTCCTGTTTCACACTCAGATTTTCCACCACCATCCCACCATAACCATTTCATTTGCTACATGAAAGTGTTTATAAGCTGTACTGAGCTGAAAGAAAATAAGAAATGAAACAATCAAGACATGTGTCTTTCCCTTTAGCCTTTTGGACCAATTGCATATTCAATAGCTGCCAACGTGGTTTGATTCCCTGCAAGAGAATGAGCAGCTATTTCATCTTGAGCTATGACTGAGTATCCCTTCTAGATATATATGTTATTTGATTCTCCTGATATTTATGTTTGGTAGAATCTTAGTAAGTTGCTCTTGGTTGAAATTTTGTCCCTTTCAACATTAGTATTTGTTTCAGTCGGTAAGTCAGCAAGCCAGTGGTGGTAACCAACCCACCATTTTGAAAGTGAGAGGATTGGCTTGTAGTTTGCAGGGCAATAATTCCTTTTTTTCCTTCATTTTTGGGCAAGTTAAAAAAGTGATTAGTTTCTCTTTTAACCATAAGTCTTGACATTCAATCATTTTCCTTTCCTCCATGAATCAATGATAATGGCATGTCCCTTTGCTTTTGTCTTGGCCACTTGTTCAAGTGATTTTGTATATGATCTTGAAGACTTCTAGATGTGAATGGGTTGTGTGCTTGGGCCAGGTTGTACATAAACTCCAAAAAATTCATTGCTTAATAGTTTGAGCTTTGTTACTTGGCACAACTCATTTCATGCGGTGTTTGGCATGCTATGAAATTCTTAAACTCAAACTTCACTACAAGCTTCGACATGATATTTCATATTATGCCAAGAAAGAGTACGTTCTGGTCTTCTTTTCAGGTATAAAAACTTTATGCCCAATGAACTGCCAACTAATTCAGAATTCTATGAAAAAAAATCTAACATGAAGTGAAAATGCATGTTACTTAAAAATTGCAGGAGAAATTCCATAATTAAGAAGCACATTAAGGGAAAAATAAGGGGAGTTGGGGGCTGTACCTGACCTGTTGACCTACTATAGGAAATCTATGTTCTCCTTATTGAAGAATCAAGTTGCAATGGTTCTCTAGAATGTGGACCTGACCCTCCTATCAAAACTTTTATCTTTTAAGTGCCAGATCGTCATGGACTGTTTGTTGGACTTATCAAAGCTAGGTGTCAAATGTCCTTACTGCCTTATAATTAACTTTCCACGTCTAATAGTCTTTAAAACATGCACATCTTTGTGCTTGCTCATTTAGTTTATCCTTTATTCTTTGAACACCTTATTGCACTCACTAAAACACGACTATTATATTACCGTGAACTGAAGAATAACCACTTTTCGAAGCACCAACCAGTAATTGGCTTATACTTTGTGCCATCTACATATTTTTTTTTCACAGTTTAACATATACATGAAATTCAATAGAATTTCATCTCTTAATGCTTAGTTGCACTTTGCAAACATAGAACCTTTAGAAAACACTGATTATTAGATACAATGAGGATTGCAAGTACAGTCCTAGTTTATACATTCACTGTAACATTAGGATTTGCTTCATAAAAAAGGTGGTGGATCAGTTTGAGGTTTTTCACTTTTTATTCAGGTTCTGATGGACCTTGGACCAGATGCTCTGCGGAGAGTTATTGAGAATGCTGAGTTCTATCCTGTAAGGGGATTATTCGAATTTAGTAACTTTTTCCAAGAAATTGATGCTTATTATCACCAGCATCGTGGGTATGAGTTGGGTGTTTCTACTGGATGGATAGCTGTGGATGAATTCTACAAGGTAAGAATTTAACCTTGATTCTATTTTATTACTAAGATATCATCAAGATCATTTTCTATTTGTAAATGAGCTTTGCTTCTATAATTATCTAGCTCTGATCCACTCAATTTGTTTTCTTTTGAACTGCTATTTTATGATTTTTTTTTTATATTTTAAGTCAATTTGTTTGAACAAATACATGTCTTCCATACTATATTTTTCTTGGATGTGATGGCATGCGCCCGGCATGTACAAGTAGTTGTAGTGGTGATATGGCTTTCCACCTGAGAAGGTGCAAAAGCCACAGTGAAGGTGCATTGCTGTAAGATGAAATGGTAAAATAGATAAATTACCAAAATGCACTAGTGAGCCCACAAGCCTATTTTTTGCTATTATGAGCAATTTTATTTATAATTTCTTGCTAATTTGTTATATCTCATCTTTCTTATGTTGATATGACTTTATGATTTCTATATTTACCAAATTATGAAAAGCTTTGTTTCTGGTTGCTGAAATGATGTGGGAACTGTGGAGTCCCTCCTTGGCCAGCTATTTGGCAGACATGTCAAAGATGTGTGCACGGAAGTTAGGTTACCTTAACTTTCCTTGCCAGGAAAGACTTAGGCTTGCCATCTAGACAAGAATGGGATCTTATGGTTTGTGATAATTGCATTATCATGATAAATTATGAATTAAACATAATTTCCCGGCTAATACCTATTAAAAGGCTGCCAATTCCTTTTGAATATGTTTGGATTTTGCAAACATGAAGGAATCACATTTAGTTAGCATCTGGCTTTTGAGTTGGCTATTGAAACAGTCATTTAGAAGAGAAATATTGTTGTATTCAAAAGATTTATTTGAGGGTCATTAAGGATTCGTAGAGGTTAGTTATGAGAAAATTGTTGAAATTAGAGGATTCTTCAAAGTTCATTCTTATTGTTATGATTGGGTTCTGCTTTAGTGTTTTTCGGTCTCCAACTTATGTTTAATACGGTGTTAGATAGGTTTTCTAAGAGTTAGCGGGCTTTTTTATCTGAGTTCACTATGGGTTCAAACTAAGTTTGAATCAAGATGAGTTATAATTGGACCAATGTTGAACTAGTTTGAATCAGTGTGTTTAGACTGAGCCAACTAGATAAGATTAGTTGGTTGAGAAAAATTCATTCTCTCTCTTTCCCCTCTTCTTAGAGGTCACTCTAACCTCCATTCTACGAAAGAAACTGAACCACCTCTTTGCTATTCTTGCTTGCATTCTATCGTTGTCATGCCATTGTTGTCGTTGTGTGGGACGCCTTGACCTAATTACCTCTCATGTATGTTGCTTATGGGAACAACCTCTTGCAAAACAAGGTAAGGCTGCGTACAATGGATCCTTCCCCGGGACTTTGTATGGCGGGAGTTTCATGCACCAGCCTGCCCTTTGTATGTTGTTTATGGGAATTGCTTGTTGTGTGACCCAATGCTCATCACCATTGATTCTTTTTTGAGCATCTCTGGTTTCTCTCCTTCCCTTTGTATAAGCATAAGCAACAGACCAAACCCGCTTCCATTTCCGCCTGTTGGAGCTGAAGAGTAGAACTCCCATCCCAACCTTTTTGCTCTTTCACATGCGAGAAGTAGCCTTTTCCGTACCTCCTTTCTTCCTCACGCTTTCAAAACATTGGCAACTTTTGCATTTCGGCATGACTGAGTGAGTTGATCACATTCTTTCATTGTAGTTTTTCATTTTTTTTTTGTTATGTTAGATTTTAATTTGTCCTGCTGACAAGATCCATCCCAATTTGACCTGATTAAAAGCGCCTTGCCCCGTAACGTGAATGAGTAGGTTAAGGAAGAATTTTTTGCCCCTCCCCATCTTGCCCTGTTTTCCTATCCCTACTTAAAAAATGTCCCTTTCTGCCATCTTCATATTTAGTGGCCTTCAGTGAGCCAAGGATCATCTATGTCAACAAGAAATTGTTCTTCCTCCTACAACAGGATTGTTGACAATATTAGACATGCCACAACTTGAATATATAAATAAATTATATAGAAATTGATATTTAAAAACTTTAATAAATTTTTATGCCATATTACTTAATTCTTTAGGGATTAATTAATCATATATATTTTTTTTAGAAAAACTAAGGATCATTTTATTTCCTGTCGTGTTTTTTATTAACCCAAATAACACGACTCATTATGACACGGCTAACTTGGCATGATAGGAATAGCCACTCTTATACAATAGCCTATTCCTCTTTAGTTTGGTCTATCACAGTGTGTAGGAGACAGGGTTCTCTCTCCTTTCTGTTAGTCAGGAAAAATCATGACGGACATTTGTGTCTTAGTGTACTTACTCTTAAAATTTCAGTATAGTAGTATAATCGGAATAGTCATTATGTTTATTCTTTATTCTTTCTATATGTAAAATCTATAATAAAGTTCCAAATTCTTGGTTATATTCCTGCTGCACTCGCTGGTTCAAGGCTTTTTTGCCATCGATTTAGATCTTGGTGATTCTGTACTTTTAACTTCCTGTATTTTTGAATCATCAATGAGATGGAGAAGGAAAGAGATGACAATGATAGAGACATTTGATGAGCTATTTTGTTCCAATAATAATCGAAGAGTCTTTTTTGTTGAACTTTTAACATTGTTTCTCTTGAATAGGTTGTACCAGGTGAGTTAACTGTAATAACAGGTGTTCCCAATTCAGGCAAAAGTGAGTGGATTGATGCCTTGATTTGTAACATAAATAAAAGCTGTGAGTGGAAATTTGTGCTTTGCTCTATGGAAAACCAGGTTTGTTTCTTGACCTTTCTTATCTTATCATACAAAAGGATTGATAAAAAAAAAATCTTGGTCTGCAGGTTCGTGAACATGCAAGAAAGCTTTTGGAAAAACACATTAAGAAACCATTCTTCGATGCAAGGTATTAAATATTTTACGTTTGTTGTATTTGTCTTATTAACTTCGAATCATTATACATAAATTTCATTGAAATCACTGTAGTTCATCTTGTGGTTAACCATGAAGGTGCTTCATGCTTTTGCTTGTTTGCAAGAACACATTTTTCTTCCACAAATTAGCATAATAAAGAAGTAAGCTTATTCGTTAGTATTATGTTAATAAATGCTTACTTTCGGATCATAGCTTAGACATTGTGTGGTTTAATTGAGGTTTGCTTAACCCTTAGAGGTGAAACATAATTTCGTGAAACATAATCTCATTATCTCTTGGCAATGGTCGCACTGAAGGGACATGGAAGTAGAACTAATGGTCAGTTCTAGAAAGGGAAGGTTCATCAGTGACACAATCAATTCCTGATGACCAAGGTTGCAATCCTGGATGAAGCAATAGTATTGTGACTATCGATTATTGAGGAAATCAAGTATTGATGCTGGATTGCCAACATTTTTATGATCTATGGCCTCAGCATAAGTACAGCAAGAAACAAGGGCGGCAAAAGGAACTCACTAACAATAGTAATTGGAAGGGAAACCCCAGCTGGCAGCAGCCCTCAACCTCTGAGCTGCCCAATAGGGGAGGATGAGAGAAATCTTGTCGGAAGAAACACATATAAAGGGAAAAGCTCAGCAATGGTGTTGCTAGGGTTTTAGGGATGACATTGCCAAGCTCAAGCTTATAGGGCTCAACACTAGTTGAAGTGGACAACCTTGGAAGTTGAGATGTCACGTGAGGATTTAGGGGTTTCCACTGTGAAACTCACAGAGATGAGGTTGCAAGGAGTCAATGTTTGTGCTTTGCAAAGAAGAGAAGGATAGGGTTGGGGTTTCACAAGGAAGGAATGGGGGATACGATTGGTTTTATCACTAGAAGGAAGAGACATGGTTTTGTGAGATAGGAGGATAGCATGGGATGGGGTTTTTGTGAGGGAGGGTGGGGTTGGGGCAGAGTTCTACAGAGGAAGGGGAAAATTATTTAAAAATTTGAAAACAATGTAACATCTGTTTCTGATAATTGACGTGATGCAGTGTTTATTTTGATTAAATTATTTGGCAATCTATGTTTGGCTACGAAAATTTGCTGTGTTTCACGATGTCCTTATTCTTTAGCGTTCAAAAGTTAGATAAATAGTACCTATAGTGCTTAATGGAAATTCTGAGCAATATCTTTGGACTTTAGTTGCTTTGTTGGATTTATTTGGGCCTAATACAGCTCTACAGTGAAAAAAAATAGAAAAAGTTATTTCAGACTGAGTGGATGAAGTTCTTCATTTTTTAATTTTTTTATATTTGATTTTTGACTCCGCCCATGATGAGTTAACTTTGTCATGGCTGGTTCTAAGCTTGGATAAAGGAAGAGGGTTGCGTTAAACTAAAGCAAATGTTCAATGCATGGATCAATTAAACTATTGTGCTAATGCTAGGTTGTTCTCCGAAAGAAATGCGTTGCAGGGACCGATTGTAATGTCTCAATAAAGACCACTATATTATCAGAACTTGGGTGTAGTGATAAATATGCAAGAGTTTTTATTGCAAGGTCTGACTGTAACGTGTTGGTAAAGACCGCTACATCTCCATGAGAACTTGAATGTAAATATTAAAAGGCAAGAGTACTCACATCATAGATTGGGTAAGAACAAATACGATTGGAAAATTAATATTCTAAGATTTGAAACATAGAACAGGGAACATAAAAACTCTCATTGGTAAAATAATGGAGGTAGTAGATGCGATGATTAGGAGAAGAATTAGTATTTTATGTGTACAAGAGATAAAATGGGTAGGCGAGAAAAAAGATGATAGAGAATTCGAATTTTAAGTTGTGGTAGATAGGAATGAGAAACAAGAAATGGAGTGAGTATTGTCATAGATAATTTGTTAAACGATGAAGTTATAGGAGTAGTTAAAAGAGGGATAAAATTATAGCTCACAGGATAATAGTGAAGAAAAAAACTATAAACATAATTAGTGTATATACATATCAAGTAGGATTAGATAAAGATATCAAATCAAGGTTTTGGGATGACTTAGATGAAATATTATAAAGCATTCCGTCAAATGAAATGATTTTTGTAGAAGATAATCTAAATTGGCATATCGGGGTGAAAAATGAGGAATATGAGAAGTGCATGAGGGTTATGAGTTTGAAATAAGAAATGAAGAAGGTAAAACTATATTGGATTTTGCGATAGCATATGACCTTATAATAGTTAATATATTTTTTTAAGAAGAGAGAAGAACATTTGGTCACGTTCAAAAGAGGGAACAATAAATCGCAAATTGACTTTCTTATGGTTAGAAAGAGAGATAGAAAGATTTGTAAAGATTAAAAGCTTATTCCCGGAGAAAGCTTAATTATCCAACATATTTAAGGAGAAGATAAGAGTACAAATATTAGATGAAATATATGGTGATCCTAATATGATATGGGATAAGGTGATGTCAAAGTTGAAAATAGTAGTCAAGAGTGTACTGATGAGTTAAAAGGGACATGCACCATTAAGTTAGGAATTTTGTTGGTAGAATGAGAAGGTACAGGAGAAAGTGAAAGAAAAACGAAAACCTATAATGAATTATATATTTGTAAGAACGAGAAAATTTTTAAAAAATATACAATGGCTAAGAAAGTGGTCAAGAAAGTAGTGAATGAAGCTAAGAATGAAACTTTTGAACAGTTATATCTAAAATTGGATAAAAAAAAGGAGAAAAAGACATTTATAGTATAGCTAAAGTGAGAGAGAGGAAGATAAAAGATTCTATCCAAATAAGATGTATTAAAGTTGAATGCAAAATGGTACTAGTAAATGATGGAGAAATAAAAAAGCGGTGGAAGAAGTATTTCATTAATTTTTTAATGAAGGTTTAGATAACCAATTTAACTTAGGTAATTTAAGTCAAATGAGTATATAAATTTAAATTTTTATTGTAGAATTTAAATTTGAGAAGTAGAATAAGTTTTAAATAGAATGCAAAATAGAAAAGCTATTGGATCATATGATAATCCGATAAAGGTATGGAAGTGCTTAGGGAAACAAAGTATTGAATGACTTACAAAATTATTTAACATGATATTAAAAGCAAAAAAAAAAAGCTTAATCAATAGAGGGTAAGAACTCTAATTCTCTTATATAAGAATAAGGGGGACGAACAAAATTGTGTAAATCATAGGAGTATTAAACTAATGAGTCATACCATAAGACTTTGGGAAAAAGTAATAAAAAAAAGATTAAGGAGACCATGGTTACCGAAAATCAATTTCAGTTCATACATGAAAGGTTGACAATAGAAGTTATATATCTTCTCAGACAACTAATTGAAAAGTATTCGGAGCAAAAGCAAGATCTACACATGATATTCATTAACTTAGAAAAAGTTTATGATAGAGTCTCAAGAAAAATTATATGGAGAATTTTAAAAAGAGAGGTGTTAGCGTAATAAATATTGAACTAATTAAGAATATGTACGAAGAAGTAACAACTAGAGTGAAGACTTCAGACGGATTAATTGAAGTATTTCCAATAAAGATAAGATTACATCAAGGATTAGCTCTAAGTTTCTATTTTTTTTACACTATTTATGGACGAACTCACTGGACACATTCAAGACACTATACCGTAGTGCATTTTGTTTGCAGATGATATTGTTTTGGTAGATGAGACACGTGAAAAAGTAATTGTTAAACTAGAATCTTTGCGGAAAACACTAGAAGTGAAAGACTTTAGATTTAGTAGAGTAAAGACAGAATATATGAAATTTAAGTTTAGCAATGTTAGATGTAATGAGACAAGTGTTAAGATAGGTGGTGACGAATTGTCTGAAATTGAGGGCTTTAAATATTTAGGATCATTTTTGCAAGATGATGGATAGATTGAGAGGAATGTCTTACATAGAATACAAGCAGAATAGTTGAAATAGAAGAGAGCATCAAGTGTTTTATGTGATCGTAAAGTACCTCTAAAACTTAGAGAAGTCCTACGAAATGACAATTAGATCTGCTATTTTATATAACGTTGAATGTTGGGTTATGACTCGAGCACATGAGCAAAGATAAAGATGTTAAGATTGATGTGTGGACATACAGGGATGGATAGAATAAGAAATAAGAACGTTAGAGAGAAAGTCGGAATTACATCTATTGAGAGAAAATTTTGAAAGACTCGTTTAAGGTGGTACAGATATGTACTTAGTCGATCAATAAATGCTCCAATTAGGCGTTGTGAAATTATGACAAATATACACATCAAATGAGTAAGAGGAATACCAAAAAAGATTTAGTTAACAATAATAAAATAAGATAAAATTTATTTAAATATAGATGATGATATAGTAGGAGATAGAGTTCAATGGCGTAGAAAAATCCATATAGCCGACCCTATTTAGTGGGACAAGGCTTTATTGTTGTTGTTGTATATTTGATTTCATATAGTAGTTTCTAAGTGTTCATGCGATCTTTTATCTCATAGAAGAACCTATTTGATTTTTGACTTGCTTAATGATATTTTAGCTGCTCTGAGATATATCTGATGAATAAAGAGTTTTACAATATTGCTTTTGGTACTTTAGGTTCTTTATTTTGCTTCTAAGTTACTCTTGCTTCCTGGCTATACGTTCACCTTGGACTTGGTTAATGATATTTTAGCTACTCTGAGTACATCTGGCGGATAAAGAGTTTTACAATATTGCTTTTGGTATTTTAGATTCTTTTACTTTGCTTCTAAGTTGCTCTTACTTCCTGACTATGATAAGATATTGTGAATCTGCTGAGCACATGAGTGTTGACGAATTTGAGAAAGGAAAAGAATGGCTATTTGATGCCTTTTATCTGATTCGGTGAGTTTTACTTATATGCTACAAAATTTGGAAATGAATTTTTTTTATTCTGCATTTTCTTTAATCATGATATAAAAGCTATTATCCTTCTCTATGGTTTGGCATATGTTTAACAATTTGTGGCCGGTAAGTTATTTCCAAGCATTGTCTTAAGAAGTCTCCGTATAAGCCACTTATGCCGCCGCATAGACTATGCAGCAAGAGCAAGTGTTGTTTCACTTATGGTGGTCGTCTAGGAATATGTTGACTGAACCAATTTCTAGCTTGTTACAATCCAAATGATATCCCAATTAATAGTATATCTTTTAATAACTTGTTTTCCGATTAGATAAGAAGGAAATTTTAGATCTTATTAAGTCCGACATGCATATTTCCTTATACATGGATTCTGTCAATTGGTTAGCATGCATTGCTATATGTTCTTGTGTAATAGATTTTGCTTAGATTTATATACAAAATATTTTATGTGGATTTCTGGATTCTTTAGGATGATTAATTTAATATTCTAAGTAATAAATGTAAATATTTTTATATTGATTATAAGTTGATTGATATATGTCACATGTATTTTGACACATGATCTTATACATCTTTTAACCACTATATTTAAAAAAAAATGATCACGTGTAAACTTGCTTTATATTGTGGCCCGATTCCATAGAATATGCATATGCTTTTCGAATATTGTTTTTAATTCCTCAGATAAATAATTCTTGGTGACTGTTGCAGATGTTTGCCACTTATATAGTTTATTTTCTGGACCATGTATAGGTGTGAGGATGATGTCCTTCCATCTATCCACTGGGTCCTTCAACGTGCAAGAGCGGCTGTTTATCGAGATGGTATCCGTGGACTTGTCATTGATCCATACAATGAACTTGATCACCAAAGGGCAAGCAGCCAGTGAGTATTTTTCCCTGTTTTACAGTTCCATGTGTTCTTTATCATCTTTGAACTTTTAGCAACTGTTTAGCACAGCCACTTAACCTGTGCAGTACATCAGAGCAACACACGATGTTTCCATTCTTAAGTGAATGATATTTTTTTTATGTTGAGATTTCTTTTTGTTGAAAATAGTGTTAACTTTTTAAGCTGGCCTATCGATAAGCATGACGATGTAACAGATCCGAAACAGAGTATGTAAGCCAGATTCTTACTAAGATAAAACGCTTTGCTCAGCACCACTCTTGTCATGTATGGTTTGTAGCCCACCCAAGACAGGTATAGTTTCAGTTGAATTATCCATTCATGCAAGTGTGACTTTTTCTGAGATTACAATTTTCTTCAGCTTCAAAACTGGAATGGCGGTCCACCTAATCTTTATGATATCAGTGGAAGTGCACACTTCATAAATAAATGTGACAATGGAATTGTGATCCATCGAAATCGAGATGAAAAGGCCGGTCCTCTTGATGCTGTACAGGTTCAAAAATGTTCATTTACAGAGATTCATTCACATCCTTGGTTATTTTCTGTCAATATCTCTTTTTTTATGCATACAGTTTGTTTAGGTACGCGTACTCAAGGTGCGAAACAAGGTCATTGGAAAAATTGGCCAGGCTTTTCTGTCCTATAACAGGTAGAATCCTGTTGGCCCACCAAATTTCTTTCATGAATCAGAAAATTTTAATTGTCAATTTCTGTCACTGCAATCAGAAAATTTTTTTAGTGAGCAGTAATATTCTCTCTTGTATTAAAGTTCTATGATAAGATAATTCGTGTGTGCCTTCTTTTGTTCTATTCATTCAGATCCCTAGTTTTTTTTTTTCTTTTGCAAGAAACTTAATCATAAATGTACTTAACAAATTTTACAGGAGCACAGGAGAATACCACGATTTGGACGCAATAGAGGATTAAATTAAGTGTTGCTACTGCTTATGCACTCTGACCAAACAAAAATATTTGTGGCCCACCCGACCAGTCTTAAGCTCAAGCTGTAGCTGGAGGATTGAAAGAGAACATACCGCAAAGTGGGTACAATTGGAGCACTGGTGCATAAGTTTCTACAAAATCAACTTGTCCAACGATGGAAGGAATCCTTCAGCTGAAGTTGAGATGTGTTCTTAGGTGCCTTCCATACCTAAATTTTCATCTTTTCCTTGTTCAACTTGTGCATTCGGAGAGAAGCCAGGGAAGAGTAAGTTTGTTGGATTAAAAATGTTCTAGTATTACTCTATCAAAAGAATTGCCTTTTGGTTGTGCCCAATGAACCTAACAATGTCGCAGCTTTGTGGTATATTGGATCTGTTTACTTGGGTTTCTGTGTGTTTGATATGTGCTTCGTTCTGGTTAACTTCTCCTTGGATGAAGTTGTTATCGAAATTTAAGCTAAACTCCTTAAGTTATGACGTAGCTTTTTCACAAGTTTTATTATAGATAGAAGTTTGATTCTTCTCACTAATAATTTGATTCGATCACACATGAACGAGACGGTAACTCATACTTTTCCATTATGTTCGTTATTTCATATTCTCTTGGTAAAATTTAAAATGTAAACTGTTTATTATTATTATTATTTTAACTGGCATATTTCGCTACTACAACCCAACCAGCATCGCACTTATTAATTTTAAAAAAAAATCGATCGAAGGTTAAATGCAAAAAATGGCTGACGTTATTTATTTGTTCTTTTTTAAGGACTTAATGGCTAAATTATGAATTAGAAGAAGAAGAAAAATAAATCTTGGTAACTAATTAATGGTTGGTCATGCGGACGTGGGTCCAACCCAAAATAAGAGAAATAAGTATTTATTTATTCACTGGTCTTAAATGCTATATACGCCTTTATTAGTAGATTACACCTCTTCGTTTCTCTTCCCTCCTTTCGCGGCAAGCGACTCCCGAGCTGTTCGACCTTCCCGACGGCGACGGCCACGACGACGACGACGATCACGATCGAGAGCTAGGGTTTGGGCTGGTTCCTTCTCCTAGTGATGTCGCGTAATTCTGCTGATTTCGACCTTCCCGACGAGATACTCTCGGTGATCCCCACCGACCCTTACGACCAGCTCGACATCGCGAGACGGATCACCTCTCTGGCGATCTCGTCCCGGGTTTCCCGGCTCGAGGGGGAGGCCGGGCGCTTGAGGCAGAATATCTCGGACCGCGATCGCGTCATCCACGAGCTCCACGAAAAGATTGCTCACCTCGACCGTATGGTCCAGGAGTCCGATGCCCGTCTCAGGGAGACGCTCAAGGAGAATGTGAGGCGTTTAGGCGTTTGATTCGGTTTCGTAATCTCGTTTCTGGATCGGAATTGATCAATTGGTTTCTGTTTCCTTTTTTTTTTTTTCTATTCGATTGGTTAAAGGCTAAGCTTTTGAAGGAACGGGATATTATGGCTGCGACATCCACGAAACTCGCCAAAGACTTGTCCAAGGTAATGCTATATTTTTCCTTCTGGTGGTTTAAAGATCTTTCTTTTCAACGTCGGTGTCCCATTCAACGTCGATTTCTTTCTAGAGATATATGGAAGGAAACGATGTTGTTTTGGTAGAATCTTTAGTGTATTTTGCTCTTCTGGAAATAATATAATACAAAAATCATTGCATTTATCGACACTGTGCAAAGAAATACATAGAATGGTGATCGAACATTGATTAATTTTTGGGGGAAACTAAAACATTGATTAACTCTTTTATGATTAAGGTAACGGATATTTTTTTCACTCCACAGCAGGAAAAACTTTGGATGTGGTTTTCCAATGTAACTTTTCCAAAAGCAATCAAATCAAAGAAAATTGACACGAAAACAATACTTGAAAGTTCAATTAATCTGCACTGCAAATAACTTAAAAATGAAAGATCAATCTGTGTTCTTGATCAAGTGTTTTAGGTCCCGTATATATTGCATTGTGCTTTTCGGTTCTTTTGCGAGGATATCATTGGAAGAAGTTATTTAGTATCTGCCTTAATGTTGGAATGATTTTCTCTACAGCTGGAGAGTTTCAAGAGGCAGCTGCTGAAGTCAGTGAGTCATAACAACTTATCTGTAAGTTTAAATCTATGAATGTACAGGCATTATACTTGGTTCCTCTTTTGATATAGATCTAGCATTTATGGAAATCACTGAAAGTTTAATGAGACTTAGTTTTTCTCACTTAGCAACTATCAGAAACAGTTCATACTGGAATGTATCAGCAACCAATTGCCAGAGTCACTTCATGGATCGGTAAATTAGTGTCTGAAATTCTTCTGTTTACATTATTCCTATTTCATTATATTTCCTTCTTTTTTTTTGTAATAAACATAAAATGCGTTCGGGCTTCCATTGCCAATGTTTGAATTTCTCAAAAAAGATGATGCTTCATTTAACCGCTTTGAATTGGATGAAGCAAGTGGATCAGCTGAAAATGAGGATTCAACTCAGGATGGTACTCACATCTGGGCTTCTGCTATATCAAAGGATTTGATGGTTCAAGGGCTTTAGTTGCTAACCATTATAGTAACTGTTTCTAACAGAACCAATACACGTGCCTCAATTCTCAACCAGGCAACAAACTACTCCAAGGCGGTCACCTAATGGCACACCAAGTTTCTCACCAGCTAATGGTTCTCCCAAGAGACTCTTACGTGGAGGATCATCACCTAGAGTTTTGTCACGCACACCATCGCCAATAAAGTCTCAAGTTGAACAGCGCACATCGCCGCCTCCAATTCAGCGATCCTCTCCACCAAGTTCTCCTCCTAATAGACAACCTTTGCCAGGTCAGTAGATTCTGGTGTCACCATAGGACAAGTAGTTGATGCAATATTTACAGACTCTAGTTTATACTTCTAGAACGTGCTCCTCGTATAGAAGGGAAAGAGCTCTTCCGACAAGCCAGGTTAGTTTTCTGTTTTATTATATTCGATATACTAAGTAATAAGCAACATGTGATCAAAAAGAGCTAGGCCTGCTACGCTTTTTGTATCCGAAAAACTATAGCAAAAGAAGCCTTTTTTTTATATATCTCGTTTCGCTAGGGTGGCTTCTTTGCAAGTAACTAACTGACCTAAGATATCATAGTATCCTATTTCTTATCCTCCTCCATGAACTAATTTTACGTTTCCTGAAATATTTTTTATAAAGCCAGAGTCTTTTGCTTGGAAAAGTTAAGGAGCAACTTGTTAATTTTTTGTCTTCTGTTTATCCATCACAGGATCCGACTTTCCTATGAGCAATTTGCAGCATTCTTAGCCACTGTCAAAGATTTCAATGCTCAAAGACAATCACGCGAGGTATCAAATGATTTATTGTGACCTCTTTCCATTTTGAAACAATATCACAACGATTTCACATGCCTGACTTATGAAGGAAACTTTGACTAAGACGGAAGCAATCTTTGGGGCAGAAAATAAAGATCTCTATCTCTCCTTTAAGAGCATGATAAATCGAAACCGACAATAAAGTTTAGTTTGGTGTATGGCGTCCAATTCTGGTATTGTGTTTTTTTTTAATCTATTGTAAAAAAAGGCATTTCTTTCTGCTTTAGCTATAACTCCATCTTAGCGATTGAATTTCCAACTGTGAAAGTCAGCATGCATCTAGTTGAAATCTGTCTACTTCATCATTTTTTGCAGGTTACATGCGAATAACAAACCCCGTGACCGATTTTGTTGTGTTATATTCTATTGACCAAAACACTTTGGATCTTCGATCGATGATGAATTATACACGGTGCTTTTGCTCGTTGGTACGAGTTAATACTTTTGACAGGACCGCGTTGCTGTTCACGAAAGAAACTTTCAACGACCCCAGTGGCCATTTGGATTTGCCATTTAACAACGCTTTAATTTTTGGTATTTTTGGTACCTTGTACTAAAGAGTAGCATTCTTGGTGATCCTTAACATTTAATTAATAATGTGAATAACAACGCCGTGACAGATTTTGTACTGTTATATTCTATTGACAACAACACGTTGGATGTTTGATGATGGATTATGTACACGGTGCTTTTGCTCGTCGGTACGAGGTAATATAATTAATACTTTCGACAGAACCGCATTGTTGGTAACGAAAGGAACTTTCAACGACCACTGCGACCATATATGTAGATTTGCCATTTAACCACACCTTAGTTTTTGCCATTGTGTACTATATATAGATCGTACGTATGCATTGCTGGTATAATCCTCTCGCATTCGATGCGATTAATAATTAAAATGAGTTTTAGATTTAATTAAACAATACTTAGCCCGTTACGTTGTATAGTATTAATAATTAGTTGCTGTATTTGAATCGCACCAATCTCCATCTAATTCTATATGCAGAATTGGTCTAGTCTTTCTTGCATGGCAGATCGAAACGAAACAAAATGAATAAAAGTTGTTTAATGGCATCATGAGCGTTGTGCATGGCTAAAACCCTAAACCTTAATGGAGGTCAGTTTGGGTTGGTAAAGCCGAGGGGATTCCTGCCTGTAGGGAGTAGGGTCAGATGAATAAGGTTGGGTGTGTTCTTGAAATAAGTCCGATGGTAAGGATTCCAGACGTGGGTCGTTTTTATGGGTTTGTAGTAGCAAAAGATGATTTCGTTCGTTAATTTTCAATAGGATTCTCGACGATGATGAAGAAAAATAAATCATGCTTTTGATAATAAAAAATAACGGAGAACTTTTTAAGTTCAAATACTATGATTTTGAATCTCACATTGAAATTTAATTATGGTCCATTTATAATATTACTGTTCTAACTACGAACCCCGAGAGAATGTCATTACGGGTTTCAATTTGATAGGTTGTGCATATAACTGCTATCTTCTTCGAGGCTTGTGCTCTTTTTTGGCAGGGATGTGATACTGCGGCAACCTGTGCTAATCTAGGGTAAGATCATTACCACGAGTATCAGAGGTATACATATTTACTCCCCTGAAATTTGGATATGTTTTGAGCATTTAACCTTTGTTTACTTTGAAAAATGGATTAATTAAACAGAAAAAAAAATTCTCTGAGAAAAAAATCTCTAAAGAAAAAGAAAAAAAAATCTCTGAAGAAGAAAAAAAATTTCTCGAGGAGCCGTCAACTGCCAACGCCGGACAGCGGCCGGACAGCGGCTGATGATTAGTGACCAAGCTGAGAATGCTCGGACTCAAATGATTTTTATTGTCTAGACAATCCTCTTATTCTGCTAATCGTACACGAAACATAATTAAAAAATAAAAATTATGAAAAAGGAAAGAAAAAAACGCCGTCTGTGGGAATCGAACCCACGACCACGTGGTTAAAAGCCACGCGCTCTACCAGCTGAGCTAAGACGGCTTGGCAATTCAAAATGTCTAATATTTTTGGGATAAATAAATTTTGATAGCGTAAACGACAACTCTTCTTGGCCATTTCCGATGCCCAGCCTGGATTCTTCTCCTCCCCCGGCCCTCTTCCGGCTTCATGCTTTCTCCGACCACTTTTGGCTCCATCCTACCACACGTTAACGACCGGCCGCCTTCAATATGTGCTTGAATTAATCAATGGCCGAACAAAAGCTTCCTCCGCCACTATATAACTATTATTAATTACCTCCTCCTCCTCATCTATCATTCTATATTTCTATCTCGACATATCCATATTTACTGTAACTCCCTTCTTCTACGTACTCCAGCTCGATATTCTCGATCTCTTTTTCTCCAAATATGAGTTTCTATCCTCAGCAGCAGCAGGCTCCTCCTCCTCCCCAACGTATTCTTCTTCGATTAATTACTTGCGCCATCCAAAGCAATATTAATTTTTCTCTCTAATATAATTATGAACTGATTCCTGCATAACTCGCGCCGCAGCTTATCCCCCACCACCCAATCCATACGCCCCTCCGCCGGAGCAGGCCTACCCACCTGCGTATGTGGCGCCGCCTCCGTCCAGCTATCCCAGCCAAGTTCCCATCGAGACAAAGAGCCGCGGCGATGGATTTTGGAAGGGATGGTAAGTGCATATATGATAGTGCGTGCGAGAACCTAATCAGTTCGCTGAATTCTCTCACTAAACTAATTCGATTAAATTTTACTTAACAATTCCTCTTTGCAGCTGTGCAGCGATCTGTTGCTGCTGTGTTCTAGACATGTGCTTCTGAAGCTAATTAAATAACGGGCCACTCGGCACTCGCGCGCTGTGTTCTTTCCCCTTTCTTTTATTCTGGGTTGTTATATAGTGATCAGATTGATTATATTTTTCCCGTGCTGTGATAGGATTTATATATATATATATATATATATAGTTGGTTATTATATATATTGATTTACCGACGACGACGATCTCTGCAAAATATATAATCCAATGGTGTTAGTGATTGATTAATTAGTTAATTAATTACTTCCAATCCATATTCTCCCAATCAATCTCGATCGCTCATCATCTGTTATGGCTTTGCCATGTCCATTCATCGGGCTTCAACGTAACTGAGAGACATACATCATTGGATGCAATAGAGAAACAATAACAAAAACGACGCGATGAAATTTTAATGGCCTTGTTTAATATGATAATAAGACGATAATTACGAGGACGATAAAAGTGCTTGATAAGCGGTGGGCTTAGATAATTATAGAATGACAATAACAAAAAAAAAAAATTGAAGGAGAATAGGAATCAGTTCGCCGATTAATTTGATTGATGAAATGTAATATATATTTCATTCTTATAAAATAATTATTTGGTTCTGCCGAGCTGAGTCCATTGCTTAGCTCGCCCAAACACTACCTGCCCTTACCGATTCTCCTCGTGATTCGTGTTGTTGCATCATATGCCTTACAGCCTTAGACCGTGCATCGGATGGACAGCCTTAACTAATCAAGGAGCAAACCCACACACATTCCAGTAAACCCCCGCCCCCCTCGTCTCCTCGCGCCTGCACGCCCTCGCCGTCGGTGGCCGCTCCTCGTCGCCCTCAGAGCAAGCTCGAGACGAATAACGAGGGGATATCACCCCCGATTCCGCAAAGAAGAAGCGCGTCCGCCGGCGGAGGACGACGCCGGCCCTTCTCCGTTCGTTCTCCACCGGGGTAAACGGGGTAGAGCTCTCCAGTCTTCTTCGTTCTCCACTGGTATAAATATAGCGCAGCGCTTGCACCTCCATCAGTTGGAGAGATGCACCTCTCATGCTGTTCCACTCTCTTCTCCCCTAAAAGCCTATCTTTTCCGGTGAGATTCTTGCCGTCTTCTCCATTTTATCTGTTTGTTTTTTTTTTGGTCGATATTTATTTATACTTACCTTTGCTTAAGCAATAATTGGCGCTATTCTCAGCAGGGTGTTTGGCATTGGAGAAAAATACAAATCGCGCCCAAAAGATCATTTTTCCTGAGGAATTTTGCTGTAACGGCTGGTCATAAGAGGATAATATTTGATAATGATTGCAGAAGGGCGTTGCTGTCTGGGATCGATAAACTCGCTGATGCTGTTACTGTTACGTTGGGACCTAAAGGTTTTGGTTTTGGTTCTTAGCGTTTGCAGTCCTGAACCTCTGGAGTGATATTTTGAATTGTTATATGAAAATGAATGCAGTCGCGTCGTGTTTAGCTTTCCCCCTTGATTCATTTTGTATCTGAACGCTTGCTATGTTGCCCCCTCTATCAAGAACAAATTCTGTCGACCTCTGGTAGATATGTGGTTAGGACATAAGACAAAGTGAAATTAGCATGGTCCATCTCCATTGTTTTTCTTGTAGCTCAAACTTGAATGTTTGAATTCTTAAAAATTGCGTCACACCCTATTGGGTTTTCTGCATCTCTGTGTACAATTATTTATTTTTCACGAACTTCTGTTACCAAAATGGTATGCGGTAGAAACCTCTGTCAAGTGAAAAATTATTTATTTATTCACCTAAGGTTAACGATTCTAACATGAGGAAGGTCCCCTTGATCAATTAGGTTGGCAGTATCTCTGCATTCTGAAATTTATAATTTCAACATCGTCTACAAAGAATAAATACCATGGGAGACGTTAATTTGTTTAATGCTGTATAAACAGGGAGAAATGTTGTTCTTGATGCGAAAGAAGTTCCAAAAGTAATCAATGATGGTGTGACAATTGCTCAGGCCATTTCACTGCCTGATGGAATAGAAAATGCAGGAGCAATGTTAATCCAAGAGGTGTGTGATTTTTTTGCTTGTGTCTTTACATACTCCATTCCATGCAATGCTGAAATTATCAAATTTTATTTTATCTTCCTTGCCAATCTGAACAGGTAGCAAAAAAGACAAATGATTCTGCTGGTGATGGCACCACAACAGCAATTGTGTTTGCTCGAGAAATCATCAAATTGGGTCTGTTGGCAGTTACATCTGGGGCTAATCCTGTTTCTTTAAAGAAAGGAGTAGATAAAGCGGTTCATGAACTAATTCAAGTATTGAGGAGTAAATCCATTCCTGTAAATGGAAAAGAGGATATTCAAGGTATGGCTTTATTTCTTCTTTAGGTGGGAGCCCATAGTATCAATTTATCAACATATCAATTAGACTTCTATACTTTCAGCTGTTGCTGCAATATCTGCTGGAAATGATAACTTTGTTGGGAATCTTTTGGCGGCCGCTATAGAAAAAATTGGTCATGATGGAGTAATATCAATTGAATCATCATCATCATTTGATACAACAATTGAAGTGGAGGAAGGAATGAAGGTAGTCGGAAATGGAACAGCCCTCTTAGCTTTACTCTCAATGGGAATGCTCGTAATCTTTGTGCTTGATCTTTGCAGATAGACAAGGGTTATATATCACCTCATTTCATAACTAACCAGGATAAGCAAATTGTTGAGTTTGAGAATGCTAGAGTTCTAGTTACTGATCAAAAGGTGGTAAATATTGGCGACATCGTTCCTCTATTAGAGAAAGCAACTCAGCTTGGTGTTCCATTGCTGATTATTGCTGAAGACATTTCAAATCAAGTGCATGCAACACTGGTCCTCAACAAACAACAAGGTGTTTTAAATGTTGCAGTCATCAATTGTCCTGGAATTTTGGAAGGCAAGAAGGCCCTTCTGCAGGATATTGCTCTCATGACAGGTTAGGATCTGTCCAAATCTTCTACCTAATTGGATGAAAAATATTAGTTTTGTATTTTACTTCAGATGCAGAGTAGCATTGACATGTTATCAATCAAAGGAGTATCATGTTTTGGCTTCTGTAGTAAAACTAACAGCATGGCTAAATTTTTCGTTTATGAAGTTTGTTGGTATAGGCATCTTAACTGATGACAATTATTGGCTAAGTATGTCTGGAGAATACTAGAGGATCTTGACAAACATCCATTGTGGTTGTGGATTTTGTGAAATTATTGCTATTCAGTTTGCATTTATTTTGTTGTGAATTTAAATCACTTTGTTTTCATTTGTAACCTTGTTATCCGTAATTGTTAGTTCCATTTTTTTCCCTCCACATGGCATTTGTGTGATTGTCCAATTTGTTCTTCATGATACCTGCTTATGTCATGTTCAAAGTTCAGATCTAACTTCTATTTATATTGCAAGAGACAGGTGCAGATTTTATTGCTAGTGAGCTAGGTTTGATGCTTAGAGATGTAACATCAGACCAGCTAGGTATCGCACAGAAAGTGACTATAACAAGCAAGTCAACAACCATTGTTGCTGACCCATCTATGAAAGCTGAGATACAGGCAAGAATATCACAGATAAAGAAAGATTTGGCTGATGTAGATAGTTCCTACCTATCAAAGCAGTTGTCTGAGAGGATAGCAAAGCTTTGTAGCGGTGTAGCTGTAATCAAGGTATGCACTATTTCATCCGTTTAAAGCTCCTGGTAGTACAGTCTAGACTAGAAAGCATTCTTACGCGCATATACTTGTGTTATCACTATGTTTCCTGTATTCTGAAGAAATGCAAATGATAGGTAGGCGCTCCAACTGAAGCTGAGCTTGAGGACAGGAAACTTAGAATCGAGGATGCAAAAAATGCAACCTTTGCTGCCATGGCTGAGGGTATAGCACCAGGAGGTGGGGCTGTATACGTGCAGTTATCCAAGTATATTCCAGCCATAATTGATATGCTTGAAGACGCAGATGAGAAGATTGGTGCTGAGATAATTGGAAAGGTCTAATCTCTTTCTCTCTCCCTTTTTTTTTTCTGCTTCTTCATTGGTCAAGGCTTACAACTAAATGATAGCATATTACTGTTCTTAATTGATTTAAAATACTATAAAGCAGTCCTTTTGTGAATCTAGGACTAGAAATCAATAGTCTTGGAATTTTCTGTCAATTATTGTCTTGTCCACATTGGTGTTCTGCTAGAATAATTTAGCAATACTTCTGGGTGCTCATGAGCATGGAACACTTAAACGCTGGTTTGTAGAATCGTACTAATCCAACTGCTTCATCATTACAAACATTCTATTTCTTTGTCGGTACTATTCCACTGAAAGGTGATTCCAAAATTATCCATTTGATGAATCTTTTAGGCGCTTCTTGTACCTGCCGCTTCAATAGCAAGAAATGCTGGGTATGATGGTTCATTCATTGTGGAAAAACTTCTTGAAAGTGAATGGGGAGTTGGTTACAATGCAATGACCAATGAGTTTGAAGATCTTTTTAAATCTGGTGTGGTGGATCCCTGCAGAGTTTCGAGATGCGCACTCCAGAATGCTGCATCAATAGCTGGAGTTGTCCTAATGACCCAAGCGGTTATGGTTGATAAAAGGAAAAAGCCTAAGCCTGCTGTTCCCTATGTTCCCGGAATTACTCCTTAACTGGAAAGCAGTCTGAAGCTTACGTTTCAACTCTAGAACCTGTCTAATGGTGCAAATTCTATTCTGCCATGACTGAGATTCGAGTCTCCAATTTCCTCGTCGTTCATACATGTGCATTCCAGGGTGAAAAAAAAAAATGCTGTTTGATCAAAAGAAGCTGCGACTATGAAAGATTAATCCTTGAAGCGGGTTCCGGTGATGTGCTGATGGCTCCAATTCTAACCTTGTTGAATTTTGTAGATGTAAATGTCATGTATAACTTCTTTTTTCTGAATATTCAATTTCTTGTTTCACTATCTACCTAGGATCATTGTTCTTTCCCCAGCGGACAGAGTCTCACTTGTGAGTTTGACGGTCTCCTTGTTGCCGTAAGTTTTGTTTTTGTGTTTTCTGTTCATTTTCCAGGTGGCACCATACTATATTTCGCTAATGATTGATGAATTTATTTGTTTCGTATATATGATAGAGCAATTGTTTCTCACTGTGTTTAAAAGCATATATTTCTTGCAATTTTATGCATTTTGGGCATAATGCAACGTTTGTTTTTTGATGGCCAGCGTTTGTTTGTTATTCACCTCGAGTTTCAAATATTGTATAATAGGTGTAATCCTTTTTTGCACACTTGATCAAATCTCTTCTCCTTGACTTTACATTCGTTGTTTTCTTTGGTTTTTTGGTCATTACCATTCGTGGATTTAATTTGAGTATTATTACTAAAATGATTAAAAGGAATATTAATTATAAACCAAAAATTTCGAAGGCCATTTTCTATGTTCTCGAGTATGAATTTACTATTATTACCCGTCAATATAATCGTCTTTTAGCTAGATTAGACTATGAATGTACTACTGATCCAAAGAAACTTCGCAACGGGAAAATTTTACTCCTAAATTTTTGGTTCTTAAATATTCTTAGCACGTGGGCATCACGTGCATGGAGTCTATTATTCGATTCAAACTCGATTGCGTTGTGCCCGCCTACCCGTGGACCTCGGCGTCAAGCACGATTCGAATGCTTCAGCGGTCAACAAAAACACCATCCCGAAAACGAAGTCTATCTTAGACGGTCCGATCAGTAACTGCGAAAATCCTGGCCGTCAATTACAGCCCACCGGAACAAGCCCAAATCCTCGGCGGACCGTAGATTCCAAACCCAACCTAGCGCACCGTAGATTGGAACACTAACCTGCGCGGCTCGCTCACTCGCTTTATAAAGCATGTCAATCGATCGAAGCCACAAGCATCTCTTATCCGCTGCAGCCGCTGCTTATCGTTGGGTTGAATCGCAATCGCATTGATCCGTTGCATCACGCGAGCTTCGTTTCTTTCTGCTGATCGGAGATCGAAGAATGGCGACGAAGAAGAGTGTTGGTGCCCTCAAGGAAGCCGATCTAAAGGGGAAGAGAGTGTTCGTGAGGGTGGATCTCAACGTCCCCTTGGACGAGAACCAGAAGATCACCGACGACACCCGAATCCGTGCTGCTGTTCCCACGATCAAATACTTGATTGAGCATCGCGCTAGGATCATCCTGTCTAGCCATCTGGTGATCGACCCCTTGTCGCTTAAATCGATCTAATTTTTACTTTGCGTTGTTTGATCATCAGATTGTCGTGTCTATCCGTTTCTAGTCGTTGCACAATGGAAGGGCCTGAACTGGAAAAAAAAAAAGGCTTAGATTAACTTCATTATTGAATCTTTTTCCACTAGAAACAGTGTCTGACATGCTAAATCAATTTATGTGCCTCTCCGCATACTAATTTTCTGCTCCATGGCTTGTCGTCTCCCTACGATCAGGAGATGAAAGTGGTAATGGGATCGTGCTGCAGATGACTTATTTGGATTATCCATTTTGTCTTATTTGAGTTAATACTCTACTCTTTTAATATTATATCTCATGTTGGGCAGCCTTTCCTCCTATGAATTTATGAGAAACTGGGATTTCAGTGAAAGTAATCACTCTGTTGCAATTATTGCCTAAAATTTCCCTTTCAGTATTCTTTTATGATTATGAGATTATATTGCCATTCATACGCTATACTGGAACCTATGATCCAGAATTTGGTTAACCTTATATGTTTGTAACTGAAAATTTTTAATTTGGATTCAGTCACCAACTTCTAGTCCATTTTCTATTTTAAAAAAATGAAAAACAAATTAAAATTTTTATGTATATCTGTCTCTTCCTGAATCAATGTGATTGTACGTTGTAAATTTACTTAAGATTGCAAATATGTGTTGCAATGTTTACATGTTTTACATACCAGCTTCGTTGAAATTGTGTTTGCATATTGGACTAATTCAGATATCCAACATGGAACTGACATTAACCTTTAAATTCATAGGGTCGCCCAAAAGGTGTCACTCCAAAATACAGCTTGAAGCCTCTTGTACCTAGGCTATCTGAGCTTCTTGGCATTCAGGTGATACTTTTTCCATTAATTTTTAGTTGGGATGCTCCTCACTCAGTGTCGTATGGACAAATGTGTGCCTCCTCCCAAATTACTAGTCATTTTAGTCTGGCACAGTTTTCAACCCACTTCTGCATTGTTTCGGTGTTGGACCTGTACTTCTAAGTCATAATGGGATTGAGGAAGCATATTGAAGTTAGGATGTTCCATGTAGTCCCGGTGGTTTATGGTATCTGTATATGAAGAGGGTGTTCCGCTTATGGTGTTTCTATGTAAAGAGAGAGTGTGTTTTATGGTGGTTGTATATAAAGAGCATGTGCCCCTCCCTAGTGATTAATTATTTTGGTTTAAAATAGGTTTCATCCCACTTCAACAATTTATGATCTAACATTTTGATTTACTTAACTAGGTTGTGATGGCCAATGATTGTATTGGAGAGGAAGTTGAGAAGCTGGTTGCTGCATTACCAGATGGAGGTGTTCTGCTTCTTGAGAATGTAAGATTCTACAAAGAGGAAGAGAAGAATGATCCAGAGTTTGCAAAGAAGTTGGCGTCCTTGGCTGATCTGTATGTCAATGATGCTTTTGGCACCGCCCATAGAACTCATGCTTCAACAGAGGGAGTTACAAAATTTTTAAAGCCATCTGTTGCTGGATTTCTCATGCAGAAGGTTATGAGTTTTATTTGAATTGGTGAACTAGGAATATTCCATCCACTTAACTTTTCCATAACAACAAGGGATTTCTCTCAGTGAATTGAAACCTTCAGTCCATTGAGTTTTTAATCTCACTTGAGAGCCTTGCCATCATTATTCTAGTAATTTCACCCAACAAATTCCAAATTAACTCAGAGGACAGCAACTCATTTATAGCACCAAGACTTGCTGTGGTTTGACAAAAGATTTAGATGAGTTCTTTCATTTGCAGATGGAACCAAAGCCTTATAATGAAGAACATTAATATTTAAGTCCAGATTATAGTTGCATAGGATCAAAGAAAAGTTTAGTGTGCATGCCATCTGTCTATGCATTATTTGGTATAATTGGCTTCCATCTGTTCATTGCATTAGTACATCTACTAATAGTATAGATTGCTATCTTTTCTAAAGAGAGTGAGAATTTGAGACAAATGGTCAACTAATCGACTTTAATCATGATGACAAAGTGGGAGGTCTGGTGTTCAATATTAGTTCATCATTACACAAGTTAGATTTGGCTAGCCGAGTCCAATTCTCATGCACACATAAAGGGGAGTATTAGCTCGAGTTAAACATTTTCTTTGAAGAAACTAACAGCCTAGGTATTAGTTTTTTATTTTGGTGTATATCTATCTTGGACGGCTTTATACCATTGGTTCATCTGCCTTGGTTTTGCAATTGCTATCTAATGGTTGTTGCTGTGAATCACTATGCGGCTTTCTTTGATTAAAAACAACTTTCACCTTTTTTGTTCTAGGATGCATTGTTCATTATCTAGTCATTAAAACAACACTGTAAATTCTGTTGTGTCAGGAGCTTGATTATCTTGTTGGTGCTGTTGCCAATCCCAAGAAGCCTTTTGCTGCCATTGTGGGTGGGTCTAAGGTTTCCACAAAGATCGCGGTGATAGAATCACTGTTGGAGAAGGTAGACATTATTATCCTTGGCGGAGGAATGATTTTCACATTCTACAAGGCACAAGGACATTCTGTTGGTTCATCTCTGGTTGAGGAAGACAAACTCGAGCTTGCCACATCTCTTCTTGAGAAAGCAAAATCTAAAGGAGTTTCACTCTTGTTGCCCACTGATGTAGTTGTAGCTGACAAGTTTGCGGCTGATGCAAATAGCAAGGTCTATCCTTGAACTTTTAGATAGTCTAGCTGGACTCGTGCGGTTTAGCCAAATTTTGATATTAAAACACAATTTTGTTCTTGTTTTTTAGTTTCTAAGATTAACTGGACAGAATGTTTAATGTTTATGATATATTCACCATTGTCCCCAAGATGCTGTCTTTTATTTTGAATATAAATTTTGTTTTTACAGGTTGTACCAGCATCCCAAATCCCTGATGGCTGGATGGGTCTTGATGTTGGTCCTGATTCCATCAACACATTCAGCCAAACCTTGGAGAGCACCAAGACGATAATTTGGAATGGACCTATGGGCGTATTCGAATTTGAAAAATTCGCAGTGGGAACTGAGGTAATTTATTGCAGAGAATGAAGCACTTCCGACCATTGAAACTTTTTTGTTATTTGCTAGTGGAGTATACAATTCTGATTTGTTTTGCAGGCAATTGCAAAGAAGTTGGCCGACTTAAGTGGTAAAGGAGTCACCACCATCATCGGAGGTGGCGATTCTGTTGCCGCTGTGGAGAAGGTGGGACTCGCGGACAAGATGAGTCACATCTCTACTGGAGGAGGTGCTAGCTTGGAGCTCTTGGAGGGCAAGTCTCTTCCTGGTGTTCTTGCTCTCGACCATGCCTGAACAAAAATGGCACTCTCTCATCTTCGACTCCGAGAGATGTTCTACTGGAACTTTTGCTTCAATAAATTGCGTACCGGTGTCAACTCCATGCTACCTTAAATTTCAAGTCAATTTTATCAGCTTCTTGTCATATTTTCCAAGTTCTCGCTCTCTCAAGTCGATGATCTCAGCTTCTTTTGCCATTTTGAACTCTGGACAGGCAACTTCCAAGCCAGCTTCTCGGAGTTCCAAACTTGTAGATTGGACCGAAGATACATGTTCCTCACTTCTTATTTTTGAATAAAGAGACAAGGATGCGATGCAAAATTTTGTATTTGCCTAAAAATTCGCCTGCATGGGACATCAGATTACAACACTGCAATAAATTGCATGTTAGCACAACGCCTGCCATTCACATATATGCGACCTCTGAATGCTGATAAGCATCGACGGACATATTATCGTTTCGTAAAGTTAATTAAGACAAAAATAATAATAAAGTTGCATGAAGGGCGCAAACCATGCTGATCATTGTCAGCGCTGATGCTTCAACCCTTCTCTATTCCATTTAAACTGTAATACAGTATCGAGTATTTTTTCATATAAACCACTATTACCGAGAGCCATCCAAAATCTTTTGTTAAGCATTGCCAAATGAAGTCGATTATAAACGTCCTGATGAAATACCTTCACAATTCATTGGAACCATAAGTTTTTTCATCTATTTTTCATTTTCCTAATTGAATATTTTCTACTAACTTATCTAAAAGGCTGATTATCCTTTTCTAATTGAAGTTAAATAAATTAAGCTGCTTGGATTAATTGGAATAGATATTTTAGATGAGTTAAACATTTCAGTCCTTTTTTTTTTTACTTGTATCGAATATCCAGACTTTAGGCCACATTAATCCTAGGAATGATCGATATTGTTCCACGAAAATTTTTCATCAATCATCAAGATACAATAAGAAGTGTTCGTGTGGACAGTCTCGACAGTTATAATGTCCTTAATTTATCATTCTATTTAAAGAAAAATCATACAAATGTACTATGCTTGAGGATCAAACTATGGATATTTGAGAACTGAATCGAATGCTCTACCGTTGCTTGCATCATAGCTCTGAGCCTGTTAGATAAATTGGGAGACTCTAAATTGAGAAGTCAGCATGTTAGATAAATTGCACAGGCTAGTAAGTTAGATGAGTCATGAATGGAACAAATTAACTATATTAGGTGGGATAAAGGTATGCAATGGATGGATAAGATAAAATGAATTAACTAACTCACTTTTAAAGGATTCGATATATTAAATGGAACTAATAAATCAGATAAGCTATCATGCAAATTGTTTCGTTAGAATTATTATAAAATGAAGTACATGCAATACAAAATTTAATAATTAACATTTTTTTTTTATAATGATTGACTAATTATGGGATCTTCATTTATCTTGATCTGAACAGCTCAGCCACATTTATATTTCACACGCCCACTTTCTCCTCCGCGCAGTTGCGTGGACTCCACGTATGGTTTTGCGTCAGACTGTGTCATGGAGATGCCTTTGGGGACGTAATTTCGGTGCGCTTGCGTATGTTCGTGCTGGCAAACCGGCTTGGTGTCACGTTTCCACGCTATTTAGTCCGGTTTTGGGCCCCTTAATATTCCCATCGTCATCGTATATCCGTCGCTCTTGCTCCTTCATTTGATCCTTTGTTCTTCTCCGATCATGGCAGGTGTTCTTATCCGATCCAGGCCTTCCAAGGTTGGTGTTTCTGATCGTTTACTAGTATACGTCTAGCTTGTAAGATTTGATCTGTAAGGTGTTGAAAATTCCAAGATTCATTTTTTGTTTGCATGAAACAATCATCAGAGATGGTTGGTTCTTCTTCACAGAGACCGGCGAGTGTTTTTTTTTTTTTTTTTTTTTCCTTCTGTGTTCGATAACGAGGCATTGTTGCTTCAAAAGTGCTCTTCTCTGCTCAACTGCGAGCAGCTACACGGGAATATTCGTCCCCTTTCGGGGGCGGTTCTTCCGGGCGAGCTGCTTTCCCAGTTCCCGTTTGCACGACTGTTTCGATTTGGACTAGGGATGGAGGAAGCCGAGCACTTGGAAAAGGAAGATTTAAATGCAGCAATGGTGTTGGTGTTCGCCGTTGAAGGCGCCAGTTAGTCAATCAAGAGAACAGAACAGCCGTCATCTCCATCTCGCCTCCTTCCGCGCGATAAAATAGCATGATAGATTTGAAGTCCCTTTCTCCCTTCCCACCTCCCTCCGCTTCTTCATCTGCCCAAGTCGATGTAGCCTAGAGATTCGTAATAGGAAGTGGATGTGCAATGCAAATCCTGAAAGAACTAAATACCGGTACGGTGAAGAATTCATAATTCCTATTTCCTTGGATTTGGTAATGTGGTTGCGATAATTTTATTGATCCATTTTGTATGCATAATTCTTGCTGTATTCAATATACAAATGGGTTGATTATATCCTTGGACCCTTGTTTTTTTTTTCTTTCAACAGAATGAATATTCAGCAATATAACTTATTACCCTTGCCTTTAGGAGAATAGTCAATTGTTTTAAATTGATTTTATTGATCGTCTATTAGAGGAAAGTTACTGTTGTTTTGATATCTGAATTAGTTTACTTGCATATCTATGCTTATGTTTTTTTGCTACACAGTAGTTCCTCATTGCTACTTTTAAAGTTTGGGTGATTGTTTGAGGTTGCGGTCTTTTATAGTCAACTTGCATCTCTGAATATTTTATGCTTTCTCAATTGCAGGCTGGATCATTCATCAGACGTATTACATCTGTGGGGTGGTCTCAGGAACATTCACCCATATGCTCAACTTTGACAACCACAAGGCTGATGAGCTCAGAGACTTCTCTTCAATCAGAATCAATGGAAGAAAAGGGGTTTGTTCCGTGTCTTTCATCAAAATAGATTTCTTCATGGAATATTGTTCATTATCCCTATACCTCTGGAAGTTATTTTTTGTTTACCTATGTTTTAGATTGTCTTCCATCTTAAATGATATTTCTGTCAGGTTCAAGGGGCATGATATGTTGGCACCATTTACTGCTGGATGGCAAACCACCGATCAACATCCTCTAGTTATTGATAGATCAGAAGTAAGCCACTGATATTTTATGCTTAACTTTATCTGTGTTTACTACATATTGCATCAGAGATCTATTTCAAACTTTTAAAACTTACACATATAGATATAGATGAATCATCACAGCCTTCCTATCACCATTGTCTTTGTGGTTTGCTACTTTTTTCATTGATTTTATTTTGTTGTTCATTATTTTGTGTTCGGAAAGAATTGAGGTAATATAATTGATGCTCTACCTCAACTATGGGAATGGATCAAGGTTTCATGTATTTATTTGGAGTTGCATGAGAAATCGAGCTCTTAGCAATATTTTTAATTATTCTTTTAGAACTAAAATTGTGATAGTTTTTGTTGTTTTAAAGATGTCTCAATTTTATGCGATAGATTGAAATTTGCAGCATGTTCCATACTTCTTCATTTTGATTATCCAATGTTGTACTGTTAGTCTATTGAAATAATTTATTTTTACAATCTATCTCTGCAAGATACATGCAATTCTGTGTTGTTATCATAAGATTTAGAATCTATTTTGTCTTTTCTGATAGGAGTAGCCGACCATATCTATTAACAAATTGCAAATTCTGCCTATAAAATTTATACCAGTAGCAGGCTGTTGCTAGTGTGATGAACATATTCTTTTGTGAGATAATGTTTCTTCATGATATTAATGCTATAAATAATTGCAGGGCTCCTATGTTTATGATATTAATGGGAAGAAGTATCTTGATTCTCTTGCTGGGTTATGGTGTACAGCCTTAGGTAAATCGGCATCTATTTTAGATTTTTCTTTCCTCATTTATGGAAGCATTTCTCATCTATTACTATCTTTTTCTACCATCTCATTAACCTGTACCAAAAATATGCCTCTTGACATCTAGATTTGCAAAGTACACAGATGCATATTTTCTGTAACTAAAATCTGAGGGTTTTTTCACAAACCATCTCCTGCTATCTAACATCACACATTAATATTTTAGGTGGAAATGAACCGCGTCTTGTTGCTGCTGCTGCTGCTCAATTAAATAAGTTACCATTCTATCATTCCTTCTGGAATCGTACCACAAAACCATCCCTGGTATGAATACATTTTTTCTAGTTATAATTCTTAATTCCTTTACAATCAGATATAAATCAGTTAGCCAAGTCCCAATTTAGTTCTTTGCCTCCAATATATAAGTTACACATGGGCTTTGTTGTTTTTCATGTAATTATCTTGTATATCTTTGTTTTTTGGAGTACTGTTTTCATTGTTTATCAATGCCAAATATTATCAGGTCTATAATTACATATATTACCATTTATTACAGTTGAAATAGTTTATTTTTAATTAGGATCTGGCTAAAGAACTTCTTGATACTTTCACTGCGAGAAAAATGGGTAAGGTCTTCTTCACCAACAGTGGTTCAGAAGCTAATGACTCCCAGGTGATTTTATCTACCTTGTATTGGAATTAACTAATTACTCACTGAATTTGTTTCCTATGCACATTGGCCTACTATTTGTAACTCTTTATTTGAAGATTTCATGATCTAAACCCTTCGTAGTGCTTTTGTAGATTTCTTATAGTGCTCAACTTTATTTAGAGCAACATAAAGCATGTAACCATCATTTCTCTGTCTATCCATTAATATTTGTCCTAACCAACATACTTGTTAGGGTGAAAACTTGATGGTGAAGGCCCTTGGGTTTAGGGTATGTTTAAAACAAATAGATAAAATCTACAGTGTATATTTACATAGGTGTTCCTAGAAACTAGAAAGAGAACAGGACATTTGAATACAGGAAAAACAAAATAAAAACAAGGTACGTTAAAATATTTTGTGCACACTTTTCCCAAAATACTTTGCAAGAGCAATAGAGTCATCTTTGCCAATTTTAGCATATCCTGTTACTCCATTTTATGTTTTTCCAACACGATCTTTCTATATTTCTGAGGCCTTATCTAGCTAATTTTGATGGTGGTTTTACATTCTCTTTATGGCAGATTGCTCTCTTATGCATTCAGAATAACAAAGACATTCTACCATGTCAATGTCTCAGTAGTAATATTGATCACATTGTAATTTACAACTAACAAGTGATATATGTTTTTTGGTTTCCCATTTTTCTTGATAATATAATTGTGCTTTCTTGCCTACTAGCATAATCCTTGAATTGAATGTATGCTATTTTACAATGTTTCAATCAAACTACAAGTTAGAACTATAGATGTTTCTGTTGTTGATGGGAAATGCTTTTTCTAGGTCAAATTGGTCTGGTATTACAACAATGCACTGGGAAGGCCAAAGAAGAAGAAATTTATAGCGCGATCAAAAGCGTAAACTTCCTACTTGATTCCATAAGATGTGTTTGTTTACTTAATCCTCTTAGCAAGATTTTAGACAAGAATTTATCATCATTGAATTGGGACATTCACATTGGCTCTTTCTGCAGGTATCATGGATCAACGTTAATATCTGCCAGTCTTTCAGGGTAAAATTTTCTCAAAATCCACATTGACAAACTCTCTCACAAATCACGAGCTATCATACCAAATTTGTTGTCATCTGTAATCCTAATGTACATTTGGTTATTTTTATTTCCTCTCTGGAAAATTAGCTCCTCTTTTTTCTTGACAAATTGTAAGTTCATGGACAATCTGATTCATTAAACTTTTACCCCAGGTCTATTTTTATTTCTATTTTTTTTTCTTCATAGACCTCCAAAACGATGGAACTTCCTGACCTATATTTTTTCTTTTCAGAATTCTTTCCTTGACGCAATTCCTTGACCAATAAAAAATATCATATCTTTCGTACAAAGCTGGTTTCCATTTTCCTGATAATTCAGGAAATTCTCGTTTTGAACAAAATATATTTTGTAAATTGTCTTTCAAGAACATTTGCCAAACATGAAGATATATTTTTCATACCAAAAATGTCCTTAGCAATTTATTCAGTGCCTAGTTTCTTCTTGCCGGTATTGACAATTTTCTATATATGCATGCTCCATCTACAGTCTTCCAGCTTTGCACCAACAGTTTGATCTGCCTGCACCATTTATCTTGCACACAGATTGTCCTCACTACTGGCGGTACCATCTTCCTGGTATTGTATTATTCCCTTGTTAAATATTGTTTGATTTTAAATGCCATCTTATTTTTTTTGGAATTGAATAATAGGTGAGACAGAGGAGGAGTTTTCAACTAGATTGGCTAACAACTTGGAGAATCTTATTCTGAAAGAAGGGCCAGATACAGTTACTGTTTCCTTTGTCTCATTGGCATACTTGACAAATATTACAACAGAATATCTTATGTTAGGTTGCTAAGTTAGAGTTTCTATCCAGATTGCTGCTTTTATTGCTGAACCTGTTATGGGTGCTGGAGGTGTTATACCTCCTCCAAAAACATATTTTGAAAAGGTTAGTGCAGGCGAATTTCTAGTTTCTTTGATTAGTTCAGAAACTATAGTTTGGCCATGTATAGGCTATTATGCTAAAATCAAGAACTTATGCTGTGTTTACTTGGTGGAGAGGCAAATAGAAGGGAAAAGAAATAGCTCAAGTGAAAAGACCACTCCCTCTTGCTTATTTGTGTTTATGAGATACGTAAATTTCATCCTTGTCCATTTCTGTCATAGATAGGAGAAATTAAATAGAAGAAATGAATGGAATTAAATTCCTTCCACTTATATATTCACTTCCAAATAGCTAATCAAATCTTTGTCATCTTGATGAATTTTTGCATGCTGATTTTCTTATTCCATATCATTTTAATTTTTCCTGATCTATTACATTATGCACGTGAGAGTTTTTTTTTTTTTTAACTTAACACCTATCTTTTCTTTCTTTTCTTTTCCATTTTTTTAGTCTATATTCCATTTGATCTGGCCATTGTCTATGGTATAACCTCTTTCAGTTAGAAATTGATGGCGGCTTTGACCAGATTAAATTCTTCCTATTGATGGACTTGCTTGCTCAAAATTGAAATTTAATTACTGTCATTTCTTCAACTTAGTTACACAAAAGACTGATTCAATGTCCTGAATGTAGACAATACTACACCATATGACCTAGTCTTTTTCATCTACCCTATGAATTATATCCTTTATCATGGTCTTTTTTCTTTATTGTGTGTTTCTATTCATATGAGCCGTGCATACAATAACATGCCCAATATTGAACTTGTATTTTATGACTTCTCTTTTTTTTTTTTAATTTCCAACAGGTTCAAGCTGTTGTGAAGAAGTACGATATCCTTTTTATTGCTGATGAGGTTTTGAAACGCTTTTTCATAAATCAAATGTTCTCTCTTCACAAAGTGGGTAACGAACAAATTTAAGGTCTTCTCTTGAATGGTTTTACGTCAGGTCATTACTGCTTTTGGAAGGCTAGGGACAACATTTGGATGTGATAAATTTAAGATCCAGCCTGACCTTGTCTCCATTGCAAAAGTAAGTCTAACTGTAGTCAATTGAAGCATCCAGAAGCATGTACTAAATGTTTGCCTTCTATGATATCATGCAGGCCCTTTCTTCAGCATACATGCCGATTGGCGCAATACTTGTTAGCCCAGAAATTGTGGAAGTTATATATTCTGAAAGTAACAAGCTAGGTGAGGTTATAACCTATCTGTGAAAGAGGAAGACATTCACCGACTTGTAGCTGCTTGTGTGTTTGTTCTTATTGTTCCTAATTAAGGTTTTCTTTTCCCTTTAGGTTCTTTTGCCCATGGATTCACATACTCTGGCCATCCTGTTTCATGTGCTGTTGCCTTAGAAGCAATTAAGATTTACAAGTAAATTTCTTTCTGAATGCTTTTGGCCTTTCTATTCTGGAACAAAATACAACTAAAAGATTGCATTTTCAAACCATACCGCTAATCAATCTAAGAGCGGTCATAGTGTTAGAACAAGAGGAAATTCAACATGGTCGCTACCCTTCATATGTCAATGCTCTTTTTTTTCCTTGAAACATATCTTGAAATTCCATTCTTAACTATGTTTTGCAGGGAGAGAAATATTCCTGAGCATGTACAATCTGTCTCTCCTAGGTTTCAGGAAGGCATCAGAGCATTTTCAGAAAGTCCCATCATCGGTGAGGTATATATACTATTCTGGAATCTTCGAGCAACATACCTAGCTACTTCATTTTGGATTGTGATCAACTGTATACAAAACTTATATTGTTTGCAGTTACGAGGGACTGGGTTGATTCTTGGAACCGAGTTCTCTCAAAACAAGTCTCCAAATGAACCGTTCCCGTCTGAATGGGGTATAACTCAGCATTATCAATCCTAAACCTTCTGATGGAAGAGAGCTTTTGCATTCTGCTTCAACAAATTGGGATGTTGCGATGTGATTTCAGGTGTAGGAGCAATCTTTGGATCGGAATGCGGGAAGCGTGGAATGCTTGTTCGAGTCGCTGGGGATAACATAATGATGTCTCCTCCCCTTATAATCACTCCAGATGAAATTGATGAAGTAAGATTTCCCATGCTTATTCTTCATGCATTGAAAAAATAAATAAATTTTGAGCCACTTTTGTTTTGCTTTCTGCACTCAGCTGGTAAGCATCTACGGAGAAGCACTTAAGGGCACAGAGGAGAGGGTGGCAGAGCTGCAATCCAAGAGCAAAAAGTAGCTAATTCATCGCAAGAAGTTCCTCTCTACTGATCAGCTGTGAAATAATTGCACAACTGTGTGGAGAGTAAATTATTGTACAACTGTCTGGAATAATCGAGGCTTCATCTCATTTTAAGAAAACTGACGAGTATTTTTTATGACCGTATATAATTGGTTGACATGTAGTTGTATGCCTTGATTAGGATTAGAGATGCAATATATGTAATTGAAAACATGGTCGAGCTGCAGGCTGGATGTTCCAATATTGCAATTGCTATCGAACGGCGAACGTGACGATGTGAATAGTCGACCACGATCCTCTAGAATTCAAGAATTTGGCTAAGGAATTCAAACTCTAGGTTATACTTTCAACCATTTCAACATAGTGACAATTAACAAAGCCAACGAGATATAAACTTTTCCTTTTTTTACATTCAAGTTTCGTCCGACTAATTCATTTAGTGAATCGGTTTTGTCCTATAACCTTCGAAGAGTCTCCATCGATCTACAAGAATAAATCAAGATGATGCGCCGTCAAATCACTGTGAAAAGTATGTACGTCAATTAGATCCGCATCCCATACCGATCCAATTAGAAAATGAAGATCCGCCTCCGCAATTCGTGAACGAGTAAAAAATGACGAAATTTCCTCCGTAAATTGTGATCGTCAGGGATCGAACCATGACTATCGTAGTGACCGTCCAAACTCTTACTGTGTCATTGCTCCGGGGGCGATATAAACTTCTCCCTCGCCTCGTCCAGAGAGGACGAGAAACCTGAAGCTTTGGATTATATGCACGACAATGAAATGATAATACAGTCGTTTGGTTTGAGGGTGAATAAAAATAAGAATAAATTTGGTAATAAAATGAAATGAAAATAAATTTAATTATTTAATTTATAAATTAATCCAAAATCTATGTGATGCCGTCATCTATTAATTTATAAATTAAGATCGAAGATGAGGACGATATCAATGTGATGCCGTCATCTATTAATTAAATACTATATATAATTTTCATTTTTATTTTCGTTCCAAATTCATCAATCAAACGCCACCATAGTTGGACAGTGACAAGTGGTCGATTATTATATTTATCTTAGAAAAGCACTATTCTAACCTCATCGCCTCTCTTCACAATTTCATCTTTCCTCTTCTTAACAGCAAAATCTATCCACATCCAGGAAAGCTCACAGGAGAACAATCATGGGATGCATCTTCATCAACGGCAATGCTACATTTCCGTCAAACTCTAATGCTCGCAAGATTTCATCCCTGCTTGAGATCAGAACACGACCGAAAAGGATACAGAGCAGAAATCATAACAGACAGCAGAGATAAAGAAAAAACGACCTAATCCTTTGCGGTAGGAGAAGAAATCGACTTTGCCGCCGGGGAAAATCGAAGAGAAGCAAAGCCATTTCCTAGGGATCGCTGCTCGCCGGCGACGGAGGAAGAGAAGAGCGGAGGATATTGAATGATTTATTAATGATTTTAAATGGGTAAGAGCATTGTATCTACAATGCTTGGTTAATGGGGTGTTATAACACTCCAATGGTGTTAAACACCAATATGAAGGGGTGTTATAACACCCCTTCATTTGAACGCGTTCAAATGACTGTGGGGTGGGCCAGCCTTGGCTGGCCCATCCCACATGTATTTTTTTTTATTTTTTTAATTATAAATATTAAAAAATTTATAAATTTTAAAAATTTGAATAAAATTTTAAAAATAGTAAAATTATTTAAAAAAAATAAGATTATTATTAAAAATAATAATAATAATTTTAAAAATATTTTTAAATTTATTTATTTAATATGATATAATTTTAAAAGGATTGAGTGGAGTGTGGGACCCGTAAGTAATTATTGTTAATGTTAAAAGGAATGTGGATGAAAAAATATATTGTTATAATGAGTATGTGGCAGTGGACCCCATACTTTTTTATGAGGTGGAGGATGTTATAATGGATAAGGGTTGTAGATGCTCTAAGCGAGAGTTGAAATGGGGCTCTCCGTTGCCATTTACCCGATTAATCAGAATTAGTTGAATAATTATTTAGGTGCAAACATTCTTTAAAAAAAAAAAAAAAAGTCCAAACACGGTCATAAAAACATCTCGTATAAAAAAATATTAAGTGCGGATGAATAATAAAGATACTCATAGATGAATTATATAAAATAATATTTCTCTATATATATACGGTATTGATAAGTTGTGCACCATACGACGTATAATTCATGCACACTCCGAGCAAGCATAGTAATAAAAAATGTATAATATTTTCTATCGGAACTTCTACCGTTTGACATTGTCGTCGAATGATTAAATTCCGACGGCAATCTGACAGCGGTTCGATCGACACCATAGTATAATCGGATCGCAATTGAATTCTGACCGGATCACTATTGGATTCCAATCAAATCGTAGTAGAATCAACCGCGATTGTTGTTGCCAACGCTGTGGGCAATTCTGATTACAATTCAAACGGAATCCGATTGCAATTTGATCGAAATTTGACAATGATCCGATTGAACTCTAATGTTGATCAGATCGTAGCCACCAACAACTGTGACATTGACGATCATAATTCGATCGAATTTTGATCACAATTCAATTGAAATTCAATCGTGGTTCGGTAGATTGAACGGGGACGATGACCTTAAATGGTGATCAACTAAATAATTGATGCAGTATAAAGGTACCGACAGGGCATGTCAATGAAACTCAGTTAAGGTGTGGAATGCAATATTCACCATGTCTGCATATCTGGGAGAAGATTATAAAGTCCTCTAGACATTATAACACAACATTGTGATGTGATAGAACTTAAGAGGCAATGTAAGGATACAATATACATCATAAGTGGTAATGCAACAATAACAAATTAACCAAGTAAAAAGTTGCCCAGCAACATAAAATACAACTAAAAGCAATCCCATTTTCATAACCTCTAACTCATGTTACATCTATAACATCTGGTAAAAAAAAAAAAAGGAAGCAGACTCAGTTATCAGGTTCAAAAATTTTCACATTCTTTTTAAAAATATTACGGTTAAAGTACACTTCGATATATGGGATGAACAAAAAATAAGTTGGCACAGCTAGAAACTAAGATTAGACTCTTGATATAATGAAACAACTATCATACTTGTAACACCATAGGCACCATAATGCTTACTTGACAAGTTAGAAATTTTGAAATTTCTAGCTATGAAATTATCTAGATCATTCCAAAACATACCTGGCTCTCCCTGCAATATATATATATATATATATATATATATATGCACCAGCGTGTTAGGCCAGTAAGTGCACCACTGAGCTCATTCCTGTGGAGCACTCCAAAATCAGCAAGGCGAAGAGGTAATTCTGAAAAAGAATTTGAATAGTCAAAGAGGATAGCAAGAGACAAGTCAAGAAAAAGCATTTCTGGACAAGTATGCAAGTAGCACCCACTGTTAACCGGTCCTTAACCAGATGAGCTTAGTTTCACATCTCAACTAAACATGGAAGAACTAAATTACCAGTTGTAACTTAAAACAGCATGAGCCTAACATAATAATTCTAACAAGTATAATTTTTAATTCAAATATGAGGAATGTCTACTGCCAAGTAGTCTGTCACTATACTTGCCTGTAAAGTTCTGAAATTTCTCAGCAATTCAAATGGTTAGGTAGCCACAAGATGGTTTAATAACTGGTCAATGCCTATAAAGAAAGTAGATCGCATCCATCTAAATGATTGTGCAGTTAAAAATTTGTGTTTGCTTACATTGGGCATGTGATGTAGCAGTCAACAGTTCTCAGTAACTGACTTGCTCTTTAGCACAATAGAATGGGGTAATTATTAGGTAAACAAAATACATTTTCAACTAAATGTTAGCTCACCTCTAATTATTGTTTCTCTATCTGAAACAAGATAATTACAGTAATCAAGGGGGAATGGCTTTACAAAGTATAAAGCATGTGAAGTCATAGAGAGAAAAATTTCCATGAAATCACCTCAAAAACAAACATGTTTTCCTTGTAATTTGCAGCATGCCCTGAGGTTTCCCACAATTGCATATTGTATATATTTGGTGTTATGACCTAAAGCTTGGAATAAGTAAAATAGTCAATAGAAAGAATATCTAGCATTATCCAGGAACGAGTTATTCTTTCAGAAAAGAGTAACCTCTTGATAGCCTCTATCTCAATTAACTTCTTGTAAATTCTGGTTCCATGTGGAAGGAAGCAGCAGCTCCCAGGACTGGATATTACAGAAAAACAGAGGATTTATATTCCCCATCAAGCAATTAAGCAAAAAGGCAAGTGCACTCTCAAAAAACCTAAGTTGGTGAAAAAAGAAAAGGTCTTGATTCTGTCCAAGTATCCTGTGGTCACGTTTCTTTGCTTCCTCTATCTCGGTCAGATACTCCTGAAAAAAAAAATTGTTAAAATGGATATAGGAACCCATTATTTGTGGTTCAGGTGAAGATTAATCTAAGAAACAGAAATGCATAATTATGGAGTTTTCAATAAACTCCTCACAAGGAAAAGCAATAGTGAAATTGTCAACCGATACATGAAAGATGTAAAAGTTTCCTCAGAGTAAATGATCTTGTAATACAGAAAGAAAATATTTTGCCTAAACTTTTGGCAGAACATCCTCTACTCATGAAACGCAGCTGACAATCGAAGAGAAGATTGTGGTGTGTTCTCAATTACTTGACTGATAAAGTTAATTAAATTTGGACACTTTATTGGGTAGATATCACAGAAACATGATCAAAATGAAGTAGAAACCTAAGAATATCAAGTTTGGCAACTAGAGTAGAAGACTTCACAATCCATGATGTACTCCAACTAGGAATATAATCAGAGAATCCCCAACTTGGAGAGAGGAAGAAATGTTAAAATGATTCACAAACTAACCCTACAGGTTAAGCATTACTAGCTAAAGCAAAAGTAGAATGATTTCATGGATCCTAGCATTATGCACAGTTAATCTTAGGAGCCATTTATAGTGGTCTATGTTATTTTTGTTTATCTTCCTACATATTTGATTGGATGGAGTGGAATAATAGCGAAGGAGATTATCTGACTATTAATGATTATTATGATGAAAATGATGGTAGTTCGAATGAGAGTTCATAGGAAGAAGTTTTTATAAATAGAAGTGGTGTAGTTATTCTTTGTATGATGTTGAAGGTTATGAATAAGTATATATATAAAGATCTAATAGAGAGTAATGAGCAAAAAAAATAATGCACGACGTGTTCTATTACATAACCTTGTGACATCTAATGAGGCATGCCGTAGTATTCTTAGGGTAAGTGTGGATGTCTTTGTTCGCTTGTGTGAACTATTAAAGCACAACATGAGAGTAAAAGCCAATAAAAATTCAAGTGTTGAAGAGAAGGTTGTTAAGTTTTTATATTTGCTTGGACACGATGTCAAACATCGAAAGATGAGTTTTTTCTTTCGTCGAAGTACAAGAACTACTAATAATCATTTTCATGAAGTTTTGAAAGTCATTATTGGACTTCATGCTGAATTTATAAAGCAACCAGATGGAATCAAAATCCCTTCACTTATACATAGTTGTAGTAGCTAGATTATATCCTTACTTCAAGGTAACACTCATTTTGTTGATTTTGAATTTTAGAAAGTTTGTAAGGTACTTTGTAGCTAGATATGACCATTATCTCTTAATTGTTAGATTGTGTTGGTGCATTAGATGGAACTCATATACGTGATATACTGATATAGAGGAAGAAAGAATTGGCCGACTATCAATGTGTTGGATGCATGTTCCTTTGACCTAAAGTTCACATATATCTTATCCGAGTGGAAAGGAATTGCTTATGATTTACGAATCATTAAAAATGTTCTATCTAGACGTGATAAATTAATAATTCCTCATGGTATTTAATGTATAGTTAATGTTCATTAGTGAATAATATTTGGAAGTAAATATGATTAACCTATCCTTCCTTCTATTGGTAGGTAAATATTGTTTAGTTGACTTTGGATTTATGTTGAAGAGAGGTTTGATTATCCCTTATCGAGGGATTCATTATCACTTGAAGGAATATTCAAAATGTGGTCCTACAAATGCAAAAGAGTTATTTAATCCTAGACATGCATCTCTTTGCAATACAATCAAGAGAGCTTTTGAGATTCTAAAGAAAAGGTTTTCAACTATTGCCAGGAACATAACCTCACTATGAAATTGACATTTGTACAAACATTATTTTAGCATGTTATATTCTTCATATTTTTTTAATGGGGGTGAATCTAGATGAGAGCTTGATTAGTGAAGTAGATAATGAATTGAGTGCAAATAATGATAATGAAATGAGTTGAAATGAGAGACAAGATGATGACTGGAGGTAAGGGAATATGATCGAGGATGACATAGCAAATGTCATGTGGTCAGATTACAACATCAACTAAAGAAGGCTTATTTATCTTTGTTAGGAAAATTATGAGAATGTGTTATTATATTGTTATTTTTATTATTTTTCTGCATTGATTTTGTTTCCAATGTTATATAGTTCAATCTTACGAGTTTATAACTATTGAATAAGATCTAATTTTATTTAATTTTTATATTCATGTGAATTTAATTCAGAGTAGACATGAGTTTCACGATCGAACAAATTAAGAAGGATATGATTAAGTGGACTTATTAAATGGATATCATTTTTATAGATGTTGTATTAGAATAACAAGCTAATGGTAATCAAGTAGGTAGCACTTTCATATCTACTGCATAAAAAGAAATTGTTGTCATTTGCAGTGAAAAGATTAAAATTTCGTTAACAAAGGACCATTTGAAGAATAGAATGAAAACATTGAAAAACAACTTCAATTCATGTTATGATTTGTTTAAGAATGTAAGTGGAGTTCAATGACATGCCGAGAATAGGAAATTTGAGGAGGAGAAAGTTTGAAAGCAACTTATTGATGTGAGTCTTGAGAGTAAGGATTAATTTGTATTTTATCAATTTGTATAACTATTTTATTCATAATTAAATTTATTTATGCGTTAGGCTAATCCATCAATTAAAAAGTAGAGATATACCATTTCACCTCATTATGAGAAATTGTTAGAGTTGTTTGCTCACGATAGAGCAAATAGTCAAGGAGCTTCCATTGTCGTTGAAAGAAATGTTAAAATTATTCAAGAGAAAGAACAAAAAGATGTTATACATGAGACTTTGGAAGTGGATTTTTATAAGTTATCATATGTTGAGGGATTTAAGAAGAAATTTTTTACATCGGATGATGCACATGGTAGCAACAAAATTTAATTGACTTAAGCATCAAGGAGATTGTTGCTGCAATTGATCGTTCAAGTTCAATTATCGAAAATAAACCATTTTGTCAATAAAAAGTAAATGAGAAATTTCATAAAGAATTAGGGGGCATTTGGTTCGTAGATTTTTTTTTCTATCTTCATTCTTTCTTTTTCCAGAAAATAGAAAACGAGTTTTTTTTGTTTTTCAGTTTTCCAGAAAACGCTATTTTATTTTTTGGAAAACGAAAATGGAAACAGAAAATGATTATTTCTCGTTTTCTAGTTTTCCAGAAAAAGCACATTTATTTTCTAAAAAATGGAGATGGAAAACGCGAATCTCGTTTTCGCAGAAAATGAAAATGGCACTACAAAAAAAACAGAAATTTGGGACGAATTTAGCGACGAATTTTTAAAAAAAATTCGTTGCAAAAAAAATTTGCGACGAATTTAGCGACAAACATTTTTTGGTTGGGAATAAAGCGTCGCAAATATTAGCGACAAAAATAGCGACGAATTTTTGCGACGAATTTTAGCGACGAAAATTAGGGACGAATTTTAAAATTCGTCCCTAATTTTGTTGCAAAAGTTACCCCGATTTCCTAAATTTGTCGCAGAATTCGTCGCTAAATTTTGCAACGAATTACAAATTCGTTGCAAATTTGCGACGAATTTGTAATTCGTTGCAAAATTTTGCGACGAATAAATTTTTTCGTCGGAAAATTTCGCAAGGAAATAAGGAATTCGTTGGTAAATTTGAGTAGCTTCCAAATTCGTCGCAAAATTCGTTGCAAAATATTTGCGACGAATTCGTTTTTCGTTGCAAATATTTGCGACGAAATAATTTTTGTTGCAAAGTTCGTCGCAAATTTCGTTGCAAAATTTGTCGCAGATTGGATTCGTTGCTAATTTCGTCGCAAACTTTGCGACGAATTCGTTTTTCGTTGCAAATATTTGCGACGAAATAATTTTTGTTGCAAAGTTCGTCGCAAATTTCGTTGCAAAATTTGTCGCAGATTGGATTCGTTGCTAATTTCGTCGCAATTTTTGCGACGATTAGTTATTGCAAATATTTTGAAATAATTTTCGTTGGAAAATTAGTCGCAAAATTCGTTGCAAAAGTTGTCGCAGATTGGATTCGTTGCTAATTTCGTCGCAAATTTGCGACGAAATTTAAATTTGTCGCAAAGTTCGTCGCAGATTTATCGGGATTTAGCAACGAATTGATATATTTGTCGCTAAATTTGTCGCAAAATTAAAAAAAAATTGACAGATTTATTCCGTTTCGATATTCTATCGTATATACAAATGATCACACACACACAACAAAAAATAATAAGTTCTAATATCCAAATAAATACTTTCAATACAACCAAAACACACACACATTCAATATAACAAAATAATAAGCAACATTCCAACAAAAGATATCCAAATAAAAAGTTATATCCTACTAAAATTCAAACATCAACATAGTTAATTATGATATCCAAATAACAATGTTTACAAAAGATCTAAACACATGAGGGAAAAAAGAAAATCTAGTAAGCAATCGCGCGCCGACATTCTTCTACCTGCATTAGAAAAGAAACAAACAGCAAAAAGTAACATACATTAAAAACTATATATTAACGAAAATAAATGCAAAGACTTACAACGATGTGCATTTTCAACCGCTATAAGGATTGACTTCATAGATCATTCTGTTTAAAGCAAAATAAAAGAACTAATAAAAATGTAAAAAATGAAGGGAGTAACAAACTAAATAAACTAAATAATTTTAAAGGTACTAATTAAAAACAGCATACAATATCATCATCGTCACCACCATCATAGTCTTGACTCGGAGGATTATGACTTGGACCTGAAGTAAATTGTTGATACTGGCGCTTAAGAAAGGCTTGTTGTCGTCTCATCTCTTTCATTTCCTGATCCATTTGTGAGTTTTGATGTTGTATTGCTAAAATTTCTTGATCTCTTTCATGTATTATGCCCTTCAAATTGCTAACCTCCTCGGTCGAGTTGTGTATCCGTGCATCTTCTGGTGGAGTAGAAGAAATAGATCTACGAGGAGCATTATGCGACCGCTCGGAGAACCCATACCTAGTATCCTTCCCCTTTGGATCCTCCACTCGCCTCGAGCCATAAATCCATATTATTACTAACAGATGGCTCGGATCCTCAAGATCACCGCTCGATCTCCTGAAATTCTCTCGAGATGAGGATAATCGATCATATCTCTCCTACACAAAATTAAAAATTTAATCAGAGCATTTACATAACTAATGTAATTAAAGTTATAAAGTAAGTTTAAAGATTATTTCAAACCTTAATAGCTCGAGCTCTATCTCCACTCAAGTCTTATCTTTTTTTTGGAAAGTCGACGAAAGTATCTATAAATTACTCCTTTCCCAATTCCTTAGACTAAATATAAGAATGTTAGAAATAAAATAATAATCTGAAATAAATTTAAAAACTAATTGTAGAATTTAAAAATTACCAATCTACGTGAATGCTCCTCGATATTTATAGATCCGCGTATATTGAGATAAGTCTCGAATTACAGTGCGATTTAATTTATTCATGACTTCTTTTTGCTCTCATCCGATTGCCAATAATTGGAGATTTTACTCCAATTTTACGTGACACGTGGTTTTTCGATGAGATTTGGCATGACTCGATACATGCCGGATATGATCGCCACATTTTTTAAAAATTCTTTTAATTTCTAAGTCTTGACTAGGGTCCCAAATAAATCTCATTGAGATGGAAAAAAATAATTGATTATATAATCACTTATTTAATATATAAAATGAATCAATTATACCAAACTCGCACCACCATAATTCTTTTGAGGTCCCGGCGTGCGAGTATGACAAAGAATCTCTCTCCAATAGTTATTCACGATTTTATTGATCTCGCGAATAACAGGTACAGAATTTTCAAACCTACGATCAAGTGAAAAAAATTTGAATAAATAATTAAGATATTTTAAAAATTTTAATACTTATATTACTTACGAATCTCCCATAGGAAATATATACGGTCGACTTTCGATGTTCTCGGTGGAGGAGTGTCCGCTGTACAGTGAATCGAATGGGAAGGCCGTGTCGAATGAGATGAGATGGTTGGCGGTGATCATGTGAAGGTCCGGGAAGATCAGAGGGCAAGTAGGTATAGTCTTTGGCAGCGGTGGATCACTCGCCATCGCTAGTACTGTCGTCTGTCCCACCACGCAAACTATCAACCAAAAACAAAATTAGAATAAAGAAAATAAAACTTTTATGCTTAATGAAGAACATGAAAAACTTACAATATGCATAATGAAGATATGAGAATCTACGGCTAAGCTACGATGATTTCACTGCGATAACCTATAAGAACAAATTATACAAAACATACAGAGACAAAAGATATAAATTTAACAATCAGACATTATATAAACAAATAATTGAGCTAAGAAATTTTGTAAAATTATAGTTTAAAACAAAAATTATATATATAAAAACTTACCCTAGACGTCAAATTTCAAAGTCCTCATTATCATCTTCCTCATCCTCATCAGTATCCTCATCCTCGGTCTCCTCCTCCTCTTCCTCCTCGTCCCCCTCCTCCTCGTCCCCCTCCTCCTTTTCATCATTATCATCAATTTCAGTTGCATCCACGTTTATCACTACTCCGCTGGGATCTCGTAACGTTGGAATTATATATTCCTCGGTATGAAACATATTTGTAACTTTGTCTTGTTGATATACGATGTCTTGCAGCTCTTCAATTTTTTTTCCGTGCTTTTGTTTCAAACATTCACCATTCATTTTTGTCACGCCTCAAACTAGGATATGGAGCATAGAAAACTTGAATTGCTTGTTGTGCCAAAATAAATGGTTCATATCTCTTATAAAATCTTTTATGATTTACTTCAACCAAATTATACTGTGGATGCACCTTCATCCCCCTGACGGGGTCAAACCAGCGACACATAAATAAGATAACTCGCATCTCTGGACCAGGATAATCAATCTCTATAATTTCATCCAGCAAACCATAAAATTCATTGCTTGCACCTCCATCATTGGAAGATCGAACACATACTCCACTATTCATCATTGTACTCTTTCCATTTCCATATTCTTGAGTGTGGAAATTATATCCGCTTATGAAATATCGCGCAGTCGTACCATTGATTTTGGACCCCATGATAGATGGATTAGCAATTCTTCTTTGAGCGTGAGTTTGATTAGCATAAACCTATACTCAAATGAAAATGATATTTATTTAAAAGTTAAGATATGTCTAAACAAAAATGAGGTAATTAAAACTGCTTACATATGATTTGAACCAAGGTGCAAATTCCTGATCGCAGAAGTGATCAAAGTCACGTGTCGGGATTTCAGAGTATAAGTTTTGGAAAATCCTATAATAAAAAATTGTATTATAACACAAACAAATTAACACTTGACGAAGAAATAGGAAATATATACTAACTCGAAATATGACGATATACGGACAATTAAGTAAAACATATGCTGCCCGCCATTCTTGATCGATTAAGTATCGCTTACCCACGGTCGATAATTAAAGATAATTAAAAATTGAGAAAGAATTTAAATTGGGATCGACAGACCTTCATCATTCCTTCCGGATTTCGCCTTTTGGTCCGAACGTGAGGCTCAAAATAATATGATGCAAAAGTTGTTACTTCCTCCACAATATACGCATTCACAATAGAGGCTTGACATGTGCCTTATTTTTCACCTTTTCTTCAAATGATATAAGAATCAGTTGTAATATAATAAATTGTATTAGAAATGAATATATAAAAAAATTAACATTTTTATGCATATTAACGAAATATAGAATATGTGAATTATACCTTTCAAAAGGATACATCCATCGATAATGAATCGTCCTCCAACTTTGGCCTCATACGGAAGTGAACCAAAAGATGTTCCATCAATCAAAAATGCAGCGGAAAAATCCTTTCTAAATTGCACAAAATAATTGGAATGTCTCTCTCTAACTTCTCCATGTGTGAATATCCCAAAACTGTTGAGCATATATCATGAAGAAAATACTTAACTCAGAATGACACCCTGCATACAAAATTGTAAGAGTTCTTTAAAGGCAATAGAATAAGTCTTTCCATGAATATATGGCAATCATGGCTTTTCAAACCCATCAATTTGCATTCCTTCATATCGACACATCTCCCAAGATTAGAAACATAGCCATCGAAATCTCTCAATGACTTCAACCATTCACAAACAACACGCCTCTGTTCCTTATTCAATGTATATAAACCGCCTTTGGTTTGGTCCTCTACTATTTTCATCAACATCAAGGTGGGTCGTTTGCAAATGAGTCGCATATCTTTTCTTGCATTCAGATTATCTTTGTTTTTCCGGTGATATCCATCATCGTATTTATCGATTATCAAAACATTCTTCTCAATATGCATAACATCGAGATTATGATGAATCAAATTACTAAACCAATACGGTAACTCCCCAAAATATACTTCGTTTGGTCCATTTATGGTTGCTTCCATATCCATAAGTTGTATCGTGTGGCTCTTCTATACAGATGGAAAGTGAAGAACTCGTACCAAATATCTTGGCTCATCGATCTCAATGGCGGAGGTGTTCTTTCAATTCGATTCCTAGTGAATTCATCTTTATTCCTTCAAATTATGATTTAGTGGTAAAATTATGCGTGACAATCAAAATAACTTCGGCTTCTTACCATGCTTCAATCTAATCGACTTTGATCTCTCCATACATATTGGGCATCCTAAGATCCCTGCAAAGATCTAACTCCAACGATAGCATACCATAAGCGGAAAGTCATTAATGGTCCAAAGAAGAGCAAACCTTCATTACAAACATCCGATTAGTATGACGCCGTGTGTAGGAAAACCTTCATCCCATAGTTGTTTTAGCTCGCAATCAATGGTTGCATATAAACATCTATTAACTTCTTCGGATTTTTGGGCGAGCACAACCAATGTTAAAAACATATACGGTGTTTTCATGCACATCCCAAAGCGGAAGATTATACGGAGTTAATATAAGCGGCCAACAAGAATAGTGTCTTCTGATTTACAAATGGAGCAAACCCAAGACAGAGACCTAACCTAATATTTCGAGTCTCTTCGCAAAATCGGATATGTTCTATCAAAATTTTTCCACGCCTCTGCATCTGATGGATGACACATTAGTCCCTCTTCTGTTCGATGATTTGCATGCCAAGTCATGTGTTCAGCAGTTGTCTTCGATGCATAAAGCCTTTGTAACCTAGGAGTTAAAGGCAAATAAAACAATCGACTATATGATTTACGTCGTTCTTTGCCTCCTACTAGTGCTCTTGTACCTATCTTGATTACGTAATTTACAAACATCCACATCATCATCTCCCAATATAACATACAACCATCTCTCGCACACATCAATTCTTTCCACCGAGACCTAATTCTTTCATCATCGCTTTTTTCATACTGCATAATCATCATCAAGATATTATCGCAATGCCTCTTCAAAAGCTTGAACAAAATTATTAAAACACTCTTCGCACACATTGTGCTCGCCTTGACATTCAACATTCTTGCGGTGAACGATAGTTTAGTGAGTCTCACATCCAAATGCATAAAGGTGCATCTGCAGACTCAACACCTCCAAATTTGAGATATGCTTCATTATTCATATTCGACCGATATCTCATTCGTGCACCTCTTCCAAGGTGATGCGTTAGTAAACATTTGCTCAACTATTGGAGGACAACTTGAAGTTGCACCTTGTGATTGGGAATCAAATTCGCCCGCTACATCATATATCATCCTCTCGATATGGATTTAATTGATTATAATCACTGATCCCTAGAGACTTGTGTGTTGTGTCTATCATAGACTTCATCGATATAAATGGTTCACCATGACATGTCCATTATAAGTAATCAACAGCGAATCCAAACCTACAGAGATGCTCAAACTTTGCTAGACGATAAAAATCTACCATTGTGACACTTTCAGACGGACACCTTATCCGATTACCATCCATAAACTCAACATTACTAGTCACGAAATTTAAAAACTCTTGCAACTCACTCATAAATTCATCAAACCCCGACGTTAAATTCCTATTATACATCCAACTCCTTTCATGTCAGCATTTTGTCGCTTTCAATCAATTATATTAATATAAACCATACCACTCTAATACCATTCTAGATCAACACAAAAATAACAATAATATAAATTTCAATTTAAAAATTAATCGATGATTTAAGAAAATTTAAATATTATACCACTAGTGGTCGCGCGTCTCCGAGGCTAGGTGGTCGCGGCTCCCTTACGTGGTCGCAGTAGCGATCTCGACACAATGAAGCCGGTGGGTCGCTGACGAGTCGTGGTCACGACGGACACCGGCGGCGAGGTCAAGGCACAATGGCGAAGTCTCGCGCCGGGCAGAGGCAGTGCGGCCGGTGAGACGGTGTCGGCAGGAGGCAAACCGGAAGCGATCTGCGCTGGCATGGCAGGAGGCGCCACCGTGGAGCCGGGTTCGGCAGGAGGCGGCCGAAGGCAATGCCGAGGTCGGCAGGAGGCGCAGGCCAGGCTGTGGAGGCGGCAGGAGGCGGCCAAGGCAACGCCGAGGTCGGGCGTGCAGGAGGCGGCCACCGTGGAGGCAAAGCAGTCTTGTGGAGGCGGCCGGCAAGGCAATGGCGCGTGGAGCGTCTGAGGGCCGGCAGGAGGCTGTGCGGCGAGGCGGCCGGAAGGCAATGCCGTATTGCGGAGGCGCCGGGCGATCTGGTGGCGGGCGGCGCATGCGCGGCAGTGGCGGCTGGCAGCCGGGGTGGCAGGAGGCGGCGCCGTCGAGGTCGGCAGGAGGCGGCCACGGCATACCGGCAGGAGCCGGAGCGAGGCGGCCGGCTCGCGGCCGGGACAGGCCAGCCGAGCTCTGGCCATTCTGGCTCACATGTGGCTGAAGCGGGCCGTCACTCGCGGCGCTGGGGTCGCGCTGGCCGGACGAGAGGGCGCCGGCGACTCATGGCGGCCACGCGGCTCGCGGCCGCACGCTAGCCGGACGAGGCGAAGCCGGCCGAGCCATGGCCGGCTCGGCATGGTCGCGCGGCCTCACTCGGCGCTGGGGTCGCGCGACGGGACGAGGAGCGCGGCGGACTCGCGGCCGGCGAGGCCGTCGGACTGTCGGCCCGGCTGCCGGATTTGGCGGCCGTGCGCGGCTCGAGCGGTGGCGACGAAGCGCCGGCGGCCTCGGCGCTCGGGTCGCAGCGTGGCGGCGCAGTCGGCCGGCGGGATCGGATCGCGGTCTGGCGCGGTGCAGGCCGGAAAGCGTGCAGCCGGCGGCGGCGGATAGGTCGGGCGCGAGGAAGAAAAAGTTAGGGCGGCGATAAGCAACTAATAGATTAATCGATCCGGATTCGTTGCAAATTACAGCGAATCTCGGATTCGTTGAATTTAACGAATCCGTGGATTCGCTGCTGCAACGAATCCGATTCGTTGCAAAAAAAAATTTTAAACTTTTAAATTTTTCCAACGAATTCTCGATTCGTTGGAAATTTCCAACGAATCGAGAATTCGTTGGAAAAATTTACAACGAATTCTAGATTAGTTGGTAATTTTACAACGAATCGAGAAAACGTTGGAAAAGTTTACAACGAATTCTTGATTCGTTGGAAATTTCCAACGAATTCTTGATTCGTTGGAAATTTTCCAACGAATCCTGAATTTGTTGCAAATTATTTTTCCAACAAATAACAAGATTCGTTGCAAAATTAATATTGCAATTTTAAAAAGTTTATTTTTTTTTTAATTTGCAACGAATCCAGGATTCGTTGCAAATATTTCCAACGAATCCAGGATTCGTTGCAAATATTTCCAACGAATCCAAGATTCGTTGCAAATATTTGCAACGAAAAATGGATTCGTTGGAAATATTTGCAACGAATACATTTTTGTCGCTAATTTGCGACAAATTAGAAAATTCGTCGCTAAATTGGTTGCAGATTTCCAACGAAAATAATTCGTTGCCAAAATTCATCGCTAAAAAATAGTTTTTTTGTAGTGTGGAAAACGGAGAAGAAAACAGATACCAAACACCCCCTTAGTTTTTTGGTGTGTCAGAGGAAAATATACTTAGGGCATGTTTGGCGAGGGGTAATCAACCTTGTAATATAATCAAGATTACATTATGAGATGGATTAATTTGTTTAGCACAATTTTAAAGACGTAATGTAATGTAATCGGATTACAAAAAAAGAGGCAAGATTCGTAATATGAATTACAAAGGAAAAGTTATATAATCCGATTACATTATAGACTCAATATTTATCATGATAAATATATCCTTCTTTTATTTTTTTCATTATTTCTCGGCGCTCGTCGACAGCGACCATAGGTGACGATCACCGATAACCTAGGGCGACCGACGGGCGGTAACAATCGGCGATCAGGGATCGACGACCAATCGGTAGCTGACGATCGACGATTGGTGACCGACGATCGACAATCGACGATCGACGACCGACCGACGATCGGTCGATGACTACTGACCGCCAAGCGCCCGATGGCTAGCGGTCGGCGACTGGCCGACGACTGGCCGACGACCAACGATCGGTCGACAATCGGCGACCGACCGAGGACCAATCGGCTACGGCCATCGCCAACGATCGATGGCGGTGGATCGACGACCGCAACGGCCGAATCGACCGACTGCAATCAACTAAGAATTTAATTATCTTCAAACGAAATTATAAAGGTATTTTTGTCATTTTATAATAATATAAATTACATTCTTTATAACAAATAATGGACACCAAATAAACGAATGTAATCACTTTTGTAATCAAAGATTATACATCAATTGCTAATCAAACACAGTAATATAATACACATTACATTGTAAACTTAATTACATTACAAGGTTGATGATATTATCTCGTACCAAACATTGTCTTAATGTGTATTTATATTTTGGAGAGAATAAGGAAAAGATGATGTGATGATGTTTATCATGGGATGTCTACCAGAAAAAAGACTTAATCTTCTGAAGGAGATGTTTTCTTTTTAAGTTTTATTGGCGTTGAGACATTTTATAAGATTTGAACAGATATAGAAAGCATTCTAAAGGAGTTTACAATAAAGGATTATAAGTTATCTATAGTTATTAAGAAATAAAAGTCAATTTAATATTTTAGTTAGTAGTTATTTTTTTTTAGCAGCGATCAATGTGGATTATTTTTAAGTAATGTTTATAGTTGATAATTTTTTATTTTAATGATTGATTGTGATATAAGTAAAAGTTAATTTCTTTTCTTATTTATAAAAACAAAAGTTATTATACTCTTTAATTGAACTGTATACTTTTGAGTTATTTTTAAAATGCTATTAGTATTTTTTTTAATATAAAAAAACATTAGATATTGAAGAATATAATTATAAATAATTTTATTTTTTTAGTTCAATAAAAAAATACTAAATTTTTTATAAATAAAAATAAAATAAAAAAATTGGATAATAAATAATCTTCCAAAGTAAATAATTGAATGGTTTGATCTTATTTATCTTCCTCATTTAAGTAAATAAGCATAACCTCTTTTCTTTTTTATTATGGATTCCTTTTTTCTACATTTCGTCTTTGAAAATAAAGAGAGAGTAAGACTTCATTTGGGAAGGGATGAGAAGAGTGTAAATAATGAAAGGATAAAAATAAATAAGGAAGAAAAAAAATATAAATCCTATATATTTGAGAAGAAATGAGGGAAGAAAAAAAAGAAAGGAAATTTATACTCCTATTAAAAAAAAAAAAAAAAACTAAGAGCGTAGCGCTTTTTTATTTTTTAAAAAACGAAAAATGATTTTTTTTAAACTTTTTAGAAAACACTTTTTTATTTTTTAAAAAAATGTATATGAAAAATGTCAATTAAATACAATTTTCTATATTTTCTTATTTTCCTAAAAAATAAAAAATAAGAAGATTTTCCATCAATCAGACTCCCCTCGTGTCTCCCCAAACACAGCATAAAGCTGTTTACCTGTCCACTGAGAGAGTCGAGAAAGTGGAGACGAGAGGAAAAAAAATTAAAAAATCTCAAATGTTTTGACTGCATAGATTAATGGTTTGTCGGACACCACCCGACACTATCGCTTCCGCGCTGCCGCTCTCTCCGACGAGCTAGAGGCTGATCGAATTACCACTTGCCTTTGCTAGCTGTCCTTCCGTTGAGGCTGACCTCCCTCCCTCCCCTGCCACCGCCGCCGCCGCCGCCCATCCCACCGTCTCCCATATCGTTGTCGCTGTTAATTACATCTCGCATCGCCCGTGAAAGTCGCAGCGAAGAAAGAAACAGGTGTATCATATATTACGCTTCTGCCCTATTCTGAGACAATTTGTATTTTGATTTTTGACACAGATAATTCGTCATATTTTTTTGTTTGATAATTTATCAAACATCGCTCCTGAAGTTTTGAATTGTCCAAAAAAACATCCTCTACTTTCATATTTATCAAATAACATACTTAATTTCCTTTTTATCCTTCAGAAATAACACACTTAATTTTCGAACGTGGTCTTTGAGATTTGGTCACCGCGTGTGATCTTAAATCTTATTCCGTATTGCAGTATTAGAAACTTAAATATATTATTTAATAAATATGAAAGTATAGGATGTTTTTTAGACAATTTCAAACTTTCTCCTTTCCAATGGATTTCGATAAACTTGCTCCTATTAAACATGCGAGCATTAGCCGGTCTTTAATTAGAACCTTACTTTGTAAAATAATTGACTTTGTCTTTATTATTTTGTTCGCCAACCTTTTTTCTCAGGTATGTATACAAAATAAGGTTCAAACTTCCTGTTATTCGAGGTGCAATTAATTCCTTTGTCGACTCGGAAGCTTCGAGGAAGCGAGCTCAGAAATGGTTGGTGATGCTGAGAAAAGTACGAAGATACTACAAGAAAATTGTCTTCTTTTTTAATTCACTTTTTAAAGTTTTTTTTTTATGTTATTTATTTATTTATTTTACTAATATCGAATATCCAATTAATTTTAGACATAGTCGATCATGTTTCATAGATTTCTAACGGGAGTAAAAAATAACTCCGCGAGATTAATTATATTATTATGATTTATTAGATGTAAGATTTTTTTATTTTTTTATTTTTGCATTTGACAAATAAGTGTCTGATGAAGATAAAAGATAAAAGACGCCGGTCGTTAAATAAATAAATAAAATTTAGAAAATATTTAATAGGAATTCATTGTAAAATAATAAATCATTTTTTTTAACAAATTGTTAATAATAATTATTTCTTTAATATAAATTTCATTCACGTACCAAAGATCAATTTACATTGGGCAAAACTCACAATGTCCCTAGCGAAATGATAAAGAATGTGTATGGATCAATTCTCGTCGAAGACGAGATATTTATTCTCTATTATATCATGCGGCAATATAATCATAGATCGACGGTGATTTATCTTTCTTTATACAATCGTAGAATCGACTTTGAAGAATGTTTGGAATAAAAGATATTATTTTTTTGCAAATGAGATTATTTAAAATTAATTTATGGGAGACAATTATAAGTAATAAAAATTTATAATATATAAAATATCATATATATTTTTCTAAAAAATTGTATTTAAAAATGAAAGACGAAAGAGGTAAGAAGATACTTTCAGATTTGTTTCGATCGGATTATCTTTAAAGATTTCTTTTTAAAGTTGTCCTGATATAATTTAATTTATTTACCGCATTACTATTTATTTATTGCCCAAAAAAAAAATCCCGGTAGATTCTGATAAATTCTTGGTCATCTCTTTCTTTCACTGGTCGATCTTGTGTACTGCACGATGACCGTTTGTATGTAAAAAAAAAAAAAAAAAAAATCTCCAAAAAATCAAATTTTTTTATTAGCATCTTATATTTAATTTTTAATTTTTTGGATCAATTAATTCTGAAATGAATTTGATCCTGTAGGTCTCTTGTATAAATTAAAAAGTATTCAAACCAAAGATTTAATAGTTTATATTTCAAAATTAAAAAAAAATCTACAGTGGATTGCATTCTGAAGGAAAGACCCTGCAACGTTTACGATAATTTATATAATACATCGGAATAATTTTCTTTCTATTTTTACCGTATTTTTTCAAAAAATAAAAAAAATGACTTTTTAATATTTTTTTAATTTACCAATCAAATTAAATTTCATTTTTTAGAAAATAAATATGAAAAATATCAACCAAACAATATTTTTCATATTTTCTTATTTTTCCAAAAAAAAAAAATGTAAATCAAACGCTACCTGAGTTTCACAATCGGGCCAAGTGACATTCATCGTGATACGGAACACTCAGGTAAAGAAAAGTCTGCAAAAGATAAATCGATCGAGCCAGTCAACGCAGCATTCCGACCAGTCAAACTAGCGAAGCTTCCTGGAAGCCACACTCGTTCTCTAGAAAGCCCACATCAAACAATCGCAGAGCGCCTCGAGGCATCTCACGGTTCGTCGATCTTGCACGTGCTAAAAAACGGACGGACAGAATTCTCCTCGACAACCTTTGTTGACCATTTCTCCTCCTCCCCTACAAATATCCACCGGCCTCGATGAGTCTTTCCTCCCTCCATTCCCATTCATTCCGTCGGCGGCCATGAGTGACACTATATCCGCCCAGGCTCGGTCGGCGCACCCCGACGGACAGCCGGCGAAGGCCCGTGGCGTGGCCGATGGTCGATCAGGTGGCAGGGCAGTTCGCCGTCGGACGAGGGCCTCCCGAAGGGCTCCGACGACCATGTTCGACACCGACGCCTCCAACTTCCGCGCGATGGTGCAGCAGTTCACCGGCCTTCCTTCCGGCCCGTATCCGACCGGCGGTGGCGGCGGAGGCGGCGGAGGCTACAATAGTTATATCCACGAGCCGTTTCTGTATAATCAACAGCCGCAGAGAAGCTTCGTGTCCTTCGGGCCGTCGTCGCATTCGCAGGAAGAGCAATATCAGAGCTACAATTCGGATCATAATATCGTCGCCGCAATGACCGGCGGCGGTAGTTATTCCGACAACAACGACGCTGCAGTACTTCTGCAGGGCCTGGCTAATTACGGCGCGAATTTTGGCGTGGCGGATGAGGTTTTCTTCCGCCAAGCTCCCACCGATTCGAGTGCCAGTATTCACCACCACATGTAGTAGTAGTCGGACATCTTTTTCGCTTGTACATAATTTCATAGATTTAAATATTCGCATGCTTCCAATTAATGGTGTCCCGAAAGAAACATTTAGACGCCATCGTATGATCATCCTGCTCCTGGATTTCACTACGATTACTTGTTTCCAAAAATCACAATTAACTTTTTTTTTTCTCAGAATAATAAAAAGGCACAGCTAAAAAATTTCCTTTATACCATCTTTTTCTCTGGTACGTAAAAAACAGGCCCTAAATATTCACATTAACCAATTCGATCTTATATAGCTAGTCAACTCATTTTGTGGGAGTCAACTCGCGTGTTCTCCTTCTTCCTTTCAAATTGAGGGTTTTCTCTTATAGTTTCTAAGTTCTGATGTCATATTCTTCCCCTCCTCCAGCGCACGATACATCTCATACAATGAAAATTCAATTTTTAAGCTATACACTCGTACATCAGAAATGTTCGAATTATTCCGTCGAAATTCAATACACTTCTAAAATTTACTCGGTCATTGAGACCAAATCGATGGTTCTCAACTAATCGATCCGGGATGAATATGAATTGCAAAATAAAATAAAAATTATGAGGTCATACTGTAACATCCAGTGGCGGAGAGAGGTTTCTCTAGGAGGTAAAGACTAAATTTTTTTTTTTTTTTTTTTTGACCGTCGACTATTAGTTCCGTATCTCTATCGATCATCATCAAATTTTATCGAATACTTATTCAAATTTTAATTATCTCTATCAGTTATCATCAAATTTCATTGAACACTTATTCAAATTTTAATTATAACGTCCAATAAGAATCACGTGCTCGAACATTTCAGCATCAAATTTGTCCACTAGTTTCGAGTAGGTGACCACTACGTTGGAATGGAATGGTCCTCCTAGTAACTTTGACAAAGTCGCTGTTTCATAAAACCCTTTGAATTTAAGTAATTACTACTAAAATATATATTTATGACTACATAGCTTGGACTCTCGACTAATAATATAATTAATATAATAAATGTAGAGCAAAGTCCAGTCGTATGGTAACATTAATTCGGAAGCAGGGTTAAGGGATATTAGCATAAAAATTATATATATATATATATATAAACGTTACGTTGCGCGCGCGCAGCGATCTCAGCCGTTCGATCAAGCGTCGTGATTATGCGCGATTGTGAAATGCATAGTGCCTCTGTGCCCGACACCTCATTGCTGCCGCTGCGCCGTCCGACCACCTCCGGGCGTCGAAACAAGTACGTTGAAAGCACACCTCGTCGACGGTTTGATCGGGCTTGCCTTCCGTCGGGATTGTGGCCAAATCCCGAGCGCAAACTGATCTGGAATGGACCGTCGGCACTGGGCGATCCTTTCCTAACCGGTGTGCGGTTGTGATTCAGCCGTGATTCGGTCGAATCACGGTCGGCAGTGGCTGCGCCACTGCCGATTGCGATTCAATTGAATCGCGGTCGATTTGTGTCGGCTTCCCGAAGCCGAGCTCGGCCGGACCGCCGGCGAGGTGCATTTCCAACGCATCCGGTCCGGTGCCCGGAGGTGGCCGGACGACGCAACGACAACGACGAGGTGTCGGGCGCGAAGACACTGTGCATTTCACGATCGCGCGTTTTGATCGAACGGCTGAAATCGCTGCGCGCATGAACATGCAGCGTAACGTCGCGTTGCAGATCATCGCTATATATATATATATATATATATATATATATAGATATGATCTCCTGCGCGCCCGATTCCTCGCGCGCGTCGCGCAGAAGAAGTGCACGCGGTAACCTCGCGCCCGACACATCGCGCTTCTTGCCCGCCAACGCCAGCCGTCCGGCCATCTCGGCCGCCGGGCCGGTGCGTTGGGCAGCACCTCGCCGTGATCCGTGAGCCGATCCGGCCGGATTGTGGCCGGAAGGCCGCGCGGTCACGGCCGCGGTTCGGCGAATCGCGGCCGGCGATCGCGCCGCGACCCGCTGCCCGCCGCGATTCGGCCGGATCGCGGCCGAATCCGGCCGCCTCGTCGGGAAGGACGCTGGCGGCGTCCTTCTCGGCCGGATCCGGCTGCGATTCGGCGAATCCGCCCATCGCGGCCGGCGATGGCGCGTCCATCGCCGGCCCGCATGGTCGTCGGATTCGGCGAATCGCGCTGGCCGAATCCGGCGGAAGGACCGCCGGTCGGGCGGTCCTTCCGGCGTCGTCGGCCGGGATTGGCCGTGATCCGGCCGCCGAATCGCCGGCCGGCGATCGCGCCGCTGTATATATATATATATTAACTTGAGAGATCTAATGAAATACGTGAGGATTTTAATATAAAAAAATAAATAAAGAAACATGTCGACCATTTTAGACATCGAAGCCCACAGCATCGACTCTGCGAGCCCTAATTTTGATTTCCGTAAAACCTCGTTGCTATTTCTCCGCAACGACTGAGCCCTTTCCTCTCCATCAATTTCCCCATGATGAGGATGGATTTCGAAGTCGTCGTTCTCGCCGGCGGTGCCTCTTGCAATCTCTCTCCTCTCGTTTCTCAGGTACATCCTCCAGCCTGACCTCCGTCCATTGCGGCCGCTTGACCTTGGGTTGTTTGTTTCGGCCAACAGGAGGTGCCCAAGGCGTTGCTTCCCGTCGCCAACCGTCCCGTCTTGTCTTATGTCCTCGAGCTTCTCGAAGGAAGCAACCTCAAAGATCTCATTGTGGTTCGTGCTCTTTCTGAATAGTCATGCTATCTATACTTTTGATTATTTTTTTTTTCAATTGAGGAATTTGCTAAATTTCGGTCTTTAGGCATTTTACTTCGTTTTTGATTGGATCTTTATTTCGAGATCTGTTGTTAAAACCGTTTGATTGTTTTGTTGTTTCCCCCTGTGTTCCTTTTCCTCTCTCGCAAAAACCCAATTTTCGAGTTTTAGCCAATATAAACCCAAGTTTCTAGTTTCATCCAATATAATGTATGCATGCTCTTTGTAAATGGAGGCTGGTGAAGTTATTGTCTCTCTCAAATTGACATCGGCTCGGAGCAACGTGGATTGGATTTCCCACATCGCTGATGTTTATGATTTTAATTTTGGAGCTTTTGTCTGTGTTCCTATGATCTATCAAATGGAAATAGGTGGTTGAGGGAGAAGATGCGGCACAACTTGTTGGTGGCTGGATATCAGGAGCTTATGCCGACCGTCTTCATGTTGAGGTTGGTAATGTCTGAATGTTTTGGAATGTTTATTATTATGTCCTCTGATTAGTTGGCAAGGACCTGGACCCATAAACTATGCCTTCGTTTTATTGTTGGCATTTTATTAATTAACCCCATGGCAATAGCCTGATTATACCTGCCCATGCTAATATTGATGTCTGGTGCTACTAGAAAGCTTTAGGAATTTACGTATAGTTTTAATAGTTGACAAAATAAGTGAAAATAGGATGAGATGGTATAAATATGATCTAGGACGACCATTAGACTTTATTTTTAATAGACTTAATGTATTACCAAAGAAAACATTAGTCAAAAGAAGTTTAATTTGATACATCCTTGCATGGAGCCTAATAGAGGGTACGATTCTTGTAGGCAATCTCAAATAATTGTGACAAATAGAGCTTGATGTGAGACTCAAGTCTTTCCTGCTAGCATATTTGGATGAATGCTAACTGTTTGACCAAGCCTAGTCCGTAGGTTGCTTTTATTTCTGCCCTTCTTTCAGTCATTTTGTATATGTATTATTGGCTGTTCAATAACACTGGAATCAAATGGTTTTGGATGTCATATCTTGTATCATGCCATATGATTTTTTGTAGTCATTTTGCTAATTTGAAAAAGATTCAACTTGGTGATATAGTTTATTTACACATTGGTGAACTTTTGAATGTTAAAAGTTCACGTAGTTGTGCCTATTGATTTTTTTTTCTTCTTATTTTGTATGGACTATCATAGAGAGTTGAACAATTATCATCTGACAACTGAAGTTTGATTATTAGCAAAAGAATCACAGTGAGTACGTTGATTGTGCGTGACTAATTGCTCTATATATGTCCTATTTGTTGAGTCATGGATGGTATCTGTTGGACAGATAATCACTTTTACCAAATAAAAGATCGGAAGGCTTGACAATGGTGGACTTGAGAAAATTTTTGAAGTTAGGAACTGAAGCATTAGCAGTTAAGGTTGTCTATGATAAACTCATTTGATCCCAAGGATCAAACAAAAACAAAAAGGAATTACTATAAGATAACTAGAAGTTGGGATGCACTGTAACTACTTATAAATCAGATTAACTTTCTAGAATAATGCACTTGTACTTCAATCTTATTAACTACTTCAGTGTAAGTTTCTGCACTAAGTTCTATGGGATCCCATTCTATTGTCACAGGTAGCTGCTGTTCCTGAGGGTGTTGGAACTGCAGGAGCTTTGCGATCTATATCTTCTTACCTTACTGCCAATGATGTTCTGGTATTCTTCAATTTTCATTGACATTAAACAAGATTTTTTTTTTGTTTTTTTACTTCTGAATTAAATCATGTTCTTTTTAGATTGTAAGTGGTGATCTTGTTACTGATGTGCCTCCTGGGGCTGTTGCTGCAACTCATCGAAGGCATGGTGCAGTAGTAACAACTTTGTTGTGTTCTTCCCCTGTAAGTGGTCTGTCTGATAGTGGTACTTCTGGAGGAAAAGAGAAAGCCAAAAAACCAGTCCGTCATAATATCATTGGGTTGGATCCGACAAGACAATACTTATTGCACATGGCAACAGGGGCTGAAGTGGAAAAGGATATTCGACTTCAAAAGCGAATTCTTCAGGCAGTGGGACAGGTACATTCTGATTTGCGATTTTATGGAGTGATGGTTCATTAACAATGAAGAGATTCATATAGCTGGCCAATTGGGATAATACAGCTTAATGATGATGATCAATTTTAGTATGTTATCTTCTACTTTTATTTCGTTGGGTGTCCTTGGGCAGGCTTTTTGTGCAAATTTATCTTTGTTATTATTCTCTTAAGCCACAAATATAACCACATGCCATAATTGAAAATCTCATGTCTTGTTAGACAACAAGGTAAATTACCGAAACTTGACACTAGTTGGCATAAGCAATTTCTTGTGTTGTTGTTGTGCTAATGAATATCATATTGTTTTGAACTCTATTTGCTTTGGCACAAACTTAAGCATGTCAAGATGAATTTATATGAATACCACTAGTGTTTGCTATTTTTTATTATTGTTTTCTCAAAATTCTAATTCGATTACCCAATTTCTATACTCATATTTTAGAAAATAAAAAAGTCAAGTGGAAAAAATTATTAAAACTTATCTGAACGGATTGAAGTAAACATGACTACTACTCAATTTTAATTTAACTATCTTATATATATATAGTTTTATTTATAGTCGGCCTCACTTAGTGGGATAAAACTTGATTGTTGTTGTTGTTATAGTATAGATATAGATTTATTTTTTAAAGTAAAAAAAAAAAAATCTAATTGGGAGATGATTAAATGACTTATGCACGTTTATCACATGCCAAAGTTGATTTCTTACAGTTTTGACACCTTTCTAGATACCCATCATATGCTTCAACACTCTTAAAAGCATGCCAAAATGAATTTAAAAATTTTGTGCCCTTTAATCTCATTTTTCTTAATTGATAATAAGACTAGCAATTAGATTGTTAATTATAGTAAAATTTTGTTGTACCATGTTAACTCAAGTGCATTGAGCCAAGATTAACTCAAGTGACTTTTGCTCATTTAATTTTTTTCTACTTTGATTCTTTTTTTTTTACTTCAACAAATTAAAGCTATATCATAAGGCAGTTGAAGAAAAATTAGCTTTATTCATTTTTTACTTTAATGCGTTGAAATGAATTCATATAAGTTTTATTCATTTATTTTTTTCTAGTTGAATTTCATGTTGACATGGCTTGCCAAAGCATGCAGAAAGTTGGCACAATACAATGCTCATTGGTACAGGTGACATTGAAGAGTTTTTTCATGCCAACCAATATCAAATTTCATGAATCTACTAAAATATGGGTTTCAGTTGTGTAATCTGACATAACACAATGTTTCAAACCATGCTTTAAACCTTTTTACATATGCTTGCAACTTATGAGGCTATCAACCACATACTGGTTCTCACGGTACTTGAAAGGAAAGTAAATGTCGTGGGCATGGGAAAATAATTTAATAGAAAGTATGATGTTGGACTTTCATTTTGATGAAAATTCTTATATGAAATTATGGTGTCATCATTAAGCTTGAATTACTTAGGCAACTATTGTATATCAGGTTCTTTGTTGCTTATGCTTGGTTATATAAGAAATTTGATATGACTATGAGTTAATCAGAGGTAATTATTTACCATTTTGAAAAAAAAGGGATAAGAAAAAGCAAAATATCAGTTTCTAGGAAGATACTCCACCAGATATTTTTTTGGTCTGTCAAATAATAGAAAGGAAAGAGATGTTCAAATAGAATCAAGGACTGAAATTTCAGATAATGTGATCCTGTTCTATGACCTTTATCTGGTGCTCGATGTCTTGGTGTGTAATTTTGATGATTAATAACTTCATGGGCAGATATACCAATTTGACAGAGGATTACAAGTTGGCATATTGACCTTTGCCTAACCTTTTATGGCTTAGAGTGTAGTTATGTATAAAACACTGGTTTGTGTTCCTTAAATAACTGTAATCGTGCCACTCCAAACTACAATGTCACCTGTCCTTCAATTCAGATTGCGGATTCTTTTTTTCTCCTCTAGTATAGCTTCTCTTCTGATGGCATACTAATTACAAGTCTATTGGGGCTAGGGGTCCCCTTCAAGCTATGGAAACTGTTAAGATTTTTTGTTACTGGCATTATTTGTTTGTCATGCTAAGGTAATATTCCTTTGTATGTTTTTAGATGGAAATTCGAGCTGATCTCATGGATGCACACATGTATGCATTTAAAAGGTCAGGAACAGCATTTGATTGCGGCAACAGTTTTTTAATTATATAAATTTTTTCTTTTCACTTCTCATGTTTCTGATAAGCCAGCCTTTATTAGGACTGTTTTGCAGGATATTTTGGATCAAAAGGATAAATTTCAAAGCATTAGACAGGATATTCTACCATATCTAATAAGGACCCAATTGGTATGCTAAGTTATACTGATACCTCTTATTCATTTGCTAACAGCAGCTAACATTACTGCTATATTTTTGATACCAGAGTTCAGAAGTGTCAGGAAATGGATTAGTTAGGTCTGAATCTGGGAGCAATAAGAGTGCTATCCAAGATGACCTAAGGTGGTTGTCTCAACACACAGAAATTGCTCCATCTACTTTTCACGAGTCCCAACCTCTCAGCCTCAAGTCACAACGTGATGATCAAAGGTCCCACAAATGCTGTGTTTATATTGCCAATGAAAGCAAATATTGTGCTCGATTAAACTCCATTCAGGCATTTAGTGACATTAACCGTGATGTAAGAATTTGATAACCATGTTTCTATAATTGACACTTGCATGCAGATGAATAGTTTGCTCGATACAACTAATAAATCTTCATATGGTGAGTAGGTCATAGGAGAGGCTAGTCATCTTTCTGGATATTCTTTCTCTGCACAAAACAACATCATTCATCCCTCTGCTGAGCTGGGATCCAAAACTACAGTAAGGCTTTCCAAGATTTTAAGGCTTACATGCTTTTCACCTCTTGCACATACTTATAATGTTCCAACATATGAGTTCTAGGCACGCTAATAGCTGGCCTGATACTTCTCATATGGTGTAGAGTGAGAGACTATCAATTCAGATCATCATCATAAATTCACCTAATTTATCCAATGGTTAAAGTTTGAATTATAGTGCCAGTGCAATGACATAGATCAGTTTTTACTGCATAGATCATTTTTTGCCTCTAGTCCTGCATAGATCAAGGTTAAAGTTTCAATTATGAGTTGTTAGCATCACAAGTGTTTTGATATAATATTTTAGAGTTGGAGAATGTTCTATCCCTGCTTGCTGGAACCAATACTATTAAAAGAACCACCAGTCCTAGAGGTCAGAGTTTGAATCCTGAAAACAACCTCTTGCAAAACAAGGTAAGGCTGTGTACAATGGATCATTCTACAAACTTTAAACTGACGTGGTTTTATATAAACCTGCTATGAGAGGAATCAGACAGCTGGTTGCCCACACATTGACATATATCTTAATCAACTTTAAACTGTTCTCTTAATATCGATATAGAAAACAATAGAAAGCTTTATGTCTATGTTCCTTGAAAATTAAAAGTTCTCCCATGAAGAAAATTTTCCTTTCTACAAACTTTGTGATATCTCAGCTGTCACATGCACTCTAAGACGTCCTCTAAATTCCAAAGAATTTCCAAGTGCAAAACTCGGAGCCATAGCTTGTCACAGTAGACAGAGTTCTCTGCCCTACAAAGTGAGACCATATGAAAAAGCCTGTTTACATATACCCTTAAACTGGGTTTATTGCCTTCGGACTGCATCTGGGGTAGATGGTCTAAGAGCCCTGCGCCAATTTGTCCCTCAGTGCTCCTGCTGTGTCCAGTACCCTTGCTGGTCGTCCAGCACATTATAGTACATGTTTTCATTTATTTCTCTATAAAGTGCAATCTTTATTATCCACACTCCTTAATATAATGAATGATGTAGGTTGGTCCACAATGCATGCTTGCAGAAGGCTCAAAATTGGGTGACAAGTGTAGTGTGAAAAGATCTGTCATTGGACGCCATTGCCGAATTGGTTCAAATGTCAAGGTTCTTGATCGCTGCAAAAAAACTCGACTGATTTTATTTGTTTATGGTTCAAATGCAATTTCTTCAGAAATGAAGGAAAAACATGATATGCATTGGGAACCTGCAACCACAGCTTTACACGCTAATAATTCTTTCTTTGTTTTTTTTTGTAGATCGTCAACTCAGTTGTGATGAATCATGTCACCATCGATGATGGATGTTCCATTCAAGGTTCTGTTATATGCAGTAATGTGCAGCTTCAAGAGCGTGTTGTTTTGAAGGATTGTCAGGTAATCTGTCATTTTTCTTTGTTTTTTTTTAATCTACCCACAAGTTGGTATGGAGGAAAAGAATGTCTTAAGTGGCTTTACCTAGGTGAGTTAATGATTACAGTTCAAGAAGAAAAGCCTCCAATATCTGCCACACTAGTACACATCCATGTTTCAAGTAACCTACATAAAAAATGTCTTCAAATTCTGTTAAAGGCATTCTTAGGAATTGAAACAAATGGCGAGTTCAAGATACTACATAGATTTGACTGCGACCACCCTTTGTACTATGCATTCCCTGCCAGCAACCTATCGGCTTGGTGGCAATGTGCATATGCTGTCTATGAAACCCATTTATTTATGCGAAGAATGGACACGATCTGTGGTTCTTAATTCCCAAGGTGGAATATCCAATTCCTTGCAGTGACCGCAAGGACTGAAGGAGTTCCAAATAGTCTACTGAATGCTTGCCATTTTTGTTTGGCTGTAATTACCTCTTATGCCGTTTCTTTTGCTGCAGGTTGGCGCTGGTTATATTGTGACTACTGGCAGTGAACACAAGTCTGAGTCACTCGCAAGAAAATAGTTGCAACAAGTAGCCAAGTTTTGTGATGCCCGGCCTATTTTCCCTTTGACAGAGTAGAGAAAAGTGGTTTCATCTAAGTCTCCTTCTGTCTGATATTCTTTTGATGCCTTGTCAGTTTTCACCAGATGAGGTTCATCCATTTCTACTCTTAAAGCCGGTGCAAATGCAACAGCATCAACCTCGGACAGTTTTCCGCGTCAGCTGTTGTCAACAACAGACGACGCTTGTTTCTTTTTGTTTATTTGTGTAATTTGTTTTTCTAAAGATAATTTTTTCTGATTCCTAGAAATGATAATGTATTGGTCTTAAAGTGTTTATTCCCAGCGATGTTAAAATGCATGACCACTGTTTGGGTGGACCGTGGTCCGTGGTGTATTCAGTATTGTTTGCATTCTACCATTGGAAAATTGGCCTTTTTAACTTATTAATCACGTTAGAGCTCTGAATATAGGCTTCATTAAGTAATGAAATTTGTAATATAATATAATATATTACTATTTGATCGGTGATCGGTGGGTAATTTTTTATTATAAATATTATATTATTTGTTTGTTTAGTATTTATTATTTTTTATAGGTAATTTATATTATTATAAAATGATAAAAATATTTTTATAATTTTATCCGAATATAATTAAAATTCTAGTTGATTCTTTGTGATCATCATTGTCATCGTTGGCCTTTAATTGTTGGTTGTCAATCATCAGCAATTGTCAACTCTCAGTCGTCGGTTGTTAGTTGTCGATTGATGGTCTTTGATCGTTGATTGATGGTCGTCGAACGATTATTGATTGTCAATTGTCAATTTGATCGAGAAGAACACTAAAATTCGAAATATATTTGATATTTAAATTTTTGATCTATAATCAAATTATATCAGTTTTACTTTTTAATACATATTATAATATTTTATTATAATTCGAATTATATTATATTACCATTTTAAAATTATAATAAATAAAATTTAATATAATTTTTATTGTATTACGAGATTGATTATTCGGTAACAAACGGATCATAGTATTTTGTTAAATATAACAATAATTTAAGATTATTAATAAAAATCAAATGTTTTTTTATTATACAATTTAAAAAAACTCTTATGCATTATTTATTCGGAAGTAAAATGTTTAACTTATAAAGGCTGATAATGCCGGGATAAACAAATTAATTTTCAGAAGGTAAAATTCATAGTCGTCTTTGCATTCCCAAAATAAAATAAAATTCATATATTGATTTTACACGACTTGATTCAGAATTTTGTACCTCAAATCTTAAGTTAAAGAAGTTTATGATATGAGCAGGTTGATTTGTTAATGATCTGTAAAAAAAAGAAGAAGATCAAATTGGATTGTGAACAGGTCAATTAGATGTGTGATTATATTTAACAGAGTAAATGTTCACGCTGAGCCTGATCAAGATGATTTAAATTCAATTACTTTGATAAATCAATTTGAAGCATTAGGAGGGGTCTAATCTTTCCATTCTAATCTTTTTCAGGTTTTAGCATAAATATAAAAAAAAAAGAAGGGTTGAGAAATGCACATTGGACAATTTGCTAAACTTTTTCATGATTTTCTTTTGAGCTCCATGTTCTACTTAAAAGGCATTTATTATTATTATTATAAAAAATATTTACCATTCACACTGGTCGAATTTACATGATATATCAATTCAAAATCTCAATTGAAATTTAAACATTCTTCCTTGTGATTCATTCCCTTAAAATTACTATTAATATCAGTAATTTTTTTTTTAAAATTAAAAAACGAGTTGTCAGCTGAGCTTAACCTGGCACGCGAGCCGCGTTTTGCGCAGCCAGCGGGCCAAGCAATCCTCGCCTGAGACGGGCCCACAGGTGGGACAGAAAGACGAACCGCACAACTCGAGTTGGACCGTTTCGATCGTGTCTAAAACCGTTGCCGGACCGGAATTGACAGCTCATAAGTCGAATCCCTGCGACTGGGACGGCATTCGACCACTGCGATTGACTGACCGCGGTGTTTGATGGGCGACCCGAAGCGCAAGAGGGCAGCGGAGGATCATGAGGTGTCGGCGAAGGTGGAGTTAGTGGGCGTCCAGATGGACGCCGAGTTTGAGCCGGAGGCCGACAAGAAGGATGCTAAGGACGCGGAGGCCGGAGAGGGGGATAGGCCCGTCCGAGTCTACGCCGACGGAATCTACGATCTCTTCCATTTCGGCCATGCCAGATCCCTCGAACAGGCGAAGAAAGCGTACGCCTTTTGTCCTCTTTTATTTCTTTCTTAGTCGTTTTACTTGGGTTAGGTTTAACTTGACTGAACCTGCTTTGCCAGCTGAACTGTTAATCTCCCATATGTTGCTACCTTTTTGTTTAAAAAATTGTTTTTTTTTTTCATTCTCTTGTATATTCTTTTCAAATGTCTATGTATATCTACAAATTTCAATATTCCTCTGTGAAATTGAGTAGGGAAGGTAATTAATTCTTTTTGATATGTAGGTTTCCAAACACATATCTTCTTGTGGGTTGTTGCAACGACGAAATAACGCATAAATACAAAGGAAAGACTGTCATGACAGAATCTGAGCGTTATGAGTCACTGCGTCACTGCAAGTATTGTATCCTGTTCTTTGTTTTTAAAATGTTTTTTAAATAGAACTGTTTCGTTTTTCAAATTCAATCACCTTCTGAGATGAACTGAACTGATTTTCAAATAGTTCTATGTGCTTTTGGTAGAGGTTAGTCGAGAAACAAATGAGCTAATTTTTTACTTTGCTTATATGCCAGATGCATTGGTCGCTTGTCCACATTAACATGGATTCATGTTTGGGAAGCAAAGAAATAAAGAAAAATATACAAGTGTTTTTCTGCTTTAGTAAACGTTATGATATTTTTCCCTTCTAATGAAGTTATCAGAAGAGACCTTTCCATATCTAATCTTATAAGTGTTTTGTTTTGTAAAGTTAATTACAAATTTACAATGGAATCTATCCTTTATTTTTCAGGTTCAAATACCACAAAATAGTAAGTTCTTGATAGATGTTGTAGACTGTGTATTTTAATAAGATTATCTTACTTCTTTCTACTAGACATATGTCTTAAATATATATGGTAGAGATGTGCCAGGTTAGCTATCCATTTTCAAAAATCTTCACATGATATTTTATGCCCCCAAATATAATGTAGTGATAAGATTTAGAAGCTTCTTCAATTGACAGCCATTACTGAACTGGATACGGTTGGACTGTAGAGGTTGTATGATCCTTTTTCCTACGTGTTGTGGTCAAATTGTCTAAGAGACTCATTTTCTTATTGAAATCATGGCTAGAGTTCCATAAGTCCATCATCACTTCATATGTTTCCTTCTTTTGCTCATAAATCATTCTTCTTACAGATGGGTTGATGAAGTTATACCTGATGCACCTTGGGTAATCACACAGGAGTTCCTTGACAAACACAAGATTGATTATGTGGCTCATGATTCTCTCCCGTAAGGTTACACAACTTAAATGCATATTTATGAACTCTACCATATTTTAGCTGCTAAAATTGTTGATCATGAAATATTTCAAACTGGTTCTTGAGTTCTAAGATTCTCCCCTAGACATCATTCTAATTTCATCCATTTTTTTTATCTTTGAACCTTAAGCTTTGCTTGGTCCAGTTACTTAAGGTTAACTGCATGAATCTTATGCCTCCATTGTGGTCGATCCATTGAACTCATTCTAACACCTTTTCATTTAACTCGGATAAGTTCCACTGTTGCTCTTTATCTGATATTTGGTCCAAGTTAAGGTTTTGACCAAAGTTGGTAAGTCATAAATAATAGCACCAAGAGTATATCAGTAGTTCAGGAAAAAAAGAATTTACCTATTAGAGATTCTCCTTCCATATTGAAAGTTTCAAGTTTCCTACTTGGATAGTGTTGCCAAATTCAAAACAATTCATATGAATTGACATTTAACAGTTAAATTAAACAATGATCACTATTAACTTAACTGGAGTTTTGTCCTTTGATTCCCACATGGCATATCCCATATTAGGAGGCCAGCTTGTGAATATGCTTCAAAGAAAGAAGGCCAGGACAAGGATCTTATATTTTAAGAGGCTATTTCAGGAAGAAGATTCCTTGTCAGGAATACCATACAAGAACTTAGTATCTCTTAGTGACAAAAGAATCTAGCATTTAATTTTGTATAATTACAAGTTACAATCAATGAAAAGAACAGACAATACATAAATCTAAGTATATTTTGTTTCTATTATTTTGCTTTTTGTTAGATCAATGGTAACTCTTTTTTTCACAATTCTATGTAGATATGCTGATGCGAGTGGAGCTGGCAAAGATGTATATGAATTCGTGAGTTATTAAATGATCGTTTGATCTTCTCTGTCAACTTGATTCATTAGATTTTATATTTTGTTTATTACACATTAACATACTGTACCAGGTTAAAGCTGTTGGGAGATTTAAAGTAACTAAGCGGACAGAAGGAATTTCAACATCTGATCTAATAATGAGGATAGTTAAAGATTACAACCAGTATGTGATGCGTAACTTGGCAAGGGGATATACAAGGAAGGAACTAGGTGTCAGCTATATGAAGGTTGCATGAATGATGTTTATAGAATATATTACATGAATGTTTTTCCATGCAACATAACTAGTCATTTTTCATGAAGGTGTTTTATGTGTGATAGCCTCTACCTTAGACACATTAGCTCTGGCTCATATATTTGGGAACTGATGTTTAATTATTTCTGTTGTCTTCCAGGAAAAACGTTTGAGGGTGAACATGGAATTTGAGAAGCTGTATGACAAAGTTAAAGAGAAGCAAGAAAAAGTAGGGAAGAAGGTATATAGTTCAACAAGTTGAATACACTATCACCAAGTTAGTTTTTTTTAGGCACTGAGATATGTAGTCTTGAAATGCCTGCTGCAGAACGAGGTTAGACAACAAAACCAGTTTCTTGTAACCAGTCTTTAGATGTGCTTCTTGCTTGAATAATAGATCTTTATAGAAATAAGCCCTCTGTTTCTTGAAAACTTGTATCTCTGTTTTCTTTAAAAAAAACTTACTAGTCAATAATTAAAAGAATGGTGAAAAGTTTATGCTGTGACTGACCTTTGTTCCTGAATATTCTTAGAATGCCGTACTAAGGTGAAATGGTTTTTTTATTAAATATGTGTGGATAGGTAGAATGAGAATACAGAAAATGCTTGCTGAAAAAGTTACAAGTAGAGGATCAATGGATCATTAAGGGTCTCCTTTTGCTGTTGAAATTGTTATTTATTTATTTATTGTTGCTAATCGTTTTATGACTTGTGGTATATTTGGGCAAACATATAATCCACTAATTCTAGATGAATCATTCTACTGTACTGGATGCCTAATATGTCTGAAACAAAATTAAAATCACCTGTATAATGGTGAATAATCCTGGTGGATAAAAACAGTATATAAGGATTGCTGAAAAAGTTCCCAGTTACATATATCAAAGAGCAGCTATTGATCAGCTGCAACTTGAAATCTTGTACGGTATTTAAATCAAAGTAGGGCAGAGCACCCTCGGCTAATTTCTCGACTAACGTGATAAGATATTCAAATAGTGATGTATGAAATTCAAGTGAGGATATTTTGATGCGAATAAGGATCATTGTCTCTTCAACTTGATTGGAGATCTTTTGATTGGTAATAGGGTATTAGGATTACTGTCTTTCTCAACCAGTGACTTTCTTTTTAAATTTCATTGGCATCGAGTCTATAAAAGAGTTTTCGTCTCCATTATTTTTTAATTTTTGATTAATAAAATTATTCTCTTTGATAATCTACATAGAGGATTTATTCTTCCATCTCATATACTTTTGTACGTCCATCCGTCTACTACATTTCCACACCATGTAATCACTCATTGCTTCCAAAGTTTTTGCCACCTCCTTGCATCGTTTTATATTTTTCAGATTTTTAATAATAAAATTATTCCCTTTGATAATCTTTGTGTGAGTTTTTTTTTTTCCAACTGCGTGTGGGGTAGTTATCCTTTGCTTTGAATTTGTCTTTTATATGATTTGAGGGTTGCATCATATTCCCTTTTCTGGGGTTCATTTTGATTGATAAAATTGTCCCCTTTGTTAATCTCTGTATGAGATTCTTTTTTTCACTGTATGAGATAGTTTCTTTTGCTTTGTTGAATTTGTCCTAAATTTGTATTTGATTTGAGGGGGTTCATTTTGGTGCTGCATTATATTTCTTTTAGTGTCCAGTCATTTTATATGCAGCTTCTCAGTTAAGATCCATTTAATCTGAACTTCCTCATTCCCCCTTCCTCCCCACCTTTCCTATCTCAGTAGCCCTGTTGATTTGGCAATATTCTGGGATTGTTGAATTCCAGCAGTGTCTGCCCCCAACTATTGGGATTGATAATGTTGAATTCTTGTAGCATTATAGGGGTCTTGCCACCATTGTTTTTTACCTCATTATTATTTTTATTATGTTATTTTATGTTGTTTATTCACTGGAATTTCATTGGCCTATCACAGTTGAGCGTGCTTCATGATGAGTGGGTGGAAAATGCAGATCGCTGGGTTGCTGGTTTTCTTGAGAAGTTCGAGGAAGGATGTCATCAAATGGTGAGTTTTTTTCCAGATGTTACATAGTTACAAACTTCATATTTCTTTAACTGTTTCCCTTGTACTAATATTTCTTTAATCATTAGGGAACTGTGATCAAGGAGCGAATTCAGGGGAGCCTTTTGAAAGGGCAAAAAGAATTTGGCTTGTTGTATTACGATGAGGAGGATTAACAAAGGTTTCAGCATTTTAGGAGTATTTATGACATTGTCAAAACAGAAAGATAGGGTCATTCATATCTTTACAATGTCATTTGTAAACATCATCTTCTTTTCCTGCATTCATGTAGTGTACACTGAATCTCATGCTTTGCATAGTTGTTTTTTTTTTTTACCAATGTTCGCTTGAACAATGAAAGATACTTGTTATGTCTTCTTGATCGATATGCACTATCTCCAAAATCTTACATGGTTTTGCACTTCCTAATGTTTGTGGTAAATCTTAAAAGCATGGAAGACGTTGCATTTAATCCACTTTTGTTGTGAGCTACTCCTTTTCAACTTGCTCAATGTCTTTATGCATGACTGAATTGGCAAAGATTAGTGGTCTATATGTATACATTTCCTCTTTTATTACTGCATCTTTCGCTTTGACAAACCCCTGGCAATTACAATCACAACTTGCTTTTGCAAGGAATTATTTTAAAATGCCGATATGTAGTTCTTTAATGGAAACAACTCCTGGGAGATTTTGAGAACCTACGGATGCTAGGTTGAATGAAACAACTCCTATGAACAGATAAAGCTATGTTCTACATGAACCTGAGGTAAAACTGGTCCTTAACAATTGAAAGTTTTTTTTTTTTTTGCTAACCTCAGAAGAACAGTTCATCTGGTTAGTTTATTAACTTCATCAGTATTACTACCTGTTGCATTTTTTTTTTTAGTTTGGCTGTCTTTGTCAAGCAATTAACAGAAGTTTTCCAACTCGAATAAATATATTTGATCGATTGCAAGAGACACCTCTTCTTCATCTGACTTTGCAACAACAAAAGGTATGTTAGTCATCTAACTTTTGGCTGCCAGTTCGTTATATTAATTGTCTTGTTTGGTTACCACCCATGAAAGTAATCTTGTGACATAGGTTATACTTTTCTTTTAAACTATCACATTTTTTCTGCTAACTTCTATTGGCGTTTTTTGGCTAAGATATTATGGCACGAGACACTAATATTACTTTTTTAAAAAAGTTACAGCTTGCTGTGTCATTGCCACATTCTGTAGGAGAAAAAGTCCTCTCTCCAGTTCATCTATTCTTCAGTCTATAATTTTTTTCTAAATCATTTCTGACGAGCTGCGGTTTGAATTTTCATTAAATTATATCCTTTGTATCTTATATTTTAGTGCACAAGATTAATTTCAAGTAGGCGGATTAACCAAAACTTTAGACTGGCCAAATACTGCAGATTTGTTGTCCATGCGCACAGGCTAAATATTCAGATACAAGAATAAAATATAAGTTTTTTGAACTCAGATTGAGGTAACTCTCTGATATATATATATATATATATATATATCACAACTTCACTTTAAAAGTTTTCATCAGAAGGATGTGAGCAAATTCAACTCCAACAACTGCAAGCACATTTTTTTCCTGATTGGAATTCATACGGGACATGGATTACCAACTCCATGAGAGTTTTGACCATCACATCCTAAACTCATAGTCCTGCGTCAGAAAGTTCTGGGTTAAGAAAAATACAGAGGATGATGACAGGAGCTACTCATTCAAAGAAAGAACATCATTACTGATCTCATTCATGGCAGAGTCAGTGGAGTTTGGTAACTGCCCCAGGCAATTTCAACCCCTGCTTCCATCACAATTCCTACCTTTTGTCTGCCTTTTACGCAGGTGTTCAAATCACCCGACCCACCTTCTGCCTAAATCGCAACGCCTGCATCATGCTTAAACATACTTCTACAGAAATTGCAGATAAATTTCAATTTCACCTTTGAAGTTTGATTTCATTTTCTTCTTTTTCTATCTTTTCATGTACAAGAAAAAACCAATTTGTCTTTGTCATGAGCAGTCGATGTGCCATTTTCGACTGAATCGATTAATTCATGCCTGTAAAATTAAAAAAAAAAACTAAAATGTAAAGCGTGTTTCGTAGTAGGCCTGTTGGGCTTCAGTTCAGACTCCGATCAAGCCATTGTCCGGAGCCTGATTCACCTCCACGTGGACGGTAGCCTGTATCGCCACGTCGCTCTCGATCACCACGGCGTTACCCGACACGTTCCTCAAAGCGTGCCTGAAGAACGCTGTGTCCGACTGCAGTGAGTACTGCACGTGCCCGATCCGATCTGGGAACAGCAGCACGGGCGAGAAGTCAACCCGCCACTTCGTCCCGTTCCCGGCCACCGCCGCCTGCGCCGCCGTAGCCCGAATCGTCATCCCCTTTGCCGTGTTCCGGTTCACATTCACCTGGTGGACGTTGGTGAAGTTCCCGTCCAGCTTCACAATGTGGACGCCGCTACCTCCGCCGGCGAACATGTTGTCGACGATGTCAACGCCCCTTGCCACGCCGTTCACCGACTTCAGCACCACATTGGCGTTGCCCAGGAAGAACGAGCCGGAGATGAGCAGTTGGACCGGATCCTCGGCCACGATGCCTGTGTAATCCAAGTAGCAATTGGTGATCCGGGTCTGGGTCAGACCGGGCAATTTCAAATAAATCCCGGTCCCACCGAACCCGGTGGCCTTGTTGTAGCAGTGGACGCCGGTGAGGATGTTGGCCTGGCCGGACACGAGGACACCGATGGAGGCGGAGAATATAATCACGTCTGTGACGATGTTGTCGTTTCCGGCGAGGTCGATGCCCGTGCCGGAGAAGTTCTTCTCGTCCGGGTCAGCGCCGGCGGTGATGTGCTGGCCGATGAAGGAGGCACGGATGAGGGTTTCATGGCCGGAGCGGACGGAAACACCCTCGGAGGCAAAGTGGACGATGTAGCAGTCGTCGATGACGGTGCGGAGGGCGTCGACGATGGCGATGCCGCCGCCTCTGTAGCTGGCGTCGAGCATGAGGCCGCGCAACGTGACGTACTCGTAGTTGTAACCAGAGGAGGTCGTGTGGGTTTGGCTGGTGGCATTTTGAGACGCCGACAGTTCGATCAGGTAATGGTCCGTCGGGAATTCGTCGGACGCCCGGAGGCTGCCGCCATGGATCTGCTTCGTTCAATTACTTAACAACGCCTCGAATTAAATTCTCATGATTAGTAAAGACGTAGGTACCTTGATATTTCCACTACCGACGGGCAAAGTAATGGGTGCGTCGATCAAGTACAAGCCGCCGTCCAAGTGCACCTCGGCACCACCGAGATTATTCACTCCGCCGATAAGCCACTGACCTGTTGCGGCGGCGCAAGCGTCGGCGATGGCTTTCCCGATGGCTGCCGTAGAATCCGATTTTCCGGTCGGATCCGCGCCATACTCAGTCACATGGAATATACGGGGCGTAGATTTCTGCAATATATATATATATATATATATATATATATATATACTTTCTAAAAAATTCTTTTGCAAATAAAATAATGAAAAAGTCATCTCAAAAGAGTTGGTAACAAGAAAATCGTGGCGATCTCGCACGCAAATGTAAACCAAAGCGTCCCAATTTCAAGTAGAAAAAAAAAAGAAAAAGAAAAGGGAAAGCAGAAGATCGGATACAAAGCAGAAAATAAAGCAATGACTCATCGAAGGAAAAGAAGAAAAACAGAAATTGAAGCAATGACTCGCCGGAGGGAAAAAAAATCAAATAACGAAAAGAAGAAAAACAGAAATTAAAGCAATGACTCACCGAAGGAAGTGGGGAAGGGGAAGGCGAAGACGAAGGCGAAGACGAAGGCGCAGAACTAGCGTCGGTGGAGGAAGAGCTGAACTCTGCTGCGCGACGGCGAGCAATGGCAGCCACTGTCCTTTGACGCTGGGTGTAGTAAGGTTTGATGGAGCCATCATCGGAGGAGTCGATCCGGCCGGCAGCAGCCGCCACCGGAAGCCCCTCCATGAGGACGACGACATGGACCACGGCCCATAAGACTAAACTCGCTGCGAAGCCTGCTCTAATCATCACAGAAACACCATGCCTCCTCTGCTTCCAGCCTATTGGTCCTATTTATACAGGAGAAGACAAAATAATTAAATTAAATATGTACTATTCTCCAATGAAGAAACTAATTTGAATAAACCATACGAGAATTTTTTTTTTAAAAAAAAAATTGAGGTGTCCCAGACCTTATTATTATTATTATTATTTTTTATTAGTATTGATATCTAAATTTTCAGTCCATTATAGATTATAGGTGCGATGTCTTTTCATTCTTATCGTTATACCGCGCCTCTGGGCCCTGAGGCATAAATTGGCCTTGATAGCTTTCTCCTTCAGTTGCTTTATTTAATGATGACTGCGATGAAAAGTTCCTTTGGGTTGTGGTATTCAGTATTCTCATTTAACCTTTCTTTTAAGGTTCCTTTATTTTTGTTCTTGTATGGTAGCTAAAACTTGGAATAATTCATTCTGGAAGAAATTAGAAGACTTAAGAGATGTTTTGGGTTGGGCGAAAAGAAGTTTCCTATATACCTCATCTAATTTACTGATCTCTTTAAGGGATTCAGGGAAGACTTCAGGAATAGCGGATCGACCGCTTATATACATATAATTAATAATCTTCTTTTTCTTGTTCTTTTTGTGTCTGTTATTTTCATCATAAGTAAGTGTTGATCTCTCGTAATTTTCTTTATAATATAATTTTACTGATCTTCTTTTATTCGATCCTTTAGTGCCCATACCTTTGGTCCTAAGTAACTTTTAATAATTTATCATTTTCTTTTGTATTTATAAACTTATTAATCTCTTTTTATTTGGTCGTTTAGCATCCATTACTTTTATTATGTCATGATTTAGGTGACTCTCACATATTGTATCCACATAAAACCTTTTTCATTTACTAAATTGTCCTTAGAAATATCATTAACCTTGCATGATTCCCTAGCTTATCATTATGCAATAGCATATTTTCCTATTCTTTTTTTTTTAAATATATATTCCTTATATAATTGGTATATATATATATATATATTTTCAAAAAGCATCTCTAAATTTTAATTTTTTTTATAAGATATTCTACATTTTATTTCTATAGAAAAAAAGCATGCTCTCTCTCACCTCTTTCTTTTTCTTCTCAAAGTATACTTCGATAAAAAAAAAAGAAGACTATATTGTTTAAAGAATCATAGAATTTTAATTGTTTTTTCAGTTATAATTTATTTGTTCATTAAAAATATAAATTAATACAATACTTAATAGAGGCATTAAAAAAAAAGTAAAACGGATGTGAGAAAGTGTACCTTTTGATAAAAAGAAGCTAGCTGAAAAATCCAGTAGAATGTTTTTTTTTAAAAAAAAAAAAATCAGGAGTGCTTATATTTAATTAATTGCCAATTAATTTCAAACATAACACATCATTCAATATAGGTACCATTGTGTTTTTATTTTCTTCCTCTGCTCATGCACAAGGTAGACAGTCGGAGAGGAATCCAATTCAAATGGCCCTCCTTTCCTTGTGTCTCCCTCCTTTATTTTTCTTTTCTCATTGAAATAGTAAACACAACATTAAGGTTCTTCTGTTTCTGTTTTTGTTTTTGTATGGTCGTTCAAACTTGGAGTCCTTCCTCAAGGAGATGAGTAAAGTCTCGACGGGCCTCTGTGAGAAGTTCTTCATTCAGTATCAGGATTCAGGATGAGATACTGCATGAATGTCTTGCTCACTGTGAAAACTTAGATTTGCCGGAATTTGCCTTTAGTTCAGTATCTTCCGGGAAGGTTTACCTTATCAATCAAGTTCTATGATTTCTTGGAACGTCATTGAATAATCATTTTAGAGATATTAAAAATGGAAATTCAAGCGAAATGTTACATCTGGCTCCAAAATGATTTTTCTGATACGAATTGAAAGTTGTCTGTCTGCTCTGCATTTTCTAGCTAGATTCAATCTGCTCCTGGCGTCTCAGTCCATTTTGTTTCCAATAAGGTCGAAACTTATCATCTTTCTTGCCAAGCCAAAATGTGCTTTAGAAAAATTGGAATAATAGGAAAGAAAAACAACAATCGATAAGCTCCACATTAGTATCTGAATGACTATGATCAGATAAACCTACTTTTCCAACTCCAAATAATCCATATGAAGCATACAAGAAAAGCGAAAGCTACCTGCTCTGCCAAATTACTATGATTAAGCTTTATTTGTTGGATCATCATTCCCGAGTTCCGAATCAAGAAACTAAATTCCCAAAAAAATTGCTGGAAAGGAAAACAATCCAGTAATTTGCTTCGGTTGTAGAAGAGTCTAAATTTTCTTGTTTCCGCTCCTTTTTCTTATCTATCATCATTCCATTCTCTATCTGTTGTGCAGTGTAATCTAACATCTCCATTAAGATGCGGGAAGTCATCGCTCAAGACGGAAGCAAACAACACCATGATGCACCTTCTCTTATCCTGGAACACTCGGTTCAATTCAAAGATGTCCAAGTTTCTTGACTTATGGAAATAATTAAAAAAAAAGAAATTCACAATTACATGATATTTCAATATTGATAATCTGTATGCAGAGAAATCCATGGATATATGTATATGCCATTGATCTTGATGGATTTACCAAGATCCTCTGTTTTAAAACAGAGGTGGTCCAGGACATGCAAACCTACCCAATGATGGAGTTGCAGTTGACTGGTGAATCATGCCATGCTCCGCACTTGTGGTTTAACCAATCAACTCTATTTAAACCGCACACAATTTCCATAAGATTCCGAAGACTAAAACAAATGCTCAAGTTGGACACCGAACGACCGATGGACCTGCCTATTTATACGCGCAGCGGCAGGACACGGAGAAACAAAGAGCCAGAGGAAGATCAGAAAGAAAAGATGGAAGGAGCTGAAGGTCCAACAGAGTTGAAGGCGAGGAGTAATGGAGGGGAAGCACTCAGTCTGGAGTCAGGCAAAGCTCCTGAACAAAGCCAGCAGCAGAAGCACGCCGTCACTTCAGCTCATACTGTCGATAAAGGTCATCAAATTCAAAGGATTCATCATCTTTTCCCTCTAATTGCTTGTATTTCTCTTCCTTTTTTGCTTGTTTTTTTTAATTGATCACGAACTCGGAGCTACATCTGCATTAAACTAAAGGATTCCTTCCCCAATCTTTGGTCATGCTTCAAGCATGCTGTGCTATGTGTGTATATATATATATATATATATATTCTCTCTTTTTATCATTGGAGCACAGTTTGTATCGACGACGACTGCTCAGGTCATCTCGATAAGAGAAAGATGGACATGCAAGAGTTCTGCACAAACTAAACCTTAATCAATCGTTTCGGAATTAATGATGAATTAATTAACAATTAATTAGATTGCAGACTCGTGGCAACAAGTGGGGGTGATGCTCGTGACATCGTTCAACTGCGCCTACGTGTTGAGCTTCTCCAACTTGATGCTGGTGCCACTGGGATGGGCATGGGGGATGACGTGTCTCGTCGTCGTCGCAGCCTTTGCTTACTACGCGAACTGGCTCCTCGCTGGACTCCACGTCATCGACGGCCAGCGTTTCATCAGATACAGGGATCTCATGGGCTACACCTTCGGTACTCTCGTCTTTTATATCATTGAGATCCATTCAGTATCGATCGATGCACCCTAGTTCATGAAAGTATCTCTCTAATGATCATTATATTATCTCTTTACGGCTATTAGTTTTACATTTATGATTCATGTATTAATCGAATTATATATTTTACCAAAAGGAACAATTTAATTAATGTTCATCTTGATAGATGGATCAAGTGCATGCAAAAGTCAAGTGAAGAATTAAAAAAAAAGCAATCAATCGCCATTTGATCCATTTTTCTTACTTTTCTCTTTGGCTTCTTCCGCCCAAATAATAATTTCTTTATATATATGATCTGCAAATCTAGACAAAGCGATAGCGTTCTTTAATTTTACCCGTCAACGGGAGAACATCCCAAGGCTTCGCCAACTAATTTGCTTAGTTTCTTTCTGATCGATGCGTGCGTGTCGTTTGATGAGCTTATGGAACAAAAGCCGAGTTACTAGTCAGTCAAACATATGAATTTTATTGAGGCCATGCCAATAAATTAAATGACCTTTGTCGTTATATGAATGTCAAGGAGGCGGTCACTTTAATTTGTTCTTGTCTTTGTGGGCAAAGCATGGAGAAGTATGTTCGATCTTGACATAGCATGACACCTATGGATTCTCATCGCGACCATTAAATGACAGACGGTGTATTTTTATGAAGCATGACCTGTGAAATAGTTGAAATTTAGTGATCATTGGACATTTTCCCAAGGATCAAAGTATTTATCATGTTTGGAGAAAAGTCAAAAGTTGCTGATGAAACTTCAAGAAAATATGCCGATTTGGAGGAATCGATGACAAGCACTCGTGTGACATCTGTGGAAGAAAGTTGCAGTTCTTTGTCAATAGGAAGCCGGTGTGAAACTCTTGTAGAAAAAATTGCATTAACCCGATGAATAAATTATATATTTGATGAGTCCAAATTTTACCTAAATTCACTATTTTTTATAATTTGTTCGTGGAAGAAAATTTTAAACTTGATTATGACTAATTTTTCTCTTTTATTTTATTTTTTGTAGGGAATAGAATGTATTATCTGACATACTTTTTGCAATTCACAACCTTGCTTCTTGGGAACATGGGTTTTATTCTTCTAGGAGGAAGAGCTTTGAAGGTATCTTTAGTTGAAAAATAAAATAAAATAAAATAAAATAAAACATGCCTGAACATATTTGTTTAGTTCCTTTTCTGAATTCCTTAGGATTGATTTTTCTTATGAATTTTGAAATGATATATGATCTTCATTCTTCAGATAAGAAAACCACTAAACATAAACTTTTGACCAGGAGATCAATTCAGAATTCAGCAACTCACCCTTGAGGCTTCAATACTACATTGTAGTGACTGGCATAGTCTACTTCATCTTCGCCTACTTAGTCCCGACAATGTCAGCCATGAGAAACTGGCTGGCAACTTCAGCAATCCTTACGATAATCTACGAAGTGATTCTCGTTGTCATCCTTGTTAAAGATGGTACAATTTTCCTCTTCTCGCATGCTATATATCCATCTATTCCAATACCAGACCAATTACATGTTTGTAATCCAATGAAGGAAGAGCAAACAAAACTAAGGATTACAACATCCCTGGAAGTCAAGTGGAGAAAGTCTTCAATGCCTTTGGTGCAGTTGCTGCAATTCTAGTTTGCAACACTTCAGGTTTGTTGCCTGAGATCCAGGTGAGGAACAATATTACAATTCATATGAAGTAGCTCTTTTGAGCAACTTTACCCCCTTTCTCTCTCTCTCTCTCTCTTGCTCATAATTTGTCATTCAACTACAGTCGACTTTGCGCAAGCCGGTAGTTTCGAACATGAGAAAGGCTTTGACAATGCAATTCACCATTGGCCTTGTCATCTATTATGGCATCAGCATAGCTGGATACTGGGCTTATGGCTCTGCTGTTTCAGAATACCTTCCTTACCAGTTGAGTGGACCTAAATGGGCAAATATCGTAATCAATTTAACAGCCTTTTTGCAAAGTATAATTTCTCAGCATGTGAGTTCTCGTCCATATTACTCAATTCATATCGTTTGCGAACATTGCCGATGCATCTGGCTCCCTGTCCACGATTGCAGATGTTCTGCGCACCAATTCACGAGGCTCTCGACACCAAATTCCAAAAGCTAGATGAAGGGATGTTCTCCAGAACCAACCTCCAACTGCGGTTCCTCTTGCGAGCATTACTCTTCGGGCTAAACACATTCGTGACTGCTCTATTTCCGTTCATGGGGGATTTTGTGAACCTCTTTGGGTCTTTTACGCTTTTCCCGCTTACTTTCGTGTTCCCCAGCATGGTTTTCCTCAAGGTAGATCAGATTGTTAGCTGCTCTTTTCTTGTGTGTGTGCATGTGTTGCTCAACAGGAATTCTGAAGAAATTTTCATATCGCAGGTTAGAGGAAAATCTACTAAAAGAGAAGAGAAGGCGTGGCATTGGGCCAACATCGTTGTGTTTTTGCTTCTGTCGATTGTAACCACGGCTGCTGCAGTGCGCTTGATCGTACACAATGCCAGGGTCTATCATTTCTTTGCTGATACATAGCCACTGAACTTCTTGTACCAGTCTTTAAAATTATATCAAATATATAGCAACTCTCTCTCTCTCTCTCTCTCTCTCTCTCAGAAAAAAAAAAACATATAGAAATGGATTTTATTTCTTTTGATACTAATAACAGTTGCAGTCTGGACTAGCATATGTGCTTGCATTAAAAAGAAAATTCTAGATCCCTTTTTTTTTTTTTTTTTTTGCATTTGTCACTTGAATTCTTGATATCTCCTTCATCCACATTTATTAAAAAGAAAATTCTACTACGGTATTTATTAACCTTCAAGAGATAACTTCATATAATATACAGAAAGAAAGCGATCAAAGTGAAGGAATCAAGCTAGGGACAGTGTGATTCTAGCAATGCGTCATATATTTAACCTTGGAGCTGAAAAGCACCGTACCGTGCATAAATAAAGATAGAGGACGAGATTCTTGTACTGCCAACTTTGTTTCTGGTGGTTTAGCTGGTTCCTTCTGTCACTGTGGAACATAATTGAAAATTGTCTTTTTTTTTTTTTTCTTTCCTTCGAAGGAACTCAAAGATTCTCTTAAAGTTGATGATCCGAAGTTAGCCCAATTATTTTTTTTATTCGTACCAAATAAAGATTAGGGAAACTTGATCTCCCCGATCATGTCTCTTTCTTATAAAATTATTCAACAATAAAATCATATTCTATCTGTGAAAATAAATTTTCAGTCAAACTCATTTTAATCGTAGGTCATCAATTTTTTTTTAATATTTATCATTAACATATATGCTGATAGAAAATTGAATTGAATCTATTTATACGAAACATCATTTCATTTTACCACTGCATTATGTCTTAATTATCGATGCAATTATTGTGTCTCAATTATTGTGATGAGAGGGTGAAATCATCATTCTAACGGTCCCTATCAAAAAATATTTATCTGACTGAGGACGAGTGCTAGCGTGATAAATTCATCGTACTCGCTAGTCAATCAACTTTATCAGTGGAAGTTATTGTATTGACTAGACTCGATCGAAGGTGTTCAATAGATTAAGATTAGGTTCCAAGTCTAGCTTAGTAATTAAAATAACACAATTTGACATCTTGAACAAATTAATTTATTAGAAAGTTGAACTATCTTCATTCATAAAATTTGACTTTTTTCCTCTGGTCAAATAAGAGAATGGACTTGTCAATTATCTCTCTTATAAGATTAATCATTGTTCAAAAATTCATAAACTATATATATCTCTTATAAATGATCCTCGTGGGTTCTTGATTAGAGTGTTTAAAAATCTCCAATCCAACCCAATCCAAAACGAGTTACGGATTAGGCGAATCAATCCGCAGATCAAAAAATTTTAAAAATATATTTGAAATTACTGAGGCATTGAGGGCTTGAGACAATGATCGATAAAGCAGATGGAGTACCATGATTAAAAAATAAATATTTAAAGTAATTAAAATCTTATAATTGAAATTCAATTATCGACCAACAAAATTGAGTATCAATGTTTTTTATCCCTTTTCAATGTTCCAAAATATCCAAATCTTGATAATATACAAATATAAATTTTTGCTCATCTTCAATGGAGATTTTTTAGTCTTTATAATTATTTGATTTTGATAGGTCATTATTTTCTACATTGATTAAAATAGTAATAACAAGATAATATAAAATAATTAGAGTATAAAAAAAATAGAGTATTTTATCAAATATTCTTTTATTTTTTCTTCTTAATTTCTTTTATACTTTATTAAGGTGTATGTGTGATAGAAGAAGATTGCGATGGTAAAAACTGTTTTGTTAATATTAAACTATTGATAAAAAAATTTATACAATTTTATTTTCACATGTTTCATTTTTTGACATTTTTCAATCCGTGGGATAACCTCGTGCCCACAGCGGGCCGATCCGTTTAGACCCACAACCAACGCGGGTCGATTCGTTTAGGTCCGTCAAAATGACGGATTGATAAAATTTCAATTCAATCCGTTTAAATTATTTGACGGAACATACTAATTCGACGAATCTAATCTAACTTGAGGGCTCTATTCTTGATCTTTATATGAAACCAATTGAGTTGTTCCACAATTAAAGCTTGACGTCCTTAGGGACTATGTCAAATTCATAGTCGATCACTATTTAACATTTAATTCCAATCGTAATATTTCGCCATAACAACTGAGCTGAATGAGGAATCAACACATGGATACGTTCCATAACTAATCCAAAATATTTAATTTTAATTAGTTGATATTCTGGTGCATGATCTTTATGGAAAGAGGCCGACTTATTTTATAATCTGTAAGTAAACATATTTTAAGAAATCAATTAAAATTAAATAAATAACCCTGACAGAGATGATAAGGTCTGCTGCAACTTCCACCATCCAAAGGATGCTTTTGTGTTGTTTGTCTTCTTCTGTGACGCCACTTTGCTTAGATCTCTGTCGCCTTCAGTAGCCTTTTGCTTTATCCTCAGAGCTCCTGCTTTTCCCTTGAACTAAACAACAAACGAGATTGCTACGAACAAGCACAAAAGTTGTGGTTCCTCATCCAATCTAAACTAAGATTCCTCTCATCTTATGCCTTGGTTGCATGCAAGTCTGGTATTTAAAAAAAAAAAAATAGAAAAGAAGAGAAATAGCCAAAGCTGTTTTTTTCTTCTTCTTCTTCTTTCTTCAGTAATGGAGGGACATTGATTCATCGCATGGGCAAGGAGCAGAAGCAACAGCAATTATTAGAGGGGTTTCTGCATCAGGCGATGATCAATCAGCTTGCTGATCATTGTCTGATTTCCCCTTTCATCGAGCATACCTTGGAAATGGGAAATTGCAACCAGGGAAGGGAAAAAGATTGGATATGGGATTAAGGAAATCTGGGAGATAGTGTATATTGGTCAGAGAGAATCTACACACATGTAATTATATATAGCAGATGGTCCTCATACGACAGGAGAAAAACACACGAGCTTGGTGCATGCACAGTTGTGTCATGGAGAAGTCTTAGATTTTGTTTGGTTGGCAAAGTCACCTAAGCATTCCACCTCACAAAAAACATTGTATTATTATCATTTATCAATAAAATGAAATAAACTTCTCGAACCTAGAATTCTAGTGCTAAAATTCTACTATTGAGCAGTTGAATATCTATGCATTTGAGGCTTGAATGATGACCAAAGATTCTGAGGATATCAGAAATCTTAATTACTTGCCTCGTATAAGAGCAGCACATGTGCATTCCATGATCTGATTTCAATGGAAGGGAAGATATCAAAGTTTAATTGTTCTGGTCTTCACTTTATACCACCTCGCATGATTCTCAAAACCCCAAAAGTGTTCCAGTTTAAGGTTCCCTGCTGATGCTTAGATCTGTACATGGAATTAAAAGAGGGCAGGCCAGCAAATGTAGCCATTAATTTATAGAGAAGGTAGGTAGGTCATAGAAAGCATAATGAAGTGGAGTAGGAGATTCAGCTAATAATATTGTTAACCTCATAACTTAAGCTTATCCTGTAATTTAAGTTTAAGATAATAACGTAACTTTCCCTTGACAAATTGGACCATACTACTTCAATTACCTTTTATATACCAAAGAATTTGCCCGACCATCAATGAGTCTCAGGATCAACTGAACAAAGCATCCGGCACACTATTTTTCTTGTTTGGGCCTAAAACAAAGTATGAAAACGCGCGGACGAGATGATCGGAAAAAACAAAAGAAGAGAAGACTAAGGGGCACTTGGCAGAGAGAAATTTTTTTATTTTTTATTTTTATTTTTTGAGAAAATGAGAAAACATGTTTGGTTGGTATTTTTCATCTCCGTTTTCTAGAAATAAAAGAGTGTTTTTTGGAAAACTGAAAAACTCCAAAAAATCATTTTCTGTTTTCATTTTTATTTTCTAAAAAATAAAAAAGTATTTTCTGAAAAATTAAAAAATACTAAAAAATTATTTTCTATTTTCTGGAAAAGAAAAATAGAAAATGAAAAATTTTCTCTCTGCCAAATGCTACCTTCAAGAAAATATGAGATTGAAATTTGCTTGTCGAGATCAATTTAGTCGAGTATTTTTTTTATAAAATTGTTAGCCGACCCATCTAGTGAGATAAGACTTTATTGTTGTTGTATTTTTCTTATAAAATTATAAATTTATTATTTACGATATATATTCATCCAAAATTTGGCATTGAAATTTCTTTCATGTAATTCTTTGATAATTGAAATCCGTCAATCTAACAATCTCTATCAGTCCGTTCCCAGATCATCGTAAGGGAGGTAAATCACGATAGACCTTTGACCCTTAAGATTCTTTATTTGTACTAATTGATCTTGCATCAATCAACAGCCCTTGAAATTCCAAAGTTTGGACCAATGTCATTGCCTCCACATTCAATTAGCAACAGCCGTAGGCATTACAAAGATATGGACAATGCCACATCAAACAAGAGAAAAAAAAGAAAGTCCGGCTTTCTCAACCGAAACTACATTTCTCGGGTCACATTACAATGCATGCATCTACAAAACTGCATCGTTACACAACAGAGACTCAAAACTTTTGCTTAAAACCATGCAACTAGTCTAAATTTTAGTGTTATTCTCTTTTTGGTGGTAATTTCATACTGTGAGCTTCTGGGAAGGAGAGGCAGTGTCCATATGCTGCAGATTTAGGGCAGCCAAAAGCCCCTGCCAGGTTTGGCGTGGGCTGCCAATCACTTGGACATCCAAAAGTTTCTTCTGCTTCCTATAGTAGTCTTCCAACAGCTGGATCTGTTTAAGATGATGAATGTTCAGAAAATAATGAGAGAAACTATCAAGAAGGTAGGGATTCCAAAAAAATCCAGTTATAAGTTTTTGAAACCGTCAAAAATTACACATTCATAGACCATACCACAGTACTAAAAGCATGCACAAACCACATATTATTCAACCATACCAAACATATTCAGTTTTAAAAGTCCTAACGTTTAACTCTAGCCTAAAATCATTGATGAATGGATATCCAATAATTCTCCCTAAAGGGATGCCTTGAGACAAAAGAAATCTGAGGGAATATTAAACAAATTGCCAACTCATCTCCAAGAATTAAAGCTCACACACAGATTAACACAAATATATAAATAAATAAAAGTGGCATAGAACTCGGAGTTATAGTAGGAACAAGACAGATCCATCTCTTAATGTTTAAGAGAAATTCGGAAATACCTGCTGGGTGCAGACAAGAGATTTCTCCATTCTGTGATTATTCATATCTACTGCAGAAGATGAGTTAAGTTGAACATGACCTGTACACGTATCCAAGCAAAGATTTTTGCACGTTGATTCTGATTTGATAGCATCAGATGTCTTCCCACAGTGTGAACAAATATCAGCACCAAAGTGTTTCTTCACAAAGCAGTCATGAACACATTTTAAGTTTACTACCAGATCAATATCAGCTATTTGATCAAGGATCTCCTGCAAAAAAAACATAGAGAAATATTGTAATGATGTATTACAAGAAAGTATCACATAAATTATATAAGTTATCAGTCTTGAGTTCTACCAAAAATAAAAACAGCTCCACCAGCAACAACAAATAGTTTGACAAAGCTCTATAAGATTCCATGTCTAAACACATGCCATAACAAAACTTGGAAGAGAACAATTTGGCCGAGAATTGCACTCTTTGACAATGAAGGAAAAAAAAATCATAGTGCAGGCAACTTAAAATTAAGAAATTTAAAAATATACTAAAACAAGAATGAAAATCTAACTTTTAACATTAACCTATTGTATAATAAATCAAGTGTATATTCCCCATACATCCAAGCATAAAAACCCATAGAGTGGCAAAATGTAGCAGATTATCCATAAACAAAAAGAGACACAATCAAAGGCAATCAAACAAAAAATTGAGGAAATGTAACACCAAAGCAACTTTGACTTACAGCTTGCATCCTTGTTCGAGGGATTCCATCAAGAATGAACCCAGAATCACCCCTCTGGTATCCATCCTCAAGTCTTTTTGATAATATCCCGAATATAATCTCCTCTGGCACTAGTTTTCCCTCATTCACAGCATTCACAATCTTCAAAACACCAAAATGAATAATTAAGATAATAAAATCTTCAAGATGAGGGGAAAAAACAATTGTAACAATGCAAGAAGTAATCTGTTCGAACACTCTCGTCAACAAGTTACAGATTCGCTAACTTATGTTATTATAATTAATGGACACTGACCTCAAAGGAATATTAGGATCATTTACTCAAATACAGAAAAATCTTCATTACGCAAACCATAGAGCAGAATACTGGCAGTAATGTAGACAAGATGCCGAAATTACCCCATGTGGCTACAAGACAAGCAATGAAACGAATCGGGAACGCTACCATGGGTACACCTTTCCCAGTTCAATGACAAGAAAAATGAAGCCACCAACGAGAATACAAGCAAATGGGGCAATGAGCTCAACAAAGTTTTGTAAAGGGTCGAAGACATGAGATATAATTGTTTAAAAAGGATAATTGGAAAAAAGGAATAAACAATCGAACAAAAAATACTTTCCCGCATTTACAAAGAGGAGACGAAAAAAATTTGCAAATTTTGAGAGAAATTGACATATAAGGAATGAATTAGATGAAATGATACCATCTTGTAGAGGGAGGAATTAGGATGCAGCTCCTGGCGGACGAGTGAACCCATGGAGATATAAGGCACATCGAGTAGCTTCGCCACGCGCGTCGCGTACACGCTCCTCTGCACCCCGGGGCTCCCTATGAACACCCACTGCAACCCCCTAGTGTGCCTTTCCCTACACGTCTCCGCTGCCACCATCGAAGCGTGCCGACCAAGCTCCTCCTCCTCCCACTCCCTCCAGTAGTCCATCTCCGCCAACGCCGCTGCCGCGAAGGATCGGCGCTGAGACGGGGCCGAGAAGATCCTACGGGCAAGGGATCCGGCGGCATCACCCAAACGACAAATTCCTGCCATGGAGGGCGAGATGATCGTCGATTGGATCAAGCGAAGCGGAAGGAAGGGTTTTACCACGCTCTCCGAAAAGGAAGCAGCTTTCGATGGAGGCGGAAGGGTTCTCCAGTGCCATGTGGAAGGCATTACTATGAGAAGCGATTTTACCTTAGCACCCTTGACTCATTGGAAAACCACAAAAATATCATTCATTGCACCGGAGTTGACCCTGGCCATAACTCAATACACGGGCCCTCATGGCCAGGTGGGCCCCAGCCCCAGCCCCTTCCCGATCATGATTATCATATTATCCGTTCCGTTATAAATTGTATTTATACTTTATATCATAATTTTAATTTATCATAACATTATTTTGATCCAAAATGAGAGGCTAGTTCAGCTCCATCATTTAAAAAAATAAATAAATAGTTTACCTAGAAACCATTCGCCCATTTTACACCATCATTTTGGAGGAGAAAAACATTTTAAACAAGTTTTTTCATTTAAAAAAAAAAAATACTTTGCGACTTAAATTAGGAAGCTACTAATTTCCCCCACTTTTTTTTTTAACCAGAATTGATAAATTAAAATTTACTGAATAATCAGTGTTCTAAAAATCGGCGATTTTGTCCGATTAGACGGCGCTGGCGGTGGGCGCTTCCTGCCAGCATTCACGAGCGAGCCGCTAAGCGTCGCCGCGCGATTCGCAGCGTCGCCGCTTTGTCGGCGCCAGTGATTAATCGGCGTTAATCGGGACGATCAGCCGATTAACCAAGTTCGGTAGCTCCTGAATCGATCGCCCATGCCACAGGCGTGTCGCGCGATGAACGTCGACACGCCGTGCCAAATGAAACCAGCGTGTCGCGTGAGAAAATGCGACACGCCCGTCTTAAATGAGCACAGGCGTGTCGTGGCCGTGAGAAAATGTCGACAACGCCCTGCCATGGCGTGTCGACATTTCATGCGTGTCGCACATTTCCAATGGATTTTTAATATTGTTTGCAATTATATTTTTAATTCTTATATTTTGCAATTTTTATTGTTTACAATCTTAAACGTTTTTAATATTCTTGTTATTTATTGAGTTGTTGTTAGTTGTTAATTGTTATTTGTTACATGCATGTGGAGACTATAAATTATAAAGTGAGTTTTGACTTTTGAGTACCCCTAATATATTAATTTTTTATATATTATTATATTTAAAATATTAAAAAAATCGTCCGTTTATCGTCTAGCGCTTTTTAGAACACCGTGAATAATAGGTCTCATCCACTGTTAATTTAACATAATGACTATAAAATGATCGACGTTAAAAAAATTCCAAAAGTGATTTGCGGCTATGTGAAACTGGCGCTAAAACGCAGACGTGTTCATTCCACCAACACTTGAATCCTGTCTCCGATGGCATTATGGAGATCGAGCAATATTTTACCACTTTCAGCGCCGCCATCAACAGAAGCGTCCTCCAGCATTTGCATGATATCGATACCTCCCAGGCCTACCAAATGGAACACAAACTTCATTATTAATTTCGGTATCTTTGAAATTTTTCAAACTTTCCTACGCAAGTAGTAGTCCAGATTTAAGTACCTGGTATAACTCTTGCCATACCTTCCAAGAAACCAGCCTGTAAGCAAATGATCAAGTATTCTATCAGAGATAGACCTGTAAAATGTATTTGACGCATCTTTTCTCTTATAATTTCATCTAAACTTTTCCATGGACGTTAAACTCGACGATTTGGAATTGGAAATGGATATGTAAAATGTGCAATTTCTGCATGTTATTCTTGCAATTAAGCAGACTAACTTCCTAGGGCCAATACCTAGTGAGACAAAGTGAGTAAGAATCATCCACTTAAATATCTATTAATGCATGTTTTAGCCAACTAGAAATGAAACAAACAGTTTGCATGGAGTGGAAGTCAGATATCAATAATAATAAATAGAACAAATTACCGGTATTCTGACATCGAGCTTCTCGAGACCATCCTTCCCAGTAATCTTCAATCTAAGTGTACGGGACAATATTCCAGACTGACGACTCCTCGAACCATCTGAACTGTAATTCTCATAGACATATGGAGTTACCACTTCAACAACTGGTTCATTCAAATTGTCTGTTCTTTGGTTTCGCTCGGGTGTTTCTTGAGTTGTCGGCTCTGTACTATAAGCAGTGGTAGTTCGAGGCGAATATTCTGTACCTAACAAAAAGAGTCAGATGATTCTTATGAAAAATAGGATACATGAATTTGAAGTTCGGTGCTGACCGCTTTGATAGGATGGCTGAACACCATTAATACTATATCTCTTTTCTTCTTCATAGTAGTTGTTGAAGCCCAGTGTATCTTTAATTTCATCAAATGATGGCAAGCTTCCAGGCGGAGGAACACGCCCACTTTTTATAGCAGCAAGTGCATCCTGCACATTAATTTGCTCATTGGTTAAAGAATAGAAAACAGCACGTTAAGTTGTCAAGTTGTGTTTGTTCCAACTATCAAGGTCAACTACATGAATCTTGTGAAAAATACGGTTAAGATTAAGACTCATTCATATATTTAGACGAGTTCTGACATTGGTTGTGTAGGCCTAATGCAACCTCAATCATTTTCATCTGGGTTTGGGATCAAAATTGGCGGTTCTAAATTAAGAGAGTTTGATGGAGATAAAACAAACAAATAACTGACTGTCAAAAGCAAAAATATATTTGTAGTTAAGCATCCCTCTTGTCAGAGTAATTTGATGTTTCATTTTTTGGGAAAATGAGCTATAAAGGCTAGTAATTGAAGTTTACTAGTTTATTGTGGGTTAAACATATTTGTTTTTATATCGAAAAGAATTAAAGATAACCACCAAGAAACTAGGATTAAAGTTAGAGGTGTCAATGGGTTATACCTAGGCTCAAGGTGGAATGACTCAGGTCAGTGCTGAGCACAGCCCAACACAGGCACGTGCCCGACGACCTAAGTTGACTTAATGAGTGAGAAAAAATATTGTAGGATCTCTAATGATTTACACAATTTAAAAGTCGCACAATTCTAAAAAATACATATGAGCACAAACACATTAATTAATAAGTATGGAATCTAATCTCTACCAGTCCAACACTGCTATATGTTCAAGATCGTCCAGTGTTAAATTAAAAAATGTTGTTGTTGTGGATGTGCATGATCTGTGAAATTTGGTGTTATAACCATGGGAAATACCTAGTATTTGACATCCTTTAAAAGGTTTGGAAGTTGTTGGGTTAACCTCGTCAGGCAGCAAGCAAAGGAACATGCTATCAACAAAAACATAAACCGCCTCCACATGGCCACAATATGTTGATCTTCAGTTCAACTCCAAGGGGTGTAAAACAACATGCCTCAGATTGAAAGCTTGGATATATTACCCACAATGCTGATGAGATTTAAGGATCATGAGAAGTAGTCTGATCCAATCAAAGGCTCCATTGCAATTGTAGGTCAACAGCCACCATATGATTCTTTAATGTCCTCACATAGTAGATGATACATTCATGTCCTCATCGTTTGTGCGTACTTAGCTCTAGTTGAATAGTAATGAAAAATGAGTGCAGATTAAGAGAATGAGGAGGAAGTGAGAATTCGATGATTGAGGGGAGGAGGGTAGCGTACCTATAAGAGATCTTTAGAATTATTTAATATCTGTTTCAAACTATTTCAACTATTTTAATAATAAAAGACAAGCATGTTGATATTTTGTGTAAAAGTAGGGGCGGGCGTCATGGGGAATTTTAGTGAAAGAGTGGTTTGGACTGAACTTGATTTGTGGTCAGCATTTGGCCGGACTCAGCTAGTGGGTTGTACCCAACGCAGCCAAAGGCCTAAGTTGAAGTCCAAATGTGTCGGGGTTGTGATTAGCTCATAGCTGACACAGCCCCTGCAGTTTGACACCTCTAATTAAACTATGCTGCACATTTCTATTATGATGAAAAGCATGATGTTGAGAACAAAGATGCTTATTGTTAGTAAATTTAGAAATACCAGAAAGAATTAAACACTAGATTATTTGCATCTCAAAAAAGTACCTCCATTGCTCGGATTGAAACACCAATCAAAGATAATGGGTAGCTCACAATTTTGAAACCAAGCTGTTCAAGTTCAATAGGATTCAATATAGGAGTTTTCCCTCCACCTTCAAGCATGTTGGCCTGAAAACTCATGAAGAGTATTTTAGCTAGCCATTCATGCCCTCCTAAAGAAGATTCAAAATTACTAGAAACTAGTAGAAATTCATGTGCTTCCTAAGAAGGCTAGAACATTACTAGAAACTAGTAGCATCCAACTACATTAACGATTTCTCCTATAAAAAATTCAGCAGAGATCCTGCAAACCAAACAGGAGGAATAAAAATGAGCAGAATTGTCCTGAAAATTCCATCATGAATATAGTAATATTATTTACAAAACTAAATTAAGTTTCAAATGAAATCATAGATATACGTACAAGAAATCAAATGAGGGAGTGACGATGATGTTGTTTCATTTACTTTTTTACATTTCAATGCGTTCAAGACATTCAGGGGCAAATAAATGCTTAGAAAATATAACAGAGAGGAATGACATTTTCACATGTATATTCAAACAAGGAGCAAACAAAATTCACTGCTACCAAGGTCGCAGAAAAAGAATCTAACTGAATGATTATGCGTCAATTCACTGCTACACTATATGGGGTTTCTTTGAGGAATTTCATTCTCCTACAATATAGAAAGGATTTCCCAGATAATTCAGAATTCAATAGTTGTCTCTAAGTGGTGCCTACATAAGTAAAAGTTTGTTTTGGCTTGTTTTACTCCTAGTCATTTATATTTAGAATAGAATATGCATTTACTGTATGCAAGGCCGATAAAAATTTAAGAAATCAGAGGTGTTTGAAAAACAGACAAATTAAGTTATAAAACAGTAACTGCCTTTATTATGCTCACAAGATGGATTTAACTGTGCTTCTTAGGCTGATGAAGCATCAGGTTTTTTTAGACAAGCAAAGAGAATCTATAGTAAAGAAAAAAGGACAAGCTACAAGTAAAAAAGCCACCATCAATAAATCCTAATAATTTAAAGTCTTCATGCTAGGGTAAAAGGATTTTAACATTCTGCAAATGTGTGGACAATTAGATGAAGATATAATCTAACAACATGTAGGAAAAATACTATAGTGCTCTCTCATAAATAAGCCTACATGCACATGCAACTTATACTACAAGCAAGCCTTTTTTTCTTGTCAAATTATCATACTCAGACGGTATTGTAGGCATTGCACATAGTATTACCATTTTTGGAAGTAAAGGAGACATGTCGCACAAAGCCTTCATCTCCTCCCTCGAAGCCAGTGCATCAATAAACAAAACATCAGCTCCGACATCAGCAAAGGCTCTTGATCTCCTTAGTGATTCTTCTAAAGATACAGCTTGGCGAGAATCAGTCCGTGCTACTATAACAATGTCAGATCCACTCTCTCTCCGTGCATCAATAGCTGCTTTTATGCGCATAACTGCTTCCTCTAGAGAGACAACCTTCCTTCCACGAGTATGGCCACAGGCTTTTGGTGATACCTTAAAAATAGCATAAATCAAGAGATGGCAAGACAATAATATATGTATTTAACTACTTAACTATAGAAATTCTCATTTTCCTGAAGTGAAAAAGAAGTAACTGATGACAAAAACAATATTTCCAAGATTATACCACCCTAAAGGAAAATGGACGAGAGAGCTATCAAAACTGAACAGAATTTTGGAGATATAAAAGTGTCTCATAAAATCAACAATGACATAGTATGTTTTAGGTTTGAATTACTTGGACTGCTACTGTCACCAAAATAACTAACAAAATTATCATTTTCATGGGAGATTCCTGGAAAGATAAAAGGAAATTGTCTCTGATCACTATAATGATCAGAAGTATGAAGCCCAAAATATACCTGGTCTTCAATAATTATTCCTGCAAAGCCAGCTTGAATAAACCCTTTCACTGTTCTTTTAACATTCATAGCATTGCCATAACCATTGTCTCCATCGCCAATCACAGGAATAGATACAGCTTCAGTGATTTGCCGTCCTTGATCAACCATTTCCCCATAAGATATAAGACCAACATCAGGCAATCCCAAACGAGCAGCTGAAACTGAAAAACCTGACAAATGCACAACATACAATGAAACAACTATAACATTCCAGAAATATTTGGCAAGAACTGTATCATTGTCTCATAGAATGTAAGTATTTAAGAACAGAAAAGATCATCATTAGTTAGATTAACCAAGCAAGCAAGGCATATTGACAGCTATTACACTAAAATTTGCTTAATATAAACTTAATAATCAAGACTGAATTTGCTGATTGGCTTGAAAATGCTCAGAAAAGGATTCTTGGAGCAGAAAATCAGTAAATGGTTGTTTTATAAGGAGCAATGAGAATAAATTGCTTCAGTTCTAAGTAGATGAACAATTAAAAAAAGTAATGCATGAGCCAAGAGCAAAAGGCTTAAAACCATACTAGATTATGAGTTATAAAATTGAGAATAGTATTCAGAAATCAGTATGAGAAAGCAATATCAAACACCACTGCTAAGGTCTTATACTGCATTGGGCTGCCAAGCTTGGATATAACTTGATGATAGAACCCGTACATGATATCCATATATGACATGAAGGAGACAATAAAATAGAAATACGATAACACTGACAGGAATCAAGCATCTCTATCAAATAAAAACCAAATGGATTTATGATTTACCGATACGAAATGATGACAGGCCAACATAAATAAAAAAAGAAGATGCTTTATAACTTGAGCTAGCAGGAGGTGGCGAGCTCTAATATTTTTTAAGAGATTCATCCAAGATAACGAGTTTTAGAACAATACAGGTTCAACGATCTAGAACTTCAATCTAAAACATCAAAACAGAGAAGTTGAAAGGGAAGATGAATCTGGAAAAAAAGAAAAAATCAAGGATGCCCGGGACCAGACATACCGCTCATGAAACAGAATTGGAACCCTGCCCGATGCACAAGCCTGGCGCTGAGGGCATCGAAGCAAGCTGGGCCCTGGTGGATTCCGGGAGTCTCAAGGATCCTCCGGAGCGCCTTCGCCGCAGAATCTCCGGCGGAGCCGTGGACAGCCATTGCGGTGCATCTCGTACGGTTGCGAAAGGAGGACCCGCGTGGAGGCGACGCGTAGGGCAATGGCTGCTGTGGAGTTGGAGACCTCGAGCTTAACCATGGAGAAAGTAGCCAGGGAGAGACATGTCGAGAGTGGATCGAGGAAGGAAGCAGGGTGGTGAGTGGAGGCGGCTGGGAAGGGAGAAGGGGAGAGAGACCCATGAGCGAGATCAAGCGCTTGGTTCCTCCGAACGAATTTGGTGACAGATTGGTGCCGCTGCACCAGACACACGAGTCATCATCGACATGGAATTGAAATCCGACGGTGCCTGCGTTGCGTTGCGTTACGTTCGTACGTTACGGAACCAGTCACGAACCAAGCAACGAAACCTTTTTTTGACTTTTACCCCTAGGTTTTATTATTATTTCCTTTTATCTGTACATATTTGCAAGTTGTTATTACAGGATATTAATAGGCAAGGGATATGTATGTAATGTATGGGTGCGTTTTTGTGAATCTTAAAAGCCCTAAAATAATTTTAAAAATAAAGTAAAACTTGATGGTGAAATGAAATTGTGCCATTTTATGAGTGGGGGTAGATGGCCTCGGTTTCATCGATCTGTCTTTCTTCCACTCCGTCGGACGCGCGAGGAAAGAGTCGAAACCACGGCGGCGACGGCAGCAAAGATGCTCCTTATCCGAGCACTCCGCTCGACTAGCCTGCGCCCGCTGGTGGCTGTGGGTCACTCTTCCTTCTCCACCCTCACCACCTCCGCGGTCTCCGTGGAGGCCGAGAGGACCACCCGTGACGGTCCCAGGAACGACTGGAGCAGGGACGAGATCAAATCCATCTACGACTCTCCCATCCTTGACCTCCTCTTTCATGGTGTACGCTCTCTTAGCTTCGTCGATCTTGGCATTTTTTTTCTTATCATTTTACCGTTCGTGGAACGATGCGATGGTTCCCTCTTGAGCCGTTTATGTACATGCCCTCAGCGTGTTCAGACCTTTAGCTTTACTTGAATTCGTCGATTGTGTATTCTTTTACTTGAGTTCTGTTTTCGTTACTTGATAAAGCGATTTATTTAGAAGGATGAATACGGCAATGAATTAAGTGAAGTCAATTGTATAGATTGAATAAATTTAGGAACTTGCTCCGTTTCATCCCGTACTCTCTTTGACAATTATCAATATCGATTTTATCTTGAATATGCATACATCTTTAATGAGTATATCTTCTGAGCTTTGGTTTCTGCCATTCTCATTCAGGCTCGAGTTCATAGGCATTATCATAAATTTCGGGAAGTTCAGCAATGCACTCTTCTATCTATAAAGACTGGTGGATGTAGTGAAGATTGCTCATATTGCCCCCAATCATCGAGGTATGATACTGGTTTGAGGGCTCAAAAGATGATGGGCAAGGACCCTGTCATGGAAGCGGCAACGAAGGTATAGCTTTTGGGCATCTGCGTAACTCATCGAGACACTTAAAGTGTGTTTTAGATTATTTGATTAAAAAGCCTCCTCGTACACAATTTTTTTGTTAACTGCTACCTTCTGGTTACTACTGTTATTAGCAATTTTCTGTCATCTGGTTAGAAGAAACACAAAGCATTTGGTCTACAAAAAAAATTTGATTTGTGACTTATTCAATAAAGAGTTTGAGTATCAGTATTTCACCCTCCCTGGACCCATATATTGCTATTTGGTAGTAACCTTGAACAGCCAGATTCTCTGTCCTTCAAGTTTTAGGATCCTGTGGGTAGCTTCTTGGGAAGTGACACTATTTAAGCCTAACAAGATATTCGATTAGAAGAGGTTTCATGTGTACAGTTGTTGATGCTCTTCAATAATAATCTATAAGTGGTGTTTAGTTCAATAGTTATTTTAAAATAAAATCGGACCAATGACCATTTCTATCTTGGAAAAATGTAAATAGAAAAGTTTATTTGTTTTCGGACCCATTGACAGCTAAGGTCTGGGTTTACTGGATAGTTATGACATCATAGCTAGTATGACTTGATCCATGCCTATCTGTATCTTTGGCATGATCAAGCATCTAAGAATAGGAGTGATCACTATTTTAGGTTTTTTCAGCAGTTGCATGCAATATGAGCAAAGAAGCTTCTTGCTCACTTCTCATGCATTGGAAACACTGTTACGCCTGGATGGAAATATACATGATTGCATATTGGAACTTTGGAAGCAGCTCCAAAGTACCCAATCTCTGAGATCAATAATTTCTTAAGATGACAGATGAAAGAAAAGTATCTTTTATTTTCTCCTTTTAGTGACTTGTGAAAGGATGACATGCCAAAACACAAATAATTATAGATCCAGGGATTAGTTACTGACATAAACAGTTTTAAACTTTCCTTGGTATCGCTGTCGGTTATGGTTATCATAATGGTAGTAAATACTATGGTTTGGCAGTAGACACTATAGAACCAGATTCCTATGTTCTCTTTCTGTCTGCAGCCTTCAATGTTTACATGGTGATTGATTAATCAGTTTTCAGTAGTCAGTGCATACTATTGTAGAAATCAGTTACCTTGACATGATGCTTATCAATATTCATTAAGCTTAGAGCTTTTATGTTGGTGCTTATCAGGGTGTGCTATTTGAGCTTCCAATTCCTCATTACAAAAGCCCTTGCTATATATTATTAAAGATTGTTGTCCCTGTCCATATGCACAGGCAAAAGATGCTGGAAGCACACGTTTTTGCATGGGTGCTGCTTGGAGGGATACAATTGGTAGAAAGACCAACTTCAACCAGATCCTTGAATATGTGAAGGAGATAAGGTATGTGTACAAGACTTTGATAGACCACCTGATATTTGTGTTTTCCCGATAAATAGATATTTCTAAGTTGCATAACTTTATCTGGCAGTGGCGATTGAGTCTACTAGGGTTGTTGGGAAATTTGATCACTTTGTCTTGAAGCCCCCATTTAAAATATAAATAGTTTTGCTTGAAATGCCTTGCATTATTGAAAGTTTTATCCAGTAGGGTGTTATGTACAGGGTGATAACTGGTAAGTACGTTGAACATTTGTATGCATTCATAGATTTGCTTAACATGTTCATTGATTCTGTTTAATATTTAGAATAGATTCTTACAAATTGGTTGAATTCCTGTTCATTTGATTTTTTCTCTCAGAAAGATCAGATGATATATATTTGAAATATTAATGCTTGTAGGGCTATGGGTATGGAAGTTTGTTGCACCTTGGGCATGATAGAGAAGCAGCAAGCAGAGGAACTTAAGAAAGCAGGGCTGACAGCCTACAATCACAATCTAGATACTTCAAGAGAGTATTATCCCAACATCATAACAACCAGATCTTATGATGAAAGATTGGAGACTCTGCAACATGTTCGTGAGGCAGGAATCAGTATCTGTTCAGGTAATGCATTTTTTTTTTGTCATTCAGCAATATTGTACTGTCTGGAACTCAACATTACTAACATATTTGTGGAGCTACTTGTCATATATTGAAACATGCATTCCTTTAATTTGATGATTTTGTTATGTTGTTTTTGACCAAGTAATATATGTATTTTTGACAAAATAGGAGGGATAATTGGCCTTGGAGAAGCAGAGGCAGATCGTGTAGGATTGTTACACACCCTTGCAACTCTCCCTGTGCATCCTGAGAGTGTTCCTATCAATGCTTTGATTGCTGTCAAGGGTACACCTCTTCAGGATCAAAAGGTGCTATATAATTCGCCATGTCAATTATGTTTTTTCTTTTCTCCATATTGTTTGTCTTACTGCCTCGTTTGATGCAACATTTGCTACAAGTTTCCTTTGCATTAATCTCTGTATTGTTATACTGGATAGATCATTGCTCAATTGCTCTTTCTAGTTAAATATCCACTAATGTATATATAACATTCTCTTTCTACAACCCTGAAATATTTGATACTTCCAGGCCTACTGACTCTACTTTTTCTTCAGCCTGTTGAGATATGGGAGATGATCCGGATGATCGCCACTTCTCGGATCATAATGCCAAAGGCCATGGTGAGACTATCCGCGGGTAGGGTTCGATTCTCCATGTCTGAGCAAGCACTATGTTTTATGGCCGGAGCCAATTCCATCTTCACCGGAGAGAAACTATTGACCACTGCAAACAACGATTATGATACCGACCAATTAATGTTTAAAATCCTGGGGTTGACTCCAAAAGCGCCAAGCTTTTCTGAAGCAGGAACATCAGTTGAACCAGAGAGATGGGAGGCAGCAGTCTCTCTCTAGTTCTTTTAAAGGGTGTGATTGGTGCAAAAAATAGACGAGAAATACAAAAAAAAAAAAAAAAAATCAGTCCGGCCAATGTGGAGGCTGAATTGGTCTTCTGGTTCCCCTGATCTTATGAAGTTAGATTATTTACTGAACAAACAGATTTTGGAGTTTGAATATGCAAAACTGATTAAACTAAAGGATGGTTGTCTACTTTCAAGTCAAAGTAAGGCTGGTCTGGCCTGCTTCCCTGAGAACTGATTAAGGCTACAATAAAATCACACTGCAACTCGATTTCTTGAAACTGAGTTTTATTTTTGTCTTACTGTGCCGTTTTGACAGTTGCGTTATATAGGATCTGATGAATGTTCAAGACTCCACATGCCAAATTTTTATCAACTCTGGTCAGTGTGATGGCTGTGGCATACATAACACAATAGCTAATATGAAACAGTTATAAATTGAATTATTTCCCTGCATTCGATGAGCTGGGTTCAGCAATGATATATAAGCAGTCCTATTTCCTAAAAGAATACACTTTTGGAGCAGGGTTTGATTAATAGTTACGGAACTATTTAGCTGCTTATTAGGGTCTGATATCCACTCAGACTGGAGAGGACCCATTTCATCAACCTCACGTTCGACCGTGAAGATTCCCTTGTTTAGCCTGTAGGATTTATCAGTGGATAAGCGTAAAAGAGTAATTTTTAAGTTAACATAAATTAATTTTTGAGAGTTTTATCAATATCAATCTCTCTTTTTGTATTTGCCATCTGAAATTTTAATTTATTTTTTTCATTAATAAAAATAATCGAAGAAGATTACTAATGTGATATTTGTTTTTTTTTTCCTATGAGATTTCCGTGCGACTCCCATGAAAGAGGGATTCTGGCCCTGGTTCCTACCTGATGCCGAGGGCATCAAAATAATAGGCATAAGATTGCGTTGGGAAGCCACACCGCAAAACGTTGCACTGACCTCAATTATATTGGAGAATGCATTAAATGTTGTTCCTTACAATTATTCTGAGATCGTTCTCATGCGAGGGTTCAGGATCTTATAGTTTTATAGATAGTATGGTAATAAAATTGTATTAATGAATAAAATTAAATTTTAAGAATTATTTTGAATAATATATTTCTTATGATTTATCTTCTTCATATTAAATATAAAATTAATTGACGAATAAGATATAGAAAGCGAATAAATTGCCTTGCGCCAATTATGAGGGCGAGATCAAAGTGAATGCTCGTTCAGCGTTATTATTATTTTTTTTTCATCGTTCCTTTCGACCCATGGGATGGGATTATATGTATATATTAAAAAAAAAAAAAGTATATACATCTAAGCGATACGCAAAGAAGTCCAAATGAAACGCTACTAGAGCAATTCAAGACTCTTTTCCTGTATTTTGCAAGTATGCATTACGAGCAGTCAGTCTGTACTGTAGCCCTGTAGGAATAATTAAGATGTCGACACTGTCACTCTTGCTTTTCCTTTGCGATGCTATTTCCATTAAAAATAGGAGACACCCCACTTCAAATAATGTACTGATCCAAGAGATGCGATGTGAACATGAAGACGTTTATTGTCATCTAATACATCATCGTTCACATTAATCCTTTTAAGGTTAACCGGAGCAATCCTCGCAACATTCGTATCAGTTGTTATCTCTATCTCTCTCTCTCTCTCTCACTCCCCGTCAAGTTTACAGAAAATCCTATGGCGCCGAGCTGGAAAATGGCAGCACATAACTCATTTTAGCATAGAAGGCTCCGGAATCGGCTCCAATTCGAAGATTAGTTAGTCTTCGGATGACCAGAAGTACTGGGAAAAAAAGATGGAATCTTCCTCAGTTGCATAATCTGATAGTGCATGCCACTGCTTGGGCCCAATACTTCAGTCTAGCTTTAACTTCATCTGGATCATCTCCTGGTAAAAGAAACAAAAACTGAATCAAATGAGCTTGAGGAATGGCTTATGGATCAAATTCGCATTGTAATGTTCCATTAACGCGGAATAAAATGACTTTTTAAGATAAAGAAAAATTTCCAAGTGTATAAGAACAATGCCCCTTTTGAATAGTAGTTTCTTTCAAGCCAAAAGAATTATAGTTGTTTCTTAATTTTCTTGTCATTTCTCTACCCGGAGCAAGATAGAACTCACGTAGACTAAAGATCTATAGTTTAATTATAGACAGATTGTGATATCTCTAACCGGAGGAAGAAGATGGAACTCCCGTAGATTAAAGATCTAGTTTGATGTTATAGACAGTAGCCATCACGAGCAAGGATTGTTCCATGTCATAACAGGGGACGCAAGGACAAAAATTTTACCTGGACTGGATATCTTCCAGTTGGCTACGGGAGGAGGCGTCGGTGATGCACACAGATCCATGGACTCGGTGGAGGACGAACGATCCAGCGAGCGGTTCTGCTGCTGCTGCTCGTCCAAGAACCTCTGACTCATGGAGTAGCAGAGCTCCAACGCCGGAAGTGTGTTGCAGAGCTCGGGAATCTCCTCGTAGTTGAAGCCAAACCCTAGATCGAGGCACCCCTTGAGCTCCTCCAAGTCCTCGTCAGTCAGGCTCTTCGTCCTCGAAACGCCGTCGGCCCCCTCGCCACCGTCCCCGCTCTCCACGTACCCCTCGAGCGTCACCCCACCGCCGGACTTCCGCGGCCACTCCTCCTCCGTCCAAGTACTACAACCACAACGCCATCGGATATCGTCCTCCTCCTCCTCCTCCTCCTCTTCCTCCTCGCCTTCTTCCGCCGCCACCGCCACCGACGGATGTTCCACCTCCTCCTCCATTCTCGTTTCCTCCAAACTAGCGCTCGACGTGATCCGAAAAGGGGTCTGATCTGTCTCTCTTTCAGTCGAAAAGCTTCCCATCTCTCTCTCTCTCGTGGGGCTCTTCCTCTAATGGCGATGTTATTGCGCTTTTTAAATCCCTTCGGGTGTTTATACTGATGTTGGGATGCATGATGATGATCATGAGAAGCGATGCATGTGATCGTGTTGGAACTTACAATCACCAAAAAGATAACACGAATTTATCACACACGTTTCGACCCACGACCTTACCCGTTGCATTATTGGCAAAGTGAGCGAACCAGCCAAACCCCCCACTAAAAAGGCTGGTAGTTCCGTCACTTTACGTCGTTCGGCGCGAAGTTGTTTTTTACGACATGGCACCGGATTGGGGTTGGAATTCCCAAGACACAACCAACAGGCCACTCGTATTTTTTATTCCTACTCTTTCTTATCGTACCAATCCAACTACCCGTTTCATAATTGAATAAAGAGAGAGCCACGGAGCAGGTACCCCCAAAGCGTAATTTCCTCCTCCTCCTCACGACCGCATCCAACTCTCCTGCGAAACAAACAACCCGTGTGGGGGCCGCCTCAAGATCGGGGTAACCTCGTAAGGGAGAGACAACGATGCCGATTCCCGTTTCCCATTCAGACACCGACACGTTGGCGAAAGTAATGACGATCGGAGCGCGGCGGGCCCTGCCACGTGGTAACGCAGTGCTGGAGCATACACGTGCCGCGCCGCTGCGGATTGTGGCGTGGGATGTTTTTTTTGGGTCCCGTACTCGTGCCGACGTCGCAGCGCTTCTTCAACTTCCATTTATTTATCCTTAGAAAAATAAGATAGATAACGTGTTTTCCAAGTTACAATTTGTGTTTTTTTCCTGTGCTCATTTTCAAATTACATTATCTATAGCGATTATTGCTTCTTTAACTTAGAGTGGTCGATCGTTACGACTTGCGTAGCAGTAGGAGACTTCAAATTTTTTTTTTTCAAGTAGATATATAATTCACAACATTAATTCCTCAAGAAAATGCCTCTCTCTTTTTTTTTATTGTCGTTGTTGTTTTAATCAGTTATATAATTCGATGCATTATTGGGATTTGGGAAGGTATATAAGTTACCCGACGCAACGAAAAGTTAAAGCGACCGATAAAAGAGAAGAATATATGCTCTGAATTGGAAAACTAATATGGTCTGAGAATTGAACAAAAAGACATCTCGTGTTCTTCTGTTCCTGCTAATCTTTTACCACTTCTACCAACCACGTTACGGCACTCGGCTACTGGTCGAGTGATTTGGACATCCATTTTGCAAAAGCAAAGGTGTGGCATTTTGTGACTATTAATCACTTTCACGATTAATTCTTATTTATATTTTTTTTAAAAAAGAAAAAAGAAAAAGCATAAGAATATAATTAATTATTTATATATAGCCGATTAGATGAGTAGAAGAAATGCTCGAGCTACTTTCGATGTGCGGGGGACAGATTCTCTTCGTGTTAGGAGTGAAACCAAAGCAACCGCATCTTTTTCGTTCCCTTGCTCGATTTGCATTCGTGGTCAATCATTGAATTCATGCTCACTCGATCATTCTACCTACCGATCGGCGATGTGTTAAATTTCGATCGGATTTTGACAACCAAAACAGAAACTATGCTTTTGAAACATGATTTTTTTTATTTAAACGAGAAAAAAAAAAGTCAAACCTGTTTTTGTCGTGTACATAGTGGCATTAGATGCATTAAGAGTAATTAAGATTGCGTGCCTACTCTACAAACATGAACAAAAAGCGATATTAAAATGCTACCACGAGAAAAAAACAAAATGCTAATGAACTAATTAATGGTTTCATGGTCAACCGATTAATTAACAATTCCTTAGGCCACTGATTGAAAGAAGGAAGCGATGATGGAGGGCAATGCCCTTGTTCATATATTCTGCCAATGATTTTGATTAGTATATAGATTTATTTATTTATTCATGTTAATTCGATGATGATGTCGTCTTTTCGCACCGTATATGCAAGCATATACATTGAATGCGAAATTAATATTTATTTAAAACAGGAACGAGAAAATCAAATCCCTTTCCAAACCCTGTTTTATTTAACCAAAAGTTAATTTTTCAAATTTGATTTACTTATCATCTGATCAAACACCAGTTACTCACGTGGTAGAATTTTTATTTTATTGTAAATGTTTGATTAAAGTACTGAAGCTTTATATGTAGATGGTGCGACGTGGACGGAGTAGCATGGCCAGACCATGCGTGGGGCACACCAATGGTGGGTATTAATCGACAACGGGACAACCACTGGCCACCAACCCACGTGGCGGGTCGTTTTCTCCCAATAATTGCGGAAGGACTAGCGTTCCTTTCCCAAGTTCGAATCCGTCTCGTCTCTATCGATTTTACAATTACCGTAAAAGAGATAAATAAGGACGAATTCTATAAATGAGAGTTAAGATATATCAAAATCATCTAAATTTAAAAATAAAAATTTTAAATTTTTTTGAAATCGATTTTTTATTTTATTCATAAATTTTATTATATCTTAATTATCACACCGATATAAACGAGGACTAATATTCCATCAGTAAAATTAGAAATATGTTCAATTAGCAACCCCTTATTATCCACCCAAGGACATTGACGAGAGGGAGATAAATTGCGGAGAGGACAAAATCCCTTAACACGGTGACAAAATATGAAAAGATCCATTTGAAATCAGAGAAGATTTTAAATTTCTCATCCAGAATCCAACCCAATCTATAAATAATACTCTATCTCACCGCTGCATCATTTTTCATTCATTTAGTTATTTGTTTGTTTATTTGACGCAGCCTGACGCCTGCTACACTCGTTTTCAATAAGAATATAATAATATTTGGAAAAAATAGTTTGCATACAGTTTTTTATTTTCTAAAAAATAGAAAAAAAAATATTTTTTATTTTTTAGAAAATAAAAAAATATTTTTTTTTCTATTTTCTAATTTTCTAAAAAAAATTCAAAAAATAAAGATGAAAAATATCAACCAAATATTATCTTCTTATTTTTTCAAAAAATAAAAATAAAATATAAAAAAATTTCTACGAACCAAACGCTACCTAAATATTTGATTTAGTCTTTTCCATTTTCTTTTTCCTCGCATTTTCTTTTTTTTTCAAAAATAGAAAATAATTTTTCATCATTTTTTATTTTTCAATCAAATATAAATTTTATTTTTCAGAAAACAGACATGAAAAATATCTAATCAAACATGTTTTCTATATTTTTTTCATTTTCTAAAAAATAAAAATGAAAAACAAACGTACCAAACACACTGCCTAAGTTTCATTTTCGACGGAGAGTTATGGAATATTTACGTACATTTATTCTTTACGCATTATGTTTTTCGCCTGTGCGTTATCGTTCGCTGCGAGCATTGCTGCTATATGTGCTGTGCTGTGCTGTGCTGTGCTAGCTAGTTGATTTAATTTGCATACAGTGTATATATATTATATATGTTTTTGATTTCACGTAGTGCGCCTACGTGCGTTGTTTGGTTTTGTGATAACTAATCTAGTTTTAGGAATACACTTAATTTAGATCGATATTATCTTTGCTTCGGCTCGAAGAAGGGCGTCAAAGGTATTAATTATATAAGTTAACAGGGTCTTTAGCGTTGGTTTTGTTCGACGTCAGTATTCTCATGAGTTTAAGATCGATGCTTAATTATGGGTCTTTATGCAGTACTATACGCGTGCAGATTCTTGCACAAGATTAATTTCCCAATTTCCATACCGACAAAAAAAAAATGCACAACAGTCATCAATTCCTTTGGGATCTACTCAATTAGCTCACAGGGCAAATCCAAATGACTAACGCAGCCGTGTTAAGATTTGAAAAGGCAAGGAATCGATTTTTGAAGGTGACGATCAGACTATCGATGACTCCGTATTTCTGCGCTAGCCACCTGAGATCTGATTTACCCCCCTCCACACGTAGGAGCAGCGGTGGGGAGCCGCTAATGCGGCGGTTCCACATTTTTTTTTTTTTTGGATCTACTCAATTGAACAATTCGCACAAGAGATCACATAAGACAAGCTTAATTTCCAAAACTCTGATCACAGAATGGACGATGATGCGACACGGAATTTTCATCTTCCCCGATCTTGTGCCACCGAGGAGGAGTCCTCTCCGACCGCATCAGTAAATTTGATGTCATGAAAAAGCTAACACTGGTTAAACCGTCGCCGACCTACTCGGCGACGACACTCTGATGCTTAAATTAGGCCGGTCATTAATGAAAAAAATATATATTAAATATAGTAAAAATAATAGAAAAGAAGAGGGAGAGAGTTTATCTCATGGATAGTTGAGTCCGTAGGAGAGTCCTTAGATAAGACCGGAAGAAGAAGCCATCGGATGACTAAAAGAGAAATGTCATTTTCTTGGTGTAGAACCTTACTGTAGAATTGGAGAAGTGAATTCTCCCCATTTACTTTAGCATCCAACTGAATCATACTGATGCCAGAGATCTTTGCAGCACCACTTATTAACATATTGCTTCTAATCTTGTTCCCATCATCCCAATGATAGAAATGTTGGAGAGCAGAATGTACCGGCCACTGTGTCTTGGTTGAAGATCAATAAGGTATTTATCCACGACATCTACGATCTCATGATTTCTGCGAAGTTTCCATCCACCCAGCAAAGCCCCAAATACAGGAGCATTGAGCTCCATTAGTATATCCTTAGTAAATTCCATTGCTTCCTCTAACCAGCCAGCGTGCAAAGAGATCAATAACACATCCATAATAGACAACCTTTGGATTAACTCCATACTCCATGCTCATCCTTCATGCAGTTGAAAATGTGCATTCTCTCTGTCACCATCCCGGCATGACTTCAAGCAGTGAGGACATGACAAAAATCAGGTCATCTGGGTTAATGATACTGTTAGTCATTTTATCAAAAAGCCAAAGTGTCCCTTCAACATGCCCATGGATTGTCATTCCATCAATAATTGTATTTCATGCAAACATATCTTTATACTGAATTGCTTCATTTGACCTCTCGTTGACTAGTTTCATCTCCTCGAAAAGTGCCAAAGCTTCTTCTATACACTTGCTCTGCGCAAGACACACTAACATTGTATTCCAGGAAAATACATCGCGCTTCGGTATCTCAACGAACACCTTCTGAGCACCCTCGATGCACCTTGTCTGGTGTGCACGACGAGCATGTAGTTCCAAGAAACGACATTTACTTGGGGCATTCGAGCAAGCAGGTTTCGAGCCTCATTCAAATCTTTTGAGATGACAGAGCCATGGATTATCGTGTTTCAAGAGACAACATCCCTATGCTTCATAGCATCGACGACTCCCCAAGCCCAACACTCCGGCCTCAACATACCCATGAATCAAAGCATTGCAACGGCAATGTCCTTGTCAAGGCGCTCTGCAAACACCCAGTGAGTGGCAGCAAGGTCGCTCCTCTAGGAGTACCAGTGCATCAAGCTGCATCACACATAGGGATCTAGATGGAGACCGACCTTGACAATGTGTGCATGTGTCATGCAACTGCGAGGTTCAAACATGTGCGTGGAGCCTGCCTTGAGGAGGAAGGGGAAAGTGAAGTTCTTGGGAGGAAAACTTTGGCGAAGCATGGAATGGAAGACGTGGAGGCCGAAAGAAAAGAAAAGCCCCTTTTCTCCTTAAACCTAGCTGTGCTTTTATCCTTCCAAATTGGGTCGGGCCTCCATTTCATTTCATTTTATGGACTGATATTTCTCTCATATCATAGATAACCCTCCTAAACAGTCAAACGAGTCACTCTGACAAGTCTGACTTTAGTCTTATCATTTCATCGTCTCGAATCGAATCATATCTCTACTCCTTTTTCATATATTCAAAAATATCATACACATCTATAACGTCCAGTGATCTGTCTAAGACGAATGAAGAAAATTTTGATTTAAGGACTTACAAACTGCCCCAGATGGATAAGAGAATAGATTATGCGAGGGCTTACGAATCGCCTCGAATATATATAAGAAAAGGACCTCCAAATCCCGACTGAATAAAATGATGCTCATCTCAAAATACTTAGGCTGAATAAAATAAGAGGAGACTTAGAACATCTTAATCAAATAACATAATGTCCATTTTAGAATACCTCGGATAGATAATATAATAGCCGACTTAGAGTGTCTCGACAGAATGAAATAATACCTACTCTTGCTCAATTTGACATGATAAAATAACCACCAACTTGAAGTGTCTGAGCCTGGACCACTTCAGCATAAAGAAATAAAATAACCCTCGGCCTGACTTATCTTGGCTAGATAACATAATAGCAAGTTCAAGAACACCTCGACCAAATAGAATAAAAGTTGATCCGAGATACCTGGGCTGAACAAACTAATATCCGCCTCATAACACTTAGGCTACATAGAATAAAAGCTTACCCAAAAATGTCTTGACCGAATAACATAATACCCCTTTGAGAACCGTTCGGATGAATAAAATAGAAGCTGGCTAAGAATGCCTCGACTGAACGAAATAATATTCACTTCAGAACACCTCGGATGAATAAAATAATATCTGACTCAGAGTGCCTCACCGAAATGAAATAAGATCTCCTTCCATTTAGTTTAACCGAATAAAATAGCCGCAATCCTTAAGCCACTTAGCTCGGATCAATTTGACATAAAGAAATAAAATACCAACTGACCTGACTCGACTAGACCGAGTTAAATAATGTTCGCTTCATAATACTTCCATAAAATAAGAATTAGTCAACTTCACCTGGACTATACTGAATAAAATAATATACACCTCCCAACACTTCAATAAAATAAAAATTGACCCGAAAATGCATGAGCTGCCTCAAAACATACTCATAAAATGAAGTAATAACCACATTGAAATGCCTCGGCTGAATAAAAATAAAAACTCTTTCCATATCAGTACTTCATAAGTAGACAAATGAATACCCCTCTCCCCGATCGACTAAATATAGAATCATACTCCTCCCAATTTTCCACTGCTCGGGGAATATAAACTTCAGTTAATGTCGAGCTGAATAAGAATGTAGACCGGTTGGAGGGCTTACGAGTTGCCTCTGCCCACCGTGATAATAAACTTCGTCGTTCTTTCAAAGTGCATCTTATCTTAAACTCAACTCCTTCGATCCACCACCACACAAGGATAATAATAATAATACAGTTGAGTGAAGACTCAACTCTTCCGATCCACCACAACACGGGGATAAAAATAAAAAATAATATATAGTTGAGTGAAGACTCAACTCTTCTGATCCACTATCACACGGGAATAAAAATAATATATGATTGAGGGAAGACTCAATTCTTCCGATCCACCACCACACGAGGATAAAAATAATATATGATTGAGTGAAGATTCAATTCTTCCGATCTACCACTACACGAGGATAAAAATAATATATGATTGGGTGAAGACTCAATTCTTCCGGTCCACCATTATACGGAGATAAAAATAATATATAGTTGAGTGAAGACTCAACTCTTCCGATCCACTATCACACGGGGATAAAAATAATATATGATTGAGTGAAGACTCAATTTTTCCGATCCACCACCACACGGGGATAAAAAAAATATATGATTGAGTGAAGATTCAATTCTTCTGATCCACCACTACACGAGGATAAAAATAATATATGATTGGGTGAAGACTCAATTCTTCCGGTCCACCACCATACGGAGATAAAAATAATATATAGTTAAGTGAAGACTCAACTCTTCCGATCCACTATCACACGGGAATAAAAATAATATATGATTGAGTGAAGACTCAATTTTTCTGATCCACCACCACACGGGGATAAAAATAATATATGATTGGGTGAAGACTCAATTCTTCCGATCCACCACCACACAGGGATAAAAATAATATATAGTTGAGTGAAGACTCAACTCTTCCGATCCACTATCACACGGGGATAAAAATAGCATATAGTTGCATACAAATCAGCTCTTCTGATCCACCACCACACAGGGATAACGACTTCGACTAACGCCAAGCCATAGAAAAGTGTGACGACCTGATCTAGGATTTTGCCCCATCAGGTCGGAAGAAATTTTTTTCACTCTGCCCTTCTTCACATGTGTTCTTACATTAAACCCTACTCCTCCGTTTCACCACCGCACGGGAATGACATCTTCGACTAATGTCGAGCCATAAAAAAGTGTGACGACCTGATCTAGGGCTTTGCCCCCTTAGGTCGGAAAGATTTTTTCACTCTGTCATTCTTCACATGTGTTTTTACCTTAAACCCTACTTCTCCGTTCCACCACCGCACGGGGATGACGGCTTCGGCTAACGCCGAGCCATAAAAAAGGTGTGACAACTTGATATAGGGCTTTGCCCCCTCAGGTCGGAAGGATTTTTTCACTCTGTCATTCTTCATATGTGTTCTTACCTTAAACTCTACTCCTCTGTTCCACCATCGCACGGGGATAATGGCTTCGGCTAATGCCGAGGCATAAAAAAGTGTGACGACCTGATCTAGGGCTTTGCCCCCTCAGATCAGAAGGATTTTTTTTTTACTCTGTCATTCTTCACAAAGTGTATTCTACCTTAAACCCAACTCCTCCGTTCCACCACCTTACGGGGATAACGGCTTCGGCTAATGCCGAGCCATAAAAAAGTGTGATGACCTGATCTAGGGCTTTGCCCCCTCAGGTCGGAAGGATTTTTTTTTCACTCTACCATTCTTCACAAAGTGTATTCTACCTTAAACTCAACTCCTCCGTTTCGCCACCACACGGGGATAATTGCTTGCTTTCAAGACAAGCAGAAATAATAGTGACGACTTGATTCAGGGCTTCGCCTGATCAAGTCAGAATAATTTTTTACTCCGCCATTGTATTCTTCAATGCATTTAAACCCAACTCCTCCGTATAGAGAGTAATAATCCATATATGATAAATAGGAGTAGTCCATAATAGATTATGTTTGGAATTACTTCACTGAGAACTTTGAGAAAACCTCTTATACTTAGAAATCCCGAAGTTGATAATGTTATTGGATAATAAATAAACTTCAAAACAAATGAATAACTGAGTTAGGTATTCTCTTTAGATAGACATCCAATATATTTGGTGACTGTTATAAAAATTCTCAGAGATGTATCTCTTACAGGTGAGTAGCTCGACATAGTAGCTGAGTACAAATAATTACCCTAGCTGAGTGTTTGGGTGGGATGAAGTATGTTAACTCGGTCGAGTGACTGAGTACAAGTAATAACCCTAACCAAATGATCGAAAGGGATGAAGTATGTTAACTCAGCCGAATGGTCGAATGTAAATAATTACCCTGACCAAATGGTCGAAAAGGATGCAGTATGTTAACTTAGCCGAATAGCTGAGTACAAGTAATGACCCTGACTAAGTAGTTGAAAGGGATGAAGTATGTTAGCTCAGCCGAATGACTGAGTACAAATAATGACACCTGGCTGAGTGGCCGAAAGAGATGAAGTATGTTAACTCGGTCGAATGACTGAGTACAAATAATGACCCTGACCAAGTGGTCAGAATGGATGAAATATGTTCTCGGATGAGCTACCGAGTGAAACAAATTACCTCGGCCGAGAGGCCAGAGGGAATGAAGTATGCTCTCGGCCAAGTAGCTGAGTGTCAATACTTACCCTAATCAAGGGGTCGGAAAGGGTGAATTGTGTCTCGGTAAAATTATAAACTAATTATGTGGTCGAGTGACCAACCAGCTAGGCAACCGAGTGACCGACTGACTGTGCGACCAAGTGGCCGACTTGGTATGTATGACTAAGAAATAGTGAAATGATTAACTAAATGTAAACTTTCAAGATAAATATTAAGCAGAGGTAATTAAATTAAATTAAAGCTTTTAAGACATTTTGAATGGAGATATAACAATACTATTGGTTCTCTAAGTGTCTCATATAATGTATCTTCGATAGAGAAAATTTGAAATACAGCTAGAAAAATGGCAAGGTATAAAAATGCAACAAAATATTAAAGATAAGCATTTATACACATACTTACTGAATTTATCCGTAGGGAGGATTGATGTTTTCCTCTCATCGTGGAGTCATATTCCATAAAGAAGTTTTGGTGAAGAATTAACTTGAGAAGAATAAACACTGACCTAAAGCATCCTAGTCAGGTGATCATATTATGTTCTCAACGTCTTGTCCAGAAGTTTCCCACAGACGGCGCCAACTGATGCGACATGGAATTTTCATCTTCCCCGATCTTGTACCACCGAGGAGGGGTCCTCTCCGACCGCATCAATAAATTTGATGTCATGAAAAAGTTAACACAGGTTAAACCGTCGCCGGCCTATTCGGTGACGACACTCCGATGCTTAAGTTAGGCCGATCATTAATGAAAAAAAATATATTAAATACAGTAAAAATAATAGAAAAGAAGAGGGAGAGAGCTTATCTCATGGATAGTTGAGTCCGCAAGAGAGTCCTTAGATAAGACCGGAAGAAGAAGAAATCACCGGATGACTAAAAGAGAAATGTCATTTTCTTGGTGTAGAACTTTACTGTAGAATTGGAGAAATGAATTCTCCCCATTTACTTTAGCATCCAACTGAATCATACTGATGCCAGAGATCTTTGCAGCACCACTTATTAACATATTGCTTCTAATCTTGTTCCCATCATCCCAATGATAGAAATGTTGGAGAGCAGAATGTACCGCCCACTGTGTCTTGGTTGAAGATCAATAAGGTATTTATCCACGACATCTACGATCTCATGATTTCTGCGAAGTTTCCATCCACCCAGCAAAGCCCCAAATACAGGAGCATTGAGCTCCATTAGTATATCCTTAGTAAATTCCATTGCTTCCTCTAACCAGCCAGCGTGCAAAAAGATCAATAACACATCCATAATAGACAACCTTTGGATTAACTCCATACTCCATACTCATCCTTCATGCAGTTGAAAATGTGCATTCTCTCTGTCACCATCCCGGCATGACTTCAAGCAGTGAGGACATGACAAAAATCAGGTCATCTGGGTTAATGATACTGTTAGTCATTTTATCAAAAAGCCAAAGTGTCCCTTCAACATGTTCATGGATTGTCATTCCATCAATAATTGTATTTCATGCAAACATATCTTTATACTGAATTGCTTCATTTGACCTCTCGTTGGCTAGTTTCATCTCCTAAAAAAGTGTCAAAGCTTCTTCTATACACTTGCTCTGCGCAAGACACACTAACATTGTATTCCAGGAAAATACATCGCGCTTCGGTATCTCAACGAACACCTTTTGAGCACCCTCGATGCACCTTGTCTGGTGTGCACGACGAGCATGTAGTTCCAAGAAACGACATTTACTTGGGGCATTCGAGCAAGCAGGTTTCGAGCCTCATTCAAATCTTTTGAGATGACAGAGCCATGGATCATCGTGTTTCAAGAGACAACATCCCTACGCTTCATAGCATCGACGACTCCCCGAGCCCAACTCTCCGGCCTCGACATACCCATGAATCAAAGCATTGCAATGGCAGTGTCCTTGTCAAGGCACTCTGCAAACACTCAGTGAGTGGCAGCAAGGTCGCTCCTCTGGGAGTACCAGTGCATCAAGCTGCATCACACATAGGGATCTAGATGGAGACCGACCTTGACAATGTGTGCATGTGTCATGCAACTGTGAGGTTCAAATATGTGCGTGGAGCCTACCTTGAGGAGGAAGGGGAAAGTGAAGTTCTTGGGAGGAAAACTCTGGCGAAGCATGGAATGGAAGACGTGGCGGCCGAAAGAAAAGAAAAGCCCTTTTTCTCTTTAAATCTAGCTGTGCTTTTATCCTTCCAAATTGGGTCGGATCTTCATTTCATGAACCGATATTTCTCTCATATCAGACGACACTGTAAAAGATAATTGTGTTATAAGTATTAATGAATATAATGTAGTTACCGTAAGCACGTAGTACAAATAATATATTTACTGCACTCGGATAATACAGTACACATGTATTATAAATGTGTGTCCAAATTATGAGATGAGAAGAGAGAAGAGTTCACGTTGTCGAAGTATTGTTGCGATTTGATGGAGACTGTGTATCCTGCTGAAAATGATTTCGTAGAAAACTCTCCTAGAGAAGAATATTCAGTGCTAAAAAAAGGATTTAGTTTGTGAACTTGTGAAAGACTGTCCTTCGATAATCACAAATACAGGATAAATTTGATAAGAAATATATAACTTTTGATATAAATTCATGCATTCTAGAACCAAGGAAGTCTACCTTTATTTATTTGGATGTAAGGACAGTTATACATCTTCGTTTATCATTAAGCTTGAAATGAATCATTAAGTTATATTTGATTTAAGGAACCGTAGTTAAATAAGCTACAAATTTGCGACTTTTTTATATTCGCGGAGAATTATAAAATTTGAGACTCTTATGCAAATTAAAGGCGCTTAAAATGAATTTTAATAAAAATTTAAGGGGTTCATTTGAAAATCGAAATTCAGCGCTCTTATATTTTTTTTACGAATTGTAAACATGGATAACTATGCGGACCAGGTCGTATAGGAGGCGATGGACACAGACGTGGGATCCAGAGGGACCCACTTGAATCCTCGAATCAGTGCACCTCGTTGCTTACGTGGGGACTTGAGAACTCGTATGCGATGCATTTATGTCGATTCGCGTTGAGTTATTTAAGCGATGATTTCCTTGGGGAGCTTCGGAATCATTTCGCGATCCCCGCTCTTCTCTCGAGCGCTTCCTAATCAATCTCCATCCCAATCGCCCGACGCCGCCGCTCACGATACCTTTACGGGGCCTCCTCCTTCACACCCCCCTTCTCTCCTTCCTTAGAGCATCTACGCCGCTCTGTGCTCATCTCGGCTGGCCGGAGGAATAGGTCTTTAATTTTTTGTTCCCATTGATAAACCTCGCACCATTACTCATCTCTTGTAAAAAAAAGAGTACGCAGCGTTTGTTTCATCGTTTCTGGGTTTAATTCATTGCCTTGAAGCTTCTGTATTTATTGGGGATCGAGGAATGTTTCACTTTCCTTTTTGGTTAGCTAATGGAGATGTGTTGCTTCTTCGTGCGGGATTATTTGATGGATTCCAATTGAGCGCTCTTCTTGACCTGTGAAAATATAATTTTTATTTGACATTTTCCGATATGATTTATTTTTTATTAATCAAATAGTCTATTTGATATAGTTCCTGCATCTTGCACCTCATTCCCTTCGCAATGATATATGTGCGTGGTTAGCGTGATAGTAACCGTACTGTAAGTAGGACTAGAGTTTATAAGTTGTATTGCTATGGCTCTCATTGCTTGCATTCGTGTTTAGAAACAATCAATTGTCTTGTTGTGTGCAGTTAGTACGCGCTAATATTGTGAAGTAACAATTTTATTCTTTCTTTCAGTATCTTCTCCTTTTCATGCTTCAACCGGTTTTTATTGCAGGGATTTTTGGTTTCCTAAATGGATCAATACGATCCTTTTATTGACGCATCAGAACCTAGGCACGGACTTCTAAGAGATCGAGTTCGATTGGTGAAGCGGAAGGACTGTAACCGTTACGAAGTTGTTCCGATTCAAGGTTCATTATCATTTGAAAAAGGCTTCTATGTTGTACTGCGTGCATGCCAATTGTTGGCACAAAGCAACGATGGGATTATTTTGGTTGGGGTAGCTGGACCTTCTGGGGCAGGGAAGACTGTATTTACAGATAAGATTATTGATTTCATGCCCAATATTGCTGTAATATCAATGGACAACTACAATGATCCAAGTCGTATCATTGATAAAAATTTTGATGGTAACTTACTCTCTAAGGCCATTGATTATTTTTTCCATTTTCACATTAAACTCAATTTCTTTCCCTTATTTCATATTTATCAATAGTTTCAAATTTCACCTCAATGCATGCAGTTGTGATCTTTTTGTTAACTTTCAATCTATACTTCCCACATCTAAAATTTTTCAATTTATACTGATTTTAGTAATTGTAAATTTCTAAAACATGCAATTGTTGTCAGATCCACGACTAACAGATTATAGCACATTGTTGGAAAACATTGGAGGACTAAAAGAAGGGAGATCTATTCAGGTGCCAATATATGATTTTAAATCAAGCAGTCGCATAGGATACAGGTGATATTTTTAGAAAGTTGACTGGAGCAATGTTTTTGATATCGAGAGATTTTAAATACAACATGACTTCTAGATAGTTAGTTCATAAGGATAAATGTAAACTACCTTTTTGGTTGTCTTCCTAGCAGGACTGTTGATGTGCCGAGCTCTCGAATTGTTATTTTGGAAGGTATCTATGCTTTGAGTGACAAATTGCGCCCTTTACTTGACCTTCGAGTTTCTGTGACTGGTGGTGTACATTTTGACCTTGTCAAAAGAGTTATGCGAGACATACAACGTGCTGGACAAGAACCTGAAGAGATAATTTATCAAATTACAGAAACGGTCATTTACCTTCAAATTCCTTTTTCCAAAAATTGTATACTTTTTTCTGCTGCGTGCTCTTAGTTTTCTTTTACTTGCATGATCCTCATTCCTTAAGCGCAAACACGCTAGTTCATCAGAATTTTCTTTCACTTTATCAAATATAGTTTCTTTTCTCTACTTTTACTAATTATTTGGAGCTAAATCTTTCATCAAATTAGAAAAAGGTACTTGGAAGTTAGATTTAAACATATACAGTTTCTTGATTTATTAATACATTTACAGGTCTATCCAATGTACAAGGCCTTCATTGAGCCAGACCTGCAAACAGCACATATAAAAATTACGAACAAGTTCAACCCCTTCACAGGCTTCCAGAATCCAACTTATATTTTAAAGGTTATTGTTTTGTTTTTCCCCCTTATTGGTAAATTTGGTAGGTAATTTATCTCATTTTTGCCTGTAGTAATACGTGCTTTTCAATTTTTTAGTCAAACAAAACTATATCAGTGGACCAAATCAAGGCTGTTCTTTCTGAAGAGCATGAAGAAGTTGTTGAGGAAACTTATGACATATATCTGTTACCACCAGGTGAAGATCCAGAAACATGTCAATCTTATTTAAGAATGAGAAACAAGGATGGGAAGTACAACCTTATGTTTGAGGTCTGTTCTTTTCTCATTTATGGTGTTTTGTCCATGTGGATTCTAAGTCTAGGATAATAACAATGTTACAGTATCTGAGGTAAACATGCTTTTGATTTGCGACCAGCATAAATCATCTCTTCAACTTTCTGCTCTAATTGTGGCAGCCCTAGATTAGTTTGTCTTGAATTTTCTTACAAATTATTTTGGCTTCTAGCTTGATACTTGAGCTACTGACATCCCTATTGTTTAAATGCAGAAGTACCTACAACTGTTATCCCAACAAGTGCCAAGTTGTACTTGTGACAATTGTTTATGATAACAACTGAGTTATTTTTGTTACTAGTTCATATTTGTAGCCAGATGCACTTTTACCATTTTGTGGGGGTTGGTTATTATTTCTGTTCATTCAAGGAAAATTTTCGTTCCTCAATCTTTATTGTCTCGAGTTTTATTATTCCATTGAGGTTTGCTATTGTCATGTAGAGGAGTTCTCTGTTACATCTTATGGAATTTCAAAAGAATTGCAAGAAACTTGTATTTGCTGTTAATCAGGGAGTTGGCAAGAATTAACAGTATCTATAATCACATCTGAAGTGAGATTTCGAAACCTCCGCAAAAGATGGAATTTGTGAATAAATCTGCAAGTTCATTCTTATATGATTGTTAACAGTGTAGGAGAAAAAAGTAAAAAATCACTTAGACGGCATAATATGTGAATTAACTTATATTGGAAATTAGTCATATTAAGTACTGAAGCGAACATTTTAAGGAAAAAGGGAGGAAGGAGTTTGGGTTGTGATGGGGAGGGGGTGTTACATCGAGCACTAGTAAACAATATGATCTTGCATTTGTACTTTATTAGCCATCCAACATAATTTGATGCTATAACAATTATCACAATTTCCAGTCCATGAAAATTTGTATCCCATCCTTAAGAAGATAAATCCCTTGATATGTTTTTGATTTAACAGTTTTCTATCATATTTGTGCTTTTTTTTCTTTCCACTTGGGTTAATCATGAAAGTAACTGAAACTCTTTGTTCATGAGGACTATGGTAAAATAAAAATTCAGAAGAGATGATAATAAATTCTAAGAATATGAAAATAAAGATATTTCTATTCTAGGCCACAATACCATGTAATTATTTAGGCTCAAGTAGTTCAAGATCATGTAAATCACATGGTTAGAGTCCTATATCTCTAGATTTCTGGTTATCATTTTCTTAGTGCTGGTTGGTAATTGACTGTGCTAGCCAACCATTAATTCACTTCGGATTGAATTAATTAAAAATAATGACTTAAGTAGCAGATGTTGCTACTATATTGTTCTCTTGATATCCCTCTTCTCTATCAGTTTTTTTATCATAATTTGGTTTGTTTACCTTGTGTAGCCTTTTTGGTACTGTTAAATCTTTACACTAGAGGCACATATAGACCCACCAAAAACACGTGTTCTATAATTTGAATATTCCGAACGTTGCTTTTATAAATGTGGATTGCAGGTTGTGCTGTTATTTATACTTTGTTGCTTGGGTCTGTTATGAGGATTTTGCTCGTGTTTGCTTGCACCTGATGGGATATCATGTATATGCAACATTTATGGTTTTCAGTTTTACAATTCAATAGGCATTCTATAGAATGTATACCTACCTTCCTAATTGTTAATATCTGTGTGATCATCAGGTCTATTAACATGCATTCATTCTGATTAAATCTGAGTTTGACTATTGTTCAACTGGTGGATACTCAGGAATGGGTCACAGACAACCCCTTCATCATGTCGCCAAGAATTACTTTCCAAGTTGGTGTGCGTCTTCTTGGTGGGTTAATGGCACTAGGCTACCGCATTGTAACTATTTTGAAAAGAAACAGCCATGTTTTCTCTGATGATAGAGTGGTTGTGAAGCTTGATTGCTTAGAACAATTAAATCGTCACTATATACAGGTTGGATTTCTCATTTTATGAAATCATCTTATTTTTGGAGCCAGTTAAATCGTTCCATGCATTTCCATGTATTATTCATTGCCTAGGATTCATCAGAAAACACATTTGTAAATTGTATTTAATTTTTTGATAAATATACTAATTGGAAGCTTTAGCTAATGAAGAGATTCACATTAAAATTTTCAGTCACTTCTGCTTCTGATCATTTCTTCATATAGGCGGTTACATAATCTTTGCTTTTAGTAGTATTTTATTGCAGTCACTTGTATAATAAGTATTTATACGTGTACTTAAGCTTAGGTAAGTGATCTATCTAATCTAATGGGTTATCTTTAATGTGTATCAACACTAACTGTAATATAAAACTAAAGCATAATCAAACTACGATGTGTATCTGCATATGAATATCACAATGAGAATATAACATATAAAACATCAAATTAGCCAACATATATATTAGCATAAGCAATCCACATACAATAATATATGTACAAAGAATCTGCTAGAAGCTAACAGGATAATATGAGTAAAACCAGCAGAGTCAACAAGATAATATCAAAATTTCCCATGAGAATTAGCACACCAAGTTCACCCTAGCCTCATTTAAGCTATAACCAATGCAATCCAATCCAATCCAATCTCACGCCTTAACATCCAAAATACAACCAACACAATAGAAAAATCGAACTCAAATTGGATCCAAATACCTAAAAGTCACCATCAAGCATCAATTAACCCAACTCACCCTCTAATCCATTAATTAGGTTTTATAAGGCAGACTATATCTGCCGCTTTTCAAACATTTGACTTCACCATCAGCTGTGTTTGTCCTAACAGAAGTGTCAAATTGTGTTAGACGCAGAATTTAAGCATCATTTCAGTGTTAATCATGTACATTGTGGGAGCACAATTCTTGGTGCAGCAGTAAAATTGACATGGCTGTTTATATTTACTGTCATTCTTGTTGTGGTTTTGTAATTGAATTATATATACAATCTCACTTGACCAGAATTAGTTATTCATGCGATGTTTAGTCATTTTAAGACACACAGAAATTATTATTTGTGGTTAGGTGTGTCTTTGATCCTTGAGTAATCCTTTTTTATTTGCACCATGGAGTTAACATCTTCTGCCTACCAATTTCTCATTTTTCTTCAGTGCAACTACAAATTATGCTGGAAACTTGTATAATTATATTGAGAATTGTCCTAATTATAATAAAGGTCGAAGGAAAAGAACGCAAGTTTGTCAAGGACATAGCAGAGCAGTTGGGATTGGAAGGTTCCTACATTCCTCGTACTTACATTGAACAGATTCAGCTGGAAAAGCTAGTGAATGAAGCAATGGTATTATCTAAATTAAGACGGAACTTTTCATTCTACTGTATTAGGATATTTGGTGTCCTTTCCTTTATCTTGATGTCTTATCCTTTATTTAATGTGTAGGCATTGCCAGATGAATTGTGGAGAAAACTAAGTTCATATGATGAAATAGTGTTGAGTTCTGGAGAAGCACTTGAACAGGCAGCTAGAAATGCAGTTTGTAGGAAAAATAGACATTTAACCAGGTAAGTAATTTAATCTGTATATAATCTTGAATAGAGCAACTTCTGTTTATCTTGCTCAATGACAGGTAATTTCTAACTCTTTGGCTATGCACCTGGCCACAAAGTCTTCTTGATGATTTGGATTAAATTAGCAATGACCAATAACAATATAGACCGATAACAACAACATCCTTTATCAAAATAAGTTTATATTCATACATAAACAACTAATAATTGATTAAACCCAAGTTGGCCCATAACTCACCATGTGAAACTAAAAAGGAGTGTCATAATGGCCTATTTAATTGCTTAATGTGTAAATCCCTGTCAACTGTCAAGACACAATTTTGACTCATAGCTCAAAATCCTCCTTAATCTTAATTGATGGAATTGTGAGGCCCAATGCTGACCACACCATTACACATGCAACCTGTTCCAAGTTTCACAATGTCTAGGTTTGAATCGCTCCAATTGTGATGGCCTGCTTACATAAGAGAACTAACCCACTAATATGTTGGACTCAACCATCAGCTTAAAGTTTTTAAGCCTAAGTTAATAGTTGTTTGCTGATTTAAATTAACTCATAAATTTCTCTATTCATCCACTGCTCACCATGAGAGATTAAATTGGTGTACCACAACACAATCCATCTCCAACAGTCTGCAAAGTTATGGCGTTAGGAATATCTAGAATCTGGTACGTATACCATCAATAATGTTAATGACATTTTCGTTATGGCTCTAAATGAATTGTATTTCATTTTCTATTTATTTAGTTTTTTGGGCTCACTAGCCATTCTGCATTCGATTCAGTTCTATAATTTTATTGTCAATGTTAAGACTTTAGCAGTCAATCCACTGTAGATCTTTGGCAAATCCCTAAGTTCACTGTATATGCATTTATTCAGAGGAATGTCTCGCTCCTTCTCATCGCACGGGGACAAAGGCGTTGCTAAACTCGCTGGACTTGCCATCGACTCCAGAAGTTTTGAGGGACTCTCCATTGGATCATCTGCAATCAACCAGGTAATTTTTAACAATATAAGTATGCTTATGAAGAATCTCAATGTTAATTTGTTCAAATTTTGATTCACGTGGTTTTGCTGTGTGTGTATTCGCATGTTACCATATTCTGGCACAAGGCAAATTAATAAGATGCTTTTGTTTTTCTGGTCTGTCCTATGTAGGAAAGTGCTCAACTCTCAGAACACATATCATCTCTAAATGAAAGGATTTGTGAGCTTAGCTTTCAAATGGAAGAACTCAACTCAATGTTTAGTTCCCAGAAAATTTCAGAAAGCCCACAGCGCTTAGTTCTCGAAAGTGAATCTTGCAATGGCTCTCTCACGGCATCACTGCCCAGTTCATCTTCTTCACCCAAACTAAATAAAGATTCGCCCCTAACAGATGAGGTATGCCTGGCCTTTAAATAACTTCTCCTTTTCAAATTCCGACTGTAGGATTTTCAAAATTCTGTTTCTGTAACATTACATTTTCTTTTCACATATTCCCTGACAACATCTATGATCTATCCATATTATTTCTCCATATTCCACCCATAATTGAGATATCATGAGGTACCACTATATTTTGCTTATTTCTCATTCTGAAACTCATCAAGCAATGGTGGTCTACAATTATATCACAAAAGAATTAAAAGAATCAGTTTTTTTTTTTTTTAATGTAGTATGCTTGAATGCTGCTAGAAGATAATGCTGATGTTTCTCATCATTGGCAGCTCCTGCTCATCACACGAGGACAACAACAAATCATGCAACGGTTGAGCAACATCTCGAACTTAGTTCACGAACACTTGATTCTATCAAACCAACAGCAAAAACTTCAGGGCAAAAACAGACTGCTCGATTTCAAGCTGATTGGAAATCCAGTAATTATTGTGATAGTCGGCGGCATCGGCGTTTTCCTTCTGAAACATCTTAAACAGGACTAAGTCGAGTCCCAAGTCATATCAGCAACATTTAGCTCAGGTAGCAGAGATCTAGAAAATACTCGGCCATTATATCGGGTCAGTTCTTTTTCCCCCTCTTTCCATCTCTCCATCCTGAAGAGCCACAAGAATGCATATTTGGGACAGAAGTTTCAGAATTAGATCTAACTCCGCTGAAATTCCAGCGATTCTATTTTATTTATATATTTATATATATATCCTCAAGAACGTAGTTTTAATTGTTAGTTGGATATTGTCCTCAAAGTTTGAGCCAAAAATGTTGCTATTTAATTTACCATGTGACAGGCTAGGACTAGCTCCATAGATTAACCAACTAGACCACGTTAACTATAATAGGACGGTTACCAATAAGTCTAATTTGACTTTCAGCTACAGATCATAATCTTTATGTAATACTAGTGTTACTAAATTCTCCATTTGACGAAGCACTTCCTTGAAGGAAGGAGACTTACTCTAAAGTCAAACTCACTTTTAAAGAGTTGTCTCATCATACTACTTAGACCTGGCCACGGTCCGGTTTCGGTCCGGTCGGTCAAACCGTCAGTCCGGGTTGACAAAATCGACTTAACCGCTCGTGGCGATTCTGATCCGGGTCGTGGAACCGCCGGGGTCGTCCGGTCCGGTCCGGTTGGGTCAAGTCCGGTCGGTCCGGTCCGGTCCGATCCCTTAGTTAAATAAATAAAAAAATAAAAAATGATGTAAATAATTAAAATAAAAAAAATTCACAATTAAACTTATAAAAACTCTATCAAATATTTCATTATCTCAATACAAAATATATTACATCTTAGACTTAAATAAAAAAATCTATTACAATAAAAAAATCAAATACATTTCAGTCGTATTCGGTATTTCCTCCCGTCGTCGTAGTTAGGATGTTCATACATTTACGTCTTGATCTTCTTAAGTCACTTTTAATATGTTGGGTTCGACTTGCGACTTTTGACGATCATTGAGTAAACATTGCTTCAAATTTTCCGCCTTAAACTAGAACGTCTCTCGTCAATGTATTTCCTCGATACTAAAAAGCTTGTTCCACGCAGTTGAAACTGGACAAGCTAGAATTTCTGTTGTCATTATAGATAAGATTGGAAATAATTGAGTTCTTTGCGACCACCATTTTAGAATGTCGAAGCTTTCTTCATCTGCATCACTAAAATCAAAAGAAGTGGTCAAATAATTCTCAAGTTCCTGACTGGAACTTGAGGATCCTCGTGGACGTTTAGTCCGTTGCCTTAATAACAATTGTGCTTTAGTGAGTTTAGAAGTAATAATACTAGTTGTAGTGGATTGATGTGTTTCATGTCCAATAATTTGTTCACCATATTTAATGTTATATTCATTATAAATATCATGTAAATGTGTTTTAATATTAAACAAAATCAAAGGAATATTAGGAGCAGTTTCGGTAATAGGACTTAAAGATTCATAATATAATGCTAACATATCTTGCAAACCATCTAATTTAAGTCTAGGATCTAAAACAAAAGCACATAAAAATATTTCAGGAATGTTTAAGAAATATTTTTCCCATTTTTCTTTCATTACATAAATACATTGAGATAAATAAGTATCATTTGATTGAATATGTTCATTAAAAATACATGCGATATTACAACAATGTGTTAAAACTAAATGTGAAGTTGGATAATAAACACACGATAATTGGTCACTAGCATCACTAAAAACTTTTAGAATTTCACAAATACTAGTGCATATATTCCATTGATTTGAAAACAAATAAATATCACGTGATTGAACATGTTGATGAAAAAAACATAATAAATCTTTATATTCAAAAGTAGATAACAACAATTTATAAGTAGAATTCAGCGAGTTGGAGCGTCGCGTCTGAATAGATTTAGGCTTCATACCATTTATTTTACAAAATTTTCTCCATTCTTTCATAACTTGAGGATGTGTCCATAAATAATGAATTGCACTCCTAATTGATTGAATATGTGATCCTAAATTTTTAAGTCCATCTTGAACACACAAATTTAAAATGTGACATGTACACCTAATATGAAAAAATCTATTACCTATTGATGGTTTACATATATCAATAAGTTCACTAATACTAGAGTATTTGCGTAGCATTATCGAAAAAATTAAAAAAACTTTAGAAGTTAGACCATATTCTTCTAAAATAATAAAAATAAGTTGTGAAATATTTTGTGCCGTGTGTGTTTCGTTAAAACATCTATATGCTAGCAATCTTTTTTGAATGTCCCAATTATTATCAATCCAATGACAAGTAATACCCATATACGAACAACTTTGAACGATCACTCCAAATATCGGAACACAAAGAAACTTTCTACGCTTAAACTAGAAAATTCTTTAATCAATTCTTGTTTTTGTTCTAGGACTAATTTTAAAAGTGTACGTTTTAGAGTATTTCTTTGGATACGTTTAATAGAAGGATTTGCACTTGTAGAAAGCCAATTTTCAAAAGATAATTTATCACTAAAACTAAAAGAAAGTTGTTGATTCGCACAAAATTTAGCAGCTTCTTCTCTAAATTTAGTTTAAATCACAAATTTAAAGAGTTTAGATTGTTACCCCAACCCGATTGAGAAGAGAATGTGAATTTGAGTTTGAGAACGATCAATACCAATTTCCACCGGATGATTTCTCTCGCGTGTCGAGTAAGGGTTCCAGTAACCTCCTCCTTGTTGAAATTTGTAACATTTGAACAATATTTGCATTTTGCTTGCATATCACCGGAAGGGGCGTTACTTTTCGAAATGTTTGGTGAAGATATCGGATGCGGGCGAGGCACTCGAGTTGGTCTTATGTAAATAGAACCCACCATCGTCGGATGTATTGCTCCTACTTTCGACTTTGATGATGATGACGATTTGAAATTCATCATCGGAAATATCAAGATCGTAGTCGGCGCCGATATCGAATGGAGGTGAATTGCCGCTTTCGAACTCGAACTCGAGCGGTGGTAGCATTATGCTCTTTCCTTTCTCGCACCTACGCACTCTTACGACTTGATCCTACTCGCATTTTGTAAAAATATGACTTGAGAGTTGAGACTTGAAAGCGGAATGAGAATTAGAGAAGAGAAGTTGTGATTTGTGAAAAAATGAAAGAGAATGGAGGTGTATTTATAGGAAAAAAACTTAAAAAAATTTCAACTACGACCACGGGTCGAGCCGACCAGCCGGTTGTTACACAACGCCACGAATCGTGGCGTTGATCATCAACGACCATGAAATCGTGGCCGTCGGTTCTTTTCTTAAAAAAGCGACCACGGGTCGACACGCTATGCTCAACACGCCGCTGCATGTGACGACACGCGCGCCCGAGTCGTGGCGTGATGACAGAGCAGCGAACGCCCTGTGGCCGACAGAGCACACGCCCGCGCGGCTGGCGTGTCGTGCTAACAAACGACGGACTGCGACCGCGTCGGTTATCGACATGCGATTGCAGGCTACTAAAATCATGTAACAAATTTCCTATATCGTTTGCCGTGGTTTTGGTGGCACTGAGCTAATTTCCTTTCGATAAAGTAATCAACCATTCTGTTCTCTCCCTTTGTTGACAAGTAAATTAGGTCCAAGACTTACCAAAAGAGCCTGACAACACATTCTTCAACTTGAAGATGTCCGTGGAGTCCTTTTTCATCGTCATCTTTTATATATATATACCTGAGTATTTTTATTATCCATTATTTAATTCTCTAAAATTTAAAAATTGAATTATAATATTCATCAAATTGGATGATAAATAATAAAAATATTCATGAATAAATTATATAAAAAAAATATGTGTACGAATTTAAATTTATTTCGAAGAGTCGTGTTTTATTGAAAGAATTGCAACATAAGTTGACCTATTAAGTTTGTAAATACTTAACAATCTCTGCCGTATATCTAGAGAAGCACAGTATATCAATCTATTCTCAAAAATGTTTTTTTTTAAACACAGCAAAGTTTTTAAGATATTAAAATTAAAATTTATAAAGACAATAAATCGTAATATATAGAGCTGATTTTAAATTCTAGAATTTCAAGTTATAATATATAAATATACAAATTATACTATGATTATATAATATTAAAATATATTAAATAATAGGATGCAATTTATTGATACATTACGAATGTTTTAAGACAACCATTAAGTACAGATTGGTAGTGTTAGTCCTGTCCTTGGTTGACTGGCTTGAAAGTAAGCCTAGAAAACTCTAATTAATTGTCAGTCCTAACCACTGAACGCTTTTAGTTGCGGTCTCAACCACTCGTAATCAGTAATTTAGAAACTCGATCACCGGCCAGTTCTCAACAACCAGCAAATCATGATAAATATCGAACAATTTGTCAATAAATGTTAAATCTGAAAAGTTCTGAGATCTGTTGAAACGACGGGGTCCAAGTTCCAAATGGCTGTCGTCAATCTAAAGTTGCTCTTCCTCTTCCCGCTGATTCTGTTCTTCTTCTACTTGTTATTGAATGCTTCCTCCTTTCAGTTTCGCCAAGGCAATATGACATCGTCTGGAACAGAGGACGGCACCGCAAAGGAAAATTCTTGCTCAAAGATCCCTCCGTCCTTGGCCGACGCCGTCGTCCACTACGCCACATCGAAGACCACTCCCCAGCAAACCATCGACGAGATCTCCGTCACGGCCGAGGTCCTGCGGCAGCGCTCTCCCTGCAACTTCCTCGTCTTCGGCCTCGGCCACGACAGCCTCATGTGGAGCGCGCTCAACCACGGCGGCCGCACAGTGTTCCTCGAGGAGGACGAGAAGTGGATCGAGACCGTGCGCCGGAGGCTCCCCGCCACGGTGGAGGTGCAACGCGTCGCGTACGACACGCGGGTGAGCGAGGCGGGGCAGCTCCTGGAGTTGCGGAGGCAGAGGTTGTGCACGGCCGTCGGCGATCCGCGGCGCTCCGTGTGCCCGCGCCTGGCGCTCAGAGAGCTGCCGGCCGTGGTGTACGAGGTGGAGTGGGACGTGATCATGGTGGACGGGCCGACCGGGTACCACGCCAGAGCTCCGGGGAGGATGGCGGCGATATACACGGCGGGGATGACGGCGAGGTGGAGGGAGAAGGGGGAGACGGACGTCATGGTGCACGATGTCGACAGGAGCGTGGAGGACGCATTCTCCAAGGCCTTCTTGTGCCAAGGCTACATGAAACATCAGGAAGGGCGCTTGAGGCATTTCACTATCCCCAGTCAACGGCCAAACGGCGGTGTCGATGTGCCATTTTGCCCTTAAAATTTGTAGCAATTGAAATTAATAATAACTTGTATCATGATATGAATTTGGATTTTACGGATCTTGCTTGATTTTATAATTATTTCACTTCTTCAATATTAATCTCAAATTTTAAGTTCAATCTAATATCCAATCCAAACACAAATGAAGCAAGAACAGGCATAAAGAACTAAACAAATCTAAAAGGAAGTAAGCAAGAAAAATAGTGAAGCAATATTTTATTCAACATGCTTGTATGGAAGTGTAACCACCGATGCATCTCTTCGACTTGAACAGTAACTCGTCGAATGGGAGAGAAGGCCGGCTATGTCATGGGCTTCTCGAGGATGGTGGAGAGGTACCACTCGTTTTTCTCGATGCCGCGGTCCATCTTCCGGCCAGCGTTCCACCGGAGTTTCCGGAATCCGATGCGCTCGAACATGGGCACGTAGGTGGCGTTGAGCTGATGTCCGAGGCAGAAGAAATGGTCGAGCCAGAAGACGCCGCCTGGCCGCAGCACCCGGTAGATGTCGAACAGGGCGAACTCCAGCATGACATCGGGGATCCAGTTGCTGAGGACGTGCATGGAGTGCACCAGGTCGAGCGTGTTGTCGTAGAACGGCAGGCGGTGCGCGACGCTGAGGTGCATCGCCACCAGTCCGCGCGAGATGATGAAGTTGTTGAACGGTCCGTCGAAGTTCATGCTGCTCGTCACCACCGTCACGTTCCGCTCCCACATCCGCGCGGCGAACGTCCCCGAACCGCCGCCGATGTCAAACCCCACTCGGATCGTCCCTGCCGGCTTCATCTCCAGCACCTCGTCGATGCCGTAGTCAAGCACCCCATTGCCCCGCAGCCACCTGTTCTTCTCCCGCCCGGACAGGTCGAAGCAGTCCTTGCAATCGTACGACCCCTGCGCCTTCCCCCGGTTCACCAGGCACGAGTAGTTCTTGCAGGTGTACGCGTCCCACGTGATGCTCGTGTCCGCCGGGATCGCCCACAGGCTCTCCGGGAGCGGCGCCGGCTCCACGTAACCCACCGGTGATTTCGGGTGGCACCGCCGCCGCGGCAGGGGCTCGCACCCCTGCAACATCAGCCGCTGCGCGAACACCTCGTCGGAGGGGCACTCACCGCCCACCTCGTAGCTCATGTACTTCGCCAGCTCCTCCTCGTACCGGCGGCAGGCGGTTCCGAGCACGGGATACAGCTCGTCGGAGCCGATGTTCGGGTTGTACCCGAGGGGGAGCTTGTGGGGCCCCACTGCCGCTTTAAGCTCGCCAGTGAGCTGGCGGGCCCACTTTTCCAGGTCCTCGTCCGGCGACGCCTCCTCTCGGTGTGACTTGCCGATCTCCGTCAATATCGTCTCGAGCAGGGAGTTGGCGGTTGCAAGCCGCTTGCTGAGCTGCGACACCTGCAACTGGTTGTCGGACAGCCGGCGCTGGGTGGCGTTCAGCTCCCGGAGGAGAGTGCCGGAGTCCAAAAAATGCACTGCCGGCGCCACCCAACCGGAGTTTCCGGCAAAGAGATAAACGGAGAGCAGATTGGTCGATACCACCAGCAGCAGAATCTTCAGCTTGGAGTTTATCGAGCTCTGCGCGCGGCTCGGCTTCAATCTGCCGTGTTCATCCTTGATGCCCATCTCTGCATAACAAAAATTGGATTTTGAAATGGCGATGAAGAAGAATAGCAGACATAAACCAGGGACTTATAGCGATTGTTTCCCTTCAGCACATGGTTATACAGTTTAGAGTTTCGAGGAAGCATTAAGCGCCGGTTCTAGCTCATCGCTGCTTTGCCAAGTCTTCCCTTCGATTTTCCAGGCAATCTATGAATCATTATAATCGAAAGCTCTAAAGGCAGCTTAAGCGATAAAATAAATTGAACGACTGAAATCGACAACCGCAACTTCAGGGACTGCCCTCTGACTTCTTGACACGAGCAAAGTCAACTTTCCGACCTCGCCCAAAAGGATGCTCTCCCAATGGAGAAGAGAAGAGGAGAGGCTCATTAAATTCATTCCAATGGCCGGGAATTTGATTTCTCTATCAACGGTGCCAAGTTGGGACTCGGGATCCAAGATTTGCACAACTAGTGACCCACACGGCGAGCTCGGCCTCGATAAAGTCGACAAAGATTGACTTATGATTAAGTTGGGTTGACGATTAAAATACTCGTTGTGGTTGTACACAACAACTTCGGGTTGGATTATCACTTGTGCTTGGAGATGAAGCTGCATTATATTCTTGCAGGGTTCATCTGATACCTTAGCTAGCACGAAGAGTAAACTGGCTTCTAATTTTTTTTTTAAAAAAAAGACAAACTCAGATGAACAAAGTGCATGATGATTCATTAATCGATCAGTTCCTCTTAACTAAGATGGATGGAAAATAACTGATTCGCAGTGAGTGAGATAGATAGTGTTGCATAAGAAGGATAAAGAGGAATACCTTTCGGATAGTTTAGATATTTTGCCACAAAACCTTCGATTTTCTGATTCCTAGTACCGATGAGAATAGAAATTTAACACTGTAAATTGCAGAAGAAACCGGAGGAATTGTAGCTTGTTCTGTTCTTTCTTGAATCTTACTATAGAGCTATCATGTTCGTGGAGATTGCAAACTGTGGAGATGGGGAAAAAAATTAAAGGAAGGTATGTGAATTTTATGGAAACGATATTATTTGTGTTTTAACTGTTGACAAAATGAAGGATTCAAATTTTAGTGGATTTAGAATGTATTTATAGTGAAATAAAGTTGATTTGATGATGCACTAAAAATAACAAATTAATTCTAAGTGCCAGAAAAATATTTTTTTTCATACGGGTCTACCTACGTGATAAGATTCTGCAACCTATTTAAGGTAAAACACAGGAGAAAAATAAAAGAGATTACGGGAGGGAGGATCATGCTAAAGCGCCTGTTTTAGTAATACCTTAACTCCAAAAAAAAAGATCTGACCTTATTTTTGGAAGTGTATTTAGTAGGTTCTGGATTTGTTTGTTGTTCATATACAATAACAATTAAGCGTTATTTTATTAGGTGGGGTTGATTATACGAATCTTTCTATGTCATTAGAGTATATCTCCTACTATATTATCATCTATACTTAAATAAATTTTATTTTTTTTATTGTTTCTAATCAATTTTTTTTATCTTTCTCTTCCTCGTTTAATGTGTATATTTGTTAACGTTTCATATCGTGTAACTGGAACATTTATTGGTCGTTTAAGTACATGTTCGTACCACCTTAAATGTATCTCTCAGAGCTTTCCTTTAATAGATGCAGCTCTGACTTTTCTCTAATGCTCTCATTTTTTATTCTGTTCATCCTCGTATATTCGCACATCCATCTTAACATCTTCATCTTTGCAACTCTCATATTCTGCTCAATTGTTCGAGTCGTAGCTCAATATTCAGCATCATATAACATAGCAGGTATAATCGTTATTTTGTAAAATTTCCCTTTAAGTTTTAGAGATGTTTTGCGATCACATAAAACACCCGACGATTTTCTCCATTTCAATCATCATGCTTGTATCTATGTAAGACATATCTCTCAATCTCTCCATCACCTTGAAAAAATGATTTTAAATATTTAAAATATTCAGTTCCAGATAATTCGTCATCTCCTATTTTAATATTTGTCTCATTACGTTTAATATTACTAAACTTAAATTCCATATATTTTCTCTTTACTTTATTAAACCTAAAACCTTTCACTTATAATGTTTTCCGCTAAGATTCTAATTTAGCATTTACTTCTTTACGTGTCTTATCTATCAAAATAATATTATCTGCAAACAACATGCACCACAGTATTGTGTCTTGAATGTGTTTAGTGAATTCATCTATGATTAGTATAAAAAGATAGGAACTTAAAGTTGATCCTTGATGTAACCCAATTTTTATTTGAAAATATTTCAGTTAATTCGCTTGAAGCCTTTACTTTGGTTGTTACTTCCTCATATATATTTTTAATTAATTCAATATATGTTACACAAACACATCTTTTTTCTAAAATTCTCCATATAATATCTCTTGAAACTTTATCATAATTTTTTTTTCTAAGTTAATAAATATCATGCATAGATCATGTTTTTACTCCCGATACTTTTCAATTAATTATTTAAGAAAATCTATAGCTTCTATTGTTGACCTTCTTGACATTAACCCAAATTGATTTTCGAGAATTATGGTCTCCTTAATTTTTTTTTACTCTTTCTCAAAATTTTATGGTATCACTCATTAATTTAATACTTCTATAGTTTGTACAAATTTCTATATCTTTCTTATTCTTATATATATAAAGGAATTAGGTTCAATTTTTTTTTTCAATATCATATTAAATAATTTTATAAGTCATATTTAATATCTTGTTTCCTTAGGTACTTCCATACATCTATGCGAATATCATGACTTTTTAATTTTGCATTACATTTAGGCTACGTTTGGTACGGGGTAATCAGGCTTGTAATGTAATCAGATTACATTACAAGATGATTTACTTTGTTTGTTAACATTTCAAAGATGTAATGTAATGTAATCGCACTACAAAATAAGAGCCAAGATCCGTAATCTCGATTACGAAGGAAAAGCGATATAATCCGATTACATTACAGACTCAATATTTGTCTTTACAAATATATCCTTCTTTTATTTTTTCTAATTGCTTCTCGATGCTCGTCGACGACGACCATCGGCGATGGTTGTCGGCCGACGATGATCGGCGTCACGCTCGGCGGCGACGACGTCGGATCGGCGACGCCGTGTGGCGGCCGACGACGACCGACGACGGCCGATCGGCCGGCGACCGATCGGCCCGCGATCGATCGGCCGGGCCGGCGACCGACACCGATCGATCGAAGGCTATTTTTGTCATTTTATAATAATATGAATTACATTCCTTATAACAAATATGGATACCAAACAAACGAATGTAATCACTTTTGTAATCAAAGATTACACACCAATCGCTAACTAAACACAGTAATGTAATACACATTACATTACATTACAAACTTGATTACATTACAAGGTTGATTACATTACCCCGTACCAAACGTAGCCTTAAAGTTTGTTCTACTTCTAAAATTTAAATTTATGATACAAATTTAAATTTCTATACTCATTTGACCTACTTAAATTATCTAAATTAGATTGGTCACCTAAATCTTCATTAAAAAGTTAATGAAAATATCGCTCTTTTATTTTTTTCATCATTTACTGTACCATTTTACAGTCATCTTATTTGAATAAGATCTTTTGTCTTCTTCTCTCTCACTTTAGTTATTCTATAAATGTTTGTTTCTCCTTCTTTTGTATCTAATTTTCGTCAAATATGTAATTCTTATAGATTGTTTGTTTTTTCTTCACTTTTTCTTATACTTTCTTATTTAACCACCAAGACTCATTACTTAATGATGCATGCCCTTTTGACTCACCGAGTACACTCTTAGTTACTATTTTCAACTTTGATATCATCTTATTCTATATCGTATTAGGGTCACTATGTATTTCATCTAATACTTGTACTCATACCTTCTCCTTATATATGTTTTGTTTTTCATCCTTTAACTTCCACCACTTAATTCTAGAAATCATGTATATTTTCTTTCTATTAATATTATATTTGAGGTGTATATCTAATACTACTAACATGTATTGGATAGTTAAGCTTTATTCAGGAATGACTTTACAATTTTTATAAATTTTTCTATCTCTCTTCCTAAAATAAGAAAGTCAATTTACGATTTATTATTTCTAATTTTGAACATGACCAAGTGCTCTTCTTTTTTCTTAAAAAATATATTAACTAGTATAAAATCATGTGTTATCATAAAATCCAATATAGTTTTATCTTCTTCATTTCTTATTTTAGACACATAACCCCTATGCACCCTCTTATATTCCTCATTTTTCACTTAGATATGTCATTTTAAATTGTCTCTTATTAAAATCATTTCATTTGACAGAATATTTTGTAATACTTCATTTAGGTCGTCCCAACATCTTAAGTTGGTATTTTCATCTAATTCTGCTTGAGGTGTATATATACTAATGCATTCATAGTTTCTTTCTCCACTGTTGGTGCTATCGGTCCGGATCATAATTGATCGGATTCGAGTGAGGCTCGAGTAGTGTTTTGATATTTAACAAATAGATTGACAATGTGATTGACATGGGTACTTGACAATGAAAGTTCAAGAATGGTCTTAGCATGCAAGTCCAACGTTGAGTTGGCAAGGAAAGTCCAAATATGTATTCAAGGGAAGTCCAAAGATTTTGTCTTGGTAGCATAAGTCCAAGTGTGTAGTCTTGGCGACGTAAAGTCCAAATGAACTTTGACAATTAGATAGTCCAAGTCATGGATACATGACAATTGGAAGTCCAAGTCATAGGTACTTGGCAAAAGAAAATTAAGTCCAAGGATAGGTTTGACAGCGTAAAGTCCAAGTATAAGCCTTGGCGGCGTAAGTCCAAATAGATCTTGGCAATGTGAAAGTCCAATGGTGAGATTTTGGTAGCGTAAAATTCAAGTATGGGTATTGACGACATAAGTCCAAATGAACCTTGGCAAAGGATCTGGTTAACATGACATAGCCGATGAAAGTATCTGAAGGCTAACGCGAAGGATAAAAAGTTGTGGACTCAAGGGATCCGAGAGGCATAAGGCCGATGGAGATTGCTAGAAGGCTTAGGTCTAGGCTAAGGAAAGTTAATTAAGTATGAGGGGATCATATTTGGATTAAATCTCATGTTGAGATTTACTAGTCGATTGACCGAGTGTTTGACACTCGGAAACCCAGTTGACTCGGAGCAATCGACTGGGGTTATACCCCAGTCGACTGATCAAGTAGTCGATTGAGGCTCGATTGCTGATCTGTGACTCTAGCAGTCAACTGGTCCACAACAGTCAACTGTTATGGTAGAGTAGTCGACTAGAATTAAGTGATCAGGATACAAAATATTAAGCAGTCGTCTGCTAGCCTATGACAGTCGATTGGTGAGTATGGCAGTGGACTGATGGATAATTTTTTGATGTGGATTAATCTGTTATGAGGCAATGACTAAGCGCCTAGTCGACTACTATGTAAGAGCAGTCGATTAGAAAGTGAAAAATCAACCCGACGGAGGATTTAAATGGAGCTCGAAGAGAAGTTTTCCACCAGTAATTTTTTGGAGCTTTTGGGAAGGAATTGTTGTTGCATTCCATATCTTCAAGAGTCTTTCAAACCAACAAACAAACAAGCAATCACAAGTTCTTTTTATAAAGTTCTCTTTACTTGTATTTTATTATTACTTAGTATATTTATTATATTTGGTTGTATTTTTTTCTTATTGTTGTAAGAACCTTATAAGAGATTTCTCCACCTCCAGTGGCATCAAAAAGGAGAAGTTTGATAGTGGTGGTGTGCATCGTTAGAGCTCGACTAGAGCTCAACCCATAGAGTAGAAACTTTAGTTCCGAACCATATTATATCTTTGCGTTTGTATATGATTTTGTATTTGTATTTGTGCTTATATTTTTCGTTGTGCATTAACCCTTTTATAGAGACAATAACACACGCAATCGATCGAAGAAAAATCGAACCGCTATTCGCCCCCCCCCCCCCCTGCGTGTGACTATATTGGTCAATAATTCCTTTACATCTACTACTATTTTGAGAATTATAATTCTAGCCCCCTTTCCAACTACTCTATAACTTCATCTTTTAATGAACTATCTATAATAATACTCATTCCATTTCTTGTTTTACTCTTTCTTGTATACCATAACTTAAAACTCGAGTTCTCTATCATTTTTGTATTTTCGCCTATCCATTTTGTCTCTTGTATATACAAAATATTAATTCTTTTTTTAGTCATCATATCTACTATCTTTATTGCTTTATAAGTGAAAGTTTTTATATTCCATGTATCAAATCTTAGACTATTAATTTTTTTATAATATTTATTCTTACCTAACCTATGGTGTAAGAACTCTTACTTATTTAACACTATATTCAAGTTCTTATGGAGATATAACAGTCCTTGTCGATACATTATAGTCGGACCTTACAATGCGAACTCATATATTTATTACTACATCCGAATTTTGAAAATGTAATCATCCTTATCGAGCTATTATAGTTGGACCTTGTAACACGTTCCTTCTGAAGAACAATTTAACATTGACATACTAATTTGATAGATCTATTCATTGAATATTTATCTTAATTCCAATTGTTAACTCAGATTTTGTTTGCCGTTCATATCTCTCTGAAAAATAAGCAGATACTCGAGCAAAAATGAGGATGTTTTTCTAAAACAGAGCTACCTCTCAACTTAATTTCCTTGCTTTGCATTGATTATGAGGAGCCCTTGAACAATTGGAATTTCTGTTCATTTGCATTGGCAATTAATTTGCGATCATATAATCTACAAATTCCTCCTTTTGCGACTGCTCATGGAATAATTGGTGACATTGCCTTAGAAAATTCTCTCTGGCAGCGGCCTTAAAAGGTAGTTGCAGATGGTCACTACTTGCGATCATAACAAACATTTGTTCGAAGTGGTAGAAATACTTAGAAAAACTCGAGAGTCATTAACATCTAATAATGTTTAGAAGCAGAATTAAACACAACTGTGTTCTCTACATGTAAGAGACGGCGATGCTTTTCCCATCAGAGGTCAATAAGGCAAAAATTAACAGAACGAGCAGTATGCCAACAGGAAGCAGCAACAGCAAAATTGGAGGCGGAGGCATTGGAGGGAGAACTAGTGGAAGAAATACTAGTGATGCCACAAGCCACAGAAGTACCAAAAACATTTCTTCGCTGAAATATATTGATACAAAATCTCTCCAGCCATTCTCTTTTGAATCTGTCATTTCTGTTGTTTTCTCCATTCCATGCAACTCAACAAACTCACATCGATGCACCAACAAGCTGGAATCCTACTGATATCCCCTCGCGTGAAGTATAAGCAGAGATATTTCACCTTCTTAGATTCAAAACAAAGGAAACAGATTGGAATATCATGCTGTAAGAAGTATTCGATCAAAAACACGAAACGAGGCTTATCGCTGCGATTTCATGTTCCTTGGTGCCTCTGAAATATGTGTCTCCTCTATGGCTCACGGTGATAAGTTTACAAAGGAAGCTCGATCGAATTTTGGGGAAAGAGATGAGATGAATCTGTTTATGTTTGTGCTGAATTGGATGGTGTCTGCCAGTTTTGTGGATTAATTAAGTAGGTTCCTGGGTTGATTTATCCTCAATTTTCTATTTGGATAGCGACGTAGAGATACAATTGGTGGAGGTTAAGAATGGAGTACAAGTTGGTCGACTAGTTTGGACTTCTTCCAGGTTGGATTCAATTTGCAGATGGTGAAGATGAATCCCCCCTAGCCTAAAACTTTTTCTTTATCAGATACTCCTATCTAACCATTGTAGTGGAGTTTGATGATTAATGAACATCCTAGTTCCTTGTCGTATTGTACTTTCACCGTCACCTAACCTGCTAATTTCAGGAAATTAACAGCAAAAACAGATACAGAAAATTAAATATAGGCGCAAAGTTTGCCTCACCAAACTTCTGAAGTCGTCAATGGAAAGAAAATAGTATTTTGTGGTCAGATATAAAACAACGCATTCAAACAGATGAGTGCTCGAGAACATTCCACGTAAATTAGCAAACTTCATCCGAACTGTTTAGCTCAGGTTAAAGGCGAAGCGGAAACTTAATCTCAATTCTCAAGTCAACTCATTGTCAGATTCGGGTACTATTTAGCGAATACAAACCAAAGAAAGTTCATTGCTCAAAATTAAACAATGGTTAACGAGCCAAAGCAAACTCTCAACTTAAAAATAGAGCGAACAATGGTTAAATGCATGATCTAACAATGTGACCTTAAGCTGAAGTCTAGGTGCTAAAAAGGAGAGATCGATGCCAGTGGAGTGAAAAATGAATATTATCGTTGACTGTGTTGTTGCTGGAATTGCATTTATCAGTTGGGCGTTGTCAGCTATCCATTGTCCAACCGATGACAAAACAAAGGTAGAAACTGAAAGGCGAACTTACTAATTACTCTTGAACTGGTCGTAGAAACTGAGAATACGCTAGTGAACTGATGAAGAATCCTCATAGTTGAAAGCGCACTCACTGGACGTAAACTCTTGGTCAATCGGCAGTGCGTTCTTGATCGCTCTGCATCTTGTCCTCGTCATCTCTTCGCGCTTGAATTCTCTCCTCAATTCGTCAACTGCGTGGTTAATCAACGAATTGTATATAGACAATTTGTTTTACGAACAAATTGTATATATACAAGGACAAGAATACACAGAAAGATGAGTAATGGATGGATGGATGAGTATTTTGATCAATTAGCTACCTGTCCGAGACCCAGGGACCCAGCAATCCGAACAGCAACTCACCCAGTACAAAGTCCACAGGTAAGAAAAATTGGAGCCTGAGAATTGTCCGCACCAGTGGTCTAGTGGTAGAATAGTACCCTGCCACGGTACAGACCCGGGTTCGATTCCCGGCTGGTGCAATGTTATTGGTTCCTTTTTAAATATTTTTTAAAAAAAAAAAACTGAAGTGGGGAAAATCGATCGTTAGATTAAATGAGCCAGAGATATATTTGTGTAAAAATATAAATTTAATTATTTTCACATTTATTTGGATACGAAAGACTTCCAGTACACATTTAAATGCAAATAAATTTAATTGAATATATTTCAAAAGTATAAATTGTTCCTTAAGTTGATTTATATCCATTATTTACCAATTAGATCCAAGTAAATGGGCAAAAAGATGTCCTTTTCATTTAATCATCAAAAGTATTTTTATTATTAATTTTCATCAATAAGTGCTTCTATTTACAAATTACTACTCCTATATCTTCTTCGTCCCTGTTATGAATAAGTACTTCAATTTACGAATAATTACTTTCGAATGAAAAATTATTAAATAAATTTATAAATTTTTTTTTGAAGATTTCTGAAGATTTTTTCAATTAAAAACTAAAAAGTAAAATAAGAAAAAAAAAATCCTCTAATAATCAGTTGGATTGATTAGTCTCTATCTACTGCTTTAAAAATCACACTGACTCAGTCAATATGCAAGGAACGGAGCAAATCTCGGCTTCTTTTGCAGGTTACTTCACTGGTTTACGGGCTAAATATGTGATTCTCCCACTAACAAACAAAAGGCAGAGTTTAATTTAGTAGAATGGTATGTTTAGTAGATTGTTATACTGTTATGGCTACCTTGAATTATACTCATTCGACAATATCCACTCTTCAGTCAGTCAAAAATTTCACTCGACAGACAAGAGCCTGCAGGAAACAAGAACCTTGCATGTATCCAATATCCATGGAAGAAAAAGGCATCGATATGATGCTAAAGTTTTCAGGGACTGACAGAAGGGACAAGTTAAGCCAGATAATGAAATATATATATACACACAACTCTGGAGCTCTAGATCTCACACTCTTATATATATTTATAACCAAAACAGTATCTTAATTAACTATCGTATATAAAGATAGATGAATTTGCAATTGATCATTCATATTAAATCAACTTTCAGAATTTTCACTTCATATATAATATAAGAATCTTGAATTCCACCATTCAAAAAAGTTCAGCCAAGAATTAAGTAGTAGTAGCTTATCCAATTCCAGTTATTGCAATCTGTGTGTCATCAGGATTTCCATGCGAACAAGTTAAGATTCAATCAATTGTGTTTGGCAGCTAGAAGCAGAAAATGATGGAGGATAACAAGCCTTATATCGCGCTCAATGGAGCAGAAAATTATCAAGAAGTCAAAAGTTGGATTACTTATAGCTCGTAACTTGTAAACCATTTCCATTTTACGAAGGAAGAAGCGAGAAAAAGTTAGGTAATTCAGGCCTAATATAATATATTTCCTGTGGAAAGCAGAGAATTTTTCCGCTCACTTTTACTTTACTTTTTGACTACGAGATTTCCAATTACGACCGCATTCATCTCCGCTTTGCCGCAGGCTTCTAAATTGCGATCGTATCTAGGAATTAGACTCCACGGGGGATAACTAACTTGAGTTTAGTTATGAGCATATCTTACGTGCGATCGCAACACAACAACCATGTTCTTGATGGTCAATTTTCAGTTACAAATCAAATTTCTCACAGATTAAACTATTTTTCATTGATATTCCACAAATTCTCTCGGACTGTTTAATTAGCCTCCAGTTCCACGTCTATAAATACCAACACAAGGTAGCGTGATCATCAGTTCCTCAGGTTAACAAGCTCTCATCTCTCGTTTTTGAGGAATTAAATAGCCAATTCATGTCGCCGCTCAAAAAAACCGTCGTCCTTCTCTTTCTGGCGATCATCTCCGCCGCGCACGCATATCCAGGCGAGGTGCATGACATTGTCGACTATGGTGCCAAACCCGAGCCTCGGTTCGACTCGTCCGATTCCTTGCTCCGCGCATGGGCTGCAGCCTGCGAGTCGACCGGATCGCCGACCATCAGTGTTCCGGCAGGAAACTTCTTGGTCCGCCAAGCCACCTTCGCTGGTCCCTGCAGGAGCAGCAAGATCACCGTTCAGATTGGCGGAGTGCTAGTCGCGCCGTCGGGCTACGGCGGCGAAAGGTGGATCGTGTTCGACAACGTAGAGGGGCTGTCGGTATACGGCGGGACCATCGACGGCCGAGGCGCGGCCTTGTGGGCTTGCAAGGCTGCCAGTGGTCGCCACTGCCCTGCCGGCGCCACGGTACGTTCGGAAACGTGCATTAATGCAGAATGACCATTTATTGCTAATTAATCAGTAACCGAGTAAATCTAAGCGGCGCACGTTTTGGGTTTAATTGCGTACGTGCAGTCGTTGACGATAAGGAACTCGAAGGACGTGGTGGTGAGCGGGCTGACGTCGGTAAACAGCGCTCTGTTCCACGTCGTGATCCACGGATGCGAACATGTAAAAGTGCACGGCGTGAGGATCTCGGCGCCGGGCAGTAGCCCCAATACCGACGGCATCCACGTCCAGATGTCGAGGGACGTCACCATCATCGGCGCCATCATCAGGACCGGCGATGACTGCGTCTCCATCGGACCCGGCACCACCAACCTCTGGATAGAGCAGGTGGCCTGCGGCCCAGGCCACGGTATCAGGTACGTACGCTTCAGGGTGCATTGCATGCATAAATATTCGAACAGATCCTAATCTTATGGAGCTGATTGGATTGTCAATATACACTTCTTGCAGCATAGGGAGTTTGGGGAAGGGGTACGAGGAGAAGGGGGTGGAGAACGTGACGGTAAAGACGGCGATTTTTACGGGAACGGAGAATGGGCTGAGGATAAAGACGTGGGGGAGGCCGAGCCAGGGTTTCGTGAAGGGGGTGGTGTTTCATCACGCCGTCATGCAGAATGTGCACAACCCCATCATCATCGACCAAAACTACTGCCCCGACCACAGAGGATGCCCTGACAAGGTCATTAACTTTCCGTCACCTTGTATCGACCGAACGAGAGTCTTTCATCGAAATTAAGGCCGGAAGAGATTTATCTTAGTTGGACTTTCTTCTGCAGAATTCTGGCGTCAGGATCAGTGAGGTAACTTACAGCGACATCCATGGGTCGTCTGCAACGCCGGTCGCCGTGAACTTCGACTGCAGCCCGAGTAACCCGTGCACCGGAATCGGGCTGCAGGACATCAAGCTCACCTATGGAGGCGCTGCGGCGGAATCATTCTGCAAGCACGCCGATGGCGAGGCCTCCGGTTTGGTTGTGCCCCCAAGCTGTCTATGATGAACGCCGCCTGCAGCATAACTTGTACATGTCTCCCATATGTTAAAGATCTATGAAAAATTGTCATATATCATATATATGACATATCAACTTTGTATTGAAGTGTTCTGCAGAGAAGGGATAAGAAACTGGATGAATAATTCAGACTAAGCCTCTGATTCTCATTAAAATGTTGATTTTTAATTCGTGTCTGCAACTTGGTAAGTCATCCTACAAGAAATATGACCGCGATTTCTGAAATTAAAGAGAAGTTAAACGCATCCTCAATATTCCACACTTGCTTAGCGACAACCAGAGTTAAATTTCTGAAAAATAACAAATAAACTAAATGCGTCCTCAAATGCCACACCTAATCGGCAAAAGAGCCTTGCAGCTTATTTTCCTCTGCACAGTGTTTGCTCCGAGAGTCCGAGTTGCTTGGGATTTGCAGCAAGAACTATCAGCTGGTGCTTCTGACACAACTGGATGTTCAATGTGCAATTTTCACACAAATAATCACTATCTATGAATTCATTAATAATGATTCGAGCAGAGTAATTCAAATGAAAATGCTAAAAAGAGGAAGGACGATATTTTATAAAGGGAATGGCCCCAGTGATTTGTCTGTATGCACTTCTCTGTTCTGGAAGATTTCCAATTTAAACTTTCTTTTGTTCTAATTTATTTATTTATTTTTTGTTGTATGTGCGCGCTAATTTATAGCCTGATTGATACAAAAGTTCAGTTGCCCGCGAGAAAACGCCGATGCCTCAAGCTGTCTGCATGCGAGAGGTTGTACCCCGCCTTTAACACCTGGTGTCAGAAATCAGTAGCAAGGGACAACGCCAGATTTACAGGGGTCTTCCCTTCCTCGTTGCCGTCGCCACCGTCTCTTCCTTTACCCTTTTGTTTGACGCGTCGCTCGTCTTCTCGCAAAGCCCTCGTCTCAAGGAAAGCAGTGATATCGAATGGACTTTTGGATGAACAACGGACGTCAAAGCGCTGCATACGGTGGTACCGGAGGACTGAACAATGGGCTTCCGGCCGCCGCTGATGTGGACCGAGTGATCAGCCTGAGTCACAACCCTGGCCTGGCGGTGCACTGGTCGGCAGAGGAGCAGGCCATTTTGGAGCAAGGATTAACCGAGTGAGATTCGCTTCGTCTTTTAGCTAATCCTGAATTTCCTTTCGGCCGGCAATGGATTAATTGCCTGTGTCGTCTCTTTTTCTCAAAAGTGCTCTGAGAATTTGCAAGTGTTATTAAAAGCCAAAGCTCATTTATAATGTATTTGATCGTTTGCATTACGCTTCCTGACGATGCGAATGTATTTTCGCGAGCTCTGAAACTGGGACGACGTTGGTTTTGGCAATTCTATGCAGTATTTTTTGGCTGAAGTGGACTGTTTGTAAATATGGACTGATGTTTATTAGGCAGTGTGCTTGTCATGACGCTCTTTTTTTGTTTTTTTTTGTTTTTCTCATTTTTATCTCCAATATAACCATTCTACATATGCCTTATGAATCCATAAATAGTTGGGTGTAGAAATTTTGAAGAGGTAGTTCATTTTATCCCTTTGCCAAAGGTTTCATCGCGATGACAAAAACAAGGTCCACTTGCTTGCAGATATGCATCGGAACAAAGCATTGCTGCCTATGCAAAAATTGCATTGAAGCTGCCAAACAAAACAGTTCGGGATGTAGCCCTGCGTAAACGGTGGATATATGATCGTAAGTCTCATAAGATATATAATATAATAGGTTCCTATATATATATCCTATTTATTTAATATATGCTTTCAAAATGAGAATATTCATATGATAATTGTTGGCCATTTTCAAATCAGTTCGCCCTTTAATTCTGTTTCCTTAAACTTTGAGGATTTTGTATTAGCTCACCAAAAAGGTATTAATTTGGTCGTTGAAAGAAATTGCTCTATTGTATCATAATCATTGTTTGAAATATCAGTGCCACTGCCGAACACAATTGGTATCTTGTTGTATATATCCCATGATCTTGGGCGGTTCACAATTTACAGTTTTGTGGTATGGTACAGTAGCCAGTAGGTGTATTACATAATAAAAAATGATTATAATTTTTATTTATTTTTTCTTGTTTTCTGATACCATGATATGAACCGGTTCGTTGACCAAGGTTGACCTCATATTTAAATACTGATGATATTGTCTTCGAGAGGTCATTATGCAACCATTTATTAGCTGGTATATAGGAAAACAAGAGTTTGAACACCGTATGAATATAATATTCGTATTCATGTCAGTTGTAGAAAATATGATTTTAACATCAATCTACAATATTGTTCAATAATTTTGGCTTGAACTAGTGCACCATGTTATCCCGTTTCAGGCAATACTGAGCAATATGGACCTCTTAATTAATTAGATCTTTGTTGTAACTACAAATGATGAACTAAATTGGCTTTTAAATTTTTATTTTTTCTGATGAATGAAGGTGAGATTTTAAAGGTGATTAACAATAATGTCAAATGCAAAGTAATTGTCCATTGGACCTGATCACCTCCAATTTTGAAATAAATTCAATCACGAAGACAAGATAATTTGGAAACCTCATGAATAGTCAAAGGAAAAAAATGGACTTCACAAATATAAGAAAGATTTAGCTCGGAAATTATTTTGAATGGTGAAATTAAATCTCCTGAAGCTTTATCACCTTGATATATCATACATACATAACAGAGCTCAATGATAGAGAAACATCGTTGTAGTTTGGAAATATTGCTTTGTATAGCAAGATTTTGTTCTCAAATTGGCCTCGTGTGTCTATGTAGAAAAACACACATCAGAGAATGAAAGAGGACCGAAACATCCTATAGTGCAGCTAGCAAGAATGCAAAGGTATGAGCTGAGCATACTTGCATTATATATTCCTTCCAATATTAATGGGAAAACTCAGTTTTTTTCACATGTATCAACGAATCACATATATGTTTTCCGTGCTTACTAATTCCTATTTAGTAATTTGTATTTATACATAACTCATATTCTCTGAATACTACTTGTATGATCGATTAGGATGCTGAATGGTCACGAGTTCACAGCCGGTGTTCACTGTATACCTGATAACTTGTATCTCGCATATCATGCGTGTGGAAATTCCAAATATTACATGATGAGCACAATATTATTGAATTTTCTTTTACCAAACAACATTGGAAGATTTTGAGTTGTCGTATTTTTGGTTGAAATTTTTATACAATAAAGAAAATAATTAACCTACTTGCCATAAGGCATTGGATTTACTAGATATCTCTAGTCAACCGTGGAATACATGACTTCTTATTTGAAATTAATGTTGAGGTCCCTTTTACCATCTCTCCATTTATGTTTCTTACTCCCAGCCTATTTTGGTTTGTTTTTCATTCTCTTCATCATCTCAGTGCATGGGGATTTGTTAATTTGTCTGCCAAGCCATATATATATCAGCATAATACATCTCTGACCTCTAGCTCAAATTGAGAATGTTTGTCAGACAACATTGGCAATAATACAGGTTTCACCGTTAGCTAGATACCAAGAATAAGTTGCCTAATTACAACAGATCTATATATGACATTAAACTACTTTCTTTTCTTTTCTGCACAACATGATTACATTAATTTCTCAATATAATTGCAAGCTGATTACAGGGTACTTTATACTATGTAGTTTGCACACTAGTTTCCTATTACTGAAGTTAAAATTTTCAAATTATGAATGAGATGTTTTGCATTACATGATTAGTAAATTAATACTATATATACCTGCAGCGTAGACTTCTAGCTAGTTATATTTTTATATGTCGTGCATTCTTATGTTGTGGATAAAGATCTCGGAGTTAAGATCAACTTTTCTACTTGCTTTAACAGAAGTTGAGCATTTATTTTTGCAGGGATTATATGGCTTAACTCTGGTCTGTTTGTTTGGGCAAACCTGATTTAATATGCATCTGATCCGGACTGGCTTAAAATAAAGTATTGCAACGTACCAAGTAATAAGAACGTATATGTCTGACTAATTTACATTGTATTCTTATGACTATTGTTTTTCAACTTAATTATGAATGAAGATAATTCAAACCTAAATACACACTTGGTCAAATCAACCTAAACACGTCCATGATTCATGTTGATTTTCGATCTTTTCTCTTATGTTTAATAATTTCAGACTCTTAAGTATATCAACACCCTTTTTTTCTGATCTCATGCGTGTCTCCGACAGAGAATTTGTCGAGTCGATGGGACTGAGCATGAGATGATGCCTTTAATTTGTTTGCTAGTAGTCTTCGATCGACTTTTGACCTTCCATATTATTCCTTCCTCTCTATCGACTAACTTGCCTAATTGCTCGATTATATATTAGGTCAGTACTGGAATATTATTAATTATATACTTATTCTTGTGTGATAGTTTAATTATTTTTCTTTGAATTTGATCGAGGCCTTTCCTTCTCTCAAATGCACTCGGCCATGTAAACCCCCTTATATATCATGATTCATGCATGACGTATCTATCCATATTTCCATGCATGAATATTACCTCCGTAAAGCCGATGGATATATATGCATCCTCAAAGTCTCGTAAGGTTCCAAAAACACAAGTTAAAGGGCTTTGATTCGAGCTACGCCTACCTGCACGAACTCTGTCCTTAATTATTAATTAACGTGTGCAGAAATCTAGGGAACCATTTACTCACTCGCTTCAAGTTTATCCAAATCCAACCAACTACGATTTTGGATTATTGCACGCGGCACACTATTTGACTGAACTCGATTTCATTCGATCTCATCCGAACCATGTCACCAGGCATGGCGATGGCTCGAGCAGTTGCACCTCAATTATATCTTTGAATTTTGGGAGAGAGAAAGAAGAAAAAGTTCTATACGCGCACAGCCGATCGAAATCGCACGTACGATTCAAGTTTGCCGGCGCATGCATCGACGACAAGGTGTTTTATATATGTGCAACTAGAACTTTACTCTAGTTTCATTATCAGATAGATGTTTTTCCTTATTTTATAAAACGATGCAAATTAAATCAAGCACGCCATTAAAGATTGCATTTAATGAAATGCCCACATAGCAAGGCAACATACACATCCCAATCTTAGAGGGCATAAAACACCGGGCCACCTAATTACTAGGTTTGGAGCTGATGATCAATTTACAGGGAAAATAAAAATTCACTCGATCGATGTTAATTATTTTCTGTAAGCTAGTCTGTGATTAAACTGAATAAGACTTATTCATTTGCTTATTCACCCTATAATTTCATCAGCAATGATATCTTTTACTTTCTGTTTTGGTTGTTTTAATATAATTAATCTACTGACACTGATTGTTGCATGCCTTTTAAAATTAATACTATTAACTAATCAACTGCAGCCTAGAAGCCTAATATAACCTTCCGTCCACGGCGGCTGTGTGTCTTCTCATGATCGAGAATTTAATTCCTCCCACAATTTCCACGGCACAAATTAATCATTCAGTTAATTAGTCGCCCGAGCAGTCCTCTTTGGAAGGGAACTGAGACAATCTTCTAACAATTCAATCCGCCGCCCTGAGACCATGATTCCCGTTTTAATAATTGATCAGTTAATCGAGCAGTCCTCTTTGGAAGGGAACTGAGACAATATTTTGAATCGAGAAATGTCCCCATCGCCATCGGACGGGCATCTTCTCGAATATACTGAAACTCAATCCAGGTCCCTGTTCGTCTACTGTGCACCATTTTGAGTTTGTTCATAGTTCTTGCACCTTCTCGTGTAGTATATATCTCGAATGCCCACTTTCGCGCATCTTCTGAAGTTTCGACGATTTTAAAACAATTAATTGCTTTGAAAATATATCAATTTTCACGTTCCAATAATTTATATTCAATTCTTTTTTAGTGTGCGTATCGATATCCTTGTTATTCCCTATTGCATATATATATATATATATATATATATACACATTGTTATACATATGGTTCAAACTTTAAAGAACAAAAAATAATAAAAGGTGCTTTCAATTTCTAATTCGTTCAAGAAAGCATGATTTCATCGAATAAATTCCTCTTTAAGTGATCACCATGCAGAGAATATTACATTTATTTGATTGAAATTTTTAAATAAGTAAATAAATAAATAAATAAATTTCCCATGCCAATGCAGCTTCTTGTTGTTACCGAGATCCCCTCGCGGTGGTTGCATCATGCATCGGGCACGCCGGATTTCCCCACCGCCTTCTCAGTTGCTGCTCCCCCTGCACATATCGCGCGAACCAACCTTCAAACTCAAATAGCTCAGCATTTGATTTCTAAATATTTTTAAGGAGAAGATATATATATATATATATATTATAATATATATAAAAGCGAGCATATTAATTAATGTTTGGAAACGGATCGAGTTGAAATATGGAGGACGAAGAAAATGCATGGATGACAACGGATAAGAACGAAATCCATGCCGTTCTCTTCCTATAAATGCACACATCTTTCATCTTTGTCTCACTTCGAGAACTTGCTTAGTTCTGTAATTAATTTTCAGGTGCTAAACATGGAGGTGTTGCATTTCTTGTTCGGCATCTTCGGTTGGTTAACTCACGGATTCTTCTTTCTTCTCGTGATCTCTATCTGTTCCTTGTTTAATTATTGCATGCTAATTATATTGATCAGGTAACATTACTGCGCTCTTCCTGTTCTTGGCCCCGGTGTAAGTCCCTCCCTCTCATAATTTTGGCCCCTTTTCTTTCATTTTTATTTTTTTCTGAGAATTCTAAGATTTTATTTTTCGATTGATTTTGACTTTCAGAGTCACTTTTCGGAGGATCATCAAGAAAAGATCGACCGAGGATTTCTCAGGAGTTCCTTACACCATGACCCTTCTCAATTGTCTCCTCTCCGCTTGGTATCATCTCCTATCGTCTATTCTTGGTTTAGTTTATCTGTAACTGAATTCGCGTGTGTTTATGAACTGATGAAACTGAAATTAAGGTACGGGTTGCCGTTCGTGTCGCCGAACAACATTCTGGTGTCGACTGTGAACGGCGCCGGCGCGGCCGTGGAATCGATCTACGTGGTGATCTTCCTCTTGTTTGCACCCAAGAAGGGGAAGGCCAAAATGTTGGCCCTCTTGGCCCTCGTCCTCTCCATTTTCGCCGCCGTCGCCCTCGTCTCCCTCCTAGCCCTCCGCAACCAGAGCCGAAAGGTCTTCTGCGGCTTCGCCGCCGCCATCTTCTCCATCTGCATGTACGCGTCGCCTCTGTCCATCATGGTGCGACGTAATTAATCAATAGTTAAATAATATTTCACGTTAATTAATTAGGATATAGACTCGGAACATCCAATTAATTCAGATATATTGGACGCTGCAGAGGTTGGTGATCAAAACCAAGAGCGTGGAGTACATGCCTTTCCTGCTCTCCTTGTTTGTGTTCTTGTGTGGCACGTCGTGGTTCGTCTTCGGCTTGCTCGGCCATGATCCTTTCGTCGCTGTATGAGATTCACTGAGAATCGTGCTTTGTTAATTAAGCCGTGAGATCTGTCGAGCGTAATTAAATTAAATCTGCTAATGTTTGGCAGGTGCCAAATGGGTGTGGGAGCGCGCTGGGGGCTATGCAGCTGATCCTATACGCGATTTATAGGAACAATAGCGGCGCCGGCGACGGCAACGGAACGAAGTCGCCGCTGGAGATGAACGGGAAGCCCACGAAGAATGTCCCTCTATCACACCACCCGATGGGCGAGATGGTGTAATCGTCGCTTAATTAACTGCATCAACTGTGGAAAGGATCCGCGCAGGAGCTGGTCGCATATATACCAGTCTAGCTCTTCGATTCGCGATCTTTAAATAGCTTGTGCATGTTTTCTGTTCGCCGGAATTGATTCTCGATCTCGTTAATTTTAGTTGTTCGATTGTAATTGAGTCTGTTTAGATCAAGGTTTACGCTGCAATTAAGTTGATTAATTAGATCTTCGAGAGTCGAGACACTCAACTGTAGAAATCTGAAACTTTTTGCGGCTTCATTTTAAATTAATTAGTTCTATATATATATAAACTCCATTGAAAATATTTATGACTCTTCTACGTAGAGCTCGATCATTAGCTCTTTCTGTATCGTGGGTTTTTCCAGCCGGTGGGGAAAAAAACTGGAGAAATTAATGGAAATAAATTTCATTTTCTTTAATTTTTCAATGAAAACTGAGAAATCAACTCGATATTCAAATATGCCGATTTAATAAAACCCGAATCGAACGTGGAAGACGTGAGGTTGGCTGCGTTGGACTTGACTTGATTAGCCTTCGCGAAATAACAAGAACTTCAACGAAAGCGGCAGCATTAGGTCTTATTTGATTCATTTAAAAAAATAAAAAATAAAAAAGATTATCAAAATGAGAAAAATAAATATTAATGCGTAATTCATCTTGAATAAAAATTTGGGGAAAACACTATTAAGTATTTACTTTACATCTATTTCTGATCAAATTTTTTTATATATATTTTAAAAAAATAAATTAGGAAATAAGAATTTTTTTCTTTACGAATTTTATATTTAAGATAAAAATAAGAATAAGATTTTTTTTTTTGTTCTAAATGAGAAAGGGCTGAGCAAAATAAAAACCATTTCTTTGTTCTTGGCCTACCGTAGAGTTCTAGAAGGTAACAGATTAGAACATTTAATATATTTCCACTAGCCGCTGTTAATTCTAGTCGGTCAGCATTGAATTCATATATTTTCTCTTTTTTTTTTTAAGCACCGTGCGTATTAATTCTGAATGAAGTTGACCGATCTAATTCCACGGATTTTTATAGGATGCTAAATAATCTCATAATTAAATTATCACCAAGATTGAATAAAAAAATGCTCGCAATTCAAATGAAAATTTTTAAGCACCGTGTATATCCGATTAAATCAAGAAATCACGTATGTGATTTTTTTTGTAGGCACCGTCTATATCCGATTAATTATGAAGATACTAAATAATCTTCTGATGAGATTATCATCTATCATCAAAATTAAATATAAAAAAATATTCACTGTTCAATAGTTAAGTTCCATAATAAAATTATATTGTCTCTATAAAGTAAATCTGATATTGAAGAACAAACTTTTAATCTATATTCCAAATTTTTTAAAAATTTAATATTCAATTTATTCTAAATAAAATATCGGAATATATATTAATATATGAGACATCGCATATTTTACCACTGCGTGCTTGCTTAGGTGCACGAATTCATATCATTTTACGGTGAAGTAGAACTTTGTTTAGAGAAGTAAATTAACACTGTTTTTTCAAATATGTATGTTTTAAAAAAGTTTATAAATTTTTTCAAGATAAAAAAAAAAAGGAAAAAACTCCAAAGGCTGTCAGCCATGAATAATACATATTTCAAGTATATTTCAGATAAGATGGCGTGAAGGAATTTTAGAACCATTAATCTTAATTTAATATATTTATTACTAATTTGTTAACAAAGTGGATGCCTTTTTTTTAATAAAAATATTAATTAAAATGTAGATATTTCTCATGGTCTGCTCATTTAATTTTTTTAATAAAAATTATTTTATAATTTATGTAAAATTATTCTAATTAAAATATGAACGTATATGCATAGTTGATGTAGGAGCAAATTCAGAATTTTATATTCGAGACGTACTAGAATATAATCATCTTAACTACAAATAATAATAATAAATAATCACTTAGGAGTTGGGATGGTCATGACCCCTCCAAGTACTATTCTAGATCTGCCCTTGCTTATGTACTTAATTACATGTTTCTTCGTTGATTAACAATATAAAATTTCTCTGTTCTTTTATCAGTACTCACATACGTATTCTATTCGATGAAATCTTAAAACCCATGGCATGTAATTGTATGCTTTCTTTTTTTCTTTTTGTGTCGGCATCAGGTATTTAAGTCTTAGACGTGACTAATCCTAGGATAATTGATTCGACCTCATAGAATTTTTTCATCAATCATCTGAGTAAATTGAAAAGCACAAGTAACGAACAATCCAACATTCTTTAACGCGTGCCCCCGTTTGAAAGATAAATTCCACAAATTCGATTAATTGCATGCTTCCTTTGATAATTACAGTGATCAATAATTACAATGAAGAGCTACTTTTTTATTATTATTTTTTTAGTTGGTATATATTAGGTATTTAAGTTTTGGTCCGATTAATTCCTAGGTGCTTTCCCACTTATTAATTGCATGCTTCCTTTGATAATTAATTACAATGATCGATAATTACAACGAAGAGCTACTTAATTATAAAAACGTAATAGTAAATCAAGCGATAAGTAATTACAATGATGAATCCACTTAATTACAAAAATGTATGTAATGAAGGCTAGAATTATAGCCATGCATGGACGGATCGGTACCGTGTTTCCTCTCTTCTAAATCATTTATATAAATGCGGGGACGATTATGCATATCTGACCCGGGCCCAACTAGGAAGTGTACGATTGCTCAAGGATAAAAATCGAGATACGGCGATAAAAGAAAAGGATTTAGTTTCGCATTTTTTTCAAATAAAAAAGGACAAATTTTTTAAAATTATTTTTACACTAGATAAATGGAATTTCCAGGTGTCGTGGGAATTGGCTCATATTAGGCACGATGACTTCTTCATGTTAATTTCCAGGTGTCGTGGGAAGTTTCCTCTCTTAATTTAGAATTAAATTATTTTGATTTTAACTAACCCTTCAAGCAAACGTATGTTAACATTAATTAATTATAAAATTGGATAATCTCACATTAATTTGAAGTCTCTCCCTCTCTCCTGCTTAATTTGTCCAAATGGATGAGGTCAGATTCAGATCATGCCATTTGGAGCGAGATACGTGGATGGCGCATGCCATGTTTTGAGCGGCGTACCTAACTATTAACATATTTTTATTTATTATTATTTTTTGATAATTCAAATATTTAGATTTTAAATTCTAGAGGTCGACGACGTAGTTCCATGGAAATTTTCATCGATCGATCATCAGGATTAATAAAAAAAAGCACGCATAATTATTGAAGATTGAAATCTAAAGCTTTCGTCGTACGATTTATCATTACATTAAAAAAAAAATTATAGTACGCGCTATAATTGAAGATTGAAAAGATAGCTCTTTTGTTATAGTCCCGGACAACCTATTAACATATTTAATTTCATATCAAAATGCTTGCAGGGTAATTCTAATTCTCCGTTGGTCAACTTATGTTTCCTTAATTAACGAGTACTACTTGGTTAGCTGCATCATTTAATGCTGGCTGTCGACGACCTTTGAACATCTTCTACTAAACAATTTCGCCTTCGAATAAAAAACATCTGACTCGATCAGGAAAATCTATCGCCTCACAAATATCGAAGTGGCATGTAGTTCCTTTTCCTCTTCCTCTGCATGCTGCTGCTGCTGCTGCGCCTCGCTTTAATTTGTTGTATAGGACAGAGATAGTATAATAGCTAGATGGACGACTCCTCAGCAGCTCCACATGCCTCTCCCCATTCTCTTGCGGAGGCTCCTTTGGCTTATCATTCAAAGGACAAAGCTGGTTGGTGGGAAATGATAACGAGGTAATCCAGAATGCACGGAATTAAATAATTTATTACGAGTCTGTCGTCGATCGTAGGTCTATTAAATTGGGACGACAAATATATGTTTTGCTCTTATTTAACAACTGCAGGCAGTCACTATCAAAGAAGATATATAAATCAACAAAACAAAGTTTAAGTTGTTAATTTTTACAGTTTGCACCGTGACAGCTTATATATCCAAACTGTGACATAAAACAGATCGAGCGAAACGATTATCTATATATCATCATTTCAGGTTGACAGAATGGCATTTTGCTTGGAATAATCAAAAGCTGCATATTATATATATATATATATATATATAAATCTATAATTTTATAAGTTGCAGTTTAATTTATAGTCGAGTCAGAACAGGGCCATAGTAATATTCTAACGCATTGCCAATGAGAATTTAGTTGGTACTCGTACGTCACAATGTTCTTTGACAATGACTCTAAGCTAATCTATGTATAAGTTATGATTGCTTTTTTTGATGAAGAAAATTTTAATTTAAACGCCTACCGTTACCAAACTCTCGTGATGTGCACATCTCCATGAATATATATAATCGATAACTACAAGATAGATTAAATGATCGCTAACTAAATTGATTAAATAGTCTTATCGATTTGTATGCCAACCAAATTAAAGCTTATCGCCTTAGGCTTAATTCCCAGTAGGAATTGACCACGATTTGTTAGCGACGCGCGGTCAGTGCGTATTTGGTGCATGTGTCGATTAAAGGGTTAGCATTGACGCATGCAGCTGGACTTCGCCTGAGGCTGTTTGCAGTGTGAATTTTAATTTTGTGGCAAGACCAAAGTGCGTTAGTCTTGAGACATTAATTCCTAAAGATGTCGTCGTGACCCCTGAGACAGAATTGTGGTTTCTCTTTCTCTTTCTCTTTTCTCTTTCTCTTTCTCTCTTTAGGTCTTGGCCAAGTTGCTCAGTGAGCTTCTCCTTAGCAGACGACGGCACGACACGCATCGAGCTCTCATCGAGGGTAAATAAGGTGTTTTCCGCCCGCATCACAGCTCAATACAGATAAATGTCCGCAAAGGACTGATGATCGAAAAATATTTAATTTTACTGTGGAAACTGGAAACAAAGTTGACAAATTTGAGCGCAGAGAAGTACTCAAGTAGCCTGCTGGCCTTCTCTGAGAGGCCGATAAAAGCAACCAAAATTGTCGCCATAACTCGTGTGGCAGCTGCAAGCCTCGCTCGCTCGGAAACCGAGATGGTAGCAGAAGCAAATAGTTCGGCCGTGAACTGACACCGGAGAGGCCTCTGCTTCCGAAAGCAAACCCTCCGACGAAGCGGAGGAGGATTTGGGAGAGGCGTGAGGAGGAATGCTAATGGCGAGGTTGAGGTCGACGACGGGGCTGCTTTGTCGTCGCCGTCCTTGATCCGTACTAATGACCCCGCTGCTCTGCCTGTCTTCTGCCGAGGATTCGTCTTTGGACAACACTAAGGTCATTCGCCGGTCGGACGAGAGGGAGGAGCGTTCGGAACCGCCGCCGATCGGAAGGTGTGTTCGAGGGTCCAGCCCTCGAGCGATGAGCTTGCGCTTGATGTGGGTGTTCCAGTAGTTCTTGATCTCGTTGTCGGTTCTCCCGGCTAATTGGCCGGCTATCACAGACCATCTTCATGAGAACACAAAACCAACTGTAAATTTACACACTCTGTTCTGTTCCGACAAAATTAAACTGACCCAACTGAAACAGAGGAGAGAGAGGCTGAAGCCTACTTGTTACCGAGCACGCCGTGGAGTTTGATGATGAGCTCGTCCTCTTCCTCGGTGAAGTTGCCGCGCTTGAGGTCAGGCCGGAGGTAGTTCATCCACCGGAGGCGACAACTCTTGCCGCACCTTTGAAGACCTTCAAATGTATAACAAAGAACTCAGCGATCGCCCAACAGTAAAACTACATCTATTCATAAAAAAAAAAAAAAAAAAAAACATCGATCGCTGGTATTAAATAAGCGAGGAGACCTGCAGCTTTAGGGAGAGATCTCCAGCAGCCTTCGCCATGGGCTTTGATGTAGGCAACGAGCAACTGGTCTTCCTCCCCGGTCCATGCTCCCTTGTTGGTGTGAGCCTTCTCGCAGCAAGGAGACCTGCCCATGATCGATGCTCACAGAATTGAAGAAGGAAGGACGGCCTCCCTCTTTATATTATAGGAGACGACGATCAAGACGAAGGAGCTACCACTCCCAGTCGCTGTCATTTGTCTTTTTGGCCCTCCCTGTTTTTATTCCCATTGGTTGGTTCCACTACTCGATCAACTGGTTGGTCCAGTCCTCTCGCAGTAGTCGCTACCTGAGACCGGTGGTTGCAAGGATATGGTAGGTGGCGGCTCCACCCTTACAATTACTGCGTCCATCGATGGTCCATTACTTTTCCTCTCTCTCTCTCTCTCCACGTTTTGAACTAACCGGCAGCTGAACTTGAATCTATCCACCGCCTCCTCCACTTATTTCTAGATTTCTAGAATCTAATTAAAGATCGTGTTGTTTGCGGTGAACATGGAGCTGTGAATTGAACGGGCACACAATAAAGGGGAGGGGGGGGGGGAGCATTTGGTGACCAACCACGCCTCACTAATTAATTGCTTAGTTTAATTATTTTAGATAAGCTTAAACATGTTGCTCGCTGGGGGAATACGAGTAATGCCACTTTAATTAAGGCAATCGAAATATCGAATCGATGCTGAGTCTGTGGAGGAGAGTAGCTCGCTTCTAGACTGGTCCGTTTGGCCACGGTCCCCAGGGCTAGCTATCGATGAGATCTGACTTTGAAAATTTTAAAAAATAAAAATAAAAGAATTTGGGCCGCATGCAGACGTACCCATTGTTCTGGGTGAAAATTCAACGGGCAAATCTATTGATAAATCCTTTATAAAAATGTAAAGTTATTTTTCTTGTGCATTTAAAATTAATTAATTGTGCAGACTTTTCACGAGTTGAATAGGGTTGAATGTCCTGGGCATTGCAGAGTCAGCAGAACAACTCGAATAATCAATCTACCAGTGACATACATGGATTACAAAAAATTTTAGAACAAATAATTCATCTTCATCATCAATGACATTTGCACCATTGCAGAAAAGTATAACAAATAAATTAATGACGATCGAAAATATTCGTAGTTTAATTAAGAAACTAAAATATAACTTAATTACGAACACATTAATTAATTATAATGTAAAATTAATTACTGTCAAGGCACACAACGAACGACTGATCACTTTATTTGTAAATTAAGTTTATAATTTGGTTTGAAGATCTCGAAGTGCAACCTGGAACTGGAATTAATTAAGGAATCATCTATATATGGGTTAAGTTGACCATGTACCATTAAGGCATTAAGCGATCTCTTGTTTCAGCTACGTACAGCAGCTACCTTAACCATGCTTTGACATTTATTAATTAAATTGGCTTTCAGTGCCTCTTGTTTGCATCAAACTGATTGTTTTATGCTGTGAAGATTGTGAGATTCTAGTCGGATACTGCTAACTCGATCAGAGTTTTTGTTTTTCATTTTTTTGTGTTTTTGATATTAATTAGGTAGATGATTTTTCTATCGATTTGCCTATCAAATAATATGACTTAGAAATCAACTTCCAGACTAGCTATTTATCCTTGGTTCTCTACTAAATCAGAGGTTGCTCTTCCTATGGTTACGTTTATTTACTATTGATCATGCGAGAAGCAATCATTTTAATTAACAAGTAACTATTTATTGACCATAATTGTGAGTCCCCTTTATGACACAATACAAACCTACTGAACCAAATTAGTTTCGATATATCTATGAACAAGAGATTACCATAATTACGCCGTGCGCATCCACCAATCCTGAACCAAATTAGTTTCGATATATCTATGAACAAGAGATTACCATAATTACGCCGTGCGCATCCACCAATCCAGTCTCCGCCATGGACTCTTGCGGCATTGTTACAGGCAGAGGAGAAGGACGGAGGCGGAGACCATGAAGCAGAAAGTGCACACGAGGAATCCGAAGTGCAAGGCCCAGCTGCGCCTGAACTTGCCCAGGTAGCTCTCCGGCGCCTCCTGGTAGTGAATCTCCAAGTCTCCCGGCCGCACAGGCGGCGGTTCTTCCCCGGCCAGGGCGGCGGAGACGAACCGCATCTTCACGAGCTTGAGGCGGTCGGTGGCGAGTGCGAGGGTGAGCTTGTGGCAGCGGCGCTGGTACTTGAATCCGTTGGCGCAGCGCAGGGTCTGGGCGACTGCCGCATAGAAGGCGAGGTGGCCGAGAGAGAGGAAGCCGATTGGAACCCACGAGTGCTGGCATCGGAGGCGCGATGGCGGCGCTCCCGACTCTGCCACCAGCACCACCGCCAGGAAGAGGAAGAATACCTGGAAGAGGCGCCAGATCTCCTTCTTCTGCGAGTCTATCTCCCGCTTCTTTTCCATTATCTTCTCCAGGTGGAGCTGCACGATGCTGTTCAGCATCTGGATCGCCGACTCTCGCGTCGTCGCCATAGTTCGTTTACCGATCTGCTACCAGACTCGTACTCTGGTCATGTCACTCCGACTGTGGCTTTTGTTGCTTGTTTTGTACTTATGCATCCATGTGACAACTTTAATCATGACGATGATTCGTATCGTAGTACAACACGAGGTCCATCTTTGTCATAACTCTGCGATAAACTACGACAAGAGCCATGGCTTCCGCTCGATGAAGATTCATCAATTACCATCGGCCTTTTGGATATTTCCCCCAAAGGGATTAATTTCGTACGTAAAACGATAAAAATTCGGGGACCGCATGAAATGTAAGGTGTGCCACAGTCAAACGGTGCATTCTATATGACTGAGGATAAGCTTTTTCAGTTCGCTAGCTGATCGCAAGCCCTTCCTTTCGTCTCCTCGGCAGAGCCACGGAGAGGTGATTTTGACTCCGGCCACAAGACTTCTCATCCAGCAAGTGTTGATCCTAAAAACGTACTTCCTTTCTCGCTGATCTTGACGAACCCTAACGATCTCCCTCCGTTTTGTTATCAATCATCAAATGGTGATCGACACATCGGGGAGGGCAAGGCTCGCTTGCTCGAGCCTTTCGATTATCGTCTTTCTCCTTTTCTTGGTCGTGAAATGGAGGTGATGGAAGGTGGAGATCGTGTCGGAGCAGTTCGAAGGGGAAGCGCCTGCTGGAGAGGCCCGTTGAACTCCGAGGTGGCGGAGGAGAAGAAGCAGGTTCATACCCTCGGCCCGGCCCAATGGAACCCAAGCCCAGTAGGGAAATCAATACGAAAGTTTAAAAATATAAAAGATTCAAAACAATTTGTTAGCCAATAACTGCTTTTTTATGAAATGATATAAAAACATTTGCCCAGAGATCATTCATCAACATTTTTGTACAACGGAGACAGACGATATATAAGTATTTCTTGACAAACTTATTTTTTGCATCAGTTTAGATATTTTATAACATTCTTAACTCTAGCTCTAGCTTAAAAAAAAACAATATTTAACAGCTAATCTCTAAATATTTATGACTTCCTAATAAAAAAAAATAGTATTTTAAGACCGTCTAATAAAGATTTAACAGTTAAAATTTAAATATTTCCATCGAAATGTCCATCGGCAAATATTGATTTTGTCGCTTCAATTATAAAAAAAATAAATTAGAAATTAAAAAGAAAAGTTATTTGCGCGGTACGAATTAGGGACCGATTCATTCCGAATAAAGAAGCATTTATTCTTGATATTGAAAAGTAACGGTGTCTATGGAAGCAAATAAACTTAAAAAACTATTTTTAGTAATGACATACCAAAAAAATAAATAAACAAATAAAAAAACACGCTAAATTTTTAATTAGATAACAAATTGTAATCGTGAATATTGCTAGAATCACAAAAAAGGAAAAAGAAACTATTTTTCATAAATACTATCCTCGAAATACCTAGAAATTAAAGGAATAAAATATAATTTTAGTAGCATATATGTTAAATAAAATTCTCAATCCTATCTCTCTGATTATTCCTCGTCACTAATTTTTTTTTTTTAAAAAAAAACAAATATGCCATAGACAACCATTAAAGTAAATAAAGTTACATTTGATTATTATTTTTTTCAATTAGTATATTTTAATCGATTTAATAATTAAATAAAATTATATTAATCACTCTTCCATCTTAATTTTCTTTCCTTTATCGGCATAACATTGTGATGCCAAGCTATGCGTAACCCAATGTCACACCTTCGTATTTAATTTTAATTTTTAGCGATGCAAAGTTCATGTCTCCGTCAATTGATCTCATAATCAATACAAATGAAATAAATTAGAAGGAATATATTATCTAATCCATAGTTAGTACGATATAAAAAACGTATAATCTTTAAAAATTAACTCTTACTCGCTAATATAATTTTATCAACCTAAACCTTTTTTGCATGGGCGGCAGGATACATTTGGTAATTAATGAGCCATGCGTGTTAGGTGTGACTCATGCAATACTTTGTTAGCCAGGCGGTGCCTCAAATTAGCATGAATTATAAATATGGAATAAGGGTTAATTGACTTCGATCATGCATGTGTGCTTTGCAATGATTAAATTGAAATTTTATTCATCCATAAATTGACGGATTTAAATAGATCAATTCATACTATTCGAGAACCGATGACAAACTAAGATTGCATCACGGATTGAAAAAGTTAAAAATCCTTTATTTAAAGTTGAACTCTTATTTTTCCAAATGAAATTACTCTATTTATGTGTAAATATCATAGTATTTATTTAAAAGTGATAGTGAATTTAGAAATTTTTTTAGCTCTCGGTCTTCTGATTCGTCTAATCAACAATCCATTTTAAATAGAAAAGTTCTCAATCCGTCTTTGCTCCTCTTTGTTAAATATTGAATTTATGATTCTAATTATTTGTTATGCCTAAACACAAGATTAATACTAATCTGTCTCTATTGATTCGGTACACATTTCAACTAGGTAAAAACATCCTTAGTTAATAATTGTTTTCTTTTATATCGGCACTCCATCATAATTTTTTTTTCTCACTCGATATGTCTATGGCTAAACATTTAATCCCTGAAAAAGGATGCCATTTACTCACTTTAGAAATTATCATCGTATTACAAAATAGAGGATTTTTTTTAAAAAAAAAAGGCATTTTATTATGTTAATAAACGACAACTTTTGAAACAGCTGTTGACAGCAACGTAAAGGGCAAATTATCAGACTGAAAATGCATGATAAAATTAATAATTTCTTCTTTTAGTTCAACAAATTATGGCATACTAAATTCCCTATTTATTGCTCGAATTCAATTAATTAACGTAACAAAGCAGGTGCCAAACAAGGACGAGATGTCCATGAAATTGTTTTCGTTCATTTTTGTTCAAATAAATAAAATTAAATACTCAATTTGATTTAGTTTTTATCCTATCGATTGGTATGGTACGGTTAACCGTTAACCGAACAACAGCGAAATTTACAAAGCAATTTAAATGAAAGAATTTTTGTAGAATAAAAACTCAATTTGATACCTGAATTTCTGAATGCGAATCCAATTCAATTCAAATGAAACTGAATATTCGAAGAAGAAAAAAAAAATTATTCTCAAATTGAGTTGACAAACGATGACGGCGTGCATGGCTGGATTAACAATTGGACTATGGGAAGTAATTCATCGTTCTTGGGCGACCGCGTTAACGCAATTAATTTTCCACCGAAAATCTCTCCGGAATTGTTGCAACTCGCTTTGGATTTTGAATTCTTTACACGCGTAACTTTCCTTTTTTTTTTTTTTCTCCCATCTCCTCCTGATTTAATCCTTGCGATTTCGAGGTTGCGTGATTCATCTTCCCAAACAAAACCTACCGTAAAAGAAAAGGAAAAAAAGAAAAAAAAAAAAATCAGTTTTTTATTTTTGTATTTTTTGGGTACGTTCGATGCGAGTGATGAATCGGCACGAAGACAACTGCACTGCCAAAAAAGACGTTTCCTTTGATGCTCTGTACGGGTTTTAGATGAGGTATAGGATTCGCTGAGTTTGTGCAATCTCTGATGCATGTACTTCGCCTTTGCTCTCGTGGTGGAGATTACGATTCTGATTCTGTGAGTTGCATTCTTTTTTCTTTTTATTTTTTTTTTCTCGATTTCGATCTTTTTTTTTGCTTTTTTCGGTTCTTTCTTTTGACGTTTCGCTCGGATTTTTGTATTGGTAATGATCTTTCGAGGAGGGCAGTCGTCTGGAGGTTTCAAGAATTCGCGAGCGCACTGTTCTTTGATGGTTCATTCTGCTCGATATTGAGTGTTGTTGCGCCGGCGGTGCTCAATCTGGGAATGGGGTATCGGATTCTGAAGAAAATCCTGTTTTTGTGTCTTCTGCTCGGCGCCTTCGCGGCGGCCGCCCGCGGCGCCACCGACCCCGGCGACTACGCAATACTCGACGAGTTCCGCAAGGGTTTATCCAATCCGGAGGTTCTCGATTGGCCCAATGACGACCAGGACCCCTGCGGCACCAGGTGGCCTTACATCTTCTGCTCCGGCACCCGCGTCACTCAGATCCAATCCAAGGGCCTGGGATTGGTCGGCTCCCTCCCTGAAGATTTCAACAAGCTCTCCATGCTCGAAAACATCGGCCTCCAGAACAACCGACTGAAGGGGCCTCTTCCCTCCTTCAACGGGCTCTCCAAACTCCAGTACGCCTACCTCGACTTCAACGAGTTCGATTCCATTCCAGCGGACTTCTTCGTCGGCCTCGATAATTTGCAAGTGATAAATTTGGACAAGAACCCCTTGAACGCGAGCACGGGGTGGATGCTTCCGCCGGACCTGGCCAATTCGGCTCTGCTCGCCAACTTGTCTGTGTCGACTTGCAATCTCGTCGGCCCGCTTCCCGATTTCCTCGGCAACCTGCACTCATTGGGCCTCCTCAAGCTGTCGTCCAACGGCCTCACCGGAAAGATTCCAGCGAGCTTCTCGGACTTGCAGTTGCACACCCTGTGGCTCGACGACAACAAGCTGGTCGGACAAATTCCTGTTGGCGTGGCGAGTTCGCCGCAGCTACAATCGTTGCATTTGGACAACAATGCTTTCGTGGGGACGATCCCAAATGTGACCTTCGATGATTTCACATATTCTGACAACTCATTTTGTCAGTCTGTTCCTGGAATTCCTTGCCCGCCGGAGGTGTCAGCACTCTTGGATTTCCTTGACGGCGTTGGGTACCCGCAGAAACTTACGGTCTCCTGGTCCGGCAACAATTCTTGTACTGCTTTGGGGATTACTTGCGTCGGCGGCAAGGCCAGCGTAATCAACTTGCCCAATTATCATTTGAATGGTACCATCAGCTCATCACTGGGGAATTTGGATGCACTTTCTGAGATTTTTCTTCAAGGCAACAATCTCACTGGCACGATCCCATCAAGCTTGACCAAGTTAAAGTCGTTGAAGTTGTTAAATCTCTCTTTGAACAGCATTTCACCTCCTTTTCCAAAGTTTTCCAATGCAGTGACATTCATTCTCGATGGAAATACACCGGGTAGCAGTGACTCATCGGATACATCTGGTTCTTCAGGTGGTTCATCTTCTTCCAAGTCGAAAACTTTGGTCATTGTTATTCCCATTGTAATTGTGGCTATCGTCATAGCGCTTGCAATTCTGCTTCTATTTTACTATAAAAAATGGAAAAAGAAGAATAGCTCTCGGCCAGTTAGCATCGTCGTTCATCCTAGGGATTCTTCTGATCCACATGGACCAGTTAAAATAACAGTTGCAAATAGTGGCCAGAACAGAACCGCTGGTAGCGAGCATTTCAGTGTGAATGACAGTGAAGGAACAGACGCACATGTAATTGAAGCAGGAAACTTAGTAATATCGATCCAGGTTCTTCGGGATGCTACCAGAAATTTTGCCCCAGAGAATGAGCTTGGCCGTGGAGGATTTGGAGTTGTGTACAAGGGAGAGTTACTCGATGGAACTAAGATTGCAGTTAAAAGAACCATATCTTCAGCGCTAAGTAATAAAGCTTGGGATGAATTCAAAGCTGAAATTGCCGTTCTTTCAAGGGTCCGCCACCGTCATTTGGTATCGATATTAGGCTACTCTATGGAAGAGAACGAAAAGCTTCTCGTTTATGAGTATATGCCCCAAGGGGCCTTGAGCAAGCATCTTTTCCATTGGAAAGAGGAGGGATTGCAGCCTTTGTCGTGGAAGCATCGTCTACACATTGCATTGGATGTTGCTAGGGGACTCGAATATCTTCACAGATTTGCTAACCAGTGTTTTATTCACAGGGATTTCAAGTCATCTAATATACTTCTCGGTGACGATTATAGAGCTAAAATCTCAGATTTTGGACTGGCCAAACTCGCCCCTGATGGGAAACATTCTCTCGCCACTAAACTTGCTGGAACTTTTGGGTATTTAGCGCCGGAGTATGCTGGTAATGATAGTTTTTATGCAACAATTTTGATTTCGCAAATATCAATAGAAAGTTTTCCCATTAACTGTCTGTCTTTTATTTATGCTGGTATATAGCTTCTTTGTTATCCTTTTGTTCGAAAGAAGATTATCTTTCCTCATAACAATTTTGACTTATTTAATTCCTCGTTTCCATGGTTGAGCTAGTGACCGGGAAGGTTACTGTTAAGGTGGACGTGTTCAGTTTCGGGGTGGTGCTGATGGAGCTATTGACTGGTTTGAAGGCTCTCGATGGGACTCGTCCCGATGAAAGTCACTACTTGTTGACTTGGTTCTGCCAAATGAAGGAGGAGGATTTGAAGGGCATCATCGACTCCACGCTCACGCTCGCCGACGATACCTTCGATAGCATTTGCACAGTTTCAGAATTGGCAGTTCAGTGCGCTGCACGAGACCCCAGGCAGCGGCCCGACATGTGCCATGCAGTGGGTGTGCTTGCACCGCTAGTTGAGAAATGGAAGCCTGCCAATCGCAATGAGGACGACTGTCTGGGAGTCGATATGTCGAAGCCTCTTCTTCAGATGGTGATGGGATGGGAAGCATCTGATGGAAATTCCGATATCAGCTTGACCATCAATGACAACAGCAAGGAAAGCATCCCTGCTGGAGTCGCAACGTCTTTTGCATTATCTGGCAGGTAACGAAAAAAAGCAGTTCATGTGCTTAGCTCTGGCAATGGTCTGGTTTTGCTTTTCTCAAGCGAGTTCCCTGCTATTATTTCTGAGCCTTGTTATACATGCATGACTCATTTATCATGTCTGATAGGACTGGTTTTACTTTGTCTCTTGAGTCTGAGAAGGCATTCTTGTGTTGGAAGTTCAAACCAAATTCGACTCGATAAATTAAACATTTCTGTGTTTTTTTTTCGCATTTGGTAATGTAAGAATTTCCATAGTATTTCATGGTTTGCATTTGTAACACAAAGCAGCTTTCTTCGGTGCTTTGGAAGACACTTGAAATTGAAGTTTTGATTCATAATAAGATTGGCGATCAACTAGCAGTGTGATTCATAATAAGAATTTCCTAGAAAGCTTGCATCTCCTTGGTGTTCAGCTTGTTTAGCAGTACAAGCCCAGATATATAGTAATTGGACATCCTTAGGAGCCATTCATGAAGTCCATACAGCAGTCCTAATAATGTAATGTCCTCCTGAATTCTAGAGTCACAGATTGTGATGTACGCCAATGAGAGTTAGAAACTTCCTTCGTCATTCCATCTCCGGGTGTAATCGTCTTCTCCCACAATCTCCTGCAGAAATTTTTTGAACTTTTTCGTTACAGGAATTGTCCAAATTGGTCCGATATGAAGCTCACTCCTAGAGAGAGAGAGAGAGAGAGATTGCCAGAGATCATCAGAAACTATGAATTCGTCTCGATATAAAACAACTCTGGCATCTTGTTTACATTGCCTAACGTTTGAAGAGTAGAAGTTACCTTTTTCTCGATTTGGGTTGATAATCTTTCACCCTTTCTATCAGAGTATCGCACAACTTTAATGGTTCAGACAAGAAAAGATTAATTACATTATATGGTGATTGGAAAGTTGCTGATTTTCCACTGGTCGTCCTTTTCGTATAGACAAGAAAAGATAACAATAATAATTAGGAACAATATAAAATATAGATGGAGTTTTTTATTTATATATATATATATAAAATTAAATGGCGTCTAATACAGTCGATAATAAAATCTCATAGAATCTGCTTTTGTCATGAGTTTTGAACTCTCTTACCACCGATTGAACGAAACTGTCACACATTAATCTTAATTAATGGCCTAAAAATGAAGTCGATGACCCTAATTAAGCCTTGCGATGAAACTCATAGTGTATAATTAATGCTTGTGAAGTTGCCTAATGCATATCGATCGAAATTCCATCATTTGTAATGCATGTCTCAGTTTCATTCCTATGGGCATTGGAAATCAAAAGAATTTTTCTACGTATGAACCACATGCCAAAGACCACTGAAGCAAAGTTTCAGCCCAAATTTCTTTAAAACTTTATCAGTATAAACCCCAATTAATCTCCCTATGAATCTCTAGGCCAATTAAAATTCTTTCTCGTACCTTTCCATAATCCGAATTTCATTGTTTCCACAGGTATAACACGTTAATTAAGACAGTACGTATGACAGTTACAGAATGAAGATGGAGATCATTAGATTTACAGAATAATCTGAATTTCATTATAAGATTGCAACGGTACGTAAGTCATGGAAAATATTAATTTAACACGTACGACTGTTCTTTGTTCATTTGTTTGTGTTTATTTTTCTTTTCAGTTGGAATCCAAACTGAAATTTGCTCCTCACTCATTATTATTCTCGACTGCATGCACTCTCCATTTTTATTTTATTAATTAAGATTTTACCGGACAAAATAATCTCTCTCACAATTATTTGCGCGGCGCCATGCTTACTCTCCTGCCGCTTTCACAAATAGTAGTTAACCATATTCAAACACGCATTAAATACCTAGATTAATTTTTTGGTTCATATACACTCTTAATAAACTTTATTTTAATTAAAATAAATAAATGAATCTCAGCTAATAAATTATATTAAGGGAGATTAATTTCTCAAAATAAGATTAAAGATTTATGCTATTGATATGCAATTACTAACAAGAACAGCTCTGTAGAGAACCCTCTATCAAGATTTGTATGAAGGATGAATCTTGATATGCTTCCATTCTTTGACTTCATTGTTTTAAGCAAAAAATTTAATCAAATATGATCAGGATTTTTTGCTCTGCGCGAATAATTAGCTCGTCCTCGACTTGCCGGAGCTGCCAGCGGCGGCGCCGGCGCGGTGGAAGTCGACGAGCACCGTGCTTTTGCACTTGGGGCACTTTGGGTCCTTCTCGGAGAGCATGACGTACATGAGGCAGCGAGGGCAACCGGCGAGCATCATCGTCTCCCCCACTTCCTTCTCCTCCTCCGATACGCACGAGCTTGGCGGCGACACTGGCATCTCCTCTTCGTCCTCCGCCCGTGTCGACGGCCCAGCTCTAGCCCTCCTCTGCGTCGCCGCCACGTTTAACTTCAGCTCCAACATTAGATTCCTCCCGTGGTTATTCCGGCTCATGGTCAACCAAGCCCGAAATCTCCACTACACCAATCAATCGACAATCTAAACTACAAACAAAAACTAAAACTAAATTTCAAGCGAGAGAGTAGGAGAGATCATACCTTAAAATTATAATCAGCAACAAACCTCTCCCAAATTCCCAGTAGCTAGAGAGGAGGGACTTGTCCTGCACCACAATTGCTACTCTGCTTTATTATATAGAGGAGAAGTATTCCAGGTTAATTAATTGCTTTCTTTTAATACAACAACAGATACTTCTTTATTGCAGCTGTTAATTGCTTCCGTCTCTCTCACACTGTCTTGTTTAATTATCTTCATCTCTTCCACCTGCTCTGATGTAGAATGGAGCAGGGAGAAGAGGTGAATGCTTTAATGGAATTTAAAGGTTGGGTAGCAGGCGTATAAATCGAAGCCTGTGCGTGTATTGATTGCCGAAACTAATTATAAACAGTCGAGGTTTATAAACTGCGCTTTGGTGAAGTAGCCCGCGTACAGTAAAAGCTGCGATGCTACCTGTTGCTTCATGCTGGCGAGGGCAAGAAGCCGCCAATTCATGCCAAATCGAAAACATACTTGTGAATTAGCTAGAGTTCTGTTATTGTCAAGTTTTGAGTTGAGATTTGAGGCGAATGGAAGGTTAATAATGTCACTAATAGATGTTGTTTAAGGTTTTCGTATGCATGCCTTCATGGCTTCATGTCAATTCAGACTTCCTCTTTGTCCAAAAGACATTTGTTCTCTCAAAAATTGACTTTTGACATTTCAATTTTTTTTTCTCAGTGGAATTTAATTATTGCATCTATCAGGCCATTACTCTTTCTCAGATATTAAAGCTAAATCAAATAAATGGGGTTATTCGTAGCTACGCGAGTAAATAGGAATAAATCCATAAACAGACACTGTTTACATACGTATGTCAGTAACTGAAGTATTAAATGGGTTCTACTTTGAATAAATGGACTTTATTTCTAATTAATGAAAGTTGCGGTCAGTCTGGTGCATAGGTCAAATCTCTACTACGAACATTAATTGACATTTACGTAATACACACAATTCTAAGAGGATTAAATTGCAAAGATGATCTCTGAGAGCAGAGAGGAGCTTTACCAGTTAATCTCCGTTCAACAACTGCATAAATCACCTTGTTAATTAATTATCTTTAATATGCCATCTTTTGGATTTTCTTCTGCACATAAATTACAGGAGACTTTGGTTTATAATTGCATAGATGTTAGTCAAGGTTGTTAGAGTTTTTATGGATATTTGGAAGGACATATATGACATTAAATAAGTCGTGGGCAACATAGTGAAATATTGTTTCTAGACTTCTCAAACTTTCCAGTATTGTGTTAGGTATCAACAGCTCATCTACCATATTGTAGAACAAATTCATGACATATATCAATTAATTGCATCTCATATGTGCAAAAGTCTTTGTTGGTTATCTAAAACTAGCTACTCAATTAAAATGATCAAATAGGATTTCATTTACGGTTTATCTTTTCACGGCGGCTAAGCGATAATTCGAATAATACAAGTAGAACTGAAGATTCATAAACAACTCAGAAATAAATGATTTCGGTATCTATCCTATTGTATAAGTGGGTTTAGCATACCATCTCATTAATTACTTCTTCAATAGTAAAGTGATATTTATAATTTGCTCATGCATACTATCAGCATCTTCGAACAAGTAGCAGGAGAGGAAAGAAACTTAAAGGCATTGATTGATTGGAAACCTAAGCTTAATATTTGACAAGTTTAGATGCATTTCTCTTCAATATTACATAGACACATTATTTTTCTTCTCGACATTAATCGTGGAGGTCAATTGGGACTTCACGAACAATGTTTTTTTTTTCTGCAGCCAGTACCTTGGTTAACATATCTATCAGGATATTTGATATCCTTGTCCCTTTTATGGTGAAAAAAAATTCAATCATCAAAAAAAGCAGAAAGGAAATGAGCAATACATTTTCATAAATTAAAGCCCTTTTTTCCCACTCCATGAAACTTAGTCTAAATGAAAAAAGTAAAAAGAAAAAGGAAAAAAAGAAGGATTCTTTCCTAAACATATAACTCTTTTATCTCTCGAAACAACATAATCATTTTGTTTTTAAACCTTCTCCCTTAGAAACTTAATGGATGCCAATATAACAATCAACATCATCAAAATGCTGAAATTATTGTTTGCTTTTGCAGAGACAATAGTGACAGACATGGGAGATACCTCTCAGGAGGAGAGTAACGTTAGTTAGCACAAGGAGAAACTGGAGGCAAGTTCAAGGACAAGTATGCAACCGCAACAAAAAATCAGAAGAGAAGCGACAATGTAGAAATTCAAACCAGAGCGAGGGAAGCCAATATGCTTTAGCTCCATATTCAACTTAGTTTTGTTTCTAATGGTTGACGGTTGGCGCATATCTCGGGACGAGAGGGCAGAATTCAGCAAATTTCTAATCATATACAGCAATTTGACTAGATATCCGAATCACAGATATGACAATCCTGTTATGAATATAGGTAAGCAACATGAGTTATCAAAAAAATAAAATAAATAATAATAATAATAATATAGGTAAACAATCTAAACGAATGTCTTATTCTCTATGGACTATTAATTGATTAGAATAATATAGATGCTGCAACGAATGAAAAAGAATTGATTTTTAGTGTGGAATTTAAAATCTTCACTCAGATTTAAAAATTTTCTATTATTCATCAATTGATGAAGAATCTAGCCCTCTGTGATTTATCTATCTTCATGATCGAAAAATCAATGGTGAAAAATACTTGAGACGAATATAATCATCTTTTACTACTTTACTACTAAATGCCTTAGATTTGTTCGTGGGTACAAGTACACGCCCAATACAAAGGAACTCGATACTCAAAATGCAATTCTTCTGAAGATTATTTGAGAGATGCACCGGTTCGGTTAGCAGTAAATTCAACCCGTACATTTTTACCTTAGCCATTAAGCACCTAATTCTTTTTCAAACCAAAAAAAAAAGAAAAAAAAAAGAAGAAGAGAGTAAAAAGAGAGAGAGAGAGAGAGAGAGAGAGAGAGAGAGAGAGAATGCGATCGATTTATTTGGTTAACATGTGACCTGGCAAAATATTCACGCACAACCTTTACATAAAAATACAGAAATCAAGAAAATGCAATAATTCTTAACGAGAGTACTTGTATCTTCCGAACAGAATTTCTACGAACAAACAAATATTAGATTAATTCCCACTAAATAATAGTAACACGCCGAAGTTAAGACTGAAATGCTCCCACTCATTTACAACCCAAATAATAATAATAATAATAATATAACAAAAGTTCCATGCCCTCATCTCACATTGGCAATTTTTACAATAGCTCTTGCAAGAAAAACTGCATCATTAGTGACCATATGCAATCCCATTTGCCAAGCACCCATTCGTTAGGAATAATGTGCATTTACCATCTCACGATACACCATATCAATGAAATCATTGTTCTGTTCAAAAAAAACAAAAAACAAAAAATAAGAATAAACAAGGTTAGTATAATAAGATACTTATTCACAATTATACAAGAATAAGGCTCGACTTTAGCTCAGTGGAAATCATTTTAAAGAAAGCAATACTACTGCTACCCATCTGAAAGTCCAAATTGACTTGAATCGACTGAACTGAATGAATTGTGATCAAATAAAAAATCAAGGTCCTTTCTACCAACCAAAGAGCAAAATTTTAAGCAAAATAGACTATAGAATATGAAATAAATATCCAATCAAATCTTCTTTGAACTTTGTTTTTATGTCTCTCTAGCAACAAATTGCTAAGACAATAAAGCAATTTTCAACTATTAATGAAAAAAAGCAAGCTTCAACCTGAAAGATTTAATGGAAAACAAGAAAATACACATCACATGGAATTATCAGTGACAAATGATGCGATTAGAAAGCATGTACAAGAAAATTAAACATCAGATGCCATGCAATCAGAGCGATATGTTATCAGGAAAAACAGAGAGAAGAAGGGTTAAACAAGAAAGTGAAAAGGGAACAAAACCAATAACAACCAATGTAGATTTAAGACAATATTAAAAGCTTTTGTAGAGACTTCTTTTGACTAAAACAATACCAGATGATGAATGAGCTATAATAACTAAAAGATCACATCAACGGTTTACTAGTTTTCACTAGCTTACAAGATTTCAAGTTACACTGAACATCTTTCAACTTGCGTAAGGAGGTATAAAATGAGACAAGCAAACCACACCGTTAAGAATCCAGTTTATGCAATCATAAATAAACAAATTGGATGCTACGTCCATAACAGCATTGACAACCTAATGGTAGTTTCTCTTAGATCAGAAAAAGAGTATAAAAGATGGTAAAGAAAATGTGAAGAATAATGAAAAGAAACTTACTTGAACAACCCTCAATAGTGCATCATGAACTTTGTCTCTCGTGATAACTGACCCAAAGTTTTGACTAGGAGTAAGCGATGCAGATGGAGTAGGTGGTGGAAAGGGTTGAAGTAATGGAGTTCCATATGGTCGCTGCATAGTAACTGGAGGATGGAGGGGAGGAGCTGTTGGAACAGAGGATGATACTGGAGGCATTACCAGTGCAGAAGATGTAGCAGGCGAGAAAAATGAAGGTTTAACCAGATTCATAGCATGGCTACCGCTTCCATTGCCAGATTCAAGATTATCCAGAGGTTTCACTAGAGAAACAGATGAAGCTGAGGGAATAGGAATTGATGGAACAGTTGGCAAAGCAGATGGATTGACACTTGATGCATGAGTAGTTACTGGAATAGGTGCAGCAGCGAGATGTGACTGGCCACCCACTGTTCCATTTGATGCATTTCCAGTGTTCATAGCGTTCTGAAGAAAAAAAAAAGATTGTCCAGAATAGTTATTCAAGAACAAACTCTGTGGCTTGCAGTACACAATACTTAATCTGAAACGGCAGCACAAATAATGATAGAAAACAATGTGTAGCAACGATAAATATAAACCAATAGAAAGTATCATAAAGAAACTACTTGGTAGAAAACATACGCTGAAAAAATTCACAAATGCATCATCAGCAACATCAAGAGCCGATGTAGTGACTGATGTTATTGGCTCAAGAGGGCCTTCAATAACTGATGAAGTAGGGACAGCTTCAAGCTCCTCAAACTCACTGTTACAAGAAATAACATTTCAACACAGTCAATAAAACAACCATATCATCATCTATAATTCAAGCAATTAAAAAGGAGAGAATTGTCAGCATTCATTGTGAATGCAGGAAGCTGACAGAAAATAGGGAATCTAACCTATTCTATGAATAAATCCACCAACTATCATAACCATTAAGCTGAAACCCATGTGTGCAACCATAGAACATATGTTGGCATGATTGGATCATTTACTCACACATTGTAATTGTCAAACTCTACCATGGCAGCAGGAAAAAGTAGCCTATCAACACATGGTCAACCACAACAATATCTTCCAGCCACCTATGTTCTCGAAACAACCATTAAGCTGAAACCAATGCACACAACCCTGAAACATATGTTGACATCATTTGATCACTCAAAACTCTCACATTGTAATTGTGAAAATCTACAATGTCAGCAGGAAAAAGTAACCTATCAACACATGGTCAACCACAACGATATCTTCCAGCCACCTATGTTCTTGAAACCAGACTGATTCTTTAACCAAATGGCCTCCCAGTTTCTGGTTTGGCTAGCCAATTGATAGAACCATCTGAGTCAATACAATTGGAGTGTATATATATGCAACTAACAGGTGTCATAATATCTTTCATCTGACCAGCTGCCACAGATATTATTCCACCATTTCACTATCTATTCCTTTCTCTTTTCTCATGGATGGAGGAATTTGAGTTGTGCATGTCATGCTTTTTTTTTCAAGACTTTATAAATTTTTGTGAAGGGGGACCTTGGCACAACGGTTAAGTTGCTGCTTTGTGACTTAAAGGTCACAGGTTCGAATCTTGGAAATAACCTATTGCAAAAGCAAGGTAAGACTGCATATAATAGATTCTTCCTTGGGACCCGTATGGTGAGAGCTTCGTGCATCGGACTGTCCTTTTACTTTATAAATTTTTGTTGTGTTGATATTTTAGTTTGTTCATCTGATGATCCTTTTTAAATCCTTCCAATAATTTCCTTTCTTCCATCCTTATCTTTATGCAACTTATAGATGAAGAAATAATCTCTTCCTTCTTACATGTCATCAACACCACACGTGCTGGAAAAAGCTAAAAACAAGGGAGCGGCAAATAGAGAAGGATCTTCTCTCCTTGATCTAAGTTGAGCATATTTTTCAGGGTTTGTTTTATTATTGTTTCAGGAATGTGATCTGCTTACATATTAAATTTTTTTCCTGTTGTCGTTTCCTTTGTTCATCTGTGTTTTTTTAGAAGAAAATCAACAAGCTCCTTTTTTCATCCTTCTCTTTATGCAACTGTATTCGTGTTTGTACCATTTTCCACATATCACCTGTTTTGACTGAGTCTCTTTATGCAAGATCAGGCCAGAAACTGTTCTGGTTTGGTTTTTAAAACATTACCACAACTAAACCATCAACCAATTAGTAACCATTCCAATGCAACATTAATCTTATTCTGCCAATAAACAATGTCACGTAGAAGTCCTACAGAAGAAAAAGTAAATGAACTGCCAACTGTGAACAATGGAATGGATATATTCCAAAAGAATGCTATCATCATATTCTGAAATATAAAATCACCAGGAGATATGAAATACCTTTTAGAAGTTAGCTTAGGCTTTGGTGGTACTTTGGAATATGCATTTAGTATCCTGAATAAAAGAAAGAGTATCAATGTAAAATATAGAAATAAATGAAACGAAACTGCAGGTCCCTTCCAATGCTTAACAAGTTCCAATGATTCTGTGAAAAGACTCTCAAGGTGTGTATATACACAAACACATGAATATACAAGGACATAATGAAAGAGTAACACTGACAATCATGTACAAAAGCAAACCTGATTTCAGAAACTTACATCAAAAGGCATAACAGATAGGAACAAAAGAGAATAAATATAAGTCTTTGACTTTGTCTCATGACTCTCATCCCCAAAGAAATTTATTTCTTGGGCACAAATATAGTAAGTGATAACTAGAAAATGCTGGAACTTCTAATTTGGACATTGGCTTCTTAGTTGCAACGTAGAATAAAACAATGATCAATATAAATATAAAAAACTGCATCTTCCAATTGTTAGAATAAAACAGTGATCCACAGAAGTATAAAAAACTGCATCTGCCAATTGATGGTTTCCCAATTAGGAATATCAAATGCTTGGAAATAATAAGAAATGAATATTTGCATCTACTCTTTGTGTTGGACACTTGAATCTTTTTCATGGCTTCATTGGATATTGGAATATTACCCAGTATATGATTGTATATTAACTTTCAAAGGTTTTTTTTTAATGGACGTTGACCCATTAATGATAAGAAATAACCATAAGTTATTTGTTAAAATACCATTCCATGGAGTAAACAATGTCCAATCCGTTCATTACTGCAACTAAACTTCTAGTTATAAAATGATCCAGATGGTGTAATAAAAGCTTTATTGTTTTTGAACAAAGGCAAATCATTGATGAACTATATCAATAAGGCATACAAGTGTCAACGTGTCATTAGCAATGTCCTTTGCAGTCTTTGCTTTCCCAATGATAGCCAATCTCATTCAAATAATAACCAAATAACAGTATTCTATGGCTTCATGATGACACGGAAAATAAAACAAGGAATCATGATGGACAGAATTGCCACTAAAATTGAGGCATAGGAATGACTCATTTTGTATCCTTTGTTTTGCTTAGTATGAAATATATAAAAATTAGAACGAGACAACAGATAATTATTCGAATTTTGTATTACACCATATGAAATAGAAGAGTGATGAATCAATGCACAATCATTGAGCAAAGGTTTTGAGAACACATAACATTTCGTAGATATTCTTTTATTAATCACAAGTGATGGATTTAAACAAAATAAGGTGGACTAACACAAAAATGAATTAGACAAACATTTGCCAAATATTAGTTCATTGACATGATTTCTCAAAAGTTTGACAATATATTAATTAAAACATCTCCAAACCATAATTTTAAAATAATGTCTTCACTAAATATAAAAAATAAAATTGTCATATAATATGAGACATGAATCAATATCCCTAGTAAGTAAATCTAACATGTTATTTGTGTAATCTAGAATAAAGGAACCAGTATATATTTGCATTTAGGAAAATGGGTATAGAAGGATAAAATCCTTATGAAAGTGAGCAAATTGTCACATTAGAGATCATTTAAGAAACACTTTGAGAACCAATACTAGTACCTGCTAAAAAGATTTGCAATAGCTTCACAATCAGGTGAATTATAAAACCATATGCCATTCACTTCTTGAGCTGCATTTCGGTATAAAAGATAGGGAACCTGAACTTCATATTCAAAATCTCCCAAAAGATCCTCAACTAGATTATCTGTTAACCAAAATTAGCCCACAGAGTGAATCTGGCAACCAAAATTGATAAATCACAGAGAATATTTATGTGGACACTATCATTCATTTTCTAACAAATTAAAATGTGTTTGAAGCATCCAAACCTTTTGAAGCACTTTCTAAAACATTCTGAATTTCAGATCCTAATTCACAATGCAATACAGTATACAAACAATTTTTTAAACTATTGCAGAAAAGCTCCTAATTTATACAACCAACAGCCACTCAATCATTTCTTAACCTGCCTTTGATCAACTTGTTAAGAACAGATGGATGGATCCATATTATTCTTGAAATAGAGAACTCACACGCAGTTACGTTCCAAAATCAACCAATACATCAAGCGCTACACTTAGATTTATTGAATTAGTTGCTAAGACATCAGGATTAAACCTGAAACTCACAGCGGATAGCCAGCGGCCCAAGGAAACTAAATAATCAATTCCATTGTCCATATATTCTCCTCTCTTTTGGATACGACTAACAAATTTTCTGTATCACTTAGATCACCTTTTTTTTTATAGCTTCCATTTTTATTGATTTAGCAACAAAAAAAAAAAAGAAATCTCATAATTTTTTTTGTTTTATTTTTTTGACATTTTCAAAAAAATTATAGTAAGATAGTTTTCTTACATTATAGATCTGATATCAATTGAATTTGTTGAAACACTTTCAAACAATGAAAATGAAAAAGTTCTCTATTTTACTAAGCTAAAGGCAAAAAGGAAGAAAGCAATCGAATCCAGTAAATTCAGCTTATGCTAAACCATTTTATAATTATAAGCCATAAAAACACACTTCAGCATGAAAATTTCAAAAATATACATATAAAACAATTTCACAACTAAATAGATAAACTTTGAATCTTCCTAGTCATTTAGAATGAGAATTTTATTTTAACTAAATAGGAAAGCTCTAATATTACCACAACTGATTTAACCAAAGATAATTGTTTTTTGAGTTCTGATATATAGTACAAAGCAGCTATATCATATCAGTCATTTCCACAGTACGAGGAGGCCCATATGGACTTGGGATGCAGAGACAAACAAGAAGCAGTGACCAAAAAAGCCAAGAAGGATAACTTGGCATCCTTCTCGTTCTTTTTATGGAGGTAAAAACACATAGGTGACTAAAAACAGGCCACTTCTTTTGTTTATTGTACTTATCGGAATGTTCAACTGAAGGATAAAATGTATATGAAATTGGTCAGTTGCAGACATAATGTCCTCTTCAGAGGTAAATTCCATCCTATCTTCTTGTTTTTACATGTTTGTGTTATCATGCTTTCTCCTGTCCCTCCCAACAGTTAGCTTTCAGAGATATGAAAAAACAAGGTAAGTAATAACTACCTCCTGCTTTCCTAATCTACAACCTATTATTTAACCCTTGCTCATTATTATTCACTCTGCTTATTTATTCTTTCCCACAAGAATAACCACAAAGATTCCCTAGGCTAGTATAAAATATCAAATGGACTAAAACGCCATTTGGAATTGTCAAGAAACGTTTTCGATAGATCTATCAGATATGACTGCTCATTTTCATATTTTTACTACTAAAACAATATCAATTATTAAGGGTGCACTTACTCAAACAGAAATAGGAGGAAAAAGGAAAGAAAGAAATGAATTTGCCAAGTTCTCATGATATCTTGGAAGGAAAAAGGGAGAAAGGAATTTAATTCCATCCAATTCATTATATTTCCAAAATGAAAACACTAAAGTTTGATATCTAATAAACATATGTAGGTTATATTGCTTTTTCCCATTCTCATTCCTTCCAAGTAAACAATACGGGTGAAAATAAGTTATAAAAATAATAGTGTGATTCATTTATCTTCTTTGCCCTCACTTAAATTACCTCGTTTCTCTCATACTTCCTCCCCTCCAACTAAATGCAGCATAATGAAGAAGTATAACAAAATATATACATATATTATGAAAAACGTGACTCTGACATGAACCGATTCCCAACCTGTGTTGCGTCTATTCATCACCATGAATTGAAATCTGGGCTGTGTGTTCCTGCAAATACATAATCAATTAATCATTTTAGCACTTCGAAATAAAAGAGTAACTGCATTAGATCGAAGGAAAGTGCCAATTACATGAATAGTGAAAAAAAAAACTGAGGTCCACATTTAATTAGCACTCGAATGGAGAAAATTAGAACACTGTCCCCATCCAAATTACTTGGAGTGGAGAATAATGCAAATATATATATCACTAAATCCCATCTCTTAATCGGTACTAGAGGAATTGTGGAAATGGAGAAAAATACAATTCACGGGCACCTCAAATCCGAAACAAAAGGAATCGATATAAACAACACGTAATATCTTAGATGAAAGACTCCCAGTTACCTCTTGACAACGAATAGGGAACCTTCAACGTCCTTACGGCTCTGAAGGAAATCAAAAAAACCCAAATCAGATGCAATATAACCAAACACAGGCCGGCCGAACCATTATCGAACAATTAAGGGTGAAAATTTCCAGTCGGGACGCACCCATTGATTGAGCTCGATGTTGAACTCGTAGAGGGTGACATGAGCGGCGGTCATAAGGATCTCTTCCACGAACGGATCAATCCGCTGGAGAACAGTGAGGTTGAGGACCTTCGTACTGTTCTGATCGAGATTTGGCATCAGCTTCCCGCTCGCCATCCTCTCTGCGCCCGATGAAAACCCTAAATCGAAAAAAACCCTAGCGGCAATTCGAGGATGATGCGATCGAAGAAGACAGAGAATGAATACACGCGAAAACAACGTTCGAGCAAGAGAGATTCGATCAGTATTGCTCGCTTCGCTCGGAGAGTCCAGTAATTTGGATCCAGATGAGAGAGAGAGAGAGAGAGATAGAGAGGAAAAGGAAAATAAAAAATAAAAGTAAAAAATGGGGAAGAAGGAAACAGCAAGGTGAAGACATGAGAGTACGAGAGGCATATTTTTATCGGTGAACACGTACGTTGTTAAGGTTACTTTATTCGTCGATTACCCAGTCAAATACCCTACCTGGCATAGGAGTCGCTTGGGGAACCAGATGCGGGCCCGAACAGAAACCCTTCACGTGCTCGTTGATCAGTTGATTGCCCGTGCTCAATGATCATTTGACTGCACGATTGCAGTTTAATAGAATAATAGTTATCTTTGGTTAGACATTAAATTTTTAATTATATATTTATAAAATTTTATTTCAAATTAAATAATAAATTAAAAATATTTTATTTACTTTGATAATCATTTAAAAATTACTTAATACTCCATTAAAAATTTATAGAGATAGAAATGATTATTTTCGAAATTAGCCATATCGAAAAATTAATATAAAATGCTAATAAAAACAAATAAACCATTCAAAAAATAAATAATGGTTAATGGTTATCCTTATCCTGACCGTAGATTGACTGGGTAATTGTGAATTTATCATATATGCAACGAAGAGAGAAAACAGAAAGAAGGAAATAATTAAATTAATGTATAAAAAATAGTCATTTGAATACAATGCGTTGATCATTACACTTGTCGAGTAGGGCATACAAAAATTGTACACACTCCTCGGAAGCAAAATGAACTAAACTAATCAAGTTGAAGGCTACGAAGCTTCTTCACAGTAATGAACACAGCCTCCATGTTCGAAAACAGTATCATATCGGCATAGATCACAAATGCAACGGAAATTGATGTGTCAAAGTGAACAGGAATACGACGGAAAAATCTAACTGGAAAGTGTCAAAGTGAAATCGACACCTTAGCTGGGTTTTTTTTTTTTTTTTTTTTAATTCTTCTTTCCTGGAATAAAGTAATCGAGAATAGAAAACTGAAATTATTTTTGTAAACAAACACATTGGGCAAAATAAATCATGATACAGGCTCACATCCAACGTTTATATATAGAAAAGATCAAACTCCTATCGACACCAACTTATTCAAAACAACTACTTTCCTCCATGCTATGATTGCTGAAATTATGCATTCTCTATGAAATCTGCAAATTGCAATGACCATATTTCATAGTAAATAGAGACTCAAAATCATATGCCACATCGTAAGAAGCTATAATGGTGATTAAGATCTGGTAACAATAAAGAAAACTACAGACGTCAAGATGGGCTGCAACTTAGATAACATATTCTCAGATAAAACTGCAATTTACATAACAATTTTCAAGATAAACCCCTTCACAGACATTAAGCAAATAGCAACTGGTTCCTTTGTCATGGTCATACCGAAGGCAGGTAGCTTCTGAGCTTAGGAAGCACTAATGTTGTTGCCACACAAGGAAAAATTGATTGAAGGAAAGCTTTCCCTACAAGGGCAAACTAATGAATGTCAGCACGATTGAAGGAAAGCTTTCCCGAGTTAGAATCTCCTTCACGATGAATTTTGATCGACCCTATTTTGATCTACATGATGGAAGAGTGATGCCGCCACAGATAGCTGCTATGATTATGTACAATAGCAGAACAATTGAAAATGTCAGCACAGCTCTGCAATGACATAAAACAACAAAAAACACACTGGAATCAGCACGATGCAGCAGCTACCTTGTCAAAAGTCTAGAAAAACATCACATTAATAAATTCGTACCATGTATATTCAAAACCATAAGTTCATTTTCATCAGATAATAATCAATTGTTAATTTTTAGGTAATAAGATCATAAGATTGATAAAAAAAAATTGCAGAACAAGGTGCTTACAAAAGCTTGGCATTTTTCATCCACAGAGCTCGCCTAAGTCGCTTGGATTGCTTTCTAAAATGGAAAGCGCTATCTTGCATTGTAGCAGTTTTGTCAACAAGGAGGGCAAGGCGATCACCTCTGTCCAATATCTTTTCAATATTGTCCACCATAATAGTGTGTATCTGCAATTTTTAGGGTGACATATTTTTGGTCTGAACACATCTACAGCAGGATCAGTTAAAAAGTTTACATAGTCAAATATCCTAAGTCTATGACAAATTCGGAAAAAATACGATTAAGGATAATCAAGTGCATGAAACTCCTGTCAATGCAAGGTGTCATTGAAGGATTGGATCATATTGATCTATTGTACACAGTCTTATTCTACATTATAAGAAGTTATTTCTGTGACTCGAATCCTTGACCATAAAATTGCATAATAACAATTTTACTGTTGCACGAAGCTCCTCTTATTAGGGGGAAAAAAATTAACTCAAACAAAATAAATAGTTTTGAAAATTACATGTTGAGCCAATATAAAAGGTAATGTGACATCAACCCGCTGACTTATAGTAATGCCATAATGATTTTCTATGGATTTTTTAGAAACTTATCAAAAGAACGTTTATAGCATCAAATTGTCAATCAATAATCACAGTTCAAAGAAGTCTGATTTTGAATTTACCCTATGCAGACCGTTATATGCTTTCATTTTATAATTAACGAGTTAGACTAAGAGAATCCAAGGAGAAAACAAACACCTGTTCACTAATCAAGCAAACAAATTTAAAGATCTAACTTGCCTCACTAACTTCGCCACGCACACGGGTAAGCGTATCAACACTTGGATTGCTCGAGTAGAATTCCATTTGCTGATGTAGAACTCTGGAGAATTCATCATTCATTTCATAAGCTAGTGCTGAACGAGCCACTCTGCCGTAGTTCTTCATGAATCTCATGTGAATGTCCTCCAAATACAGAAAGGGAACTCTCCCTACAATGAAGCAGACAAAAAACCTCTGGAAAAAGCAATAATCAACAGAAATCATTGGGCTTAATTATTGTGGAGGGATAAAATAAACTGTGCCTTTCCAAATGATAATAGTATCTATTTGACATATATAACACAACTTTCAAATTTATGCAAAAAATATTATACCTCAAAATAAATTGGTAAATGGAACCATATGAAATTGTAAAATAAAGCTCTATTAATGAACTTGTTTCACGTTAGTTTAGTGCATTCTTCAAGTTTGCTATCTTTTTGCTAGCAATTTATTAGCTAAGAATCATGGTATTATGGGCTAAGGAAGGATGTGGAACAATCATGCAATATTAGGAACACATCAATTCAGTTACACACTAATTGATGCAAAAGGTGATTCACTCGCCCCAGCGCCCCTGCCAAGAGGTCCCACAACCAACACGAAAGAGGTTAATCACAATAGGCATTTGCCTTGTCAGCGTCTGGACATGGTGGAGGGCCAGCACCCCGCGTTTGACGAGGATTGACCCTTTCCCATTGATGCAACTCTACACCACTCTAACCATCTGGCTTTCTCCGTGGGGACAATTCAGTTACACACGAAGAAATAGGAATGAGATAATACGAGATATACAAAAAATGATAGCATAGTAGGAATTTTAAATATTTCAACAGACAATAACGTGGATAACTATCATCCTTAACCTAGAAGTCATAAAAAAAAAAAATAGGTTGAGATGTTGGTCATCTAATATTCTGATGAAACAGTGATTGGTGGTCTGGTGAAGTATAGTTAGCTGTATCAGGAAGGCCTTAAAGAAGAAATGAAAACCAACTTAGAAATTTTATTGTATGAAAAGATACAAAAATTCCTAATCTATGTAAAATATAAAATTTATCTCATATAACTAATCTACATCCTGAACAGTATGTCATCTCATAATGAAAAAGTACATATATAACTAGTCTCGGTAGCAAAACAAGCATTTCACTATCAAAAGGACCAACAAAATTTTTTGAGCTAAAACACATTGGAAGTATATTGCAAAACACAACTTGTCCTAGCAAAGTAGTCTGCCTGTGTCGGATTACTAATATGAAGACAAAGGTAAGTTTATCAAAAAAACTAAAGAGAGTATCCTGGAGCACTTGTCATTACTGCAATATGAGAAAATTTTCTTATGTTATTATCCACAAAAGTCCCTGCAGCACATAAGCCCATCTAATAATTCAAGACCCGGAAAGATTCAGTGATCATGCTGTATACCCTCAAAAATAAAGATCTATCCTCCCCATATCTAGTAGAGTAAAAACCTATTCTCCCCCAGTAAGCACAGAAGAATTATTATGAATACCCTTTTTCTGCAGATACAAACACCTAAGTTGCACAAAGTCATCCTCATTAACAAGACAGATAAAGTCTGCTACAATGTTAATCATTTGTTTTGCAGAATGCAATTATGATTCATTCATTAGACTCAGCCCTGTTTAATGCCTTCTCTTCTCCAATCCTTCTTACATCCTTTCAGGATAATCTAAACATGTCAGACGAGGAACATCCTTTTGAATCAAAAGCCAACATTGGAGCATCAAAAACCCACCCACTGTAAGCCAGAACTGCTAGCAAGATTTTGCCCATCGTAATCATGAAGGGATCGCACCAGGTTGCAAAAGATTCAACTTCTAACAGTGGAAAGCATGATCATGTTTAATGCCAAATTGTGGGTATCAATATCTTCAGGGTTTTTTCTTCAGTGCCAGAAAAAATCCTGAAGATTTTGCGCTGTCATCTCATAATTGAGATGTTCATCATGTCACCCTACCAACTATTAAATCTTCAAACATAAGTAAAATTGATTTGTTAATCTGTTAACCAATGGAAGAATAAAGGACAACTTGATACTCCTGACTGTTTAAACTTGCCCCAGATCTAAGGTAGTTTTGCATAGCGGGAAGATCTGGTAATGACTGCATGTCTGCCTGGATAATAGTAGATATATATGGCAAAGGGCAAAGGAAATGATCCCAAGTAGAGATTATCTTCAAATAATTGATGTTTCTTTTTCACCAAAATGAACGGATTACTGTTGGGAAGATAATTGCCTAATACAATAAGATTTTAATTCGTTAGATGGTGTCTTTTTTAGCTCGGTATTTCACAAATGCAATTAAAACATTTGAACAGAAAACAAACTGAGCCCTGCTAATTGCTGAATGTGCTGATTATTCGAATCCGCATCAAGGTAATATATAGAAGTCGCCAAAAAAAAAAAAAAAACACAATTCGGAATTCCAATATCTAAACAGTCTAACGTCACTAAAAGAAGCAAATTTTATACGAAATCTAAAAAACGAACATATCCGTATGGTCGGACTCACTCCCGAAGGTATCATTGGCCATGCAGAGGAAGGTGATGCCATCAGATCTGAGAACGTGGAAGATGTATCGATCCTGGGAAAAGCAGAGCCTGGAATCGGAATCCGGTGGAAGCCTCTCGAGGATACGGCGGGCGACAGCACCGATGTTACCGGTGGCGGCGGCAAACTCCGCGAGGACTAGCGTTTCCCTAGCCACCACCGCGTAGAGGATCGCCATGGCAGCGAATATCCGACTTTTCAATTTCCCTTTATCTCTCTCGATCTTTCCACTAATTTATCGGCAGGCGACTGAGTCGTTAGGGTTTGAGGGAAGAACCCCTTTCTTTCGCTGCTACAAAATCAATGCGCCGGAGGAGCTGCCGTTAAACGAACAGAACAGAGGTCACGGAGCGAATTGTCCATTGATCCTTCTTTGACATCTTTAAAAAAAATAATGACAATTTGTCTATTTAAATTATTTGTATTGTTAATTCAAGATTATGCACAATATAATGGCACACGGAGAAAAATTGAAAGAAAAAAAAAGGATTAATATACAACTCAATAATAAACATATAAATAAATATTTTAAATAAAAAAAATAGACTAGTCAATTTATAATTAATCTTTTATTTATTATTGAGATAAAAAAAATATTTATTAAATAATAAAAATTAAATCTATGCTAATTTTTAATTTGATTCTGTAATTTTATTTATTGCAGTTGTCATCTTAAATATTTTCTGCGTTTAATTTTTTTTTAAATTTAATTTTTTTTCCTTGTGATTTTTATTTCTTTGTTTATATTTTTTTTATTATATGTTTATAAGAATATTTATACTAAATAATAAGATAAAAGGGGACGAGTAAAATACGGATTAAAATGAACGAATGGATCCAAATCTAAAACTAATTTGATTTTTTTTTAAATATTAATATTTACTCAATTCGAATGTTAATTAATAAAATTAAATTTTCAGAATAATATGTTTAATAGTCAATTGATATTTTATATCAATGGATTGATAAAAAAAATCAATTATGGATTGAATTAGTTGATTTATTCAATTTTTGAAAAAAAAAAAATAATTAATTCAATTCTCTTTAAAAGATAATTTAATCAATTAAATCGATTTAATTGATTAAATAGATTCAATTGACAGTGACTTATCTTACAACGATTGAATAGAAGGCGAGTTTAATTTGATAAAATTATTTATTTTATAATTAAAAAATCATGAATTCGAATTCTGAAAATAATTTTTTACAAAAAATAAGATAAAATTGTACACAGCTGTGCACCGCTGCTTTAACTGTATTAAAAGTAATATAAAAAAAATTAGAGGCATCTCTATTTAAATGATTGCAACATGGATAAATTGGAATGCTTATTGATAAAACTAAATTTTAAAAATAATATATCTGACCGTCTTCTGATATTTTATATCGATTGATTATAAAAAAAAAATCGATTAATTTAATTTTGATATTTTATTCATTCGATTGGATTTGTGTAAAAAAAATAAATAAATAATTGATTAAAATCAATTCAATTGATTGTTCAGTCCGAGCGACTCGGTTTATTGCGATTGTACTTTTATATTGTATTTAAAAAGTAATATAAAAATAAATTCAGGGATATCCTTACTCGACGATTGGAACAACTAGTCAATAGAACTGACAGGTGCAACATCAAATTCCACATACCTCAACACGCGTTCATTATTTTGACTCCTGAATACGCAAGTCCACAGAAGATTATATAATAACCTACTACTAAATACTGCTAAAATTTAACTCTTATCGAATAGGATTTAGAAGCTCTTCGAGTATTTTGCGAAGCCAATGCTCCTCGCAGAAGAATAAGTGTCCGCTGTCAGGAATCTCATGATAATGTATCCAAGGAAGCCTCATTGCGACGTAGCGTTGCACCTCCTTCTGAACGATCTTATCTTGGCAGCCCTGCCAAATGTGGACGGAGGAGCCCTCGTCGTTAGGGAAGGGATTGCTGATGTCCGTGGGGTCAAATTCCCAGTTGCTGAAGACGACCATTATATCCCGGTAGACGGATTCAAAGGCACCTTGCTGCCTTGCTATGTTCTTGAACTGTAAAAGTACGTGACCTGTGAGGCTGTGAAAGCTAGCTAGAAATGGAAGTGAATACCGGTGCTAAGGATTTAATTCGAGAAACAGCTTACTCCAGTTATTTGTTGTTCTTTGTTAACTCTCTCTCTGATCTTCTTGTCCTCTTCAGAAAATACGATCGGGTTTCCTTGTGAAACAGCTGAAGCATCGAACCATTTCTGAGTCATCCAGCCATAGAAAAAGAATGGCAGATAGTGGGCGATCCGGAATGCCCATTGATCCTGCTTCGCCACTTTGCTGTAGGCCTCTGCTGCTGTTTCGGCAGGGAGACACGACCACCAGTAGTTGATCGCCGGAGCAACAAGTGCTGCTCCTAGTAATCTGATTTTTTGTTTGTTTTTTTAATAAAAAAAAAAATGAAACGCGTCGAGTACAGGAATATCGATCAAAGGATGTGCGTTTTGCTTGCCTGTGTGGTATGTAGGCGAGGCAACTCCATGCAGAATAAGCTCCCATGGAAATTCCGATCAAGTAAAACTTGTCCCCGATCTCCAACTTATCCGCGAGTTCCTGGATGTCGAAAGCCTCACTTTTAACACTGCGCTTTGGATTTGGATCGCTCTCGCCGTACCCTGCCCGGTCGAATGTCAACAAGTAGATCCCCAGTTCAACTAACAACTCCTGAAACGAGTCACAGAAAAAGGGGAAAAAGAAATCAGGGGGAATCACTATTCACTACTACGCTGGTCTGATCAGGTTTTCTCACTTCGGATGCAGGGAACGAGTCCTTGGATGAATCAAAGCCATGGACCGCAATGATCTTGTATTTAGCCTCGTCCTTGATTGCCCCTGATTCCTTGTAGGCCAGATGCCTTCCATCGTCAAGCACAATCCTGGGAGCGGTGACGTGGGGAGCATGTGGTTGGCCACAGATCATTGGAGGGGGAGGTCGAACAGAGTTCTTGTAAACCCACGCAACAAAACCAAGCAGCAAGGCTACTGCCACTTCTGCTCCTCTGCCATACATCCTGCAACAAAGGTCAGGAGAAATCCGAGATAAGTGATTCAGTGCGAAATCACCTGGAGGAGAGGGAGGATAATGCTCATTCAGAAGCCATTGCTGTCTTTTTCTTCAGTCAGTATCTCGAACAACCAGCTGCTTGTGTAAACGCGTAGTACGGGTACAGTTGCCAAACGGGGAAGCCTTTTGTGGTTCGGTCAGACTCAACATGGTTCATTCAGGCTGTGTGTGCTCGATTTTAACTACTAGCAAATGCAAATAGGTTGGGGCATCGCATGTGTATCCGTGCGATATGTGAAGGTCAGAACCCAAGGGCTCAGGTCGACCATGCAGTTATGCTCGACCTAGCCCTGCATGTGCGCCAAGTTTGGCACTTGGCTAGTCGGTGATAAAATTGCTATTTCCATTCTTTTTTTATTCTATTGACGTCTCAAATTCTTCCAAAACTCTTTGCACATTCACATGAGATTTCTCTCTTCCTTGAACGTTCACAGACTGGCTTATTCAGGTTTATTGACTGAGCTCAATGTCTCACCTTATTGATAATGCGAAGAGCACGCCTCAATTAGCTTTACTCGCTGAGTCCAATGTCTCACCTTATATACTAATGAGGACAGATTAGATACATGTACACCATAGTCTCTCGTTTTCTTCACTGTCCAAATAAAATTAGGACATTAATTGAAACATCCTTGTGGGGTTTCACAGAGCTAAATACTGAAAAGGTTTTTCATTGAATGGTTGGACTGCTTTGGTTGGCATTTTATTTTTCAAAATCGCATCTGTTTTGGAACTTTGCTCTTTTACAATTGGGGAGATGCGCATTGGATTCAAGCTTGTAAACCTGAGAATATTAATTAATTGGTGCAAACAAGTGAGTTATCAAGTTTCACAGGATAATTCTCCTTCCCCCACAATGATTCTGTTAACTGATCAATTTTTATCTATTAACTTTAGTGTTTCCAAGTGGTGCCCATGTTTGTTGCGAGCAGCACCCTTGCGGATTCCGAATCCTATCCAAAAGGCCTTGATTTTTTATCATACTTTTGAATTTCAATCCATTGAAAGGTTCAATTCGAGAACAATTAGGATGTCAATGAAAATTTCAAAGATTGGCATTCCTTATTTCGATTGTACCAATAGCAGCTTGATGTTTAGGCGATTGAATATCAACTTGGCAGGAACACAGGGCAGTTATGTGCATGATCTAATTCATCGTCCAAAATCAATACAGAGCTCGCCCTTATATTTTATTTTTTACAGTTGTATGAAATGCTAGACTATACTAGCCCAGTTCTCATGAAATTTGGAATCAGCAAGGGCTCTCAGGACCTAGTAAAGACCCCCTATATCGGCCCAAAGCAAGAAATGTTAAAAAAAAAAACATTCACCATAACAATCTCAACATTTTCTCAATGACTCCTATTTTCCACTCAAACCACTAAATTTCCGCTATAAATCATGACCATTGGGCTAGGTAAATCATGACCGTGGATAGTTTTAGGCAAGGAAGAGAGGGAAGGAAAAGAAAAACGTGATTTCACGTTATATGGCAGAATGACAGTAAGAAAGTTCTGAATTTTTCTCTCTTTCAAGACTTGTAAATTATGTCAGTTGTTATCATTGAACAATTTAAAATTTCCTTTTAAGTCTCAGTCAACGAGGCTACCAAAGAAAAGAGAAGCAAGAGTGAATTTTAAAATAAGAAGGAAACGGAATAACAAATGCGTGGAATTGTGGGTCCTAATCCCCCAAACCAAGGCCAATATCAAAGCAATAAAAGGAAAAAAAAAAGAGAAAAAGAAAAGGAAAAGTAGATGGTCAAAAGAACCACATTGTCTACTGTTGCTTTGAATACAAGCCTTCTTCTCTTGGACCTACTGCTATAATTTTTTTATCACTTTAATTGAATCCCTTCCCTGTGGCGAAGTCACGCATCTTTGGCCCCTTTCTTCGTGATGTAGCTACAATCGCTCACAAGTGACAGACAGCTCTGCGTCCCAGGCGCAGCGCTCGTGCGCGAGCAGTGGCCCGTGCCCGTTTCCATCGTCGCCGCCCCCACACCACACGGGCGGAGATGGTAAACTGGGCAATGAAATTTAAATTTGGCTCCGGATGGTTCTCTGAATTTCGTGAAGGTCAATCAAATCGAGCAATGGAAGTGACATCGCACCAGAATGTCCGTTCGCAATAGAATAGAATGCACATTGGCAGCAGAGCACATGCACAATCATTGTTGTAATAGTGCACGCACCAACCTAGATAAGTCATAAGGAAATAGTGCGGACGACGAAATTAAGTCGTAAATTAATTTAAAAAAAAAAAAAAAAAGAATATGACAACAAAAAAATAAAGCGAAGAGTTTAGTAAGCTCGCGCGATACGGTCCTTCTCGACTCTCCAGCGCCAAATCCCATCGCGATGCCGTTACGTTGACCACCTGGCACGACATCTTATCTAATCGCACAGCAAACCACACCTCCGAATGCTCCATCTTCAAATCCACCTAAAAACAAACAAATTATACGCGCTTTCCCCAACCCACCGCAAGATCTGTGGTCATCTCGCTCTCGCTCTCTATTTCGTCATCTTCTTTTGTTCGTCTCTGCTAGCTCTCGTCTCCACGAAGTTGCAGAGTCCTGGTGGCCTGCGAAGAAAGTGAAGACAGAGGGAGAGACAGTTACAGGTAGAGAGAGAGAGAGAGAGAGAGAGAGAGAGAGAGAGAGATGGAGGTGCAGTTACCGGATGACTTCCGGTGCCCAATCTCTCGGGAGGTGATGACGGATCCGGTGATTTTGTCCTCCGGCCACACCTTCGACCGCCCTTCTATACAGCGCTGGCTCGACGCCGGTAACCGTACCTGCCCGGTCACCAAACTACCCCTCCTTCCCTCCCCTTCCCTCATCCCCAACTACGCCCTTCGTAGCCTCATCTCTTCCTACCTCGCCCACTGCCCCTCCGATGCCTCCTCGTCCGAAGGCCACCTCGATCCCCTTCATCTCGCTCGCTTCTCCTTCCCTTCCGACGCCCCTACTCTCTCCGCCGTCCTGCGCCTCGCACAGCGCGGCGGCGCCGCCTCGCGCCGCCTCGTAGCCGACTCCGGCGCCATCTCCGTGCTCATCCGCCACGCCGACGCCACCGACCGCTCCGACCTCCAGGACCTGGCCCTCCGAGCCCTCCTCCACATCTCCCTCGACGGGGACCACGCCCGCCTTGGCCTCCTCGCCGAGGGCGCCCTCGATCCCGTCGTCTCGGCCCTCCGCGGCAGCCATGCCGCGGCCCTCGCCGCCACACTCCTCACCAGCCTCTCGGTCGTCGACGTCAACAAGGCAACGATAGGAGCACACCCTGCCTCGATCCCCCGCCTAGCGGCGCTGCTCAGCGACGGTGACGACCGGCAACGGAGGGAGGCGGCAACGGCTCTATACGAGCTGTGTAAGTTCGCCGAGAACCGGAAACGGGCTGTGCGGGCCGGTGCGGTGGCGCCTCTCATCCGCTTCGCCGGGGAAGGATCGGAGAGGGCCGTGCGTGTCTTGGGACTCCTCGCTAAATGCCGAGAAGGGAAGGATGAGATGAGGAAGAGCGCTGGATTCATTAGGGCTTTAGCCGACGTCGTTAGAGCAGGTAGCCTCCGGGGCGTGGAGCACGCCCTCGTGGTGCTCAACTTGGTGTGCTCCGATAGCCAAGAGATGGCTTTGGAAGCCATCGAAGAAGGTGTTTTGGACCTCTGCTCTGTTTTGACCAGTGACATGAATCAAAAGATTGGGAAGAATGCGATGGAATTAGCTCTCAGACTGGGAATTTCCTCCTCTCCCCGCACAGTAGCGAACATAGGTCAGTGAAGCTACTTGATGGGTTGCTTTACTTGATACCTCCTGAAAAAAAAAAAAAAATCACTTTGATCACTTCTTTCATCCTCTAGAGTCCTTTCTTCTTAGTTTTGTAGTACTCTTTGATAATGAATCCTGTTTATATGAAAATTGTTGTTACTTGTTAGCTTGATCGATAGAGTCTCAATGGAAATTCGATATGATAGTGATATTTCCCGCTATGTTAATGTAATTGATATATGCTAAGCGGCAAGATTGTCATTACAAATAGTTCAGCATCTGTTGCTTGTGGGAATGCATTTACTTGGTTTCTGACGAGTAGAAATATTATGTTGCCCTTTATGTATTTGGTGTAACTTCCATCATTGTCTTTTGCTTGAATTCTTAACCACGTTTTTCAAGTTATCACATTTTAGAACTATTTATCATTTTATTTGGATTCAAACTGTGTTATCTGAAATGCTTGCCTATAACAAATCCAGTTGCTATGACAAATAATGGCCGATAATAAGCATGTTCAAGTCAAATAAAAAGAACATGTTTCAATATTATTTTTCCCACGAGTGATATGAATGACTTTGGTGGCTGCTGGTTCAGAGATAGAAATTTTTCATACTTGAATTACTGTTTTTGGTGGTTTGGAGTGTTGAACAAGCAAGTTTGTATTACTTATATTCGTCCCTGGATACTGGAGAACGTTTGATTTATTTCTTTGAGATGTAAAGGAGAGTGTTTGTTTTGGCAGTGAAAACACCTCTGTTAAGATTTATCTAAGATGTTATATGGATGAATTGTACAAGTAACGGCTGGCAATTTGCTAGCATACAAATGCATGTGCTTACTGTATGCCACTGTTGCCTTTAAATGCATGAAACTTCAACTGGAGAACGGAAATAGATATCAATAATGCATCCACTGAAGATATTGTTGAAACCATTTAATTTCGGAAGCTGGAAATAACAAATAGAACCAGTTGAAGCTGGATGCTGAACAAAAATAGGGAATGGACCACTTTCAAGTGTGGGGTGGATTGTGATTCCTGAGGCAAGAAATAGATAAATGATAAATTAGTAAAGAGTAATTTAATGAGAGGGACATGACTGAGCTATGTTGGATCATACCCAATTCTTTAAGGTAAATGGTTGATGCTGCCAATGATGGTAGCAAACATAGTTAGTTGCTACTATCAGTACCAATTTGCTCAGCTCTAATAACTAATCCAACTCTTCTTCAAAGTTTGTTTCAGAATTCTGCAGCCAGACAGAAGCCAGTGATGGTGTGGCAGGATCGGTTGCTGGATGTACATTTGAGAACAATGTTGAGGCGGCTTTTTGGGTTCATGAGAAATTCCAAAATATACGAAGGGCATATGATCGAACCATGTCACTGATGTCCTGGGTTTCCTAGCTAGAGTTTGACAACCTAACATTTTATGATTAGGGAAAATATGCTGTATAAACTCTTCATACAATCAAGGTGTTACAAACTAATGTGAATTAGAATTGCCTAGGAAAGTCTGCAAAAGAATGGTTCAGTTGTATGCTATGAAGTTGCGGGGTTGACCAAATTAAGGATGCGCTTGAACTTTGTTTGCAGGAATTGTTAAGCCGTATGCAGGTGCGAGAAGTGGTTCAGAATTAATTTTAGGAATTAGATGTTGGTCATTTGGTGAATTGGAATTTGAAAGCTCTGCTGCGGAGAAACAAAAAAAGAGAGGAAGAAGCAAACAAGATGGCCAAAATATGGTCTATCCTCTGATTTTCAAAAAGGAAAATATTTGAAGTAACTAGTGGGCCGAGGGAGGAAGAAGTTGATCCAATGGATGCCACACTTACTGTGCTAATTATTTCATCTAGATAAAAATATTTCTTCGAAAAGAAACAACAAAGTGATATCATTTTCCTTTTCCAGAGGTCATATATCCCAACGACAACCTGTTGCATTCCTAGCAGCAGAGCACCAGTCCCCATTTCCTGAACCACTTGATAAAAAAAAAATGGAAAAGTTTGGACTAAAATAAGCAAAACTCATTGTTTGATGTATTCTGGATTTAGACTCGAAGTCACATCCTCTTGCAAGAAAAAATGGAAGCTGCTTCGTATCAGCGCTTGCATTTCTAGCAGTCATATGACTGTGAAAGTTCCTGTGGAGCAGCGATCACGCAAGTCTGTTTTGCAGGCATCAGGCCAGTTAAAGACAGAGCAGACAGTGACCATCCTATTTTCTCCTGGCGAAGAAATGGAATTGCCACGTACAATGGGAAAGGTGTTGGACAATGGCTATGAACCAGTACAAGAAGCCATTTTAGGCAATTATCATCGTTCAGACGAACACCAGCAAAAATACGAATATAAAGCACAGATTGCATTGTTCTCGACGCATAGCTGCATCGTAGTAAACTTACTAGAACCAGAGAAGCAACATAGTTCAGAACCAACCATAACTAGTGTAGAATCGAGGCACAAACAAATACCAAGCAACCACACAAACAACCAAACATACTATATACCATACCATACGCGCACTGATCATCTGGAGCTAAACAAGAGACCCACATGTAGCGGTAAGCAGGACAGAGGTTCACTGGCCGCCGCGGAGACGGAGCACAAGGTGAAGCGTGGACTCCTTTTGAATGTTGTAGTCCGCCAGAGTGCGGCCGTCCTCCAGCTGCTTCCCTGCGAAGATGAGCCTCTGCTGGTCCGGTGGGATCCCCTCCTTGTCCTGGATTTTCGCCTTCACATTGTCAATCGTGTCGGAGCTCTCTACCTCCAGAGTGATGGTTTTACCAGTGAGGGTCTTTACAAATATCTGCATCCCTCCCCTCAGCCTCAGCACTAAGTGAAGGGTAGACTCCTTCTGAATGTTGTAGTCGGCCAAGGTGCGGCCATCTTCCAGCTGCTTACCCGCAAAGATGAGCCTTTGCTGATCCGGGGGAATGCCCTCCTTGTCCTGGATCTTAGCCTTCACGTTGTCAATGGTGTCTGAGCTCTCCACCTCGAGGGTAATGGTCTTGCCTGTTAAGGTCTTGACGAAGATCTGCATGCCACCGCGGAGGCGGAGGACCAGGTGGAGGGTGGACTCCTTTTGAATATTGTAATCGGCCAGGGTGCGACCGTCCTCCAGCTGCTTACCGGCAAAAATCAACCTTTGCTGGTCTGGGGGGATGCCCTCCTTATCCTGGATCTTGGCCTTCACATTGTCAATTGTATCGGAGCTCTCGACCTCAAGGGTGATGGTTTTTCCAGTTAAGGTTTTGACAAAGATCTGCATACCACCACGAAGTCGGAGTACAAGATGGAGAGTGGACTCCTTCTGGATGTTGTAGTCGGCCAGAGTGCGGCCATCCTCGAGCTGCTTGCCAGCAAAGATCAACCTTTGTTGGTCTGGAGGGATGCCCTCCTTGTCCTGGATCTTGGCTTTGACATTATCAATTGTATCGGAGGATTCAACCTCAAGGGTAATAGTCTTGCCGGTTAGGGTTTTAACGAAGATTTGCATGCCACCGCGGAGACGGAGCACAAGGTGGAGAGTGGATTCTTTCTGAATGTTATAGTCAGCAAGGGTGCGACCGTCCTCGAGTTGCTTTCCGGCAAAGATCAGCCGTTGCTGGTCCGGAGGGATCCCCTCCTTATCCTGGATCTTGGCTTTGACGTTATCAATGGTATCGGAGGATTCAACCTCAAGGGTAATAGTCTTGCCGGTTAGGGTTTTAACGAAGATCTGCATGCCACCACGGAGACGGAGCACAAGGTGGAGGGTGGATTCTTTCTGAATGTTGTAGTCAGCAAGGGTGCGGCCATCCTCGAGCTGCTTTCCGGCAAAGATCAGCCTTTGCTGGTCCGGAGGGATCCCTTCCTTGTCCTGGATCTTCGCCTTTACATTATCGATGGTGTCCGAAGACTCCACCTCAAGGGTGATCGTCTTGCCAGTCAGGGTTTTGACGAAGATCTGCATCTGATTGATGGTCCAAACAGGATTGGCATAAAATTATAAATCAAAATTTATCCAAAAAATACACTAATCCGTGTAAGAACTTGCAGAAAATATCAAGAACAACTTGCGACATCGAATAAGAGGATCTAAAAGAATACATGAATCACAAGAAGAAGAAGAAAAATACAAGAAGAAACAACCCAAAAAAGAACAATAACTTATCGAAACAACAAAATCCAGAACGAAGCGTATAGGAAAACAAAACAGAGAAATTGAGAAAACTAAAAGGAAAAAAAAAAGGAAAAAAAGAAAGAGAGAGGACAATTAGAGAAATTTACTCTGGAAGAAGAGAGGAGAGTTGAGAGTCTCTTGCTTGGTCGAGATGATCAAATACACGGGTTGGCTTGGAAACCAAGAGACCTTATTTATAGCGATTTGAACGAATATGACCACCGACGCGTGAGGTTACCGCACGGATCACCTACGAGACTTGGAATTTACAGATTGCCGGTTTGACGTCTCTGTGGGCCGTCCGAACCCACAATTCCTGTTCACATTCTTTACCCTCATCTACTTTCTTGGGGCTTACGTTTCTAGTCCAATCAAAATCCGAGTACACGTCCGTGCTGTCAGAAACTGCGTCGAAACTAAGGAACCTTTTCGTCCGCTAGTTCGTCTCACTCGCTCCGAAGATAACGGCGTAATTCTCGGCCCGCTTTGTCCGTTAGCTCTTTCAATTTCCGGTGCAGGAATTTACTATAATTTTAGATGTATCCCGACGCATTCGCCTGCTTAATTGGATAATATTTTTATTTAATTCTATTTTTATTGATTCATCATACAGAATTAACTGAAATGATAATAAACCGTATTCTTCCAATATAATATTAGTAATGAAATATAATATAATCAATTATATTATTATATTTAATAAAAATTATATATAATTTTGAATTATATTTTTTTTATTTGGTGTCCATTATAAAGATGGTAGGAATCGATCGATAACAATGACGATGACGACGAGATCAACTATGATTGTTGAACATTCAACACTTTTCAAATTACGATTTAAAATGCAATCGAATTATATATATTTTGCTTTGTAATTTAGATTATAAAATTTTAGTATTTTTATAATTTAAATTATATTATATTATAATTTTAAAATAATAATAAACAAAAAAATTATTTTTATAATATAATCTGAATTATATTACATTACCAATACAGCCATAGAATCTTGGTTTCCAACAGCTTTTTGTTAAGGAAAGCATATAAAATTTGGTAATGTTTGTTTCTATTTTATTTTTTTTTGTTGGGATATTTTTACATCAAATTTAAAAATCAAAATACGTTGCCATAAATAAAAAAAAACTTCTGTTTCAAGAAATTATTTAAAATTACCATAAAAATTAATGTTAATGAGGAAGCCCATTTCTAAACCCATTAAGAGCACCGGGCATCGGCCCGAAAGAATATGCTTTGCAATTCTCGAATCTTCACTAATTCGATCATGGCGCCGACGCTTCTTCGGCCTTCCCTTCCTCCTCGTCCTCTCTCCACTCCGGCCGCGGCTCGCTCCACGATCTCGGCCTCACTCCGAACCTGAAAAATAGGATCATCTCCATCGCCTCGAATACCTTGTACTCATCCAGCACCCCGTTCCAAGCGCCGCTCACGATGCAGTAGTTAGTATTGTACGGCGGTCGATGGTGCGCCCCGTGCATCCGCCGCGACACCAGCACGCCCGCCTCCTGCAGTGCCGACACCGCCTTCGGCACCCGCCTTGCCTTCTCGTGCGACCACGCGTGGAACTGCTGGCTCAGCATCACGCACCCAGCGCACGTTCCCACGAAAGCGTGCGCCGCCGCGCCGCCCTCCATGCAGTCGAGCAAGGCCTCGATCGGCAGCACGGAAAAGGTCACGGCCCGGGCCAGCGCGTGTAGGTTATTGGCAAATTCCCGGCGGGTGATCGTCCACGGCCACCGGTGGTGCCCCTGGAAGGCCTCGATCTGGGAGCCGAACACCGGCGTGGAGGGGCCACCGTAGTTGTCGACGGCCCAGTGAAAGACTCCGGAGGCGAGATCTGCGATAACGTATCCGGCGTACGCAGCGAGGAGGGGCTCGAAGACCGAGCCAGCGTCGGCAGCGGCGACGGCGGACTTGCCCAAGGAGGTGAGAACGGACGCGAAGCCAGAGGCGACCCACGCGCGGTGCGACCACGTAGAGCGGAGGGAGCTCGGGTCGTCGATCGCGACGTTGGTCGGTTTCATGGGAGTGTCGTCGAGGCGGTGAGGGGAGGCGGTCGAAGGCCGGGTGGCGATTGTGGCGAGGAAACGGCAGCTGCGGCGGCGGCGGCGGAAAGCGACAGGGGCAGTGGAAAGGCGAGAATGTGGAGTGAGGGTGTACATATTGGAAGCTTTGATCGGAGGAAACGAGCAAAATTGGCTAACAAAGTGGCGGATAACTAGCGGCGCCGGCAAATAGCTAGGATCGCAGTGGAAGGGGCCGGTTGTGGTGGTGGAAGAGAGTACGTGGTTGCATGAAGCGCCCAGCTCTGAGTGCAACCATAAAGAAGGTCGGAGGGCAGATGAACCACACAAACCTGTGGCGTTTTTTGGCCGTTCCTTCTCGTCTGTGGACAAGGTTAGCAGCGGCCAGACTCGGGAGTAGACCTTTCGAGTGGCAGGTTACATCTCCATATTTGTATTATATTGAATTTTAAAATATTATAATCATGTGAATATAAATATGTAATATATTATTTGATTTATACGATCATATATTAGGTTTTATATATACTTTTATATTTGTATAAGTCAACTATAGAGCAGACTATTTATTGCGAGTATTTGCCATTTCGGCATTAATTCATCATTTTTAAATTTATTTATATCAATCTATGAAATCAGTTAGATGAATTTATAATAATTGGTTGATGTGATATGATTTATAAAATCTACATTGGACCTAATTGTTACTTGATTACCAAAGTTTTTATCTCAACTTAGAATGTTTCTTGATCTAATTATATGAGATTATTAGATGGGATGGACTCTCTGAAGTTCTCAATGAATTTTACTGTGCTGTTTTTTTTGTTTTGAAGAGTTGACTGAGTCTGACTTTTATGACATCTCAATTTATCGAGTCGTTCTTTGCTAACAGATCGATGCACTTGGTCAATTCTTTTTAATGGATCAGTGTTTTATCGAGTCAGTGGTTATTCGAGCTTGTAGTTTTTTGGGTCGACGATTTAATGTGCATTCAAGATAAAAATAATATTTGTTGAGCTATAAGCAAATAATTCCTCTTCCTTTTTACAGAAAGATCGAGAAGGATTATGACAAAACCAAAGAATAATCCTTGACGAAAGTCCTCTCACACTCAAATCACACTTTAGTGATAAAAAGAAAATAAAATAAAATATAAATTAAGAGAAGAAATATTATAGAAATATAAATTATTTAATTCATTCTCCCTTACACTATTTTTATATAAACTTGAAGAAAGACAAACAATTAGCTTTCATATCCAAGCACGTCTATTCCAATCGATTGTCATCCTTTAACTGCACAATTGTCACCGTCGTTTAAACAAAATAAAATGTTACCATATGTTTATTCATTTCATTAGGTCGATCTCTAATCAATTCAATCATCAACCTTGTTGAATTTACTAAGTTGAAATTATACATGTGTATTTCGAGACTTTCATAAATTTAGAGTCTTATATATTTGTTATGTATTTCACATTATTGTTTCTCTTCGACACAATTCAATATAATGGGTACAATTTAAAATTACATTTTTTAAATTCATAACTGATATGGTAGAAGCAAAGTCACGTGACTAAATCAAATCGATAATTAAATTGTATTGAAAGTAAAAATAAATAGAATTTGAACCTGATTAAATTTTATCAGAGTCACTCCAAATTCAACTGAGTCACATCTGAGTTCATTCCAATTGAATCTAAATTCAACTCGACAGTTATTCAAATTGACGATCAAACTAAAAGACTCGGTGCTTAAGAAGGTGTGTCTCTCTAACGAAGAGACTAGGCTCAAGGAGGGATATCTCTCCATACTATAAAAGTGTGTCTTTTGATCTCCAACGATTGCATCCCTTGATACTCTTTCTATATAATGGTAAGAGATGAAGACCTTAAACTCTACCAACTCTATTTTCTTCGTACTTTCTTCGATTTCTAACTTGAGCATCGGAGGGACCACATTAAGGTACGCCTTAACTTTCCTTCTTATTTATTTTCAAGTCCTTCCAAGTCTGTATTGCTCATCGCTTGGAGGATCGATCTCTTGAGAAGGTCGAGCTACAAATGTATGACCTCTCAAAATCCCATTGATGTCTGATCTCCAGAAGCATAGACAACGACCAATCTCTCGAAGCCTAGGTGACATCCGATCTCCCGAAGCCCAAGTGATATCGATCTCCTGAGTTCCAATTGCTCGACTTGCTAAAACTTAAAGATCGATATGATTCATACTCAGTCGATTAAAAATACTTGACTGTGAGTACTCTATTGAGTCATCCCATCCACTGATATTGGACCGAATTATTTTGGCATCATTTATGGGAACTAAGTTGAGACTTTAAGATGGGAGACACGAGAGAAAATTCAGAAAATCAAAATTCTACTAGTTGAAGATTGCATACTCCCATGTCCGATAAGGAGGTTCTGACAAGAGAGAATCTAAGCCAGATTGTAGCCGCTACAATCGAATAAATTCTACAAAGACTTAATGAAACTATGAATGAAAGATTATCAGTCTCCGTCGAAGTACCTCAATCTCGAGATATGTATCTAGAGAATCACCAAGAAGATAAGACAAGAAGGGTAAATCTCCTATGGTCATTACAAGGAGCAGTCAAAGCACCATTTTCTCTCCTAACATATTAGTCGATAAGTTACCGAAGCATTTTCAACCTTTGTAGCTTGGATAAAATACTGGGTCATCGGATCTGAAAGATCATCTTTGTCGGTTTGAAAAATGCTTTTTTGTTACACCAGTACACTGATGGAATTAAGCATAGGATTTTCCTAACTACTATTTCTGGACTAACACAGGGGTGGTTTAGTAAACTTCCCTCTAGTTATATACGGTCTTTTGAGAATTTGAGTGTTGTCTTCCTACATCATTTCGTCCTGGTGAGTGCCTTCTCACAAGGGTTGATGGATGGAGATTTTTTCAGATCCTTGGTAAAAAAAAGTCTTTGTCTGATTATGATAATCTTTAAGGAAGAGTATAAAAATATATCAATCTAGAGGAAACTCAACAAACTCGAAAAAAGGATGAAGGCGTAGCAGGATCGTCTTCTACTTGGCAAAAAAGAAAAATATTCCCTCCGCCTAAGAACAAAGAATCTTGATCGATTATTAATTATGCCCCCGGAAGGGGCGGGAAAAAATATTATTCAGACAATGGAGGAGACACCTAAGGCATTTGATAGTCAAAAGAGATCACCTATCGAGAAGCCTTTACTTTTTTATGCTTTTCATCAAATCCATGATCATTCATGTTGGTGCAAATAAGATTTATATATCTCTATATGTTGGTGCAGTAGGCACCTAAGTCGAACCTGAGTTTTGATTATAGCAAACGATACAAAGTTAAGATCATATCGTTTTCTCACGAGCTGAATCGAGTGTGCAGAAGATTGCTATAGCTGGAGCTGAAGGCTAGCGACACCCGGAGGAAGCCGCGGTGGTCGGGCGACACTTGAGTGACTTCGGAGGGAGCCGAAGGAATCAAGTGGAAGGCCGGAAGCAAAAGCGACACGTAAGTATCGAGGTAAGCTCATGTGTACGAGCGTAAGTGAGGTCGTATCCTCTTTACGGGGATAATCTTAAGCGTAGATCCGATCAAAGACATCTTATAGATGGTCTAGGTCGAGATCGGATGGTCGACGACCATCGAAATTATGTTTTTGTTGAGCTAATTTTGACTTGCAGCAAGCATCAGTCGACTACGAGCTTGGAGGACTCGACTGCCGTCAAGCGATCATTCTTGAAGGTCGCGATCGGTCGATCGATGCCATCGATCGGTGATGATGGCCATCAGTCGACTGATGGTCAATGATCAGATTCGAGGAGTCAAGGCTTATCACCCCATTTCAAGGAGATTGGTGCTCAATTTTGATTGGCTAGGGTTCCTCTCGAAAAGGAGCTCAAAGGCTATAAAAGGAGGGCCAAACCTAGGGTTTCATCATGAATTCTAAGTGCTCAAAAGCTTCCGCAACGCTGCGACTCTCCGACGACTCTACGACAACGAAGTGCTGCCAACAACCCTAGCTTAAGGTCTTTCTTTTTAGTTGTTGGTATAATCCTTGTTATTGTTTTCAATATTACAATTCTTTTACTCGAGGTTTTTCTATCGTTGCATTTTACTTTAATAAAAGAGAGGGTTTGTCTCTCTATCATTTTGCTTCGAAAGTTTTTTTGTAATCGTCAAACTCCTACCTCCAACGAGGAGGAGTGTTTTAGTGAATTGCCCTCCGTACACGGTCTAGGACCGTTAGAGCCTTGGAGTAGTAGCCGAAGGCTACGAACCAAGTAAAAAATAAACTTGTCTCTTTTTGTTTCATTTACTTTTCTGCTGCACTCAATTCTTTTGATACGCACTCGAAGAAAAAGGTTTTTCGCTATTCACCCCCCCTCTAGCGAACCGCATCGATCCAACAATTGGTATCAGAGCCGGGGGTTGCTAAGATTTGGTGAAACCACCAATCTAGCCATTTTTATAGATTTATTTTTCTTTTAATTCTGTTTTTTTATTATTTATTTCACTTTGTTAGGTTTTTCTCCCGCACTACTAATCCAAGACGCGAGTCTTGGTACTTGTTTTTGTGTTTTTGTCGTTGCTAGTTTTTTCGTCTTCGTCTCTTTTTGTCTTTCGTGTTAATGGCCCATCTCGAGGGTTTTAGCACCGTCCGACCACCATTTTACAACGGTGACGATTTCCGTTACTGGAAAGGTCGGATGGAGTGCTTCCTAAAAACCCAAATAGAGATGTGGATTGTGATCCAAACCGGGTTCACTCTTCCTACTAATGAAGAAGGTGAATCCTTGGATTACAATCAGTGGTCCATTGCCACTAAACGACAAGTCGAGCGAATGCAAAGCGACTCAAATCTGCGATCACGGGCTATCAAGGAGGAGGTGCAGTCGGACCCTTCATCAGCGCAAGAGATCTCTGGATGAGGCTGATCGAGTTACACGAAGGATCGGATCAAGCTAAGGTTTGCAAACGTGATTTGTTGTTCAATAAATTGTACGCACTAAAAATGCAGGAACACGAGACGGCAACATAATTGCACGCCCGCGTCCAGGACATCGTCAACAACCTACACGCAATCGGGCAAAAGGTTGAAAACCGCGACCTTATAAGGTATGTTCTAAACTCTTTTTCGAGGACTACCTTGTGGGAATCCATGGTCGACGCCTACAAGGTTTCCAAGGACCTTTCTAAAGTTAGAATAGACAAATTATTTTCTGATTTCGAATTACATGAGCAGTCCAACTCGGAACCCGAGAGGGGTATAGCCTTGTTTGCAGGTTCAAAGAAGAAGAAAATCGCAAGCAAGCCACCACCAACCGAGGAGGAAGACGAATCCGAAGAAGAAGTTGACCCGGAGTTGACTGCCGAACTAATGAACCTAGCTCGAAGGATAGCCAAGGGACGAAAGCGAACCACGACTCGACCCAACCAAGGTAAGCCTAAAAGTTCTAATATTAGGTGTTATGAGTGTAACAGGCTTGGACATATCAAGTCCGAGTGCCCCAAGCTCAACCACCAAGCACCTAAGCACAAGAAGGCCCTCAACGCGACATGGGAAGAAGCGTCATCCGAAGAAGACGAAGACCACGTCTTCATGGCGAAATCGATTGAGTCAGACACGGAGATCGAACCTGAACTTGAGTCAGAACCTGAGGATGACTCGGACTACGAAACTACCTTCAAGTCAAGCCACGGATACACATCCGGTTCAAAAGATACCCTTAAAGTAAGTCGAACTTTATTTAATACTTTACATAATACGGTAGGTTTTTGTCTAGGAAGTTAGCTAAGTCCGAGTCCAAGGTCGAGACCCTGGTTGAGGAAGTTAAACTCCTCAAACACGAGGTCTCCCTAACCTCTTCGACTAGTCGAGTTCAAGAGAAGGACTCAACTCGGGTTGAAAAACTCGAAGTTGAGAACTCTCTCTTGAAAAGTCAAGTTGAAGATCTTAGGAATACATTGGAAAGGTTCACTTCGGGATCCAAAGGACTTGACCTCCTACTTGGATCTCAAAGGGCCGTGTACAACAAGGCTGGACTAGGGTTTAACTCAAACACGACTAATAGGTCGTATATGTCGATTGTAAGTCGACATAGGAAACATGTCCAAGCATGGGTCCCTAAGAACCTTTTGATTTCAACTCTAGGATCCAACCCGTACTGGGTTCCCAAGGACCAAATCCACTATGTGGATAGACCGAATCGATTCAACGGTCTAGGGGGAGCCAGTACAAAATATGTTTGTACTTTAACTTAGAAATTGCATGTTTTTTTTAAACTTGTGAACTCACTATGTTTGTGCTTTAGCTTAGAAATTGCATGCTTAGTTTTTTTTAACTTGTGAACTCACTTAGAACACGTACAAAATCAACTAAAATCATTCGAAAAGATTGAGCCTCGGGGAGCCTCTTTTCAAATAACCAACTAAAATCCTTCGAAAAGATTGAGCCTCGGGGAGTCTCTTTTCAAAAATAACCAGTTAGACTAGAAAATAGTCTTAGGTGAGTCAAGTCATCATTTTCTTGAAAATGACTTTGTCTAAGGAAGTGGTCGATGATCCGATAAAAGAAGGCCCCTGTGCCTCGCCACGACCTGGAAGCCATGATCTTGAAAAGGTAAACTTGACAAGCCTAGGGTCAAATCCAAATCTAACATAAAATTACTTGAACCTAAATACACTTAATCAACTTAATTGGAAGTCATCTCACAAAAAAACATAAGTATAACATGCTTGATCATATAGACACAGCTGAGATGACCTAGGTCTAAAAACTTACAACCAATTTTTAAAATATATATATATATATATATATATATAAATTCTAACATCCAATCCAACCACCTTGTGTGTAGGATCAATGGATGTTGGACAGCGGTTGCTCCCGACACATGACCGGGGATCAACTCAAATTCACAAAGCTTCGATTCAAACGACAAGGATCGGTAGCCTTTGGGAATAACGACAAGCTCAAAATCATCGGATCAGGTGATATCGAGCTTAACTCGAATTTTGTTATTAAAAATGTATTACTTGTAGAAAATTTTGAATATAACCTGCTTAGCGTAAGCCAATTATGTGACAATAACTATAAGGTCGTATTTTTAGAAAATGAATATGTAATTAAAACAAATAAAACAGCTAAAACAATACTCAAAGGAACTAGGACAAATAACATTTATACAATTAACTTAATCAAATCCTCAGTCATATGTCTTATGACACAGGAAGAGGAATCATGGTTGTGACACCGACGACTCGGTCATTCGCACCCAAGACTCGTCCACAAGATGAGTCAGAGTGGCTTAGTCAGAGGCTTACCCAACCTCAACAATTTGGTTAATAAAATCTGTAATGCTTGTCAACAAGGAAAACAACCTAGGACACAACACAAGTTAACTAACGAGCAGACCTCGAGTGGTGCACTTGAGCTCCTGCATATGGATCTATTCGATTCACATGGAGCCAAGTCACTCAATAGAAGTCAATATTGCTTAGTCATAATTGATGACTACTCCAGGTTTACCTGGGTTAGGTTCATCAAACATAAAAATGATACCCTAGATCAATTAATCAATCTATTCAAATTAATCGAGAATCAAAAAAACCTTAAGGTTAAAAGACTTAGAAGCAATCATGGTGGTGAATTCGAAAATCAAAGGTTCACCGACTTTTGTAACATAAACGGATACCACCATGAATTCTCTTGCCCTAGGACCCCTCAACAAAATGGCCTAGTGGAGCGGAAAAACCGAACTCTACAAGAAGCCGCTAGGACCATGTTGAACGAATACGACCTACCTGATAGGTTTTGGGCAGAAGCCGTTAGCACGGCTTGCTATGTCCAGAATAGGATCCTTATGGTAAAGAGGCACCTTAAGACCTCCTACGAGATTTATCACAATAAAGTGCCCAACATCAAGTACTTTAGGGTATTTGGATGTAAGGTACATATCTTAAACACCAAGAACCACCTAGGGAAATTCAAATCCAAAATCTCCACCGGAATCTTCTTAGGATACTCAACCACGAGTAGGGCCTATAGGGTATATAACCACGATACCCTTAAAGTCGAAGAGACTATTAATGTAGTGTTCAATGAAGTACCCGAACCTACAAAACCCTTAATGACCCCAAGTGTTGAGCCCACTGATACCAAACTCGTCTTCGACCCTGAGATCGAGTCTAATCCACATCAACCAACTTCTCTGGTCGACCAAGTGACAAGTGATCCGAGTCAAACTAGTGTTCAACCAAGTCACCCCGTTGATCAAGCATTAGGTGACACAAACCCAACCCAATCTAGGATTCAGACTAACCACCCTATCGATCAAGTGATAGGAGATCCTAATCTAGGAGTTCGAACTAGAGCATCTTATAGAAACCTTAGTCAAATTTCCTTAATTTCAAAGATAGAACCCAAATCAATTGAACAAGCTCTTCTTGATCCCGATTGAATTATTGCAATGCAAGAAGAGCTAGCTCAATTTACTAGGAATGAAGTGTGGGAATTAGTACCACCACCTAAAGACAAAACGATAATTGGAACAAGGTGGGTGTTTCGAAATAAGCTTGATGATAAAGGTGAAGTAGTTAGAAACAAGGCTAGGTTAGTCGCCAAAGGGTTTAGTCAAGTCGAAGGCTTAGATTACGACGAAACCTATGCCCCAGTAGCTAGACTCGAATCCATTCGAATGTTGCTAGCTTATACCGCACATCGAGGATTTAAGCTATTTCAAATGAATGTTAAGTCGGCATTCCTAAATGGATACATTAAAGAAGAAGTTTATGTTAGCCAACCCCCCGGATTCGAAAATCTAGATAAACCCGATCATGTTCTAAAACTTAAGAAAGCTCTTTATGGACTTAAACAAGCTCCTCGAGCTTGGTACGAGAGACTTTCAATCCATCTTAAGTCAAAAGGGTTTAACCAAGGCTTAGTTGACCCAACTCTCTTCATAAAAACCTTAGGTAAAGAAATATTCATAGCTCAAATTTACGTAGACGATATAATTTTTGGAACCTCTAACTCAGCCTTACTAAACGAGTTCGTTTCGCTCATGGAAAGTGAGTTCGAAATGAACTTGGTAGGCGAGTTAAGTTTCTTTTTAGGTCTACAAATTAAACAAACTAAGGATGGTATATACCTATATCAACAAAAATACAATAAGGAGTTAATTAAAAGATTTGGAATGCAAGGCGCTAAGGTAATAAACACCCCAATGGCGATAAATGTTAACATAGGAGAAGACCTAGAAAGTAAGTCCATTGACTTAAAGTACTATAGGAGCGCGATAAGAAGTTTCCTATACTTAACTGCAAGTCGACCTGACATCCTATTCGCAGTAAGTATGTGCGCCAGGTTTCAAACCTGTGCTAAGGAGTCTCACCTAACCCTAGTTAAGATAAATCCTTAGATATCTAAAGGGTACACTTAATGTCGGTATTTGGTATCCTAGATCTACTGAGTTCGAACTAACCGGCTACTCCGATTAGGACTATGCTGATAGTAAGCTCGATAGAAAGAGCACGAGTGACTGTTGTCAACTTCTCGGCTCGAGTCTAGTGAGTTGGTGCAGTAGGAAACAACACTGTGTTGTTTTATCTACCACCGAAGCCGAATACATCGCGATGGGTGAGTGTGTCACGCAGCTTCTTTGGATGAAACACACTCTCCGCGACTTTAAGTTAGACTTTACGAATACTAAACTTCACGTAGATAACATTAGTTCAATTAATCTTACAAAGAATCCGATATGTCACTCTATGACCAAACATATAGAGGTCAAACACCATTTCATTCGAGAACATGTGGCCAACGGAGCCATACACCTCGAATACGTCGAATCGAAGTCTAACTTGGCAGACCTATTTACTAAACCCCTACCCGAAGCCGAATTTAGTCTATTAAGACGAAAATTAGGCATGTGCGTAATAGAATATGTACATGCAAATTATATGTTCTTACTACTATTTCTTTAATTTCATTTTTATGGAACTAGCATAGGACATACCTTAGATATCATGCACCTATAGATTTAAGGAGTCAATACATCTCACAACACATAGGACTAATGTGTTTGTGTACTTAGCCACGTAGATGGGTGTGAGATGTTAGGACCTTACTCCTGGTTCCAGATGTAGAGCTAGTGCATCGCTATGAACCACGGAGTATAATCATACATATTAACCGACTCTGACCAGGACTGGTTGATCCTTCATATCAATCAAGCTAAATATGAGTCGAACATTTTATAGATGAAATTATTTTCAGTATATTATTTTCGAAATAATGTGGAACATGCTTGGACTTTAAAAATTAAAACTTATTTTTTTTCCACACACACCCTCACTCTTTTCGATATATGGCAAAAGGGGGAGAAAAAGGCCAAAGTTAAGGGATCATTTTTTTTTATGGCCAAGGCTTCTTACTTTAACAAAACAAGTTAAGGGAATTCTTAACTTAAACACATTTAGTTTCGTTAACAATACAAAAAGTAATTTACTTAACTCTTAGTTAATTTGTTAACAAAATGAAAGTAAAGGCCAAGGTTAAGAAATCATTTTAATTTATTTTAAATACTATGGCCAATATTAAGTAATTTCGGTTACTTAATTCCTTTTTAGTAGCAAATATCAAGGGGGAGAGTTAAAACTCTTTCTCAAGTACTCACCTTCGGTCAAGGAGGAGGATTCCTCAAGGGGGAGCACTTGAAAAAGAGTTTTTATATACTCCTGCTCATTCATGCATATCTCTTACTCATTTTACTTAATGCACTTAATTTATTTTTCTTAACTTTGTATGCGGGTTTGCCATAAATCAAAAAGGGGGAGATTGTTGGTGCAGTAGACACCTAAGTCGAACCTGAGTTTTGATTATAGCAAACGATACAAAGTTAAGATCATATCGTTTTCTCACGAGCTGAATCGAGTGTGCAGAAGATTGCTATAGCTGGAGCTGAAGGCTAGCGACACCCGGAGGAAGCCGCGGTGGTCGGGCGACACTTGAGTGACTTGGAGGGGAGAAGGAATCAGTGGAAGGTCGGAAGCAAAAGCAACACGTAAGTATCGAGGTAAGCTCATGTGTGCGGCGTAAGTGGTCGTATCCTCTTTGGGGATGATCTTAGCGTAGATCCGACCAAAGACATCTTATAGATGGTCTAGGTCGAGATCGGATGGTCGACGACCATCGAAATTATGTTTTGTTGAGCTAATTTTGCCTTGCGGCTAGCATCGTTCATTTGCCCGACTTGGAGGACTCATTTGCCGTCAAGCGATCATTGCCGAAGGTCGACCTCATCGGTCGTGATGATGATGATGGCCATCACGTGATCCGATGGTCAATGATCAGATTCGAGGAGTCAAGGCTTATCACCCCATTTCAAGGAGATTGGTACTCAATTTTGATTGGCTAGGGTTCCTCTCGAAAAGGGGCTCAAAGGCTATAAAAGGAGAGTCAAACCTAGGGTTTCATCATGAATTCTAAGTGCTCAAAAGCTTCCGCAACGCTGCGACTCTCCGACGACTCTACGACAACGAAGTGCTGCCAACAACCCTAGCTTAAGGTCTTTCTTTTTAGTTGTTGGTATAATCCTTGTTATTGTTTTCAATATTACAATTCTTTTACTCGAGGTTTTTCTATCGTTGCATTTTACTTTAATAGAAGAGAGGGTTTGTCTCTCTATCATTTTGCTTCGAAAGTTTTTTTGTAATCGTCAAACTCCTACCTCCAACGAGGAGGAGTGTTTTAGTGAATTGCCCTCCGTACACGGTCTAGGACCGTTAGGGTCTTGGAGTAGTAGCCGAAGGCTACGAACCAAGTAAAAAATAAACTTGTCTCTTTTTGTTTCATTTACTTTTCCGCTGCACTCAATTCTTTTGATACGAACTCGAAGAAAAAGGTTTTTCGCTATTCACCCCCCCCTCTAGTGAACCGCATCGATCCAACACTATAATGGTAGGATATTGTTTACTTTGGAGCAAGCCCTCATGGTTTTATTTTTGGACTATACCTAAATGACCTTATTTGCACCAACAATTGATATTAGAGTCAATGGTCCATGTCGAGCAATTAGCCTCGAACAAAGGAAGCGGGAGCTCTCATGTCCAGATCAAGAAAACCAGACACCAGACAGAAAGTCTAGTTGGGTCAGGAGGATTAAACAATTGATAAAAAGTCCAACTTGCTCAAGAAAATCAAACAGTTGATAGGAAATTCAGTTGGGTCGGGAAGACTGGACAATTAACAAGAAGTCCAGTTGGGTCCAGAAGACTAGACAGTTGGCAGGAAGATCTAGTGGTTTGAGGATTGAAAATCAAATAGAGGAAGTCCTTCGAGGATGACTGAGCTTGAGGGGGAGGCCCAATGTGTTTTTTCGTTTGAAGGGGGAAGGGGAATTGTTGAAATTGTTGAGAGAACAATCAAGTTCCACATTATAAAGACGTGAAAAAAAATCATGGATTTATAAGAAAAATAATGGATATTATTTACTTTAGGCTTAAGCTCTCATAATTTTATTTTTTAACTATACCCAAAAGATCTTATATCAATGGAAATACTTTTTTCATTTTATAACCCTATGATCTTTTCTAAGTCTTTCTAACGTAGAATTTTGATTGGTCTCTCAACAATTCCATTGATAAATGACATCGGCTTACTAAGGAGATTCACAGAGTAGTAAAATATCATCAATAGAAGACAATCAATACTATATCCAAGTCATCTAGTCGATCTCCAGTCAAGCGATCTCGCCTGGTAAATCCAGATGAGGGTCAACAAAGATATCAAGGAGATCTTTAGAATAACCTTGACTCAATCGAAGTCCTTGGTGATAAACTTCTAAGAAAAATATTCCTCACTGAAGTATGATAAATATGATTTTAGGAGGGACAATGAATGACGATTCATATCAAGCTCAAAAGGCTCATAGTCGACGACTAAAAAGTTTCGGAGTCTGAGCAAGATGAGGAGAAGGACCCATAATATATAGTTAACTATTAGTGCATTCCTTTATAAAAAAGACCAAGGTGTCCATCAGTATATCTATAGTTAACTATGATATACCTCAAGTATTTATTAATACAGGGAGCTTGATCAATATTTTATTCAAAGACACTTTTGACCCGATGTAAATCGACCATGCAGAGCTCCGACCTATGAAGACTACTCTTTTCAATTTTACAGGATATGAAGTACAATCACTTAGACAGATCAACTTGCCATTATCCTTAGGAGAGGAGTCTTCTTAACGAACTCGGACCACTTCCTTTACAATAGTTAATGCCTCTTTGTCATACAAATGTCCATTGGCAATTCCTTTTGGTTTTGAACCGATACGTCCTTCAACATTTTCCTCTGGTCTCGAACTGAGATGTTTATTGGTAATTCCCTTTGGTCTTAGACCGAGGACTCTATCAATAAAAAATTTCCTATGATATTGGACTGAGACATCCATCAGTAATTCCCTCTAGTTTCAGATCGAGATGCCCATAAATAAAAAATTTTCCTCGAGTCTTAGACTGAAGCATCCATTAACAAAAAAAATTCCCTTTGGTCTCAATCCGAGACGTCCATCAACAAAATTTTTTTCTCTAATCGTAGATCGAGAGGTCCATAAATAAAAAAATTTCTCTCTGATCTCGGACTAAGGCGCTCATCGATATTTTCCTCTAGTCTCGAACCGAAGCATCCATTAGCATTTCCCTTTGATCATGGATCGAGACATCTATTGGTAATTCTCTCTTGTCTCGAACTGAGATGTTCATCGATATTTTCCTCTAGTCTTAGATTGAAACATTCATCGGTATTCCCTTTGATCTCGGATCGAGACATCCATCGGTATTTTTCTCTTATCTTGGATTGAGGCTTCCATCGGTATTTTCCTCTTATCTTGGATTGAGGTGTCAATTGATAATTTTCACTGGTCTCGGATCGAGATATCCATCGACAATTCCTTCTGGTGTTGGACTGAGATGTCAATCTGCATTTCTCTCTGATCTCAAATCGAGGTGTCCATCGATAATTCCCTCTGGTCTCGTACCGATGCATCTATCAACAAATCTCTCTGGTTTCGGACCGAGACATCCATCGATATTTCCTTCTGGTCTTGGACTGAGGTGTCCATCGGTAATTCCTTTTGGTCTCAGACCAAGGTGTCCCATCAGTAATTCCCTCTGATCTCGGACTGATGTATCCATCGACATTTTCCTCTATTTTTGAACTGAGGCATCTATCGACAATTCCCTCTAGTCTTGGTCTGAGGCGTCCATCGAGAATTCCCTTTGATCTCGGACCGAGATGTCCATCGTCAATTTCCTTTGGTCTCGGACCAAAGCGTTCATTGATAATTCTCTTTGATCTCAGCGTGTATTATCTGACACAGGTTTAATGACGACTTGACAGTTGAGAGAGGGTTTATTAGTCAAAGATGTCATCATTGCAAATTATCTCGGTTTCGAGATAATGACTCTATATAAGTTTAGTTAGTCAGACTTACACCTATTTCGACTAGACTAGCTGAGGATACCTGTGATACACTGGAAGCAAGGTCACGTGACCAAGTCAAGTCAATATTCAAGTTGTGGTGGAAGTTAAAGTCAAATTGAGTTCGAGTCAACTCAAACTCCTCTTAGTCACACTTGAAATCATTCTAATCATATCTAGATTCGGCTCGACAATTAATTATGATAGTTAATCAAGTCTACAACCATGCTAAGGGACTCAACCACAAGGAGACCAAGTACGTCTCTCCATATCGCAAAGGTGTGTTCTTTGATCTCTAGCGATTGTACCCCCTTGATCTTTTCTATATATAATAGTAAGGAGGCGAAGACAAAAGAAATCAAGTAATTTTTTCAAATTTTACTCACTTCATTCTCTATGATTTTTGACTTGAGTATTGGAGGGGTCACTCCGAGGTACGCCTCGGTTCCTTCTCACGTATTTTCAAATCCTTCAAGGTTCGAAAAACTTATCGCTTGGAGCTAGGACCAATCTCTGAAGAAGGTCAATATATAGACATTCGACCTTTCGAAGCCTAAGTGACAACCGATTCCTCGAAGCTTAGACGACGATTGATCTCTTGAAGCCTAGATGACACCCAATCTTCGGAAGCTCAGGTGAGAACCAATTTCCTTGAGACCCAATTGCTCGACTTGCTGTAGCTTAAAGATCGATATGATTAGCCCTCAGGGCAAATTCAGATGGCTGGCGCAGCCGTGTTAAGGTTTGAAAGGGTAAGGGGTCGATTTCTGGATGTGACGACCAGACTACCGATGACTGCATTTCTGCGCTAACCACTTGGCACATGATTTACTCCTCTCCACACGTAGGGGCAACGGTGAGAGCCGCTAATGTGACGGTTCCATTTTTTTTAAAAGATCGATATGATTCGTACTCAACCGATCGAAAATACTCAATTGTGAATATTCTGTTGAGTCATCTCAATCATCGATCTCGAATCGGATCAATAAATAACCAACATGTCTCATTAATATTATTTCATTTGTATTTTTTTTTATTAAATTGTGAACACTATTAATGATTTTCCATCATAGACGTCTATAGTATTATGTATACATCTTAGGTGTTTCCTAACTTGAAAACTATTTATCAATCTTAAATCATGAACACTACCAATGATATGTCATCTCTATAATACTAATTTATCAATATAATTTACGATTCCCAATACTCTTAAGGGATCTTAAATCCGTTAGTCAAATTAAGTTTCAAAACATGGATCGCCGGCAGTTAAGTTGAGTGAGTCATAAAATAGTTAAATCATCGATTGCTTCATAGGCAAGCAGCAAGCTTCGGAACTTGAATGCCCAGTCCAGTTTGCGTAACAACGTTAATATTAAAAGCTCGAGTCGTGTCTTTGTCAGCGGTATGGTTTACCACGGCGTTCTTCAGATGGAGTAGTATTCGTATGAATCTTCGTGGAACTAACTCAGAATTATTAATTAATCCCCACATTTACTAGTATTTTTCTTCGAGCTTCGATCGCAGCGTGTACGTACTTAGTATAAATAGCATGGCGTATCAGTATGCATGATTTAAACAGATCACTAGAGTACGTCTGCCTCGGGCGCCATGGAGATGTGGTTTCTCGTCTTCCTCTTCCTTGCCTCATCCACTCTTCTCTTCCTCTGCCTCCTCCGCCGTGGCAGTCGGAAGTCGCTGCCGCCTGGTCCTCCCTACATTCCGTTTCTCGGAAACTTCATTTGGCTCCGCCGCTCCCTCGTGGACCTCGTCGCTGTCCTCCGCGATCTCAACGCCACCTACGGCCCCGTCGTGACCCTCCGCATTGGGCCTAACCCCGTCGTCTTTATTTCGGAACGCGACATAGCCCACGAAGCCCTGATTGAGCATAGCTCCGCTCTCGCCGACCGACCGCCTCCGCTGGCTGCCATCCGTTTCCTCAGCGCAAATCGGCATACAGTCTCCTCCGGCGGCAACGACCCGCTCTGGCGGCACCTCCGCCGCAATCTCGTGTCCGACATCCTGAACCCCTCCCGAGTCAAGCTCTACACTGGCGGCCGTGAGTGGGTCCTTGGCGTGCTGGTCCGGAACCTCCGAGATCGGGCTGGAGACCACGACGGGTCGGTCGTAATTAAAGACAACGTCCAGTTCGCCATGTTTTGCTTGCTGGTGCTCATGTGCTTCGGCGAGAAGTTGGACGAGCGAAAGATTAAGGAGGTGAAGACGGCGACTCAGAGATTACTCTTCTACCGCGAGAACTTGTACGTACTCTCCTTGGTCCCGAGCATCGCGACGTTCCTATTTCGAAACAGATTGAGGAAGGCCAGGGAACTGCTCCAAGAACAGAAGCAGGTGTACCTTCCTCTGATCGAAGCCCGAAAGCAGAGTAAGAAAGCGCAGCGATTGACGGTGGATAAGGAAACATCCGATAGATTCGCGCACTCCTACGTAGATTCTCTTCTGGAAATGGAGATACCGGAGGAGGCAGGCCGGAAGTTGACGGTCGACGAGATAATGACGCTCTGCTCCGAGTTTATGAACGCGGGCACGGACGCGACTTCGACGGCGCTAGAGTGGATCATGGCGAACCTGGTGAAGCACCAGCGAATCCAGACGAAGCTGCGGGAGGAGATCCTTCGCATCAGCAGCGCGGACGAGGCAGTGCAAGAGGATCAGCTGCAACGAATTCCGTACCTGAGAGCGGTAGTAATGGAAGGGCTGCGGCGCCACCCGCCCGGGCAGTATCTGCTGCCGCACAGAGCGATGGAGGACGTGAGCTTGTACGGCGGGCGGTACCACATCCCCAAGGGGACGGAGGTCAACTTCCTGGTGGTGGGGATGAACTGGAGCGAGAAGGTATGGGAGGATCCGATGGATTTCAAGCCGGAGAGGTTCCTGGAGGGAGGCGAAGGGGCGACGGTGGACATCACTGGGAGCAGGGAGATAAAGATGATGCCGTTTGGGGCGGGGAGGAGGATTTGCCCCGGTCTGGGGCTAGCCATGCTACACCTCGAGTACTTCGTAGCGAATTTGGTGAAGGAGTTCGAATGGGAAGCGGAAGGAGAAGTGGACTTAACGGAGAAGGAATCGTTCACCACCATCATGAAGACTCCTCTGAGAGCTCGTATCATTCCGAGGAAGTAGGAGAAGCTTCATCAATTCTTCAACAAGGCGCACAAGGGATGCTTTAATTTATAAAATAAAATAAACTAAAACTAAAAAAGGAAGGCATTTGCTGTTGTATTCCCTTTAAATAAACAATTTAGTTTTCCATGAACAAGAAAATGAGTAATTTAATCATGATAAAATTTATTATTGCACAATGATAAAATTTATTATGAAATGTCATTTCGTAATCGTTGAAAATGACTCGTAGAAATGGAGTACAGTCGTAATATGATCGCCTCGAACAATACGGTTAGATCGTACTATACGTTGGAAGAAATTGACATGGTCGCAACACAGCCATGCCGACAACACGATCAAATCATGTTACACACTGGAAAAAATTGACACGACTACGACACGGGCATGCCAGACATCACTATTAGGTTGTATTGAGCGTTGAAAGAAACATGCACAGTCGTGACACGGTCATCCTAGGTAGCACTATCGAATCGTGTTGCGCATTATATTTTATATATATATATATATATTATATTTTTGTGGTCTCTTTCTCTCTCATTTTTGGTTTCTTGTCATAGTTTTCTATTGCTCTTGTTGCTTCTCGATCCCAATAAATGATATCAGAGTCGAGGTTCATCATGACAGGGATCTCTTCTGTGAAATTCGACCTGGTGAAGTTCGATGGAATTGGAAATTTCGAATTGTGGCAGAGGAGCTAGGGTTAAGGATCTGCTAGTGCAACAAGGTATGATGAAAGTGCTAGGAGAAGAGAAATCAAATAGCATAGATAAGGTGGACTAGGAGGAATTACAGACAAAGGTGGTGGCAACAAAAAGTATTTGTCTAACAGATGATGTGATGTGATGTATCACATTATGGATGAGGAATCAACGGTGATAGTTTAGCAGAAATTGAAAAATCGATATATGTTTAAGTCGTTGATGAACAAGCTCTATCTTAAGCAGAAATTATTTAGGTTTAAGATGACAGAGGGCACCGATCTGGCTCTGCGCATCAATATTTTCAATCAGATTGTCATTGATTTGAAGCGGATTGATGTGAAGATCGATGATGAATATAAAGCACTAATGCTGCTGAACTCTCTGTCTTCATCTCCTACGTACGAGAATTTGGTTATGACTCTAATGTGAGAAAAGGAATCTTTAAATTTAGAGGAAGTTACGAGTGCTATATTGGATTTTTATCAGAAAAAAAAAACGATGAGACTTTGCAAGATGAAGGACTTATGGTGAAAAGTAACTAGGAACGTGAAAGGAGCAGTATGCAGCATAGGTTAGAAAATAATAAGGTTCGATCTAAATCAAGAAGGAAGAAGGAAATTACGTACTACAAGTGCAAAGTAAAGGGGCATATTAAGAGAGAATGTCCTGAGAGAGAAAAAACTAACGCAGAGAAAGATAGTTCATCGAAGTCCAAGAACATAGTAGGCGAAGAAAATTCAAAGAGCGATGATGGTGACATGCTTTCGTCTTATCAAGCTCAAAGCAATTGACAAATTCGTGGATCTAGACTCAACATGCTCATATCACATGACACCTAATAAAGATTGATTCGACGCATATAAATAGGTTAATTCTTGTTCTGTTCTAATGGGAAACAATGCATCTTGCAGATGTTAGTGAAAGTCCTAGAGTCAATCATGTGATGATTGTTGTATAGACTTTATTGTATCATATTCCTATTTATAAAGACATGGTTATTATATTTACTTGTATTTGTGCCAAATAAACTAAGTATAATAACGTCCTTGAGTAGAAGGTTCTTATCTATATCAATCGATTGGTTGAATCGATAATGAGATGATATAGAGAATACTACTCTTAATCATTCCTAGTCAAGTATTAACATTCAGGGACAATGTTAATGCGTAGAGACTAGCATGTAGGTCAACTCGATGACTTGATCTCACAAGTCATAGATATGAGATATCAAGTTGACACATGGGTATGATTGGAGAATGTATACTGAATGACCCACCATGAGAAAGTATCATGGATCGTTATATGAGTATCATATACTTTCTCATGTGACTATTAGTATGACTATTAGTTCTTGGACCTGAAGTCACCATGGTTCCCTACATAAGGAGTTGCATACTTTGGCTTCTTCAAACGTCACTCGTAAATGGGTGGACTATAAAGGCGATTACTGGGTATGTAACAAATTATGCGGAGGAATATGAGTGATGTAGATGAGATCTATCCCTCCTATATGACGGGAGTGACATCGTTATTCTTGATAGAGTGAGACCACGAAGTGCATGACCATGCCCAAATGAGTCAATATGAGATATTGAGCTCATTTGATTAGAGTGAGTCTACTTGGAGTTCAAGATATAAATTGTACCGAAGATGACACAGTCTATGCCTCGATTGGTCAATCTAGATGTCAAAGATAGAGGGACATTGTCACATATTGTGAGAGTCACAATTAGTAGTCACAAAGGTGATGTTGGAGCTCAACATTCTAGTAACTTGGGTAGCAATGATGTGTTGTTAGATATCGCTCATTGTTTATGTTCCTAAATCGGTTTAGGGACATTGCCAACGTTACAAGAACCTATAGGGTCACACACAAAGGGCAATTAGATGGAGATTAGGTTCATAAGATAAACCATGAGGATTAGGTTTATAGAATGAACTAAATTGGATTAAGAGTAATCCAAATTAGACTAATTGAGTTAGACACAATTTGATTCAAGTGTTGAATGAGTCTAATTTAGATTTGATTCATTGAGTCAATTTAAATTAATGAATAGAAATTCATTAAATCAAATTGACTTGAATTAAGTGGTTAGATTTGATCAACCATGGGAGATAAGAGGTCAAGTTTGACTTGACTTAAGAGGGAAGATGAATGGTTAATTTTAACTTGACCAATTGTGGGTCGGCCAATGATGGTGTTCCACATCATCATGGACTTATCATATGGTGTCACCTCATGAGGGAGACCAAGAGTCATTGACTCTTAGAGTTACATGCATGCTTGTAACCCCCACCCATTGAAGTGGCCGGCCACTTTCACTTGATGAAGAGAATTCATTTGGTGAGTAACTCCATCTTCTTCTTCCTTGGATCTTCTTCCTCTCAAGCTCTCTCCCAATCCTCTACTTTGGCCGAAACTTCCAAGGGGTGCTAGCACACTCTAGGTTGTTTTTCTTCACCATTTGTTCATGTGGATACCAATAGAGGAGTGTACACTTGACACTCTTGAGTTCCGACAAGGCGTTTGGATGAGCGGGATAAACGAAGGACGTCACTACGAGGGTAATGCTCTCATCTTGTAGATCTAAGGTAGATCTAGGGTATTTAAACGCATACATATTTTATTTTTATATCTTCGCACGGATCCGTGGCAAGGGCTTTCGAGGTTTTCGCAACGCAAAAAACGGTTTTTGCGGCTCGGAAAGTCCAACAGTGGTATCAGAGCCACGTGCGAAGCATGTATGTGGTTTTAATTTGTAGTTTTTGTATTAGATATAAAAATTATAGATTTTTAATTTTCTATAAATTTCATATTTTTATAGAATTTTTGGGTATTTTTATCGAAGAGACGACGAAGCAACAAGTGTTGGGACACTTGTAGGCTTCAACCACCGAGAAAAACTCTCCGAAACGGCGAGTTCTTGCTTTAGGTTTTTGGGACAGTGACTTAAGTCGCTGTAAGATCTAGTAGGGACTCTCGCAAAGTTTATTTTTGTGAGTAGGGGCGTTGCCCCTATCCCCGAAAGGGGCCTTGTCCCGCGATCGCGTCCGGAAATCGCTTAGCGGGACCGTTACGGAGAGGTGACTCATAAAATTGAAAAAAAATAGGAAAAATTATATAAATTTTCTGTAAAATACAAAATTTAGAATTATGTATGATTCTGTGATGGTTATGGCCTAAAAACCCCAATACGATTCGATTATAATGTGTTGTAATTCATAATACAGCCTGCGTGCCGTTTTTATGGTTGTGTTTGTTGTATAAGGTATGTGACCTGCGTGTCGTGCCTCTTCTTTTAAAATTCTAGTTGTAAATAGTTTTAGACTCGAATGTAACTCGAGTTTCATGTTTGTAATATACAAAAAAAAAATGGAGCAGTGGAAGGTCCACTTGTAGACAGAGTTACGAGGAGGGAGCCGTCGACACATGGTGGTCAAAGGAGGCGCTTAGAGAAGTCGCTAACCCTAAGTTGATCGTCCGATCTTCTCATTGGCTTGAGAAGATCGTAGTAGGGTCATGACCTAATCACAGTTAATTTATATATATGTTGATATATATATATATATATATGTTTGTTATGCTTGTATGTATGTGATGCATGCTAGTAGAATAATGCTTGTATGTATATGATGCATGCTAGGATATTTTTCTTGTATGTATATGATGCATGCTAGAATAATGCTTGTATGTATGTGATGCATGCTAGTGTAGGATAATAAAGGCCTTGATGAGTATATGATACACATTCACGATTAGATTAGATCATAATCGAATCAACTCGAAAATGCCTACCAACTCCTTGATACCCATCATTACCTCGATCATTTGTAGTTGTTGAATCTGCCAAAGCAGAGCAACGCATATTATCTTGGTAGGGTGCGGAGGGACAATCTTGGTCCCGCCTATCACGGCTTGGGTTAGAGTAAGCTCAATTAGATTGAGTAAAACTAGTTAACTCAACTGGATCGAGTAGAACTATAGACATATTTCAACCGTTGGAAAGATAGGATAAGATCCCATTTACACTAAATATTGGGCGATTTAGCCAAAGCTAACTCAAGGTCTTTTGTAAATGTGGGTCTTGATCCTATAAACAAGAGTTGTATAGAGATGTAATCGGTAATGTGTTACCCACCGATCATACTAAGTCTTGGGCAATTTAGCCAAAGCTAACTCAAGGCTTAGTATGATGTGGATCTTGTCCCGCAGGAATTATAGCATGTTTGTATGAATCTAGTAATGTAGTTTAACCACATCCATAACTCGATTCTACAAAAGTCCTATAATTGAGTGGGAGGATCATTTGATTAAAGGCCTAATTAAATGATAAAAGGAATATGATATTAATTCTCTGCATTGTGTATGTTGTAGATAACTATGTCGACAAACACGAACACTCTCTCCCTGCGTTCTGTCCTTGAGAAGGACAAGCTCAATGGAGCAAATTTCCTAGACCGGTACAGGAACCTGAGAATCGTTCTCACCCAAGAAAGGAAATTGTACGTCCTAGAGCAGCCCATTCCGGAGGCACCTCCTGCCAATGCCTCGCGAACTGACAAAGATTCTTACAAGAAGCATCAAGATGATGCATTAGATGTGTCATGTCTCATGCTCGCGACCATGAACTCTGAGCTTCAGAAGCAACACAAGTTCATGAATGCTTATGATATGGTTGAATATCTTCGTCAACTATATCAAGGACAAGCAAGGCACGAGAGATATGAAGTCTCTAAAGCATTGTTTCAGTCCAAGATGTCAGATGGGACTCCCGTAGTTCCATATGTACTCAAGATGATTGGGTACGTAGAAAACCTACAAAGATTGGGATTCCCACTTGGCCAAGAGCTAGTCATTGACTTGATCTTGCAGTCTTTGCCACAAAGCTACAATCAATTTATCACGAATTACAACATGAATGAAATTGATAAGTCACTGCCTGAGATGCTCAGTATGTTGAGAACTGCTGAGCTCAACCTTAAGAAGGGAAAATCTGACTTCATTTTGATGGTGCAAAATAAGAAAGGTCAGGGCAAGCCTAAAGGTAAGGGAAAGTCCCAAGTCAAGGGCAAAGACAAAGAACTAAAACCCAAAGGAGAGGTGGCCAAAGAAGGGGCTTGCTTCCACTGCAAGGAAGATGGACACTAGAAGCGTAACTGCAAAGCTTACCTGGAAGATCTTAAGAAGAAGAGAAGTGAGACTTCTACTTCAGATATAAATGTTATAGAAGGCAATCTATCTATTTCTTCATCATGGGTATTAGATACCGGATGTACATCTCACATTTGTACCAATGTGCAGACGCTGAGAAATAGCAGGGCATTGACAAAGGGCGAGGTAGACCTACGAGTAGGCAATGGAGTAAGGGTTGTTGTTGTTGCTGTTGCTGTTGGAACTTATGATCTATCTCTGCTCTCTGTGCTCATACTAGAACTAGATGAATGTTGTTATGTGTCTGCTTTAACTAAGAACATAATTTTGATTTCTTGTTTGGACAAGAAAGGATTTACATTTATAATAAAGAACAAATGTTGTTCAGTTTATTTAAATGACATGTTCTATTGTAGTGCACCTCTAATGAACGGACTCTACTTTCTAGACTTAGAGAGCCTCATCTATAATATAAGTGTCAAAAGATTCAAGTCTAATGAGTTGAACCAAACCTATCTCTGGCATTGTTGCCTAGGTCAAATAAATGAGAGTCGTTTATCTCAGCTCTATAAGGATGAGCTTCTAGACTCATTTGATTTTGAATCATATGAGACATGCGAGTCTTACCTTTTAGGCAAGATGACCAAAACTCCCTTTAGTGGACACAGCGAAAGAGCCACAGACTTGTTAGGACTTATACATAATGATGTATGTGACCCTTTCAATATTGCTGCTAGAGGTGGTTACAGGTACTTCATTACATTTACTGATGACTTCAGTAGATATGGTTATGTGTATCTCATGACACATAAATCTGAATCCTTTGAAAAGTTCAAAGAATTCAAGAATGAAATACAAAATCAACTTGGCAAGAGTATTAAGATACTTCGATCGAGGTGGTAAATACATTAGCCATGAGTTTTGTGACTATCTAGCTGAGTGTGAGATTCTATCCCCAGCTCACTCCTCCTGGAACACCATAGTGGAATGGTGTATCCGAAAGGAAGAATCGTACCCTATTAGATATGGTACGATCTATGATGAGTCATACAAATCTTCCTATATCCTTTTGGGGATATGCTCTAGACACAGCAGCCTTCACACTTAACCGTGTACCATCCAAGACTGTAATAAAGACATCATATACGATATGGATAGAGAGAAATCCCAAGATGTCTTTTATGAGGATTTAGGGTTGTGAGGTTTACGTTCGACGTCAAATCTCAGACAAACTGGGACCCAAATCCGAAAAGTGTTATTTTGTTGGCACAAAGTGTTTATGGCAAAGACTGGGGTTTTTCTAGAAAGGGATTTTGTTTCTAGAAAAATTAGTGGGAGTACGTTCGATCTTAAAGAAATTCAAGATAAATACCATATCACTGAGGCCTTGATGGAAGTTGAACAGGAACCACAAAGTGTTGTAGGTGATGAGATTGTTGCATAAAGAGTTGTGGAACAATCACCTGTTCATGTAGACCTACCTCTTCGCAGATCTGATAGGGTACGTCATCAGCCTGAGAGATACTCATTTCTCTTGTCTAACCATGATGACGTTATGCTCATTAAGAATGAGCCTACCTCCTATCAGGAAGCTGTGATGAGCCCAGATTCTGAGAAATGACTAGAGGCCATGAGATCCGAGATGGAATCCATGTACACCAACCAAGTATGGACTTTGGTTGATCCACCTGAAGGGGTCAAACCCATTGGGTGTAAGTGGGTCTTTAAGAGAAAGACTGACATGGAGGGACTTACGCATACCTATAAGGGTCGATTGGTGGCTAAAGGTTTCAAGCAAATTCATGGTATTGACTATGATGAAACTTTTTCTCTAGTGGCGATGTTTAAGTCCATTCGAATCATGCTTGCTATTGCAGCATACCACGATTATGAGATCTGGCAGATGGATGTCAAAACTGCGTTTCTGAATGGAAACTTGCTCGAGGATGTGTACATGACACAACCTGAGGGTTTTGTATATCCACAGCATATTGGAAAGGTATGCAAGCTGCAAAGGTCCATTTATGGGCTAAAGCAAGCTTCTCGGAGCTGGAATCTTCGATTCGATGATGCGATCAAACAGTTTGATTTCATCAAGAATGAAGATGAACCCTGTGTCTACAAGAGGGTTAATGGAAACACAGTTGTCTTCCTTATATTGTATGTGGATGACATACTACTCATTGGGAATGACATCCCTTCGCTACAGTTTGTGAAGACTTGGCTAGGGATGTGTTTCTCAATGAAGGACTTAGGTGAAGCAACCTGTATTCTAGGGATCAAGATCTATAGAGATAGATCTAAGAGATTGTTTGGCCTAAGTCAGAGTACATACATTGACACGGTATTACTACGGTTTGTCATGCAGAATTCCAAGAAGGGACTTCTGCCAATGTCACATGGTGTGAGTCTTTCGAAGACTCAAAGTCCCTCTTCTAGAGAGGAGAGAGACCGCATGGATAAGATCCCTTATGCATCTGCTATAGGATCTATCATGTATGTATGTGTACTGTCACGATGTCTCGTATGCTTTGAGCATGACGAGTAGATACCAAATGATCCGGTAAGCGCCGGATAGTCAAGAATATTCTTAAGTACTTGAGAAGGACTAAAGAATATTTCTTGATATTTGGAGGCGATGAGGAGCTAGTTGTAAAGGGTTACAACGATGTCAGCTTCCAAACTAACCAGGATGATTATAGATCGCAGTCAAGATTCGTGTTTTGCTTAAATGGTGGCGCTGTGAGATGGAAGAGTTCGAAGCAGGACATAGTTGCTGTTTCTACAACAGAAGACGAGTATATCGTTGCATCTGAGGCAACAAAGGAGGCAGTTTGGATTCGCAAGTTCATTACTGAGCTTGGGGTTGTTCCTAGCATAACAGATCCTATAGAGCTCTATTGTGATAACAATGGAGCTATTACGCAGGTTAAGGAACCTCGCTCACACCAGCAGACTAAACACATACTATGGCGCTTTCATCTCATTCGAGAGATTATCGATAGAGGAGATGTGAAGATTTGCAGAGTACCCACAGAGGCTAACATCGTAGATCCCTTGACCAAGACTTTAGCACAGAAAAAGCATGATGGTCACACTAGGTCATTGGGTATTAGATATTACGGTGATTGACACTAGTGCTAGTGGAAGATTGTTAGTGAAAGCTCTAAAGTCAATCATGTGATGATTGTTGTATAGACTTTACTGTATCATATTCCTATTTATAAAGACATGGTTATTATATTTACTTGTATTGGTGCCAAATAAACTAAGTATAATAACGTCCTTGAGTAGAAGGTTCTTATCTATATCAATCGATTGGTTGAATCGATAATGAGATGATATAGAGAACACTACTTTTAATCATTCCTAGTCAAGTATTAACATTCAGGGACAATGTTAATGCGTAGAGACTAGCATGTAGGTCAACTCGATGACTTGATCTCACAAGTCATAGATATGAGATATCAAATTGACACATGGGTATGCATTGGAGAATGTATAATGAATGATCCGCCATGAGAAAGTATCATGGATCGTTATATGAGTGTCATATATTTTCTCATGTGACTATTAGTATGACTATTAGTTCTTGGACTTGAAGTCACCATGGTTCCCTACATAAAGAGTTGCATACTTTAGCTTCGTCAAACGTCACCCGTAAATGGGTGGACTATAAAGGCGATTACTGGGTATGTAACAAATTATGCGGAGGGATGTGAGTGATGTAGATGGAATCTATCCCTCCTATATGACGGGAGTGACATCGTTATTCTTGATAGAGTGAGACCACGAAGTGCATGACCATGCCCAAATGAGTCAATATGAGATATTGAGCTCATTTGATTAGAGTGAGTCTACTTAGAGTTCAAGATATAGATTATACCGAGGATGACACGGTCTATGCCTCGATTGATTAATCTAGATGTCAAGGATAGAGGGACATTATCATATATTGTGAGAGCCACAATTAATAGTCACAAAGGTGATGTTGGAGCTCAACATTCTTATAACTTGGGTAGCAATGATGTGTTGCTAGATACCGCTCATTGCTTATGTTCCTAAATCGGTTTAGGGGTATTGCCAACGTTACAAGAACCTATAGGGTCACACACAAAGGGCAATTAGATGGAGATTAGGTTCATAAGATGAACGATGAGGATTAGGTTCATGGGATGAACCAAATTGGATTAAGAGTAATCCAAATTAGACTAATTAAGTTGGACTCAATTTGATTCAAGTGTTGAATGAGTCTAATTTAGATTTGATTCATTGAGTCAATTTAAATTAATGAATAGAGATTCATTAAATCAAATTGACTTGAATCAAGTGGTTAGATTTGATCAACCATGGGAGATAAGAGGTCAAGTTTGACTTGACTTGAGAGGGAAGATGAATGGTCAATTTTGACTTGACCAATTGTCATGTCATGGTGACATGGCATGTGGGCCGGCCAATGATGGTGTTCCACATCACCATGGACTTATCATGTGGTGTCATCTCATGAGGGAGACCAAGAGTCATTGGCTCTTAGAGTTACATGCATGCATGTAACCCCCACCCATTGAAGTGGCCGGCCACTTTCACTTGATTAAGAGAATTCATTTGGTGAGTAACTTCATCTTCTTCTTCCTTGGATCTTCTTCCTCTCAAGCTCTCTCCCAATCCTCTAGTTTGGCCGAAACTTCCAAGGGGTGCTAGCACACTCTAGGTTGTTTTTCTCCACCATTTGTTTGTGTGGATACCAATAGAGGAGTGTACACTTGACACTCTTGAGTTCCGGCAAGGGGTTTGGACGAGCGGGATAAGCGAAGGGCGTCGCTACGAGGGTAATGCTCTCATCTTGTAGATCTAAGATAGATCTAGGGTATTTAAACACATACATGTTTTATTTTTATATCTTCGCACGGATCCGTGGCAAGGGCTTCTGAGGTTTCCGCAACGTAAAAAATGGTTTTTGCGGCTCGGAAAGTCCAACAGCAGAGTCATTCGAATAGAGAATGTTAAGATCAAGATGTTTGATGGTGTGGTCAAAACATTATGTGATGTCATACATGTACCAGATTTGAGAAAGGATTATGTCATACATGTCATACATGTACTAAATACACAGATTCACAATTCCAAGATTTTGTGAGCAACATAGTATCAAAAGACATTATACAGTACGCAGGACACCATAACATAACGGTGTGGCGAAAAGGATGAATAAGTCACTAATTGAGAAAGCTCGATGTCTCAGATTGAATGCTGAACTTACAAAGAACTTCTGAGCATAGGTAGTAAACATGGCGTATTTTCTGATAAATCGATCAACAAGAGCAACACTAGATGGAAAAATATCAAAGGAGGTATGGACATGCAACCCAGTTGATTACTCTAACCCAAGAGTATTTGGATGTCCAGCTAATACACATGTTTCTAGTGAAGTCAGATCAAAGCTTGATGCAAAATATATTCAATGTATTTTTCTGGGATATCAGAATGGAGTGAAAGACTTCAAGTTTTGGGATCCTAAGATAAACAAGGTGGTGATCAGTAGGGTTATGATATTTGATGACAATGCTATGTTACAACGTACTCAAGTAAATAAGAATCAAATATTATCAGGTAACAATGGGAGGAATGATGTTGTACAGGTGGAGCTAGACACTCATGGTGGTTAATGATGATAGTTTGGAGAGCATTGGACTATGGCCACAGACAAGCATAGGCGCACTATAAAACCATGTGTTAGATATGATTTTGAGAATTTATTTTTTTATGCACTTATCACTACTAACGAATATCCTACTACTTTTCAAGAGTCCTCGAGCTATCTGACACTCAAATCACACTTTAGTGATAAAAAGAAAAGAAAAGAAAATATAAATTAAGAGACGAAATATTATAGAAATAGAAATTATTTAATTCATTCTCCCCTACACTATTTTTATATAAACTTGAAGAAAGACGAACAACCACTAGGCTTCATATCCAAGCGTGTCCATTCCAATCGATTATCATCCTTTAATTGCACAACTGTCACAGTCGTTTAGACAAAATAAAATGCTACCATATGTTTATTCATTTTATTAGGTCGATCTCTACTCAATTCAATCATCAAACTTGTTGAATTTACTAAGTTGAAGTTATACATGTGTATTTTGAAACTTTCATGAATTTAGAGTCTTATATTTTTGTTATGTATTTCACATTATTGTTTCTCTTCGGCACAACTCAATATAATGGGTACAACTTAAAATGACATCTTTTAAATTCATAACTGATATGGTAGAGGCAAAGTCACGTGGCTAAATCAAATCAATAATTAAATTGTATTGAAAGTTAAAATAAATAGAATTTGAACCTGGTTAAATTTTATCGGAGTCACTCCGAATTCAACTGAGTCACATCTGAGTTCATTCCAAATGAATCTAAATTCAACTCGACAGTTATTCAAATTGATGATTAGATTAAAGACTCAGTGCTTAAGAATGTGTGTCTCTCTAACGAAGGGACTAAGCTCAAGGAGGGATATCTCTGCATATCACAAAAGTGTGTCTTTTGATCTCCAGCGATTGCATCCCTTGATACTCTTTCTATATAATGGTAAGGAGACGAAGACAAAAGGAAAAAATAATAATTTTCTTAAACTCAATTTACTCTATTTTCTTCGTACTTTCTTCGATTTTTGATTTGAGCATCGAAGGGACCACATTGAGGTACGCCTTAACTCTCCTTCTCATTTGTTTTCAAGCCCTTCCAAGTTTGTATTGCTCATCGATTGGAGCATCGATTTCTTGAGAAGATCGACCTATAAATGTCTGACCTCTCAAAATCCCATTGATGTCCGATCTCCAAAAGCTTAGACAATGACCAATCTCCTGAAGCTCATGTGACACTCGATCTCTCGAAGCCCAGGTGACGATCAATCTCCTGAAATCCAATTGCCCGACCTGCTGAAGCTTGAAGATCGATCCGATTCATACTCAGTCGATCAAAAATACTTGACTATGAGTACTCTATTGAGTCATCCCATCCACTTATATTGGACCGAATTATTTTGACATCGTCTATGGAACCGAGCTAAGATTTTGAGATGGGAGACACAAGAGAAAATTCAGCAAATCAAAATTCTACTAGTTGAAGATTGCATACTCCCATGCCCGATAAGGAGGTTCTGACAAAAGAGAATGTAAGCCAGATTGTAGCCGCTACAATCGAAGAAATTCTACGAAGACATAATGAAACTATGAATGAAAGATTATCAGTCTCCGTCGAAGTGCCTCAATCTCGGGATATGTATCCAAAGAACCACCAAGAAGATAAGATAAGAAGGGTAATTCTCCTATGGTCATTACAAGGAACATTCGAAGCACCCCTTTCTCTCCTAACATATTAGTCGATAAGTTACCGAAGCATTTCCAACCTTTGTAGCTTGGATAATATACTGGGTCAACGGATCTGAAAGATCATCTTTGTCGGTTTGAAAAATGCTTCTTTGTTACACCAATATACTGATGGAATTAAGCACAGGATTTTCCTAACTACTGTGTCTGGACTAGCACAAAGGTGGTTTAGTAAACTTCCCTCTAGTTCTATATGGTCTTTTGAGAATTTGAGTGTTGTCTTCCTATATCATTTCGTCTTGGTGAGTGGCTTCTCACAAGGGTTGATGGATGGAAATTTTTTCAGATCCTTGGTAAAAAAAAAGTCTCTGTATGATTATGATAATCTTTTGGGAAGAGCATAAAAATATATCAATCTAGAGGAAACTCACAAACTCGAAAAGAGGATAAAGGCGTAGCAGGATCGTCTTCTACTTGGCAAGAAAAAAAATATTCCCTCCTCCTAAGAACAAAGAATCTTGACCAATTATCAATTATGTCTCCAGAAGGGTCAGGAAAAACATTATTCAGACAATGGAGGAGACACCTAAGACATTTGATAGTCAAAAGAGATCACCTATCAAAGAGTCTTTATGTTTTTATGCTTTTCATCACATCCATGATCATTTCTGTTGGTGCAAATAAGATTTATATATATCCATAATGGTATAATATTATCTATTTTGGACTTAAGCCCTTATGGTTTTATTTTTGGACTATACCTAAAAGACCTCATACTAATGAAAATATTTTATTCTTCTTATAAATCCATGATCTTTTTTATGTATTTCTAATGTGGAACTCGATTGTTCTCTCAACAATTTCAACAATTTCTCCTCCCCTCAAATGAAATAACACATTGGGCCTCCCCCCTCAAGCTCAGTCATCCTCGAAGGACTTTTTCTGTTTGATGTTCGATCCTCAAATCACTAGGTCTTCTTGGCAACTGTCCAGTCTTCCGGACCCAACTGGACTTCTTGCTAATTGTCCAGTCTTCTTGACCCAATTGAATTTCCTGTGAATTGTTTGATCCTCTTGACCTAGTTGAACTTTTTACCAATTGTCTAATCCTTTTGACCCAACTGGACTTTTTTTTTCTGGTGTCGGGTTCTCTTGATCTGGACATGAGAGTTCCCACTTCTTTTGTTTGAGACTCATGGCTCGACATGGACCATTGACTCTAATATCAATTGTGGGTGCAAATAAGATTCATATATCTCCACAATGGATATTGTTTACTTTAGGCTTAAGCCCTCGTGATTTTATTTTTTAATTATACCTAAAAGATCTTATATCAATGGAAATATTTTTTTCATTTTATAAACCCATGATCTTTTCTAAGTCTTTCTAATGTAGAACTTTGATTGATCTTCCAACAATTCCATTGATAAATGTCATCGGCTCACTAAGGAGATTCACAGAGTAGTACAATATCATCAATAGAAGACAATCAATACTATCCAAGTCATCTAGTCGATCTCCAATCAAGCAATCTCACCTGGTAAATCCAGATGAGGGTCAACAAAGATATCAAGGAGATCTTTAGAATAACCCTGACTCAATGGAAGTCCTTGGTGATAAACTTCTAAGAAAAATATTCCTCACCGAAGTATGATAAATATGATTTTAGGAGGGACAATGAATGATGATTCATACCAAGCTCAGAAGGCTCATAGCTGACAACTAAAAAGTTTCGGAGTCGGAGCAAGATGAGGAGAAGGACCCATAATATATAGTTAACTATTGGTGCATTCCTTTATAAAAAAGACCAAGGTGTCCATCAGTATATCTATAGTCAACTATGATATACCTCAAGTATTTATTAATACAGGGAGCTCGATCAATGTTTTATTCAAAGACACTTTTGACTAAAAGTAAATTGACCATGCAGAGCTCCGACCTATGAAGACCGCTCTATTCAATTTTATAGGATATGAAGTACAATCACTTAGACAGATCAACCTGCCATTATCCTTAGGAGAAGAGCCTTTTTAATGAACTCGGACCACTGCCTTTACAGTGGTTAATGCCTCTTCATCATACAAACGTCCTTTGGCAATTCCTTCTGGTTTCGAATCGAGACGTCCTTCAACATTTTCCTCTGGCCTCGAACTGAGACATCTATTGGTAGTTCCCTCTGGTCTTAGACCGAGACATCTATCGATAAAAAATTTCCTCTGGTCTTGGACCGAGACATCCATCAATAATTCCCTCTAGCTTCAAATCGAGATGCCCATAAATAAAAAAATTTCCTCAAGTCTCGTACTGAAGCATCCATTAACAAAAACATTTCCCTTTGGTCTTAATCTAAGGCATCCATCAACAAAATTTTTTTCTCTAATCCCAGACCGAGAGGTCCATAAATAAAAAAATTTCTCTTTGATCTCGGACCAAGGTGCCCATCGACATTTTCTTCTAGTCTCGAACCGAAACATCCATCAACATTTCCCTTTGATCATGGATCGAGACATCTATTGGCAATTCTCTCTTGTCTCGAAGTGAGACGCTATCGATATTTTCCTCTAGTCTCAGACTGAAACATTCATCGGGATTTCTCTCTGATCTCGGATCGAGACATCCATCGATATTTTTCTCTTATTTTGGATCGAGGCGTCCATCGGTATTTTCCTCTTATCTTGGATTGAGGCGTCCATTGATAATTTTCTCTAGTCTCGAATCGAGATATCCATCGACAATTCCTTCTGGCTGCTCTACAAGAAAATAGGGCTTCAGGGATAAAAAAAATTATTTCTGAAAGTCATTTTTCCGTCTCTAAATATATTTTGAAACGGAATATTCCGTATCAAAAATACGCTAGTGAAAGCCCCGTAGCTAATTTTAAGACGAAAATATTCCGTCTTTAATTTCAAAACAGATCAAAATACGGTTTATAAATCTATTTTTAAATTATCCAAATAAAAATAATTTCAAATACATATTTCGTTGCTAATTTTTGTTTAAATCTATTAATAATCTATTTCAAATAGTATGTCATATATAATTTTAATCTATTTATAAATCCGTTTATATTTTTGTTTATTAGTTCGTACATAATTTCATTTTTGAATATATCATTAAAATTTTATTATATTTTAATTTTACATTTCTCATCTACATAATAATTTACAAGAAACAATCACACATTTCAAATAAATTAAAATTTTTTTAAACAACTAATTTCTAATCCAAAAATATTATACAATTACAAATTAAAATAAATAAATATTCACATCATTCAAATAAATAAATTTTTATATTCCAACATAAGTAATCTAATTTTTATTTTCATCTATCGCACCACTCACAGGTCCAGATCCTCTTGGATATAAATTATTTATCTCGCCTCTTAAATCATTTTACGAACCATCTCCTTGAGATTTTCTTCTCTTTGCTTACCTTCCTTGATAAACTTTTGTCCCTCAATCTATTTTTCATGATAATGAGTTCCAATATTTTGTTGCTTTCAATAATTTCTTCCTCCATTCTCTTGTTTGTAGTATGCATGTCTTCAATTGAGTAGAGTGATCATCATTTTGCCCTGTCCATATTCCAATAACTGATATTAGCCTAATAAATATGAAAACAAATAAGTAAAATATCATTACGATATAATAAAAAGATAACAAACAATTAATTATATTAATTTACGCTAACTCGAGCTGATTTGTCGTCCACAAACTCTCCAGTACCTTGTTTCCTTTTATGCATTTGTTCAAAAACTTTAAAATCATCCACTTCTTGTTCTAAATCCTTTTTCTGCAATCATATATATATATAATATAAAACAGAATCTATGTTAATATAACAACCTTTTCTACCATCATTTAGTTTAAAGGGGATAGAAACAATTACTTAAAATAAAACATACTTCCGAAAGATAATAACCATAACTCTAAGTTTTAATTCACTGATTATCTCTTACTGACAAAAGGTAATGATCTTTAACTTTGTCAGTAACACAAATAAGAGTTTTTTCCCTAAAAAAACATGCAAGATTCATCTTAGTAAAATTTTTGTTAAGCTAACCCAGGCAGCTTGTTAAGCTGTAAACAAAACCATCAAGGTTTTGTGCAGGAGATCGTGTAGGCAAAAACTTGTCATTGCTTGGTAATCACTTTAAAAATTAAATAGAAAATGAATCAAGAATTACATAAATGAGGAGATATATATGCAAATAGGTGGAATGGTGATTCAACTTGGCCTACTCGAATCAAAGGTGCATGGAAGGCTTTCTTGATGTTTCTTTAGAGCTTTATCATTGGGCAAAGAAAGAGTGCTCTGTGGTGGCAAAGAGTCTGTGGTATTATACTTGTAGAATTTGGGGAAATAAGCAATTTATTGCTACTTAATGAAATAATCATTACATGGAATATATAGTATCTAAAACTGCAATACCTTCAATACTCACCCACAAGTCAAGGCACTTGTAAAATACATTAGACATAACATAATCTAGACATGACAAAGAAACAAGACAAACTACTCGGATCCAAGCAAAACAAAACTTAAGTTCAGACGTTGTATCATGTTGCTTACATACATTATCATTACATTTAACAACTATGTAATTCATTGATTAAGTACCATCACCTACCATATCTCAGTATATGATTATAATCAATAAATATGGATCATAACCAATGCATAATAGTTGTGTACACAGATATTGTCATCACTACACAATCCTTAATACGATCATAACTAAAAGTTTGAACGGTAAGTTACACATAATAAGCATAATAGGTATAAATGATACCAAATAACAATGATAGCAAAAGAGACTGTATAGACATTGAATGGAGCATCTCAAAGTTCAAGCAGCTAAGTATCAAGTACAAGAATAATAAAGAGTGGAGTCAAAATAAATCCATCCAACAATAACAGAGTTCATGTACTAAGATCAACAATCTATAAGAGTCAAAGAAAGAACTACCCACCTGATATGTAGATCGTATTAATGGTCTTTATGTTCGTGAACCTGCTTCGAATCAAATACCTATAATCAAGAATACAACAAATAATCAAGTTTTACCATACACTCGATGATAGAGTCAACACCTAACTCGATTAACCTTTAATTACACTAAAATGATCATTCTCATTAATGAATAGCATTCCTATTAATCCATATAGTGGATCTTTATTAAAGAACAACCTATTTCAACAACCAATAATAAAATCAGTTGTAGAATCTAGATCAGAATTTATCTGGTTCAGCTACAATGGCTAAGCTTCTTGATCCAAGGCTACAGTCACAAATTTGACTCGCAGAAAACTCAATTCCGATAACCCCCATAACCTATAAACGCAATGAATATATATTTCCCTTTTATGTCTTAATTTCTGAAACCTTATTCCAAAGAACAGAATGATACAGGGAATTCTTACCAGAAATCAAAATGGTACCAAAATCGATTGCCAATAATGGAGAGTTGTGATAAGGACCACCGATAGAGCCTCAAACCACCGTGAACAACAGTGGTATTGATATTTTCCAGTCGCAACGGCAACACTATCGAAACCCCCAGAAATTGCAGATCAATGATAATAAGAAACGTTGTGCGCTAGATCGCAGAGAACAACAACTATATTGATCGAAAATGCTGCAGGGGAGAACAAAGGCGCTATCAACCGAAGACCGGCGGAGCCACGACATCGCGAGAAGGGCAGCACCGTCCGTGATCAACGCTGGTCGCGAGGCAGTGGGCATCGCACGCAAAGACGACACCGATCGTAGCCGACACTGGCCGCGTTGGTGAGGCGTCGCGTGCAACGACGAAGGAGTCGCGACTGCAACGGAGCAGCGACACAAGGGAGAAGGAGGCGCCCGTCGTGTGGAGGAGTGGCAATCGACAAGCTGCTCCGGTGACGCTCGATGGAAAGAGAATTTTGTTGTGGTGGTTGGCCGACCGACAGTCGGTGAAGAGAAGATGGTCGCCATCGGAATCGAGAGAGAAAAGGTCGGGAGAAATGTGGCGGCAGCAGATGGGGAACAGGAACATAAGAAAATAGGAGAATTTCCTATTTAAACTTAGGTCAATGAAGGGTATTAAACATTTCACTATAAAATATTATAAAAATTCAATTTGAATTTCAGAAAATTTCTGAAAAATTCGATAAGATAATTTTTTTAATTAATCAATATTTATTTATTTTCTTAATGTAGAGTTTTAGTCTATTAGAAATAATTAAATTTATTATTATTTAATAAATTTCTTTTTAATTTATAAACAGAATATTTTTTGTTTAAAATTATTTCAAATATATTTTATAACAAATATAACTTCGTATTAAATTTCGTTTCTAATTTGTATTTATTTTTGTTTATAAAAATTTATTTTATAAATTTGTTTCTAATTCATTACAAATTCTGCCTTAAATATATTTATATTTATATATATATATATATATATATATATATAAGTGAAACGGATTTGTAATTATGTTATAAATCCGTTTCTAATTTATAAATATTTAAAACGAATTTTAATTCCGTTTTAAAAATCTGTTTCTGAAGTTTTATTTTCTTATAGTTGGTGTTGGACTGAAACGTCAATCTTCACTTCCCTCTAGTCTCAAATTGAGGTGTCCATCGACAAATCCCTCTGGTCTCGAACCGAGGTGTCCATCGACAAATCTCTCTAGTCTCAGACCGAGACATCCATCGATATTTCCTTATGGTCTCGAACTGAGGTGTCCATCGGTAATATCCTTTTGGTCTCAGACCAAGGTGTCCATCAGTAATTCCCTCTGATCTCGGACTGATGTATCCATTGACATTTCCCTCTATTTTTGAACTGAGACATCCATCGATAATTCCCTCTAGTCTCGATCTGAGGCATCCATCGATAATTTCCTCTGATCTCGGACCGAGATGTCCATCGTCAATTTCCTTTGGTCTCGGACCAAAGTGTTCATTGATAATTCTCTCTGATCTCAGCGTACATTATCTGACACAGGTTTAATGACGACTTGACAGTTGAGAGAGGGTTTATTAGTCAAAGATGTCATCATTGCAAATTATCTCGATTTCGAGATAATGACTCTATACAAGTTTAGTTAGTCGTCAGACTTACACCTATTTCGACTATACTAGCTGAGGATACCTGTGATACACTGGAAGCAAGGTCACGTGACCAAGTCAAGTCAATATTCAAGTTGTGGTGGAAGTTAAAGTCAAATTGAGTTCGAGTCAACTCAAACTCCTCTTAGTCACACTTGAAATCATTCTAATCATATCTAGATTCGGCTCGACAATTAATTATGATAGTTAATCAAGTCTACAACCATGCTAAGGGACTCAACCACAAGGAGACCAAGTACGTCTCTCCATATCGCAAAGGTGTGTTCTTTGATCTCTAGCGATTGTACCCCCTTGATCTTTTCTATATATAATAGTAAGGAGGCGAAGACAAAAGAAATCAAGTAATTTTTTCAAATTTTACTCACTTCATTCTCTATGATTTTTGACTTGAGTATTGGAGGGGTCACTCCGAGGTACGCCTTGCCTTCCTTCTCACGTATTTTCAAATCCTTCAAGGTTCGAAAAACTTATCGCTTGGAGCTAGGACCAATCTCTGAAGAAGGTCAATATATAGACATTCGACCTTTCGAAGCCTAAGTGACAACCGATTCCTCGAAGCTTAGACGACGATTGATCTCTTGAAGCCTAGATGACACCCAATCTTCGGAAGCTCAGGTGAGAACCAATTTCCTTGAGACCCAATTGCTCGACTTGTCAGAGCTTAAAGATCGATATGATTAGCCCTCGTCGGATGTACGGCGCAGCGTTAAGGTTTGAAAGGGTAAGGGTCGATTTCGGATGCGACGACTGCATCACCGAGATGATCGATTCTAACCACTTGGCACATGATTTACTCCTCTCCACACGTAGGGGCAACGGTGAGAGCCGCTAATGTGATTCCATTTTTTTAAAAGATCGATATGATTCGTACTCAACCGATCGAAAATACTCAATTGTGAATATTCTGTTGAGTCATCTCAATCATCGATCTCGAATCGGATCAATAAATAACCAACATGTCTCATTAATATTATTTCATTTGTATTTTTTTTTATTAAATTGTGAACACTATTAATGATTTTCCATCATAGACGTCTATAGTATTATGTATACATCTTAGGTGTTTCCTAACTTGAAAACTATTTATCAATCTTAAATCATGAACACTACCAATGATATGTCATCTCTATAATACTAATTTATCAATATAATTTACGATTCCCAATACTCTTAAGGGATCTTAAATCCGTTAGTCAAATTAAGTTTCAAAACATGGATCGCCGGCAGTTAAGTTGAGTGAGTCATAAAATAGTTAAATCATCGGTTGCTTCATAGGCAAGCAGCAAGCTTCGGAACCTGAATGCCCAGTCCAGTTTGCGTAACAACGTTAATATTAAATCTCGAGTCGTGTCTTTGTCAGCAGTATGGTTTACCACGGCGTTCTTCAGATGGAGTAGTATTCGTATGAATCTTCGTGGAACTAACTCAGAATTATTAATTAATCCCCACATTTACTAGTATTTTTCTTCGAACTTTGATCGCAGCGTGTACGTACTCAGTATAAATAGCATGGCGTATCAGTATGCATGATTTAAACAGATCACTAGAGTACGTCTGCCTCGGGCGCCATGGAGATGTGGTTTCTCGTCTTCCTCTTCCTTGCCTCATCCACTCTTCTCTTCCTCTGCCTCCTCCGCCGTGGCAGTCGGAAGTCGCTGCCGCCTGGTCCTCCCTACATTCCGTTTCTCGGAAACTTCATTTGGCTCCGCCGCTCCCTCGTGGACCTCGTCGCTGTCCTCCGCGATCTCAACGCCACCTACGGCCCCGTCGTGACCCTCCGCATTGGGCCTAACCCCGTTGTCTTTATTTCGGAACGCGACATGGCCCACGAAGCCCTGATTGAGCATAGCTCCGCTCTCGCCGACCGACCGCCTCCGCTGGCTGCCGTCCGCTTCCTCAGCGCAAATCGGCATACAGTCTCCTCCGGCGGCAACGACCCCCTCTGGCGGCACCTCCGCCGCAATCTCGTGTCCGACATCCTGCACCCCTCCCGAGTCAAGCTCTACACTGGCGGTCGTGAGTGGGTCCTTGGCGTGCTGGTCCGGAACCTTCGAGATCGGGCTGGAGACCACGACGGGTCGGTCGTAATTAAAGACAACTTCCAGTTCGCCATGTTTTGCTTGCTGGTGCTCATGTGCTTCGGCGAGAAGTTGGACGAGCGAAAGATTAAGGAGCTGAAGACGGCGACTCAGAGATTACTCTTCTACTACGAGAACTTGTACGTGCTCTCCTTGGTCCCGAGCTTCGCGACGTTCCTCTTTCTAAACAGATTGAGGAAGGCCAGGGAACTGTTCCAAGAATAGAAGCAGGTGTACCTTCCTCTGATCGAAGCCCGAAAGCAGAGTAAGAAAGCGCAGCGATTGACGGTGGATAAGGAAACATCCGATAGATTCGTGCACTCCTACGTAGATTCTCTTCTGGAAATGGAGATACCGGAGGAGGCAGGCCGGAAGTTGACGGTCGACGAGATAATAGCGCTCTGCTCCGAGTTTATGAACGCGGGCACGGACGCGACTTCGACGGCGCTAGAGTGGATCATGGCGAACCTGGTGAAGCACCAGCGAATCCAGACGAAGCTGCGGGAGGAGATCCTTCGCATCAGCAGCGCGGACGAGGCAGTGCAAGAGGATCAGCTGCAACGAATTCCGTACCTGAGAGCGGTAGTAATGGAAGGGCTGCGGCGCCACCCGCCCGGGCAGTATCTGCTGCCGCACAGAGCGATGGAGGACGTGAGCTTGTACGGCGGGCGGTACCACATCCCCAAGGGGACGGAGGTCAACTTCCTGGTGGTGGGGATGAACTGGAGCGAGAAGGTATGGGAGGATCCGATGGATTTCAAGCCGGAGAGGTTCCTGGAGGGAGGCGAAGGGGCGACGGTGGACATCACTGGGAGCAGGGAGATAAAGATGATGCCGTTTGGGGCGGGGAGGAGGATTTGCCCCGGTCTGGGGCTAGCCATGCTACATCTCGAGTACTTCGTAGCGAATTTGGTGAAGGAGTTCGAATGGGAAGCGGAAGGAGAAGTGGACTTAACGGAGAAGGAGTCGTTCACCACCATCATGAAGACTCCTCTGAGAGCTCGTATCATTCCGAGGAAGTAGGAGAAGCTTCATCAATTCTTCAACAAGGCGCACAAGGGATGCTTTAATTTATAAAATAAAATAAACTAAAAATAAAAAGGAAGGCATTTGCTGTTGTATTCCCTTTAAATAAACAATTTAGTTTTCCATGAACAAGAAAATAATTTAATCATGATAAAATTTATTATTGCACAGTGATAAAATTTATTATGAAATGTCATTTCGTAATTGTTGAAGATGACTCATAGAAATGGAGTACAGTCGTAATATGATCGTGTCGAACAATACAATTAGATCGCACTGCAATTTGAAAGAAATAATTGGCACAACTACAACACGGTCATGCCAGACATTACTATTAGGTCGTATTGTGTGTTGAAAGAAACGAGCATAGTCGTGACATAGTCGTCCTAGGTAGCACGATCGAATCGTGTTATATATATATATATATATATATATATATATATATATATATACACTTGATATGCTGAGCGTCGTTTCGTTGTCCGACTGTACGTTGATCTCGCCGCGGAAGGCCGGATTTTGGCCCCGATTCGACCGTAATCTGGTCAGAAATCGACCGCGATCCGACCGGCACCGGAGTCCGGTCGTGATCCGGTCGAAAATCGACCGCGATCCGGCCGAACTCCGATGCCGGCCGGATCCCAGCCGGTTGCCGATCAAAATTCGATCGGGCGATGGTGAATCGACGACGACAATGGTGAAAGATCTCTTCTGTAAAATTCGACCCGGTGAAGTTTGATGGAATTGAAAATTTTGAATTGTGGTTGAGGAGCTAAGGTTAAGGATCTGTGCAACAAGGTATGATGAAGGTGCTAGGAGAAGAGAAATCAAATAGCACGGATAAGGTGGACTGAGAGGAATTACAGACAAGGGCGATGACAACAAAAAGTATTTGTCTAATAGATGATGTGATGTATCATATCATGGATGAGGAATCAACGGTGATAATTTAGCAGAAATTGAAAAATCGATATATGTCCAAGTCGTTGACGAAAAAGCTCTATCTTAAGTAGAAATTATTTAGGCTTAAGATAACATAGGGCACCGATCTAGCTCTGCACATTAATGTTTTCAATCAGATTGTCAGTGATTTGAAGCGGATTGATGTGAAGATCGATGATGAATATAAAGCACTAATGTTGCTGAACTCTCTGCCTTCATCTCCTAGGTACGAGAATTTGGTTACGACTCTAATGTGGGAAAAGGAATCTCTAAATTTAGAGGAAGTTACAAGTGCTCTATTGGATTTTTATCAGCAAAAGAAAGCCAACGATGAGACTTTACAAGATGAAGGACTTATGGTGAAAAGTAACCAAGAGCGTGGAAAGAGCAATATGCGGCATGAGTCGGAAAATAATAAGGTCCAATCTAAATCGAGAAGGAAGAAGGAGATTACGCGCTACAAGTGCAGAGTAAAGGGGCATATTAAGAGAGAATGTCTTGAGAGAAAGAAAACTAACGCAGAGAAAGACAGTTCATCGAAGTCTACGAACATAGTAGACGAAGAAAATTCAAAGAGAAGTGATGACGACATGCTTTCGTCTTATCAAGCTCAAAGCAATTGACAAATTCGTGGATCTAGACTCAGCGTGCTCATATCATATGACACCTAATAAAAATGTTGGTACAGGGGCACCAGATAATCGAACATATATTTTGATTATGGTAAAGACACAAAGTTAAAATTATATCATTATCTTACGAGCTGAATGAAGTGTGCATGAATACTAAGCTAAAGATGAAGGTTGGCGGCACCCGAAGGTTCTCGTGTTGAGAAACCGTTGTAGTCGGGCGACACCTGGAGGACTTCGGAGGGAGCCAAAGAAATCAGGTGGAGACCGAAAGCAAAAGCTACAAAGGTAAAGCTTGAGGTAAGCTCGTGTGAGTTAGTGTAAGTAAGGTCGGGTCCTCGGTACGGGGATGTCCTTAGGCGACGATCCGACTAAGACATCTCATGGAAGGTCTATGTCAAGATCGGACGGTTGGTGGTCGTCGAAAACACTTAGTTTTATTTGATTTTGAGCAAACTTTTTATTGCAGTCGAAAACCCTAGCCAACAGTCGACTGATGGCTTGTAGCAGTTGATTGCTGGACATCAGTTCGACTGATAAGGGTGACAATCGACTACTGTTCAAATTTCAGCCTCGAGGAGAGTCAAAACCTCATCACCTTATCTTAGGGTGAGGTGGCTTTTGAAGATAAGGCTTGAGCTCAACGTCTAGGGTTCTCAAAGGCTATAAAAGGTGTGTTCTTCACCATTTTAATCATCTCCAAGCTTCCAAAGTGCTCTCGTAATGCCGCTCTTCTACGACGATCTTCCTACTACGAAGTGCTACTGAATCTCCAAAAATCCGAGCTCAAATTCTCAATTACTTAGTTGTTGGTATAAACTTTTCATTTCTTGTACTTTAAGTTCTTAATCAAGCTTGTTCTATCGTCGTGTTTTCTTTTAAGAGGAGAGGGGATTTGTCTCTCTATCTCTATTCTTTCGAAGGCTTTTGAGTTTTGTAATCGTCATCTCTTACCTTCAACCAGGAGGAGACATTTTTAGTGGATTGCCCTCGGTGAAGTGATCTAGGATCACTAAGGCCTTGTATTAGCAGTCGAAGATTGTGAACCAAGTAAAAAGAAATTGTGTTATTTAGTTTCCGCTGTGGACTTTCTTTATAATTTATTTTTGTTCGAACGAAAAAGAAATGAGTTTTTACATGCACTATTCACCCCCCCCCCCCTCTAGCGCTCATTTCGATCCAACAATTGGTATTAGAGTGGGGGCGCTATGATTTGGCGCAACCACCAATCTAGCAATTATTTTTAAGTTTTCTTTTCGTTTTTGGTTTTTCGATTTGAAGCTTTAAGACTTTTAGTTTCGTTAATTTCTTTACTTCCACACTACTAATCCAAGACGAAAGTCTTGGTACCTTCTCTTTATTTTTGTCGTTGCAAGATTTTTTTTTAATGACCCATCTCGAAGGGTTTAGCATCGTCCGACCTCCGTTTTACAACGGAGACGACTTCCATTACTGGAAGGATTGGATGGAGTGCTTCATAAAAACCCAAATCGAGATGTGTATCGTAATCCAAATCGGATTCACGCTTCCTACTAATGAAGTTGGTGAATCGTTGGATTACGATCAATGGACGAACGCCATGAAAAGACAAGTGGAAGCCGACGCCAAAGCTATCCAAATTCTACAATGTGGTTTGTCCAAAGAGGAGCTCAACCGCGTCGGCCTCTTCATTAATGCAAAGGACCTATGGAACAAGCTCGTCGAGCTACACGAAGGAACCGATGACGCTAAGGTATGTAAATGCGATTTATTATTTAATAAATTGTATAACCTTAATATGCAGGAACACGAAACAACTACCCAATTACATGCTCACATAGAAGATATCATTAATAGCCTACACTCGATCGAACAGAAGGTCAAAAACTGGGATCTAATAAGGTATGCTCTAAACGCGTTCCCTAGGACTACCTTGTGGGCATCCATGATCGATGTCTATAAGGTTTTTAAGGACCTTTCTAAAATTAGATTAGATGAACTATTCTCAGAATTTGGATTTCATGAACAAACTAACGCGATCCGGGCCGAGAAAGGAGTTGCCTTGCTTGCAGGTCAAAGAAGAAAGGAGAAGAGCAAGCCACCTCCCGAGCAAGAAGAAGGATCCGAACCCGAGGATGAACCCGAGTCCGAATCCGAAGAGGAGGCCGTGATAGTGAACATAGTGCGAAGAATAATTCAACAAGAAAGGGGCAATCGAAGAACAAAAAGAAAGGGCAATTCAAACCAAAACAAAACAGAGCAAGGAAAGTTTTTCATACAACTTGAGACAACAAAGAAGAAGGCGTTGGCGTACCGTACATAGTAAGACCGGAAGAGTCCGAGTCAAAGTACAAAGTCGAATCCAACTACAACTCCGACTCCACCCTGAGGACTACTTCGAGAAGAGACTCAAAGTCGGGCCGAAAGAGAAAGTTAAGGTTAGCCGTTCTTTAATTAGTACGTTTTATCATACAGTTAAAATGCTAAGTAGGAAACTAACTAAGTCCGAGTCTATGGTTGAATCCTTGCTTGAGGAGGTTGAAACCCTCAAGCAAGAGGTCACTCTAACCTCTTCGACTAGTCAACTTCAAGAGAAGGACTCAACTCGAGTTGAAAAACTCGAAGGTGAGAACTCACTCTTGAAAGGACAAGTCCAAGAGCTCGAGGCTCGGTTGGATAAGTTCTCAACAGGATCCAAGAATCTTAACTGACTTCTTGGAACTCAAAGAGTCGTGTATAATAGAGTCGGACTCGGGTTTAGTCTAAAGACTACGAATAGATCTTATATGTCTATCGTGAATCGTAGTCATCAACGAGTCCAAGCTTGGGTCCCTAAAACTCTCTTAAACTCACATATAAGGACTAATAGGTATTGGATTCCCTAGGATCAAGTCCATTTTTTGGATAGACCATATTGGTTCAATGGTCCAAGGGGAGCTAATACCAAAATAGTATACCCGATAACTTAACATCATCGATCTTTTTGTTTTACCTTTTAAAACGGCTAGATAGGACAAATAGTTAGTCAACTCTTGACAACATAGTATCAAGACGCGGCGAGATGATAATACATTAGGGAAATAAAGTCTCGTGTATTCGAGTTAGATAAGGCATATTTAGCTTGATGCACTTGATCGAGTGGAACTAGCTGAAGCTACCTCACCGTATCCTAAACTAGTTAGACCAGGAAGTAGTCTTAAGTGACTCAAGTTATCATTTTCCTGAACTTAGCTTTGTCTAAGAAAGTGATCGTTGTTCCGATCAAAGAAGACCCCTGTGTCTCGCCACGACCTGGAAGTCAATTTTTCGAAAAGGTTACTTGACGAGCTTAGGGTTAGATCCGAATCTAACCCAAGATTGACTAACTTTAATTAAGTTCAAATCATCTCACATAACATATAAGGCGAACAAATTTAAGACACATAGAATGAGTGAGATGATTAAGGAATAATTATAAAATACATAATTTTTTCAAAAAGATGTCTATTCTTTCAACTATTGCGCTTAAATGAATAATTATAATTGGCCAATACTAAGTATACAACTCTCTAGGCCAAAGTTTAGCGCCCCCTAACTCTCTTATACCTTATATATTTGACTAAGGGGGAGAGCAAACTAATCCTAAAGATTATATCACAAATTCTTTAAAGTTTTCCTTGAAAATTCACTTAAAAGTATTTTGTAAATTAAAAATATTTCAAAAACCTATTAAATTGTTGGTGCAGAAGGATAAAATCTCAAACCAATTTAACCAAGCTAGGGACGCATGCTTGGACTCAATTTCGTTTTTTTTTCATGCTATACTATTATGTTTTCAAACCCCTTATTTTTTATTAAAAACTCCGACCTTATTTTTTAATTTATGGCAAAAGGGGGAGAAGAGAGTAAGTTAAGGGGGAGTATCACAAAAATTTAAATTTAAACAATTAAAGTATTTCTTTCAAAACTCACCTAGGGTTAAGAGGGAGTTCTTTAAAGTGAGTTTATCATTTACTTTATTTGTTTTATGTCTTATGCTTTAAATTTTCCTTAACTTTGCATCAATTTGCCATAGATTGTCACGCCCGCCCTTTTCGGACCCGAATTCGGAGGGACGGCGCGTGACGCGACCGTACATACATACATTACATATAGCGGAAGACTTTATACATACTTCTTAATTCTTACAGCGGAAGACTTTAGACCTATTTTTTTTTTTTAAACATAAACATGCATTGACATATATATATATACATATATATATATACTTCTTCTTTTTAACATAGAGTATGTTTCATAACATGTATAGATACTTCTTCTTACTTCTTCTTTACTTCTTCTTATCAACATAGAGCATGCATCATATATATAGATACTTAGTGCTTAGTTCAGGTTCATAAACATCATCGTCATAAGGAGACACAAGTAAGGACATCCATAGACATCATCATCATAGGTAAACGTATATATATAGACCTAACGGATCTTCTCCACCATGCCACTACCACACACATTGGCTCCTCCTGCTGCTCCCTTTAGTTTATCCATCCCTTACCCTTATCTACAGTACGAGGGAAAGATAAACTATAAGCACATAGGCTTAGTAAGATCCTGTCCTACTCACAAAACCATACATCAGCATTAATCATGGCATGTAACATTCATAACATATAAGCATCAGAATATGGCGTAATCAACTTAACATGTAGCATAAGTAACATGAGTAAACATAACATGTATAATCCACAACTTAGCAGCATAACATGAATATATATACTTAATCAAACACACTTAATCAAACATATCATGCATCATATGTAACATAACAACGTGTACATGACATATCAACATAACATACAACCTATGTAACATAGTGGCGTAAACATGGCATATTAAACATAACATGTGAACATACCAATCAATCAGGTAAACATATGCAGGATGCTTTTGAAAACATATATTTTAGGTACGTAAACATAAATCTCAACATATTTGGGCCCGACATTGTACCACTTCTTCATTATCATAGCGTGCATCCCTAAATAGGCCCGAGGTAGCAAGTCTCGAACCTACTGGTTACTAGGCCCGATCTTAGTCCGTCGACCTAGGGCAATCGTCATAGCATAGAAGCTCATCCTAGGCCCGAGTCTTACTCCATCGACCTAGGGCATCTTGGAGCCCATCCCGTACTAGGCCCGAGTCTTATTCCATCGACCTAGGGGCAATCATACATAGAAGTCCATCCTAGGCCCGAGTCTTATTCCATCGACCTAGGGCATCTTAAGAGCCCATCCCTTCTTGGACCTTGTTAAGGTCTTGGTACAAGCCATGCAGAAGGTAAAATACTTATATGCTTATTTTATAACATAGCTTATTTCATTTTGCAAACATAGCATACTTCATTTCATAACACATCATGCTTCACTTCGTGAACATATCATCTTTCATTTCATAAACATACCATACTTCATTTCATAACATATTTTAAATACCACATACACATAGGGCATGACGTAAGGCATGGCATCAAGAGTAAGTAAACACTAACCTAAGGCATATTATCTTCATCTGACATCTTTTAATATCACAGTCAACATGAATTCACCCAAACATAAAATACATGTTAACCTAATTCATTAATCATAACAATAACTTCATCTGCATATAAAACTTGAATTAAAACTTCATTTAAACCCTAAAAATTACATGATGGCCGAATGGTCCATAGGGGTTTCTAGGGTTATCCTTCATCCTAATTCGTTTAACACAACAACAACTTCATTCGCACATAGGACATGAATTAAACTTCATTTAATCACCCAAAATTACATGATGGCCGAATGGTCTATAGGGGTTTCTAGGGTTATCTTTCAACCTAATTCATTTAACACAACAACAACTTCATTTGCACATAGGACATGAATTAAACTTCATTTAATCACCCAAAATTACATGATGGCCGAATGGTCTATAGGGGTTTCTAGGGTTATCTTTCAACCTAATTCATTTAACACAACAACAACTTCATTTGCACATAGAGCATGAATTAAACTTCATTTAATCACCCAAAATTACATGATGGCCGAATGGTCTATAGGGGTTCTAGGGTTATCTTTTAACCTAATTTATTTAACATAACAACAACATCATAATCCTACAAAAACATGGATTAAAACTTCATTGGATCATCAAGATCTAGGGGTGGCCGAATGGTCCATGTAGGGTTTTTAGGGTTAACCTTTAACCTAATTCATTAAACATAACAACAACATCATAATCCTACAAAACATGGATTAAAACTTCATTGGATCATCAAGATCTAGGGGTGGCCGAATGGTCCATGTAGGGTTTTTAGGATTAACCTTTAACCTAATTCATTAAACATAACAACAACATCATAATCCTATAAAACATGGATTAAAACTTCATTGGATCATCAAGATCTAGGGGTGGCCGAATATAGCATATGGATTCTTTTACAAAACAGCAATCGAAGCTACTCGTATGCAGGTGAGGGATACTTACATCCTTCGCTTTGCTTGTAGTGGGAAGATGACCTAAGGAACCAAACCTAGCCCTTGCTTCTTGCTTGGATGAGTTTCGGCCAAGGGTGAAAATGGAGAGGGGGAGGGATGATTTTCGGTGAGGAAGAAGAAGATAAGAAGAAGTGGCCAAGTGGAACCTTCCCTCTTCTTTATAAAGGGAGGAAGAGAAGTTTCTCTTTTCTTTTCCATGTCTTTTCATTTACCCTCATCACACTTATCTACAATTTTCCCTCTTCCTCTAATGATATAATCCTATTGGGCTTCTGGTTAGTGGGTGCACCTATAGGGTTTGGCTATCTCTAGAGGTTTGGGATTCAATTCCCAGGTCTTGCATCCCTTTTTGGCTTATTTTCTTTTATTTTGAAAAGGCCCACATAAAGCCCATTATCAACAAGCCAAAAAATTCTTGTAAAATTGCTAGGAATTTTATGGGCGTTACAATCCTTCATACTTTTTAAAAGTTTCGTCCTCGAAACTTAGAACAATTTTGGGTACTTCTGCTTCATGTCCTCCTCGCTCCTGTGTAGCTTCTCGCATCCTGATTCTGCCACAGGACCTTTACTAAGGGCACCTCTTTGTTCCTTAGCCTCTTGACTTCTCGGTCTAGTATCTGGATAGGCCGACTTTCAATACTCAGGTCCTCTTGAACTTGTACTGTATGCGGCTCGATCACTTGGTCCGCACTGGAAATGCATTTCTCGAGCACAGAGACATGGAACACGTTCTGAATAGCCGACATCTCTTGAGGCAGCTCTAGCTTGTAAGCTACCTTGCCAATCCTCTGCAATATCGGATACGGTCCAACGTAGCGTGGACTCAGTTTACCCTTCCTTCCGAATCTCATCACTCCCTTCATAGGAGCCACTTTGAGGAATACTAGGTCCCCAACTTCAAATTCTAACGGTCTACGCCGCATATCCACATAGTTCTTTTATCGGCTCTGAGCAGTTTCAATTCTCTGACGGATGTTACGTATAGCTCGGGTGGTGTCGTCGATGAAATCCGTCTGGAGTCCCATCCTCTTCTTTTCATCACCCTCGTACCAGCATATGGGAGATCTACATTTCCTCCCGTATAGAGCCTCGTAGGGTGTCATTCCAATAGTAGCTTGGTAGCTATTATTGTAGGCGAATTCTGTCAAACATAAGTATCGACACCAGCTACCTTTGAAATTCAGGGTGCAAGCTCGTAACATATCCTCTGAAGGCTTGGGTCACGGGCTTGCTTTTCCAGGATATCATCGAACAGTGTCGGTGCTATCGTCATGGTCGAGAGCTGTCCGGAAATGATTTCAACCCCGTAACGCATAATCTCTCTTTCTAAGGGCCGAGATAACACTGATAGAGACATCAAGGTGGCGCAGGACTTCCTGCTGAGTGCATCAGCCACCTTGTTTGCTTTTCCCGGATGGTAGAGAATCTCGCAGTCATAATCCTTGACGAGCTCGAGCCATCTGCGTTGTCTCATGTTCAGGTCCTTTTGTGTGAAGAAATATTTCAGACTCTGGTGGTCGGTATAAATCTTACACTGAGCTCCATATAGATAATGCCTCCATGTTTTGAGAGCGAAGACCACGACCGCTAGCTCTAAGTCGTGGGTGGGATAATTCCTTTCATGTTCCTTGAGTTGCCTAGAGGCGTAGGCAATGACCTTGCCATTCTGCATGAGTACAGCTCTGAGTCCCAACTTGGAAGCTGCCATCAGATATGTCGAAGCCTCCATTACCGCGGAAGAGCAAGGATTGGAGCGCTGGTCGGGCCTCCTTTCAATTCTGTGAAACTCCTTCGCAGCGCCCAGTCCCACTCATATTTCTTATTCTTTCGTGAGGACTGGCCATAGGGGTAATCCCGAGAAGTTCTCTACAAACTTCCCAGAGTAGCTTGCTAGCCCAAGAAAAGCTTCGATCTCACCGCATTCTTTGGTCGGTTCCAGATTACTCACGGCTCGATCTTTATTGGGTCTACCATCACTCCGTGCTTGGATATCACGTGACCCAAAAATGATACTTATTCGGCGAACTTCGCATTTGGAGAACTTTGCGAATAGCTATTTTTCCCGAAGAATCTGCAATACCACATTCAAGTGTTCTGCATGCTCCTCGGGGGTCCTCGAATATATCAATATGTCGTCTATGAAGACGATCACAAACTTGTCGAGGAATGCCGAGAATACTCGATTCATCAAATCCATGAACAGGGCAGGTGCATTCGTCACTCCGAAGGGCATAACTACGAACTCGTAATGTCCATACCTTGTCCGGAAGGTCGTCTTTGGTATATCATCTGGGTTCACTTTTACTTGATGATAGTCGGACCTCAGGTTAATCTTAGAGAAGACGGCGGCACCCTTTAGTTTGTCGAACATGTCATCAATCCGCGGTAAAGGATACCGGTTCTTGATCGTCACATTGTTCAGCGCTCGGTAGTCTATGCACATTCGCATAGACCCATCTTTCTTCTTCACCAACGACCTTTGGAGCTCCCCATGGAGAGCGACTTGGGCGGATAAGTCCCTTGTCGAGTAACTCCTGTAGCTGTCCCTGAAGTTCCTTTAATTCAGCCGGCGCTATACGGTAAGGTGCTTTAGAGATCGGGTTAGTACCAGGAATCAACTCAATCTCAAATTCAACTTCTCTATCTGGGGCTAACCCTGGTAATTCATCTGGGAATACCTCTGGGTAGTTGCATACAACCCTGACATCTTCTAGCTTCTGATCCTCAGCTTGACTTGTATCAACTATGTGGGCCAGAAACCTAGTGCATCCGCTGTCTAACATCTTGCGTGCCTGTAGGGCTGATAAAATCTTATTGACTCTTCTCCTTGGCTCTCCGATAAATTCAAACATAGGTTCCTCTACTGAATACCACTTTTCTTTTATGACACTCGATTGAAGCACCGTACTTGCTTAAGAAATCCATGCCCAGTATAATATCATAATCCTGCATGTCGAGCACTATCAGATCGCAGTAGAGTTCTCTGCGCACTCGATGGGTGCGACTCACAGCATATGAGTGGAGGACATTACTTCTCCCGAGGGCAGAGTGGTTAAGAACTTGCGATCTAGAGCTTGTGGTGGTATGTCTATCTCTCCGATAAAGTGTGTAGAAACAAACGAATGTGTTGCCCCAGTATCAAATAATGCAGTAGCATGCTGACAGAAAATAAATATCTGACCTGTGACAACTGTAGAGGCGTTCGCCACATCTTCTTGGGTGAGAGAGAATACCCTGGCATCTGTCATAACTGGTGGGGCTTCTAGTCTCCCTTGGTGGATCGGGGTTCCTTCGATTGCACCGATCCGATGTAATCGTGGAGGAGCACTCGGCCGGGCATATATCGAGGAGGTGCTGAACTCGACCGGCGATCCGATTCTATGTCCTGTCCGTCCACAGTTGTAACATATATTCGTGCCTTGGAAGCATACTCCAGGATGTATCTTTCCGCAGGTAGTACACAAAGGGATCCTGGGCTGCTTGTTTGCTGGACCACCTTTAGGATCCTCCCATTGTCTTCTCTTTCCAGTGTGGTTCCCTTTCCAATTACTATGGTTCCCGACCGGGCCTCGACTCGCTCATTCATTCGGCCTTCTTTTCGATTAATGTTGTTCGGTAATGCTCGGTAATCAAGGCACTCTTGCGCCCTCCGCTCTCAAGTGCGGTCTATGAACTCCGCCGGCCACATTCGAGCTATTTACGGTCGGAGCATCTTGGCATGAGTCGACCCTTTCTCTTCCGTCTTGACCAACTCACGGGCATAGACGCGGTTGAATCTCCTCACGGCCACGACCGACAGGTCACCTTGCCGAACCAGTGAACTCGTCGTAATGCTTGTTGGTCACCCTCATGTGGAAGAATTCTTCAAGAACTCAGATCAAATCATCCATCTCATCCGATTTATTTGTCTCTTTGCTTTAACCTGCTCCCACCACATCCGAGCATCTCCGAAAGGCGAAGGACGACACTTAATCTTCTCACATTCGGGCCACCCAGAGGCTCCACGATGCTTTCCACCGCCTTGAACCAGCCCGGGCATCCCATGGCTCACGATGCAGAGAAATTTTTCGGCTTTAGTCTCTGCCACTGGATCAGGTAAGCTTCCTGTCGAACCATCGGGCCGGGGCCCGTTGGTGGGGCAGTAGGGTTTCCTCGTTGATTCATTAGGGTATTTATTACTTGTTGTTGTTCTGTGACTTGTCGCTGGAGTTCTGTGACTACGTGTGTAAGGTCATGCGGGGGTGCTATCTCATCAGCTCTACTACTGCGTCTTCCAGACATGTTTATCTTCATATATTAAAGTAAAGCTAGTATAAGTTTTCGTTCGTTGCCCTACGCATAATTAGACTAAAGCTAGCATAAAGTCATTTTAAGCTTAAGGCATCATTCATGTTCTCATGCATAATTTAAGCTTAAGGTATTCTATATCATACATGAACAAGCATAAGGGTATCATACATATTTTCATGCATATTTAAGCTAGAAACATTTCCTATCATACATGAATTTTTTTTTAACAAAATTAGAGTAGACATAGAATTCTTACTTGGAGCGGCAGGATTCGGAGCTTGATGTGTGTGTAGTGGAAAGACATATCCGCCTGACGATACCAACTCCACGCCTACCTTTCGGACCCAACCAGGGGCGTATGACGCGACCGTACATACATACATTACATACAGCGGAAGACTTTATACATACTTCTTAATTCTTACAGCGGAAGACTTTAGACCTATTTTTTTTTTTTAAAACATAAACATGCATTGACATATATATATATATACTTCTTCTTTTTAACATAGAGTATGCTTCATAACATGTATAGATACTTCTTCTTACTTCCTCTTTACTTCTTCTTATCAACATAGAGCATGCATCATATATATAGATACTTAGTGCTTAGTTCAGGTTCATAAACATCATCGTCATAAGGAGACACAAGTAAGGACATCCATAGACATCATCATAATAGGTAAACGTATATATATAGACCTAACGGATCTTCTCCACCATGCCACTACCACACACATTGGCTCCTCCTGCTGCTCCCTTTAGTTTATCCATCCCTTACCCTTATCTGCGATCTGAGGAAAGATAAACTATAAGCACATAGGCTTAGTAAGATCCTGTCCTACTCACAAAACCATACATCAGCATTAATCATGGCATGTAACATTCATAACATATAAGCATTATAACATGTAACATACATGACGTAATCAACTTAACATGTAGCATAAGTAACATGAGTAAACATAACATGTATAATCCACAACTTAGCAGCATAACATGAATATATATACTTAATCAAACACACTTAATCAAACATATCATGCATCATATGTAACATAGCAACGTGTACATGACATATCAACATAACATACAACCTATGTAACATAGTGGCGTAAACATGGCATATTAAACATAACATGTGAACATACCAATCAATCAGGTAAACATATGCAGGATGCTTTTAAAAACATATATTTTAGGTACGTAAACATAAATCTCAACATATTTGGGCCCGACATTGTACCACTTCTTCATTATCATAGCGCGCATCCCTAAATAGGCCCGAGGTAGCAAGTCTCGAACCTACTAGGTTACTAGGCCCGATCTTAGTCCGTCGACCTAGGGCAATCGTCATAGCGTAGAAGCCCATCCTAGGCCCGAGTCTTACTCCATCGACCTAGGGCATCTTGGAGCCCATCCCGTACTAGGCCCGAGTCTTATTCCATCGACCTAGGGGCAATCATACATAGAAGCTCATCCTAGGCCCGAGTCTTATTCCATCGACCTAGGGCATCTTAGGAGCTCATCCCTTCTTGGACCTTGTTAAGGTCTTGGTACAAGCCATGCAGAAGGTAAAATACTTATATGCTTATTTTATAACATAGCTTATTTCATTTTGCAAACATAGCATACTTCATTTCATAACACATCATGCTTCACTTCGTGAACATATCATCTTTCATTTCATAAACATACCATACTTCATTTCATAACATATTTTAAATACCACATACACATAGGGCATGACGTAAGGCATGACATCAAGAGTAAGTAAACACTAACCTAAGGCATATTATCTTCATCTGGCATCTTTTAATATCACAGTCAACATGAATTCACCCAAACATAAAATACATGTTAACCTAATTCATTAATCATAACAATAACTTCATCTGCATATAAAACTTGAATTAAAACTTCATTTAAACCCTAAAAATTACATGATGGCCGAATGGTCCATAGGGGTTTCTAGGGTTATCCTTCATCCTAATTCGTTTAACACAACAACAACTTCATTCGCACATAGGACATGAATTAAACTTCATTTAATCACCCAAAATTACATGATGGCCGAATGGTCTATAGGGGTTTCTAGGGTTATCTTTCAACCTAATTCATTTAACACAACAACAACTTCATTTGCACATAGGACATGAATTAAACTTCATTTAATCACCCAAAATTACATGATGTCCGAATGGTCTATAGGGGTTTCTAGGGTTATCTTTCAACCTAATTCATTTAACACAATAACAACTTCATTTGCACATAGAGCATGAATTAAACTTCATTTAATCACCCAAAATTACATGATGGTCAAATGGTCTATAGGGGTTCTAGGGTTATCTTTTAACCTAATTCATTTAACATAACAACAACATCATAATCCTACAAAAACATGGATTAAAACTTCATTGGATCATCAAGATCTAGGGGTGGCCGAATGGTCCATGTAGGGTTTTTAGGGTTAACCTTTAACCTAATTCATTAAACATAACAACAACATCATAATCCTACAAAACATGGATTAAAACTTCATTGGATCATCAAGATCTAGGGGTGGCCGAATGGTCCATGTAGGGTTTTTAGGGTTAACCTTTAACCTAATTCATTAAACATAACAACAACATCATAATCCTACAAAACATGGATTAAAACTTCATTGGATCATCAAGATCTAGGGGTGGCCGAGTGGTCCATGTAGGGTTTTTAGGGTTAACCTTTAACCTAATTCATTAAACATAACAACAACATCATAATCCTACAAAACATGGATTAAAACTTCATTGGATCATCAAGATCTAGGGGTGGCCGAATGGTCCATGTAGGGTTTTTAGGGTTAACCTTTAACCTAATTCATTAAACATAACAACAACATCATAATCCTACAAAACATGGATTAAAACTTCATTGGATCATCAAGATCTAGGGGTGGCCGAATATAGCATATGGATTCTTTTACAAAACAGCAATCGAAGCTACTCGTATGCAGGTGAGAGATACTTACATTCTTCGCTTTGCTTGTAGTGGGAAGATGACCTAAGGAACCAAACCTAGCCCTTGCTTCTTGCTTGGATGAGTTTCGGCCAAGGGTGAAAATGGAGAGGGGGAGGGATGGTTTTCGGTGAGGAAGAAGAAGAGAAGAAGAAGTGGCCAAGTGGAACCTTCCCTCTTCTTTATAAAGGGAGGAAGAGAAGTTTCTCTTCTCTTTTCCATGTCTCTTCATTTACCCTCATCACACTTATCTACAATTTCCCCTCTTCCTCTAATGATATAATCCTATTGGGCTTCTGGTTAGTGGGTGCACCTATATGGCTTGGCTATCTCTAGAGGTTTGGGGTTCAATTCCCAGGTCTTGCATCCCTTTTTGGCTTATTTTCTTTTATTTTGAAAATGCACACATAAAGCCCATTATCATCAAGCCAAAAAATTCTTGTAAAATTGCTAGGAATTTTACGGGCGTTACATAGATCAAAAAGGGGGAGATTGTTGGTGCAGGGGCACCAAATAATCGAACCTATATTTTGATTATGGCAATGACACAAAGTTAAACTTATATCGTTATCTCACGAACTAAATGAAGTGTGCAGGAATGCTAAGCTAAAGCTAAAGGTCAGCGACACCCGGAGATTCTTGTGTTGAGAAACCATGGTGGTCGGGTGACACCTGAAGGACTTCGGAGGGAGGCAAAGAAATCAGGTGGAGATCGAAAGCAAAAGCTACAAAGGCAAAGCTTGAGGTAAGCTCGTGTGAGTAAGTGTAAGTAAGGTCAGGTCCTCGGTACAGGGACGTCCTTAGGCGACGATCCGACTAAGAGATCCCATGGAAGGTTTATGTGGAGATCGAACAGTTGGTGGCCATCGAAAATACTTAGTTTTATATTTGATTTCGAGCTAACTTTTTATTGCAGTCGAAAATCCTAGCCAACAGTTGACTGATGGCTTGTTGCAGTCGACTATTGGGCATCAGTTTGACTAATAAGGGTGACAGTCGACTGATGTTCAAATTCTAGCCTCGAGGAGAGTTAAAAGCTCATCCCCTTATCTTAGGGTGAGGTGGCTTTTGAAGATAAGGCTTGAGCTCGACGTCTAGTGTTCTCAAAGGCTATAAAAGAAGGTGTGTTCTTCACCATTTTAATCATCTCCAAGATTCCAAAGTGCTCTCGTAACGCTGCTCTTCTACGACGATCTTCCTATGACAAAATGCTACCAAATCTCCAACGATCCGAGCTCAAATTCTCAATTACTTAGTCATTGGTATAAACTTTTCATTTCTTGTACTTTAAGTTATTGATCAAGCTTGTTCTATTGTCGTGTTTTCTTTTAAGAGGAGAGGGGGTTTGTCTCTCTACCTCTAATCTTTCGAAGGCTTTTTAGTTTTGTAATCGTCATCTCTTACCTCCAACGAGGAGGAGACATTTTTAATGGATTGCCCTCGGTGAAGTGATCTAGGATCACTAGGGCTTTGGATTAGCAGCCGAAGGTTGTGAACCAAGTAAAAAGAAATTGTGTTCTTTAGTTTTCGCTGTGCACTTTTTTTACAATTTGTTTTTGTTCGAATGAAAAAGAAATGAGTTTTTACGTGCACTATTCACCCCTCCCTCTAGCGCTCATTTCAATCCAACAAAAGATTGGTTCGACACATATAAACAGGTTAATTCTTGTTCTGTTCTAATGGAAAACAATACATCTTGCAGAGTCATTAGAATAGAGAATGTTAAGATCAAGATGTTTGATGGTGTGATTAGAACATTATGTGATGTCATACATGTACCAGATTTCAGAAAGAATCTAATCTCCTTAGAAGCTTTGGATGGTAATGGTTGTAGTTATAAGTCTGTGAGTAGAACTATAAAAGTTAGCAAGGGCGCTTTAACGATAATGAAATAATAGAAACTAGTAGGGAACATTTATAAGCTACTAGGGATGACGGTTGTAGGTGGAGCTACTGTTGTAGAATCAGAATCCGACGATACGATATTGTGGCACATGCGGCTGAGTCATATGAGCGAGTGTGATGTTGGAGCTTTATAAAAAGAATTTATTAAAGGGCATCAAAACATGCAAACTTGACTTCTGCAAATTTTGTGTTCTTAGAAAATAAAGTAGAGCGAAATTCAAGACAACCACCCACAAAACAAAAGGGATTATGGATTATTTTCATATATATCTATGAGGGCCAACCGATGTAGCATCATGTGAGGGACATACGTATTTTGTAAGTTTCATCAATGATTACTCATGGAAGGTCTGAGTGTTTTTCAAGCGATACATCAGAAACTTTCTCGAAATTCAAATTGTGAAAAACTGAAGTAGAAAATTAGACAGAGAGGAAATTAAAGTGCCTTAGATTTGACAATGACACTAAATACACAGATTCACAATTCCAAGATTTTGTGAGCAACATAATATCAAAAGACATTATACAGTACGCATGACACCATAACAAACACTACAAAAAAATTGATTTTTGGCGATGAACTTTGGCAACGAAAATAATTCGTTGCAAATCTGCAACAAATTTTGCAACGAAATTTATGTTTCGTCGCAAATTTGTAACGAAATTTCCGACAAAAAAAATTTGTTGCAAAAATTATAAAAATTCCAACATTTAAATTTCGTTGTAAAATTCGTCGCAAATTGGGTACGAAATTTTTTTTTCATCGCCAATTTGCGACGAAAAAATAAATTCTTCGCAAATTTCTGCAATGAATTTTTTCGCTGCGAGAATCTCGAATTCAAAATTGCTAATCCAAGAAAAAAAATTCGCGTAAATTTGCTACGAATTTATTTTTTCGTTGCAGATTCTGCAACGAATTTATTTTTTCGTTGCAGAATCTACAACGAATATAGAATTCATAGACAAATTGGCGACGAATATATGATTCGTCACCAAATTGGTGACGAAATTAGCGACGAAAAAATATTCATCGCTAAATTTTCCCTAATTATCACGCTGATCCAACTCTCTCCATTTCTTCTTCCCTCTCCCTCTCTTCTTCCCTAATTATCCCGTCGATCTAACTCCTCCGCCACCGCCCGCTTGAAGTCTCCCTTCTTCCTCTCCTTTCCGCTGCCGCCGAGTCGCGATGACGCCGCTGCAAGGCCGCTGCTGTCGCGGCAGTGTCGCCGCGAAGCTCGCGGTAAATGATCTTGCCGCACGCAAGGTCACGCGGCCGCCGTGGCTCGCGATGGGCTGCGTGGGGAGGCGACTAGTCGCCAGCGTACATCGGCGAGTTCTGCCGTGAGATCGCGTGGCGGCGAGGTTCTGCCGCGAGATCGCGTCTTGGCGTGGGACGCAAGCTCGCAGCGTGAGTAGGTATCCCAATTATAATACTCTGTCGTAATCTAAATATAATATTTTGTTTAACAGGTTGTCCTACTTTGAAGGTGTTTGTCAAGGTGTTCATCAACCTGTGAGCTCATCCCCACGTTGTTTCCTTCCGAACAGGTTCGTGTAAAAATATTGTTTATAACATTATTTACAGTATTATGAATTCTGTTATAATTTTTAATCGTAATGTTTGATTTTAAGTAATTTAATTACTGTTAGTAGATTATAATTTGTTCGAAATAATGATATTATAATTTGCAATTAAATATCACACAAAATCATATTTAGTATTAGAAAAATTTAATTAATGTTGAGTATAAATTTATGATTAGATTGATATATATATATATATATATATATATATATATATATACACGGATGAAGTTAATTTGGAAGAAATGAAAATTAATCGTTGTTCATAAAATTTCGAATACAGGATCGATGGAGAGAAAACGCAATTGGATGTATAAAAAGAATTTATCAGAACATCGTGGTTTAACCGATGAATTTATAATTGGGTTGGAACAATTTTTGAGATTTGCTTCTAATAATGTTGAGTTTATGGATGGGAATAAGTTAAGGTGTCCGTGCAAAAAATATCATAATGGTAAATTTTTCAAATGTAATAAAGTTCGAGAACATCTTTGTAGATTTGGTTTTACGTCAAATTATTATAATTGGACTTGTCATGGTGAACCGTTTATATCCGATGAAGAGGTTGGACGAAACATACAAAGGACCGTTAGTGGAGAGCAAGTATATTACGATCAATGCAATCCGTACCAGAGGATGATAGTTGATGCAGTCGGTCATAATTTAGATACCGAACCAAATGCCACAAGTACTAGTTATCCTCAAGCATCTGAACACATGTATAATAATTATTCAACACCGTTGGAGGAGGTAGAAATTACTGGTGGTAATGAAAATGTGCACAATGAGCCATATATAAAATTTCAAGAAGTATTGAGAGCTGCAGATGAACCCGTGTGGTCCGATTGTGACAGTCACACAAAATTATCTCTCACCGCAAGATTGTTGAATGTTAAAGCTGAGCATAATGTGTCAGAAGAATATTTTAATGATTTTGTTCAAGTTATTGGAGAAGTATTGCCGCGTGATCACATAATGCCGAATGATTTTTACAGTATGAAAAAACTTGTGAAAGATTGGCAAAGAATTGATGTTTGCATAAATGGTTGCATGCTATATTGGGGAGATAATGCAGATTTAGAGACTTGTAAATTCTGTAGTCAATGCAGGTACTAGAGTACCACAAGATCAAATCGTAATAAGTGATTAAAATCATTCAAACAAATGTTCTATTTGCCTTTAACTCCTAGATTGCAAAGGCTTTATGCTTCAAAGGTGACTGTTGAACACATGACTTGGCATGCAAATCATGAAACAGAGAATGGGCTAATGTGACATCCATCTGATGCAGAGGCGTGGAAAAATTTTGATCGAACATATTCTGAGTTTGCAAATGAGATCTGAAACATCAGGTTGGGTCTATGTGCTGATGGATTTGCTCCGTTTGGCAAATCAGGAAGAACGTATTCTTGCTGGCCAATTATTGTAACTCCATACAATCTTCCTCCTGGTATGTGTATGAAAACATCTTATATGTTTTTAACATTGATTGTGCCTGGCCCTCATAATCCGAAGAAGTTAATAGATGTTTACATGCAACCGTTGATTGCCGAGTTGATCCAACTATGGGACGTGGGTGTTTCCATGTATGATGTCCATACTAATCAGCTGTTCACTATGAGAGCTACACTTCTTTGGACCATAAATGATTTTCTTGCTTATGGGATGTTATCGGGCTGGAGTACTGCGGGGATTTTAGAATGTCCAATATGTATGGAGAGATCAAAGTCATTCAGATTGAAACACGGAAAGAAACCGAGTTATTTTAATTGTCATAGACAATTTTTACCGCCAAATCATAAATTCAAAAGAAATAAAGAAGAATTTACTAATAATAGAATTGAAAGAACACCTCCACCAATCAGAATCACGGGTCAAAGTCTATGGCAAAGAGTGCTTAACTTTTCATCTGTTATTGAAGACCCCAATGTCACAACATATGACTATGGAATTATGCATAAATGGACAAAACGGAGTATCTTTTGGGATTTACCGTATTGGCAAAATAATTTGATTCGTCACAATCTTGATTTAATGCATATTGAGAAGAATATTTTTGAAAATCTGATAAATACGGTGATGGATATAACTGGAAAAACAAAAGATAATCTGAATGCAAGAAAAGATTTGCGTATCATATGTAACCGACCTACCCTTGATGTTGATGCAAATAGTAGGGGATCAAAACCGAAAGCAGTTTATACATTGAATAAGGATCAGAAATGGATTGTTTGTGAATGGTTGAAATCGTTGAAATTTCCTGATGGTTATGTCTCAAATATTGGTAGATGTGTTGATTTGAAGGAATGCAAATTTATGGGTTTTAAAAGTCATGACTGTCATATATTCATGGAAAGATTAATTCCTATTGCTTTGAAGGAACTATTACCAAATTTTATCTGGGGTGCAATTACGGAATTAAGTATTTTCTTTCATGATATTTGTTCGACAGTACTGAGTCATTCACACATGGAGACATTAGAGAGAGACATTCCGATTATTATGTGTAACTTAGAAAGGATATTCCCACCGGCATTTTTTGATTCAATGGAACATATTTTGGTTCACTTGCCATATGAGGCTAAAGTTGGAGGTCTTGTTCAATTTCGATGGATGTATCCGTTTGAAAGGTGATTTTTTTTAAACTTTTTTCTCATTGTTATTTCATTTGGTCAAATCTAGTCTAATTTATTTGCTAATAAATTTTATTGTATTATTTTTAGATTCCTCTATCACTTGAAAAAAAAGTGAAAAATAAAGCTCATGTTGAAGCTTCTATAGTTAATGCTTATATTATGGAGGAAGTTACAACTTTTGCATCATATTACTTTGAACTTCACGTTCAATGCAAGAGTCGGAAAGCAAGAAGAAACGATGAGGGTCCCGTTGATCCAAATTTGAGGGCATTCTCAATTTTTAATTACCTTGGTCGACCAAGTGGATCTTGTACAAGTAGATACTTAACTGGTCCCGAGTAGCGGGCAACCCATACATATATTTTATTGAACTGTCTAGAAGTGACGCCGTATTTCGAGTAAGTATATAGTAGTTATATTAAACATTTTGTATATCATAAAATATTGTTCATGTTTTATTTAATTATATTGTAGGATTTTTCAAACTCTATATTAGAGCTTAGACATGAGTTTAATAATTTCTGTGATGAAGAATTTGCACAATGGTTTAAAAATTATGTAAGTAGTATATGATATTAAATTTGATAAATCTTGTCTGATGACACATATTGATTTTACTTTAGGTTCATGATAATCACTGCCACATTGAGCAAGACCTAATAAACAATCTGTCATGGGGTCCAAATTCAATGGTTAAAACTTGGCCCGCATATTTCATAAACGGATATATTTTTCATACTCAAGCTTATGGAACTGGGAAAACTACAATGAATAGCGGAGTTTGTGTTCAGTCATCTATTGATGGAGGTGCAAGGAATGAATTTTACGGTTTGCTAGATGAAATTTTAGAGGTAGCGTATCCAGGCTCAGATTTGCGAGTTATTTTATTTATAAGTCGTTGGTTTGACCCTATCAAAGGCATGAGGGTGCATCAACAGTTTAATTTGGTTGAAATTAACTATAAAAATATATACAAGAGGTATGAATCATTTGTATTAGCACAGCAAGCGATTCAAGTATTTTATGCTTCATATCCTAGTATGAGACGAGACAAAAGTGATTGGTGGGCAGTTTGTAAAACCAAAGCACGTAATAAAATTGAGGAACATTGGGAGGACATAGTCTATCAACAAGATGAAGTTGTCAATACATTTCATATCCAAGAGTATAATATTTCAACGTTACGAGATCGCAGTGGCATTGTAATAGACGTTGATGCAAGTGAACTGAATGAGTATGAAGATGAAGATTCCAATGATGAGGATGAGGATGTGGATGATGATGAGGATGAGGATGACGATCACGATCACGATGACGATGACGATGACGATTAGATGCATTATCAGGCCGAAAATTTTATTGCAGACTTCGATTTCTAATTATTGGTAATTTACCTTTTAATTTATTGAATACCAATTATGTTTTAATTTACTATGTTATTCAAAAATCTATATATTTGATATGCTAATGAACTTTTTTTTATTTAGGGTCATCCAGTTGCTATTAATATGGTAATATTTTCATATTTTTCCTATTAATAATTCGATATGCAACTGCATTTTTTTTCCTGTAATATTCTTCTAATAATCATGATTGTTAGTTTCGACGTGGCGGTCATAGAAATAGTAGTGATGGAAGATCACAATCTTCCTCTGCTTCAGCATCCGCACATTCTGATGCTCTTGCAGGAAATGTGCCCTCCACCTCTTCCCCAGTTGCAGGATCCTCTGATTCTCAACATATACCTGCCAATGTTTCTTCCCCGGTACAACAAACACTCGTGGAGAGGGAAGATACGAGAGAGTTTATATCTCCGCGAGGAGATTCGTAAGTATTCAAGTTTTATAATATCTATATTAAAATTTTAATATAATATATTTTTTTTTAAGTATATAACGGAGTTTGTTTTTGGTTTATGTTAGATTTACAAATTCTGTACGTGTTATTCACGAGGTGAATAAAATAGTGAATAACCATTGGGCCGACGCTTCTATGACTTATACAAGCACGCCGGAAGAAATTAAAGTTCTATGGTGGAATGAGTTCAAGGTAACTTATTTCAATCATTTAGTATATGAAATTGCAGTTAATATAATCAATTTTTATTTTCCTCTACTGCAGCGGGTATTTGGGAGGAGACTGAAACACTAGAGATTAGGAGGATTTTTAAGAAAAAATGTGGTGATCATATTAAAAACATATTAAATCATGCAAAAACTAGAAATAAGAAACCGCACTATATAACTGAGGAGAATTGGAATAAAATTGTTGCACATTGGAAATCTGATGAAAGTAAGCGGAAGAGTGAACAGAATAAGCAAAATCAGAATTGTAACTCCGGCATTATGTCTGTCACGTATGCGGGAGGATCCATAAATATCGATGAGCATGAACATCGATTGGTGAGTACTTTCAATTTATGATTTTATAATTCAATACTCACTAATTTATAAATATTAACTGTTTAATTTGTTTAGGCCAAGGAGACGGGAACAGAGCTATTATTTATTGACACTTTCACTTGTACATTCCAAAAAAAAGATAAAACATGGAGTGGTGAAAGAGCTAGAACAATAAAGGTGTGTAATTGTAAAAAGTTAATTTCTTATGTTAATATTTAATTATTTTTTTCTTTCACAATAGGAGAAATACGATGAACTTTCACAAAGAAATTCGGGAGCAAGTGATGATGGAGTCGAATCGGAGCCATCTGTTAGCAATATAAATTTATGGCTCGAAGCATCTGGAGGACCGAAAAGTGGAAGAATGGCTCTTTGAGCCGATCCTATAGAGTCCCTGGTGCTTCTTCTTCATCCTCTCCAGCATCAAAAGCCCAAGTTATTCAATTAACCAAAGAGGTTAATCATTTGAGAGACTTACTAGCGCAGAAGGAAACTGAATCAAGACAGAACGCTCAGAAAGTTCAAGACTTAAATGAAAAGATGAACGAAGTTCAAAGGTAACAAATGTTTATTATGCAACATCTTCAGTTATCGTCTAGCTCAAATCAACTTCCTCCTTCTAGCTCTGCTCCTCCTCCGCCTGATCCCTGTCATGGAGAAAATGATGATGTGTTTTTTGATGACGATGGTGATGATGTTGGTTATCTTTGACTGTATTTGTAAAAGTTTATTTGTTAGTTTCTTGACTTATGACATATGTCATATTTATGTTTTTATAAGTTTGTTGTATTTAACTGTTGTCTGATGATAATGGTACGGTAGACCTTTGGATGTATTTGTTATCTGTATAAATTGATTTGATATTCATATTATTGTTTGTTGTATAATTGTGTTAATATTGTTGTGTGTTTGTTGTAAAACAGTGAAAAAAATTAATTTCAAATATTTTTTTTTATTTTTCTCCAGATTTGCAACGAAATTATAATTTCCGTTGCAAATTTATATGTATCAGTCAACTGATGTAGACATTCACTCGACTGATAAAAATTTTTTGGCCATCAGTCGACTGATGTAGAAAGGTGTTACAGCGCCGTGTCGACGACCAATTGACTCCTAAATTGGCGATCGATGGATATGATCGCGCCATACAGTAGCAACTCATAGAATGTTCTAGAAGTCGATTCGTCGACTATCACCGATCGATAAATACATCAGTCGACTGATAGTGCAATTTTTTACGACGAATTATTATTTTCGTCACCAAATTTGCAACGAATAAAATTCGTCGCCAAATTTATTTTTATTTGTTAATTCCATTCATCAGAATTTGGCGACGAATATTTTTTTTCATCGCAAATTTGGTGACAAAAATAATATTTCATCGCCAAATTTGCAACGAAAAAAATATTCGTCGCCAAATTCTGATTATATTGGTCGGAGATGGATGCGAGAGTTTTGCGACGAATAAAAATTTCGTCGCATATTTGGCGACGAAATAATTTATTCGTCGCTAATTTGGCGACGAAAAAATTTATTCGTCGCTAATTTGGCATCGAAAGTATAATTCGTCACCAAATTCGGCGACGAAAATAATTATTCGTCACCGAATATTTGTCGCAAAAATTTGCGACAAATCTTCTTTTCGTCGCCAAATTGGCAACGAAACATTTATTCGTTGCCAAATTTGGCGACGAATTTTGCAATGAAAAAATTATTCGTTGCAAATTGGCGACGAAATTTATTTTTTCGTTGCATAATTTAGCGGCAAATTATTTGCAACGAAAATTTTTTCGTTGCAAAATTCGTTGCAAAAAAAATTTTGCAACGAATTTTTTTATAAATTTCGTTGCAAAATTCGTCGCCAAAAATGGATTTTTTTTGTAGTGAAAATGGTGTGGCGAAAAAGATGAATAGGTCACTAATCGAGAATGCTTGTTGTCTCAGATTGAATGTTGGACTTACAAAGAACTTCTGAGCAGAGGTAGTAAACACAGTGTGTTTTTTGATAAATCGATCGACAAGAGCAACCCTAGATGGAAAAGTATTAGAGGAGGTTTGGACAAACAACCCAGTCGATTACTCTAGCCCGAGAGTATTTGAATGTCCAACTTATACATATGTTTCTAGTGAAGACAGATCAAAGTTTGATGCAAAATCTATTCAATGTATTTTTCTAGGATATCAGAAAGGAATGGAAGACTTCAAGCTTTGGGCTCCTAAGATAAACAATGTGGTGATCAGTAGGGATATAATATTTGATGAGAATGGTATGTTACAACGTACTTAGGTAAATCAAAATCAAATATTATCAGGTAGCAATGGGAGCAACAATGTTGTACAGGTGGAGCTAGACACTCATGAGGTTAATGATGATAGCTATGATTTTGAGAATTTATTTTTTTATACACTTATCACTGCTAGTGAATATCCTACTATTTTTCAGGAGACGGGTTCATAGTTTTGAAAAGGATAAATGGATGGGTGTTATAGCAGAAGAGATAGAATCTCTGTATAAGAATTAAACATGAGACTTTGTACAACTTCCTAAAGGAAGGAAGACTATAGGATGCAAATGAGTATACGAGAAAAAAATAAGCAATTTCAGAAGGTGTAGAAGGAAATTCAAGGCTCGACTAGTAGTAAAGGATTACTCACAGAGAAAAGGTATTGATTATGATGAGATATTTTTTTCAATGGTCAGACATACATCTATCAGAGTGATGTTAGCTTTGATTGCTCATCATGACTTTAATTGGAGCAATTGGATGTGAAGATTGTATTTCTTCATGGTTATTTGGAAGAACAGATTTATATGAAACAAGCCGAAGATTTTAGTCAATTCGAACATGAGTATTTAGTCTGTATATTGAAAAAGTCACTTTATGGATTAAACTAAACCCCAAGACAATGGTACAAACGTTTTGATTTATATATGATTCATAATAGCTACATGAGTTGTGAGTATAATTAATGCATATATGTGAAGAGTCTTGATGACAATTCACTTATCTTTTTGTTACTTTATGTGAATGACATGTTGATTGTTGCAAGAAGTGTGATTGAGGTTAAAAAGTTGAATAAGTTACTGAGTATAGAGTTTGACATGAAAAATTTAGGTGTGACTAAGAAGATTCTTGGAATGGAGACATATAGAAACAGAGGCTCTAGGAGATTATGGTTATCTCAACGCAGTTACATTGAGAATGTGTTGAACAAATTCAATATGAGTATTGCGAAATCTGTGAATACACTATTGGTGCAATACTATAAATTATCCATTACACAATGCCTAAAGATAGATGATGAGATTCATGACATGTCAAGTATTTCATATGCCGGTGCAGTTGGTTATTTGATATATGTCGTGGTTTGCACAAGACTAGATTTGACATATGTTGTTCGTACGGTGAGCAAATTTCTCTCAAATCCAGGTAGACAACATTAGGATGCAGCGCGCCAAGTGAATTTTCAATACTTGAGAGATACTACAGATCATGACATCATATTCAGTAGACAATAGGATGATCTTTCAATTGTAGGATATATTGATGCAGATTATGCAGGAGATTTGGATGACATGAGGTCTATTACATGATATGTGTTTACTATGGCAGGACCTATTTGTTGGAAGTCCATGATACAATCTATAGTGGTGTTGTCTGCTACTGAGTTAAAATATATGGCAGTTGCTGAGATAACCAAGGAAGTATTGTGGGTTATAGGATTAGTCAGGGAACTAGGTGTTCAACAAGGTAGAGTCAAGTTGTATTGTGATAGTAAAAGCACTATCTATTAAGCGAAGAATCAAATTTATCATGCGAGAATCAAATACATAGATGTTATATTTCACAAAATCAGAGAGTTGATTTCTTCCGATGATATTCAACTTGAAAAAGTTCACATTGCAAAAAATAGTTCAAGCTAGAGGGGTTGAAGTCCGAATTTGGTCATTCTAGGAGGCGTTATTTCCATATGCTTATTTTTTTTCCTAAAGGGTGGATATTCGTCAAGGTGAAGATTGTTGAAGATGACTCATATAAAGGTAGAAACGGAGCACAACCATGACACAGTCATGTCGAGCAGCAAGGTCGGACCGTGTTGCACGCTAGAAGAAACTGGCACGGCGACGACATGATCGTACCATGCAACATGATCAAATCATACTGCATGCTGGAAAAAATTAGCACAGCAATGACATGATCGTACTACGACTAGAAGAAATGGGCACGATCGCGACACGACCGTGCCAAGTAGCATGACCCGACCATCTTGCACGCTGGAGGCGACAAAGAGTTTGAAAAATTGTATATACATAGAAAGAGGATGGTTATAATTTTAAACATATGATTCGAATTATTTTTTTCTTAACCGTTTAATGAAATAAATTATCTTTATCCAACCATATTAAATTTCTATTGTCTCTTCCTCTCTCGTATTTTATTTCTTATCGTAGTTTTCTTTTGCTCGCTTCTCGATCCCAACAGTAATAATAAAACATGAACATCGCATGCAATGACACTCGATGCGGGCAGTGACGCAAGCACACACGTCCATTGGAGTTTTCCAGAATCGGTCTGGAGAAACAAACCGAAATAGCGGTCCAGAATCGGTCGACAAGTTGAGAAACGCGTTTTATAAAAATATTTTTCCGGTTCGGTTCGAATACAAGTTGGAGGCAACTTTTCTTTCGCGTTTGCGTTCTGTCTATAAATAGACCGGCAAGGCGAATTCTGGTGTTTTGATCTCGCAACTCGCAAGCTTTCTGCAGCGCGGGTTTCTCTTCTCCTTCGGCGCGACCATGGGGAGACGTAAGTCGGTTTTCTCGCTCATCTTAAGCCTTTTCTCTCCTTTTTGAGTTAGATTGTCAAATTTTGCCTGCCTTGGCAATGGAAGAAGGTCGAACGATTTTGCTGTCTGTTGAACAAGATGGAAGGATTTCCAAATTCCAGCTTTTCCTTTTGTTTAAATGGTGCATTTGCCCCAAATTACTTTTGCATTATTAACTTGCTGATCACCAGGCCATATATATATGCATCATTCGGACATATATATGCGTTGCGTTGGGTCTTAATTTTCTTCTTCGTAGAGGCATATATATATATATATATATATATATTCTGTCGATTATTATTATTCACTTATCTCTATATCTTTTTTGGCCATGAAAAGTAAGAGATAGCTCATAGATTCGTAGTTTCTCATTCTGAAATGGGTTGGCATAACCAATTTCAGACACGAAATGTAGTTATTACTACTTTAATTTATAGTTTACTTGGATTCATATAATGGAAGATGGATTAATTTGTTTTGACCTCTAGTAAAAATCAAATATTGCGGTAACGGTGCAAAGCATGTTCAGAGGAACAGGATTGTTTACATTATTAATATTACTAGCGTTTTAATTAGTCCATTAGTTTACCTTTACGAAGCAACTTACGCAAGTTTAATTTAGATGGGCGTTTCAGTTCCTTGTATTCCTGAATTTTAAGAACACCAACTTTTTTTTCTAATATTTTAACTGTTCTTGAAAAATTTAGTTTATTTTGAGAAATTGTGCTCTTACATGGTTTGGTATATAGTTAAAGCATGCACTAGCTAGCATGCACTCCTAGGGAAGATTATAATTAATTAAGCGTGTTTTAAGGAGGATATTACTTTTTTGAGTACAAATTAATTAGCATGTACCCATCAACAGTGGGCGTTTGATAAGTTCGAGTAAGGCTAGGTATGCGTGGATATTGTTGCATTGAATTAATCTTAAATCTAATTTGCTGAGTCATCAGGAAGGGGAAAATGAATTGGTCTGCTTGCTAGATTCTGACGAGATCTAAACAGACAGGAAGTTGAAGGTTAAGGGTTTCGAATAAACAATATATAGAGACAATATCTAAGAAGTTATTTGTTAGCACTTATCTTAACTGAACAGCTCTGAAATGACTGCATTAGTTCTATACTTATTCTAGAAGAATTTATTTTTGGATGTTCTTATCACTACACTTTCTCTTATGGAAAAGTAGGAATATATGCATAATCGATCGATTTGATGGTTGTCCATACAGGTCCTGCAAGATGTTACCGTCAGATTAAAAATAAGCCATATCCAAAGTCAAGATTCTGCCGTGGTGTTCCAGATCCTAAGATAAGGATCTATGATGTGGGGATGAAGAAGAAAGGCGTTGATGAATTCCCTTTTTGTGTTCACCTGGTTAGCTGGGAGAAGGAGAATGTATCTAGTGAAGCATTAGAAGCTGCACGTATCGCATGCAACAAGTATATGACAAAGTTTGCAGGGAAGGATGCTTTTCATTTAAGAGTCAGAGTTCATCCCTTTCATGTTCTGCGAATCAATAAGATGCTATCTTGTGCTGGAGCCGATAGGCTCCAGACAGGGATGAGGGGTGCCTTTGGAAAACCACAGGGGACGTGTGCTAGGGTGAACATTGGCCAGGTCCTTCTATCTGTTCGTTGCAAGGATAGCAATAACCAGCATGCACAAGAAGCACTAAGACGAGCTAAGTTCAAGTTCCCTGGACGTCAAAAGATAATTGTCAGCGGCAAATGGTACGCATAGAAATATGAAATAATCTCTTTTATAACTAAATCTAGCAAGATATATATATATAATATATGGATTCAATTCGTTGCATTGACATTCTTAATTCAAACTATATCACAAATGCTTTATTTTTCTTAATTATAAGTCCAGCATTTATATTCTTGAATTCTGACATGAGAAAATACCAGGGGTTTTACCAAATTTAGCCGGACTGATTATGTGAAGTGGAAGAGTGAAAACAGAATTGTCTCGGATGGTGTCAATGCCAAGGTATTTTCTATTGCTTACGTACACTAGTAACTACTGTGTATATGCAACGTCATTGCTATCTGATTTCTCATCTGAAATAAAGTTCATCTCTTCATTGTCTGGTCGATGCAGCTACTTGGATGGCACGGTTCACTTGCTGGCCGAGAACCTGGAAAAGCTCTGCTGCAGCCGTCAGCTGCTAAAGCTTCTTAGAATCTATCGTTGGGTAGATGTCGGCCATCACTCACTGTTGATTAATTTTTTTCATGGTCATGTTGTAATGTCTGATTGGGACTGCTAAATAAAATTGAATTAGACTTGTGTTTTGATCCAATCATGTATTTGGGAAGGTTTAACCTTGGGACAAATATATTAGGGGAATGTATCTTGTAATTCCAAGGCTATACACCTCCTTCATCCTTGCATTTGTACAATTGATGTATGGTATATGAATATGATGCCAAGTATGTCCATGCCCATCACTCCTTATTGATATTATTAATACGGCCGGCCACCCCACGTCCTGGTCCGGATTCCTATTATACGGCCGGACACTCCACGTCTCGGTCCAGATTTCTACTATATGGCCGGACACTCCACGTCTCGGTCCGGATTCCTATTATACGGCTGGACACTCCACGTCTCAGACCGGATCTCTACTATACGGCCGGACACTCCACGTCTCGGTCCAGATTTCTACTATATGGCCGGACACTCCACGTCTCGGTCCGGATTCCTATTATACGGCCGGACACTCCACGTCTCGGTCTGGATCTCTACTATATGGTCGGACACTCCACGTCTCGGTCCGGATCTCTATTATACGGCCGGACACTCCACGTCTCGGTCTGGATCTCTACTATATGGCCGGACACTCCACGTCTCGGTCCGGATCTCTACTATATGGCCGGACACTCCACGTCTCGGTCCGGATCTCTACTATATGGCCGGACACTCCACGTCTCGGTCCGGATTGCTACCATAAGGCCGGACACTCCACGTCTCGGACCGGATCTCTACTATATAGCCGGACACTCCACGTCTCGGTCCGGATCTCTACTATACGGCCAGACACTCCACGTCTCGGTCCAGATTTCTACTATATGGCCGGACACTCCACGTCTCGGTCCGGATCTCTACCATCAAACGCACATTGAATCACTACCTATCCCCGACAGAAAGTAAGATTCTCTGACAAGGCGCAGAGGAGTATCCGTGACATTAATGGAGATTTGCCTCCTATCAACCAAGCGATGGGTATTAATGGCTGCCCCTGCACAGAAGTAGATTTACCTACGGAAGTTCCAGAGGATTGGCTGCTGCCTTAATTAAGATGTGTCTCCTGCCAACTATGCATTAATGGCAACCCACGCGCTGGATACTGCTTTAGATAAGCAATGATAATAATGTACAATCGAGGAGGTCATATCGCTCAAGTGGGAAAAGGTCCACTAGAGGACTCCCCTTCCTCTCCCTATATAGGGGGATGACCCTTCTCAAGGAGAGGTAGGTTCACACACTCTTAAGTCTGTTCTCTTCTGTTTGAGAGACTTCTTCCATCTAATTCCCTACCTTGAGCGTCGGAGGGGTTTAGCTGAGATCCCTCTCGGCACCCTTGACCGCTTGCTACTGTGCAGGTTCTCATTCGGCTCGGTCTAGTCAAGCAACCCGGCGAGCAAGCCACTTCATCCTCTTCGGCCGTTGTCATCTCCGCTGTTCGGACACCTCACCATTCATCATCTCGGCGGGAAACATAATTGGCGCCGTCTGTGGGAAACTATATCACGTCAGAGATAAGAATGAGAGACCAAGGAGCAAACTCCGGCAATGCCAAGACTGATGAAGGAAACTTGACCAGGGAAAACATCATCGCCCTTGTCAGGGTCACTATGCAAGACATCTTACGAGAGCACTTCTCCAGAGGTCCTGGGCAGGAGTCCCCTAGCCCAGTGTAGGGTCCCGCACTCCAATCCACCCCCTCAACTCCCGTCACGGGAAAGGTAGTACCAGCAGCTTCAGTATCAACCGAGTCATCCTCTACGGCTTCCCTACAGGACTCTTTGAAGAAAACACCCTCCCAGTCGATCCAGGAACAAGATCCTAAAAAGGACAAAGCCCCATTAGTCGGCCTAGACTCTCCTCTCAGCCCTGACATCATCGCCGAGAAAATGCCTAAAGCTTTCAAGGCATTATCCATTGGAGAGTATAATGGCTCAACTGATCCAGAAGAGTACCTGGGGAGATTTAAAAAAGCCGCCATGATACATGGTTACTCTGATGGGGCCAGGTGCAAAGTCTTCTCCCTCAACCTGATCGGCTCCGCACAGAGGTGGTTCGATCGGTTACCAGAAGGGTCTATTGGGTCCTTTACAGAATTATCTACCCTTTTCCTCCAGCATTTTGCTAGTAGCAAGAGGTATCGCAGGACAGCTCAATTCCTCATGACTATCAAGCAGAAGGATCAAGAACCCTTGAGGGATTACATACACAGGTTTAACCGAGTGACAGTTGATGTCCTGGATGCCTCCCCTGGAACAATAATCAGCGCTTTCTCTCAAGGACTGACAAGAGGGGACTTCTCCAAATCCTTGATGAAAAGACCGCCCTCCCGGTTTGAGTCCTTGTTAGCCAGGGCCAAAGCCTATATCAACCTAGAAGAAGCAGAGAAAGCTGCAGATGAACAGCAAAAGGGAAGGAAAGTTGAACGACCGCCACAATCCCAGAAATCAAGCAGAAAGATACATCTCTCGGCACCAACTCACCCGTTTAAAAACCCCCCTGCCTATCCACCGAGACTGTTGGGAGAAAGAACGATTCAAGTCGTACAAGAAGTCTCTCAGCCGCCCGTACTCCCAAATCCGAGTCCCTCTTTTTGTGCGTATCATCAGATGCATGGGCATTCAACTCGGGAATGTCGTTCCTTTGCGGAAGACATCCGGCAAGTAATGCAAGAGCAGCAACCCCAAGTCCATAGCCCGGCTCCTTTGCAGCAAAGAGAGGCAAGATCCGAGCCAAGAGGGGCAGGTTCACGTAGCGAATCGAAGCTAAGCGAGTTCTTGGCCAAATCACCCGAGCGTCAACCACGAGCTCCGGCTCCCCGAAGAACTAGGGAGGCCTATCCGAGAGACTCAGCTCCCCGGACCGGATCACCGCCAGAATTCGTTAACACTCCGCATCGAGGCACCATCAACATGATCACAGGTGGAGCCACGAGCGGAGACTCCAACCGGGCCCGCAAGGCTCACGGAAGACGGCTGGAAAATATGGAGGTAAACGCTAACAGAAAAAAAGCTACAGGGCTCTCATTAACCTTCGGCCCGGAGGATATGCTGGGAATTGATACCCCCCACGATGACGCCTTGGTGATCAGGGCCACCATCGCCAACTATGACGTAGCTCGGGTCTTCGTGGATACAGGTAGCTCGGTTAATATTTTGTTCAAAGACGCCTTTGATCGTATGCAGATTGACCCAGCCCAATTGCACCCGATGAACACGGCCTTATTCGGCTTTTCGGGCCACGAGGTGGCCCCCCTTGGTCGGATCGACCTGCCCCTATCCCTGGGAGAAGAACCCCTTCGGCGCACAAGGATATCCACCTTTACTGTGGTAGACGCCGTGTCGGCCTACAACGTCATCCTAGGAAGGCCGGCCTTGCACTCCTTCGAAGCTGCAATATCAACTTATCACCAGAAGCTAAAGTTCCCAGTGAGTGGTCAAATTGGGGAAGTCGTGGGAGATCAAAAGGCAGCCCGGAAATGCTATGTGGAGGAAGTCCGAACGGGCCCCAGGAAAAATCGGAAGGTAGAAAAAGCTGAAGTGTACACCCTGCGGGAAGAAACATTAGAAGAAGACGTTGTGCTTGTATGGCCGGATCAACCCGACAAAGTAATCCGAATCGCTGCTGATTTATCCGCCACACTGAAGGAGGAGGTAACCAGAAACCTAATTGTCAATCGAGACATCTTTGCATGGCCCGAAGAACAAGGCCAGAGCATTTCTCGGACCATAATGGAGCATAAGTTGAACGTACTACCGGGATCTCGGCCCGTAAAGCAGAAGAGAAGACATTTCGGCCCGGAGAAGGACCATATTATCCGAACCGAGATACATAAGCTGTTGCAAGCTGGATACATTAAAGAGGTACAATTTCCCCAGTGGTTGTCAAATATAGTGTTAGTCCCCAAACCCGGGGGAAAATGGAGGGTATGTGTAGATTTCAGAGATCTTAATAAAGCATGCCCTAAGGATTGTTACCCGCTGCCCCGAATAGATCAACTAGTTGACTCCACGGCCGGATGCGAGCTAATCTGTATGTTAGATGCTTATCAAGGATATCACCAGATCCCCTTAACAAAGGAAGATCAGGAAAAAGTTAGTTTCATCACTGTGGACGATATTTTTTGCTATGTCGTTCGGATTGAAGAATGCTGGCGCCACGTACCAAAGGTTGATGGATAAAGTGTTTCGGTCACAGATTGGCCGAAATATGGAAGTATACGTAGATGATATCCTCATAAAAAGTGCTCAGGCTAAAGATATCATTGCGGGCATGACAGAAACATTCGGCACACTTCGCCGATACGGAATCCGGCTGAATCCCTCTAAGTGCATTTTTGGAGTCCGTGGAGGAAAATTTCTCGGTTACATTGTGACTGAGCGAGGAATTGAGGTCAATCCCGAGAAGGCCCATGCTTTGCAGAACATGCTTTCCCCCAGGAATGTCAGAGAGGTACAACGGCTGCTAGGACGAATAACTGCTCTCTCTCGATTCATCCCTAAATCGGCCGAGCGAAGCCTCCCATTCTTTAAAATACTTCGCAAGTCGACCCGGTTTTCATGGGACGAGAAGTGCAAACTAGCTTTTTCAGAGTTGAAGCAATACATAGCCGAGCTACCTACGCTCTCTAAGCCGGTGCCCGGGGAGAATTTGCAACTGTACCTGGCCGCTTCGGAAGAGGCAGTAGCATCCGTCCTACTTCGCCTAGAAGAGGGTACACCACCCTAGAGAAGTTGGCTCTGGCCCTACTTATCATTACTCGGAAACTCCGCCCCTACTTCCTGTCTCATCCCATCACAGTATTGACCAACAACAGCCTGGGAAGAATACTCACTAATCCCGAGGCGTCGGGCCGATTAATCAAATGGACCACGAAGATGGCCGAATACGACATCCAATATCAACCCAGATACCTCAAAGCATGTATCGCGCATTTCCGCAGAGACATCCTAATCGAAAGAAATGAAGAGTGGAGGATATATGTTGCTCTACCACTAAACAAGGAAGTGAGTAGGGTGTTGTTGATATCGCCAGAGGAGATGATCCGGACGCCCAACTTAATTTTCGAGCCTCTAATAATGAAGCAACACGGCCTTATCGGGCAGACTTCGAGCCGCCGCAAGACGTGGGGCATCACGTCTCTTTGTACTCCGACTCAAGAATCGTCAGGAACAGTCAAAGGCTTTATGACATCAACAATCCGCGACTACGCTATACAAGGAAGCCTTTATCAAAATCGACTACCGAATTCCAAGAAGTCATTCTCCGTAAGATCCCTCGAGCCGACAACCAAAAAGCAGATGAGCTCGCTCGCATGGCCAGTGCGTTCACCACCTGGAGCCTAGAAGATTCCCTGGCTGAGACACAACTCATAGCTCATATAGATCAAGCACCAACCATGCGGCAAAACTCCCCCGATTGGAGGACTCCTCTGATTAATTATCTGAAAGGAGGACTATTGCCAGGAGATCAAGCCGAGGCCCGAATCATTAAGAAGAGAGGGAACAATTTCGTGCTGGTGGGAGATACCCTATACAAGAGGGCTTTCGCCAGACCACTCCTTAAGTGTCTTGGTCCAGAAGAGGCGGGATACGTCATGAGGGAGTTGCACGAGGGCTGTTGCGGTAATCATTCCGGTGGGACATCCCTAGCACGAAAGGTTCTCCTCGCTGGATATTTTTGGCATACTTTACAGAAAGATACCGCGCACTGCGTCCGCACATGCCTTAGTTGCCAGAAGCACCAAAAATTCTCTCGGCAACCCACCGAGTGGCTTAAGGCCTCGGTAACATCCTGCCCTTTTGATCAGTGGGGAATGGATATCGTAGGACCATTGCCACTCGGGCCGAATTAGAAGAAATTCCTACTGGTGGCAGTAGACTACTTCTCAAAATGGGCAGAGGCAGAGCCTTTAGCCAAGATAACAGAGGAAGCAGTGCTGAAATTCCTTTGGAAAAACATAGTCTGCCGATTTGGCATCCCCAGGAGGTTGATCTCGGACAATGGAAGGCAATTTCAAGGACGAAAACTCAAGGAGTGGTGCCAGCAACTAGAAATTCAGCAGGTTTTTACTTCCGTGGCGTATCCTCAAAGCAATGGGCAAGCGGAGGTGACCAACCGAGAGCTGATTCGGAGACTCAAAATCAAATTGGATCACACCGGAGGAAGTTGGGTAGAGGAGCTGCCGAGTATTCTATGGGCTTACCGGATGACACCAAAAGATAGTACTGGCCTCACCCCTTTCCATCTCGTTTACGGGTCGAAAGCTTTAGTACCGATGGAGATCGGAATGGGATCACCTCGAGTGCTGGCCTATGTCTCGGATGATGATAACCGAGATATCAGACTAGCTGAGTTGGACCTAGTGACCGAGACGAGAGATAATGCGGTAGGCCGAATGGGCACCTTTCGGAGGAAGATAGCGCAGGCCTACAATAAGAGGGTAGTGCCTCGCTCTTTTCAGCCCAGCGACTTTGTGTGGAAGAAGATCCAACCTGCTGGGGAAGTTCGCAAGCTAGCCCCTCGGTGGGAAGGACCGTATAGGGTTGTCAAGAAGCTTAGCTCCGGAGCTTATTACTTACAAGATCAGGAGGGAAAAGATCTCGCTCGGCCGTGAAATGCTCTCCATTTAAGACCGTATCATATATAAGGACTGTGCGGTCTGTAATAAGAAAGGAAAAGCTAAGCTGCTTTTGTGATGAGGGGCAGATGTTCGCATTCTAGTCAGCCACCTATCACGGTGCATCTCGGAATAAGTCGCCCCTTTCGGCGTATTCTAGTCAGCCACCTATCACGGTGCATCTCGGAATAAGTCGCCCCTTTCGGCGCATTCTAGTCAGCCACCCATCACGGTGCATCTCGGAATAAGTCGCCCCTTACGGCGCATTCTAGTCAGCCACCCATCACGGTGCATCTCGGAATAAGTCGCCCCTTACGGCGCATTCTAGTCAGCCACCTATCGCGGTGCATCTCGGAATAAGTCGCCCCTTTCAGCGCATTCTAGTCAGCCACCCATCACGGGGCATCTTGGAATAAGTCGCCTCTTATGGCGCATTCTAGTCAGTCACCCATCACGGTGCATCTTGGAATAAGTCACCTCTTACGGCGCATTCTAGTCAACCACCCATCACGGTGCATCTCGCCTCTTACGGCGCATTCTAGCCAACCACCTCATGGCGCATCTCAGAAGGGGTTACAAGGGTTTGTCTTACGAGAGTCAAGGCAAGTTCTATTAACGCTAAGGCCCTATCCTGGTCCCTGTCACTAAGGGTAATTCGACTTCTCGACAAGTTTCATCTCGGGATAGTATAAAGGTACTCGGTCGATACCTTACTGCTGCTTTATAGGAATTGTAGCATAAGAAATTTTTTTTATATAAAACTGAAAGGTGCGGTTACAGCAAAACCAATACGGTCGTATACGACTACAAAATTTCTAAGAGACCTAATGACTAGGGAAGGCCACCGAGCTCCTCATCAGGGGTCTCGTCGACCAGGCGTTGTAGGTCCAAGAACTCGGTGGATGCCCCCTCGGGCGGATAGCCGGCTTCTTTGAAGTGTCGGATGGCCTCATTATATCCTATTGCCAGGAGGTCGGCGATACGACTCCCGAGGAGGTCGGAGAACTCCTCCGAAGCCAGGAAGGTCTGCTTCCGTTTTTGCCATCGACCCTCCTCGCCTTCCTTATAGGAAGCCAGCTCGGCTTTGGCCGCATCCGAGCCGGTTTGGACCACCTCCATTTGGGATATCAACTCCGCACAACGCTTGGCCTCTGACTCTGCCTGAGCAATCCGGTGTTGCTCCGCCTGCAGCAGTCGAGCCTCGGCCTCTTCCACTCGGGCCCTGAGTGCCTCCGCTTCGGCCGCTTGAAGCCGTAGGAGATCGATCTCTCGGCCCCGGGCCCGTAGGTCGTCCTCGTAACGCAGGGCCTTGGATCGAGAGACCGCCGCTTCGGATTGGGCTAGACCGAGTTCAGTCTCCTTGTCCCGAAGCTGAGTGGTCAGGGCCGTCACTTGGGCTTGCATAGCCGGATAGGTGGTAGACAGGCGGGTCAACCGGGACATTAGTTCCAGGTGGAACCCCCAGAACTGCAAAGGAAGATAAAGTGTTACACAAAGAAAGGAGAAAAAGGGAAGTAAGTCCGATTACCTTAGTCAGGTGCAGGTTCATCTCATCGCTGAGGGCGGGAATAGATTTCTCTTTAGCCGACGCTTCAATGGACTCCCGTACTCCCCGAAGAAAACTCTGAGCTGGCCGCGAGGCAGTTCCTCCGGAAGGTGCCGCGGGAGGAGGGCTTGGTTGAGGAGGCCTCGGCTCGGGTGCAGGCGCAGAGACCTCCGGGTGTTCTTCGCACGGGGGGTCTGGGGTCGGAGAGTTTTCGGCCGCGGTACCACTCGGTCCCGCCGGATCGGGGAAACTTTGGAGTGGGGAGACTCGGAGGGGGCTGTCCTCGGAAGAAGAGGTCCTCATACGGCTTCTCTTTCGACGTCCCCGTTGTTCCTCGGATTCTCCCGAGCTGATGGTCTCGGCTATCATAGATGGTCGAGGAGGCGGGAGATGCTCCGAGCCAACCTCTTCGGAGGTCTCGGCTGGAGCCGCCGCAGGGGCAATCATTTGCGCCCTCTTCCACTTCATCTTCTTGCTGATCGAAGCTTTCAGCATGACTTCGGCTGCGAAAGACATAAGGCAAGTCAAGGGTTAGAAACATAAGGAGAGAGAAGAAATTTTTACCTAAAGTGCCCTTCATCTCGGTCTCGGCAGGGCTAAGGTCAAAATGGTGGAGGAGCCCTTCTTCTTGTAAGGCATTAATATCAAAGCTAAGCCCCGAGAGGACTCTTACTATGTTTCGGTAATCTTGAGTCCTCTTAAAGCTCCTAAGGGAAGGAGAGGGGGGGAGCTCGAGCTGCCACTCACTCGGCCAAGAGAAAGGGGACTCCGACCGTACGAACAAGTATCGGGTTTTCCAATACTTGTGGGAGATAATAAGTTTCGTCAGAAACTTGGTCTCTTGGCGGGCCGTAAAGAAAAAAACGCCGACTTTTTTCCTTTTCGGAACAAAGCAAGCGTGTAAAGAAGCAGCCGAGAGGGGAAGATGGTAAAAAAGGAAAACAATGATAAAACCATTGATAAGGCTGAAGGAGTTTGGTGCTAATTGCTGAAGGGGAATGCGGAAGTAATGGGATAATTCGGAATAGAAAGGGTGGAGGGGAAAGCGAAGACCAGCCGCCAGCTGATCTTGGAAAAAGGTAACGAATTCTATCGGGGGCTCGTGCGGGCGTTGATCTAGTAGGGGAACCCTAAGGCGATAGGAGTGGGGAACCTGATAGAGGGACCTAATCTCTTGGCGCACCTCAGGTGTGATGACGCTTCGAGTCCTAAGGAACCATAGATCGGAGTGCTCGGCCATGATCAAAGATTTTGATATGAAATAAAGGGACTTACGAAGGTAGGAGCGCCGGAGGAGCAAGGAAAAGGAGGAGGTCGGCGGAGAAGAAGAGGAGACAGAAGCTTCGAGCGAAAGATTGGGAAACCTATCAGGGAAAGGGGGCATTTATAAAGAAGTCGCGACGCTTCGTTTCTCGAGAGTATCTTTGCGGATCGGGCCGACGCGTGGCGCAAGGGGGCGCGATCTCGGGAAGTAAGATCATCATACTGTATCCCCGCATTTAATGATCCACTATAGAAGATTTTCTCTCCGTTCCCAAGGAGCACCTCCTCGGCATGGCTCCCCATCCCTCTTTAAATCAGGGAAGGAAGGTCGGATGTGGTCAGGACTCAGTCTAGTCAGTCAAGTCACACCTCTCCTTCGACTAGACACGAGGGGGGGGGGGTCTTATGATGCCAAGTATGTCTATGCCCATCACTCCTTATTGATATTATTAATACGGCCGGACACCCCACGTCCTGGTCCGGATTCCTATTATACGGCCGGACACTCCACGTCTCGGTCCAGATTTCTACTATATGGTCGGACACTCCACGTCTCGGTCTGGATTCCTATTATACGGTCGGACACTCCATGTCTCGGACTGGATCTCTACTATACGGTCGGACACTCCACGTCTCGGTCCAGATTTCTACTATATGGTCGGACACTCCACGTCTCGGTCCGGATTCCTATTATACGGCCGGACACTCCACGTCTCGGTCCGGATCTCTACTATATGGCCGGACACTCCACGTCTCGGTCCGGATCTCTACTATATGGCCGGACACTCCACGTCTCGGTCCGGATCTCTACTATATGGCCGGACACTCCACGTCTCGGTCCGGATCTCTACTATATGGCCGGACACTCCACGTCTATATGGCCGGACACTCCACATCTCGGTCCGGATTGCTACCATAAGGCCGGACACTCCACGTCTCGGACCGGATCTCTACTATATGGCCGGACACTCCACGTCTCGGTCCGGATCTCTACTATACGGCCGGACACTCCACGTCTCGGTCCGGATCTCTACTATACGGCCAGACACTCCACGTCTCGGTCCAGATTTCTACTATATGGCCGGACACTCCATGTCTCGGTCCGGATCTCTACCATCAAACCGCACTGCTGAAGCGGCCCGTGATCCTAGTCACTACCTATCCCCGACAGAAAGTAAGATTCTCTGACAAGGCGCAGAGGAGTATCCGTGACATTAATGGAGATTTGCCTCCTATCAACCAAGCGATGGGTATTAATGGTTGCCCCTGCACAGAAGTAGATTTACCTACGGAAGTTCCAGAGGATTGACTGCTGCCTTAATTAAGATGTGCCTCCTGCCAACTATGCATTAATGGCAACCCACACGCTGGATACTGCTTTAGATAAGCAATGATAATAATGTACAATCGAGGAGGTCATATCGCTCAAGTGGGAAAAGGTCCACTAGAGGACTCCCCTTCCTCTCCCTATATAGGGGGATGACCCTCCTCAAGGAGAGGTAGGTTCACACACTCTTAAGCCTGTTCTCTTCTGTTTGAGAGACTTCTTCCATCTAATTCCCTACCTTGAGCGTCGGAGGGGTTTAGCCGAGATCCCTCTCGGCACCCTTGACCGCTTGCTACTGTGCAGGTTCTCATTCGGCTCGGTCTAGTCAAGCAACCCGACGAGCAAGCCACTTCATCCTCTTCGGCCGTTGTCATCTCCGCTGTTCGGACACCTCACCATTCATCATCTCGGCGGGAAACAGAATATAATATTTTCTTTCCATGCGGTATCAAAGTTCCCTGCTAGGTTATTGTTCTAATCTGAGACAGTGAGATGAACTGACTCGACTTAGTACTCACGGGCGATGTGAAAAAGAGCGACTGAGCAAGTAGGATGTCTTCTTCGTGCCAAATTGGTTAGATTAGTCCCCTGGATCAGTTGTAGGAGTCGTAGGGATTTGGACCTAAATCGTCATGGAGACATCGCTAGAGCTGCTAGGACTTGAACCTGAGAAGACTCACACATGAGTGAGGAGGGGGCTGAGGGACACCTTGGCGAATCCCCTCCGACGCTCAAGTCAAAATATGAAGAAGAATGAAGAATATGCTTAAAGGAGCAAAATAAAGATTAGAGATTACCCTCGGGCAAACTGAGCTAGAGCTCTAGAGATCGATCTGATCAAGAGCGACATGAGTTTAACTTAGACCTGTCAGCAGATAATAGTACCTTACTTCCGTATTATCCTACCTTGACAGTGTCTCAGCTCGGCATTATCTTACTTCAACATTTTCTCAATTCAATATTATCCTACCTCGGCAGTGTCTCGCCTCAACATTATCTTACCTCGGTAGTATCCTGGCTCAACAGTCTTAAGCAATATCTCAGTTCAGCCTAAAGATCCAAGCTTAAGAAAGCTTCTTGATCAAAGCTGAAAGGAGATAGTTATATCCCTCTACAGTGGTCATGTCTTATTCTCTACTGGTCGCGCCCCGATCTTCACTGACGCACCATCTCTCTTTATTAATGGAGTCATGCCTCTCAAGATTTGAGGCTCGTATGCCCGATTTGACGCTCATATGTCCACCTATCCTTATTAATGATGCAATGCCTCTACAGAGCCAAAGTCTGTACAAACAACATCCTCTTATTAATGATACTATGTCTCCCAATATCTCCTCCGTACGACTACCTCTTCGTCAAGTCATCCCTCTCATGATTCTCCATTTGGGTCCACATCATCAGGTTTGTATATATAAAGGTAAACGAGAGTGAAATGGAGATCCCCTCTTTGGAGTTTCTGGACTTCCCTTTAACTCTCTACTTTCAGTTATCTTTCTCCGCCTTCTCCACATCTTGACTTGAGCGTCGAAGGGGTCTTGTTGGGAAGCATCCCGACATCCTCTCTCACTCATTTGTTAGTCTCCTCACGCGTAGGACTCTCCAACTCCAAGGTTATCATCTCCCCTTCAACATTTTCACTAATCTCCACCTCGATAACAGAGGTTAGTTCTGTATGTTCTTTCATGTTCGACACAAGTCTAGTCAGTCGGACTCGCGCCTCTTTCGACTAGACTAGCGGGAGATACTTATGATGTGGTGGGAATATCTCTCATCATGTGACAAAGTCAGGTTGACAGACAAACTGAGATAGAATCCTAGGTTGAATCCGGTCAAAGGGAACGCAAATAGCTCAGCTCGACAGTATCTCATCTCGATTATAGCTCAATCACCTCAAGCATAGCTTACCTCGACCACCTCAACCATAGTTTACCTTGACTACCTTGGTCATAACTTATCTTAGCCACCTCGACCATAGCTCAGCTCAGTAGTATCTTAACTCGACAGTAACTCAACTCAACAGTAGCTCACCTCACCAGAGTAGATCAGTAGGATGTCTCAGATCTGTCTATCATATCAGTTCAGGTTGACATTATTAAGCCACATCTCTATTATAATGAGATCGATCATGCCTCCTAATACTCCTCCGTACAGTCACATATCCATCGTAATGAGGTCATATTATCTCCATCATAATGAAACCATACCTCCTACGGTGCCTTCTGCGACGTCATATCTCCACCATATTGAAGATGGATCCTTATGTCATTCTAGAAAGTCACGTCGCCGAACCTCCTTTTTTATTATCCCTATATAAAAAAGGGAGTAACGCCAAATAAGAGGACGGTAATCTGTAATCTTTATTTTGTCTCTTTAAGTATATTTTTCATTCTTCTTCACATTCTGACTTAACTTTAGAGGGGCTTCGTCGAGATGTCCCTCAGCTCCTTTCCTCGCTCATATGTGAGTCTTGTTAGATTCAGATCCTTGCAGCTCTAGTGATGTCTCCTGTGACGTTTTGGATCTAAATCCTTGCAACTCCAACAACTGATCCAATGGACTAATAATCTAACCACCTTGGCTCGAAGAAGACATCCCTACTTGCTCAGTTGACTTTTTTCATCTCGTCCGTGAATACTTTGTTGAGTCATCCCATCTCGCCATCTCAAACTAGAACAGTTATATTTTAGTAGACGAGGCATTAATTACCTTTGGGAAGAAGAGGGGCCGGGCTAATAGAATCCTTCATCACTCGTCCAATCCTCTTTCTTTTTCGTTATTTATTTCTATCCATGATTTTTGGCGTTGAATAGAGGAGAATTCACCACGTCTAGTTTGTATGCATCGAAGTCCTTTTACATTTCTTTACGGAACTCGCAATTCTCCATGGGCACGTAGATGTGTGGATGTTAAAGGTAGGAGACTTTTTACCGTCTACTTTTCTTTTCCCAAACAAAAAGTTATTGTTGACAAAAAGTCAACGAGCTTATTTTTATCACACATTTGAGTACTTGATGTCAGATCTCAAGAATCCCTCCCCATTTTATGCTCAAACCGAATATGTCCTTTTGACTAGATCAAGTTGTTCTTGAATGGTTTGATAAATCAAAAAATATTCATAATGAATCAATTTAATATTTTAAAATTTATCATCTTACTAAATAGAAATTTTTTATAATACATCTCAATTGAAAATTGAATAATAGATGCCTGATCAAATCGTCCTCTAGATGATGAAATGGGCGGCATTCAATGAATATCCAGAGCAGTTATCCCCGCGAGGCAATTAATAAAGTATTTTTGATATTTCATATCATTTAAATAAATTTAGTTAAATCACCGTAAAAGATAATTATATAATTTATTTTTAAATTTTCAATTATTTAAAGCAAAATAATATTTTTTTTGGTTAAAAAGTCAAGGCTGTTCCCATCGTTGTCTTTGTCCGTCTTCTTTATTATAGAGCTAACTTTGTTTGTCCATTACCTCGCCCATCGTCGTCGCAGTTAACAGCCGACATGGAGGGAGCAGGTCTGGCCGCCCAGCAGCCCCCGCCGGTGCTAGCCCTTGGCAGGTCGTCTCCGTCCTTCCGCCTCCGAACCCAGAGCCTCAACACCCTCCGCCTCCGCCGCGTCTTCGACCTATTCGACCACGACGGCGACGGCGTGATCACAGTCCAGGAGCTCGTCCTCGCCCTCGACCGCCTCGGCCTCGTCGCCGACCCCGAGGAGATCCGATCCGCCATATTCGACTACATCCCCCACGGCCGCGACGGCCTGTCCTTCGATGACTTCGAGGTCCTCCACCGCGCGCTCGACGATGCGCTCCTCGACGGCTCCGCTGACTCCGAGGAGGGGGCGGATCTGGCGGCGGAGGAGGACATGAAGGAGGCGTTCCGGGTGTTCGACGAGGACGGTGACGGGTTCATCTCGGCGGCAGAGCTGCAATCGGTGCTGGCGAAGCTGGAGCTGCCGGAGGGCCAGAGCATCGACCGAGTGCGGGAGATGATCTCCTCTGCGGACCGCAACGCCGACGGCCTGGTCGATTTCGGCGAGTTCAAGGAGATGATGGAAGACATCACGGCGTGAGACGCGTGATCGACGGCCCTGATTTACTTTTTAATTATTTCCTTTGCAAAATGGGGCTATAAAGTTAATTCTGCGCTAATATTCTTGATCCGATAATATCGTTTGAACTCGTGCCACTTCCGCCTTATGATTAACGTAATTAATATATTTAATAGACACCATCAACATTTCTAACTTTTGTTTTTCCAAAATTATTTATAGAAAAAGGGGTTTTGTCCGTAAAATGTTGGAATCTATCAATTTAACGGTCTTCATCGATTTGTTCCACGATCATTATGAAAGAGATAAATCATTGAGAGCTTTATGAGTCTTGATATGATGGCCAAGACACGTGGAGATCATCTGAATCTAGAAAAAGATTTTAGATCTCCTTCGTAATCAATCATTGTCTTATTCATAAATTCCGTCGTGCTTTAGTCATTATGTCATTTCGTAGAGATAAAAAAAAATTAGGGAAAAAGATTTTATCTAGTGCAAAAGGTTAGAATCTGTCAATCTAGCGGTCTCTATTAGTCCGTCTTCGAACAATAGTAAAGGAGGTAAAAGGGAAAAGAGTTTTACGAAGAATATAAAGTGAAAGAACATTTATCAAACTCATAAAATTTAGGGGACATTTTCGGCCTATATGAATTTCGAACTTATTTTTATTATTAAAAATATCAAAAAGGATGTTTTATGATATATTTTTTTTTATAAAAAAATACACTTTCATTAAAATTACTTCTAGTTAAAATCATTTTAATATTAGTTAAAATTAGTTTAATGCAAGTCAAAGCTACTCTAAACCTGGTTGAAACTGTCTAATTCGACCAAAACTAAATTTAAAATGATTTAATCAAAATTAGAATAGTTCGAAGTAATTGTTACTAATATTAAAATAATTTTGACTAATATTAAAATATTTTTAATGAATATTATAAAAGTGGATAATTTGGCAAGAAAATTTAGGATGCAGTTTTTTTTTTTAAAAAAAATTCCAACATGAACTGTTTTTATTTCAAATAATAAATATAAGAGACACTCTTTTCTTTTCTTTTCTTTTTTTCCTTAAAAATTAACCCTGGTTATGCAGACAAAACTGGGAATTTGTAAAAAAAAAAAAAATGTTATAATAAAGGGCGCCAAATGAAAATCTTGGTTGAAAAATATGGCAATGCTTTTGTGCGCCAATGCTTCTAGATGGTCAAATTCGGAACGGTAGCAAGGAGGGCAACGAATGTTGGTCGCCACGCCCAAGCAACGAGTAACAGCCGTGTCCTTCCACACCGGCCGGCTCCCTTTGACCTTCGGACTAGCCTCATGAATGCGATTAGGTGCGGGGATAGCGGATGCCCCACTTACCCCCAGACCGCGTATCGTTACGACTTCCACTGCGATTTCGGATTAACCGGCCAAATACCTGCTTCGCTGCGTGACACGGCAGCTGAACCGGAGCGAAACCAGACACGATTCTCCCTCCCAGACTAAACACGACACATGGTTTCGGGGCCCACCTTCAAGCGGTCGAATTTACAGGCTAATCCCTGTGGTCGTTTCTGTTGCCGGTCCTTCGCAGGCGCTCGATGTTCGCGATCCCTTTTTGACAACCACGACTAGTTTGCAGGCGCTGAGAGAGAGAGAGAGAGAGAGAGGGAGATTTGGAACGGAGCGTCTAGGGAGATGGAGGTGGTGGAGGCAGGAGGCTTGCCCTCCGATTTGGAGTGGCGGGTCATGGCAGCGGTTAAGGCGGCGGAGGAGCGGGGTGACCCGCCGCTTCTGCGGGCGGTGGAGGCGGCGCGTTGCTTCCAGGAGTGCGGGCTAGGGATTCCAAGCACTGAACTGGCTCGTGTCCTCGTTTCCAATCTGTGTTTCGCTAACAACAACCCGTCGCTGTGGAAGCTCCTAGACCAGGCGATGGCGTCTCGCGTCGTCTCTCCCATCCACACCATCGCTCTGCTCATGCCCAGGCAATAATCCGATCCTTTAGCTCTGTGAGTTCTCATTCTTGGTGCATTTTAGGAATTGTGCATTGCTTTCGTTTTAGGGTGATCCCCTGCCGACGGGAACAACCGGAGGCCTACCGTCTTTACCTTGAACTCCTGACCCGCTATGCCCTTTCCACGCTCTCGTTCGAGGCTGTGACTTGTAGAGATAAGTGAGTTCTCGACACCTTTTAGCTAATTGATGTTCATGATTATTTTTTTTTTTTGTTACATGCATTTTACGTTTTTTTTTTTGTGAGAACCTCTGTAAAAGTCTTTTCCCGCATGTACTTGTTCAATTTGACAAATTACCTTTGCTAGGATAGACAGATGGTAGAGATAATATATAGTTTTCCCCTTTTGTTCTATTTATTTTAGCATGTTAATAGGTGCGTTACGATGATATACATTTCATTTAGAGTTATTAGACAAATTGTTCACTCTGAAAAACCCTCAAGGGTAAGCATATGCAAACATGGTACGATAAGAGAATTTATGTTTTGAGGCGCGTTGATCCCTTTTTTATAGTGATAATTGCCACTGTTATTAGTATGCTAATACTTTCATGACAATTTCACTTCTACTGTAAGCAACCCAATCGAAAGTAACTATAGAAGTTCCCTGCCAAAACTGAGTATCAAACTAAATTAATTAAATTCCTTTAAGAAAAGATAATTATTTTACTTATGTCTTGGTGATTGTTTATAAACAACAGTGGATTTATTTACCAAAAGTTTCCACTCCAGGATTGGCCAAGATCATTACTTTGTGTTTATAGCTGAATGGGTACAATGATCAAATAATTCTAGAGCTGCTATGGATGTTTTACATCAATGTAAATTTAATTTTAGCTCAAGAAATACAATTTATTCGTAATGTTTTATTTGCAACATGCACTGATTCAGGCAAAAGAGCTGCTATGGATGGTTTACATCAATGTAAATTTAATTTTAGCTCAAAAATACAATTTGTTTGTGATGTTTTATTTATAACATGTACTGATTCAAGCTATAAGAGCTGTTATGGATGTTTTGACTTTGGAATTTGTAATGTATGCCTTCTGAAGAGTGGCCATGCATGCTATGGATACATTTTGAAATGAATAACCAACCTGATGCTCACTGAAGATTGGTTTGCATTATTAACTTTGGGGCTGGTCTTTTCTCAGGAAAAGTATTTGAACAATGCTTATTATCTGTCAGTTGGATGTTATTTATGCCTTGCTGTCAGAGTGCTTCAGTGCATTCTGCCAGTCAATATTGAAAAGAATCATTAAACTTGTTTCTTTCTAAAGAAAGAAGCTTGAGATTTCTGCTCCGTGAACAATGACTTGATCTTTCCGTAAGAAGTAAAAAAAGATAGGGTAAGAGCCATTTGATTGCTAATCTTGAATACAAAATCTTAAACTTAGACAATGAGAATGATAGGTAAGGCTGGATAGATACTGCTGGTGTGAATTTTCCCTTGCTTCCCAGTACCCCATACTGTATATACTGCTCTAATGTCATGTAGTTTGCAACATTTCCCCCAAGGGGACAACCTTTTCTAGATAATGGAGGCATAGCTCTTATAATCCTTAGTTTCCGTTTGCTAATTTTCTTTTCTGGTATTTCTAGCTTCATGTTGGGTGTATATCTAGATTTTGATTGAGTAAAAGTTTCTAGCCTTCATTGTAATTAATCCTTTGCTAAAATTTCACAGAATTACAAAAGCGATTGATGATGCTATGAAACTTTCGGAGACATACAAGGTTCAAGAGATGGATTTCGGCCATGCCATTGTTTTATTCTACTATACTATTATCTTAAGCTTGATTGATTGTTCAATCGAAGATTGTAGTTGCCTACTGGTATCGGCAGACAAATATGGCAGTGCATTTGTTAATGGAGGAAAATTAGCTACTGAGTTAGATGTTAAAAGTTTGAATGAGAAGATAAATGAGCGCCGTGATCATATGCGCCAGAGTAATGCTTTAATGGCTATCGAAGTGGTTGAAAAGGTTACTTCAAACAAAAAGTCCAAAGCTTTTCTGCGTCTTATAAGTATCAACATGTATGTATGATTGAAGCCTTTTATGATTCACTCTTTTCTTTGATTGTTACACGTATGTCTATTATCATCTTGAAAACACAAAAAAGATCTACTAACAACTTAATTTGGAACTAGGTAATGGTGATGAGATTTTTCATGCAAAAAGAATGAAATTATTACTTTGAATTGTCATTTTCTTTAGTACCATTGCATATATATATTTAGTTTAACTCCATATTTTGTGTTATTGGCATGAGTAGAATAGAAAATGCTAGCATTGTGTAGGTCGTATGATAGCATCTTCTAGAGTGGTTAGTTTACTTCTTGTGTGCATGAGAGCAGTTTCAGATATTGATTGTCTGTGTTGTTAAGATAGGTTACAATTTTGGCATATTCATAGACCATAATGCTCAGGAGTCTAGTTTACACCCTGGTTGCTGTCCTGTTTATGATTCTTGTGCTGTGCTTAAGGGTTCATCAGTTCTATAATTTATATCAGAGCTTCTTACTTCATAAAAATAGCTTAATTGTTAACTGTGAGTGATCTATGCTTAAGAGCATCAACTGAACTGTATCTCAGGCTCTCTGGTGTTTGATACACAGTTGATGTTTTAAATCAAATGGCTTAGAATGTCTAATATCAGCCACCTTGAAATTTTAACTTATATTACATGAGGAACAATTTCAATTTGATTTCTTGATGTTTGATAAGCATTTTGTTGTGAGCACAGGCCTGAGCGGTTTAATGATCTGCTTCGGAGACTGCAAATTTTAGATGCCAATATATCAACAACATTACCTTCTCGGTATGTTTTTGACAAATTGTCCACCAATATAAAGAAGTCAATCAGTAAGGAATTCCTTTTGGACAAACATAAACTTCTTGGGGCTCTAGTTAATGCTCGGTCATGTAGCTTGAATTCCTCCAACAGCTTTGGGGCTGGTAAAGATGCTTGTTGGATTCCTATTGATATCTTTATGGAGAATGCAATGGATGGAAAGAATCTATATGCTGTATCTGCTGTTGAGATTCTTGCAGGTGCTATTGTTTTCATTTTTTTCCATTTGTTGTGCTTGCTTCATCTTCGTTTGACTCTTTAATCTGTATATACAAGGATCTTCACTTACATTATCCGATTTGTTTCATTAAACAGAATTGACCAAGACCTTACAAGAAATTAACCAGGCAAGCTGGCAGGAAACATTTCAAGCTCTTTGGGTTTCTGCTCTCCGACTTATACAACGAGTTAAGAGACTCCTGTCTTTTTACTTATTTATCTGTTGCCAAAGTTTCGGTAAAATCTTCTTTGTAAATAATTGCCTTCCTACTTGTGCTTGTCTAGGATCGCGAGCCTTTGGAAGGGCCTGTTCCTCACCTTGATGCACGATTATGCATGCTACTTTCTATTGTCCCTTTGGCAATTGCTGCAGTTGTCAAGGAAGAGGATGAAGGATCTTATCTTTCCAGCAACAGCTTTGTCAGAATGAGTTCACATGGAAATAGACAAAATAAGATTGCTTCTAGAAGCCATGGCTTGATATCGTCACTCCAGATACTGGGCCAATTTTCAGTGCTTCTCTCACCTCCTCCATCAGTTGCAAATCAAGCTAATAATGCGGCTACGAAAGCAGCCATTTTTGTGTCCAACCTAAAGTCTGGGAATAGCAATCCTAATGGTGGGCGCACTGATTCTTCTATAAAAGCAGGTTGGTATTTTTAGAATATCGAAGTAAATAATGCAGGAATAAACTGACTTTTTAATCACTTCCTATGTCATTTACTGAGATATTGATCTGGTAGTAGAAGATTGCATTTTTTTTCTCTTTTCATCTTCATTTTTATGCATGTTCTGAGGTTGCATTTTTTCTCTTTTCATCTTGCATGCTCTGGAAACAGTTTAGCAACTTTCTTTTAAATAAATTTACTTCATTTCAGGGATTACATAGAGTATAGATCACATTCACATCAAGGTCGAATGGCGATCAAACTCCTACCCAATGAACCGAGGTCATCTTGCTCGGTTGCACATACTATCCAACGTACAGTCTTTTTCTACATTATAAAAGGAAGTTAGTTAGAATAGAACATAGATGTACACCAATGTTCCTGCAAGCTCAGCTTGGCTTAGTGTTTCTAGTCTGATTCATAATCCCTGAGCTCTATGTTGTTCAGTTGAACTAGGTCAAGTTAAGGTCTGCTTCTGGTTGGCTAATTAAGTTCTAGCTTAACCCATACAGTTTAATGTGGGCCCACTGACCCACTTTACTGCAACTGTTTCTTGTTAATTTTCTGGCTTGAACAGATTCTGGGTCTGATGATATGTTATTGTTTCTTTAGCCTTCTCAACAAATTTTCGTTCATTGAGATGGAAGTGTGTCAAAGAATATGGCTCTGCTGATCTTACTTGATGCAGATCCTCTATTCATTTGTTATTCTAATTAAGTTCAATTTGGCTTCTTGTTACTATTAACTGATAATCTACCACTCTGACCAATGAATTGTTTAGAGAAAGCTTGGTAATTAAATGTTTTCTCTATTCATTGGTTATTCTAATTAAGTTCAATTTGGCTTCTTGATGCTATTAACTGATAGTCTACCACTCTGACCAATGAGTTGTTCAGATAAAGCTTGGTAATTAAATGTTTTCTCAATTTTATCTTTTACTATAAACTGAATTGTTTTACACATGCAGTTGGGAACATGCTGCACCTTATAATTGAAGCCTGTATTGCAAGAAATTTGATCGATACATCTGCCTACTTTTGGCCTGGATATATTGTCCCATCTGCATTGTCAAAAGATTCAACTTCCTTTCAAGAATCTCCTTGGTCAACCTTCCTTAAGGGAGCTCCATTGACGAATTCTTTAAAGAACTCCCTTATGATGACCCCTGCATCGAGGTACAGGCATGGAGCACAAAGAAAAATTCTTTATTGAAAAACTTAAATTAACAATAGCAAAAGTGTCCTACCGTATTTCTAGGTCAGAGTCATGCCTTGATTATAATGTCTGTTCTTGCTAGTAGTTGCTTATGTACTAGCTTCTGATGACAAATGAAAATTTGAAATGTTTGGTTTGTTTCGTAGTTAGATGCACAAGAATATGAAAGATTATTTCATTTCAAAATAATTTTATCAATCTTTGTGATATTTAGTGTAATCTTTTACTTCCTAAAATAACTTTTGGCATCACATATTTTATTTACGGTGATGTTGAGCTAATATGGATCTCATGGAAACCTCAAACAGTTTTTCTTGGGAATGCTTATATACCAAATGCAGTGAGTTTCTTCATTTTATTAACAACTTGATGATGACATCAGCACAAATGAATTTTGGTATACTAATTGACTCCGTCAAACTTGTTCTTATTCTGGTCACACTAGGACCACAGGTTATACTGTTCTTAAGAAAGGAAAAATAAAGTTTGCAAGGATATAAGGGCACCAAATGAATGGGAAGGATATGCTTCATATTCGCGTAAAATTGTGTTCAAATTTCAAATTCAGCCATATTGAATTTATATAGGGTCAATATCCTTTTTGTAGTGATTTTCATTTGTCATCTTGGTTTAGTCAAATTCTATTTGGTTAATGAGATTCGTGATTATAATATTATTGTTTCTTAGTTTGCCAGAAGTGGATAAAATGTACCACATTGCAGTCAATGGAACAGATGAAGAAAAGTCTGCAGCTGCAAAGATTCTTTGTGGTGCATCTCTTGTCCGTGGCTGGAATATCCAGGTCTGTGGTGCATCCCTTTGTCCTATCCATTACCAGTATTTCCCTGTTTTAGATGCCCTGCGTTTGTGAATGCTCTATAGCTATTTCACATTATTCATGTAAATTTGGCTGAAGTAAGTGGACTATGACTATAGAATAGTTTGTACTTATCCGTGCTAATACATTTTTCTTTATTTTTGTTACAGGAGCATGTTGTGCACTTTGTTTTTAAATTGCTAACTACTTCTCCTCCTGATTCGTCTGCATCTGGGGCTAGGAATCATTTTATCGATCACATGCCTGTTCTAAGTGCTGTTTTATTTGGAGTTTGTTGTGTGGATACTGTTCACATCCTTTCTCTATATGGCATGGTGAGTGAAGCTGTTTTGTTCCCTATTGTTAATCTCATGTATATCAATTTATTTCCTTGTTAATTCTGTTGACTTCTTGATATGACTAAGAAGGATACACAAAGGCTTTTATGATATTGAATGTCATCGGTTCTTCCTCAGTTAATAAGTGACAGATGCAATCTGGAGAGAAGAATGGAGAAAATTTCATGTGAGATTTTTTATAATAGGGCATCAAAAGTACCTGTATGAGTTTTCTCAATGAAATCTAGCTATGAATAACTTAAACCCCACAAATACTGACCTGTTTGTTCAATTAGTAACCTTTTAAGTCCTAGTGGTGGTGGTTCATAGTATTGGTTGGGTTGTCAATGGGCCTAGAATTGCTCACATCAATCATGGACTACACCTAGCCTAGGCACAAGCCCGGTTAGCTCAGGCCATGCTGAGGCTGACCTACCTGATTATTAAAAAAATAAATATTTTTTTAAAAATAAAAGTACAATAAAAACATAAAAATAGAACTATAAAATAAAAATGTTTTTTTATAAATACATATTTTTTATTTTTAATGTAAAAGAAGTATTTTTTTCAAAATACTTTAAGAGCTTATAAGAGTGAGAGAGAGAAAATAAGCTTATGGGAGAATGAGAAATGAACAGGAGAATTAAGAGCTTATAGATTGATTTGCAAATGAGATTGTGTTTACATGAGGGATGTGGGAGGGGGAGAATAAGAGATTAGTGAAAGCACTTTTCTGATAATGAGAAATGTCAGGTGAATGAAGAGCTTGAGGAATTGATATGAGAATGATATTGGGGTGAACCGTACTTCCTTGAAATATTTGATTCCTCAGTATGTGCTGGCTCGGACCCCTCTTTTCCCTTTAAGTATTTGTTTCTTTCACTGTGTGTTATATTCATTGCTCATTAGCATAATCTATGTATCTTTGGTGACATTGTTAGTCTTCTATTAATTTGGATGAAATAATGTCTCTGGAGTGTATTTTTGGCTCTTTGCAAATATTGAACATCAACTATGGATTGTTGGTCAGGATCTTTCGCTTTTAGCTCATATTTCTGTATAATTTAAGGGATGTACATTGTATTTTGTTTTTGTGGTTACAATGAGGATTGTGTTCAGAGATCATTCAAATTGCTTTTGCCTAAATGTATCTCTTATAATCTACTCCTTTCGACTGACGTTCGTTCATGGTTGCTTCAGATTCCAGAGGTTGCTGCAGCTTTAATGCCTCTTTGTGAGACCTTTGGATCTTTGTCACCCCTTTCCACTCATAGATCGAGCAATTCTGAGGAAATTTCTGTTTACTCTGTCTTCTCATGTGCTTTCCTTTTTCTTCTCCGCCTTTGGAAGTTCTATAAACCATCTCAGGAGTACTGTGTAGCAGGTCGCGAAGGTTCTGTGAGAATGGAATTAACTCTGGACTATCTTCTTTTGATGCGCAATAGCCGTATTGCTTTGCAAAACTCTTCTTCTATGAAAATGGTGGATAATAATTTGGATCCCTTTAAATCATTACAAAGTCAACCAGTTTATATTGACTCATTTCCAAAACTTCGAGCTTGGTATTTTCAGAATCAAGCTTGTATAGCATCCACTCTTTCTGGTATGTGTAGTAAAAATCCTGCACATCAAGTTGCCAATATGATTTTGAACATGGTTTATGGGAAAACACCAAAGGGTGAATCAGTTTCTGGTAATTCCACACCAAACACCAGCAGCAGCATAAATGTTTCCACTATAACTACAACAGAAGAATCTTACCAGAGGCCAATGGTTCCTGCATGGGATATCTTAGAAGCCGTTCCATTTGTTCTTGAAGCTATTTTGACTGCATGTGCCCATGGAAGGCTTTCATCCCGAGATTTGACTACAGGTTTGATATACTTATTTGTTTTTCGTTCATTTTCTTTTCCTTTTTTTTTTTGGCTTGCATTTGCTTTCAGTGTTCTTGGTGCTTTAGGCCATTACTATTTTTTCATCCTGTCTAGTAGCAATAGATTGAAAGTACTGAAAAAAAGAAGTTATGGCACTACCACATTTGTTTTAAAATTCTGAATATCACAGTAAATTGGTTACTAGTTTTTTTTCCTTTGCTAAGTTTGCATTTCATCTTATTACTCTACATTAACTGAAAATTTCTGTAGGTTTGAGAGACCTTGTTGATTTCCTGCCAGCTTCTCTTGCTACCATCATTAGCTACTTTTCAGCAGAGATTACTCGTGGAATTTGGAAACCAGTTCCAATGAATGGGACTGATTGGCCCAGCCCTGCTCCCACTCTCCTTTCTATTGAATCTGAGATTAAGGAAATCCTTGCATCTGCTGGGGTGCATATTAAGAGCTCTTATCCTCGTATGTGTTCTATCCTTTGTTATTTTCTCTTGATCTGTTGCTATTCTAAATTTTATTGTTAGTTATTATAAGCAATGCAGCTTGATCTACTTTTGTGTTTCTCCTTTTAATTTGTCTATTTCCGTGGAAAGTTGAGAATTGATTTTGCTTGTGATAAGTTGAAACATCCTGGCAAATGGTGTCATGGGATGCCCAAATGATCTATTTAGTTCTGCAAGCTAATAGATACCATTTTCATGTGAATGAAGTTCTAGGTTAGATTTGTAAATTTGCCATTGTGGATTTATAAACTTTCTTATGGCTAGATTTGATTTGTCGATTGAAGATCTATTCTGCAATTGTCTGTTTTCTAGTCCTAAGAAATAATAAACTTTATCTTACAGATGGTTTGCCACCAATGCTCCCATTACCGATGGCTGCTCTTGTGAGCTTAACAATAACTTTTAAGCTTGACAAGAGCTTGGAGTACATCAATGGAATTGCAGGCCAAGCCCTTGAGAGTTGTGCAGCAGCCAGTACCTGGCCAAGCATGCCAATAATAGGAGCATTGTGGACTCAAAAAGTGCGGAGATGGCACGACTTCATTGTCCTATCCTGCTCACGGTCTCCTTTTTCCACGGAGAAGGATGCTATTGCAGAGCTGATCAGAAGCTGCTTCTCCTCCTTCTTAGGTCCATTGGGTGCCAGAGAATCTCAATCTACTACCATGCGAGGAGTTGCTGGTCTTTTGGGTCAGTTTATGGCCGACCAAGGCGTTCGACTACCAATAGCCCCAGGTTTCCTTTATCTCCGGACATGTCGAAACTTTCATTCCCCCCACTTCTTCAATGAGGTGATTTTCAAGCTGGTCATTGAGTATGCTCACAGACTAGCAATTGAATGGGGCTCGGGTGGGCCTGCCCGCCTAAAATCAAGCAGGACATCTCTTGCTACTGCAGCATTAGGAATACAACAAGCAGCAACACTGGGGGCAAGCCTTTTGTTCATTGCAGGTGGGGTGCAGTTAGTGCAGGTAGTTTATGAGGAAACAGTGCCAACACTGCTGCTATCTCCTGATGAAGCGGTGAAGCTTGGTGGTGCTGGACCAATATTACATATTCTGCTAGGCTATGCGCTAGCCTATATGTTGATCTTATGCGGAGCTTTGGCTTGGGGACTTGGAAACACATGCCCACACACATCAGTGTTCTCCGCAAGACGAGCCCGGGTAATTGGGATCCACATGGACTTGATTGCTGGTGGCATGGAGGGAACTATAATGCTCGGGTGTGATCCAGCGACATGGAAGGCATACGTATTGTGCTTTGTGGGCTTGCTGGTGAATTTTGCACCAGCTTGGATTCCAGAGTTGAAGCAGGAGACCTTGTATAAGTTGGCTAGTGGTCTGAAGGGGTGGCAGGAGTGTGATCTGGCTCTCTCTCTCCTTGAGTTAGGTGGTCCTCCTTCCATGACGGCAGTGGTGGAGTCTTTGTTATGATCCTCTTTTCCTTAGTTTGTTTTCATCTACTAGTCCTGTAAATATCTAGTTTGTCCGGTCTTACTCTGATTTCAGACTGGGACACAAGTTCATGGTCTCCTAACATCTCGTCTAGTTCAAGATTGAGTCGCCAGGAGGAAACTTCATCAGATAACAGAGCCTCAAAGAAAACCTAGATCAATTTGGCTTGGAAGAAAACCCAGATCAAGATGTCGCTGACGCCTTGGTTCTTGGACTCTTACAGGTCTCAAAGAAGCAATTTATGATTATACCCGTTTAATATTTCATGAGGTCAACTATCTTATGGATAGTATTTATAGAGTAACATCCAGTCGTTCAAGGGCTAGAATTCTAGCCAAAAGTACTCGTTGAGATTGATTGATGCAACACTATTAAAAAAACATATATTTAAAGGGCAAAGGAATTTATTTAAATTTCTCTGTTGTCAGGAGTGAATCTTAGCTCAATCTTGAAGTTAAGATGCCGTCACGTGAATTTAAAATCACTATGTGTAATAGATTCAATATTTATCTGAAATTTCATATTGCCTTTCCTGCACAGGATTATTTTATCTATCCTATTCTCATTTACCTGATGATCCAACGCGGCATGATGCACACACTGTCCGTTTATTCAGACCGCTTGACATCCTTTTTAACTTGGTCATCACTAGTTCTTTACATATTGCATTGCATGCTGATGTTTCAGCAACATAAACATTAATTGTCAGTATGGAGCAAACCGACGAACCAATATGATACAGTTTCAATGTAGACGTAGTTCCTTCCCATTTGCAAAGTACATATATATAACTCATATCAAAGGTGCAAGTAGCCTACATCAGTAATATATCAAAGGTGCAAGTTATTTTAGTGACGAGATAAATTACCCTGAAATGGGGGTAAAATCTAGTGCTATATATATATTGCGATCTTAGTAAAAACTATTGTGGATATAAAGAGATAAATTACCCTGAAATGGGGATAAATTACTCTGAATTCAGGAGGCTGAGAGTTTAATATATATATGACATGCACAGAATATAAAGAGTTGGAAACTAAAGAAGGCAATATGAAAAATATGACCTATTTTTTCCAATTAAAATAGTTTTTTTTTTCAGTTAAATCTATTGTATTAATTTGGGATTCCCAATTAGTACGCTAGATTGGCTAGTTCTAAATAGTGTGTTTGCTTCTCATTGGAATATATAACATCAGCGAGATTAGGTAGCGTTTGGTTTGTAATTTTTTTTTTTCATTTTTCATTTTTATTTTTTCATTTTCAAAAATAGAAAATGATTTTTTTTTTATTTTCTAGTTTTCTAGAAAACGTTTTTTTTATTTTTTGGAAAACGAAAAAGAAAATAGAAAATGATTTTTTATATATTTTTTCAATTTTCCAGAAATGTTTCTTTATTTTCTGAAAAAATGAAATTAGAAAATATCAACCAAACATCATTTCTTATATTTTCTCGTTTTCTCAAAAAATAAAACTGAAAAATAAAAAAAAATTTACGAACCAAACGGTTTGGGATCCGGCTGAGCCTGCATTTAAAAGTATATATAATCTAAACAAGAAAAACAATTGACATCCGAGTTCAATTGATACATGAAATTTACAAAAGATCATTATTAAAATTATTTTTTTTTTATCCAAATTATTGTTCAATTCTACCTTATTCTATCTCATATTTATCAAATTATAATAATTAATTATAAAAATTTCAAATGGTTGCAAATTGCCCGTCATGCTTATTCTATATATCTCATATTTTCCTCAATTTTTATAAATTTTCCCATCATGTGATTATTATTATTCTGCAAAAAGATTGAAACTGTCAATCTAACAATCTCCGCCTCCTGTCCCAAAGAGGTATTCGCGAAGGGGTTAATCACGGGGCGCCCCACCAAGGACGTTACCCCGTATGGGTTGAGCCTTTGACCTTTGACGAGCTACCAGCAGAGGGGGGGTCTGCTACGATTGGAGGGAGGATTAATCCTGCTACTCCAGGGATCGAATCCTGTCCTCATCTGTAAGCACTCTCTGTCTTAATCAGTTTGTCATCCCCGTGGAAATATGTGATTATTATTATTATTATTATGATCGCTGTACTACTAATTGTCAGTGTCACTTTTACCTTTTTATTTATATACGGATATATATTTTTTAATCGGCATTATAAAATATTTTATTTTTATTTCATGAGCTACCCATGACTGATTTGTTAACTTATCTTTCCTAATATTTTCTGTTATTTTAATTTTTTATAATTCTTTCTTTGTTTGCCTTTGTTGGTCTATTAATATTTATCATTATTATTTTGACTAACGATTATCGAATTGAAAAAGTAGATTATTTTAATGCTAATTTTATTTTAAATAATTACTTAAAACTTTCATAAATATTTATTTTTATCCTCCCTCTTTATTAGGAAAAAAAAATATACGCCTAGTTTTACAAAAATGATTTACTTTTAAATATGTGAACTTGACCTACTAAAAATTAAGTGTGACTGAACAATTGATTTTTAAAAAGAATTTACATTACTATTTACAAATTAAAACATACAAAATAGTGCGTGTTTAATTAATTCTGAAAAAGTAGCAATGACTTAATATCCATCAATGAGACTCATCCACTTTATGGCGTGCATATATTAAATAATCCAATAAATTAATCGATAATATTGTGAAATTTTTCTCACATATTATATATATATTCCAAAAAAAAGAAGAAGAAAGAAATATATAATTATATTTTATTCAAACATGATTCATGACAGAAGTAATTAGAAAGAGAATTTTAAACGTAATTTGTCCGAAAGAAATAGAAAGCTTTTGCCCAAAAAGATGGTATTTGATTAAAATTAAACCAAAGACCGGTTCAATGATTTCAGGTTGAATTGCCAATTTTATTTGAATAAAAATAAAAAATAAAAAAGTCATCTCTAATTATTAGAATTATTAAAAAAACTAAAACGGCATCCTATTATATTTTGTATTCTAAAATAAGGTTATTTCTGAAGTATCATAGCAGTTGTTTTTTTTAGCTGTTATAACGTATTAAAATAAATCAGTTTAAATTGATAAAAAAATATTATATACAAAAATTTTGTTATTAACTCAGTCAAAATTATTTAAAATTAATTAAGCATGTTCAAAAACTGTTTTTTTTATCAATAATGTAATAACTATTTATTAATTAGTGATTTTTAAATATATTAAGTGATTTTAACTACGTCAATAAAGATTTTTTTTTTTACACTGAGATATTTGAAGTTTCAGTCCGATTAATCTCTGAAAGTGATTGGTTCTGTTCTATAGATTTTTGAGATGTCTTACCAACAATTAAGTTGAAGTAAGATTGAAGTCTAAGTGATCTCCATCGATCACCTATGGTAAATCAAAGAAGCGATTTTAATTTTTTCATGGTTTAGCTTGGATTCCACATTCGTGTCATTTCTGAACGATAATCCAATGCTGAAACAATATTCTGTCCATCGGACAAACTCCTGAGCCATAGGACCATTCGAATGATTTTTTTTTAAATTTGCAATCGAATGTCGTAATAGAAATTCGAATTATATATATATATATATATATATATATATATATATATATATATATATATATATATATATATATATATATATATATTTTAATGAAATATCTCTTCATTTGCACCGTACCACTCAACAATAAAAATTCTTTTATATATACAAAATTCTTTATATAATATCCATTTTATTTTATTCATTTACCCAGACGAACGGAGAAACAGATCTGGTGTCCGGTTTCCTCTTACGACAGGGCGCCGGTCGGGTTTTTTGGACTGGTTCATGTTTTAGCGTTCCCAAATCCATATTTCTTTCGCCGCGGATTGGAGGTCTCACTCACACCGCTTCTTCTCTTCTCTGCCGTTCGACGGACGAGACCGTGATCAGTTCCTTGAATTCCTTGGGTACTCTTCTCCCCCTATCCATGCCCATCTCGATGCTTGTCGTGTTGCTTGCAGTAACTTGTTTCTTCTGGCGGATTAATCTCGGTTTAGGGTTTCGATCTGAAGTCGTACGGTTGGTGTCATTTCGTTTCGGGAATGCCATGAACACAGGTTGCTCCTCGATAGGCTGTGATTGCTGCTCTTTTTATCCATCTCGGAGACGTAGAATCTAGGATGGTCGTTTTTTTTTGTTTTTTTTTTGTTTTATAAAGAAAACTGGTTTCATTTTCCAAGCCAGCGATGTCAATCTCTAACAAAATTTACTGTGTCTCTGGACCTATGAATAAGCGTGTCACTAGTGAATGATGATTTTGATCTGGTCGGAGCTGGCCTTCCTGTGTTTAAACCTTCCGTTTCCAATCATCTTTGTCCCTCAATTTCTCTGTCATCGAGGTCGCTAAGGATTCCTCGCCTGTTATAGATTCCTGACTCATTTCTTGTTTGAGGTTGTTGTGAAAAAAATCGTCGCAAACTAAAATTTTGTGAGACACCCCTGCTGAATGAAGAAGTATTATGTGCCTGAAATCAGACTTATGGAATGTTACAGTGCAGATAATGTAAGGGAAGTTCAAAACCTTTAGCTGCTAATGAAAATTTTCAGTTTCCTTAATTTTATATGACCATATCTGTTTTCCTTGGGAAATTGCTTTCCGTACTTTGGCTCCTTTTTATTTTTGCGGGACAAAAATGAAACTTTTGATTACGTGGTCACCGAGCCATAATGTTTCCTAATGACAAATTTATCTTGTAGTCTGGGGTTACTTGGATAGATAACAAGGAGAGGGACGGTGGAAGGAGGTAAAGCGACATGTAAATGTGCAGAGGCGATCCATGATCACGTGCATTTTTCTGACGTTTTCCCTCGCCCTGCTAGTCTCCTACCTATCTACCCAAGTAAAAGCAGCCCTGCGCTGAAGACATTTCATTCGAACCTTTATTACTTGCACTACGTAATTTCTAATAGTACTATAAACAAGTTATACAGACACACGCACATAATAATTTCTTTACTCAATTGCTTTGAATCAATTAATATTATGTATTTGCAAATTTCCTGTAGCATTTTCTTTATTTATTTTTTCTGATCTCAGGTTACGATAGCAGCCAATTGGGAAATCCAGAGAATTTTTATTCATTGTTTGTTATAATGAAGGGGCACTAATTTGAAACTGACTCCTTGTGCGCTTGATACAAATTCTATGATGTCTGGGCTTCTAAATGTAACTCCTTCCTTTGGGTTTTAAAAAATATATCACTTGCTTTTTCTATAAATCTGTATACTTTAATATTGGTATCGAATATTGCTACCTATCTCTTCTTTCTATTATACTTCCGATGGAGTATCTGTATGACATTTATCTTGTTGTTTCATTTCATTTTAACTGTAATACTCTTGCTTATATATCAGGATCTAGTCATTTAAAAGATTTGAATATAATTCACCGGTTTATTTAGTAGTTTAAATGATCTACATTGTCAACAACTGCTTGATAATGGAATTACTGATTGTTTCTTCGACCTAGTTATTTCTTATTTATTGCACTACCTCTGCCTTTTGTCATCCACTCAACTGTTGTTGGTCTCAAGTTTCGTAATTAAGAGGATGGAAACTTTTGTATGATCAACTTTTGTTAAAATTGCTTAACCTTTGCTTAGTTATAATGCAAATTAATGGACAATGAGTTCTTTGTTGGTATCCTCTATACCTATGTTGATGTGGTAATTGTTATTTATATGTGTATCCATTGAAATCTTGAGTTTTATGTGAGGATGAGTATAATTAGCTATGTTGTTTTATGAACACATATCACCAAGTGTTACTTGAATGCAAACTTTGGAACTTGGGGAGATATACATGAATTAAGTGGCATATGCATTAGTCATACTGTGTGTGCCAAATTATCTGCTGCATGAAACTCTGTAAAATTTTACCAGCCTCTCAAAACTTATCTTCAAGCTTTGAGATATCATTGTACCCTTGGAGTCCAAATTGCAGAGTGATCAGTTTCTTTTGACTTGTTCTATTAGACTACTATCTGTGTTAATTCTATAGTCATTATTGTGATTACTTTTTTTTAAGGATTTTACATGGTTTCAGTAACTTTATATGTACGATGATTGAATAAGCTAGTTTGTACTGACAAATGATATCTAAGCTAGGTTTTCTATCAAAATATTAGCATTGATTGTTTTGTTTGAATACTATTCTTCCTAGTTAGTTAGGAAACTTTCACCAACTTCTGGAACACTTCCTGATTATGGTTTGTCGAAACCTCTCACTCTAGATTAATCAACATTGACCTTTGCTGATTGGATATCTTTTAAGAAATAAGGCATACAGAGAGATGCCTTTATGATTTATTGAATACCATAGGAAGCCAACGCCTTTGCCTTTCAACTCACTATATTAAGGAGACACAAAACTGAAAAAAAGGAAAGAAATCAGACATGAAAGAGAGAATGGTCAGAGAGAGATTACTATTTAATGACGGAGAGAAGAACACATATTGGGTTTATATGTGGGAGGAGCACATGCTTCTATGTGAGGGAGTGTTTTTCCATGCATAATGTAAAAATAATGGAGTGAGGAGATTTTTGATCAAGTGAGTTGAAAGCATGAGACAGTTGACAGTGGACTGTGAGATGAGAACATGCAACTTAATATATTAAAATTAATCATGATATGCAATTAATTTAATAATGTGATACTATCAATGTAATTAGTAATATTTATAAAATTATTAATGTTCTCATATGAAAATTATTGCTAATTACGCATTACTTGTTAATAATTGTATGTCATATTATCAATATAATTTTTATAATAATATGAAAGTTTATTAATTTGATCCCAAAGGTGGGATCCTAACAGAAAAGTACAACAGTGAGAAGTAGAAAATAAAAACTTATTGAGATCGTATTGATTAATAAAAAAAATAGAACTTGGTATTTTGAAGAAATTCCTCCTACTATGATAAAATGATCTACTGATTTTATTTACCTTCACGTGTCTGTCTAATGTTCTTGATATTGATGATGCATAATGTGCATCATTCTCTTATGGTCCTTGAACATTTTTGTTCTCTCATATTTTTGTTATCTTATACTTTAAGTAATTTTATTTCATTTTATCTTCCTTTTTCGAATCATTTCATTTGATTCCTCTCAAAGTGATAAGGTCAATACTTTATTTCTTTGACCGTTTGTACAGATATGAATACAAACCTTGACAATCATGGTTCTCATAATATTATTGCTACATAATTTTTTTTTCCCTCCAGCAAGCTCTTTTATTTATCTATGCTTAAACGTACTTCCTAGAAATGGAAAAACATAATCTTTATTGTGGAAAAAAAAATGATACAGTTGGAGATGATTTCACTTGTTGGAAATAAATATTTTTTGGTAATTGCAAATGTTCAGATACAGCATTCTTATACGATAACATGACATGGCGTTGCCTTTTGCCTTTTCCAATACCTAGTTAAAACCTGCCTTATGATAGTGTTTTATTTGTCTTGTTTTTTCTTGATAAAAATGCTGGACCTTTTGGTGACAGTCAACGCTTAATGGTTCAACATCAAATCTTGACTCCTCAGGCAGACCCTATGCTACATCATTTTCTGGCCAGGCTGCTACAACGCCTGGATTTCATCCTTCTGGTTAGACATTCTCACTTTAAACTTTGTTGAACATATACATGTGGATTTTTCTTAACTGTTTGCACAAAACTAGGTGCTCTGCAGGGATTGCATAACATTCATGGAAGCTACAACCTACCAAACATGCCTGGTTCACTTGCATCTAGAAATGCAGCTATGGGTGGTGTCCCATCAGGAGGTGTTCAGCAACCAGGGGGAAACATTCCTAGCGGGCGGTTCGCATCAAACAATATTTTGGTTGCATTGACTCAGGTTTGATCCCAGTTTAATCACACATTAGTTTACTGGATCAGATAGTCTTTTGAACATCTTATCTAGTGTTAATATCTGCCTAGCTATGTGTGTGTTTTTTTGTCACATCATGTTTTGGAAGAAGCTTGTGCAGTTTGAGAATTTTTTTTATTGATATAGAAATCACAAGAAGGGGAGCCTTGATGTAACGGTAAAGTTGTTGCCTTGTGATTTAGAGGTTACGGGTTCGAGTCCTGGAAACAACCTCTTACAAAGCAGGGTAAGACTGATTACAATAGACTTTTCTCCGGGACCCGCATGGCGGGAGCTTCTTGCACCGGGCTGCCCTTTGATATAGAAATCACAGTTGGTAAAGGGACAATTAGCTAGAGCAGTCAGTGATGTTTAATCCCACATGACCTTAACTGCATATCATGATTTGTATGTTCTTTTGAATGTGTGATGTGGCGTTGGTTCCTGTTTAGCTATGTGGGTTTGGTTCCTGTAGTTAAATATTAAAATAGTACTCTCTGAGCTATTGTCTTTTGCATTTATTGTTTTCTGGAATTTGAGTTTCTTTTTCTTCTTCTTCTACTTTTTTTTCTGCCTTTCCATGCAGATGACTCATGGCTCTGGTGTTACAAATAGAGGGGGTATTAATGTTGGTAATCATTCTTTTGGTAATAGTAATATGAATGGAATTGGTGGGTCAATTTCTGGCATTTCTCCAAATTCAGCTACTGGCAACCGTAGTTCTGTTCCTGGTTTGGGGGTATCTCCTGTTTTGGGTAATGTTGGCCCAAGACTTGCAAGTTCTATGGGGACCATCGTTGGTGGTGGCAACTTGGGAAGAAACATTAGCTCTGGAGGACTATCAGTACCTGGTTTGGCCTCGCGTGTAAATTTAGCTACGAATAGTGGATCAGGGAGTCTCAATGTTCAAGGACCCAACAGACTCATCAGTGGCATGCTCCAACAGGGTAACTTTATTTTTTTTTTGAGATCTCCTATTTGCATGATCTTGAAACTTTATTTGGCACACTTGTGCTATTGATATGCTTCTGTGCAAATTGGCATGCAATTAGGCTTATTGTTCCCTGTGTGATGTTTTGTACCGAGAACACTGAACTTGCAAAGTTAGGCTTTTTGCATAGAAGTTTTAATCAATTTGAAATTTATTGTAACTACAATCTATCTATTCTAGTTTCCTGTATCTATCGTAGGTAAAGTTTGGTACTCTAGTTTAGATTCTACATGTCAGCTATACTCCTGCACATGCAACCATTTACCTGGAATCTCAAAATCTAATTGATTTGTATGTGTACATGTATTTGTGCTTTTGTCCTATGGAGGCATCTATTCATTTTTATTGAAGTTATTAAGTAAGAAAATAAACTGAGATTGTTCCACTTAAATGGTTAGCTAATCCGCAAATGATTGGCATGCTTGGTAACTCATATCCTACATCTGGAGGATCATTATCTCAGAATCAAGGTGGGAACAATCCATTAAGCTCTATGGGAATGTTGAATGATGTTAATGCTGCTGATAGTTCTCCTTTTGATATGAATGATTTCCCTCAATTATCTGCAAGGCCAAGCTCAGCTGGAAGTCAACAAGGGCAACTGGGTATGTGGATATGACTTGTTTTCTTAATTGCTTTTCTCAAATTTTCTTTAAATACAACATCAACCATTTGTCAATGCTTAGGTGCAACACGTAAGCAAGGAGTTGGTGTTAACTCCATTGTCCAGCAAAATCAAGAATTTAGCATACAAAATGAAGATTTCCCAGCTTTGCCAGGATATAAAGGTGTTTTTTTTTTCTACACAAGCATTCTTGTTTTCCTGAAAAAGAAACTGTGTATATGTTCTGTTTGACTTGGTGCATGTTTATATGTTTCCTCTGGAAGTCAATTTACTATTTTATTGTTATTCTCATGTTCTCAGTTCAACTTTCACCAAGTTTGTTGTTTCTTTTGTTGTTGCTTCTTTTTCAAAATCTTATGTATTTATTTACATGGTTGGATGAGCCACTTAAGTCTTAGGTAGGGTTGCCTAAATGGATTTTTTTTTTAACATTGAGAGCTTTTATGGATTTCTTTAATTAAATCAAGGGAAAATTCAAACATGGTTTCCTCGTTTCTAATGAAGTCTTTTTTTTGGTCTTTGGCTGCAATCCTCTGGCCATTTATCATATTAAATTCACTTTTTGCAACCCTATTATCCAATATATGTCAATTTTAAATATTTTCATAGTATTTACAGTGAAGAATCTTTTGCTTTTCATACTCTACTGGATGAAATTGTCCTTTTTATAAGGTGGATATGCTGCTCTTGTCAAACTAACATCGTCAAGCTGTGCTTGTCCTAATTATTTAGGTTCAACGGTATGAATATTATTTTCCATTCTAGGTAAGACCATATCACTAGCAATATTAAAATTAATGAATCATATTTTATTATATTGGCTATTGTTTTCTATGGTCTCCCTCTACCCTTGCACCTTTAATTGTAACTGATTTAAATTATATGAGTTGATATTTACCAAACTGAGAGTGAATCTATGTAAATTCTCTCTCTCAATCACACACATAGCTACACATTTTATTTGTATCCATATTTACCTAGGTAGTAATGTTATCTCTTAGACAAATTTAGTTGTAAGCATTCTCGTGTCAAGGTAATAATGATTTGAAACAGGTTGTCACTATTTACTGCAATAATTGCTTTCATTAGTGCAACTTAATTACTACACTGTCTCTTCCTTTGGGCTGTCAGTGAGCTAGTATGTATAGTCTCCTTAATACGTAAGGGAAAGGATAGATTATACTAATAATGTGTAATGTGTATTTGGAATTTTATGTATATTACATATTTTGTTTCTGAATATATATAAGTCCTGTAGGCTTGTCTAAATTTCGATCAGAATTTAGATGTATGTACTGGACGAATATAATTTGAACCTGACAATTTAATTGTGAACTATCTCTTTTGTGATTATAATAACATGCTTGTCTTATGTCTTGCTTAGATAAGTCTCATGTAATCTTTGTTATTTGCACTGTAACAATCACCAATCAATCATCATGATCAAGCCATTGTAGTCTCAGTTATTTGGGTTCGCTACTTGGATCTTTTTCCTCCATTGAACTTATGCAAAGGTATAGCTATATCACTTGTAATGTCCAAACTAATCATTCGTAATTATGCAAAGTAGAGATTACATTGGCCTTCTACGCATTATACTTGCAATTATATACAACTTCTCTTTATGTTATGTACTGGTTGTTTTTGAACATGTTCATACCATCTTAACCTAATTTGTTTTATTTTATTATATATCAGAGCTTATGTGGATTTACTATCAAGTGATATCTTCTTGATTTTATCTTTTTTACAATCTGACAAATAACAATGGTAAATACCACTGTCTCCTTATTTATCAGAAAAGTGCAACAAGTTTTTGTTGTTGTTGAAGATCTTGTACTAGAAAGAAGCAATAATGTCATGTGAATGCCAATTTAGCTACAGTAGATATTAGTTCTATAGACCACTGTGTCTTCTTCCATGTTTCTCAGCATGTCATTGCATTACCTTTTTTTTTTTTTACTTTCCTGTTTAGGTGGTAGCGCAGATTTTTCTGTGGATTTGCATCAGAAGGAACAACTTCATGAAAGTATTTCTACCTTGCAGTCACAACATTTGCCTGTCAGTTGAACTTCTTGAGTTTGTTTGATTATCCTGTCTTTGATCATAATTTACTTCACTCATCTCATAATTTGATCATCAATTAGATGACAAGATCTACTGGATTTAGCATAGGAGGGGCTTTCCAACCTAACCGTCAACAACAACAGTTGCATGCTACTGCAGCCAGTGGTGGTGGGCTTCCTTTTATGCCTGGAAACAATCAAGATCTACGATTACATGGCTCTGATTTCTTTCCTTCTTCTCATGGGAATTATCATTCACAGGTAACTTATCCTATCTAATGTTTTTTTTCTTCAAGAATGACTAATCTTAAATGATTGTATATATGCTATTAATTATATGGTTTCACCCTTGATCTTGTACAGATTCAAAACAGTGGAGCCCCTAGTATTGGAATGAGACAACTGAACTCTTCTACACCTGGTTCTGGTATAAGTGCGTATGAGCAGCTGATGCAGCAATATCAACAACCACAAGGCCAATCTCAATTTCGATTACAGCAAATGCCTGATGTTAGTCAATCCTATAGAGATCAGAATATAAAGTCAACTCAGGGATCACAAATACCTCCTGACCCATTTGGCTTATTGGGCTTGTTGAGTGTTATGAGGACGAACGATCCAGATCTATATTCTCTTGCATTGGGAATTGATTTGACTACACTAGGACTGAACTTGAATTCTACTGAGAATATTCATAAAACATTTGGTTCTCCATGGTCTGATGAACCTTCAAAAGGGGAGCCAGAGTATTGCATTCCCACGTGTTATTATGCCAAACCACCTCCACCCCTTCATGTAAGCTTGTGCATTTTTTATTTTTTGTTAATGTACAATCCTGAGTATATGACTTAATAAATCTCTTCTGTGGTTGTAGCAAGTATATTTCTCGAAATTTCAGATACCAACCCTGTTTTACATTTTCTATAGGTATTTTATACCACACTTTTATTTTTGATGCTACTTCTCTTACAGGTGTTTTCCCTTTAATTTTTTTTCTTGTTTGTTATCTTGGTTTTTGCAGCATGCCTAAAGATGAAGCTCAACTTTATGCGGCTAATGAACTGTAATTTCTCCACTTTAGCTTTATTTATACGCTCCAGTTTTTTTTTTTTTTTTTGCTGTTTTATGGTTTTCAATTTGGGTTCCACTACGGAAGCTAGTATGTTTGTGTTGTCATTCTTAAAATGGAACTCTGTGTTTTTCAATACGAGTTTTCATTTTCATTTGCTGAATAATTTGGTCAGTGTTCGTCATGAACACAGGAAATAGTGCACTGTTTTGCTTGAGAAAGAACATTTTTACTTAATTTTTTTTTATCAAACAAATTGACTGGCATTAAGCCTTCTGTTTCTTGTCCAAGGAATATTCGGTCTTTTGTTATAATGTAATTTGCATCGGTGTCCTAACAATTGGCCTGCATTAGATTTTGTCTAATGCAATGGTAAAATTGCTGTTGTGTGACTAAGTGATCATGGTTCGAGTCACAAAAATAACTTCTTATAAAATAGGATAAGACGGTGTACAATAAATCTTTCTCGTAGATTTTATATTGATTTTATTTGCATCATAGCCTTCCAATTATCTTACCTGAAACCTTTGCAGCTATTCCCGAGGATGGTTCTACCACAAAGATCCACAGTTTTGGTTTACGAGAGTTCCAAACTCAGAGCCTCTTGTGAAGACACATGCATATGAAAGAGGATCATACCTATGTTTTGATCCCAACACATTCAGCACAATTTTGAAGGTTCGGCTTGAGACAGTCGCTGCATTATTATTCTGCATTTTCAGTCACTTGATGCCCCTGATTGTTGGAATGCAGGATCACTTTGTTTTACAATACGAAGCTGTGGAAAAGAAACCAATACTCCCTTCCGAACGTCTTTAGGTTTGAGCAAAAATGTCCTTGTAAAACAGGTCCTGTCATTCTTCGAATAAAGAATTCCATTCTAATTCTTTGTTTTTCCCAGTTGAGTGTTTTGTGAATAGTCTTTCACCTTGGTTAGCTTATCCTTGCAGAATCGCATTTCTTTCACTGTAGCGTAGCATTAAACTCACCTTTCTTAAGGGGGGGAAGTTCCTCTACCAGTGACAGAGCTTTGGGCCCATTAATACGGTAATATTTGCAACTTCGTTATCATTACAGCGATCATAGATAGCAAAAGGTGAAGAGTTGATATTCTTTGTATGAATTGCGCTTCTTAGAGTCTACATTTCTAAACGGACCAGAGCTGCTTTCTCTTGGATATTGTTGAATTGGCTATAACAACTTTCAGAGGATATATAGGATGGTCAGTTCCCCCCGGTATCCTAATTTACCTTATTCTGCAGCTAAGATTTGTATGACAATTCATTTTGTCTTGTACTATAATTTCATTTTCAGAATTGGCTTTGCATTGATGTTATGTAACCATCTTTCAATTTGTTAGAAGAAAATAGAGAATATCTTTGATACATTTTCTCTTGATACCTGGACTTAACTCGTGTCAAATGGGCCGACACTTCAGTGGAGACATCCTTCTAGGTCAGCACCGGCCGGACTTGGCTGTCCCATTCCGAGCATGAGTTGTACTAGGGCTGGCTCATGGCGGAATTTTTATTTTTAAAATAAAAATAATTATATAAAATACAAAATATCGTATAAAAATTTTAAATTACTTTTAGGGACAGAAGGATTAATATAAGTGGGCTGGCCCATGAGTTGTGCTTAGGTCGGCACGTGCGTCGCTCTCAGTTGGGCTATGGGCTTTTGCTTGTATCCTTGCCGCGTTTTGAGCGAGCTATTTTAATATTTGATCTTTTTTTTTAAAAAAAAATTATGCTATAAACTAATTTACAAATTAGTGTGTATTTGGAGTTTCAGAGAGAATCTGAAAATCAAATATAATTTTTAAAAAAGTGGTTGGAGGTTGATTAGGTGACGGTGCTGGAGTTTATTTTGATAAAAATAAAAAAAGTACATGTTTTGCTAAAATTGCAAAACGAACTACATACAAATTTGGAAACCCATGATTGATCAACAAGTCTAAAACGGGGGCGGCCTAGATGTTGACTACGACATCCAAATTTATAATATATATCGTATCCTCTGGCAAATGATTTTAAACATCAGATTCACTATGAAATTTAAAGGATAAAAAAAAAGTAAACATTATTTAAGAAATGGTTGAAAGTATTTTTTTTTTTAAAAAAACTTTATTTGTTTACTTCTTCAATCCTTTTTTTTTTTTTTTGGTTTCCACACTAATTAAATTATGGTTTTGACTCAGTCGAGATGGAGGAACCATAGATGTAATTTTGCCTAGTTTGATTAAAAAATAAACATGAAAAATTCAATGTAAATAAGGTCTTCAAAGATACTTAGATTACTCTCGAACGTTATTCAATTTCACACCCAAGTAACTACGAATCCTTTTAATAAAAGTTTAGACCGGTTAGCTGCATGTTTCTTGCACGTGATCGATCTACCTTGTTGTGGCTTGCAAGAACAATTGACTTAAAATAACGTAATGTGATAATTAATTCATTTAATCAAATGGGTAAGAAAATTTAATTAAACTTTTACACTACTGATACCTTATGGTTCTGTATGTAAATGATATCTTCGCTCGCTTTAAATTTCCGACAAGTTGACATTACTCCAAATGGGTTGCCAGGTTTGGCCGGTGGGTTGATATTTAATAAGAAACCCCATGCATACATAGAAATATATATATCATATCTCATCGCATTGATTGTACAACAACTAGCATTTTCATATTTCCTCTCGCAATAATCAATTAATCTTGTTTCTAGATTTATGTTGAAATCGGACGAAGGTAAAAGAAAAAGAAAACAATGTTTAATTTCTCTCGACGCTGCTATTATATATACATTAGCAATTGTACATATTGATAATTTGTTTTTTAATGTGGAAGTTGACGAGGTTGACCTTGTCGCATGGAGAAGAAACTTTGATCCAGAACTCGATGTACCTAGTCATCATTCCATTTATGAATGCACAAGCAGACCAAAATTGGAATGGTAATTAAGCGACCTTCAATTATTTTGTAAGTTTAGAGAGAGAGTCGCTGTCCCAAAAGAAAACATACATTTAATGCTGATAAAATGTAATCACTCCGCTCTGATTGCGAGCATATCCACTCGACCATCACTAAAATCCTGCGAGATTTGAAATGTTGCTGTCTTTTGGAGTGAAAAATCGATTAATACAACGTAAGCAAATTGTGTCTATTTAATTCGATGCTAAACACAATTTTGTTTACAGTAGAATTTACTTTCCATAATATACACTTAATATATAAATATAATGAGCATCACTAATTAATTAATTCTTTGTAAAAGAAAAAAAAAGAAGTCTAAATATCTTTCCAATTTAAATTGAAGCAGGAACAGAGGCATCACTGGTTGGTTACAGCAAACAAGGAGAGCAGGGAAGAGAAACTATTTGTTTTAAACCTTTTTGTGAACAATTCTGTCTATTTTGAGGTCAGCTACAATATTGGTTCAACAAAAGAAACCAAAAGTAAAAGACTGGAGTGGAGGATGAAGAGAAGAGACCACTGCAGAACATCACATGCATGCATGCATGCACAACATCCTGCTCTGTCTTGGCCCTTGATGGCTCTTCACCTTCAGTGGTCCTTCCCCTCTCCTGTATCATTTCTTTTTAGAACTCAGTGCGGCTTTCTGTCACCTTGTCTAGAGTTTTCTGTACCTGGTGTGGAAGCTTGTTGTATCTTGGTGGGTAATGATATAGGCTAACAGTAATGGTGGCAACTGCAGTAAATGTATCTTGGCGGTGAATTGGATGAGTGAGTGATAGATAGATAGATAGATGATCAAAGGGTAGACTTGCCTGGCTTCCTATGAAGCTTACAATTGAAAACTACTAGAAAAAGAAAGGAAGAAGCATACACAGGGACCATTTGCAACTTTTCTTTGGCTATATTCCACTATCTTTTTTGCTTGCTAGGGTATTACTACAATCAAGCAAAAGTTGAGTGAATAAAGAGAGGATCACAATCCACTAATGGAGTCTATACTGGGCTGATGAGGCTTACAATGATGGGGAGAGCTCACTTGCTCTCCTTGGTGGCTTCACATGCCGATAGCTCCGTGGCCGGAGGACAACCTGATGATGACAACAATTTTATTATTGCACTGTAGCAACATTCTGAGTATACCAGGAAGTTTGCAAGCTAAAAGACTAGTCCGTTTTACCTCGGCATGTGGAGGAAGCATGAGCTCAGAGAGGGCTTGTCAGGGGAAGAAGTGATTGGCAGTAATGTGGAGGAGGCTATTAGATGGCTGTGACTGCTGCTAGTATTCACAATGTCCGTGGAAGTACGGTCTTCGTTGTTAGAGCGTGAATCGAGCATGAGAAGTGATTTGGTAGGGGAGGCAAATGGGCTATCAGGCAAGTTATGATCAGCGCTGCAGCAATCGAAGCGCAAGTTGCAGTCATATTCTTTCTTGCTTGAGAATAAAAGAGAGAAATTTAGCGATCGAGAGTAACCTTTCAAGCAAATCGCCGTCTTCTTTGAGGTTTGCCTCGCCAGTAGATTCGTTCTTATCATAACCATTTGTTTTCTCTTCTGTTTCAGCAACGCAGATGCTCTTATCTGCATAAAAGACGAGGATCATCTGAGCTAACTCCTCCGAAGAAAAAAGCAACTACGAGGTGAACAGACCCTCGTTCGGTGTGTCTTCCTGGCTGCTGCTGCTGCAGAAATTGGTGCCGTTGATGCTGCTATCCACACTATCAATTGGTTGTGTGGCCGTTATAGAGGGAGAGTTGACGGATGCTGGAGAAGATGAGAAGCTTATGTTGCTTAGGTTGAGCCGGAGACCTGTGAATCGCCTAGCTTGCAGCTCAATTGCTCGCTGCAGCTCAGCTGCTTGTTGCTGCTCTTCTAGCTTTCTTCTCATGAGCAGTTCCTGGTTGAAACTTCCATTACTGAACATCATCCGCGCTCCCGCTACAAAAACATTCACATGATATATTCGAATAACAAAGGAAAGATGAGTAAATTTAGTATTTGACGAAAGAAGAGACTGGTTGCAAGAACTAACCGAGCTGTTGAAGATCAAAGGTCTCAGCCTGCTGCTGCTGCTGCTTCCTGAGGAAAGATAAGACCAGTGACACATGCCAAGAACAACATTGTAAATCCATTGCAAGGAAAAAGGAAAAAAAGAGGGGGCTCTAGGAATGTTAAGGAAGACATGCCTGACTTTTTCAGGGATTTTCCCCTTCTCCTTGTAAGGTTTGACGAGAACCCTGGAGTCGCAGACAAAGTGAGGATTCCCCTTCGCCAGGATCAGTTTCACGGTCTCCGGATAGACGAAGGTCACGAAGCCGAACATTCTCTTCTGTTGGAATGGGATCCTCACGTCTTGCACCGGCCCGTAGATGCTATAAACAAGAGTTGATGTTCAAAGATGGGATTTTTATGCACAAGGAAGAAGGAGGCCGTGCTCGCGGAGAGTAATATATATTTATTGGCGCAGGAGAGCCAACCTGAAGTAATTGGAGACATCGTCTTCACTGAATGTGCTGTCCGCTGGGAAGGTCAAGTAGATCTGTCTTGATCCAGGATTTGCCATCAAATCATTTCTTTCCATTCTTGATCTACCTATGAACTTATGGGAATCATCCCCCGCCAGCATCAATGCCGCAGCGGCCGCAGCCGCAGTCGCCGCCCTGTAGTAATTGCAGATTGTTGGTTCAGAGAGAGAGAGAGAGAGAGAGAGAGAGAGATGCAGGAAAGGAGGTACCTTTGGCTTTCATTTTGCTGCTGCTGAAGCCAGAAGTTGAGGCATTTGCTCGAGGAAGACGAAGGTGACGGCGGTACCGAACTAGTGGGCGAGAAGGGGAAGGCAGACGCCATGAGTTGCGAAGCATCGCCCATCCTCTGGCTTTTCGACCTCAGCAGAAATTCCTGGCACTGCTGCTCCACCGCCGCGTCCATCTTGGCCGCCACGCCATCCTCCGGGAGCCCGTGTAGGAATCGGCAGGCGCTTCCATTCTTGCAATAGCCTCTCGCGAAGTAGAGGCACGGCTTCCATCCGAACCCCGCGGCCGGGTCGCCGAGGCAGAGATCCGCCGCCGAGCTGCTCCGGCGGTGGTGGTAGCCGTTGACTCCCCAGCCTATCCTATTGGGAAACATCGCGCCGTCGCCGTTGCCGCTAGGACTTCGGCACTCGATGTCCAGGTTGAACGCATCGCTTCCTCCGCCGGCGTTCGCGGCGACGGAAAGGAGGTGGTTGGAATTGGGTGCTGCGCCGGGGTCGCCAAGGAAAGACAGCTGATCCGGCAGGTGGAAATCATCAATGAGGTCAGCAGCGCCGTAGAAGGGCGAAAGGCCGAGATTATTAGGGCTAACCAGCTCGTCGGAGCTCTGGTGCTCATTCAGCGACGCGCTCAGACCATTGCCGCCCATGCCGCTGTTGGAGCGGGAGAAAACCGGAGGCGGAGCCCACGAGGATGGCGAGGAGGCGGCAAGCAGGCGCGAGGCGGAGTTCTGGCGGAGGAGCAACGGCGAGGAGGCGCCGGAAGGGGTTCCGGGGTTGGAGGCCGGTGCGAGGCCCAGCTCCTTTAGGGCTTTGAGGACCACAGACTGGAGCATCGTCTCCGGGGCGAAGGCCAAGCGAATCATCTCCTGCTCGCCGTGCTCCTGCAGCAAGAGCAGCCCCATGATCTTGTGAGCGTTCTCCGGGTCCAGGCCTTGGATCCTCGACAGCACCACTCTCGTTGCCTCGTAGGCGTCCATAGCTCGGAGCAAATCGATGCAAGCCGCAGTTCCCTCTCTCCACTTCCCCTGTTATAGCAAAGCTACAAGGAACAACAACAGAGGGAGACAGAGCATTAAAGGCTGGTGCTAACTCTATTGAGCGCTGCAGCCATTAAAAGACATTAGAAAGAAGTAAAGCGCAAAGAGAAATAAAAAAAAAAAAAAAGCAAGCAGAAACTCGTACCTAGAGACTCGCTCTTTGCCAATACTCCTCTCGTCTCTCCCTCACAAGTTCTCGAGCGACACCATTTCCGAAGATAACGACGAGGAGAGCTTCTCTTCTTCTTTCTAAATCGAGCCCGAGGCTTCTTCGGCTGCAACGCTATCCTCTGTTGCTTCCATGGCTTTAGCTATGCCTCCTCTCCGCGCCTTGGTCACACAGAGGGGATAGATCTTAGATCTCAAAGAGGTTTCGCTCTCGCTCTCCCTCTCCCTCTCCCTCTCTCACTCTCTGCTAAATACCCTCTTCTTTTTTTTTTTTCCCTTCCTTTTCCCCGAGACAAATCCAAATGGTGTTGGAATGGTCAGACGACCCCTCCACTCCATCTCTCCTCCCCTTTGTCATTGTTCTTTTGTCGTCGTCGTCGCTAACTTTTTACTGATGAGTTTTAATGTATCTCGTAGGCTCCCACAAAACAGCTACTATCCGGCAACGAGACCTGACGACGCACCTAAATAATATGATATTAGCTCCATAATCTCGACTCCAGGAGCTGTCTGGGGGGGATCCAAAAACAAAATGAAATGATGATTCCAAATTTTAAAAGACGATTGTGAAGATCGGAGAGAGTTTCAAATCGACTCGGTCTGGGTTTCAGGCTCTGTGACGGATGGGTTTGTCTTCTACTCAGGCTCAGCAGGGGAAGCAGCAGCGGCAGCATGCATGGCATGGCATGCAGAGTTGAGCCAGCAGCTTTTATGCTTTTTTTTTTTTTTCCTTCCTTCTTTTTTCTTTTAATCTTTACTGTTGTGCTCGGCGTTTAATCACTGCACAGTGAAACGCATGGGGGCCACGTGCTCTTACAACCCTGTAACCAGACTTGGCCTCTTCCTCTTCCTCTGGTTCTACTGGAATCGAATAAAGATGCCGCGTCACAGTCACTGTGCCATTCATCTATTACGCTGACCATGGCATTTCCGTTTCTCATCGTGTTTTTGGAACGATCGAAGAGATGAGACATGAAGAAGAAGCGAGGAGGACGGAGGGAGAGCATCGATGAGCAAGATCACGATCTAATATCTTTCCATTTCTAACCAATCCGCTGGAATCGATGGCATCGCCACCACCATTTTTAGCATTTTCCCGACATATGTATATTAGCCAGCGATACAACAACGCAACTGTTCCCTTAATCTGCTGATGCCGTCCGCCGTTTGGCTCATGGTTTTTGGGAAAAAAAAAAATACTCTCTCCCACTGAACCGGATTATGGTAAATTAAAATCGCACCGATTTAATTTATAACTGCGAGTTGTCTCGGTTTGGAGAATTAGTCGAGAGGACCAGGTGGAATAATAGGTCAGCAATTGCTGGGCCTTGATATTTACTCTGCAAGAAGAAGGAAGATGATCATAATTAAGAAGAGCTTTCTGATATATCCTCAACTCTTAAACTCGTCCGCTTGCCTCTCTTTGAGTTTGTGATCATCCGCCCTCGCTTTTACCTTGGCATGCACTGCATGCGTCAGTCAGGTCGCTTCCATTCCATATCCTATAATTTCAATCCAGAGCTTCTCTCTATCGTCCCATGCACCCTCGATCATCTGCTGCTACCAATATATATAGCTCTTCTTCTAGCTAGCTTCCTCCGATCCCTTCCTTGGTTAATTACTGGCCTCTTGTTGGAACATCAAGGCCGGGCGTGCGGTTTATTTGCCTACTGTGTCGCAACGAGAGTTCATCCGATTCCGAGTAGAAATATACGTATCAAAATATACATGTTTTACAACTCTAAAAAGGGCTTTCTGTCGTGCAAAGTAATGATGGTGATAATGATAATGATATGCTAACAATCATGAGAATATATGCTAAAACTTTCCATCAATTCGTGATAGGATTTTGGACCTTCCTTCGCGATATAGACATCGAGGAAAATCACTTTCTGATTCACTGTTTTTTTTTTGGTTTAAATCCGACGGAATTAATCGGTTCGACTAATTAATTAAATTGTGCCAATAGGTCAATGCAATCAGATCGAACAAGTAAACTAATTTTGATTTGATCGAATGAATTTTTATTTTTATTTTCCTTTAAAAAATAATTTATCAAATAATATTATGTACTCGTAGCATTATTGGCTAATGTGATTCGAGGTTTAAGAGGTCTAGAAATGATGACTTCAATTTCATAATTTTAAAAACGATCGACATGAATGATGCTGCTAATTTAACTAAGTTATGATTAATTGGCAAACTATCTAATAGTTCATATGATCATGCAAATTAGATAATTTGATTTGCAGATACTTTTTTTATTAGATAAAGCAGCTTCAATATATATATATATTTATTTATTTAATGTTTATCTAAAATTAAAAATGAAGAGGGAGAAGACCCCACGAGATGGTGAATAAGCAAATGGGAGAGGACGAGAGAAGACGACGATAGAGACGTGACGCAGCGCCGTAGGGTTTGGGAGAAGACAAGAGAGGCAAGCGTGTAGGCTTCTTTCCTGAGGGTTTCTCTCGTGAATATACGGTTGCCATGTCACAAGAGGAATTATTTGATTTAGGGAAAAATTTTTTTTGACCAATTTAAGAGAAAAACAAAAAAAATTAACTTCCTACCAAAGATGATAAAAATATGCAGTAAATGTTAGGTGAAAAACTTAAAGTGGGGTTAAAACAAATTTGATTCAACTCGATCCGAACTTAATTAATATTGCCTGCCGAAGCAGTGAAACTAATCTATATATCTTAAACAAATAATGAATATTCATTCTGCCCTGCTGACTCATAGTGTATATAGTTGGGCTCGATATGTCAGATGAGTTTGGAAAACACTGGATGGATCGAGATGAAGCGAACTCTAGAGCAGTTCCAGCTCCATGATTATCTACTGTGGAACAGAGCTCTTCAGTGACACAATAACATCGCCTTCAGTATCTCATCAGGGACATCATCAACATTCGTACCTCATATATATATATATATATATATATATATATATATATATATATATATATATATATACGGGTTTGATCTCCTGCGCGCCCGTCCGCGACCGAGGAAATGCACAGTGCACTCGCGCCCGACCCCTCGCCGTTGCCGCTGCACCGTCCGACCACCTCCGGCCGCCGGACCGGGTGCGTTGGAAGCGCACCTCGCCGGCGGTCCGGACGGGATCGGCTTCCGGCCGGAAGCCGGTGCAAATTGGCCGCGATTCGAATCGTGGCGTCAGACAGTCGAAAGGACCGCCAGCCGACGGTCCTTTCGACGGAGTTTGGTCGCGATCCGGTCGAATCGCGGCCGGCGATGCGGCGCGCCATGCCGATCGAGATTCGGCCAAATCGCGGCCGATTCGCGCGGCCCGGCCGGAGCCGAGTTAGGATCACGGCGAGGTGCGCTTCAACGACACTCGATCCGTGGAGGTGGCCGGACGACAAAGCGGCGATGGTGAGGTGTCGAATGCGAGTCGCGTGCATTTCACAATCGCGGCACGATCCAACGGCCGAGTCGCGTCGCGGGCGCGGCGAAGGGATTAGTCGACAGAGATCAAATATATATATATATATACAGTTTGATCTCCTCCGCACGCCTGATTGTTGCGCTTCGCCGCGATCGAGATTTGCAGATGCACTTGCGCTTAACCCCTCGTCGAAGCCGACGAATCGGCCGCGATTCCCACATCGCGATCAGCGAGCGCGGCCGGTGGGGAAAGGACCGCCAGCGGGTCCTTTCCGATCGGTTCATACCGTGATTCTACCGACTGTCGGCGAGGTGCGCTTCAACTCACCCGGCCCGTACGAGGGGCCGACGGCCGGGCAGCGGCGGCGAGTGTCGGGCGCGAGTCACGGCATTTCACAATCGTGGCGATCGAACGATCGAACGCTGGGAGCGCGGCGCAGCGATGGTTGATCGCAGCGATCAAAACTATATATATATATATATATATAATACACCGTGTTTTCCACCCCGTCGGACATTCTCGCTATCGGTGGTCGTAGCTGATGATCATAAATTGACCGGATTCCTATCACAATCCAATAGGAATCCGATCGAATCATCAGATTGCGATAGGAATTTGACCCGATTGCGGTCAGAATCTGACCGTGCTCTGGCAAACACTAGAGTTTGATCAGATTGCGATGGATTTCGATCAGAATATGCTGTGATTGTGGTCGCGGCGATGGCGGCAACAATTTGGCCAGATTCTAATTGAAATCCGATTGAAATCGAGCCACGGTTCAATCAATTGGTCGGCCGAATGACGGCGGCAGCGACGGTGACCCCGACAAATTCAAGAGGTTGGGCTATAGTGGTTGTTGGTGCAGGGGCACCAGATAATCGAACCTAGGTTTTGATTATGACAAAGATCCAAAGTTAAGGTCATATTGTTATCTTATCAGCTGAATCAAGTGTGTAGGAAATGATTAAGCTAAGCCGAAGGTCAACGACATCCGGAGAATCCCGAGTCGAAAAATTGTGGTGGTCAAACGATACCGGTAGAACTTCGTGGGAGTCAAAGAACTCAGGTGAAGACCAGAAGCAAAGCGACAGGTCATAAAGGACCAGAGGTAAGTATGAGTGCGAAGAGAGATGGTAAGATCGTGTCCTCTGTACGGGGATGACCCTAGGCGGCGATCCGACTAAGACTTCCAGTGGAAGATCTAGGTCAAGGTCGGACGATAAGAAACTGTCGCATTTATCATTTTTTGTGCTAACCTCTTATTGTAAGGAAGTGGCCAGGCTGGCAGTCGACTACTGCATATCAGTCGACTGATGAAAGATATCAATTGACTGATGGCGATGAATCAGCCTTGTGTACTAGGTCAAAAAGGATAACGTTTGACGCCGTCACTTCGCAATAAGATAAGGTGTCACCTCGTGATAAATTCCAAAAGTTGAGGATTTGCACCTAGACTTATTCCAAGGCACAAGTCTATAAAAGGAGGGGAGGACTCCAACCCAAAGATCATCAATCTTATTCTCAAGTGCTCCTACAACGTCAAAGTTATAACGCCGACGCAACGCCAAGCTTACAACTTCGTTCGCAACAGCAAGTTTGTTTCTATTTAGTTATTGTATTCGTGGTTTTAATTGTAACAATGTGAGATAGGCATGTTGCCTCATCCTCGTGCTTTCGGTTTTTGTGATCGTTGCCTCCTACCTCCAACGAGGAGGAGACTCTATAGTGGATTGCCCCTTCGTACGCGGTCAAGGATCGCGGGGTCTTGAATTAGCAACCGTTGGGTTGTGAACCAAGTAAAAATAAACTTGTGTTATTTATTTTTCCACTATGCATCTCTGTGTTTTAATCGAACGAATGAAAAGACGAAAAGATTTTACGCTCGCTATTCACCTCCCCTCTAGCGACGCTTTCGATCCAACAGTGGTCATCCGAGAAGAATATTGCGGGCGGGAGCACTGTACATTTTCTATTTACTATGCAATCTAGTGAATTGAACGAAGATCAGATGGCTCACAGTGCATCATGCACGGGCATACAATGATCGTCATACAACATAAAAGAACACTATATATATATATATATATATATATATATATATATATATATATATACACGCGCGCGCACAATGAATCAATTTTTTTATTTGCCTCCTTTAACAATGAGAATTCCATATCAATTTTTGACTTTTGATCATATATATATATATATATATATATATGCAAGTTCATCCAAAAAGTTGAGAATCGCTTAACTAGCAAATTGTCATCCGTAGTCATGATTTGCAGAGAGAGAGGTAAATCACGGGGGGACTATGTCCCTGGACACGGTGGCAAGGCAGGGGGGCATCTGATGCCAGGGGGGGGTTTAGACCTCTCATCCGGAATCGACCCCAGCCCATTTCCAAAACGACCACCCTGCCTTACCATCGCGCCATCCCCGTGGAGACATATATATGCAAGTTCATAAATATATAGTTTATCACTATTCTTATTTTATTCCATTGTCAATGAGTGATAGTAACTCCCTATAAAAGATTAGAACTTAAAATGAAAGAATTTCACTGAATCATTTTTTTTATTTAATCCATTAAAGAAATCCTATGAATCTTATATTTCTTATAGACGATATAAAAAGATGCTCTAGACCTTTCAATTTTTTTCGATGATTTATCAAACAGTACATGTGAAATTTAAAAATGCCTAAACAGCGCCCCATACTTTCATATTTACTAAATAGCGCACTTAATTCCCTTTTTACCCCTCTCGCCAAAAAGATCTGCACCACTGTAGTGCTGAAATTACAAATCCCAGCACTACTATAGTGCTGGAATTACAAATCCCTTTTTACGATGGTGGTGCTGGGATTGCAATACAACTGTGGTGCTGGAATTTGAATTCCCAGCACCACATTTTGAAATTTTACTGTGTTGCAGGTCTGTTTGGAGGGAGGGATAAAAAGAGAATTAAGTGTGCTATTTGATAAATATGAAAGTATGGAGCGTTGTTTGGGCAATTCTAAACTTCACGTGCGCTGTTTGATAAATTGTCATTTTTTTTATGGTTTGGCAATGCATTTTAAGTTAGAAATTCATATATCTATCTAAGAGTGTATGATTTCTCATGTGATTTTAAAGATTGAAATTATCAAGCTTAAGCATCAAACATGAAGTTATGTAAAGTTTCAAATGTTGGTGCAATTGGCCCAGATCATGATTGATCAGACTCGAATGAGATTCGAGTAGGATTTTGATGTTAAACAATGATTTACAATATGGTTTGACCATATCACTATTGGATGGTATGAGACATCAAAGGTCATATGAGGAAAATTATTGGAGAAATCCAAGTCCGTCAAGGTTGATCGGACACTTAGTGTGGAGAAGTCCAAGTATAGTGACTGGTGTGGAGAAGTCCAAGTATGATGATTTGGCAAAGAAAAGTCTAAGTATGGATACTTGACAAGGGAAAATCCAAATCGGTCAAGGGAGACCAGACACTTGGTGTTGGAAAGACTAACGGGGAGTTGGCGAGGGAAGTCCCGATAGGCCTGGGAGATCATTCTTAGTGAGTGAAGTCCCGAATAAGGAGTCTTGGCAAATGAAGTCCCGGACGAGGAGTCTTGGCAAATGAAGTCTTGGACAATGAGTCTTGGCAAGTGAAAACCCGGACTAGGAGTCTTGAGAAATGAAGTCCCGGACGAGGAGGCAAGTGAAGTCTCGGACGAGGAGTCTTGGCAAGTGAAGACCCAAACGAGGAGTCTTAGCAGTGAAGTCCTAGAGGCATGGTCTCTTGACAGTGAAGTCCCAGAGGCATGATCTCTTGGCAAAGGTAGACCCGAGAACATGACAATAGTTAATGGAATCACTTGAAGACTAGCGCAAGGATGAAGAGTCACGGACTTGAGGGATCCGGGAGGCATGAGGCTGATGGAAGTGAATTGAAGACTTAGGTCTAGACCTAGGATGAGTATCAAGTATGAAGGGATCATACTTAGGATGTTAAACCTCAGTGTTGAGGTATAATAGTTGACTGTTATTTCGTTCCAGTCGACTGGGCTTCGTTTGCAAGCAAACAAAAGCAAGGTGATCTCGACCAGCACCTTGACTGGATAGTAGTCGAGGCAACACCTTGACTGGAAGTGGGTGGACGAGTGAAGCTCGGGTGTGCAGTGCTCTGGAAGCACTCAACTAGCACCTCGACTAAACTCTAGTTGAGATGACACCTTGACTGGAGACACTCGACCAACACCTCGACTGGATCTGGGAGCAGGCATGACAACAACCACTCATAAGCAAAGCATGCTTGACCATCACCTCGACTAGGTGGCACCTTGACTAGATCACTCGACTGACACCTCGATTGGATATGAGACAGGCATGAAAACAACCAATCAGAAGTAAGATAGACTTGACCAACACCTCGACTAGGGTATCAGTTGAGACGATATCTCGACCGACGAAGCGACCGTTATGTTGCAACATTCAGAATCGCTAGTGCCGATGGGAGACGTTTGAGGCTTCAACGGGGCTTATAAGAAGGAGGCTTATGGACATTTTTCAAAGCCGATTCTTGGGGAGTTAGAAGGCAAAGTGTTGTTGCATTCCAATCTTCTAGGACATTCTCCAATATAACCAAAACAAGCAATTAAGCAAAAATATTTGTGTAAAGTATTTTTTATTTCTTCTTTTCATTTACATCTTGTATTTGATTGTTATTGTTGTAAGCTATATTGTAAGAGGTTTCTCCACATCCGGAGTGTTTCTGAGAATGAGAAGATTTAGTGGTGGTGTGCATCACTAGAGCTCGCTAGAGTTCGACCGTGGAGTAGGAACTAGGATTCCGAACCATGTAAAATCCATGTGTCGTGTTTGTACTATGTTTTGTGCTTGTATTTATATTATTATTTATATTTTTGTTGCGTACTAACGATTGTAGACAAACACGATGAATCCAAGCAAAGAAATCGACGAATCACTATTCACCCCCTCTTGTGATGTCATATCGGTCCCTACATCAAACTCACAGATCCCGTGTGGCGAGGGGGATGTCACCCTGCAACATTACTTACGTGGCAAGGAGCTGCTCCTGACTGCACGGCGAGGGGATGGAGGCCTATGGTTAGGCCGACACGACGAGGGGGATGGCCGCTTGCGGCGAGACCGATGCGATGAGGAGCTATGAGATTGACATGATGAGGGGCGAGGGCGAGGGGTTCGCAGTGGCGAGGGTAGCGTGTGGCGATTGTGGATCGTAGTGGCACGACCGATTGTGTCGCAACGATGGGAGATGAGGATCATGGCGGAGTAGAAAACCTAGCGCCGAAGGAAATCAAAAGAAAGTTGCAAGGCTCGGATTGTGGCAACAAAGTAGAAAAGTGAGGGAAATCGAAATTGAAATCGAGAAACACAGGGAAAGAAATTTGTGAGACGTGGCATGGGCAAGATGAGGTAGCACCACCACATCGGCAGTCGTGCACAGGCGCGCATAAAGCGTCGCCCAGGATATCATATATATATAGCCATTTGTTCATGCGTGACACGTCCTCAATCGTCCAATTTACGCAATTACACAGTAATGAGGAATGTATAATATTTTCACCGAGCACACTACTATAGTCAATCCCTGAACCCGTTAGAATCGCCAGTGGCATATTGTCGCCAGCAACAGACTGTGATCGGGTCGAAATTCAGTCCGATCACGACTGCAACATCACGACCATGATTAGATCAAATTCCGACTACAATATGGTCGTGGTTTGACCAAACTCCGACTCCGATCTGATCGTAATCGGATTCTGACCAAATTATGGTCATCAGTGTCGCGATTGCAATTCAACTAGATTTCAATTGCGATTCGATTGAAATCCAACTGTCAACGACAATGTCGAGTAAGCACGGGAGCGAGGCGTCAAGCAAAATTATTATGCATTTCTCGTTATTGTGTTCGCTCGGGCACAGGTGCATAGGAAATGGACGCTTAGGCCGTGAGCACCTCCATTATCTATTATTCAATCCCCTAGAGTTCAAGGATTAGACTATAATGCTCATCCGATCGAACAGTGGATAATTGATGTGCTTACGGATTTACACAACTCATCCGTGAGCATATCTATTATCTATCATTCAATCCTATAGAATTCAATGATTGAGATATAGTGTTCACCCGATCGGATGATTGATAAATATATATATATATATGCATAATATTTTTCCCCGGACTCTCGTCGTCGCTTGGCATCGCAGTCGAGCAGTCGAATTTTAATCGCAATCCGATCGAAATCTGGATGCATTCCGATCGACATCGAAGTCCGACCGAATCACGGCTTGATTGCGATCAAATTTCATCCGAATCACGATCAAAATCGATCACAATTCAACTAGATTCCAACCGAGATCCGACCAGACTTTATGCTTGATTGGACCGTGCTCAAATTTCGATTGAATTGTGATCGGAATCGACCATGACACTGGCGGCTAAAATTTAATCAAATTTCGATCAAAAATTCGATTGGAATCCGATCACGATTCGATCTGTCGATCGATCGAACAACGACACCAATGGCAATCCCAACGAACTCAAAGGTTAAACTATATATATATATATATATATATATATATATATATATATGTATATATAGCAGATCTGGGAGTTATCTTGGCGGTCTCATAATCAATGACAGCATCCATTTGTCACTTGCGCAGACAATGCCTTGGCCAGTACATAAAAGAAAGCAGATCGCTAAGTTCATAAACAAAATTTCCTGCGTGATTGGCTCTTCTCACTCCCTGTTGTGTTCTCCTTTCGCTGCGGCATCACTTTTTACTATCCAGCAATACTGCTGCTGCATTTTTTTTTTTTCTTTTTCACTACTGAGAGAGGAGCAAGAGAGAGAAAAAGTTCCTTCAAAATGCTTCCCTTTTCTAGTCCTGGGGAAATGCATGGGTGGTTTGGCTCCATCTCCAGGATTCTTTTTCGGGTGGGTATTTTTATATCATATCACATACAATAACTCGAGCAGGTAGTGGAGATGTAGCACAAGCAGATGCTGCTCCAAAATCTTATGATAAAACTAAATTTCCCAACCCCACCAGAGGCTCTCCACTGATTCAGCACCATGTGAGAATGTCAGACAATGTCTTGTACGCCACCCTTTTCCCAGCTAGAGTAATTAGAGCAAACAAGTTAACCTTAACTGTACCAATCATATTCTAGTCAGTCTCAAACCATGGCCATAGATTTATCTGGCACTCGTTGTTTCCTACAGTAACCAATATTGGTTGAGGTATATCAATCATAGTTCTGAAGCATATCCACGGGTAAATTGAAACCAAAACGTATTCAGTAATGTATACCCTTAAACTAGTTAGACAAAGCAAGCAACCCAAGCTCAGAAATTAGAGAACAGAGTGTGCGCGCGCGCGTGTGTGTCAGAAAAACAAGTTTACTCTCGGAGTTGATTTCCTAAGAGGGAGGGTTGTCCACTGAGACATCATTTAGGTACCAGAGTACAAATTAACAAGAAAAAGATGAGAAAGTGCAATCGAGGAAGAGGGAAAGCCAAACCAGGCTCCCATGTGGGTATCAGCTGGATTCTAGTGACAACCAAACTTTATGGCCGGAAATAGTTGTTTCCTGTCTTCCTTTCTCTTCTTTTATTGTCTCATGGAGGGTTGGTGGAGGACGCTGCAATCACTGAAGGGCGCAAACAATGATAAGAATTTAGGTTCAGATATTGATTCAAAATGGCACACTGCCTTTTAGTTGGATAATTCCTGTTAAACCAAAGGATGATCAGAACATATTATTTGAACGTGTGATCATACTTTCTAGAGTTCAACCCTAAGATAACTACAAGTAAAAAAGCTCATATTATTCTCAAATAGTTTCTTAAAATCAGACTAGCAAGTAAATCGCATCAGGATGCTCAGGTTCAGGTGAAGTTCTAAACTGTCATTATCGGATGCAGCGAAAACAGGTTTGCCCACAATAGCTAGGAATTGGAGTGCTATTTTATAATAAAAGTTCCCATCCTAAGGTTGATGATGGGCCAACCATTGCTTTACAGATCAACACATCATCATGGTCGTCCCCTGAAGATAACAAATGATGGAAATACATGAAACATTCCTTCAATTAAGCTGAGAGATGCAATTGCAAGCCACCAACTTGTTCAATTAGTTGTTGGGTATGGAGTCATTTTCACTCCTGGAGATTCTTCTTGCAAAAAGGGACAAAAGCAGTGGAAGTAATCTATAGCGTACTACAAGTATAATGAATGTGTCTAACTCATTTTAATCAATTTCACTAGGGCATATGCATCTTCCTACTGGTAATTATATTTGTTCCTTCTCTACTGACAGATGTAAAATTTTCATAGAAATAGAATCTCTCCTAGAAGTGGATATTGGCACTGGTTATCATTTATCAATTGTTGCACACTAAATATTAACAGGAGAAAAAAAAATTAAAGAAAAATTTGTAAGCTTAGCAAAGACGCCCCCTGAATTTATAAGATGTTTGTTTAGTATGAAAATGTAAAATTGATTTTAGATAAGTCATACGTCTTGATATTTATCTTAATGAATGTTGAAGATAATTATTAAACTTAGACTCGTCTAGTTATTTAAATTCAAAAAGTTAAACGGATATCTGATCAAATACGATTCACTTCTTGTTTAGAATTGATGGAAACACATGCTTAGACTAATTGACTCGATCGATTAAACAAAATCCACCCTATCAACTTGGTAGGACAAATTAAGTTCCTAGTTTATCTGCCAATTGAATCAATCTAATTAGCTCGATCAGAATCAAATTAATTTGATTTGTGGACCTACACAAATAAATCAGTAGACTTGATTGTCCTAGCCAACTTGCTGATTATATACCAACTTGATTTGAGATAGAGCACATTGATTGTTTAAGTATTTAAGTTATGCTGTTTTTTAGGGTCACAGGTGTAGGATATCAACTTGGATTGATCCAACTAACTTGATCAACTGAGTTAAGCTTGATTTCATGATTTGATCAAATATGTTGATTTGACATGCTCGATCGATCAAATCAAGTGAATTTGACTTGATGGAAGAACTTGGTTGGTTCAACCCGATATTGTTGATCAAACCAAGTTGGCCTCATCAACCCAAAAATAATTAAATTGAGTCAACAACAAAATTAGTCAATAGGTTTGGTAGATTGATCTAGTCCCTTAGGTGAATTTGAGTTTAAAATCACAGAACTCAATTTTTTTTTTGTAATATGATTGCAATTTTAATTTTAGGTTTTTATTTTTGGATAACAAATGCTTGTTTATTTAGTTTAGAGAGAGATGAAAGGGAAAAAAAAAAGCCAAAAATAATAATTTTCCTTTTCATTCTTATCACCCCAAAACTAAATAGAAATGGGAAGGGAAAAAAATTCTAAAATTTGGATGATTCCTACGCTTCATCTTCATCAATGTGTTTGAATGTCCCTAGCTCCATCATTGTGCCTTATTGATTTAAGTTGTGATCAAGTTAGTGTTTCATTGACCTACTAACTCATTCCTCTTATGGTATAAAATAGCCTGACAAACACAAGTATGGCAAATGCCATGGAACCTTAGTTGCATCAACAAATGCCATGGAATCTCAGTTGCATCACATCCATCCTCACTAAATTGAAGTACACAACACTATCAACCTTGTCATCATCCTCAATAGCAAAGTGACCCATAAGCAAAGGCTATCATGACAATTGACGAGGCAAATTTCAAACTACGAAGAGAGGACCAACAATCAAAGGTGAGAGTGATGACTGACGAGAAGTCAAAGAGAATGAAGGTAGCAACTAAACTAGCATCACCTTGGTGTTTTTGTGTACATCACAATGAGCATAACTGTCATTTAATATATTTAGGTTATCTGCTCTTCTAATTTTTCATCCCAAGTGCTTAGTGAAGGGGAACAAATAAATTGTACTATAACACATCTATTCTTTTATCTAAGTAATCCGAGTAAGCAATAGGATGCATACAAATTATATAATATGCAAATTTTATTCATGTTTTTTTTTTTGTACTCAGTTTTCAATAAAGAGCCAGATCTACGTTAAAAGAGCAAAGAGCCTGCTCTCTCTTTCACAAACATTGAGGAACTACTGCTATAGCAAGGATAAACTGTAAAGGCTATAGTGCATTTAATTCCGTATATATATCATCAAAAGTAGGAAAAAACTTCATGGGCATACAGAGTGATCAATTATTAGCCCTCTGGTTACTGTCTATACTTGCACGTTCAAAGCATAGGCCTGCAAACCATAAAAGAAATGAAGGTCATGTAAACAGCTAATCTAATCTTTGCCACCTCATATAAGTATCCAAGACGCTCAACCATACTTGGTCTAATAGTAATTATGGTGGATTTTCTTGTAGCATGCAAACCTTGTCAAACGACAGCATCAATGGCTGGACGATCTTTTCTCTGCAAGCTGTTTGTTCAAAAATTCCAGCACAGACTCGCGCTGCATTTAGGGATATACAATATTAGCAGGTATATGAGCTAAATCAAAGCTAAACAGCAAAGGAAAAGAAGCATTGGTAATGATCAAGTTAAATCAGCTACCTTTTGTTCTAGTCCAACGTCATTTGAACTCAGGTTTAATGATTCCAGACAGCTTATTGCTTCCTTGAATCCATTTGTTGCGAGATCTTCATTTCCCAGATTTCTATCCACATCCGCAACTTTGGCAAGAGAAACAGCAAAATCAACAACCTACCAAGAAAACTGTTTTCGAATAAGATGGGAAATAAATTAAAAAAAATACATAAACCTAACAATGTCAATAAGAAGATTGAATATTCAGTTGCAGGGTTTACATTTTGACAGAAGAAGACCCTTAGCATGAACTCATGAAGTACGATCATATACTTCATGCAGTAAAGGAAATTTTAATACTGTATAGGAGAAAAATTGATTCATTGCCAATTATTTTTATAATGATATGCTCTATACATAGAATTATCTGTACATCCTGCTTCATACACTATATAAGCACTATATCTACAAATGCTGATCACTACATGTAGCAGTAGATATACTATACACCACATAACCAGAACATCCATTGTCACATCCTTACCTAAACAACAATGCAAACATCAACCTGAATTCTAATACTTCCAGGATCGTTAGATGGAAAATGCCAAAATTTTAGTTCTGTCTTGTGTTAAACATTTTGTCCAGTTCTGTATTACTATGTATTATTCTCACATATGGCACACTTATATTGGCTTAATACAAAAGAATAAACTTGTTTTCTTGAACGTGTAGTGCACTAATACATGCATGCGAAACAAATTGCTAACCTGGGAAGACAAACTTGAGTTCTCTTTGACAGCATTTCGACGAAAATTCAAAGCTTTTGCATAATAATTTCTTGCTGATTGCAAGTCTCCATCGTAATATTTAAGATCTCCAACTTTATTTAAAGAAACAGACAGTGTGTGCACCAACTATGGAAGAAAAGAAAACAGAAGTTTGGAATGACAAGCTAAAACAAATACCAAATCAAGAATCACACGAGTGTTCAGGCCAGTCAATTATACTTGAAAAAAAAAACTAAAAATACAAACCTCAATATCAGTGGCAGGCAGTTTCAACAGAAACTCGACACTCTCTTCGTAGAAAGCAATAGCTGACTTAGCATCCCCCATTGCTCGACTGCAAGGCAAAGAATTAAGTTCGACAATGGTCTCGTAATAAAATTTATTTGAAAGACTACTGCTAGCCAAAGTTGAACATAACGAGACAAGCTATTTTATACTATAAAATTACCCAATAAATAAATCATTTAGCAACTTTTAAAATTGTGTTGTATCTTTTGATATGTCACAAGTCATTTTCATCTCTCTTAAAATTGATTGGCTGACCACTTATCCTAAAAGCTTGAGTTCTTAGAAAATGGCTCCCAATGACATAGCCGAGTTGGTACTCGAGTGGATGATTGCAGGATTGAAGCAAGGGTCGATCTCCAGGAGCCTCCCTTGGAAGTATGACCCACCCGTCTAGGAGGCCACTCGATCATCGTGATTTACCTCCCTTGTGATGGCTATGGAGCCGACTAACAGAGGTTCTTGGAGTGAGCGTAATCACCTTTTGCAGGATTTAGTTCTTAGAAAATGAACTAGCCTATGCATTTATATTCCCCTTAGTTTTACTTGGAAGTCAATCACAATCCAAGGTCATACTGAACTTTGAAACAAAGAAAACATTTCAAAGTATGACGTGTCATTATTTATGTTTACTTAGGTTCTCTATGCCAAGAATCTGTATGTAGCTTTTGAAAGTTGAAATTTTAGAGTTTTTGAAAAACATTATGATACTAATTCACAATATGTTTGCTTATAGAAGACTTGCTAGTAATAATTTAAATATGAGAACAAGATGCTTATAAATACAATATGCAAAAGATGTAACAAAACTAGATTATCACCTTGTTGCTAGAAATGCACAATAAAATGGAATAATTAAACATACATGCAATAATTTATATGTCAAAAGTATAGTTCTGTGTCAACAGTTGCTCAACAGATAAAGCAGGTATGATGCTAGAAATAGGAAAATACACACCTACAATCCCCTAGCATCCCTAGAACAGCTCCAAGTTGTGAACATAATTCAGATGACTGTCCCAATGTTTCCAACTGTTTTCTGATATCCTCTGCACACATACTGAGTCTTGATTTAGCACTCTCTATATTTTGTCCACGGAAGGCCTGCAGATGATGCATTGCATGCCAAGCATATTATATAGAAATTATCCTGTCATCAGTTCAAACAAGTAATAAAAACAATTTACTTAATTTAAATATTATTAGTGATATAGATTTGTAAGTTTCATGTAGTTGATGACGACGACGATGATTTGGAACATCAATATTTTTGCATAAAAAATTATAGCATTTTCATTTTAGACTTCCAACTTCCAATGAAAGATCAGCTGCTGTCAAATTCTTAGCAATTGCCATGAGAATTTATTTCAAATTCAAACCACTGTCTCATCATTTCAGACCACAATCACAAATTTTTCACATAAAAAAAAAACTTGATAGTATTTTCACTTTAGACTTTCACCATGATATTGGCCTCTAAGCTTAGCATTTAATACCAAATTTTGTGCTGAATCAATTAGGGGGAAGATGGGTTCTGGAAGGTTCTTGACCAAAAATTAATCCAACTGAAATTTTTCAGACTAAAAAATTCATCTGAAACAAGTGCAAGAGACTTGGCTCTACCTGAGTTGAGTTGGATAGAGTCGAGTAAGTTATTGGGTTTTAGGTCATCATCAAGTCCTTACTAATATCAACACAAAAATCTACTTAATGCAACTCAAATTACATTCCAATATTTTAAAGTTAATATAAATAATTATTTCTTCTATCCACCAATCAATTAGAGCCATGAGATTTTAGATTTTTTTAATGGTAATGGTACATACAAATTTGATGAAGTAAAATACTCCAATTAACTAGTTATAGGATTTCCATTGAATGATTTATCATATATTTTAAATTTTAATATATTTCAATAAATTAAACTAGGGTCAGGGTCAGGTTAATTGCATTTTAGATATCTATATTTGATCCAATGTCCAAATGCAATATATTTTTTGACCAACGAAATGACCCAAACCCATAATAATCCAATTTTTTGTGTCAAATTGGATTAGATGAGATTGGATATCCATTATTAGATCAAGTTTTTTGCCACCCATAGAGGCCATCAAGACCAAGCATGGACTAAAAATACTTCTTTTGTTTCAGCATATTCATCCTAGAGTGCATAAAGTAAAGAAAACAAACAAACAAAGCAGAACTATTTTGTTGCACAGTGCTAATAACCAAAAGAAAATAAATAATCATCATACCCTCATAGCCTGTTGCACTAGGAAAGATCCACGCTCCATGGAGACATCACCATATATCACAGTTTGGGGAACATCTTTTCCTTCCATTGTATCTGTATTAATTTGGGACCTCTTGATTCTAGCATGACCATCAATGAAGCGATCAACCATGACCTGGATGTCTTTATCAGGCTCAATCTTCTCTATATCAGCACCACAAAGTGGGCAATCATTAAAGCGGGATATGCAAACTCTGAATATAGTAAAATAATGTTATCATAACATTATCCCATGAAAAAGAAGTTGAAACTTAACAGTTGTATCCATTACTCACTTGCAAAATTTGTGGGAATATGGCATACATTTGCTGCTCTCAAAGAGCAAGCTTTGGCAAATCATGCAACTTAAAGGACCAAGCTTAAAAGTTTGTGAGTCAAAGCCATAGGGACATTTTGGAGATACAGTATCAGAATCATTGCTCTTATCATCTCCCTTGTCTTCACGCTCATCATTTTCTTGATTTGGTTGAGACCTCATTGGACAGACAGCATTGACTGAAGTTCCTTTAGCAAATGGGCAAGATGAACTCATTTTGCTCGACTGCACCAGTAAAGAAGCTACAGAGATTAACTGAAACTTGAAAGGTAAATTTTTACTTACACATAAGCAAAGGATCACAGTTAGAATATTTATGGCATAACTCTAGGATATGGATTGCAAAATTCACGCTTGTTTAGTGCTCCACATTTTGCAGATCAATCAAATGATCTGCTACAGATCTGTGAGTTACAGATATGAATTGCATAATGATCTGCAATTGAATATGGATTTGAACAAATATATGCATGTTTTTTTATGTATCTAATCCTGCTCTAGTCATGTTCGCATTGGCAAAATGACACTTGAATCCATGGAAAATATGGAAGTTTGAGTCGATCCCCCAGATGTCAAATAAATTACAAAATCATCACTAATGCCTAAAGTTACTCGTTCACTTTTATTTTTTATTTTTGTTTATGGTACTCAACTAAAAAGAATCTAACTTTACCATGGCATTTAGCTATTTATGGTGGTTGCCAAATTTTCAGTAAAATTAGTCATTTTAAGTTTTTAACATTGGCATGGCTATTCATTTCTAACTTCCCTAAAGTCACAGAAATTTATAGAACTTGCAAAGTACAAATAAATCTAGGTGCGTGCATACATCAAAATCACTCTTTAGAGATTGTATCATTAAACATCTAATATGCTCAGAACACATGAAAGTAAAAAAAATATATATATATATCAAGTTGACACAATCACAAACAATACATCAAAATCACTCTTTCAGAGATTGTATCAGTAAACATTTAATACTCTCAGAACACACGAAAGAAAAAAATGTAAACCACAGTCAATTTAACACTATCACAAAAAATCTTATATCAGGGAATTAAATGATTTGCGAACTAAATCATGATCTACAACCACACGATCCATCATGATTCTGATGATGATCTAGATAATCTAATGTCGAGTAAATGGCTCTCAAGATTATCAAGTCACTTCTCTGATCCCCAATAGAGAGCCATCCATGACTTAGGAACTCACACTAAGAAAAGAAGAAAGAGGCTTGGCATCTAAGTCATACATATGTTCCTTATATCTTCAATAAAATAAACATCATGATCAGCATAAGGTTTTATAGGAGAGATAATAAAAACTTCAAATCCCTAGATGTACAGGAAACAACAAACCAATCACCATTATTGTGCAGGCCACCATCGTATGTTTGTCTCTCCCACAAACAATTAAAAGAAGATAAATGTGGTAATATAGCTCATGCTAAATATCAAATTGACGATTACGATTATTAAACGGTTTTCCGAGGGAAGGGGTTTCATGGGTGAAAAAATTTCAAAGGAAGAACATTATAGTCCACGAAATTCTGCCATGAAGTGTCAAAATGTTAACGGATAAGCTTTCATTCTATAATCGGAATCGAGATTGACTAGAATCCCAAGATCAGTGTCTGCTCCACCTGAATTCAACAATACTCTCCAAAAATAAAGGCAATTTAACTCAAAAAATTTCGAGTTACCATGACTGCTAAGGTTTAATAAAATCTAACTGCGAGAACCAGAAGAAGCATTCGAGAGAGAAAATTCTTTTAAAAAAAACAGATGAATAGCGTATGAAACCTAGCGGTAATCCCTTAAATAAAAAAATAATCAAAATTCCATCATCAATCACATAGGATCCAATTCTGTGCAAGCTATTCAACAATAAAACCCCCAAATTGCCAGTTCCAAGTTCAGCAATCCAAATTCCTCTCGAATAAAATGGTAGCCATGCTAAAATAAGAAGGAGAGGAGGAGGAAGAGGAATAAGAAGAAAGATACGATCTTCGACGAGAGCGCAGGTGGGTCGCCGCGGGTTTCGCCGGACGCGATGGGAAGAGGCAGACCAACTAACCAAGGAAAGGGGAGGTGAGGAGGAGAGGGGGTTTTGATTGGACGTTAGCAGGTGCGGCGGAGACGCATAGTTGGGCTATGCGTTTGTGATGTCACCTGGAATGAGTAGCAGCACGTGACGGAGAGAAAGATCAAGCTTATTTTTTAAATTCATATATATATATATATATATATATATTTGAACCAATATTATTTATTATAATTTTAATCAAAATTATTTTAATGCTCGTGCTAAAAATGAAGTGCACAAAGTGAGAATTTCATAGCTGCCCTGCAGGGTTTCCTGATGTCAACTCTAAAGCCACTTTCGGGATGGAGGTTTGGGTTTTGACTTTACCATCAATTCCCGTAGCAATCAATGTCAACGGGGTTGAATTGAATGCTCGGCCGAAGTGTGTGCGGTGTGGCACCTATGAAACGATCAGTTGGCTCCCGTCAATTTCTCCCCACCTTCTCCGTTCGCGCCATCTTCCCTATAGTCGAGGCCAGCCACCCCCTCGGCCACCATCCTTCCCCTCCCCATGGGCAACTGCTTCACCAAGCAGCCGGCCTCGGCCGACCATGACTGCGCCGAACCCAATGGCGCCTCCGCCGACGCCCCCATTCAGAATCGCCCTTCAATCCCCGGCGCTGGTATCGCCCCGGCCAAGTCCGCCGCCGCCATCGGCCCCGTCCTCGGCCGCCCCATGGAGGACGTCCGCAGTCCGCGCCACCTACTCCCTCGGCAAGGAGCTCGGCCGCGGCCAGTTCGCCGTCATCAAACTCTGCACCCACAAGGCCACCGACGAGAAGCTGGCCTGCAAGCAAGACCATCCCCAAGCGGAAGCTCACCGACGAGGAGGACATCGAGGACGTGAGGAAGGAGGTGCAGATCATGTACCACCTCTCCGGACAGCCCAACATCGTCGAACTCAAGGGCGTCTACGAGGACAAGCAGTCGGTGCACCTCGTAATGGAACTCTGCGCCGGCGGCGTGCTTTTTGACCGCATCATTGCCAAGGGCCACGACACCGAGCTGGCCGCCGCCTCCTTGCTCAGGATCATCGTGCAGATCGTCCACACCTGCCATTCCATTGGTGTCATGCACAGGGACGTCAAGCCCGAGAACTTCCTCATGCTCAGTAAGGACGAGGACGCGCCGCTCAAGGCCACCGATTTCGGCCTCTCCGTCTTCTTCGAGCAAGGTCCCATCCATCAGTCGCCTTTCCTATAACCTACGTTTCGATTGAATCTTTTTGTTTACATTCTAATTCTATAAATTATTGTTCTTATCTCCGAACAGGCGAGGTATTCAAAGACACAGTTGGCAGTGCGTATTACATAGCACCTGAAGTCCTCAAACGAAGTTACGGACCCGAAGCTGATATTTGGAGCATAGGGGTGATGCTCTACATTTTCCTCTGTGGTGTTCCTCCCTTTTGGGCTGGTACTCTTTTTTTTTTTTCTACTTATCGAACAATTTGAAGTATTGTTTTAGGAGAATAAAAATTAAAACCAAGATTTGTTTCAGCAGAATCTGAAAAAGGGATCTTCAATGCTGTTTTAAGAGGGAATTGAAGCTTGACTTCGCAAGCGACCCGTGGCCTATAATTTTTCCTGGCGCTAAGGATCTTGCAAGGAAAATGCTGCGTTTGGACCCCAAACAAAGGCTAACCGCATTTGAAGTTCTCAGTATGTTATTTTATTTCCACATTAAGTTTCATCATATAGTTTATTTCTCTCTTACATGAGCAATATTGGTCTCTGATTGGTAGTCAGAAATAATTTTATACTTCTTGCAAAAATGAAGACAAACTTTGTCTGGAAGGAAAAACATTACCATGAGAAACTCTTTGAGGTAGTTTAAGCAGCAGCCTGCAATCTCACCATCAACATAACCTTCTTTTTCTATTATTCTTTTGTTTCTCATTCAAAAATCTCTTTCTGCAGAATTTTACTAAAGGCCATATTCATTTTAAATTGCTAACTTCTTATGAACTTATAATGCAGATCATCCTTGGATCGAAGAAGATGGAGAAGCACCTGATATGCCACTTGATAATGTTGTTCTCAATAGACTGAAACAATAGCAATGAATCAATTTAAAAAGGCTTCTTTAATTTAAGGGTAAATTCTAGTCACGCATTCGATTAACGCAAAGGCCACAAAGTTTTGTATTCAGTGCAGCTGCTTTTTGAGAGAAAAAAAAAGGTAATTCACCGATAGTAAATTTTATAGTAGAACAAACAAAAACTATATTAGATAATATTATGAAAATCAATTAAGAATCTCATAGGGAAATACTTGGATAGAGAAAAAGGATATAATTATTAATATTTTGATAAATTTTCATTACATTATCTGCAGGATGCTTATCGAGGAGGAGATACAAGGTCTAAACGTAATGTTTAAGAGTATGGACTCTGATAATAGCGGAACTATTACTCTTGAAGAACTAAAGCAAGGAACAAAACTATCAGAGACTGAAGTCAAGCAGCTTATGGAAGCTGTAAGCTTTTCATGCATGGATTCATGTGTTCTTGAATATCTCAACAAGTATATTTGTTATGCTAACCTTTCGGTGCTTATTGTAGGCTAATGCAGATGGTAATGGAACATCAAGTGCGAGGAGTTTATCACAGCAACAATACATATGAACAGAAGGGATCGAGGAGAGCATCTATATACAGCATTTCAATACTTTGATGAGGATAACAGTGGGTAATTAAGTTCTTACAACACAATATTTTGTCAGCACTTGCACCTATTCAGTCGTCTAATTGATACGCGATGGCCATATGTGTGTTTAATTTAGCCATATTACGCGAGAAGAACTTGAGCAAGCTTTAAAAGAGAAGGGGATGTACGATGAAACAGAAATCAAGGAGATTATCGATGATGCTGATGTTGACAATGTGAGTAGAGAGAACTCTTGGAGCAGTTAAAAAAAAAATAAAAGAATTCAGTTCTTCAGGGGGGAGGGAGAATAGAAACTTTCTTCCAATTTTCTTACAATATGCAGGATGGAAAAATTAACTTCGAGGAGTTCACTACACAAAAAAAAATAGTTTTTTTGCGACGAAATTTAGCAATGAATTATTTTCGTTGCAAATCTGCAACAAATATAGCAACGAATTTTAGGTTTCGTTGTAAATTTGTAACGAAATAAATTTTTGTCGGCAATTTTGCAACGAAAAAATAAAATTCGTTGCAATTTTGCAACGAATCCTGGATTCGTTGCAAAAATTTGCAACGAATCCGTGGATTCGTTGCAAAAAAAAAAAAAATTAAAATTTTTTAGAACGTTAAGTTTATTTTTTTTTTAATTTGCAACGAATTCAGGATTCGTTGCAAATTAAAAAAAAACAACGTTTAATTTTTTTTTTTATTTTGCAACGAATCTTTGGATTCGTTCGTTGCAATTATTTTGCAAAATTTAATTACCCTGACCTAACTTTCCCCTCCGCGCCGCACTTCCCCTTCTTCTCCTCGCATCGCGCCGTCTTCCCTTCCGCCGCCTTCCTCGCCATGCCGCAGCGTTCCGCCACGACCCGACCGACGCCTCGACGCGACGCCTCGTCCGGCCACAGGCCCCATCGCCGCATGAGCGACCCGGCCGCCTTCTCTTCACGGCCGCGTGCCCAAGCCGCCACTTCACCTTGCCGGCGCTTCGTCCGGCCACAGGCTCCATCGCCATGAAGGCGCATGGCCACGGCTTTCTACGTCGATCGACCGGCTACCCTTCTACGGCTCGGCCACAGGTTCGCCTCACCATGAGTGCCGCGGCCAAGGCAGAACCTTCTATTATTTTTTCTATATTTAACTCCATAATTAACTACGGAAGCTTTATGTCAGTTATCCTATTTATTCTCAGAACTATATATAGTTAACTGTAAAACTACAGAAGCTTTAAGCTGCTAATTTGCCATTTTGGTTCACATACCAAATAATGCTAAGTACTAAGTTGGAAGAAATATTTTATGATTTTGTTTAGTCGCATATAGGAAGTTATGGGATAAAATAAGCAGTTTATAAGGCTTAGATGAGCAAATCATGCACATCTACCTGAGAAATTACAAGCATCTTAAAGTCAGTGGTGGTGGGGGAGCTAGTGTTTAAGGCTTATTAGATTAGTATAAACTTGTGGTGATACATTTTGAGCTGTCTCATTTGCGAGGATTGTTATACATCTACAACAATAATTTGACCTAAATGGCATAATTGCAATAAGTATCTTTTATGTTCAATAAATTTGATTAGTTTGTTGTCACTGCTTGCTTAGATGAGAGAATTGACCGATTAACAAAACTTCTAGACCTATGTTAATAATAACTCTCTCATCTAAGCTTATAAAGCTTCTCTATATTATTAGCTCACAATTCACAATTTGACACTAAATTCGGGTTGTCACAATCACCCCCATTTTAAGTCCTGATGTCCTCGTTAAGACCGAAACCCCAACACATAATTTGAACCATTCCTAATCAGAAGAATGTGAGGCCCAATGGTAGCCACACTATCCCACATGCAACCATCTCTAACACCACACATTACCTTGGAATGTGTTCATTTGTGATATTAATTGTCACAATCAACTTAAGTTGTTTAACATTTCAGGTTTAAACATCCCAAAATGGTTAAACCTAAATTAACAGTAAGCTTTCTATACAACTGTTGTCCTTTTTTGCTATGTTTAAAGATTGTTAAACATAGTGAATTCATATGTGAACTAATCAGTATATTCGTATTATTGTAATTTCTAGGAGTTGATATTAATATAATTGATTGAAAACAGACAAAATGCAGCGTGAAAGGAGTTGGATGTATAATAGGAATTTACCTGAACGTCGGGGTTTAACTGATGAATTTATGAGTGGGTTGCAAGAGTTTTTAAATTTCGCAGCTAGTAATGTTGAGTTTATGGATGGTAATCAGATAAGGTGTCCGTGCAGAAAGTGTCACAATGGTAGATTTTTACCATCAGCAAAGTTTCGAGCATCTTTGTAGATTTGGATTCGCTTGCAAATTACTATAATCGACATGCCATGGTGAACCATTTATATCCGATGAAGTTTATGATAGACACAACACAAGTCTCTATGGATCAAAGTGATTATAATCAATTAAATCCATATCGAGGATGATATATGATGTAGCAGGCGAATTTGATTCCCCAATCACAAGGTGCAACTTCAAGTTGTCCTCCAATGAGCAAATGTTTACTAATGCATCACCCTTGGAAGAGGTGCATGTGAGAATGATCGTCGAATATGAATAATGAAGCATATCTCAAATTTCAGAGGTGTTGAGTCTGCGCAGATGCACCTTTATGGGTCGGGTTGTGAGACTACACTAAACTATCGCTCACCGCAAGAATGTTGAATGTCAAGGCGAGCATAATGTATGCGAAGAGTGTTTTAATAATTTTGTTCAAGCTTTTGAAGAGGCATTGTCGGCGTGATCATATCCAATGATTTATGCAGTATGAAAACCGATGAAAGAATTAGGTCTCCCAAAGGGAAAGAATTGATGTGTGCGAGAGATGGTTGTATGTTATATTGGGGAGATGATGCAGATGTGGATGTTTGTAAATTCAGAATCAAGATAGGTACAAGAGCACTAGTAGGAGGCAGCAACGACGTAAATCATATAGTCAGTTGTTTTATTTGCCTTTAACTCCTAGGTTACAAAGGTTTTATGCATCAAAGATAACTGCTGAACACATGACTTGGCATGCAAATCATCGAACAGAAGAGGGACTAATGTGTCATCCATCAGATGCAGAGGCGTGGAAAAATTTTGATAGAACATATCCTGATTTTGCGAAGGAGACTCGAAATATTAGGTTAGGTCTCTGTCTTGTGGTTGCTCCATTTGGTAAATCAGAAGACACTATTCTTGTTGGCCGCTTATATTAACTCCGTATAATCTTCCTGGATGTGCATGAAAACACCGTATATGTTTTTAACATTGGTTGTGCCTGACCCAAAAAATCCGAAGAAGTTAATAGATATTTATATGCAACCATTGATTGCAGAGCTAAAACAACTATGAGATGAAGGTTTTCCTACATACAACGTTCATACTAATCAGATGTTTGTAATGAAGGCTGCTCTTCTTTGGACCATAAATGACTTTCCTGGCATGGTATGCTATCGTGTCGAGTAATGCAGGATCTTAGGATGCCCAATATGTATGGAGAGATCAAAGTCGATTAGATTGAAGCATGGTAAGAAGCGAGTTATTTTGATTGTCATGGCATAATTTTACCACTAAATCATAATTTGAAGGAATAAAGATGAATTCACTAGGAATCGAATTGAAAGAACACCTCCGCCATTGAGATTGGACCGTCAAGATATTTGGCACAGAGTTCTTCACTTTCCATCTATTATTGAAGAGCCACATGGTACAACTTATGAATATGGAAGCAACCATAAATGGACCAAACGTATATTTTTGGGAGTTACCGTATTGGTTTAGTAATTTGATTCATCATAATCTCGATGTTATGCATATTGAGAAGAATATTTTGATAATCGATAAATACAGTGATGGATATCACCGGAAAAATAAAAGATAATCTGAATGCAAGAAAAGATATGCGACTCATTTGCAAACGACCCACCCTTGATGTTGATGAAAATAGTAGAGGACCAAAACCAAAGGCAGTTTATACATTGAATAAGGAATAGAGACGTGTTGTTTGTGAATGGTTGAAGTCATTGAGATTTCCTGATGGGTATGTTTCTAATCTTGGGAGATGTGTCGATATAAAGGAATGCAAATTGATTGGTTTGAAAAGCCATGATTGTCATATATTCATGGAAAGACTTATTCCTATTGCCTTTAAAGAACTCTTACCGAATTTTGTCTGGGGTGCCATTACAGAGTTAAGTATTTTTCTTCATGATATATGCTCAACAGTTTTGGGATATTCACATATGGAGAAGTTAGAGAGAGACATTCCAATTATTTTGTGCAATTTAGAAAGGATTTTTCCGCCTGCATTTTTGATTGATGGAACATCTTTTGGTTCACTCGCTATACATGAGGCCAAAGTTGGAGGACCAGTTCATTATCGATGGATGTATCCTTTTGAAAGGTATCATTCGCATATTCTATATTTCGTTAATATTGCATAAAAATGTTTAATTTTTTTATATATTCATTTCTAATACAATTTGTTATATTACAATCAGATTCTTATATCATTTGAAGAAAAAAGTGAAAAATAAGGCACATACGTATTTGAAGCCTCTATTGTAAGGATGAAGTAACAACTTTGCATCATATTATTTTGAGCCTCACATTCGGACCAAAGAGCGGGAATCGGAAGGAATGATGAAGGTCCTGTCGATCCCAATTTGAATTCATTCTCAATTTTAATTATCTTGGTCGACCAAGTGGACCGTGTAAGCAACGATATAATCGATCAAGAATGGCGCGGCAAATTATGTATATATGTTTTACTTAATTGTCCAGAAGTATCGCCATATTTCGAGTTAGTATATATTTCCTATTTCTTCGTCAAGTGTTAATTTGTTTATGTTATAATACAATTTTTTATTATAGGATTTTCCAAAACTTATACTCTGAAATCTCGACACGTGACTTTGATCACTTCTGCGATCAGGAATTTGCACTATGGTTCAAATCATATGTAAGCAGTTTTAATTACCTCATTTTTGTTTACACATATCTTAACTTTTAAATAAATATCATTTTCATTTGAGTATAGGTTTATCATATTTCATAAACGGATATAATTTCCACACTCAAGAATATGGAAATGGAAAGAGTACAATGAATAGTGGAGTATGTGTTCAGTCTTCCAATGATGGAGGTGCAAGCAATGAATTTTATGGTTTACTGGATGAAATTATAGAGATTGATTATCCTGGTCCAGAAATGCGAGTTATCTTATTTATGTGTCGCTGGTTTGACCCCATCAGAGGGATGAAGGTGCATCCACAGTATAATTTGGTTGAAATAAATCATAAAAGATTTTATAAGAGATATGAACCATTTATTTTGGCACAACAAGCGATTCAAGTTTTCTATGCTCCATATCCTAGTTTGAGGCGTGTCAAAAATGAATGGTGGGCTGTTTGTAAAACAAAAGCACGGAAAAAAATTGAAGAGCGCTGGCAAGACATTGCATATCAACAAGACAAAGTTACAAATATGTTTCATACCGAGGAATATATAATTCCAACGTTACGAGATCCCAGCGGAGTAGTGATAAACGTAGATCACGTAGATGCAACTGAAATTGATGATAATGATGAAGAGGAGGAGGGGGAGGAGGAGGAGACCGAGGATGAGGATACTGATGAGGATGAGGAAGATGATAATGAGGACTTTGAAATTTGACATCTAAGGTAAGTTTTTTTATATATAATTTTAGTTTTAAACTATAATTTTACAAATTTTCTTAGCTCAATTATTTGTTTATATAATGTCTCATTGTTAAATTTATATCTTTTGTCTCTGTATGTTTTGTATATTTTGTTCTTATAGGTTATCAGTGGTGAAATCATCGTAGCTTAGCGCAGTCGCAGTCTCTCATATCTTCATTATGCATATTGTAAGTTTTTCATGTTCTTCATTAAGCATAAAAGTTTTATTTTCTTTATTCTAATTTTGTTTTTTGTTGATAGTTTCGACGTGGTGGACAGAGACGACAGAGTACTAGTAGTAGCGGTGATCCACCGCCAAAGACTATACCTACTTGCCCTCCTGATCTTCCTGGACCTTCACATGATCAGCCGTCAGTACCATCTCATTCGCCGGCATGGCCTTCCCATTCTGATTCACCTGTACCCGCCAGACACTCCTCTACTGAGAACATCGAAAGTCGACCATATATATTTTCGATGGGAGATTCGTAAGTAAGATAAGTATTATAATTTTTAAATTATCTTAATTATTTATTCAATTTTTTTTTCACTTTATCGTAGGTTTGAAAATTATGTACCTGTTATTCGCGAGATCAATAAAATCGTGAATAACTATTGGAGAGGAGACTCTTTGTCATACTCGAGCACGCCAGGACCTACAAAAGAATTATGGTGGTGCGAGTTTCAGGTATAATTGATTCATTTTTTATATATTATAAAAGTTATTATATAATCAATTGTTTTATTTCCATCTCAGCGGAGATTTATTTGGGACCCTACTCAAGACTTGGAAGTTAAAAGAATTTTAAAAAAAAAATGTGGCGATCATATCCGGTATGTATTGAGTCATGCCAAATCTACTGAAAAAAAACCCGCCTGTGTCACGTCAGAAAATTTGAGTAAAATCTCCAATTATTGGCAATCTGATGAGAGCAAAAAAAGAAGTCAACAGAATAAATTAAATCAAGCTTGTAATTCTAGAGACTTATCTGCAACATATGCGGGAGGATCTATAAATATCGAGGAGCATTCACGTAGATTGGTAATTTTTAAATTCTACAATTAGTTTTTAAATATATTTCAGATTATTATTTTATTTCTAACATTCTTATATTTAGTCTAAGGAATTGGGAAATGAGCCGAAATTTATAGATACTTTCGTTCGCACTTTCCAAAAAAGAGATAAGACTTGGAGTGGAGATAGAGCTCGAGCAATTAAAGTTTGAATTAATCTTTAAACTTACTTTATAACTTTAATTCTGTTAGTTATGTAAATGCTCTGATTAAAATTTTAATTTTGTGTAGGAGAGATATGATTAGTTATCCTCATCTCAGAATTTCGTGAGACGATGATCTTGAGGATCCGAGCCATCTTAGTAATAATTTGGATTTATGGCTTGAGGCGAGTGGAGGATCAAAAGGGGGAAGGATATTAGGTATGGGTTCTCTGAGCAGAATGCATAATGCTCCTCGTAGATCTATTTCTTCTACTCCACCAGCAGTAGCGGCACAGATACATAACTTAACTGAGGAGGTTAGCAATTTGAAGGGCATAATACATGAAAGAGATCAGCAAATTCTAGAAATACAACAACAAAACTCACAAAGGGATCAAGAAATAATAGAAATGCAACGACAACAAACCTTTCTTATCACGGCCAAAGAATTTAGTTCTGGTCCAAGTCATATTCCTCCGAGTCATGACGATGATGGTGGAGACGATGATGATATTGTATGCATGTTTTTAATTAGTACTTTTAAAATTTTTTAGTTTATTGAGTTTGTTTATTTTGCTTTAAACAGGAATGATCGATGAAGTTAATCCCTATGGCGGTTTTCTACCTGCACATCATTGTAAGTCTTTGCATATTTATTTTCGTGTTGGTATATAGTTTTTTTTAATGCATGATACTTTTTTTTGTTTCTTTTCTAATGCAGGTAGAAAATATGTCGGCAGAGCTTACCAGATTCTTTTTTCTTTTTCCTTTCCCATGTGTTTAGATCTTTTGTAGACATTGTTATTTGAATATCATAACTATGTTGATGTTTGAAATTTTGTAGGATATAACTTTTTATTTTGAATGTTGTATTGTTCTTGCGATTGTGTTCTTTGTATTTATTTGGATATGATTGAATATTATTTTGTTGTATTGAATGTGTGTGTGTTTTGTTTGTATTGAATGTATTTATTTGGATATTAGAACTTATTGTGTTTTGTTGTATGTGTGTGAAAATTTGTATATACGATAGAATATCGAAACGGATGAAATTTGTTAAATTTTTTTTTATTTAGCGACAAATTTAGCGACAAAAATATAAATTCGTTGCAAAATTCTGATAAATCTGCGACTACTTTTGCGACGAATTAAATTTTCGTCGCAAATTAGCGACGAATTTAGCAACGAATTTTGCGACGAAATTTGCGACGAAAATTAAATAATTTTCGTCGCAAATTTTTCCAACGAAAAAAATTAGTCGCAAAATATTGAACTTTGCGACGAATTTTGTGACGAAATTTGCAACGAATTTGTATTAGTCGCAAATTTACCAACGAATTTATTATTTCGTCGCAAAAATTTCCAACGAAAAAATTAATTCGTCGCAAAATTTGGTTTTTTGCGACGAATTTAGCAACGAATTCAGCGACGAAATTTGCGACAATTTTGTATCAGTCGCCAATTTACCAACGAATTTCTGATTTCGTCGCGAAAATTACCAACGAAAAAATTAATTCGTCGTGAATTTTTGCGACGAAATTTGCGACGAATTTTTGAAATCGTGGTATCATCTGCAACAAAATTAGCGACTAAATTTTAAATTCGTCCCTAATTTTCGTCGCTAAAATTCATTGTAAAAATTCATCGCTAATTTTGTCGCTATTATTTGCGATGTTTTATTCGCAACAAAAATATTTTTGTCGCTGAATTCGTCACTAATTTATTTTGCAACGAATTTTATTTTAAAATTCGTCGTTAAATTCGTCGCTAATGACTGTTTTTTTTGCAGTGATTTGTTGCCATGATGAGAAAGGGAACACCTGAGCAGAATACAAAGAAGAGAAGAGATCTGGTTATTCAACCATAAATACTAAATACTGTTGGAGCTTGTGAATATGATTAATACTTTTTATGGTTTCATGTACAAATCTTTATTTATTTATTTTTCCAAAAAAAAAAAATTTGTACAAATCTTGCTCGAATGAATTAGGAGAAGAGTTCAAGTGTTCAACCATTTTTGTCTTATTTGAGGGGGTTAGCTTTTTCCATACAACAATTTTGATCAGTTAACACTTGCATAGTTTTTTTTTTTTTTTTTTACATATTCCAAGTGATACAAAGAATCTTCCGAACTGGTGATAAGCCTACAAATGATAGCGGTCAAAATTACTCATACAAATAAGGCATCGAGTCATCAAAATAAATCAAGAAAGAAATGACAACGATGACTGCTTAATTCAACCAAACAATCGATCAGTGTGACAACTATATATAACTGTAATCTCAACTGGCTTCCTCAAACACAGATTGCAGGAAAGGTAAATTGCAAAAAGGGTGACAAATTTAGATAGAAGCCTCCTGCTAATCTTTGCAAACCGAAAGTTCGAACGTTGTACCATTCCCAGCTTTCCAATAGAAGCCACCTTCTAATCTTTGCCGAGCAATGGCACACATGCCTCCCACGAGTGAGAGTCAGCCGCACCTGCTACGAGATCAGTGAAGTCGCCCAGTCATTAGAAGTATTTCGGCAGCAACGCGTTGATCCACGAGCTGTCAGTTCCGCAAATGGCAGTATTCTACCTTTCGGATGCCCAAACCGCCCTGTTCCCGCAACTTGCGATCACATCCCATCAGTGGGAATTCACTGTATTTCTTATCTTCCTCCAATCTAACCTCGTGGGAAGTCACCACACATCCATGTCGTATGTCGACATCGCCGCCAACACTGGGTCAGTGAGTGTGATTCGTTTGACTATAGAGAGATTCTCAAATCCCAGCCTGTAAGGCGACTGAAAATCTTCTCGATATTACTGTGCCATCGACAATGATGCGGAGATAAAGACGCCCGGTCAAATGACCGAGTCAAATCAAAAATCAAATTGAGGTTGAACTGAGGATCAAAATCGGTCGGAGGTCACATAGTTCACCTTAAGTCTGTCAGAAAATTACAAATCGACAATCTTAGATCGGCCAAATATTTCAAACCCATCAGATGTTTCGGAGGTCACATAGTTCACTTTAAGTCTATCAGATATTTCAGATCGATCAAATTTCTCAGATTGGTCAGATGAATTAGATGGGTCAAATATCTCCGATCGATTAGAGATATCTTAAATGGATCGGATATCTCAAAACAGACAAATGCTTGCTTCGAGTCAGATGTCTCAATTAGATCCCGTAGATAAAGTCATACGTGAATCAAATGTTCATGAACAAATTTAATATTCGATTCGATAATTAATAAATAAATTTAAATAATTTGATAAATTAAATAAACAAATTTGAACACATATATATTTGTATAATTAATAACAGTATTCATTAATAATATTCGTTTAAAAATTATTTATAAATAAATATTAAAATATTAAAAATTTAAATAAACAAAAAAGTTTGATTTAAGAACTTGATAACGTTTAAATAAACCAAACTTAAATAATCTTGATTAAAAAATTGATATTTAGTAAATAAGTCAAATTCAATTTAAGCTCAAATTAAACTCAATCTCAAAAAAAAAAAATCAAACTAAATTTGAACAAATTTTTCAATAACTTGATTAATTTTAGGATTGATTTTGCTCGATTTGATTATCTTATCAAATAAATTTAAATACGATAAAATTTAACTTACTCAATTTAATTATCTTATCAAATAAATTTAAACATGATAAAATTGACTTAGCTCGATTCTTTACAACTCTACTCGCAAATGCTCAGTTCAAGAGACGAAAATGATTGTCCCTTCACAGGGAACATTCCGCGATTTTTATAGTTAATCTGTAATTTCTACTGTTGGATCATATCTCTTCGTGTTAATAAGATCATATCTTCTCAAATTTCAGGACTCATACGGATACATCTCCTTATTAATAAAGATACACCGAGCTGAATAGTTTACTCTCCCAGCAACGACAAGGACGACGCGCAAGAACAGGGACTTGCCTGCCTCCAGCTTTGCCAAAATGCGAAGACATGCAATATTTTTCTGTGGAGCAATTTTCTTCCCAGAAGAGAGATTCCATAACTTTGGCGGCGTTAGCTGCAATTTGACTGCCTGTCACTCGTGTCGATTCCCTGGAATGCGTGAGGGAGAGAAGACCAAAACTACTGGCCTTCGTGGCCGACCCTTCTGCAGCGGGCCGCTGAACGTCACATGGGCATTAATTAGCTCTGCACCGCCTCCTCCTGCGGCTCCATACTCGTGCCGTTGCCGTGTTGACATTGTCTATGTCCCCTCCTCCTTCCAGTTCTGTTTCTCTTCTCTAATTCCTTCCTTCGTGCCCTTTTGAGGTCACGGTTTGGGCTTCTGCTGCCCACGCACATGGCGGCGGCGCTCGAATGTTGGTCCGGGCGGCCGAGAACGGACGATGACGCCATTGAGCTGGTTCTCATGCACACACACGATCGCTCCGAGGAACTCCACCGCTCCGCCACTGCCTCCTCTGCCGGCAACTCCTCCTCCTCTTCCTCTCCGTCTCCCCATTCCGCTCCCCTGCCTCCTCCAAATAAAAAGTGGCAGCGCATCGGCCGCAACATCGCTGGCGCCATCGCGGCCCTCCGAAGCTCCCTCAATCCCGATCCCTCCCGCGAATCCTCGCCCTTCGACCGTCTCATCCGCGGCATCGGCCGTTACCGGAACGCCGGCGCGCAACCGCCGGACAAGCTCGTCGACAGCGTCCGCCGCCACTTCGAGTCACTGCCCAATAGGTAATGTTGGATTGCCTCGGTTCTTCCACCATTTTTCTTGTGCTCCATTTTGCTCGAGTTAACCCTAGAAGAACTCTCGTGCTGATGGCGCAGCTACGGTCAAGCAGGATTTGACCTCAAAGATGTGCTCTTGCACATGAAATTAATGGAGCAGGCGTCGACCGACGACCACCCCGCAGTCAACATTCAACAGATTCATGAAGATGGAGTCGCCAAGGAATTGGTTTTCCGTCTCACATTCGCTTGCAGCTCGCCGGTGTCGTGGCCGTCTATGTCGGCAGCGCTCAGTAGCTCTTCGATCCGCTGCAAGAAGATCCAGATATTTGAGAAGAACGGATTCACGCTCGGGGTCGTCACGGTCCTGGTTCAGCGGGGAAACGAAAGCCCCATCAAGGCCCGGGTGGAGACCTCGTTGAAAGCGGCCATCAAAAAGCCTAAGGACAACGGCATGAAGCTCTCGCTCCGTCTGTGCGGTTGTCAAGAAGAAAGCTCAAGGGGCATCGACGAAGATGCTCTATTTGGCGCGAAAGACGGTCAGCGACCCGACGCAGAGCGACTCCACGGGACGCCGCTGCCAAACCCGCTTCCAATGTCGTCGGTCGTCATCTCGATCGACGAGTGGAAGAGCATCCGATCCGGCGGCGACGACATGGGGAAATGGGTGCTGAGCTCTGACGAGGTCGAGCTCGTCGAGAGGACGGGGCCTAATTCGTTCGAGGGAGTTTACAGGGGGCGTGAAGTGTGGATAAAGCAGCACAGAGGCTGCGAGAGGGGAAGTTCCTATGACATCGAGGTGAGGCAGGACCTGCTGCAGCTAATGAGCTGCGGCCACAGGAACATCCTCCAATTCCACGGCATTTTCTTAGAAGAAGACCAGGGGCTGTGCGTGGTCACCAAGATGATGGAGTCAGGGTCATTGCACGATATCATCCACACAAACAGGAAACTGCCGATCGAGGAGGTGACACGGATCGCATTGGACGTGGCCGAAGGGCTCATGTTCATGAACAATCACGGAGTGGCCTACAGAGATCTCAACGCGCGCAGGATTCTGCTGGACAAGCAGAGAAACGCTTGCCTCGGTGACATGGGACTACTTGCTTACTGTAACAATGTGGGAGAGGTGACCGAATATGAGATGGCTGGCTATCGATGGCTAGCACCCGAGGTCAGTTAACTTCTCTGCTGATATAAATTTGATCGCCTCAACTTCTCCCCCCTCGAATTACTTCGGTGACCGATGTGGTTTGCACTGTGACGATGATGCAGATAATTGAGGGAGACCCTGAGATTGAAACGGAGACTTGGATGAGCAATGCGTACAGTTTCGGCATGGTGCTCTGGGAGATGGTGTCTGGGGAAATTCCGTACACTTGTTGTTCCCCAGTCCAAGTAGCCGTCGGAATTGCTACGTGCGGGTTGAGACCTCCGGTGCCTGACGAGTGCCCACAGGCTCTGAGGTTTCTGATGCACAGGTGCTGGAATGAGAACCCAGCAAAGCGACCTCAGTTTGCAGAAATCATCTCGATTCTCAATGGGCAAAATGCTTGATTTTGGTGTTCCCTTTCTAGTTTCTTCTCTGAAACAATCCTTCTAATGTTTCTGTCCGCACTGTACTGTTTACTGCTAGAGAAATCATTTGTTTTCGTGGGTAGACACCAAATTTTCTGTTGTTTTTTCTTCATTTTTTGTTTTTTGTTTTTTTTTTGAGTTGCAGAGAGGTAATTGTGAAAATTTAGTAAAGAGAAAAATATAAGGGCAAAAATTAAATGGTCAGGCTTCCGAATTCCCAACTGAAAATCTAGATTTGCAATGGGAAATTCACCGAGAAGATTTGAGGCTTGCTATTGGAATTTGTCGGCGCTCTATTTATTTTCAAGATACTTTTGCGGTTATCTAAACGTCTTTTATTTTATTTTTTTTTTAATTATTTTGACAAATTTTCATTGGTGAAATTCAATGAGCACTTGAATAAATAAATTTATAATAGTAGGATAAATTTGAAGATGATTTTATTTTATTATTTTTACCGTTGCCTGCAATGCTTTGGTACGGGAACGAACAGTTAATTTATTTTATGTTAACTATTTGACTATTAAAAAAATCATTAATTTTTTTTTTAAAGTTAAAATACCGTCATGTCATCGTTATTTTTTACAATTAAAAAGTTATCATCTTAGTTAAAATATTTTAATGTTCATGGACAGGATGATAAATATGAGATCACGTTTGAATCTAGTTTCTTCTTCTTTTTTTTTTTTTTATAATTATACTTCGATGAATTTTTAAGGATTTAAAATTATATTATAACTGCAGTATTAACATATAATAAAACCTCACCTACCTACCGTAACAACCACTACTACATTAATTTGTTCTCAGAAACGAACGTCCGGGCTACCGTAACCGCCCACGCGACGCAAGTATCGCACCGCGTTTTTTACTGGCTCACCCGCTGCCACTCTTCATCCTCGTAACGGATATTGAACAAAGAAAGAAGAAAAATCCAGAGATTTCCATATATATATATATATATATATCATTTAATTAATATTTGGATTAAATTATTTTATTTAATTTAACATGAAGCTACAAGATAACGCCACCTAAACCGCAACGAAACAAGCCAACCCAACGAACCGCACCAGCTCCATCCCCTTCCTCTTCTCCTCTGGCTCTCTTCATTCCCTTTATAAAATTAATAATCAATGGAGAGAGGAGATGATGGAGTCGGAGGAAAAGAGCGGCGGCGACGAAGACAGGGGGGATCAGAAAGTGAAGGGATCGTGGAGGCCGGAGGAGGACTCGGTGTTGATGGGACTGGTAGAGCGGCACGGGCCGCGGAACTGGTCGCTCATCAGCTCCGGCATCCCGGGGAGGTCCGGCAAGTCGTGCCGCCTGCGGTGGTGTAACCAGCTCAGCCCGGCCGTCCACCACCGCCCGTTCACCCCCGCCGAGGACGCGGCTATCATCGAGGCCCACGCCCGCTTCGGCAACAAGTGGGCCACCATCGCCCGCCTACTCCCCGGCCGCTCCGACAACGCCATCAAGAACCACTGGAACTCCACCCTCCGTCGCCGTCGCCGCGCCGCCGTAGCGGAAGCGGCGGCCGCCTCTCCTAGCCTCTCTGCAGTCCCGAGCCCTGACTCCATTGCCACCCCGCCCTCCGTCTCTCCTCCTCCAGCCGCTGCTGCCGTCGTCGGCGCCTGCGGCTCGGACGCGATGGAGGAGTACTCCGAGTCGGGGTCGAGCAAGAGGCTGCGGCGAATGAGCGAGGATCCGATTGTTGGAGCGGGGTGCAACTCAGTGGCCGCCGACCCTGTGACGTCGCTGTCGCTGAGCCTGCCGGGGGAGGGCAGCGGCGCGTGGAGGGCGAAGAAAGCAAGGTCGTCGGAGGAGGTGGGGCCGATGAGGGACACGTGCCTCGTCTCTATCATGCGACAGATGATCGCAGAAGAGGTACGGAGTTACATAGACAAGCTGCGATCGCAGGTGCCGGGAGAAGTCATTCCGGCGATCATCAAGCAGGCATCCGCATCCGACGCTGAAAGTTAGCATAGGCTTATGTTTACCCTGCTCGCACATTTTTAATGCTTCGTTTTCATTTGAGAAGTTTGTGCTGCATTAACAACGCTCAGTTGGGAATGATTTTGTAAAGAAAACATAAGATTAGGCTTCGTTCTGCTTTATAATTTTCTTGAAAAGACTTCGGATGAGTCGATGAACACTTGGTCTCTGATTTTGAGTTGTCAACTAAAATTTCTTTCATCGTTGCCAATATCAAGTTGAGAATGCGCAAATGAACAGAATTGAAGTTTTGCTGATACAAGATTCAAGCATTCTATTAGACAAATATATATGATTGTTTCAAGAAACATATAATATAACGAGGGGAAGAAAAAAAACATGTCAGTTGTTGTTCGTAGTAACTTCTATGTCATTATCTTGTCCTCCAGCCAACGATAGAAAAACTCTGAGCTGTGAGAATTGTCTCCATCCTTGAGTGGATAACCATTCTGCTGCTTGCCTGCGCTGCTTCGGCCCACTGGAGGTCCATCCTTCACCAGAGAAGTCACCCAGGACACGTCGGGTTCGTTCGATCCAGGGATCGAAGATACGCCTCCGTGCATGGCCTGGTTGTTGCGGAATGCAAAGGAAGCAGATTTCTTGAGCTTGCTCAGTTCCTCACCTTGGACACTCCAATCCAATTTACCATCTGGTGAGTGCCAATCGGACACGGGCGGTGGTGCGATGGTGGCCGTCGTCGTTGCAGATAGGGTGGACTGACGCCCAGCAGGTGCCCCGCGGTCGCAGAAGCTTAAACTCCGTTTAGCAAACGCAGAGGCTCTCGAGTTCATGATGGCCTTCGCCATCGAATGGTCGAATCCGAAGGAGGAGGATGCAGTGGCAGTCGGGGAGGCACATGAGTAACTACCATAGCTAGACAGCAATTGAGACGGCTGCATCGATCTCACAGAAGGCCCCTGCAATTTGTTCAATAGCGATGGATCGACGGAACCCAACAAATGGTTGTAATCAGTAGCCCCAGCAGCAGCTGCAACTGCAGCTAAGCTGTTTGTTCTTCGGACATCGTCTATAAGCTTCTTCTGATACCCTTCCAATCCGAGCACCTCCAGGTCGACCTCCATGTTCCTGGCACTCTTTGAAGTCTTCAGCCTATTGCTCGGCAGCTGCAACGCTGGTGATGTCGCAACGCTGCCCGTCTGAGAAGACACCGGCGAACCTGATTGCTGCATCAGCAACAGGGCCGTCGCCATGTCCATGGATGAAACACCCGGATGCGGCGATGATTTGGGTGACGGAAACGCCGTTCCGGTCATCGAAGCGGTTGAGGGGTTCACCGTACGCAGCTCATCCACCTTGTGTGCGAAGAAGCAGACTCGGCGGTTGCATCCAGTCTCATCCTTGCAAAGCCTGGTCCGGTACTGTGCCGGGTGGAGCCAACTCTCGAACACCCCGTGGGCGTATTCGCAGGCATCGCCGTTGCGGCAACTGCCTTTGCGGAACTCGGGGCAGGGCACGCAGCTGTAGGAGTGCTTCCGCGGATCTCGGCGCCGGGCGTTCTCGCCGGGGTGGGCGAAGGGGCACTCCGTCCAGTCGTGGGAGTAGGCACGGGAGCACGGCTTAATCTTGAAAGCATACATGCGGAATTCGTCGGTGACGTAGATCCCCGCGTTGATGTCCGGAAGCGCCAAATCAGGGGACTGCGGGTATTCTTTCTTCTCGCCTACTTTAGCTACCTCTTCTTTACTCGGGGACGAAACCCTCGCACAGGTGGGAGATCTCAAGATTACTTCGAGGGGTTTGAAGGCCGTGTTCGAGAACTGCCGGGCGACGATGTCCCCGGGTCGGTTGCCGCTCGCGTCGACGGCATCGATGACGTCGGGGGACGTGGCGATCAAGAGGTTAGCCGCTTCGAGGGATGCCTCCGATCCACCTGTGGCAACACAGTGGAGAGCGGTGGCGCCGTCTGAGGCTGAGCGACGGGCGGCCTCGACGGGGCGTGCCGAGAGGATATAACCCATCACAGAGGCGCTTCCGTAGAGGGCCGCGATCATGAGCGGGGTACGTAGCTGGTACGCCATGGCTCCGACGGAGGAGCGACAGTACCACGGAGCGGCGGCATCGATCGGAAGCCCGTCGTCCTCCACCGCTCGCTTGAAGCCGGAGAGGTCATCAGAGGCGGAAAGCTCAAGGAGCAGCGCGGCCGCCTCTAACTCTAAGGTAGGGTTTCGCGTATCAGAGACCTCCAAGGGTGGGTTTCGCGCGTCGGACACGGTGCCGATCGGCGGCGGGGAGACCCTGCGGTGGCCGGGGCACATGATAACGATTAATAAAACAAGCAGCCAAACAAAAAAAGAAGATCAAACTGGAAATTGGAGTGAAGCGCAGAGTCTCACATTGAGGCCGCTTTTGTAGGCGCGTGCGGTGCATTATTCTATAAACTCCAAAACTATCCAGAGATAAACAAATTTGAAATAAATTTAATATTAAATAAAGTCATAAACAAATCAATCCTTGCTAAATAAATTTAATATAAAAATTTATTTATATTTATTTAATATACATCAAAATCAAATTAATAAATAAATTTAAATAGTTTGATAAATTAAATGATCAAATTTAAATATATATATATATAAACTTGTTAATATTTCAAATAATATATATGAAGTATTCGTGAACAATATTTATGATTACACTCATTTAAAAATTATTTATGAATTTATTTATGCTCATTTATAAATAAAGATTAAAATTTTAAACAAACTAACTTAATTTAAAAACTTGATAATGTTTAAATAAATCAATCTTAAATAAATTTGAATTAAATTTGACTAAAAATTTAATACTCATTAAACAAAATCAAACTAAATTCAATCTAAAAAAATCAAATTAAATATGATCAAATTTTTCAGTAGTTTAATTAATTGATTATTTTATCAAATAATTCCGATTATTATATAATTTAACTTAGTTGTATTTTTCCCGAGGAGTGAATTTAGAATGTGAAACATAGTAGGTACTGCTTTGATAAATTTCCCAACAATTATAGAAGAGACCAATAGTAATAAACGTGCTGCTACAAGTGGTGCCCGGGTCAAAAAGTGGACCGTGCGGAAATTGCCATCGTCCTGCCGTCGGAATGGAACGAAATGATACGAGGGACAGGTGCGACGTCATTTGATCACGAGGGAACGATTAGCGGCGTCACTGGCTCATACCGATCACGCGGCATCGTCCGATTCGAAGATTTCTGGACCCCACTGCAAGCACTTAGATGACTGCAGACTTCGCCGTCGCGTTTGCCGTCAAAGAAGAAGGAAGGGTGGAGGAAGTAAGCGAGCGGAGACAAAAGTGGGGCCCTAATTGCGACTGGCCGTTAAAAGATTTGGTAGTTTCGAAAGTGGGCCATTCTTTCTGATAATTTCTCCTCTAAATTTAATCAAGTGGAATTCATTCAGAAAAATAAGGCTTACTCCGCTTTTTTTTTTTTTTTTTTTTTTTTTTTAAAGAGGATTAAAAATTATATCACGTCGACAATTTCATGATTTTGGTGCATATAAAAACCTAAAAACGATAAAGCAAAATTTTAATTTTTGTTTATAAACAAGTCGCTCGTTCCTCAATTTCTAAATTATCCAACAAGAAGTGCAGTGTGCAGCATACAAGAAACTATGGCATTGGCATGGTTTTGCTCTGCTTTACATTTCAACGAACCTTCTCTGCTATCATGTGACTGAGAGAACTTCGGCTCCAGCCCGAGGTTAACCGCGGACCAAATAAACGTGGTCACCTTACAGTTCCTCAGCATAAGCAATCGAGGGATCATGCAGCGTTCGATTCCGAATCAAAAAGTAGCACAGTTATTTGCTAGGGAATACAAAATAATAAGCATTTCTTTACTTGATTCCTAAAGATATAATACGTAATAATAGATTAGTTTCCTACATACAAACCGCCCCTGGAGTTCAAAATTCCTATAGCAAAATTAATGAGGAAATGAATTAATTGGGTACAGTAATTATTTGATTCAAACTAACGCAATTAAATATACGTCAAGTAACATATAGCATGGGGTGAAAAAACTGAGACAAAAAAGGTAGATATGTTGGAAATAATTTTACATCGAGCTATAGTTGACCAACAGATTAAGAACAGAGTAACTTGTAGATATGTGGAAATAAAAATTCTAAACAGAACTTCTGAGTTTCACCAAAAACTCTGGCAAGACCAGTATGGAATCGAAGTACTCCCATATGGATACGAAAAGTGCCGTATCCAGTTCTGTTGCCGTCGTCTTCAACAAACCATGAATATTTATTTGGCTGAGGCCATGAGGTGACGAGGGCACTTAGCAATAATGAGGAGGTTGAGTCTCACCGAATTTGCACTTGTAAGAATTGAGAAGATCAAGTTAATTGATCCAAGAATTATTACCATGAATATCAAGAACTGGAAACAAAGAATTTTGAGAATATTTACAAATTCAGTGAAACTGATATACGTCCATAGGAGTTTACAGGAACAAAATAACATCCCCGAGCTTATTTGTAAAGAAACCATTACTTCGCGGAAGCATCACTGGAAGCGGACTCTCTGCAGATCGGGCAAACGTTCTTCATTTTCAACCAACGAGAGATGCAGCAAATATGATAATCATGTCCACACTTCAGCCTTCCCAATTTTTCGTTGTCCTTGTATTCCTCCTGCAACCATTACTCGCGCATGAGATACGATATTTAGTTGCTTAATGTTTTTCAAAATTTCTTGCAAGAGTTTAATAGTAGGACGAGTGCAGACATGATTAGAGAAATTGATCTTTACCAGACATATAGCACACTTTCCTTCATCCTGTGTTTGTTCACAAGAATTATGAACCATCTCGATCAAGCAACTTGAGACACTTTCTTCTGACAAACCTGTACCGACATTTCCTATCCTTTCTCCCAAAGCAAGTAATTCCTGAAAAAATGAGCCTCATGTGATTCAGAGAACCAAAAAAACTATCTCAAAGTGAAAAAAAAAAAAAGATTTTTTTACTTGCCTCATAGCTCATGTCGTCTATATCCAATCTCAAGTCTCCATGCTGATCATGTAGATTTGCAGTGCCATAGAAGGCCAACCAATCAGCCACCATAGCAGACTACAATATGATGAATGAAATATATGGTTAAACTCTTATACAGTGGAGTAAGGTTGGCTAACCTCAATTGATAAGAAATATGGGCTTAAGAGAAACTCAATAATATTTTTAAGGGGGCTAATCATAACTGAATTCTGTATTGATCATATTGCCTTCATTTTCTTTGTCTTGAATAAGTTGTGTTTGTTACCATATACACGTGAACTTGTCCAGCATAAGATGTGTCATTAGTTTTTAAATTCTTTGCAATTAATATTATGTCAAACGTAATCCAAGAGTGCATTTTTTTTATATTATTGACCAATAAACAATTGTTCTATCGTATTTAACTTATTATTTTAGCTAGAAGATCTTTACTACCTATTTTGTCAAATTTTATTTTTAAAAGTCAGCTAAAACAAGCACATTATGCCTGGTCCATTAAGAAACATACTAAGATGGTTTGAAATAATAAATTAACTTGGCCTTGTTATGCCATTGCATGCAAATATAAGAGTATATGGGAAGCCATGAATATGCAAATGTGGATGCACTCTTCATTGTTTATAGTAATAAATAGATGAAACATTAGAATGATGCAACCACATACTAAAATCATTCAGGTAATACTTCCTCATATTGTTAAGTAAAACCTACCTCGGGTGCCCATCCATTGGGGGTGTTCCATCTATGAGTCATCAAATGAGACCTCTGATGTGTGCCTCTTGCACTAACCCCAGGGTTTGTATGTCCCATAATAGGAAGTCGCCTTAAAGATCTGGAAGATGAAGCTGTTTCCACTCCTACCGGTGCTCCAACAGCCCTATTGCTGTAAGGGATAAATGAATAATTGTGGGCACTTGCACTTTGCACTGGCCCAGTGGTTATAATGGAAGGGAATTGGAGAGTTGGCATGGGAGCATTTTGATTTCTGTTTTGTTCAAGATGAGGACGGTAAGCACTGTTTGTGGCAGTTATACCATTGCCAAGATTAGCTCTGGTGGTGGCTTGATTTGACCTATGACTAAAAGAAATAGCATCTGCAATTCCCCAAAACAAAAGAACTGAGTAAAATGAAAAATATGCAGTCTAGTATCCAATATGGTAATTCGAGTTACCTGCAGCTGGAATCCATCCATGGGGAACCATATGTGCAGGAAAATGCCTCCACTGCTGACTCATTCTTGAGCCTGATACTGCATCATCTGATGTATAAAGAGAATATGGCATCTCTGTCGATGCATAGAACCAAGCAGGTGGATGAAAGTCTTCACTATGCCGGCTTCTCACATTCCTCAGCGATCCTTCACCAGGAGGATTGTTATCACTCATGTAACTGACTGGCATACCGGTAGCGTTCAAAGACAAGTTTTCAGGAGGTGGAGGAACATTTGGTTCTGTACTAGCAGGGTAAGAGGGATAATTCATATAACTTCCAATTTGGGGATACCTAACAACATTAGTTTCAGCAGCAAGAGGTGTAGTTGGGCTTTTTCTTTTGAAAGCGACTGCTCTGTCAATATGAGGATAACTGGTACTGCATCTGTCACCACTGAGAGATTGATTATAAGGAGGTAGCCAATGTGGGACTTGATTTGGAGGAAAGCTTGTAGAGACTCCATTATACACGTTCACATGTGAACTATTTGATGTTCCTGCATTTGAAGGAAAACAGGCTGGAAATGCTGAATTGAAATTAGATGATGGATGGTTGTTAGCTCCTGTTGCAAATTCAGGAGCAGTGGAATTGTCCATGAGTGGTGCTGCAAGAACAAAGATTCATTTTCAAGATAAGGCCTTCAATTAAAGTCTTTGAATTTAATAATCAAATAACATTGACCTAATCCCTGCAAAATAAGAGAAAATTCTATCAAGTACCTGAGACTACGGCAGCATGAACATGAGGATGATTACAGGTTTCATTATGCTCCATCTTTGGCATCTAGAATTTATTGCATAGGAGATTTTGTACTAGCAGATGCTTTGTGATTTTGGCTAAAAGGAGATCTGCTGAAAGAAAGGAGATCTAGAATTTAATGTTTTAGCAACCGGATAATTGTAAAATCACTTGAACCAAAAGAACAAAGGCAACTGGATAAATCAGTTATCACTATACGAAGTTAATTCTCTGCAGAAGCTTGTTTGAAAGCAAATTCTTTGGTAGAGAGAAATTATTTTGTAGAACCACGAACTTCAACTAGTTCAAATAGTATCAGTTATGATGGAATGCCAAAATGGAATTTGGATACATATTCATGAAGTTGTTCATTGTCTTAAGAACAGTTTATCCTCATAAAAGAAACTTTAATAGAATAGCATATTTGGAAGGTAAACATTAAAATTGGGACCAAAGATCATTCACAATACCAATAATCACAATTATCACAGTGCAGGTACAACAACAACAAGGCATCCTATTAGTAAACTCCACCCAACTTCAAGACTTAAAGGCTACCCACTCTATCCTAACTTTGATTATCCATCTGAAAGTTGTCTTACCATTGCAAAATTCCTGAAGCAAAAACCTCTGGTATTTATTTCAAAACCAATATTACCAGCTGTAATAGCGTGGGTAAACAGGAATGAATAAGTCAGTTGTATAAGTTGTAGACAATTTAATATATTAGGATACTGAAGTCACACGTGGTTATGCTTCATTTGTAATGTGAAGAGAAAATGCCTTCAAAACCTATTGTTCTTATCTGGAAACTGGCTAGTTCCACTAGACAATTCTTGCTGGTAGTGATTTATTAGTTGTGTCAAGACTAAATGTTGTTGCGGTAGTGATTCCAAAGTAATTCCAATGAATTAAAACTTTAGGTCAGGCCTAGAAAAGGAGTAACAGAAGATAAAAAAAGCCAACTAAATTTCTTTTATGAAATTAATTCAATGCTGCAGACTTTCAGTCGATAAATGTGTTAGAAGGTTTATTGAGATAAGATAACTACGACTAATGAGTAGCTCAAGAAATTACATCAACAGCACACATCTCTCCAAGGTTTGATAAAATGGATCTGTTAGCTCATATAATGAATGTTGCAACATAGGATGCTATTCATCTGAGGGTAGGTAAAAGCATGCATGACAAGAAGATACATTTGTTACTAAATAATCATATTATTATGACAAGGACTCAACTGATATAAACATAAAACAAGCTTTATGGTGATCAAACTAAAGCCAGCAAGTTTCACAATCTAAAGATGCAATCTTAACAATCATTTATATGCTATGCTACTTAGACTCAAGTATGAGCATCTAAAGCAGGTGCACATACAAGGGGCTAACACAACTATTACAGGACCAATATAAATATCCAAAGGACACTCAGAATGGCAATGCCCAATTGTTGAATTCTGACACAAGGAGGGCATAAATTGAAAGCCCAAGTGTTGGAGTTTATAAGTTGATTGGATCATCTTTTAATAGCAACAGAGGCCTCATTTATCTAAATCTCTTTTTGTTTTTCACTTGGTTCATGGTGAATCACCGAAAAACCTTGACCATATAATCAGAAGCACTCGAGTCTTCAGCCTTCGCTCTACATATCAAACTAGCAACTTTGTCTGATGTGATCTTCCTGACTTCAGTGTAATGCCAAATTTGTAAAGAAATTCAAGATGATTAATATCACAGTAATATTCAACTCTGCATGTCACCAGGTTTGAGTTTCACATGGAATGTAAAGTTTTTTAAGCATATAAATGTTACACATATTTAGGAAATCATTATATAGCTTTCCACCATTTAAATACAACTTGTGATTAACATACCATAAACAGGAATATTCAACTCTGCATGTCACCTGGTTTGAGTTACACATGGAATGTAAAGTTTTTTAAGCATATAAAGGTTACACATATTTAGGAAATCATTACATAGCTTTCCAGCGTTTAAATACAACTTGTGATTAGCATGCCATAAAAATGCTTGTGGAGTTCAATTTACATACATGGAAAATTCTACTATCAGTTTTGACCCGAGATGAATGGATCATTCTTTCGAAAGAGAAATGATGTTACCACCAGCATTGTAAAAGATGAAGCATTTCTCTGTAGGACTGTAAAAGTACAACATCCAACCATGAGTAATTGACTCCTTTATTCTTCAAATCAACAAGACACTTTCACATGCTGAAAAAAAAATCTGGCTGGTAAAACTGACTGAATGTGCTATCATTGCAAGCCTTTGAACTGATTTATCAGATGTTCGGTTCCATTTTGACATACCAACGTGCGTGACAAAGGATCTCAAAGATCAAAGATGTCACTGAGGTGGTGCTAAATAACTGACACTCCAGTATAGCTCCTTCCAGTTATACATTATATTTTGCCTATTAATCATCATGTTGAAGGAAAACACTATTTTTACTAAATGGCCGTCCACCAGATGTGACAAATTTTACAACTCCGCCTAAAGCTTAATCTGAGAATTTATACCATCAGAGATAACCCAGTATAATCAAGATTTAAAATCAATGGTAGATCATCATCCCATCATCATTAAAAATTCATCAACATATACACCTTAATCGTAATCATCTTCTTCTCTCAATCTGGATGAATCTTACCGTACTTCTGTTTTGCAGCTATACCCCATCATCTAAACGTGCATGTTGGATAATCACCCATTCAACTTAAGTACCTCATTGAGGTTTGATAGATGACCCTCAGTCTATGCAAAACATACATAGGCCTAGGACAACCTTGGAAAGCAACTAAAAAGATAAATGAAATTATGCAGTTGCTAAATCCAAACTACATCGACTCAGTTAATCCTAAGCATAAGACAATGGAAAACAAGGGAAATTTCTGAGAGATTTGTTAGGTGGAATCATTTCAGCATTATTCATTTGAACCACACTACAGCAAGTATAGAAAAAGTTGAGCAACCAAAGTACAAGATGAGGAAAAGAATAACCTAGAAAATTAAGCAATAAGACAACAGCATCAAGTGATATTGTCGTTAAATTTTTATCACGTGTATCATCTAAAGAGTCCTCACCGAGTGACTCGGATCTCCGAGGATCAACAAAAAATTTAAATTATCTTGTCCTATAATTCGAACAGTTTTTATTTGAGTAATTGCAATCGTAGCTAGCAATTTCGAAGGATGAATGGGGAAATATGGAACCCACAATGCAAGAAAAAAAAAATCCTAAGATGTGGTTGAAAATATATTCAAACTATTGTTACCCTAATGTTCTTCGTAAAGGAAAATAGCCAATTATTAGCTCTATTTTCCGATAATTAAGCACGCATAATATCCTCTTGCAGGAGATTAAGCCAAAAACACCGCGTCGTAAATTGTCAAACAGATAGGTCGTAAAACCAGGATCAGATAAGGAAAAAAGAAGAGGATGATCGGGCGATACCTAACAAAATTCCTCCGCTACGACGTTGGCCGCTCTCCGTTTAGGGCCACAAGAGGAGAGGGAAGGACGCCGACGGGAGGAAAGAGAACTCAATAGCGTCACGGGACAGCTAATGCTTTCCACCTCTCGGCAACCATCCCCTAGATTATATAGAGAAAGAGGCAAGGAGAGGAAAACGGAGCAACGATCCTTAATTGCTCGATCAAGTCTTTTCCATTAAACTCTCCTTCTTTGTGTCCGTTTTTTTTTTATTATTATTTTTTTTTTATTATTATTTTTTTATTTTTGCACCTGTTAAATACTTCGTCGCCGGTTACCGCCGCCACATAGCACGCTTGACACGTGTCGAAAACTGGAGTCTTCGCGGAAGCACCGCCTACCCGACCGATCCAGTTGCCCACGCGACCCGATAAGGACCGCGCTGCGCTGGACCAAGCCGATTCGCAATTACGTTTCCATGTTGCGCTGATTGGACCGGATCAATTGCATCGAGTCACGTATATTGAAAGGGAGAAAGAGTCAAAATGCCATTTTTTTTTTTCATGAATTTTCAAAGAGGATTTTTTACATCAGGCTTCTGTGCCGAAGACGGTATGATTAGCTTATAGCAGTTGAAAACGTGTATGTGCCTCCGTAATTAGTTCGTATTAAATTTGTTTAAAAACATTATGGAAACAGCTTTTAAAAAGGAGGAAAACGTGTCGGGTAGTGAATTATAACAATCCTTTTTTTCTCGCGTGGCACAAGTTGAACGACTGCGTCTTTGCTTTGCTAAAGCACAGTCGAGTTTGACCTTCCCACTTTTGTTGAATGCGAGCCGAAGTCAAAACTTAGACTCCTGCAATGAATTTGTGGCTTGTGTTTACTTATTTGTCTGATTGAAAGAATAACGTTAACCTGATCCGCTGACTAAACGAGAAGTTAAAATTATGCTCGTGCATTTAAAGTATTTCCGATATATAGCTCTAGCGCGTTCACATAATTATGAAATTGTACTAAAGAATGTTATGCACCGGAATGAGCAAATAAAACAATTAGTTATAAATTTATAATAAAATGGCAATGCACATATGAAAACAAATTTAATATATAACTCAAAAAACAAAAAACAAAATGCAATAGTGATAAAAAAAGATCAAGTAAAACGATATGATATTGATAAGAACACCAATCAACACATGAAACAGAGAAAGCAAAGATTACATATATTAGCCACATTGTGAGAATTGAGATAGTGCCGGTGCCGGTACATTATTTTCTTTGATGCAACTAAATAGGCAGGTAGCGACGCGGAGCAGGTGGAATAAGTTTAATAAATTTTTTTTCGATTTATTTTAGAACATTAACTATTTTAGAAGAAAATTTCTTCGCCCTCATATTTTTTGTCTTTAGAACTACTAAATTTGCTGTAGTATTCACATAAAGATGACATTTTAGAGTTATTCTGTGAAACTCATCCGTTTACGTTAAATTTGCCAAATATTTCAAGGCCATAACTCGTTCTAGAAAGGACTAATTCCAGCTCTCCTTTGTAAACTAAATTTGCTGTCATTCAATCCAGAACAAGCGACATAAAGAAGCTTCAAGCATCCTCTAACCAAAAAGAGAGAGAGAGAAAAAATGACAAGGGGCAACAAAAAGAAGCTTCAATTGCTCTTCCAAACAAACCACTGAACTCTGTGCACAAATTGTAACCCAACCCGGAGTGTCGCCCAGCTGCAAAAACCATGGCAGTGACCAGTTTTTAATAGACTTGCTGTCTTCTTTCTCTCCACCTCCTCCACCTGCGACACAATGAAAGTCGTCAACCTTTGACGCGATGTGGCTCTTAGAGATGGAAACAGTAACGACGACGACGTGCTAATTAATTATATATATACCAGTCGTAGTCCCAGGGAGGGTGAACTTTAGACGTGGAGTTGTTGCCATAGGCATACTCCAATTCGTCGCGACGGGCATTGCGGAAAGCGCAGCAGCCGATGGAGTAAACGACAATTAGAATGAGGAGTACGACGGCGTTGAGGACGGAGAGCTTGTGCCAGTCCCTCCTCGCTTGCTCCAGCACACCGGCCTTGCACGAGTCGCAGTTATAGCAGAGGATGTTAGCCGCGTTATTCCACCGGTAGCAGTCCTCATCTTGTGAAGCCACTGCAGCCCCTGCGGCGTAGATGCAGGATGTCGGAGGCTTGCAGCACCCTGACTGCAGTCAATTAGTCCAAATAATTAGATTGGTGGTTCGATCGTTTTGCACGAAGTGGCGATGTCACCTGAATCGGCGTGAGATCCCTTTGGAGGTAGTCCAATGGTGTCCAATTAGCGATCCTCGAACACGTCCTCGACGCCACGACGCATGCGATGCCGGCGTTCCAGTATCGCGGCGCTGCGATCTTATGGCGGAGCCACCCGGAGTAGTGCCCGAGGCGGTACTCGTGGTACACGCGTCCCGGGACAGGGACTTCGCCACCGCGGCCGGTGACGGCGATGCCGAAGACGATGATGCCGAGGAGGGCCGCAACGAGGAAGAGCATGACGAGAAGGTAGAGCCAGAGCGCCCACGCCACGTTGAAGCAGGCGCCCACTAAGCCCGCGAGGGAAACGAGCAGCATCACGAAGCCCACCACCAGGAGCGGCGTCTGCAAGAACGAATCGCACGTCGAGGAGCTCCGCCCCAGCCATAGCCCACTGCCGATGATGGGGATGGACGCCAGCAGCGTCAGCAGATTCAGGTACCCGATCACGTTGTTGCTGAAGCGGTACATTGTCGTCCTCCACAGAATTCTACCTCGAAATCTCTTCTTCTCACTGATCGATCTCGGTGCGGCGGTGCCTGCTCTGTCTGCAAGGATTAAAAATAATTTGAGTGCGGGTTTGCTTTTCCACCTTTCTCCGTGTCTCGTTGTTTCTCTTTTTCTTTTTGGCCGCTTGCTTTAGAATGGTCTACAATCCTGATTTCTTTTCAGAAACAAGACATCTTTTCTTTTCTTCTGGTAATCACTTCCTTCTGGCTCTCTGAACCAAAGAAGCACCGAAAGATTTGAGCTGTTGAAAATTTCAAATTTATTTCTTGCATGTTAAGCAACAACAAACTCCAACTGATGGAGATTCGTATAGCTAATAGCCAATTGATGATGCTTTATATCTAACAGATTAAAAGATCGACTAGCCATGGTTACGCAGCAGTGTTGCTCTAATCTTAATAAAAACAGTAGAACCAACGAGGGTTATCTTCCAATCTTAGCTTCGAAGCGGAGCAAGTAAAACACGAAGGACCAACTTATTTCGCCTTGTGATCTTTGTTCGTTTGTTGTTCTCTTTCTTTTCTCTCTCTGAGTTCTTTTTGAACAATATATATGAGCGTGCTTTAACTCTGTACTCTATGAATGCCCAAGAATTGTTTGGTACGTTGCGAAGATTTAAAAAAAAAAAAAACAATCAACGTACGATCGGTCCGGATTTTAATTTTCCGAAGAAAATGTTTTGAAATTCAAGCAAGCAGAATTATATTACACTTTGTAATATTCTCAGAACTAAACTAAATTCCGGTGAGCCGAACCTGAAATGATTATTATCTTTAAGCTTATCTATTTAATTTAATAAAATTATATATCTAATTGATTAGTTTAACAATATTATTTATTTAAATGATCTCATGTTATTTTATTGAAGGAGTATAAGTAAATTATACTGGAATCATACACCAATCTTCCTTGAGAATGGATCGATTTATGATTTTTTTCCTATGAGCTACTTGCAACATGATACTCCAAATTGCAGAAGTTTTCAACTATGGTTTGGACTATGATGCGGTCGTATAGATTGCTTTAAAACTTGTTATGCGTCTAAAGAAATAAGCATGGCTGATCCATGCCATTTCAAGACTGAGCTCCTCGTTTAAGTTTCTCTATTAATTGTACAAGTTTAATTTTGACTATTTTAATGCTGAAGATATGTCATTTGCAAGAATGTTTTACCTTGTTTTTAAGGTTGCTTATCACGGCCTTGTTCACTTGATTCTTTAATTTTGTAGTAGTTGTGTACTAGATTGCAAGGATTTGATGTTCGGTCTATCTTCAGCGAAGACTCGATCGAATTCAACTAATTGTTGTGTAAAACTTAGTCCTAATTTATGGATGAATGAGGTCGCTCAGATGGGCTAGCTTTTCATAAACTCGGGACGCATGTCACCACTCACCATGTATACCTAGACTGACTGTGAATGTTGATGGTAGAAAATGAGGTTTGCTTACAGAATTAGATATGCAGGAACACCTAATCCTGGCCAGGTACTCAAATGATTATTGTGCAATTATCCTGCTATAAATATAATTATAAACTGCTGGTAACGATAAATGCTGCTTTTATAGATGTAGGACGATTAGCTTTTATTTCAAATAACGTATTTTTATTCCAACTCGCTGTCGTCCCTACGTGACAGATTTGTTTATTTTGCTCCATGGTGCGCACTGCGCGAGGAGTTAGAGGAGACATGGAGGAATAACGTGACACGTAACGATGAACAAAGGCTGTCTTTGGCAATTAGTTGGGAGGCGTGGAAATCGAACATGGATGGCAACAGGATGTGAAGCCGGGGGCCCACCATGTGGTTGCGGATCCGACGAACGGCGCTGGTTGCTACGGTTGGATTGGTGGTGTGGGGCTCGTCGGATGGTGGGACGTCCACATTCAAACTCACTTCATTGTCGATCGGTCTTTGCTTTTGTGGGAACTAACGGCATTCGTCGTTTGTTTAAAAATCGATTAGATGCAGCTTAAATATAATAAAAAAATTTTAATTTAATGAAATAGCAGAGACAACTCGAAGATAATAAATTCTCTGGATTATTTATATATATATATATATATATAAATAAAAAAAAAGAAGAAGAAGAAGCTAAATTCCTGCTGGAAAATTATTAAAACCCTTTGTGAGTAGGAGGACGGTACCATTACCAACCGTCTCGCGTCTCCCTTCCTCCTATGACCTATCCCAGTGCCTTCAAACTCTCCGCCCCAATGGATCAGAATCGACGAGAAGTCTCCTTCGATCTCCACCTGCCGGCGTAGATTCTCTGACCCTCCTTCGCCACTGACACAAGGAAGAGAGAATTTTTCCCTGCTTCGCGGATCCGAAAACCCAAAGAGCCAACCAATGCCGGCGTAGATCCTTCTATCCCTTCTCCTTCATTCGTCATTTTCCGAAGGAGGAAGAGGTGGCGGAGGCAGAAATGAGTGAGAAGGCGGAGGCTTTGTGGTCGGCGTTGCTGACGGGGCGATTCTTCACTCTCGGTCTCGTCGCGGCGTGGTACTCTTCCAACATCGGGGTGCTACTTCTCAACAAATACCTTCTGAGCAACTACGGGTTCAAGTACCCCATCTTCCTCACCATGTGCCACATGACGGCTTGCTCCATCTTCAGCTACGTTGCGATTGCCTGGATGAAGCTTGTGCCTATGCAGTCTGTCCGATCTCGAGTCCAGTTTCTGAAGATTTCCGCCCTCAGCCTCGTATTCTGCGGGTCCGTGGTCAGCGGCAATGTCTCCCTCCGCTACCTCCCGGTCTCGTTCAACCAAGCGGTCGGGGCCACCACCCCCTTCTTCACCGCTGTGTTTGCGTACATCATGACTCTTCGTCAGGAATCCTGGATCACCTACGTTACTTTGGTACCGGTGGTTATGGGTGTCATTATCGCCAGTGGGGTGAGCGCTGTTTCTCCAAGCTTTGTAGGAAGATAAAATTGGTGTTTTCTTTTCAATTTTGCTGATCACGTCTGGCAATTTTACTGGTTATTGGTACTGCTCGCTTAAGAAAATTGAGGAAATGGAAAATGTGATTCAATTGGGATCTTTTTTGTTAGATATACTTTGGAACATAATTTCAATGAAGGGGCCTCCATGGGTTAAGGCCCCCTCCTGAGACACACAATCTGACCAATATCCGTGAGTATGCTTCGAACCTAAAATTCTTCCTGTGATTCCAATTTTTATCAAGGCTTCACGTAATCTTATAAAGGTTGACTTCTGTAAAACTCATTTGGGAAGACTACTTTGACCTCTTGGATCTCTAGCCTTCACTTATTTTGGTCCAACCAGCACTTCAAATCTCTTCATGGTGCGACCTGATTTACCATATTGACTTGGGTCAGGCTCCATTAAGGCAAAACATCTAGGTTAGGCAGATCATTTTGGTCCTATTCATGAGTGTCCTCTCGACATTACCTGGATCGTTGCTCATATTAACAAAAAATAAAGAGCCTTCTTATTGCCCAGATTATATTCCATGTACGAATGAACTATCAAGCGAAGTCAAATGCTCCTTTATAGGCCATTGAAATGCTGTGGGAGGTGTTGTTAGTTGTTAACCTATCCCTCTATGACATTGTCATATTCTCCAAGTGGGGGTGTGCCTTTTCAAAACTTCCCCTCTCCATGGTTCCAATTATATTACCCCCATTCTTTCTTGTTTTTCCACATTTTTCTTCAATCAATGGGACACCATTAAATTTTGACAACACAATTAACACCAACAGTTATGGCCTAATCAATGAGCTTTATAGGTTTAGGTGAGGGAGTTAATATTAAGGTGTTATTGTGAATTTTGGATATGTGAAGGGAAGCCTTAGCGCAACGATAAAATTTTTTTCATATGACTTGGAGGGATTTGAGTCGTGGAAATAAGTTCTTGCAAAGTAGGGGCAAAACTGCACACAATAGATCCTTCCTTAGAATCCTGCATTGGCTGAAGCTTCGTGCATCAGACTGTCCTTTTAATAGGGTTTAACAAAGTAATTGCGAAGGACTATTGTGTAAGCTCTTGGTGTTTGTTGTAATTTAAAAAGTGTAGCCTAGTGCAAGAAGCTCCTGTCAATGTGGGTCCTAGGGAAGGGTCGAATCATATTAGGTCTATTGTACATAACTTTATTTTGTATTGCAAGAAAATATTTTCACGACTTAAAGCCTCGACCACAAGATTACACGACAACAACTTTACCATTATACTAAAGCTCTCCTTCATTTGTTGTAATTGCTTGCAACAACATAATATGAAACTTGTAAATACCAAAACCCCTGTCTTCTCAAATTTTATTTTTTCCAAACATGGTGTATTTTGTTTATATGTTTTATCACAAATCTATTCCTCCATCTCATAGTATAAAATACAGTAGTCACTAAATCCACTGCACTTTTATGACAAGGAGATATGAGTTGTTCACATCCAATTGTTCGCATGGTGTTGCTTTGACATATTGGTTTTATGCAGCTAGTTTTATTGGCTAATCAAATAAAAATGAGATAATTTAATATTTTATTTTTCAACTTTATAGGGAGAGCCAAGTTTTCATTTGTTTGGTTTCATTATATGCATTGGTGCTACTGCTGCCAGGGCTCTCAAGACAGTGTTACAAGGAATTTTGATGTCCTCAGAAGAGTGAGTATATATATTCCTTCTCTTAATAAAAAAGCGTCATGTATAGATGAGCTCTATAATTGCTAAATTCAATTTTGAACTTCTCCTGTATTTATTCCAATACTGCACGTCACATGTTCATATTGCTTCATGAGTGTAAAACAATTTAGTTGTACAATCAAAATGTAACTAACGTTCTGATTTTATGCTTTATATCCAAGGGAAAAATTGAACTCCATGAATCTCCTTCTGTATATGGCTCCTATAGCAGTAGTTTTAATACTTCCTGCAACAATCCTAATGGAGAAGAATGTGATTAGCGTAACGCTGGCACTTGCTAGAGAGGACTCCAAGTTTATCTTATACCTCCTGTTCAACTCTTCTTTGGCATATTTTGTGAACTTGACCAATTTCTTGGTCACAAAATACACCAGCGCCTTGACTCTCCAGGTATGTTCCATTGGTGCAATTGTTCTTAGTGTCAAGTTTTGATTGAGAACATCTGTTAGATTGAAATATATTGAATAAATCTCTTTGATTTATTTCTTTGGCCATTCCCATTCTTTCTAATGTCAAGTTCTTTATAGTTTTATCCATTTTCAATTTGATGATATTGTATTTGTCAGCAAATTGTGAATGTTAAGCAGAATTTATATACTTTTGTATCTTCACAACAAGCAGAATTTAACATGGATGGTGTATCATTGAAATTCATGGATAAACATTGTGCATACTACCATAGTATACTACTCGTTAATATATAATACCACAACCATTGTAAGGGAGGTAAATCACAAGGGATATTTTTGCCCAATCAAGAATTAGTACGGCGAGAGGGTAGGCACCCCGAAAAACTTTGCAACCCTCGGAGATTGACTCTTGCTCCTTGAAACAATTTTACCGTCTGGACTAACCACTTGATCCTCTCATAGAAACAATACATAATGACAACTTGAACTTATTATCATTGTTCATCTGCTAGCTATTAATTGCTTCATGTAATTCACTGTTTTTTTTCCTTCTTTTGCCGGTCAGCACGTCACTAATTTCATATTACTTCTTATCGATCTGAATTGCTAATGCAATGAATGCAAAATAACACTTAGTTATTTAATGTGACTGTCCCTTTCTCTTATGTTATGTATAGTTTGTTTTTATGTGATAATTCAATCTGTAATTCGCTGCAACTCGCAAAAAATAAATCAAGGTTGGTTGGAAAAAGATTTTCACCTTTTAGTTATTTAACTGTTTATCCGCAAAGCATGCATCATCGATCCGAAATGAAAATGCCAACATCTGCTGTAATTACTTCTACAAACTCTGAAAGAAATTTTCTACTAATTAATTAAACTCATCATGTCTGTATCCTATATAACTCGCACTTTTTTTTGGTGATTATGAATTCATAGATGAATAGCCTAATAAGAATGTGGGTTTGTTCATTGTTCTTTGAAGGTTCTGGGAAATGCAAAGGGTGCAGTTGCAGTGGTCATCTCGATTCTCATATTTAGGAACCCTGTATCTTTTACCGGAATGGCTGGCTACACCCTCACCGTTATAGGTGTCATCCTCTACAGTGAATCTAAAAAGCGCAACAAGTGAACAAGTGCTTCATTCTTTGTCTTCCAATTTAGATTGATCGGTTTCAGATGGAACAGTCCGATATCACATTTAACATTATTTCTTTTTGTAAACCAAAAAATTGTTGTATACTACATCCTGATTCGGTCGATGTTAGACGATCATCTTGCTTGAAAATAGTGTAGTTTTGTGGATTCTCTCCTCAGTCTCTGCTTTTGTTGTCAATTAGCAGAGATTCACAACGCCTTTCAGATTAAACGCCACACAGGATCTGATTTTAAAACAACTGGAGATTCTATTATTAGTTGCACCTAGCGTAGATTTTGTGTGTTTAAATAAATCTTAGCAATTCTTTAATAAAAAAACATTAAAAAATAAATAATATATTCCAATAAAGATTGATCATTGATTTTTTAGCTTTCTGTTTACATTAAAAAAAAAATGATTGATTGACATGGTTTTTTCTTGATTTGAGTGGAAGTTTAAACGAGAAAAATGGGAGAAAATTTTCACTGTCTACTAATAAAAAGAAAGACTGAAACTACTTCAAGTCTCGAACAACTCAACGACATCGAAAGTGTCCTTTCGAACCTAAACAGAACTCTGAAATAAAAAAATATTCAAAGAGATCACTTGTACCAGAAACTTGTGACATGAAAACTCCTCGTCGGAGACTATTTACATTATTTCCCCCCCATAAAGATGAATCATATAAGCAATAAATATTATCCCAAGAACTTACGTGCATTATAACAATGACCGAACCAAATTGGCCAAGGCAAATACAACACGAGAAATTCAGAAAGAGATCCAAACGCATTTCTACAGGGGTCATTGAAAGATTACAAAGTACGAATTATAGCAAAATAGAAGAACATTTATGCTCCCATGAAGGGAGGCCAAAAAGGAGCCAAACGCACCTGATGGTTCGAACAGAATTATGCAAGGTGGAAAAATCGACCGCAGGAAGCTCAAAGATGGGTTTTTTGACTGTTCGATTCAAGAGGTCACATATCCCAGAAACCAACTAGGAAAATAGCAACAGAGCAAAAGAACTCTGAATAATTTTGATCCTCGCTTTTTGACCAACAGAGGGGGAAAAAGAATAGGAAACAACAGAGCACAAAGATGGAACATATTTGCTAAATCGATTTGGACTCAAAAAGTGGTTCTCGACTACAGGAAGATCAAAGTTCAGGCTTTTGATTCCTCAAATCATAGTTCACAAGTAGACCCAACGAGAAAAAAAAAACAAAAGGCCAAAGATCAATTGGGAAATTTTGGGAAAAAAAAAATTGGACCATTTCTCGATTTATGCATGTCATCCTCGCGCAGGGATCATGATAATCTTCTCTGTATCGTTCCAATTTTATCAGCCAAACGCAATATAAGAAGTTAAGGAATGCCCAATTTGGGACTAATTGTGCTCCCGTTCTTCCTTTTCTCAATCTATACCATACATAAACGAATCAAGTAAACCAGTAGAACCCAGTTTCCCGGCTTCATCGCCGTCGTACTGCTTGCTCAAAAGAAAGGAACTTGTGGAGAAAGTAGAAACGGCGTCCTTGAAAATCGATCGAGGTCATATGGTGAATGAAGACGGAGAGAAAGAGGTTCGAGAAAACCTTATGACTTTTCAATCATAATTTGAGCGCTCGTAATTGAAAGAGGTCTTGGAATTCTGAGCACCCGCGATCGTAATTGAAATTTGATCTCTTGGAATTCTGAGCGCCGTCGGAAGCGATCAAATTTCAATTACTATCCCATCGAATTATGACTTTTCAATGATCAGAATTCGATCACGATTTAGTCAAACTCCGATGTCGAATTGCGATCGAATTTTAATCGAATTGTAGCCCGAATCTATCACGATTACGATCGACTTCCGACGTCGATCGAATCGCAATCGAGTTTTGGTCGAAATCCATTACGATTGTGATCGTCAATGACCGTGGCATTAGCGATCGCAATGGCGATAAATTTTAATTGTAATTCGATCACAATCAAATCGAACTTTAATATTGATGTGATCGCGATCGAATTCTAATAGTTCGATAATAATATCATGCAGTGTAGGTGAGAAAATGAAAAATAAAAGGAAGAAAGAATATTTTTAAATTTTTATAAAAATTGAGGTGCGTATAATTTTTTTCTAATGGATAACAAGTGCAATTTGATAATTTTTTGATTCTTGAAATTTAAATTTAGTTAAATTCGCCATTTGTTTAATCAGGTTAAAATGGTCAAATTGTGGCACAGCCCATAACTCCACCGTCCATTGACCGATCCGATCGATTTCATCGTTGCTCTCGTTCCCAATCGCTTGTTCCTTCGTCCTTCGATCTTCCCCATTTCCATGCCCCCGCCCTTTCCTTCCTCTGCCCTTCTCAAGGCCGCCGTCTTCTTTCCCCCTCGCCACTACCACCAACACCCTCCATCTTCCCTTCTCCATGGACGGAAGCGCCAGCCGCAGCACAAAGTGTCTCCAGCGCTCACTCGCTTTGGCGGTGACATTAGTAGCGTCGCCCTAAATCTGCCCGTCGCCCAAAGGCGTCACTTTGTTGCCCTAACGAGTGGGTCGACTTTCCGTGACTCGCCGCGACGCACCGTGGTCGGATCGTGGTGGATGAGGCCCGAATCTGGGCGGCCGACTATAGGCCGAGGCTCCCTCGGTGCCAGGAACTGGGCGGCAGCTGGGTCGGATCGTGGAGGCGGCAGCGGCGATAGAGAAAGACTGCAGATCTTGGGTTCCCCAGACCATGGAGTGTTGGATAGCAATGGAAGCCACTCTTTATGGGAGAAGAAAGAGAAGAGGGATTCCGGTCCTCCTACATCTTTGCTCACGCTACCAACGCTTCTCACCCTTGGGCGAGTAGTCGCTGTTCCCCTTATCGTGTGCAGTACGTTCTCGAAAATTTCTCTTTCATATTACATGAACTCCAAAAATAAAGTTTTGCATAATAGGGAAAGGGTTTCCTTTTTTGTCTTATCTATGGCTGTAATTTGCTATCATGTAATGTTAGATATTGTTCATCATATCCTGTTATTTTTGCCTCTGATGAATCTCTTAATATCTGTAAAGCTAGTTCATCTCAGTTGGTAGGTACTACTTAATTGTGCGTTTTTTTATTGAATCAAAGCATGGTTGCTGAGTGTTCAATTATGGGGCACTTGTATAACAACTGAGCATTCCAACTGCAAATTCAATTTGATAATTACTTGCTGGCGTGTTAGTAGTTTGCTTGACCAATCACATTGGCCAAATCCAATTTTTTTCCATTTCGTGTTGCATTTGATCATTAAGTCGCTAACCAGATTCAGATGGTTGATCATTATATCTGAGACAGTGATCCAATAGCTACTTTGATTTTTTTTTTCCCTTCTAGAGAAAAATCAATGCCATTGTACTAGCAAGTGAAAGTTGAAGTGGATCAAGGATTTTATCTATAGTAGGCTAACCTTGGGAGGATAATCTCTCTCTAGCAATTGGCTGCTTTGTTGCACTATTCGATCATGCTTCTTTGCTTGAGAAATACTATTTCAATTGTACATTTGAACTCTTCAGCTGTACGTTGACAAAGGATAGCTTCAAAGATGACTATACAGGGCGGCCAAATTTGTCAGATTCCCATATGTCTATACTCTTATGCATTCTTATGTATGAAGTAAGAAAGCTATTGAGTAATGAACCATATGTAGGTAACTCAGTTCATATCAAATTTACCAAGAGCACAAGGGATACTTCAAACAGAGCCCAACTCTAAAAACTAAGAGTTGACTTTGCAACCATTTACATTATAGCATTGGCCTTAGTAAAATACAATAGACTGAAAATTTAGATAGAAGCAATCACAAAAACTGGAGAAGAAACATGTCGTCATTATATTAGGGTGTTCCTGTTCTTTTCAACCCTAGGGGAAAGGCATCAGTCTTGAAGGAGTTAAAGGAGTTAAGTACTAAATCTAGCTTCTACTTTCAGCATTTTAACAAATCTATCTTGGACTTTAGATAGGCTAGTACTAAGCATGTATTTATCCCTTATAGCAAATATATAACTTGTAAGTCTTCTTTTAATTCAACAATTAGAATGCAAATTCACATTTCCACCTGTACTTCTACATTGAGTCAGCTTGTTATATAGGACTTTAACTCCACCTTACCAACTAAATCAGGATTAACTTAAATACAATGTAATTGAGCTAGAAGTAGGTTTTATTTATCCTATGTCCTAAACATAAATGCAATCTGCTTTCAAAAATATTGCTGTAAGTTGCCAAACTGGTATCCTACAGGGAAAAAGGATGCAACATATACTTGCCTAACCCATCTTTTTCCCAGAAGGTGATATCCTCTCTGGTTGAAGAATTATGATGCCATAGATTCTAGGGGGTTTGACATGATTTCTTGTGGTAATCTTGATGCAAGCTAATGCCTATTTGCTATATCTAGAGCTCTTTTTCAGTTGAACTTCAAGCATTTGGCATGTTCGAATCAAGCAATCATACCATTTATTCACACCTTAAGTTCAAGTTTCAATATCTCCCTCTTCACTGAAAGTTCATTTAGTTAAGCTGACATATCATTTTCCTTATAGCTTATTACATGAATGGCTGGTGGGCAACAACTGCTACAACAAGCATTTTTGTTGCTGCAGCATTTACAGACTGGCTTGATGGTTACATTGCTCGAAAGGTTTGTGGCTTGGAACATATAGATGCATAAATTTCATAACTAGTGTTTTATCTATCTTGCTTTGGTTAAACATAATCTTGCAAGATATTGATATACTACAGAAGCATCTAGGAACAGCTTTTGGGGCATTTTTGGATCCAGTAGCTGACAAGGTTTTGCCATGCTTTCTTTTAAAATATTTCTAGCCCTCTCCCTTCCTATTTTTTTTTTCTTCTCTACTATATCATCCTTTATTTTCATATGATTTATTTGACAGTTAAACTTTTTAAAAATTATACTGGTCTAATGTAGCTTATGGTAGCTGCCACATTGGTACTGTTATGTACTACACCATTGGAATCTTCTACATTTGGAGAAGCACCATGGCTTCTAACAATACCTTCAATTGCAATTATTGGTAGAGAGGTGATCAACTAAATCTGATTCTCTTCTGCTTTGAAGTTGTATTTTGTTTCTTATCTAGGTCCATCAATGCATATGTTCTGATCTGTTATACTTCTTTGTTTGTTCCTGGTTCCTTGGAGTTAAATTATGTAATGGCAGATCTATTCGCTCTATCAATAGCTGAGTGAAATGTATTTTACATTGTCTCTTGCTTAAGCTAATTATTGAGTTGGGTAATATACTATATAAAGCATGTTTTACTTATAAAATCTTTTATCTCAGAATACCGTTTTGTTTTGAGGTGTAAATATAACAAACTTGGTGCTCCTATATGTAGTTCCTTGAAAAAGAAAAATATAAAATAAATAGAAATTTTTAATCATTTACTAGACTAACTCCACTTCTGGATAATAGCATATTCAGTTCGATATTTCGCTATTGGTTGCTAGATCTACCTATTTCAGCATCTATTCAAAAATTTCCACACTAGTTTTCTAAATCTGACACACACACTACAAGGTGCTATATTTTGTTTAAATTGGTCAAGTGATGTTGGTGTTAGGTTAGTTCGCCGTGTTGTCGATAATGTTGTTAACTGAAGATGCTCTTTACCTTAGTATGCTGATGTTTGAACCAACAGCTCGATAGTAGACAAGTCGCCTTATCTCTTGCACTCTGCAGATCACAATGTCAGCAATCAGAGAATGGGCTGCATCTCAAGATAGCAAAGTTCTTCAGGTTATTTCCATGCATCAACCATCTCTTTTAACCATTTATTAATACAAAATTCTCATAACCTGAGGCAAGTTATGGCAGGCTGTGGCAGTAAACAAGTTAGGAAAGTGGAAAACAGCAACACAGATGGCTGCATTAACCATACTTCTAGCAACTAGAGATTCCAAGTTGTGTTTTTTCCGTAAAAAAGTTAATTATTTTTTCACATAATATTAGTGGATACTTACTAAGATCGTTTTCTTTACAGCCTCACCGGGAATAGTTGGTTGTTCACTTCTGGTGTAATTTTACTTTATACTTCCGCTGGCCTTGCTGTGTGGTCTTTAGTAGCTTACGTGAGAAATATATGGAGATTCATGCTCTTGTAGCTTCCAATCAGTGCCTAAAAGCAAGCAGGCTTTGTCTATTTCCATCCTCGATGATCATAATACCTGAGGAATACCAAAGTAACGGACAAAAAATCCTTCCAGTCAATGGATTGTTAGATTCTGTTAGGCATATAGAGCCGGTGGAGCAATGCCTGTAATATATTTCTTTGGGTGTGCGAAGTTGAGCAATTTTACTCTGACTGGACCTGTGCAGCTTTGCTTTATTCAAATTCTCGTGCTGCTGGATTATTAGTTTGCGACATGGGATGTTGGATATGAATTCGTCTTAATACCTTAAAAATTGTAGGCAACGCTCATTGTCATTGTTTCTTCCGCACAGAGTTAGAAAGGTTTTGTTTAATGATTTACTGAATAGTAGTGTTCTGGCGAGATTTGAAACTATTTGCCTAATGTGGTTATTTTAATGTTACTGATTTCTGAATGTTAGTTTGTTCTAGGAGAAAAGACTTCGTTCCTAATAGCGGATGAACGCCTATTGGATCCAGTATCAAAGAATCGAGTGTTGGATCCAGTTTGGAAGATAATATTAGTAAGAATAATTATGGGACTCGAGAATTTTCAGAAGAGACTTCTGATATCTCTTCTTCTTCGAGATTTTATCCTAATGACAAACTATTCACATCTGTTAAAGAATATACTAAAATCATAAAAATGATTCCAAGCTTTAATTTGTATTTATTTTAAAAGAATTAAAAACCCTTTTAATTTGTTGTAGGAGCCAGAGCGGTGACCACCAAAACATCATTCTTCATAAACATAAGACATTCAACACTATTTTTCTACATATGAGACGCACACGAGGCCTCGCCTGCGCCAATTCACCGGCACTCGCCGTCCAGGGAATTGAATGCAAACATGCATCGACTAAAAGATTCACCACTTGCACACAAAAAACAAAGATCTATTGCCAAACATAACTATCTACTTCTTCGGAGCCGCTTTAACGGCCCTCGATTTCTTTGCCGTCGTGTGGCTCGGCAGAGCTGCAACTCTTTTACGCGGAGTGTCCTTTTTGGTGGTCTTGGCAACCTTTGCAGACGCAACCACCGTCTTTGGTTTAGGCTTCGCCTGAGACTTCCGCTTTTCGCCCACCTTCTTCGCCGGGCCATCCTTCTTTGCAGTCTTCCCTGTCCCCTTCGCTGTCGTCTTAGGCTTTGGCTTTGCAGCCGCCTTGGGCTTCGGTTTCCCGACCACACCAGCAGGCTTGGTCTTTGCCTTTGGTTTGGAGGCAATCACGGGGGCCTTCTTCGGCTTCGATTTGGTGGCGGTAACCGCAGGCTTCGCCTTGGGCTTGGGCTTGGGCTTCTCCGAAGTGGAGAGTTTGTAGGAGCTCTTAACCTTGGTAAGCTTGCCCTCGGCGGCGAGCTTCTTGAGCTGGATGGCGAGAAACTTGCGGAAATTGGACGGCAGATGCCCCTTGTGCTTATCCTCGACATACTTCCCGATTGCATAAGGGCTCGACCCACTCCTCTCCTTCAGCGTGGCAATCGCCTCTTTGATCATCTAAAACATCGAAAATCCACCTTCAGATTCACTACTCCAGATAATCAAATCAAGCCAAACGATCAAAATCTCAAATTCAGCGAGATGCACAGAATCCAAACCTCGGCATATGGAGGATGAGACGCGGGCTTCTTCGCCTTCGAATCCTTGGAGGCCATCGCTAGGGTTTCGCTAGGTCGAGGGGGTCGTACACTCGTACGAAACCGACGATGCAAAGCGAGTGCGCAAGACAGCGAAAATCGGAGAGGGGGGTCGGAGTTTAAATAGAGGTAGGAAGGACGGATGGTGAACGCTGATTGGCTCTTGGAGTCCACAAGCGGATCGACCTCCCTCTCAATTTCAAATGTTGACCCTTGGATCATCCGCTTTCAACGGTCCAGATTGTCCAATATGTCGAGGTTAGAAGGGAGCTTCGAGCCTTTCGTAGGCAATGTGGAGTGCAAGTATTTTGGTGTGCTTGTCTTCTCAATTGGAATTGCATGGCAATGGTTGGGCTTGATCAATGTTTGGTATGCATCAGCATTTTCTATTTTTCTACGTTTTTTTATTTTTTTAAAAAACGATTTTTTTCATATTTTTTAGTTTTAAAAAAAAAAAATATCTTCTTATTTTTAAAAAACAAAAGTGAAAAATACCTACCAAATACGTTTTCCATATTTTTTTTTTTTGGAAAATAAAAATGAAAAACGCTACCAATCCAACGTTTGCCTTAGCTTTCCAAGGAGTGTAATTATGATTTATGAATTAATCACTCGGCAACTAAGACCGAGCCAATATCAAATGAGGCAAGTTATCATGTATTTAGTGGTTTTGTGGCTTTTTTTAATTTGGCATTAGTATTCCATTTAAACGAGACTATGGTAATGCTCTTTATCTAATAACGAACAAGTCAGTTGTTTTTTTCGATATATTAATATATCATTGTAATAATTTAATGGACCCTATCTACGAGAGGAAAAGCCCACAATCGTAATATTCAAATAGAATGGCAAATCTGAGCAAAACGATTCGGAAAGTTAGCAAGTCGAGACAAAAGCGACTCAGGAAGTCAATGAGTCAGAGCAAAAGCGACTCAGAAAACCAACGAGTCAGCATAAAATGACTCAGAAAGTCAGAAAGAAGGATAAGCCGAGACGAAGTGGGCATGGCTCAAAGAAGTCAGGACTATAGGGAAGATTTCCCTCCATATAAGTTGTTACAGTTAGATCCTTAAGCATCTATATCTAACAATAGCATGGGGCATCTCGCATGCGAGGTGGAGATTGCTCGCAGAGGCTGTCCCTGACAATTTGTTAAAAGGCATCTAGAGAGTAGGGGTGGAAAGGAGAAAGATAAACTTTGGACAATGTTATATAAAAATAGGTTAAAATAAAAGAAAACTCTTTAAACTTCGGAAGAGGCCTTTTTAACTACTGCATTATTACCTAGGATCGTCGCGGATGAGTATTGATAATCATTTGATGCGTGTTAATCTTGACAGGTGAGAGTTTATTGTTGCGGTCACAAGAATTCAATCTCTTCTGAAAACTTAGAGGAATCTAACAAAGTGAGCTGCATACGATATATTATTCCATGAGATTTATTTTGCCAAGATTAGCAATAATATTAAGGGGAACACAAGTCATGAGCCGAGCGAGATATTAGCAGCATCGGGGCCCATAAGCCCATTCCAAGGCTCAGTCCGAAGCCCAAGTATTTTGACTTTTTGATGGAAAATTTTCATTCCATTCTCAAAAGTCAAATTAGCGAAACTTCGGCTGGCGCTTAATACAGATTCGCATCCTCTAATTCATCTAGAATGAACTTACAAATTTAAGGTTGGAAATTTAGCACCGGAGACCGAAATTTGGGGTCTATAAGTTGAATTTTAAAATTGCAACTTTATCTTCTTTCTTTATCTAGAACACACACCATGCATGCAGCCTGTCTGACTAATCATAATCCCTGCATCGATCTTGACGCTATGAGGAATTAGAGTTTAATTCGTTCCCATCTTTTCATACTTTCAACCAAAATTTAAGTTGACTTTTCCCTGCTTGGCTACTAGATCTCTCCAAACTTTTACTGACCCATTCAGAACGCTTAAAACTGGCAGAAAATTAGACAGACGACAGTCTGCATATTCTTGCACTTCATCCTCTTGCTTTCTCAATGAACAAGAAGTCCTCCTATATTTTGTTGCTGATCACTTTATCTGTATCCTTAATTCGAGATCAATTGAATCAAAACTGATGAACTTACTCGATTAAGACTTGAGTAGCACCAGCAAGAAGCTAGCAACGTCCGCAATGACGCTGCAACAGCCGACCAGTTACAGTATAAAATTTTTTCCAAATTGGCATCTTTAAATAAATCCACTTAAATATTCTGGAGGTCAATGACCCATTTCGTGTGGTTGTTGATCTCTGTGATTAAATATATCCATACAAAACCGGAACACCGTTTTCTAATGCGAGTTTAGAAAGACTTTCGAAGCCTTACGGATTGGATTGACTCAGTGAGTCGAGGCAAAAAAATGATTAGTTATTTCCACAGATAAACAGCATTCGATAGGTCATCTGCAGCTTGTTTAAGTGGATTAATTATTGCGGAAGCTAGCCAATATCTGCAAGGAAGCCTTTAGTTAATTATAATTAGTAGGCATAAGGCAAACAAGTATCTTTAATTTTCTCTGTTCTGAGGAAACTAAATTAATTAAACCCTTCGGAAAGCACCTAGTTTCTGCAAATGATCATCTTTTGAAGATAGTTGAGATTAAGCTTTGAACTACGATCGATGTTTTATCTGAATATATATATATATATATATATATATATATGATCCTAAGTCCTATAATTAATAAGCTTAGTGGATAACCACAAAGATTAAAATAGCCAGGCCTGTGCTTGGTATCTCTCATGGAAGTCAAACTTAAAGGATGAGGGCAACTTGCACGCACGAGATCCGAATTTAGCTACGTCAACGATGTGTGTTTGTTGCTTATAGACGAAGACAAATTTATGTATGGCTATCGAGCACGCCTTCAACTTGCTTCAGGTTCTAGACTAATCAACTGGCATGAACTATCCAAATGAAACTCTGACCTGATCAGATAGCAGCTGATAATAGAAAACCTACTCGACCGTGACTGATCGCATTAACCTACTAACTCGCAACAAAGTGATCTGTTAATGAATAAGAAATTAAACCTACTCGGCGACAACGACTGATTGCATTCTAAATGACTAAACGCACGACAAAGTCTGTAATGCTGCTTCTGCTACCGTTGCTGTCATCTATGAAAACTCTACGCCCCAGTTGTCGAATCAAGTTGCCTATAAATAGCAAGCATTTGCAGCGCTTCTCTGCTTCCATTCCGTCTTTTGTTCGTGTTAATTTATAGCGATTAATTGTTTCTGGTTAATCAGCATGAAGAGATATAGCGATCACGTCGTCGTCAAAGATGAGGAAGCAGAGATCGAAAGCGTACGGCTGGCCAACGTCTTGATGCTTCTTTCGCGCGGCGAAGAAGGGATCATCGACGTGTCCGCCGGCCGGTCCGCGTCCCCTGACCGGATCTTCGAGTGCAAGACCTGTAACCGCCAGTTCTCCTCTTTCCAGGCCCTGGGCGGGCACCGGGCCAGTCACAAGAAGCCGAGGCTCTCCGACGACACCCACGGCGGTGAGGTCGCCAAGCCCAGAGCGCACGAGTGCTCCGTCTGCGGCCTCGAGTTCGCCATCGGCCAGGCGCTGGGAGGCCACATGAGGCGCCACCGGGCCGGCTCCGCCGCGAGGTTCGACGCCGATAAGAAGGCGGAGGAGAGATCGAGGGGCTTATGGTTGGACCTGAACATGCCGCCGGCCGACGGCGAGGGCGACTCTGTAACAAAATTTTTGAGTTTGAGAATTTAGATTCGGGTCCAGCGGCCTTAGATTCTTTCCACTGCGATCGTTACCTTTTTTTTCCATTAATTAATTAAGCAGGATGACTGCGGCGCGCATGGAGCTTGATATTTATACTTGTGAGATTTAATTTGTTGCCGCTCAAACTGCATGGCTGCGATTGGAAGTTTCAGGGGGTAAAATCTCTGGATGACAAGATATGTAATATTTAGAACAGAGGAAAGTCGTGAGAGTTTTGATTGATCTGTATATAATTTGCATGGGATTTGATTTGGCATGTTAAATGATTTCTTTTTCTTCTTTCTGATTCAAGTAGGTCATATGAGAAGTGATGGATCGGAAGAAGACATGGCATAAGTGATAGTGCTAGTTGAAGTTGTCTGAATTTGTTGAATTAGCCTTTAATTTGGCACGTTAACTCAGAGTTCAGCCGACAGAAAATTCTATTTCTTTTTTCCAAAATGAAAATAGAGTTTTAAAAAGCAGAAAAGAAAACATATTTGTTATCTTCTTCTCGATGAATCACTACAATATACATGTCATCGTTCTATGAGTAGTGTATGATCAACAAGGAAACCGATGTGAATGCACCATCGATTCGAAATCTTTAACCTGACTCGGATCAAACACAACCATCCAAATAACTACCAAATTAAACTCTTCTAACCATTCATCATGACGTTTTAAAATTCAGGATGAGATCTATCGATTACTCTTAGTGTCCTTGCCCTTCTGCCACTGCTCCAATTAACTTAACGCTCTGTGGTTCCAACATGATTAATTAGTTGATTTTTATGCATTCCCTCATGAAGATGCATCGATCAACTCAAGGAGAGTCGAGATGTTTTGGCTTCTTCGAAGGCTACTCGAAATCCTCGATAGCCTTGACGTTGACAAATTAAGAAGACATCTGCTTTGCCATGGATACTGTGCCCCTGAAACTCCTTTTTAACTTTTTGCTGAGTTGCATGATAAGTTCATCAACCACGAAGCCGCCTTAGATACGAAGCCCAGAAGAAATACACTTCGAGCATGATCCAAATATACAATTGCATCCTTAAGCTAATTAAGAGATCCACTAAAGCCCACTTAAATTCACACAATGAAATTGCTTTTCATTGTCTTACTTGTTCCACTTCCTGCTTTTCTTGTACAAGTTAATGGTTTTATTGGCACTCATAAAACAAACAGCAAAACTCTTAAGCATTTGCTTCGTCAGTCATGCAGGGAGGAAACACCTTTGAAATGATTTTTAACGAGATTATGTATTTGCAAATGACCACTGTCTGCTGAAGACAACTTAATTTGACCATAATACTGTTGTCGAAGAGGACAACATTTTTAGATTCGTTTCCAAATGACCTAAGAACTCAAGACAAATGGGAAAAAATTACTTTCGTGGAAGACTGGTGGAGCTTCCATGAGCCGAAGGCCCTTAAGGAATACGAGTCTCACAAATATCCATGGTTGATTTACTTGCTGCGGTGTTAGTAATTTTTTTCACGCACAAGTCGGGCAGAGTAAGATATCTATCAAGGATTCTATATAAATACTCGCTAAGATATTGAGTTTCAGATACTTTGCATCATATCCCCCACTCATCTGGTTGGTGGTGAATGGTGATGCCAGTGCAGTGAATTTGGACTCCAAATTTATGCAAGCGCCATCCAGAATTGTGGCCAATGCCTTCAAACGCCGTTTTGGGGGGTTATCTTATTTTGCTTCGCCACTTCTTGCTGATAGCAACTTGCCTGTGACTGGACCACCACGAGCTTCGCGTATGGAAGGAACAGAAGCCTAATTTAGGTTACAGCATGCGCCAAAATGTTCTTAGATTTTGCCCTCTTCTGCTCAGCATTCGTTATCTGGATTGCTATAGTGTTTGGTCACGTATGATGAATGCTCCTTTGTCAAAGTTGTCTGAATTTGTTTCTGACATAATATTGAAAATGTTTTCCTTTTCTAATACAAGAAGAGATCAGTCATTTAGTTGCTCGCATTTGGTCTCTGCATCAACAACCACTCGTTAGACAACTAAAAATGATACTATCATTTATCTATAAAGGTTGGAATCATCAATTTAACGATTTTTATCGGAGGTAAATCACGGAGGATCTTATGAACCTTAACGTGGTGGTTAAGACATGTGGAAATTTTCTGAATCTAAAAAAAAATTTTAGATCTCCTTCAGAATTAATCCATGTCAATTCTACCAACATCACTATATCTTAATCACCATATCATCCCCTTAAAGACTACCACTTATCACTATGAGGGATGGTATGCAGGCTGGTTATTGATGTAGCAGAAAAGGATGTCTGACCTCAATATTGCCTGGTGATGGAGCACTTGCTTTAGTTTAGTCAGAAGATAATGCCAAGATAATATGCAGCAGAAAGGACACGCACTAGAATTGGAACGACAGGAAGCTTTTGGAGTAGTGCACTTCCTTATCACTGCCCTTTACATATGACTTATCAGAGCTGCGATCCCATTCGCATGACTCAAAGCTGCAACATAACAGCCCAGCTTAAACTAAGCTTTCCTTTAACATCTTCTTTGTTTGCTTGAGTGCCCTCCCCTGTCCCAGATTCAGCTTCTTCTTGAGCTAAAATGCAGTTACATATGAATTTAACATCGGTGTGAGCTACAAAAGTGTGTCCCATCTTATCTTTGATGGTTCTGACAAAATACGCTTCCAACGAAACCAATTCCAATGTACAAGGGAAGTATCATAAATTGATCATGTGCAGCATACATAGAGGTTACCTTCGGTTACGCAAGATGAAAAATCTATTTCACAAGAAAGATTGTACAACTAATGCTTCTGTGAGCATTTTCAAGACTATCTTCTTGTCATTGACAGCATGCAAGACGATACAACCTTTGGACAAAGGATGCTGCTCTGCTCTTATTAGTTAAAGCTTAATTGCAGTATAAAGCATCTCAGTTGTCCACTAACTAAGCTATAATTAGTACTTCTAAGACTACTGGGATCAGCACTGACATGAAAAAGTAGAGATCATATTCATATCTGTAACTCTTCGTCATCAAACTCCCACAGTACTGATTCAGAACAGTCTTCCAACATACTGATTCAGTGTAACATCCGAGTTCTCCGAGGCAGATATCTCATCCCATAGCTGGTCCATACTATATCCATCTCCATCCACCACAAGTCCTGCTTCACTATTCGACGACGAAGACTGTGACGACAAAGAGGACGACGAGGACGGTGAACTCATCATCCTCAGTTCTTCCGCCTTCTTCCTCATGTGAGTCCTCCAGTAGTTCTTGATCTCGTTGTCTGTACGACCTGGAAGGCACCGTGCAATCCTGGACCACCTAGGAAGAAATAAAACTGAAGTTGTATTCGGATCATTTTAGCAGAGTCAGCACGATATATGTGGCATTTAGATTGGAATAGCTCATTGAGTTTCTGCTTATTGTACTCAAACCTATTGCCCCACTTGGCGTGGAGTTGAATGACGAGGTGCTGCTCTTGGGGGGTCAAGCGGCCGTGTTTGAGGCCGGGGTGGAGGTAGTTGACCCACCGGAGCCGGCAACTCTTGCCGGACCTTTTGAGACCTGCAAACAAAGAGGAAGGGTGTATGCGTGCAAAGTCAAAGCAATGGGAGAGCCGGAGCTATCACTACACCCCGCCAACGCTCAAACCTGACACCTTCGCTACGTTATCCCAACGACGCTCACCGAACAAGCGCACGAAAATTACGAGTCGAGCATCCTCCTCCTCCATCCACGGCCCTTTCCTCGCCGCCGCCGCCATTTTTTAGTGGTCTGTCTTTTTTGTTTTTGTGCTCTTCTTCTCTGTTCTGCCGATATTTATACTCATCAGCAACGGGCTCAGCTGATGTCATGCCTGATGTATCCTCCATTCTTAACCCAAAACTGTCCTCGTTTGAGGTAGTATTTATTCATATACTCGAAGACGACTTCGCTGGTGAAATCTAGATTCTGAATCCTGTCCGCTGCAAGTGCTTCCCTTGTTTCGCCCCATCTGTTCCTGCCGGTGACGTTCCTCATGGCCATATCTCTTCGCATCTCTGACACCAAAATTTTACTGCCACCCGCTAGGAATTTTTCTACACCGGAAATTTCCAAATAATACTGGTATTTCTCTACATGGGACGGGGAAGCTTTATAGGACAGAATTGTACAGTTCGCTGCTACCGAACACGTTTACACAGTTGACTACTGTTAACGATGGCGCATTGCTTTGTACGTAGCCAAGTACTTGACAGAGTCTACAGTGCAAAAAACGTGGCTCCATCAGCAATAAGTTAATGGTTAACATAATCATTTCTGCTTTTGATTAGAGCCGTGAATTGGGGATGGCACCCACGGTTTGGATCACACGAACTACAGATTTACTTAAACTAATCGCGTCAACTCGATCTTAATTGGACTATACCAGTTTAGACACCACTAAATTTAGGATTATCAATGTTGAATATACATTTCTCTACTTTGTTGGCTCTGTTTGGCTTTAGATGAAATGGAGTGATGATGCATGACAGTGAGCATTATAATCCGAAACTAATAAATCAAATTGAGCTAAAGCCATTCAAATTATATATTTTGATAGATAAACTATGTATATATAGTTATTAGTTGCATTAGTATTTTGATCATTATATAAATTTTTGTTGTTATTAAAATCTCATATATATTCTTTAATTAACATAAATCTTGAATAATAATTTTTTTTATTAGTAATCACGATGAATCTAAATTAAATTTTAATTTAGTTATGTTCATTTTTAATTATAAAATGATTTTAATATATATTTTTTTAAAAAAAAATTGATTTAGTTCTGAATTTATATATTACTGAATGAATGGTGTCCACCCTAATAATGTTTTAATTCTTTTAGTCATAAAAAGTTAAGGAAATATTGGCATATTTTTTTATATTATTTTTACTATATATTTATTTTTAATGATAATATTTTTTTTAATACGGATGGGATCACTTTTAGTCATTTTCGTCGAGTCCTCGAAAGAGAGTGTGAGTTTTTATGGTCATAGCAGTAATCTCCTTCTCCTATCAAAGTCAACATAAGTCAGACGATCATCAATGCTTTGACTATATACGATCTTTCGATGCTTAAGTTAGACAAGAAGAAAAAAGAAATTAAGTATATAAAGTATTCAATAGCCAAAAATTCAAGAGAACTTTTCTTTCCCTTAATATGTCTTTATATAACATCTATGAGCTAGGTTTTTTATCTCCACCATTAATAGCCTTTGTTAGATTGTTAGAGAACAATTACTGTAGAAAGTTTTCAACTGTCATGTCATATGTGCGAAAGTGATTGTGAGGCAAGGTCATTAGGAGATCAAAAGTGACAATTGTCAGGAAGAATCTCCTCTGTGGTCTGATCCCTAAACTTGTCTATGCCTTTTAGTTTCCTACTTCACCACTTATATCGCCCTCCCGAGTCACCCCCGCTCTCGATCCGGTCGATTTATGATTTTCCGAGTTACTACATTTTCGAATTGCTCCACTGTTGAGTCGGGTGATTCTTGATTTTCGAAGTCACTCTGCTCCCGATTCGATCTCTTCCTGATTGACTGTCCTCTTAACTTCTTATGTTATTTCGACTCGTTTATGATGTCCCGACTTAACGTGGGATTCATGTGTTGGCCATATAAAATACATTTTGAAATTTTAAAGTTGATTTCCAAGTTATGGAATCCTCCCATTAATATATTAACAAATTTGTATATTATTCTATGCAAAATTTCTTTCTTTTTTTTTTAACTAGGTAAGAACCAATTTTTATAATTTCTATTTTGTATGAGGGAGGAGTAAGTGCAAGAAAATTATAGGAAAAATTATGTATTTTTCTTTTCCATTCCTCTACTTTTTCATGCAGTCATTCAGAAATGAACGATGAGAAAGAATTATTTCCTGTTCGAAAATTTCTAGGTTAAGTTAATTTATCTCTGCTATATATATATATATATATATATATATATATATATATATATATATATATATATATATATACTAATTTGAGACACAAAAAAGTGAAACTTAATGTATTAGAAGAAGGGACATTTCTAATATCAGTGGATATTATAGAACCACATTTTATCTGAACAAATGGAGTTAATTTGCTACCAATCCATCAAAAATAGAATTATTTTTCCTCTCTAACCCTTTTTTTTTTTTTTAAAAGAACAAACAGGATTATCACGGCCAGTACAATTGTACAAAGTGTTGGTGATTAACGTATTAATTATTCCAAAGATCGATCGATGAACAGTCGTACCTCCTCACTCACCAGTTACAACTCTCCGTCCGCTACTGCTCTTGAGCCTTGCGATCAACGACCCAGCCGGAGCTCAAGATCCAACTCTGCATCGACCACGCCGTGCATCCCCATCCCCTTCTTCTCCACTTCATCCTCGTCGAGGCTCTTCGACGCTAGCGAAGATGGTAACATGCAAGCGATTCCGTCGGAGGAGACAGCAACGTCGAAGGGGAATCGGTCACAAGGAGAAGAGGTGCATTTGAGCTTGGTCTTTTCCTTGCGGTGCAAGTTCATGTGGCCTCCGAGGGCTTGCGCGTTGGAGAACCCTCTCTTGCAGAAGGTGCAGTCGAAGGAGCGAGAGGAGCTGTTAGCACTGCTCCGGCCGTCGACGTTGCCGCTGCCGCTGCCGCTCTCTTGATCCGGTTTGTTGTAGAGGCTACGAGGAGCGGCCGGATCCGTATTCTCCATGGTTGGCTTGCGCTAGCTAGGGCTCGCTGCGGGCATACTAGGAAGGGAGATGGAGATGAGAGAAAGAGAGTTGGTCAGTGGTTTGTCCGTTCTGTGACGTCTGTTGAATAGTTTATATATATATATTAATTGGAGTAGTTGACAACAGGTCACGAAAAAAGAGAATGACACTTTTAATCAATTTTAAGCACAAGTTTGAACTTTGAAGGGCACCAGACAATTATGGAAGTGCAATTTGTAATCTCATCCAGTCAAATTTAATTTCGTTCGGCTCAAAAAGATCATAGTCATTTATTTATATTTATTTAATAAACATCAAAATCAATTAAATAAATATATATATATATATATATATATATATATATAATATTCATAATACAATTTATAAATTAAGTTAATAAATAAAATTCATAAATTATGTTTACAATCAAATTTATTTATACTTATTCGAATTATTTATATTAATCAATCAAATAAATATTAAAATATTAAAATTTTAATCGAATAAATAAATTTAAGATTTATTTAAATAAATTTGATTAAAATCAACATTTTTTTTTTCATATTTAGTAAAATCCTTTATGGAGGGTCCCAGAATTCACGCTTTTGTCATCTGGTGAATATAAAATGTATGGAGCCTTGGATACGATTCCGTGAGAGGATGCTTCCCCATTACTGTCATCCTCCACCAGATTAAATAATAAATATTACGATAGTCTGACTTACTTATTTTGCTCCCTAAGATACGGTGCATATATTGGTCAAGTATCAAATTAATCGACACGAAATTTTAATACCTAAATTATTATTATTTTTTTAAATTAATAGTTTTCATTGGTGCATGTAAAGGTGGTGTTGAGGATGTTTTTCATTTCTCTTGAATCAAATAAATTCTTTTGATATATAGTACTTTAAAGGTCGATTCCTTCCATCAAATTATCCGTTTTGCTTTGTTTTTCAATTCGATGGATTCTTCGTAAGAATTTCTTGACTGCCGTGCCGTCTGTTCGATTTAAAACATGTTTCAAACCCATATAAATCTTTTTAACGTATTTCTTCGAGCTTGTATACCTGCAAGTCAAATTTGGTCATTAGAGAGTTTATGTTTTTTTTTTTATAATAATATTGTGCTTTTGTCTAGAAATAGAAGTAGTCAGCGGAACAAATAGAAATTTCCAAGCGGTTTAATTTTTTATCAATTCCAAAATGATGGGACTAGGAAAAAAAAATCGATATTAGGTCAGACTGCCGGCCTTAAATAGTTAAATCCTAATAAAACGGTAGGATCTGCCAGTCCCATTGTTTACTGACGAAAGTGGAGAGACGGCCCGGCCTTATTTCAATATTCTCAAAGGCGATCACTGGAAATGGACAAGCGTGAACGTCCCTTTCGTACGTATATCTATAGAACTGATAATAATACATTTACAAAGACAAGCTTGCTTAGGAGGTATTTGGTTTGTAGAGAATTTTTTATTTTTTTTTCAGAAAATAAAAAATAAGTTTTTTTTTGTTTTTTAATTTTTCAGAAAATATTTTTTTAATTTTTTGAAAAATAAAAATGGAAACAGAATACGATTATTTTTCGTTTTACAGTTTTCTAAAAAATGCTCCTTTATTTTCTGAAAAATAGAGATGGAAAACACACATTTTTTTGTTTTCGGAGAAAATGAAAATGAAAAACGGAGAAGAAAATGTCTACCAAACGCCCTCTTATTTTCTTCTATTCTCCTGTGAAGTCCCTTTGAGTAAACAAGTTTCGTGTGTTGACGGTAGATTTACATATGATTATCGTAAATCTAATTATGTTGTATGGATTCGAATCTAATTAAAATAATCTGACTATAAAGTGAATCCAAGATTTTATATTGGAGGAGACCGTCATACTAAAATATAATAACGTTAATTAAAAATAAATAAATAAAATTTTGATAATAATCACTTAAAATTGGAGGAGGGGTCATGACCCCCCCCCCCTCCTCCCGTCGATCGTTCTACTTAAAATTTTGATTAATGGATTTGTTTTATTGGATGTTGATTAATGGATTTTAGATCAATATGTGTAGAACTCTTTGACCCGTACCATTAGCATTGATGGGATGTTAACGGGTTATAGGATTTGTTTTATATTGAGTGTGATCCTCACAAGAGAGTAGAACGATCGACTGACTCTTTTTCCCTATCGAACAGAGCATACAGAGCCGAAATGGGATTCATTAGGTAATATCGAAAAGTATAATACATGCCTTGTAACCAAAAAATTCACTCAGAATGAGGATATTGATTATAAGGAGACTTTCTCATATGTATCTACAAAAGACTTCCTAAGAGTAATCATGACACTTATAGCTCATTATGATTTAGAGTTGCATCAAATGGACTTCAAGACTGCATTCCTTAATGGAGACATTGAGTAATCAATATACATGGTGCAGTCGGAGAACTTTGAATCTGATCATTCAAAATACTTAGTTTGTAAGTTAAATAAGTTTATTTATGACTCAAAGCAGACATCTCGTCAATGATATAAGAAATTTGATCAAGTGATAATTTCATTTGATTTTAAGAAGAATCTAGTTGATCAATGCATTTATGTCAAGTTCAATGAAAGCAAGTTTGTGATACTTGTCTTATATGTAGGTGACATTTTGTTGACAATCAATTGTAAGCAATTACTAAATGAGACCGAGTCATTTCTATCAAGTAAATTAGAAATGAAAGATCTTGTTGAAATATTTTTGTATTAGCCATATAGATATATTGTGATAAATCCAAGAGTATACTTGGATTATCATAAAAGACCTATATTAAAAAGGTTCTCATATGATATGACATATAAAATTGTACACCTGGAGACATACCTGTATCTAGAGGTGATAAGTTTAGCTTGCAATAATATTCACAACGTGAATTTGAAATAAATGAGATGAAATTTTTTTCTTATACATCAGTAGTAGGAAGTCTCATATATTCTTAGGTTTGTAAGCGTTCAGATTTGGCGTACATTATTGAAATCTTAGGTATGTATCTAAGTAACCCTGGACCAAGACATTGGAAAGTCGTAAAGAGGGTAATGTGATATCTACAAAAAACTAAAAAAACTCATGCTCATATATCGGAGATCCAACCCGTTGGATGTTATTGGATATTCAAATTCTGATTTCGTTGATGCTTGGATAGCAGGAGGTCCATCTCATATTTTGTCTACGTGCTTGCTGAAGGAGTTTTATCAAGGAAAAGCATCAAACATACACTTATAGCGATTTCCACGATGGAGATAGGATTAATAGCCTGCTACGAAGCACCAAATCACGAGATATGACTATAAAATTTTATCACAGCATTACAAATCATCAATGATGTTGACAGACTATTAAAAAATTTCTGTGATAACAAAGTTGAATAACTCTATTCCAAGAATAAAAGTATATCGACATTAAGTACTTGACGGCTAAGGAAAAAGTCCAGAGTAGTCAAATAATGATAGAGCACATTCTGATAGAGTCAATGTTGACGGATTCACTCACCAAGGGATTGTTGCCCAAGGTGTTTCATCGACATGTGTTGTATATGGGGATCCTTCATATGAATGAAGTACCTGTTTAGTAGGAGTCTATATTTATTTATGATTTTGGATGCTCTTATGCATATAATAGACACATGTAAATTTTAATTATTGTACGAATAAAGTTGTCTTTTTATATGTGTATTTATTGACCCACTGAATAAAGAAACATCATGATTTATTAATGCGGTTTGCATATGGTGATTGCAAATATGATGTAAGACTCATTATTGAGTCATAAGGTGATCATGGTTTGCTAATGCGGTTTAACATATGGTGTTTGCAAACATAATCGAGATCCGGTATTGGATCATAAGGAGGATCAGTTGAGAATAGACATGTGGAGATCACATTTCATGCATTTCTCATGCTACACATCCACATTATATCTATGTCATTGATGACAATGGTATTGTGATTACTGATGGGTCCTGCTACCGATTAAATATATGGAGTAACAATGATTATTTTAGTCCTATACCAATAAAATTGATGGATCAGATTGTTTCAGTTCAATATGATACGATGTGCACAACTAAAAAATTCGATTATGTGTTATATTCAGAATCACATGTAAGTCCAAGTGAGAGATTATTGGTGGTGAGCTTACATATGATTATCATAACATCCAATTGTGTCGTATTAGTTCGAATCTGATTAAAGTGATCTAACTATTATGGTTTTGGTTAACATATTTGTATTATTGGATGTAGTGTAATGGATTTTGGATCTATATGTAGAATTCTTTAATCCGTACCGTTAATATTGATGGGATGTTAACGGGTTATAGGGTTAACTTTATATAGGGTGTGATCCCTGCAAGAGAGTAGAACGATCAGTTGACTCTTTTTCTCCATCGAGTAGAGCATATGGGGCCAACTCTCTCGACCTGTGGAAGATCAAGTCATGTGGCTCTTCGACTTCTTCCAACTTCATATTCTTCCGACGATGTTGTCTCCGAATCCAGTTGTATGTTTATGCTTTGCTTACACTTCCGTTTTTTCGTTTTGTTTCGCATACTTGTTGCAGATCGTTTGACAAAATTCTGTGTTCGAATTGTTTTATTTTCATTTGTTTGATTATATATGCGGATGCACAATCCATTGACGGATCTAAAAGATTCATCATCGTGTCCCCGAAACTACAGTGCAAGGTAAGACATCCAATTCGACTTTCATATATTCACGATTTATGGTGAATTTGCATGATTTTTTTTCAAATTGAATGACAAATCAAAGATGATGTAGTTGCTGAAGCTGCGCATGCGAGCACTTTGATTGTCGGTCGAGCATATTTCACTTAGACATTACTTAACACTCCGTTAAAAATATGTGACATAAAATCGATCATCCCCAAAGATTAATCAGATCGAAAACCGAGATATCTAGTACTAGTAAAAAAAAATCTCTCTCTTCCTTTCACCCTCCATTCCCTTTATCCTCCTTAACCTCCTCTTGCTATCTCGTCGACCAAAGTAAACATGTCATTGCAATTGAATCTTCCGTACCCTTTTTATCGACAAAAAATGTGAAATCATCCCATTAACTCCTATGACTGTCTCAGAGGAAGATAAATAAGAAAATATTTGTGCAAAGACAACTTCGACTTCTTTGATTTGTCATCTCTTATAAATTCACTATAATTGAAGATCAATTGGATGTCCTCCCTACACTGTAACCCCGGGAGTAATATCCTCTGCATTGAAGCCCTGATACCTAATGTCTCTCCGTTTCATCTATTAATTTTCTTGATGCTACTACTCGACCTGACAAACCATAAAACAATAGGATGGCTTTAGTTTTCCAGTTTGGACATTGAGTCATTCTTGGACCAACCAGACATTGTAACTAGACTATATTCCTAAGAAGCACCAAATGATAGCAGGTTGTAACATCGATTCAGAATACTGATTCATCCAGACTAACCATTCTGATCAACTAATGTAAACAAACACAATGTAATCAAGTCGTGTGAACTTTCTATATCATAATTTTTAAAATTTACATGAATTAGTTATTACCAGGTATAACAAATGTCGATCAAAGGCTTTTTTTTTTAACCAGAAAACAAAAACAAAAACAAAATTTTTAATGCATTCACCTCATGTATAACAATACACCTATTCCAATTATTTGTCAGGTAGAGGGAGTCTCCTTTGCTAAAACGCCTTGGAGCGCTTCCCAGGTCACGCAGTGTTTCATCTTAATACGCGAGGGCCTAGAATATGTCTGGATGGAAACGACCTGGCATGGAACTGGCATCTTGTGCTCTCTGAAGATGAACCTTCAATGTATAATTACTCGTCTGCAAAAGACAATTAGCGTTTAATCATTCGACAAAAGAAAACATCATCGAATCGAGTTGGAAAGTTATGTGAATAGACTTTGCCAGGCCGTAGCATTTGAACTAGAAAACTTATAACAATGAGCAACTTGTCAGTACCTCCAGTGCCTCGACGGTTGGAAATGTGAATGGAAACAAAGGAATGGAAGGATAGAAAAATCCTCTTATGGAGGAGTTTAGTCCCACATTGAAAGTTGAGGGACAACTTGGTTGGTTTATAATGTATCACAAGCATTATAATTGTGAACATATGCAAGGGAAGAGGCTCTCTCTCACGCGTGGGTGCGCAGGGGGATGCGAATCCAGAGCCCGGATTGCACTACCGCAAGGCGACTCGTATGCGAGCGCGTCGAATGTACGACCGGTCGAGGCATAATTTGCCCAAGTGAATCCAACCAACCTTTTGCTAATCCGTTTCATTTTTTGTAACGTAAGCTTTGATACTTGGCGTTGAAACGGTCGACTTTATTTGTAGACGTTTCAAAAGCGAGCCATTAATCTATTAATTACGTAATTAATTGAAGATATGCTACGAAGTTATAAAAGAGGAAGTGTTGGAGATATGCGTCAAGTTTTTCCGGGTCTCTTCTCCCTTTCTCCCCCTGCTTTGGTGATAGCTTTCGGTGTGCGCTCAGTTCGTCGGAGAGACGATCTGTGCTTGATCGCCTCCCGGTTCCGTCGTTGTATCCTGGGAAATAGTCGTCCATCACCCTCGAAAGCACGTAAGAGGGGACGAATCTGTTTTAAGGACACTGTGGAAACCACAGGCCTCGACACCAAGTGGTGCGGCGGAACAATCGAAGCGTCTCTCGCAGAATCGTTCTCGCATACGCCTACTCGCTCGCTTCAACCGTTCGCTTAACTGCTCGCGCACTCCGCTTAATCGCCGCTTAACCGCTCGCGCCATTTCGTATTCGCCGCCATGTTCGCCAACCGCCGCCACTCCGCTTCGCTCAATCGGTTATGCTAACAAGTTCGCGCACTCCGCTCGCTCAACTAGTTCTCGCTTAACCGCTGGCTTTGCACTTCGCTCGCTCGCCGCACATCGGGCTGCTGAACCGCCGCCACCCGCCGCCAACCGCTCGCCAACTGCCGCTACATCGTTCGCCAACCGCTTCGCCACTGCTTCGCCACATCGTTCTCGAACCGCTCGCCACTGCTCGCCACACGGTTCTCGCAACCGCCGCCACTGCTGCTTAATCGTTCTCGGGCCAACCTGCTTCGCCATCGCTCGTTAATCCGCTTCGCACTCGCCGCTTCAACCGGTTCACAAGTTTCATAAACCGTTCTCGCCAACTACTCTCTGAATCAGCTCTGCAAAATTGGCTCTTCCAGATCGGCTCTGCCAAATTAGCTCTGCTGAATTGACTCCGCCGACGTTGAAATGACTGTCCGAAGCCATTGCAGCAGCTCTCTCCCCAAAAGAAAGGAGCTTTTGCCCAACAAAACTTAAAACAGATTCGACTCTGTTGTGATGGCAGCGGACCAAGTTGCGATGCCGACGGACCAAGTTGAGATGACGGTAGCACAACTACTACTCAACAGGTGCAAGTAACTACTCCTAATGTAACGATTGGGACAGTCCCAATCAATCATGCCGAGAAGCCAGAAAAATTCATTGGCTTGAATTTCAAGAGGTGGCAGCAGAAAATGCTTTTCTACCTGACCACTCTTAACTGCTAGGTTCTTCGATGAAGAACCACCCAAGGTACCTGACGGTACTTTGGATACCCAAACCTTCAATGCTGTGGAGGCTTGGAAACACTCGGAGTTTCTTTGTAGAAACTATATCCTCAACTGTTTGGCAGATGTGTTATATAATGTATACTGCACAAAGAAAACGACTAAGGAATTATTGGAATCCTTAGACCGGAAGTACAGAACAGAGGATGCGGGGGCCAAGAAATTTATTGTTGGCCGATTCCTGGACTTCAAAATGGTGGACTCCAAGACGATGATTAGCCAAGTCCAAGACCTTCAAGTGATCCTGCATGAGATCCACTCTGAAGGCATGATGCTGAGTGAGACCTTCCGTGGCGATCATGTAGAAAAGCTTCCTCCCGGTGGAAGGACTTCAAGAATTACTTCAAGCACAAAAGAAAGGAGATGAATATCGAGGAGCTCATCGTCCGACTCAGATCGAGGAAGACAACAGAGCTCTGATAGCGATCATTCACTCAAGCGTGGTCAAAGCCAATGTGGTTGAATACGGCGAGGGCTCACAACGGAAGAAGTCAAAAGCTTCCAAAAGCCTGAGGCATTAGCAAGAAGAAATTCATAGGAAAATGCTTCAATTGATGTGGCCGTTGAATCTTCTGATCGTAAAGCCAAAGAATAAGCAGAAGGCTAATGTGAGCGAAGGGCCGGACATAGATCTGTGCGCCATCATTTCTAAAGTGAACCTCATTGGTTCAAATCCTCGGCAGTGGTGGATTGATACAGGAGCCACCAAACATGTGTGCTGCAACAAGGAGCTACTCCATAACTTTGAAGAAGTTAAAGATGGAGACAAACTGTATATGGGGAATTCAGCAACCTCGAAAATCAAAGGTCGTGGAAAAGTGGTGCTGAAGATGACTTCGAGCAAGGATTTAACTCTAAACAATGTGTTGTATGTTCCGGAGATCCGAAAGAATTTGATGTCCGGATCACTTTTAAGCAAGCATGGCTTTCGCATTGTATTTGAGTTGGACGGGGTAGTGTTGTCTAAGAGTGGAATGTTTGTAGGCAAGGGGTATGAGAATGATGGGCTTTTTAAGCTCAGTGTAATGGCCATTATGCCTAAAATGAATAAAATTGAAAGTTCTTCCTCTTATATGCTTGAATCATCTGTGTTGTGGCATAGTAGACTAGGACATATTAATTATAATTCATTGCGAAGATTAATTAATATGCAAAGCATTCCGACATTCCTCCTAGACCCGAAACACAAGTGTAAGACTTGTGTCGAAGCAAAGACGACAAGGTCATCTTTCCAACATGTTGCAAGAAATACAGAACCACTCGGCCTAATCCACACAGACGTATGCGACCTAAAAGGAGTTCCGACGCGTGGTGGAAATAAATATTTCATTACTTTTATAGATGATAACACAAAATTTTGTTATGTGTATCTTCTAAAAGGTAAAGATGAGGCTATAGAGAAATTTATTCTCTATAAAAATGAAGTTGAAAATCATCTTAATAAGAAGATTAAGGTGATTCGAAGTGATCGAGGAGGTGAATATGTTTCACCGTTCGCTGAGTTGTGTGCTGAACATGGAATCAGACACGAAACAACAGCTCCATATACTCCTCAGCAAAATGGTGTTGCTGAGAGGAAAAATCGTACTTTAAAAGAGATGATGAATGCTCTTTTATTAAGCTTTGGGCTACCAGAAAATTTATGGGGAGAGGCTGTTTTGACAGCAAATTACCTATTAAACAAGGTACCCCGGAAAAATATAGACAAGAGCCCTTATGAATTATGGAATGGTAGAAAACCATCCTATAAATACTTACGAGTGTGGGGGTGTCTTGCTAAAGTATTGGTGCCTAATCCAAAAAGGATTAAAATAGGACTAAAAATCGTTGATTGATATTCCTAGGATATGCACAAAATATGCTATCGATTCCTAGTGAATGAGTCGCTAATTCCAGAAATACATAAGAACTCGATAATTGAATCGAGAAATGCTTCATTCTTCGAAGATGTGTTTCCGTATAAGTCAAGAGAGGAAGCAAATTCCTCAAAAAGGACCTTTGAAACACAAGACGAAGAGCATAAGGGTGAACAAGTAGAGGTAGAACCTAGACGGAGTAAAAGAGCTCGTACAGAAAAATCCTTTGGATCGGATTTTATCACTTTCATGTTGGAAAGTGAACCACAAAGCTATCCAGAAGCTTTAAGATCTTCTGAGGGACCTCACTGGAAAGAAGCGATTGCATCTGAGATCACTTCTATCTTACAAAATCATACTTGGGAGCTTGTGGATCTTCCTCCGGGAAGTAAGTCATTAGGCTGTAAGTGGATTTTTAAGAGAAAGAAGAAATCATATGGTACAATAGAAAGATACAAGGCTAGATTGATAATTAAGGGTTACCGACAGCGTGAAGGCCTTGACTATTTTAATACATATGCTCCGGTATCAAGAATAACCTCTATTAGAGTGTTATTAGCAATTGTCACATTGTGGAATTTGGAAATACATCAAATGGATGTGAAGACCGCTTTTCTAAATGGAAATTTAGAAGAGGAAATCTATATGGAACAACCTGAAGGTTTTTCTGCTCCTGGACAGAAAAACAAAGTATGTAGATTGGTCAAGTCACTGTATGACTTGAAACAAGCCCCAAAGCAGTGGCATGAGAAATTTGACAAATGTCATGCTAAATAATGGATTTAGAATCAATGAGTGTGATAAATGTATCTACAGTAAAAACATGGAAGATGGTTTTGTCATCTTATGTCTTTATGTAGATGACATACTTATCATTGGAAATAATGATAAGATAATTAAATCCATTAAAGAAATGTTGAATTCAAGATTCGACATGAAGGGCATGAGCCTAGCTGATATGATTCTAGGAATTAAAATTCTTAGAATAGCTGAAGGACTTGTTCTCAGTCAGTCCCACTATGTGGATAAGATTCTTGAGAAGTTCAACAAGAATGATGCTACGTTGGCACGAACTCCGATGGATATGAGTCAACATCTATCGAAAAATCGAGAGAGTAGCTCTCAGATAGAGTACTCCAGAGTGATTGGAAGTCTGATGTACCTAATGAATTGTACACGACCAGACTTAGCCTACGTAGTAAGCAAACTGAGTAGATACACGAGTAATCCCGGTGTTGAGCACTGGAAAGGGATAACAAGAGTACTGAGATACTTGAGATATACTCGTGATTATGGATTGCACTATACAAGATATCCAACTGTGATCGAGGGATACAGCGATGCTAATTGGATATCTGAAGTGAAAGACTCTAAGTCTACAAGTGGATATATGTTCACTTTAGGGGGTGCAGTTGTGTCATGGAAATCTTCTAAACAAACCATAATAACTAGATCCACGATGGAATCTAAGTTTGTGGCTCTTGACAAATGTGGTGAAGAGGCTGAATGGTTACGACAATTTTTAGAAGATATTCCTAGATGGCCAAAACCCGTGCGCGATATCATCACGTGACGGTCGATCGATTGGGCGCACAAAGTCATTTGTATAATGGAAAGTCTAGACATATGCGTCGTAGACATAACACTATTAGACAACTGCTCTCAATGGGAGTTATCACTATTGACTATATAAAGTCAAAGGATAATCTTGCGGATCCGCTAACCAAAGAGTTAAATAGAGAGTTAGTTGCGAGCTCATCTCGAAGGATGGGTTTGATGCCGAAAATGAATGTTGGTGCAAAGGAAACCCAACCTATGGAGATTGGAGATCCCAAGAACTAGGTTCAAAGGGACAACCTAACTGCATCGACTAAGAAGGATCACTGTGGGAGTTATGAGATAATGAAACAGTGATAAGATGGAGGATAAGCAAATGACTTTTAATGATCCAATAGAGCAGTATGGAATACTCTTAAAAAGATCACCTATGCGAGAAAGAAGTGGGGCCGCTTCAAAGGGATTTGGAAGGCACAAATCTTAAATCTTCTCGCAGAACCAGACGTGTTCATGGCCAAGAACGAACACACTCATGAGAACTGAAGGACATCTAGGAAAGTTCTGTGTGAAATGTGTCAATGCTTATATGAAGGGTCGAATAGTTCAAAGACATCGCGTCTACTAAATCAACCAGTAAGCAAACATATTATCATAAGGGAAGGTTCAAAGGATAAAACCTACCTATCCTATCTTGGGACATTCTTCGAGAGCTATCACATATCGTTCCATTCGTGGGATTGTTGGAAATGTGAATGGAAACAAAGAAATGGAAGGATAGAGAAACCCTCTTATGGAGGAGTTTAGTCCCACATTGAAAGTTGAGGGACAACTTGGTTGGTTTATAATGTATCACAAGCATTATAATTGTGAACATATGCAAGGGAAGAGACTCTCTCTCACGCGTGGGTGCGCAGGGGGGGTTGTGAATCCAGGGCCCGGATTGCACTACCGCAAGGCGACTCGTGTGCGAGCGCGACCTGCGTGCGAGCGCGACCTGCGTGCATCGAATGTACGACCGGTCGAGGCATAATTTGCCCAAGTGAATCCAACCAACTTTTTGCTAATCCGTTTCATTTTTTGTAACGTATGCATTGATACTTGGCGTTGAAACGGTCGACTTTATTTGTAGACGTTTCAAAAGCGAGCCATTAATCCATTAATTACGTAATTAATTGGAGATATGCTACGAAGTTATAAAAGAGGAAGTGTTGGAGATATGCGTCAAGTTTTTCCGGGTCTCTCCTCCCTTTCTCCCCCCTGCTTTGGTGATAGCTTTCGGTGTGCGCTCAGTTCGCCGGAGAGACGATCTGTGCTTGATTGCCTCCCGGTTCCGTCGTTGTATCACAGAAGCGATGCGTCCATCACCCTCGAAAGCACGTAAGAGGGGACAAATCTGTTTTAAGGACACTGTGAAAACCACAGGCCTCGACACCAAGTAGTGCGGCGGAACAACCGAGCGTCTCTCCGTTCGCCTTGGCCCGGTTACCGCTAACGATTCGCCACTCCGCTCTGCTCGCTTTGGTTACACAGCTTGATTCTGTCAACTCGCTCGCCCGGCTGGTTACGCTAACGATTACGCCCTCCGCTACGCTCATTGTTTTACGCCTAAAGTTACGCCGCCGCTCTATCGCTCTCGCCACGCTGGTTCTCGCCGCAGGTTCGCGCCGCCACTCGCTTCTGCTTTCGGGGTTATCTTGAACAAGTTCGCCACCGCTCGCTCTGCTCGTTTGGTTACGCTAACCGGTTTGCCACTCGCTCTGCACCTGTCTGCCACTGGTTCTGCAAGCGATTACGCCACTCCGCTTCTGCCCGGCCCGGTTCTGCCCGAACCCGCTCTGCTGCAGTTACAGAACTAGTTCTGCGCCCTCGTTACTGCAGTTGTCACTCCGTTACATCACTTTTGCCCAACACGGACTTCTTCTTGATACCGGCCAATCACATGTTTCAAATGTTGCACCTCCTTAATCTTCTCCTCATTCTCTGTATTCCGCTCATGTTGGACAGCAACAGCTTTCTTTAGGATTGGGTTCTCTCTCAATAAACATTGCAGTTGCTCTTTCAAGGAACTGTTCTCGTTCTGCTTAACCACCACAAAAATAGATAAACAGGGCACTTAGCAGATAATATCATGAATGGCATATATGTGGCAGACCATCTACCTCACGACTTCGAACATCATCCCAATCCGCAGCATCCATCATTTCCTGTACAAATAAATCTACCCAAGAAGATCCATTTTAGGACTCTACAGGTCGAGAACCTACTCCATTCTGAGAGAACTCAACCTTATCTTCAAATGCCTGAGACCTCGAAGCACCTTGTAGATCATATATCTGTTCGGAGCTTTGGCTTGTGTCGGAGGAAAAATCACCTTGGAAATTACCTCGTGCTTCATCAACCAAATCAATCCGGATGCTTCTACGCCTCTCTCCCTCTTCGCCGAGCAGCCGAACCTATCGTAGCCGATCCGAACCTTCGCCTTGGACGCCCTCCTTCCCTTTTAAGGGAAGGAGACGCACGCACGGCTTCAAGCCATGCGTGCTCGAGGCGGTTCCACGAACTGCCTCTGTGCAGTTCGTGGAACTGCCACGAACTTACATCTCCCACTCGTCCAAGGTATGTCACACAGACAAAAATGATCATACAGACCATTTTAGAAGGGGTGTTTAGTCACATAGACTAAATGATCACACAGACCATTTTAGAAGAGGTGTTTAGTCACATAGACTAAATCGAAGCAACATCTATTGTCCCATAAGCCTAATAGAATATAGATTAATAGTCACAAAGACTAAATCAAACATCAAATCAAAAAATGGTTCGTGCGACAGCAAGCACATTGAGCGTTCAAATGCTAAGAAAGTTGTTACACCTTACATAGCTGCTCATAGAGTGATACATGCTAAGAGAAGTTGTTACGCCTAACTTAGTCACTCTTCATATGATACATAATCATTCTCCCAATGACACAGAGTCATCTACAGATGGTACAAAACCATTTATCTTATGGCACACAGCCATTTCCCAGGTGATACACAGTCATTTTCCAGATGATACAAAATCATTTTTCTGGTGGTACATAACCGTTTACCTGAAACATTCATGTCTTGCTTTTTACCCAGATTAAATAATCTTATTTACATCAATATGAACATCTCTAATCCCTTATATTGACCATCAAATCAAGAGCATGTCTCATATTTCAAATATTCACAAACATTTCTGTACACAACAGAAAAGAGTCGACTAGTGAATAATTCCCATTAGATGTAAACTTATTTAATCTTCCTTTTTAGTGTGAATCTATTCATTTTAATCAATCGCTTTCTTAGACATGTTTAGTGATAGGTTTACATGCTAAAGTAACAAACCCTGATCAAAACTTCAAGTAGACACCTAAATAGTCACAAAGGGCAAATTTTGAGATCAACATATAATCTCAAAGGGCTCACATAGTAGAGAAGCAGGGATTCATTCTCCTACTACCCTTAGTGTCGTCTTAGCACATGCGGTATGATTCACATGCTACGATGTCGTCCTCTTTACCAATAAAGAGCGCATGTTTCTCTCAAATTAACATCGTACAGATTTCGATCTAGACATTCTCAATGTCTAATACAAAATTCAACACATGAATCCTGAATTCAACATATGAATTCTAATCTGGCTCAAAACAGATATAGTAAATGGTGGGTTCATTTACTTCGATCATTTACCACAAAACGATCTTATCTTGATACAAATATCAAGACGACCCTAACTTACAGGAATGTAACAAATTTTACAGCTTCCAAAGCTAACAACCACATAGGCTGACCTATAAGCATCGGTCTTACCTCTATTCATACACAACAAATAGAGATGATTGTCCATGTGAGAGGACCAATCACTACCTGCCAACATGCTTATCGAGATCTTATCACTAGAATGTAACATAACATACACTGAATAGATTATAGCTAGCATTTCAAACAATCAAATCATAATATTTAATTGTCATTACAAACTGTTATATTCTACGAAGTCCCATGGACTTTACATGCTCATTAAATGACTCTTTAGTCATTGGCTTAGTAAAAGGATCTGCAAGCATAGCTCGTGTAGGGATATACTCAAGAATCACCTTCTTTTTAGCAACAATATCCCTTATAAAGTTGTACTTTATAGCTATATGTTTGCCCTTGCTGTGATATTTGGGATCCTTGGAAAAAGCTATCGCAGCTGATCGTCAATGATACCACCTTTGGACTCCCATCGTTTCTCAAGAATCTTCAAACGCTTTGGAACCTTCTCAACCGATCGCTTAGATATGCGAATATGCCACATATTCGGCTTTTCCATTGATAAGGCCACACAGTTTCTTCTTGCATTCGTGAGACGGGCGCCACCATTCAACAAGAACGATACCGATGTTGATTTTCTATCATCCGAGTCTCAATTTCATCTGAATAGCCCATAAGGCTCGTATTTCGATCCTCGATAGCAGAGATATAATCGTCGCCCGGATATCCGAAAATCCTTTTCACCGCCTTCGTGTCTCGATCCTGGTTTGGTGAACCACCGATTAAGCCTCGCATAGCTAATATCGAGACGAAGTACACAACATAGTATACATTAAACTACATGGCACTTGCGATATGGTTTTTTATTCACGCATTTATTTCAATTTGGAGTCTTGGGACTCATACTTTTGCTTCAAAATAGACTCTCATGAATAGGTATCTGCTCACCGCATAAACATGTTGAAATGTTGTAATATCTTAGTAATATAAGACTCTTGATAAACCCAAAAGTCTCTTCGATCGATCCGGATGATCTTTACTCTAAGATGTATTCAAATTCTCTATATGTGTCAAATCACAAGACAACCACTTTCGACTTCCACTACAAAACCTATGTCATTTCTCGCTATCAAGATATCATCAACATATAATGATAAGACATACTTTCCTTTTCTTTCTTTAGAAAACGCATGATGATCCTCGTTGATCGTTTCAAACCATAAGATAAAACCACTTTGTTAAATCTTATATGCTCCATTTTTTCGACGCTTGCTTCAACTCATATATAGATTTCTTCAATCTACATACTTTTTCCTCTTGCCTAAAACAACGAAACCTTTGAACCACGAGATTTCCTCGCCAAGCTCACCGCTAACGGTTTTGACATCCATCGATGTAATTCCAAGTCATAATGTCGCCACAAAGGCCAAAATAACCTGATACACAAACTTCACTACGGGAGAAAATGTCTCTTCAAAGTCAATACTCTCTCTTTGGGTAAATCCTTTTGCAACCAAACGAGCCTTGTATCGGTTAATCGATCCATCAGACTTCCTCTTTATTTTAAGTATCCACTTATTCCCAATAGCCCTTTGGCCAGTAGGAAGATCGACTAACTCCCAAACTTGATTCCGAATCATTGACTCCATCTCTTCTTTCACTGCACTTTTCCACTTATCTTTAACCCTACATCCCAACGCTTCCTCAACTGATTGAGGTTCATCTTCGTCAACTGGGAGTGTCATCATTGTCTCATTCTCAATATCAAACCTCCTTTTAGGTATGATCTTACGAACACTTTTTCATAAGTTGGGCCGTTGAGAAGTCACCCCGTGATCAGGCACATTACTCCCACTCGGTTGATTAGGCTCAGGTATCTCACTAGAGATGCTCTTGTTGATAATTCATCCTCCTCAAAAGAGAGGCTGCCTTATCAACTTCATCCTTGGGAACTCGGTTTTAGAAAAGTGGCATCTCTAGACTCAATCTCGAGATTGCTCCATCTTATTGCTTCACCTATAAAAACATAACCTTTTGAGGTCTCGTAATATCTTATAAAGATACATTTCCCTACAGGTCCGAAGTTTTCCGTATTTGTAGAACTATCACGAACGTAAGCGGTGACCCCGGGGTCTCAGTTGCTCAAATCGGTTTCTGCGTCAACGCTCGTATATGGGGTAGTCGAGCCCGACTTTGAATGCACTTTATTAAGTATATACGCCAATAATCATCTCCCGATAGAGACCGTGAAATTAACCGCGCCATCATAGACTAACCATTTCAAGAAGAGTCCTATTTCTTCTTTCAATGAACCCCATTTCTTTGTGGAGTTCTAGGATCGTTAGTCCTAATAATCCCTTATCATTACATGTTGTCTTGAGCAAATCGAGATGGATATTCACCCCACGGTCGTAAGGCCTTAACCTTGCGTTAGTTTGATTCTCAACCGTTCGCTCAAATAACGAATGAAATAATCCAACGCCTGATTTTGAGAAATCAAATACATACGTATCTAGTAAAATCATCAATAAATGTAATGAAGTAGAAGCTCCACGCCTAGCCTTCACACTCATGGACCACAAATATCCGAATGAATCAATCAGAATGATAAGTCTGCTTCTAATAGCTTTTCCAATGGTTTCTAGTTGCTTTCCAAAGAAGCATAACGCTCACATACTGTAGCTAATCTTAGCACGAGCCCAATAAACCCTCTCTCTAATCGATTCATGCGATCTTGTCTATATGTCCCGATCTAGCATGAAACCTCATCGGATATATCCGCATTACTAGTAAGAGCAATGTTTGAAAAACAACTATGAATCGCACAATTCACATCGGACACCACATCTAGTACCATAAAACCATTAGATAAATAATCGTATCCGATTGACAGAGTCAATCTTAAGTTCTACACAATGATGAAAAAATTTACTGAGTACCCTAAATCGAAGGCAATAGTAATGATACAAGATTCCTTCAATCTGGGCATACAAGACATCGTGTAGAACAAAGTACTTCCACCACGAAGGTTAAGTTTGCAAGCGCGACTCTCGACTTCGACTCTTGCATTGTTTCCTACATAGATCCATTTGTTGCCAGCAGCGGTACTCACATACGTAACCCGCTCTCGAGCCATGGTTGGTTGCTCCCGAATCTATAATCCACAAGGATAAGAATCATTATCAACACGATTAGCAACAAAATGCTCGTAAGATGATTATAAGTTACCTTCTTTGGCTCAAGACACCTCCGAGCAAAGTGGCCCTTCTCAATTAAAGCGAAGATAACTCGCTTTTAGGTTTCTTCCTGTCTTCTTCTTCTTGATTCGATCCTTCCCAAAGAGATAGCAACGCTTTTATTCTTTCCCTTTCCTTCTTGTACCATTTCCTCGTGGGATCCGGATGATCCAGAGCTGAGCCTAAATAGCGCGTAAATCCTCGCGGATTCTACTCTCTCACCTCATTTCAACATGCGGTGAGACATCGACGAAAGTCTTAATACTCTCACCGCGAGTTAAGGTATTACGCCATGGTCTCCCAAGAATCGGAAGAGAACGAATAACCGCTGAACTCGTTGTTCATCTAACTCATGGCCGCGAGACTCCGAATCATGTTAGACATCTCCCGAGATGTTGAACCATCGTGCATTCAGCGCTTCTTATAATCACAAACTGATCGTCACCGAAGCTTACTCGGACTTTATTCCATCAGATCTCTCTCTAAGGGCTACCCAGATGCAGTGGTGAAGGATACGGCTCATACTCTAACACTAGGTCATCCACCATCAACTTATCAATACGCCTTAGCGATGGAATCCTTCTTTTCCATACCTTATAGGCATCAAGGTCACGCCTGTCTTGTCGCAGATTACTCTCAACAGTTCCATCGATTAACGACCTCTAGAACTTCTTGTTCTCAAGAACAATCAATCTTGAGGTGCCATATTTTATAGTTATCCCTATTCGGCTTTTCACCTTGTTCTCAATTCAATGCATGATATTTTTAGTCGCCATAACTAACATAAATAAACACATTATTTAGTTACTCAGATGCTTATGTATGTAATCTCAAAAAATAAACTCAAGATAAATCGATCTGTTTATAAAATCAGTGACAATCGCGTTATCACTCATCATTTGTATGTGTCAATCGACTTAGATTGATATATTTTATTACATACATCCCACTTAATGATATTAATTATTATTACAAAGATGATATTACACATTAAACGAACATATCATTATATACTCATTCAACTAATCAAGGGTATATTCAATAATCATATCACGTAGAGTTAAAGATCATACGAATCCAATCATTAAATGAACACATCATTAAAATAAACGTATCTGATGTTAACAAATATGAAAGTCTATTTAGAATGTAACAGATTACATTCTTCCTACTCATAAACTAAAACAACTCCTAATAGATTAGATAAGCGACATCGCTCCCACTCAGACAAGCCCTGCAAAGAAGAGAATCGCTTATACGTCCCCTCCACTAGACTACATTAGATTTCACGACTCATAGCAAATACACGTACGCCTGACGACAGAGTCCTTTAAAGACCTCACAAATCGAGAACCAAAATCCTCCACTAGGTCTTCTTCAGGATCCTCTTCACTCAAGATAGTTAATCGACTCTGTGCAAGGGTATATGAAATTTCATGTAGAACCCCAAATTGTATCGTTGGCGTCAGGCCAAGATTATCGCAACGAACGAATCAAAGCCCAAATCAGTTGTCTAATACCGAAACTCTCGCATCTCGAGCTTCCAACAATCAATCAGCTTCCCAACGATGTGTCCAACGACTCCACGTGGTAAGGGTCATAGTCCAAATCTTCGATAGCCTCCTATACCGATTATGAACACATCGCTACGGTCATAAGTAGTGGTATACATCCGCGTCATCCGTAAAATTGAAATAAATTATGCCAAGACATAACCGACAAAACCAAGATAAATAATCTGTATATTCCAATTAATCGGCGCGAACAAATACACATATATCAAGAACTAAACTCCTCAATTTTAGGCTATAATTAATACGATCAATCGAATTTCAACCCATGTATACCATAAACTAGATTCTATCCTTAAGTTATCCACGTCGATTCTAATTATTTCAAAACAATCCATCTAACTTTGGTTATGAGTTTAGTCAACAAAGTCAACTTCACACATTCTTGTGTAAATTTAATGGACACTTAGTATTTGAATCAAATTAATTGAACCCATGTCCAATTAAAATTTGATTCAAAGCCCATTCAATTCGGCCCAATTAAACCAAACTAAATCTAAAACCCAATTAATTCGGCCCAATTAATTCAGCCTATTTAATTCGGCCCAATTGAAGCCCAATTAAATAATCTGTACGAAACAGATTAATAATAATTTTTTTTTTATTAATAGGAAAAATTAATTTAATCGGAAACTTCGTCGCCTCGCCGTCGCCTCCATCGCCCGCGATCGGTCGCGAAGGTCGTCGCCCGATCGCGGCGGCGCTTTGCACTAACTCGGCGCGTCGCGCGTCGCCGCTCCGGCCCGGTGGTCGTAGCCCTCGAAGGCCATTGCCTCCGCGCCAACGGCCGCGTCGTCTCCGATGGCGCCCAACGACCACATTTGTGCGTTGCCGAGGCGTCGGCGGCCACGCCTCTTCCGAAGCCGTCGGAAGGGCGTCGGCTCCGCGTCGCTTCCAAGCGACCGGATGCCACCAACGGCGACTACGCCGCGCCGGGATTTAACCATAACAGAGGTTCTATTCTCTTTGGATCTTTTCGGCGATCACAAGAACAAGTATGATATTAATTCAGAAAATCCAGCTCTGATACCATTGTAGATCATATACCTGTTCGGAGCTTTGGCTTGTGTCGGAGGAAAAATCACCTTGGAAATTACCTCGCGCTTCACCAACCAAATCAATCCGGATGCTTCTACGCCTCTCTCCCTCTTCGCCGAGCAGCCGAACCTATCGTAGCCGATCCGAACCTTCGCCTTGGATGCCCTCCTTCCCGACGCACGCACGGCTTCAAGCCATGCGTGCTCGAGGCGGTTCCACGAACTGCCTCTGTGCAGTTCGTGGAACTGACACGAACTTACACACCTGAATAGTGTAATGTACTAGAAGGTCAACTCTTAAGTAATGCCTATAGCTGCCACAAACCAAATTAGCATTTCACCAGGGAACTCAACTGAGATACATGTACCAACCCTTGTCAGAGTAAATGAGCAGGTACTACTAACCTTCCAGAGAACTTGATTTTAAGATCGAGTTAATTTCTTCAAAACTCACGGAACCATCACCAAGTAGACCTGACCACGGTCCGGGTTCGATCCGGGTCCGGGTCGAAACCGCCGGATCCGGGTTGACAAAATACCGACCCTTAACCGGCCCGCTCGTGGCCGGTTACGGTCCGGGTCGTGGAACCACCGGTTCCGGTTCCGGTCCGGGTCCGGGTCCGGGTCAAGTCCGGGTCGGGTCCGGGTCCGGGTCCGATCCGGTTAATCGTCATCTTAGTTAAATAAATAAAAAAATAAAAAATGATGTAAATAATTAAAATAAAAAAAAATTCACAATTAAACTTATAAAAACTCTATCAAATATTTCATTATCTCAATACAAAATATATTACATGTTAGACTTAAATAAAAAAAGCTATTACAATAAAAAAATCAATAAATCGTGATTAGGATGTTCCTTTACATTTCGCCTCGATCTTCTTCACTTTTAATATGTTGGGTTCGACTCGACTTTTGACCAATCGTTGAGTAAACATTGCGGCCCAAATTTTCCGACCTTAAGCTAGAACGTCCTCTCGCCCAATGTATTTCTCCGATACTAAAAGTTTGTTCCACGCAATCGCGTTAAACCTGATGCTAGAATTTCTTTTGTCATTATAGATAAGATTGAAAATAATTGAGTTCTTCATGACCACCATTTTAGAATGTCGGCTTTCTTCATCCGCATCACTAAAATCAAAAGAAGTATTGAATAATTCTCAAGTTCTATTTGGAACTTGAGGATCCTCGTAGACGTTTAGTCCGTTGCAATAACAATTGTGCTTTAGTGAGTTTAGAAGTAATAATACTAGTTGTAGTGGATTGATGTGTTTCATATCCAATAATTGCTCATCATATTTAATGTTATATTCATTATAAATATCATGTAAATGTGTTTTAATATTAAACAAAATCAAAGGAATATTAGAGAGCGCTTTGTGTAATAGGGCTTAAAGATTCATAATATAACGCTAACATATCTTAGAACCATCTAATTTAAGTCTAGGATCTAAAACAAAAGCATAAAAATATTTCGTGAATGTTTAAGAAATATTTTTCCCATTTTTCTTTCATTACATAAATACATTGAGATAAATAAGTATCATTTGATTGAATATGTCATTAAAAATACATGCAATATTACAACAATGTGTTAAAACTAAATGTGAAGTTGGATAATAAACACCGATAATTGGTCACTAGCATCACTAAAAACTTTTAGAATTTCACAAATACTAGTGCATATATTCCATTGATTTGAAAACAAATAAATATCACGTGATTGAATACGTTGATGAAAAACATACATAATAAATCTTTATATTCAAAAGTAGATAACAACAATTTATAAGTAGAATTCAACGGAGTTGAACGCCACGCGTAAACCGCTTAGGCTTCATGCTATTTATTTTACAAAATTTTCTTCATTCTTTCATTACTTGAGGATGTGTCCATAAATAATGAATTGCACTCTAATTGGTTGAATATGTGATCCTAAATTTTTAAGTCCATCTTCAACATACAAATTTAAAATGCGCATGTACACTAATATGAAAAAATCTTCCACCTATTGATGGTTTACATATATCAATAAGTTCACTAATACTAGAGTATTTCAGACTAGCATTATCAAAAGAAATTGAAAAAACTTTAAAAGTTAGACCATATTCTTCTAAAATAATAAAAATAAGTTGTGAAATATTTTCATGTGTGTTTCGTTAAAACATCTATACGCTAGCAATCTTTTTTGAACGTCCCAATTATTATCAATCCAATGACAAGTAATACTCATATACGAACAACTTCATTAACGATCACTCCAAATATCTAACACAAAGAAACTTTCTTGTTTAAACTAGAAAATTCTTTAATCAATTCTTGTTTTTGTTAGGACTAATTTTAAAAGTGTATGTTTTAGAGTATTTCTTGGGATACGTTTAATAGAAGGATTTGCACTTGTAGAAAGCCATTTTCAAAAAAGATAATTTATCACTAAAACTAAAAGAAAGTTGTTTCAATCGACAAAATTTAGCAGCTTTCTTCTCTAAATATAGTTTCACAAATTTAAAGAGTTTAGATTCGTTCCCAACCCGATTGAGAAGAGAATGTCGAATTTGAGTTTGAGAACGATCAATACCAATTTCCACCTGATGATTTCTCCACGTGTTGAGTAAGGGTTCCGTAACCTCCTCCTTGTTGAAATTTGTAACATTTCGAACAATATTTGCATTTTGCTTGCATATCACCGGAAGGAGCGCATTTTTCGAAATGTTTGGTGAAGATATCGGACGCGGCGAGGCACTCGAGTTAGTCTCAGAGCCGTAGAACCCACCATCGATCGGATGTATCGCTCCTACTTTCTTGACTTTGATGATGATGACGTATTCAAATTCATCATCTGAAATATCAAGATCGTAGTCGCGCGATATCGAATGGAGGAATCGCTTGCTCGAACTCGAACTCGGGCGGTGGTGGCATTACGCTCTTTCCCTTTCGCACCTACGCACCATTACTACTTGATCCGGCTCCAGACATTTGTAAAAATATGACTTGAGAGTTGAGACTTGAAAGCAAATGAGGGAATGAGAATTAGAGAAGAGAAGTTGTGATTTGTGAAAAAATGAAAGGGAATGGAGGTGTATTTATAGGGAAAAAAACTTTAAAAAAAAAAAAAATTTCCAACGGCCGACCCGCGCACAACGACCGTTGATGATCAACGGCCACGAAATCGTGGCCGTCGGTTCTTTTTCTTTAAAAAGCGACCCGGGTCCGAGCCGGCCGACCGGCCGTGGTCGCCTGCAGACCCCAAATCGTGGCCGTCGATTCTTTTTCTTAAAAAAAAAAAAAGGCAACACGCTCTACCGGCGACACGTTTGGCGGCGACACGCCCGTCGCGTGATCGAGAGAGCAACGGCCGCGCGACACGCCCGCGTGTCGTAACGGAAAACAACGACACGCTTTGGCCGGTGGCGACACGCCCATGTCGTATAAAACAGCGACACAGCGTACCGGTGGCGACAGCGTGTCGATTTTCCGGTTCGGTTTTTTTAAAAACCGGGACCGGACCGCCTAATAGGCGGTCCGGTCACGGGTCCGGGTCAAACCCATTGACCCGGTTAACCGGACCGTTGACCACGGTCCGGTTCCGGGTCGGGTCCGGGTTTGACCCGGACCTTGGCCAGGTCTATCACCAAGGCACAAAGCATTGAGACTCTGGATGCCATCGTCAATTTTGTGATCATGAGAATTCAAAACTGTTTCAACAACCTGGGGCAAAAAGTTACAGACAAACACCTTAGTTGAAAAGCATGAAAAGGCAAGATAAAATTTTATCATCAACTGAAAAAGTAGGAAACCTCTCTCAAAATTTATAATTGCTTCTCATCCAACACGTCTTCACAACTTGAGTAAAAAAATAGTGGTGTCTCAAAGCAGCTAAAAATACATTTTGAAACATAAAATTGGAGGTTTGTCAATAAAAGCAAAACAGCATTCAATGTCAAATTGAGCATTTATTCATAAAAGTAAAACAACATACAAAATGGACACCACCTATAAGTACTAGCTAAGAACTTGCAATTAAAAGTTAGGCTGAGATATAACAAGTTTTCTTGGCCCAAGGAATATAATAAAGTGACTAGCGAAGTAAAAAAAAAAATGAAATGGTATGCCATATTTCAAGTATCCTGCTTTGTTTTTTCTAAAACCACACCCCTCTTTTTTAACTTATCCAAGATACCTCTAGTGTGTGATTTGGGAGAACAAAATAGTGCGCCTTTTTGAAGAAAGTAAAATTTAATTACGACCACTAAAATATCTGCCACAAAATACCCTTGGCTTGGAAAAATTAACCTCTTTTTTCTTCTAAATATCTTTTGATGGCTCAAATTTGACGACCACTAAACCTCTTTTTTATTTCTCAATATTAACAGGTTATAAGTGTGAAAGCTGTATAAAAAATTATTATTTAGATTAAATTGGTTAAAGGAGTGAACTTATTTTGGCCAAGAAAAATATACCAAAGGCTTTGTGGGAGGCACAAGAAGAATATTCCTCTTCATTCAAGAACAAGGTGTTTTTGCAAAAACTTCTTAATGACCGTATTCGACACATTTAAAAATAATTTCTTCATATAGCTTTCTCTCTTGCAAATTTACTAGTACATTTTGTTGTCAAATATGATTAAGCTTGAACCATAAAAAAATTTTAGAAAGAAAAAGGAGGTTAACTTCACTAAACCAGGGACCCATTTTGCAGCAGATTTTCCAACGGAAGCACCCATGTTTTCTTTTCTTTCCTCTAAATTCAACAGCATGCTTTGTTTTTCCATTTTTCCAAATCAAGCACCCAAGGTATTCTGGGTATGCAAAAAGAGGAGATGCCCGAAGAAAAAATCAATCTAGGGTGCGTGATTTGGAGAAAAGGAAACTCAGGTGCATCAGTTGGAAAAATTGGCTACAAAAGATCCTCATACTTGCACTTCCACAACTTAGCCGTAAAAAGTGTGATGCAGTCAGACGCGATCGTACAAAGTTATCTGCAAGGGTTGCTCTGCAACTTGCAAAATTCTCTAAATTCCCTTGAATCCAAGATGAAAAATAACTGGAAAATTGATAATAATAAGAATAATCGAGCAAATAGGAACCTAGGCTGATGGCAATCTGATTAACTCATAAATACTGTTGTTCAAACCATTCTCTCCGAAACTTCACAGACCCACATGAAAAAAAAAAAGGGTGCATTTTCGTCTTCTAGTTGTGGCTTCCTTAATCAGGGGCAGCCAAAAAGATTCGTGCGCAAAAGACGAAAATTTTCAACCAATCAACATTATCGTCAAACTGTCTTCAAGTGTCTACTCCTAGCAATCAATGTTTAAAACTTCGATCGGATAAAAAGCGCAAAAAAGGAAGGAAAAAAAAATCAAGGCATCAGTCGTTGAGCTCTATATTACAAGTCGTTAATCCATGACTCATAGAGTTCTAAGAAATTAATGAGCAACGACAAATAAAATAGCGAGAGTGCAGATTGAAGCTAACAGACACAGGGTACGAGCACACAGAGATAGAATAAAGAAGAATTACCACACGATCCGTGGAGGGGAACATGCGGAGGAGCGCGGAGAGTTTATCCTCAGATCCGTAGCGCCCGCAGCGCGATCTCTTGGCCAACGGAGGCGGCGAAGCTGGAGATCCGAAGATTTCCTCCAACTCTAGACGCTTCCCACAGATCCCCGCAGACATGGCAGCCACGCTGATGGCTTCGATCGAAGCCCCACCCTCTTTCCTCCTCTTCCACCTTCAGCTCACAACTCTCAGCTTACCCATCTGCCGGTTTACCCGCATCTGCCTCAAACGGGCCGGGCCCGACATAAGGCATGCAGGGGATTCAGGCCATGCCAGGTGGCGCCTCATGCCCACGGCCAGCTCACACGTCAGGCTCGATTTGGGCGCAGGCAGTCTGATGCCGCATAGGATCTGCCGATTTACCCACATCTGCGTCAAACGGGCCGGGCCCGACATAAGGCATGCAGGGGATTCAGGCCATGCCAGGTGGCGCGCCATGCCCACGGCCAGCTCACACGTCAGGCTCGATTTGGGCGCAGGCAGTCTGACGCCGCATAGGATCTGCCGATTTACCCACATCTGCGTCAAACGGGCCGGGCCCGTCATAAGGCATGCAGGGGATTCAGGCCGTGCCAGGTGGCGCTCCATGCCCACAGCCAGCACACACGTCAGGCTCGATTTGGGCGCAGGCAGTCCGACGCCGCACAGGATAAGCCTGGCAAATAGGATTGATTGAGCATAGGCCTACGTGGCCAACGACCTAGCTCAAGAAAAAAAAAATGTTTCCGAATATTACGAGAAATTAATAATATCATTATGTTTTTTTTTCCAAACTTCATCCACACAACTGTTTCCTCTAAAAATTCTCGCTTCTTTAAAAATATAGAAATTTTAAAATTTTGCAAATAACTTTTGCAATTAATTTCACAATTAAGTTTGGATTCTTTTCCAAAAAAAAAATATTCTTGAATATTTAAAAAATGATTTTTTTTTTAATTTTAAAATTTGATTTTAATTCATTTTACGTCTTTCAAATGCTTTAAATGATTATAACCTTTTTTATTAGTTGTTATGGGCAAAGTCAAGTGCATATCTTAGGTTCTAGTCATTCTTACTTAATTTAATAATAGATAAGATCTTATCTTCAGCAGTGAAAATTTATTTTACTTTTATTCATTAGTTTTATTGAAATACAATATTTTAATGGTTTTATAAATTTATATATTTTAGTCATCATTAAAAATTTAATTAAAATGTTACTAAAGGGATAAGAAAGCCTCATGTACAATGCATTTGATAATTCTAATAAAATCTTAAGGGATTATTGCGATGAATATCATAATTCAAATTTCAGTTGAGACATATTTAAAGTGGATGAAAGTTATGAAAATTGGCGGCTATATATATATATATATATATATATATATATATATATATATATATATGTATATATATGTATATATATATAAAATTAAAATTCCTTGTAAAGCATTAGAAGAAACTAATGAATTAATACTACACCAGAAGAAATAAAAATTACTGAGAGAATAATACGAGAATTAAATCTTTCTACAAATATAAATTATTATTAACATTTTGTTTTGGCAAACATGAAAGATCATTCTGCAGGAATAAATAGGAAAAAAATATTTAACAGAATGACTTGGGTTTAAAATGCGGAAGTGAAGGAGAAGTCACTTGAAAAACCATTCCCCTTCTTTCTCGGTTTCAACATCAGTCTGATATACCAGTTCAAAGTAAGTGCCAAAGGTATTCTAATTCAAGATGTTCACGGTAGAATTAAGAGTCTCGATCGGGTCGAACAGGTATCAACGTCCTTTCACAGTATCGCTGCTCTTTCCACGCAGATAATACTGACGCCTATGGCACTCTCGAATCATCCTCTCTTGTCAGCCATCACTTCAGCTTTCCGCCCATTCCCTGCATTTGCCATTTCTCTTTAATCTTACTGGCTAAGGATCTTTCTCTCTCTCTCTCTCTCTCTCTACTAAACGCAAACTGCGCTCGCAACTAAATTATAGTCATCAATTTAATTCCATGTTATAAAAAGGACTACAGGAGAGACCCATCACCTCTTCCTTTTCCCTTTCTTATTGATTTCTTCTTCTCCATTCCCTCTTTTGCTCTTCCTGCATCGCCTTGTGGCTGTGATTCAGCGCAGCGGATTGGCTTCATCGAAGTTTCGTCATAAAGGAAAGTCTTAAAGGAACATAAGGAAGGGAAAGAAGAAGAAGTAGAAGGAGAAGAAGAGAGAAATCCTAGCCAACCATGGTTTTCCCATCTGTTCCTCTCTATCTTGATCCACCGAGCTGGAACCAGGTGAGTGGAGCTTCCCTCATCCCTTTCTTCTGCTCTCTTTTCCTGGTTTCTTCGCTTCCAAAAGCTATAAGAAGAGGGCGCGATGAAGAAGAAAAAATTTTAGGACTTTTTTGTTCTCTCTTGGATGTTTTAGTTCATTAATTATGTATGTGTTGATTAGCCATTAATCGCAGCAACAAGCTCATCAGCAAGGAAACAGCGGTGCGATTACTCAGTTTCCACCTGCAGGAATGGCGGCGCAGCGGACGGAGGCGGGGATGGCCGCCGGGTCGAGCCGGCCGGGGTCTATGGCAGACCGGGCACGGCTCGCCAAGATCCCGCAGCCGGAGCCGGGGCTCAAGTGTCCGCGCTGTGACTCCACTAACACCAAGTTCTGCTACTTCAACAACTACTCGCTCTCGCAGCCGCGCCACTTCTGCAAGACCTGCCGCCGCTACTGGACCCGCGGCGGCGCACTCCGCAGCGTCCCCGTCGGCGGCGGATGCCGCCGCAACAAGCGCAGTAAGGCCTCCGCAGCAAGCTCCTCCAAGTCCTCCACCACCACGCAGACCTCCGCAGCCTCCGCATCCTCCACTACCGCTTCCTCCGGTGCAATCACGTCGACCCACGTCCTCCTCCACTCGCAGTTACCCTTCATGGAGGCCTCGCTTCATCCGCTGCCACCGGACTTCCACTTCGGGACGACGAGCTTCTCTGGCATGCAACCCCCCGTCGACGGGGCCGACTACCATCTCGGCGGCAGCATTGGCGCCGGCGTTGGGGGGTTTGAGAGCTTAAGGCTTCAGCAAATGCAACAATTTCCTTTACTTGGAGGTGGAGCACTTGAGCACCTACCTCCGCCGCATCCGCTGCCAATTCAGTCGATTTCCGGGCAATACTCTTACGCTGGAGAAGGGAGTGGATTCTCCGGCGGATTATTCCCCGCGCAAGCTACAATGTTAAAGCAGTCCAGTTCCGAGCTCATCTCTCATCTTGCTTCTGTAAAGATGGAAGACAACCAACACCTGCATAACTTTCCGAGAAACTATCTCGGTGTTTCGCGAAACGACCAATTTTGGAACAGTAGCGACGTCGGAGGCAGCGGCGGCGCCGCCGGTGGCTGGGATATCCCTGGATTCAACTCGTCATCAGGGTAACATATACATATACATATGCAATTGCGCGTGCATGGCTCCGATCCTTTTGTGGCCTTTGTACCAGTTTTAACATGGAAGCTTAGGGTTTTTGGCTTCCATGAGGGCATACAAAGACTTGAGGAAAGGAATCGTTCTCTACCAGAAAATTGAACAACTAGAAATTTTAATTAACTTGTATTCCTAGGTGTAGGTTCTTGATTTAGAGTGAATTGGTGTCAATTTCTTTTCTTTCTGTGAAACTTAATTACAGTTTGTTTAATATTTATTAGATTGCTACGATCTTTGGTGTTAATTTCTTTTCTTTCAATGCATTATATTGCATTGTGCAATATTCATCAACATGGATGCATTCAGAATTGGACTAATTGCTTCACGTAAACTAAGGACATGAAGAAGTTATATGATAGTGAACTACTTTGCAATCAATTAATTTAATTATATAATACATGCATTGTAGCGATATTCACCAGGTGCATGCAGTAAGAAGGTATTTCAATCCTTCATCGGCATTTTAATTTTAACAAAATTACTATGTCAAGTTCATCGAGACCTGAAGGTTTTGTTGGGTACAAATTAAATGGTCATCTCGTAACTAAAGATACCTATGGAAGTTCCACACAATTAAAGGAGCATCAGCTACAGTTAGATCATGCATCCATTTCTTTTTCAAATTATGTACGTTCATTTTTTTATATTCTCATGCGGAATCCTAATTTTCATATAATTTTTTTTCCCTTTAATCTTAGAAACTTCTATGCTGAATTAATTTAAAGCAAGCTTCACTAGCAAACAAGACTCTTTCTAGAATTCCTTCCCATCTCGTTTTGCTACTCGAACAAAAATGATCTCTACTTTCGAGAAAATTTCCTCGGAAAAGCTTCCTTCCTCCTTCGACCTTGGTATATTTTATACAAATCTTGCTTTAATGAGGCAATATATTGCCAAATGAAACCTTTTTTGACCCCTCTTTTTCAGTATGATTATTCCTTGCAGATTAAAGCACTGTCGAAGCGTTACTAGTTTTCATATTCGCCAGAACAAATTTTGACCGCCATTCCATGCACATCTTCATTCATGTGTCTCCCGGCCAAAGTGTGCATGACATGCATGTTTTTTCGACTTCTTCTTCGTGAAAATTAAGAACGTAATTAGTGGTGATTTAACTATAGAGTGTAGTAGCTAGCTAGATTGCTAATTAAATTGACACGGAAGAGATAATTAATTATTGATTTCTAGTGTTATTAGCCTAGTATATATACAATTTGTGTCCCTTAATTAATCGAGTTTGACTAAATGATAATGCGATAATATTTGATAGAAATATTATTCATGAAGTGGTAATTCATTAATTACTAAAGAAAATAATGCTCTAAATAACAGATCAATCAATGAGAATGTGTTTTGAAGCGTGTGTGAATCCGTGCATGCATCCTACCTACACATGTAGATGATACCAGAGACAGAAAGACAACCTCTTTATTTGCTCAGTTTCTTGTTGGTTATAAAATTTTAGGGCTCTTCCTCCAATAAGACTACACAACCGGCAATCTTCTTTCTCTATATATGTCACTGATCTGGTCTTACTCATCCTAATTCTGGTGCACAACTAATGTAGCTAACTCTGTCGCTCTTTTTCAGATTAGTGAAAAGGATCCACCATATCTCACAAAAATCAAAACCCTAATTCCAACTCATAGGCTCCATGGCCTTGCAGAAGAATTGCACGCGTGTATGCAAGGAAAAATGAAAGGTGTTCGATAAAATGGCCAAGAATTGAAGGAGTATGCTTCACGAGGAAGTAGCTAGCGATTTGTTCAGGGGGGTCCAGGGAATCTGGGCCCTCTTGCCTTTCCCAAACACCAAGGCCGTTCTCTTCTTAGCTCTCCCTCGAGAGGGAATAAAGGTGGTCCGAGGCCGTATGATAATGAACAAATAAAAGGAAAAGGGAAAAAAAAAGAGAGAAGCTGCTAGGTTTTCGTTGTCAGATGGGATCAGCGAGGTGTGGGTGTGGCTGGCACACACAAATATATTAGAATTGGAAACTGGAAATCTGAGAGGGAATGGAGCCAAGAAAAAGCAAAAAAAAATAAAAAGAAGATCAGGCAATGTTAATGTACGAGAAGTGCAATCCGATTCCAAAGCGAGCAGGTGTGCACTGCACCACTGTATCTATGTGTGTAACAGAGAGAGAGAGAGAGAGAGAGCTCGGAATTCCATGGATGGTAGCACTTGAGAACAGTCATGCACTCATGCTGCGTGGGAGACCAGACAAGTTTTCCAGCATGGCATGTAGTGGAGTGGGATGCACAATGCGTCTGTCTGTGAGCTGCTGGGAATTCATTAACTAATTAATTAATGGGGTATTCTTCTGCTAGGGAAGCATTAACTGTGCAGCTTTTGCTTTATTGATTAACTATGAGTTGGAGCTCCTGATCTCCTACTTGGTGAGACAGGAGATTGGATATTTATTTAAAGGAAAGCAGTATATATAGTAAGTATACTACTGGCGGTGGACTGGAGACTGCAGAAGGAACGCCAATAGATCATTCTTTTTGTGTTAATTAATGACTACATATCTTAATTTATAATTCTGACATTTAATTTGATATCATATTGCAGAGTACTGTTGTTTGCTTAACGAGGAAGATATTCCTCTTCCTTCAACCGTGCTCGATCGCGGAGTGGGAAGTGATGCAGAACTGGATAGAAGAAATAGTATATTATATTGAAAAGCTACAAAAATCATACTCGAATTCAAGGTGTAGCAGAATGGCCTGGGAGAAGCTCGTTGAAATAGAAAGTTGATTATTCATGAAAACTTACAATTAGTTACAAAATTATATCAAGTATGATTCATTAAACAATGTTTTTATAATGGTTAATTATGGATACGTAAAAATTAATGAAAAAATCTAATTTATTTTTTACAACTATATATAAGAATTGAGGATTTGAAGAACTTAATTATGTGTTCATTACGAGCATATGAACCACTAATGAGTTTTTAAAAAACACACACACACAAATGTGAGATGCAATATATATATAGTTTTAAATTAGAGTGCATATTCTATAAAAGAAGACTGAAAAATTAAAGTTCTCATGGTCGTAAACCAGGCTTATTTTGTGAAACAGGTAATAAACATGCATGGTGCATGGATGTGTTGAAGGAATTAGGTTATCAAGGATATTATTAATTATAAAAGAAGGATATCAAGGGAAAGAATGTCTTATCATTCTATAATTTAGTATTTTATATAGGTTTAGCTATGCTAACTATATGTCGTTGGAAAGAATATTAACCACTTTAATTTGTTTACGAGCATATAAAGGTGAAAAAGTACGAAAACAACATTGGTACTTGGGCACTGAAACAAGTAAGTAGTCGTACGGTGCTTCATCTCTGATGACAATATAAGACATACGTACTACCGTAAAAGTAATAGAAAGAAGGCCATGGAAATGACAAGGCAGCGCCGAGACAGAAGAGAAGCTAAAACAGGACGATGCGAAGATCGAATAAACAATTGTAGCTACAGGCCTAGCTACGAAAGCTCCTCTATCATTGCCGATTTGATGGTGGAATCTTGGAATGTTGGAGTAACAAATAACAATGGCTTGGAATTCAAGGAGGACCCCTACGCTGGGGCATGGAGACAGCGTGATTGTGGATTCTGATGTGATGCGTGTGGGATCATCTTTTACTTTGTCTACGAGGAGTATAGCTGGTGTTGGATTTACGTGCATCATCATCTCCCACTCAGTTTCAGAAATATGTGACTATTCTGATACGTAGATGCTTCGAAACACCGGCCAGAACACAGTGTTCATTCATGTATCATCTGCCTTTTCTTTCGGCTATATAAATTAAGTTGTGCCATCTTTCAGATAATGATTAACTTGTTATATAAAATGAATCCAGTCAAAAGGTCCACAAGTTTTTCTGTGAGGTCAATAGGTCATGATTACTTTTGAGTCAAAAAGACACAAGTAGACAAAGAGCAGAAAATAAACACACACTTTGCGCATGGTATGCACTGTGTTATCGAACTGCCTTACCAGTGCTTGCAGCTAGCTCAGATGCTCACAGATTTGGTTCTTCTTGTTCCTGTAAAAGTCTGATCCTGTGAAAGTTCTTTTATAAACCCTTTGTTTATACCAAGAATTGCTTGTCCGTTTAATATATGTATTTATAATAATTAACAACATAAAAAAAAACGATATAAAAATTTGTACATAGGAGATATTCCTATATAACTTCTATCCAGTATTTTTTCTATAAAAAAGGAAAATCTATATAACAGATTTGATGCTGATCGAGGATTACAGAAATCTCCATGGATTCCTTCCTTAGCCCTAGCTTTTTTTTTAAGGAACTATATAATGTGTTTAAAATATAGATTTCCCCATTGTTATTCATCTTAGCCAGATACCTATATATATATATATATATATATATATATATATATATACATACAGTGGACTATGGTTATATTACTGAACTATATAATGTGTTTAAAATATAAATTTCCCCATTGTTTATTCATCTTAGTCAGATGCCCTCAATTTTATCCTCTGCAAATTTACGATGATTGTATTGTACATAATCACTCTAGCAAAAAGTGATTATGTTCGTCTTTAGTATTCTTCATCGTCGATTCTTCGATGATAATGAAAAAAGATGAATCACGAGGGACTATGTTCTTAACCTGTTGATCAGAAATAACAAAGGATTTCTAAATTCGAATGAGAATTTTGAACTCCATATCGAAAATTAGCTCATGTCCATTTTAGCATATGCACTCGACAGGTCATCCCGAAGGACAAGTTGTACATGTATATCACGGACATTAAATTCAATGCATTAAATCGAAATAATATTTTGTTGACCGGTAACAATAATTAATGTCATAGTATTTGATGCGAGCACTTTTCGATTTATTCAGATCGGTAAAAAAATTTCGTAGGATCGGACCATCCCAAAATTAATCGGGCCAAAGATCTAGATATCTGGTATCAACTAAAAAAAAATAACGTCATAGGCTTCGAGTGCTTATAATGTAAGTTTATGATAAAACTATTTAATCACGAAGGTGAGAATAATTTCTATAATGGTATAAAATATTCACTGTGTATTGATGGGTTGGGAGCTCGACCTATTGGATGTGAACTTGTTTCTGGCCTAAGCTCCTTCGAGGACTCAGAATCGACACGATCCAACATGTATATATATGATCAGTAAATCCTCATATGCCTAGAGCTAGTGAGTACAATCGAGTAAATCGGTCTATAATTTTCCAATAACGACTTGTATTCACCAATTTTGACAGAGTCCTGACTAATTTAGAACAGCTGCTTGTGATCTTTTTAACCCGGACAGAACTGGGTTTGAAGCAGTTGAACCAATCTATATCTAATTTTCCAAAGACTGAATGAATGCTGATACAATTAGGCCACTGTTACAACAAATCTGGAGCTACTTGCCAATTGAAAACAATTTAGCAGGTGGTAATGAGCAGATGAAAATTACAGTGTATGATCTTACAGGCATGCAGAACACCTGTTTATACAGAATTGAAGATTTTTCCAAACTCTGAACAAAAAAGCAACTCTTCCTTCTGTATATCTCATTTCCATCCTGGTCTTCTATTGTTTTAATATTTGAAAGGGCGCAGAGAAAACAACGTTGAGTTGTCAAACGAGTTGTTTGGCCTATCGAATGCCATTGGCAACACCTGATCGGTACTCTCCAATTCCAAGAAGATCCTGCGTAATATAAGCAACCATTGAATTACAGGACATTAATGTAAGTAGAGAGACAGATATCAAAGTCCTAGCAACAGCAACGAATCATCTAACATAATTTTTTGTACGAATATTACTACGACCAGTGTTTAATCCAAGTGAAGAAAAAAAGAAAGAACATCTTAAGCTACTGGGCGACCCATAAATTTTCTTCAGGTTGTTTAGAAGTTGAACTTCTCCAGCTGTTGAGATACTGGCTTTGCATTACGATTAGCTAACTTGACTACTTAATACCAATTCTTTATTTGCGCATTCGAAATATTTTTACACTAATGAAGTTGTAAAAGGGAATCTCAAGTGAATTAGAAATATCACCTGACAAGCTTTATTTTTAGCTCGGGTTTCAGCTGTACTAGGAATGTCATGATTTGGCTTCATAAACTTCTTTTCACGCCGCTCGCATGAACCCCAGGCGTCTGCAAACCTACCACATCTAGAATCCACAACAAGGGAAATGACATAAGACCATGTTATGCATGAAATTTGGAGCTAGTTAATTGATTAAAGTTGGGCGTACTTCATATATGCACGAACAACGAATTCAGCACGTTGAACATTCCTGTTCTCATCAAACTCAATTGACTTGTCCCTAATCTCAAATGAGAGATTGAAGAAAAATGAAATCTTTCTCCATCCTGAAAAGAAATACATCTGATTCGATGAATGTGAAGCAAGCTTTATTAAAATAACTAGTATGAACTTCCACAAGTTACCTGACTTCTTAATGAATGGATGTCCTTGTATCAAGGTGTAATCTGTTTTCTCTAAAATCTGCACATGAAAATACATAAAGGATGTATTTGGTTTCAGTTAGAATTTAACTTCAAAACCAGTTAAAATATGAAACGTTACTTGTATTAGAATAACAAAATAAGCAGGTGCCATACTAGATATGTGAAATTTTAAAAGTGGTATAGACTAGAAATCCCTTTGACTTGAGAAACTCAGAATAAACTAGCAGTATTTGCATATTTTCATCAAAACATATAGCACAGGATGAAGAAAAAAATACATATTCTGCTAGGAAAAAAATAAAGTGGAAGAAGACAGGAAAAGGATAATGATGGAATGCTTGCAAAGAAGTTCTTCATTGAACAAATTGAGATAAACTTTCCTCTCATTGCATTCCCCTCTCATAGATTATGGTGCTAGGGGATATATATAGACTAGAGAAATAATCTAGATACATGACTACTTTTCCAACACTACCCCTTAAACTTTATCTTCGCATTCTTTGCAATTGTTGCCCTCCCATCTACAATAGCCATCCATGACTAGCATTTTTTAATACGCTAGAAATTGAAATTTGAAGATTTCAAATTGTCTTGAATCATATTTCTTAATATTCTTAAAGAATATGCATCAGAAGACATATTAAGCTATCAACAAATCATACATATTTTCCCTAGTCAGCAATGTCTTAAGATCAGCAATGTCTTCTCGCAATTCTCTAGTCATTAATGATCAATAAGAACAAAAGAGTTATTAGAGTTTTTGAGCACTTTCTTATACACTATTTGGTTGCATGCATCAAATACTTTCAATTTTTCAAATAATTATTCTTAACTCTTTTTCCTTCTATATGATTATCTTTTCCCTTCTATGCAACGTGAATGCAATGTTATCAGATCTGTTTCAGATAATGGGGCTAACTTCCTTATATTAGAACCGCCATGAAGCTTGTATACTAGAACCACCAGAGAATTGGGAATTTGGGAAGGCGCACCACTAGAGCAGTTAATAATGAAATTAGCTTTGGGCTGGGCTCGCAACCTATAGCAGCTTGTTTAGTAGCGCAATAATATTAGCCATGGCTCTAGAGCTTTGTCTGCTATTCCTTCAGCTTTTGAAGCAGGTTTTAGCACTGCTACCTTTGTGCTCTGAAGATAGCTCGAAGACTCAGATTGCTGATCTTTTGAGGCTGCTGACATGTTGAATTCTGTTTAGTTTTGCTACGAATTTCCTATTTTGATTTTCTAGACACTGTATATTGTTCTCAAAGTATCTGTTCTCAATATCAAGTTACTTATTTAAGTAATTTAAGCGAACTGTTCTGTTCCCTCTAATCGTTTTTCAGGGGAAAAAAAAGTGAGAGTGAGCAAGCTTATTGCTTAACTAGACATGGCTCCTTTATTTCCTGTCTTAAAATCACTTGGTCAACTGAAAACTAGAGTCACACAACTTACAATGCCATGTCCTTGCGTAATTTTGTATCTGATTTATTAGTCTAGATTTTCTATGCAAAATACACCTATTCCTCAAAAACAACTTTAGCAGAAAGTTGAAATGAGCATGAAATAGGAATCCAAAGAAGGTCCTCCAAAGAAACATTCATCTTAGCCTGTAGGCTGATTCAGCCAAGATTGGTTTCTCAAACAAAGCTGGAGTGAATGATTAGGCCAACTTATTGGAATGATCATAGTCTAACTTCACAGACTGTGTGAAAGAAAAATGAAACGAAACGAAATAACCTATTTGTTAGTAGATAACAGAGATGGAGCTTCGGTCAGGTAATGCCCATTGACAAGAATTGGAGGTCAGCCGATCATCACATGTGCAATAAAAAAGAACAAGAAAAAAAAACAAAAAAATTACCGCCATGGCAGAATTTTGGTATTTCTTAAAGGAAGACACTGAAGGGAACGGCACATGTAAACCGAAATTGGGTTCCCTGTTCTCCCTCTCCTCGCAGTTCCACCCTTCAGGCGGCGGGCTTTCCACCACTGGAGTCATTGAATTCTTAACGTACTTTGACGGATCTGGAGATGCATAGGTGGGAGACGACACCGCCATCATTGGGGTCCTCTGCGGGTGCCTGACCACGACCATCCTACGCTCTTCCACAGCTCCGGATTCCATGAAGCGCGGCATCTTCTGGGGGCGGTGATGGTCCCAGAGATCCTCCTGAAAGACTTCCCCGTCCACCGGAACAATGGAAGTTTCTTCCGCCCTGCGGATCTGCCTAGGGTTTCTGAACGGCTTCGAGCCCTCGATGGGTCCGAGGGGAAGCAGCGGCTTCCGAGACCTGGAAGATGCCGCCAATTCAATAGCGGCCCATAGCTCGGCATCGTCGAGGTCAGGATCGTCCATAGGAAAGTGGACGCCGCCGGACATCTGCGGCGGCGGAGACGACGAGGCGATGGGCGGCGGTGTTTTTTGAATTCAAACAGACAGGAAAGATCGATCCGATCCTGTTGACAAAATATACAAATAAATAAGATCCAACGGCTGATATTTCTTGGCTGCTAGATCCATGCGTACCTGACGTTGCGCCAAGTTCTTCAGTGGAGCAAATGGAATTAGTCAAGACACAGACACTATATTAAATTAGACAAAAAAAAATCATGAATTCAAAACAGAGCAATCAGTTTTCTCATTTACAATACGAAACGTTCCTTCTTTTCTATATACGAAGCTTCAACCATTAGATACTTTTCTCAAATTACAATATGCAAGGAGCAATTGAAAAAAAAATAAATAGTAAATTAGAAAAGTCATATTACAGATATTTTCTCATTGAAAAAAAAAATAATAAACTTGATTTTATTGATGCGGTTTGATCAACAATTATTTAAATTAAGATTTAAATGAAATTTATTCGTTTTAATGTATATGTTCCGACTCGAGGTAGAGAGCTGAGGGACGGGATAGGCAGGAGGCACTGGTGACTCAGCATCATGGTAGGTGGTCGGTTGAGCACAGATCGAATTGTTCTTCAAGGATTAGAGCCGCAGGGTCAACTTCTTTTCGGAGCTTAGAGTGGTGGAAGAGCTTGGAAAGAAGATGAACAATGACCGCTAGGAGTACAGATATACTATCTTGAAAGAGACTAGCAAATAAGTGAGGGAGGGTGTTGAAAGTGACCTCAAGTCGAATTTGGGAGAAAAAAAAAATTATACAACTAGAGAAAATGAGACAAAGAAGATTTATAGGGTTTTTCTTCGAAGAGGAACTGATCCCTTTTCCTTTCCCCTAATTACCTTTTTATAGGAAGCTCAAACTAATGAGAACAATCAAGAGAAGATATACGGAGTATGATTTACTGATGCTGATCTATCAAAAGAATTTGACTTGACAAGGGCAATAGGAGATAAGACTCCATTAATACGGTGGATATAGTAAATATGATGATATGAAGAGAATTTTGATGTGGCGTCATTAAAGAAGTCGGTGCAGCCGTATAGTCAGGAAGCATGTTCTCCTGAATGAAAAGGCTAGGTTTAATCCATGGAGATATACTATATTCACCAAGGAGTATGTCGGATGACATCTAGGAATTCTTGAAGGTATTCTCGAGTACTTAGTCTTTTCTCGAGCACTGACTTCATTCTCGAGTGCCTAGTCCGAGAGTTGAGCCCCACAGTGGGAGTCAATTTCCTATTTGATCAATTGATTATTCTCCCTATAACAGTCAATTACAGACTGCTCAATTTAAAAATTGAGTTCCATAACGAGGTCAATTTCTTATTGGATCAGTCGACTGCTCTCTCTATAATAATCGACTGTAGATAACTCAGTCGAAAAATTAAGTCCTACGGCGGGAGTCAATTTCCTATTAGACCAGTCGACTGGGATAAACTATCAATTAATTATCGCACCTCAAATATGAGGGTCGAATCAAGATATCGATTTATGTTCCTTTGTAAAGTCGAGACACCGAATATTTCTCCTCACCGAATTGAGATATCAAGAGTCTCTCTTCGCCAAGATAAATTATGATCGAGATGATCGAAGTAATCCAAAGTTGAGACATCAAGTGTCTGTCTGTCGTAGACTTGAGTTGACTCATATCGCTTTTGACCTAGAACCGAGGGCTTTACTTCGGCTTGAGTCAAGACTGAGCGATCAACTCCGGACAGGGATATGTTCCTCGCCCATCACTATGGAACAGCAATTAGTAAATCCCCCCACCGTTTGGCCTGGCCCCATACGAAAGCCGACAATAGCGATTGCGTTTAGTCCGTCCACGTTTCCAACACGTATCTCGATGCTTACAGGTCTTTTCACACGTGACTACTCTCGACACGAGTCCACTACGCCAACAACCCAAATAAAATCTAGCCTCCCCGCTTCGTCTTCCTGTTCCTCTTCTCTTCTTCTTCCTCTTCTTCCCTCAATTCTCGGTTCTCACCGCGCAGCGGCCCACGCTAGTCCCTCCACAATGCCCGCTGGCGTAGGTCTATTCCTTTTTCTCCTTTTAATTTGCCTCTTTCGCTTCTCCTCCGTCGCCGCCTTCTCCATCGGGGTCAATTACGGCGCTAACGCTGATAACCTCCCCCCTCCGGCTCAGGTGGTCGCCTTCCTTAAGCAGAGAACCTTCATCGATCGTGTCAAGCTGTTCGATGCCAACCCTGACATGATCCGCTCCTTTGCCGGCACCGGTATCGCGCTCATGATCACCGTTCCTAACGTGGATATCCCTGCCCTCGCCTCCCGCAATTCCTCTGCGGCCTCTGACTGGGTCGCGGCCTATGTCGCTCCCTTCTATCCCGCCACTAACATCTCGCTCGTCGCCGTCGGCAACGAAATCGTTGCCACCTCGGATCGCAATCTCATCGCCCACCTCGTTCCTGCGATGCGCTCCCTCTCAGCCGCACTCGCCGCCTCGGGATTCCACCAGATTCGGGTCTCCACGCCTCACTCCCTCGGCATCCTCTCCGCTTCGGAGCCGCCCTCCGTCGGACGCTTCCGCCGGGGTTATGACCGCTCCATCTTCGCGCCGATGCTCGACTTCCACCGCCAGACGCGCACCCCCTTCATAGTGAATCCTTACCCCTACTTCGGCTACACGGCGCGTACCCTCAACTACGCCCTGTTCCGGCCCAACGCGGGGGTTTTCGATCCCGCCACGGGGATCAACTACACGAACATGTTTGTAGCGCAGCTGGACGCGGTGCACGCGGCGATGCAGCGTCTGGGCTACGGCGACGTGGAGATCGCCGTCGGGGAGACAGGGTGGCCGTCAGCTGGGGACGCGGGACAGCTCGGAGTTAGCGCGGATGACGCCGCCTCCTTCAACGGCAACCTGATACGGCTGGTCAACTCTGGCAAGGGAACGCCGATGATGCCGGGCCGGAGGTTCGAGACGTACGTGTTCTCGCTCTTCAACGAGAACCTGAAGCCCGGGCCGACAGCTGAGCGACACTTTGGCCTCTTCAACGCTGATCTAACGCCGACCTACGACGTCGGCCTCTTACGCGTTGGCGACCAGGTGCGCCCTTTTCTTCTCAGTTTTTCACTCTATCAAGGATTTTGCGGCTGCATTCGCAACTGGAGCACATTCACTATTTAACGTATGCTTACATTCTAATGACCAAACGAACGCAATGCTGAAACTGCGGCACGGAGAAATTGGATTTGAATTGGATTATAGAACTGAAAAGCCTGCGTGCTTTTGCCATCGAGCGATGCGTTCCCTTTTTCTCTGTTTTCTTCGTGTCACTTTTCCTTACCATAATTTCATCGAGTATTTGGAAATTTCGCAACGGTTTCCTAATATACTTTGCATTTGAAACAGAATTAGACTCGCTTTAATCGACTTTTGTACGTTGTTGGCTGTTGCCCTTTTACAGGACGATTCCTTCCTCCTTTTTCTCGTGATAGGACTGAACGCCATTATTGTTCTGTTCTTTCCCTCAAGAGCTGACAACCTTTTATCCATACTTGCCTTGTCATCCAGACTTCTATATTCCTTCTCTTTTTTTTTCCAGGCGCCGGCCCCGGGAAGTGGTGCCGGGCGGTGGTGCGTGGCGAGCGCGGATGCGAACGAGGCGGTGCTGCAGGCCAACATCGACTACGCTTGCGGGGGCGGCGGGGCGGACTGCAAGCCCATACAGGAGGGCAGCGCGTGCTTCTACCCCAACACGCTGCTGGCCCACGCTTCGTACGCCATGAACAGCTACTACCAGGCCGCCGGCCGCAACGACTTCGACTGCGACTTCGGCCACACAGGCACCATCACCTCATCTGATCCCAGTAAGCATCCAGTCCCGTCGTCGATCGAATTCAATATCTGGAACAAACTTTATTGATGCTTGATTGTAAATGATCGCGGCATGCAGGTCATGGGAGCTGCAATTATCCGTCGTCATGAATTGCAAGACTTGCACAAGATGATCGAACGGAGGATTAATTGATTAGTTCGTGTTGTTCGAGTGATGTTTTTAATTATAATATGGCTTGAATACTTGTTTGCCGGAACATTTAATTATATGTTGTTGGATCTTACTGATGTATATATATATATATATATGACGAGGTTTTCATCATCCCAGGCGACTTCGACGGATACTTTGGCAAGAGAGATTCGTCCTCGATCTGCTCGCGCTAGTTTGTCCTGGATCCCTCGATCACAACCCAACATGCCTCCGATTGAGGGCATACCGTCACTTCGACCATTCCATTCGGAGAGAACAAGAGCACAGGATCTAAATTACCTTCTCTCTGCTTCGTAACGAGCAAGAGAGATTATTTTGCCAGAAAATTTGCGAAACATAACTGCTTAATTTGTTCTATTTTCCTTAATATTTCCATCGAAATAAGACAAGGAAACATAAACTAAGATGATAGAAAATGAAAACAAATCATATATACCAACTTAATTTCTTTCATAAAGTGGACAATTTAAATCTTCCTTTTTCTAGCTAGTTTCTTTCTTCGTATGTTTTTACTATTAATTATTTTGTCTCCATCGTCAGAAAGCAAGGCCCTAAGGCTGCAACTACTTGGGAGGGGAAAAAACAAGAAAGACGGGGAAAAAGAAAGCGTTCTATCTACTTTGTTGGGAAAAAAATTCAGGAAATTAAACAAGCAATAAAGAATGAGGAAACGTAAAATATATATACAGTTTAAAAAAAAAAAGAAGGAATAAAAAAAAAAGACCAAAAGGCACCAACTATTTTGGAGTTTAAAAAATCAGGAAAAAACGATTAAAAAGAAGGACAAATAAGAAATTAAAAAGAAACAAAGACACATAGTTTAGGTAAGAAAGAAAGAATAAAAAGAAAGGGGAAAGGAAATGAACTTAGTCTTTAAAATCATCTTTTTGAAATATATTTTTTGAGATAAACAAAGTTTTAATATACATAAGATGATCGACGTTGGCATTGTAATATATAAGAAGAGTATCGCACATCATGAAAGGTGTTGAGTAAGGGCCCTAAATATGCAAAACTATGCTTCCTCGAAGGATCTCGACGCACGAAAGGTAGGTGGCATATAGGATGCCACTTTGCACAAAGTGAGATTCTCTAGTCAACTTCACTCATATTCTTTTAAGCAATATTACTACTTAAGCTTCATAAATATTATCTTAATTAGGAAATAATCACTTTGGTTCCATTCTTGTAGATTAGGACTTGATAACTCACTTCGATATCTTCCACTTGGATGATCTCAACTAAACATGATTGTAAACATGCAGATACGTATTGACAAGACTAATCCTACACCATTTAAATTGATGGAAATTCTTTAGGACAAGTTAGCTAAGCTACCTTCTTGACAAATTAAGCAAAGAGGTTTAGAGAGGATACTTTGTAAGAATTAATTAACCAAATTAATTAAATATATCTTGTTTCTACTCATAAATTCTCAATCTTAGAACCAACTCCTGATTCCTAAACAACCTCAAGATCCCATACTTTATACTAACTAATATATGTTTGCTAGTCTTAATAATCATAAATCTTCACAACACATTCAATCTCAATTCGTAAGTATTAGGATGATGAAATTAAAACTAAGTTTGAAAATCATCATAATAAAGTCCTAAGTCATGATCAATTCAATCAAATCATAAAGTCATTATGCGTAGTAGTTTTATAATCATGGAACAAGGTAAACCTAAGGGTTTGCAAAAGAACTAGCTAGTTACTGAAGAAAATGAAATTAATTAATTTGTTATTTGTTTATTTTGATCAAAATTAAATTAGGCCGAGTTGATACATGATAGTTTCCAAGAATTGGTATAGGTGATAAACAATTAAATATTACAAGTTCAAAACTTTTAGCTAAATTGGGATAAAATAGATGAACAGTTGACACGCGTTGTTCAATAATAAAATATATGAATTTATGTTTAGAAATTCAAAATTATTCTTGACGAAATCAGTGACTTGTAATACCTCAAGTCAGCGGATATATATGGGTTGATATCTCTGATACATAATAATTAATTAATGTGTTGACAACTTGACCATCTAACTATTTACTGAAAATTTTAAAGTTAATTATTAGATTGTTTTTACCGGATAACAAGTATAATTGGGTGCATGAATTGGAAACACCGTTGGCTAAACAATTGATAAATATAGAACATCTGCAACAATTTTATTTATCCATCATATTTATTTATTGTCTTACACGTTGCTAAGTGACACGCACGCTCACAAGATGCTCGATCGAATGTCCAGGTCAAAGTACCAGGAGTCGGTAGCCCACGACAGCGAAGAGTAGGACGTCTGTGACGAAGCACTCGAATGCTCGAACGACGATGCGTTCGAGCCGCAGGGCTTCCTTACCAGCAACGGCACCACGTCTTCGAGCAGACCTTCCGAGCCGTATTCCTCAAAAATTCCATGCAGCGGCGCGACGTCCGCGTCCGTTAGCGGCGCGCTGACGATCGTTCGTGCCGTCTCGGCCTTGGGCTGGCATTTGAGCTTCTTGGCCACGTGAAGCCCGGTGGCGGCGGAGAGGTCCGGAGACCGAGGGAAGAGGAGATGAGAGTAGGTGTAGTGGAGATGGAGGCCATCGTAGGTGACGATCATCGTCTCTGGGTCTTCCATCGACCTCTCCACTTGTTTCTTGGCATTGCATCTTGGGTTGGTGCATCGGTAGTAACTCCTGTCAACAATCCATGCACATTTTTGCATCAGAGGCACCGTAATCAATTACAAAGTTAGTGGCATTCGGGTGTCAGAAAAAAAAGAAGCCTTTTTTCTTCAAGATGCTCGTATCTGTTATGCTGTCAGAGGTGACATGGACCATGGTTAGTTTTTTACAAATTGGAAATTTCCAACAGGTAGGGACGTGTCTGCCACTAGCTTTGACTTCATGATAAAGTGTAATTGTCATCGATCTACCATGCAAGGAAACGAAATCTTGTGGTAAATTAGAACCACTGCATGTATCTGTTCTCTGAAATGATGTCTTCTGATAAAGATGAAGAATACACCGCCGTCACAAGGAAGGAAAAGAGAACTAAGAAAGTACCTCGGATTGGGGCTGTTCTTGATGGTTTTTTGCCCATATTTTCTCCATTTGTAACCATCATCTTCGAGCCCATTGCCACAGGTCTTGATCCTTATTATGTACTTGTGATCCATTTTCCCCAAGCCCTTGTCTGGTAAAGAAACTCTGCAACAGCACCAAACACTACTTCACTTCAGCGAATTAAGCAACAGAAGAATTCTAATTGAGCCAATCATTTCCTAACGCTAAGTATTGGAATGAAAAGGAAAATAATTCAGTACTACTCACGGTGGCTGAGAATTGCACAGCCAATTGGACAGAGACAATGCCCTTTCGATATTGTTGATGGTTGGAGCCGAGTAGATGAACTCGCTGATGATCGATTGATCACAGTGCTCATCATCAGCTTGGGAATCTGCCACACTTGGCGATGAGATGATCTGAGGGCAGTTTTCCTGCAGTTCCTGCGTGAACTCCATCTGGGAGATGTCAAAGTCATCCAACCAATTGGCCCCTGCTTCTTCAATTCCCTCCATCTTGCTTAAAGTCTCAGTTGACGAGGAACGTAGAGTAAGACAGGGAGATATTGACTTGTGTCACCTTGTATCCCCTACCCTGCATTGCCCAGGCTTTTAAAAGCACAAAACTCCATGAATTCACCACCAACAATTCTCTAAGGTAAAAATTTCTCCCTCTGTCTCTCATCCTAGATTTCCATTCTTACTGTCTGATCCTATTTACTGAAATGATTAAGCACGACCATATATCCAATGAGACATGTTCTTTTGATCAGGTCAAATGCGTTAATATTGCTGGAGTAAGATATTTCTGATACACAAGGGGTTGACTTTGAGGGGGAAATAGAGATGAGATTTAGATGTTACAAGAAGAAAACAAGGGAAATTAAAGTTGATAAGGGAAGGGAGGGGGACAAAGGGATTGACCTGCAGTCATGGGAAGCCAGGTTGGCATGTTAGGGGAGCGTGCCGGGGGTAGAGTTGAACATGACCGGGAGAGAGAGTCAGCGGCAGGCGTGGACGTACGAAGGAAAACGAAGTCAACCGGCGGGCACTGTTACACGTGGCGGCTGCTTAATGGTTTTTTGTCGCCTTGTTTCACGCGAGGCGTATGAAGGATTTTGGATCTGTCGCTTGGTTACTGGCAAGCATATGGCGAGGCGATCCACCGTCTCGGCTGGCACAAGGAACAGGGAAACCTACAGTTCAATTAAATAAAATTCTCTGCTTTTCTCTCCTTTCCTTTGAAAAAATGATGACGGAAACGTGGAGAACATGTCAAGAATATCGAAAACAGAATTTTAACAAAGGAAAAAAGGTATCTTCTTCTTCTTTTTAGACACTTTTTTCATTTTTTATTTTTAAAAAGAAACGAAAGCTCAATGCATGGCCTCGACATCGATCTATACCATGCAAGACCTTCTTGAATAATTTACAAACACGCCTCGAGAAGTACTATAGGCCAACGTCGCATAAAACAGATCCAGATAGAGGTTTTTTTTTCTTACTTATTAAATTCGTGAATTTATTTATTGTATCCCTTAAATCAAGTGCAATTATATCCTCAATTATTTAATAGGATCTGTATTTAATTATAAGGTATGATTCTAGCAATGCAAGTCTTTACTTATCCGACAGTTTTAATTTCTTTTTTTTTTTAGTGCGTGGAATGGTTGGCTTATCTGGTCTGATGTTCCTTAATGCTTAACTAGTTTCATATTTTAAAGGATTATTAAAGGTATTCTAGTAATTCTTAATATTCAATAAGAATTACTTAATTACTTGTGATAGTTTGAATACATATATATACATACACTTCACTATCACCGGCAAATAAACTCTTTTTATATATCACTCAACATTACATTCATGAATTGTTATCGTTGATACTTAGAGAAGGGTTAATACATGTCATGAAATCTAGTTATACAAACAGACACACACACAATCTCTGGAACATATATATAATGAGTTTAAAGCATACTACTCTACAGTGAATTGGTTAAGAATGAGTTTAAAGCATACTACTCTACAGTGAATTGGGACAAATATAATCGAGTTGCAGAGAAATGGAACAAAATTACCATTGTGAAGAAAATGAGAGATATATAAAGAATGACAAAGTTGCCTATAATTAAGTCATTTGAAGGAGAGAAAAAAATCAACTACAATGATTTATTTGCTGGAGAAATATATATATATATATGTCCATATCCATTCCTTGTTAATTAGACTTTGCATCTTTGTTGATATGGCCGTAAAGAGTTTGGTTACAGATAATTATGTGATTCACTGAAACAGGAATCAGTAAGAAGCTGAGATAATGTCATCTTTTCATGAGTTAATTTTGATATGGTTGTTCAAGATTGCTTGGCAAAGAGTAGTATTGACATAACTTTGTGGAAACGATGCAAATCCTTATTATCAAGAAAATAGATGATGAAATTTAAATTATCTAGAAAGTTGGACGGCAGTTAATGCCTTAATAACAAACGGATATGATATTTAAATTCTCCAGAGAATTCAAGATCGATGGATAGGGCTTAATTAAATGTATCGAGGATCATAATTGTAGAAGCTTAATGAATATTTTAGAGCTCTGAAATAAGCAGCGCAATGGCTAGCTTCGTCCCCATCGGTCCATGGCTCCATGCCTTTGATCCAATTGAATGATCGAGCTGGACTGCACACAGCACAGTTGGCGAGCACGCGTGTAATACTGATAGTCCCCACTGGAACGATGGACTGCATGCGGGACTCCATGGGGAAGGTCACCATAATCTTGTGACTTGTCCACTTCCATCCGTTACACCCGGCGACTGATGCCAATCTGCAGGTTCAGGCTTTACGATGAACGCAACGGCGTCTGAGACGCGATCGTCGTCGGTTGCAGATCACACTGCATGCGCAAATTATGACCTTTCTTAATTCCTTCTCTGCATGCCAATGCCATGCCGCCGTGGGTACGCGTAGAGTTCAATTATGCATTCCCCTTTTCTCTCCCTCTCTCTCTCTCTCTCTCTCGTGTGCCTCGTTCTCTCTTTCGCGATTCTGTACGTAGGATCGGATGGCAGATTCTTGATGCTTTGTTCCTGCCCCAAGAGAGGCTAGCTGCCTTCAAAGCTCTGCCACACAGAACGACGTGACCGACGACAGACAGGGCTACGTACGGGATTGATGGATTGATCGATCGATTTATGATTCCTAAAGCTTCTGCGTCAATTAACGAACAAATTATCATTATAATTACATCCGAGAAATGCTGATATCTGTACTATGCACAGAGGATTCATTAGGGACGTCAAATCCGCCCAAGTTAGAATGCTTGTGGGAAACGCAACGGCCCTCGGAGGCTAATCGAAGCCCGTAGGAGCGTCAAAGTGCGAGCTAGCTCGTAGGGAGTCATTTCACAGTTTGCCTTTCGTTTGATTCCTTGGAGGACGTAGCATTCCCGGAGGGGAAGGCTCTTTCCTTCTCTCTCTCTCTCTCTCTCTCTGTGGCGTGCGTGCTATAGGTCTGTGTGAATGGATTATGTGGGCGTGGTACGAGGGTCGTCAGCTCCGACTGCGATGTGCAACTGCTGCTGATGTTAACCCGGTACTTTTGTACATTAATCTTTTCTAGCTCTCGCCGTTCGTCAGTCGCCAGTCGAGAGAAGACCAAGCCATCGTCGATCTCTAGCAATTAGTAATTGGCTCTCTATATATGCCCCTCTTCTCCGCATATCCCTAGCCACTTCTCTGCCCCTATTGTTCGGCCTCCTTTTTGTTGTTAAATTTAATGACTCGGTGCGTGTATGCATGGAATCGACGATTGAGCACCGGTCGCTGTTTGCTGCTGCAGCATCATGAAGATTCACAGGCTCTGCTAATTAAGAGATCTCGATCACATCGACTGATCCGAGAGCTAGCGAAAAGCTCGATCGATCGATCGGAAGATGTAGCTGAGAGAGCAGTGAGAATCTTGATGATGCTGCATTGGCAAATAATGACTAAGCACTGACAGATATATATACTCAAATCGAGTTGAAGTTGATCTTCTCGATAAGGTACTAAGAAATTTCTGACCATCTCGACTAAATTAAATTAGATTCGATTGAAATTAATTGAAGCAACTAGCAGAAATGCATAATTAATTGTCCATTTATGTCTAGTATGTATCGTATTGCATCTCACAGAAAACATGCAGATTCATACGAGAAGCCATCACAAGTGTTCGAGAGACGTAGCGTCGCTGACTCCGGTGGCAATAAATAATACGAGTAGAGTTCATGCCGATCGAGCATGCTTCCACCTCATGAAAACCACACGCCGATCCATTACTTATATCGCATGCAGTGCTTGTGCATGACCTGGGTTCGTATCCTAATGTATATATGCTTACTTGCTTTTTATTTATTTTTTGTGGATAAATAAATATAAGGTATCTGAATTTAGAAGAGTACATATAGCAAATATTATGAAGACATTTACATATTGTAAAGAATAACTTTTTTCTATTTTCTTTCCGACGTCCGATAAACAGCAAGAATATTATTTTCGCCTAAGAATCAATACTTCTTCTGTTCCAAGTCCATGTTATTATTGTTGGACCATTTATTTAAGTTTTTTAAATACTCCTCAAATTAAATGTCCCACATTTAAAATCACCAACTCTCATGCATATCTTTTTCAAAAAAAAAAAAAAATCCTTTAATTTTCCTCCATTGTCTCTGTCTGACTTTCTCTGTCCTCGATCTCTTTGAGTACTAGTGGTTGCTTGAACAAGTAGCTGAGGCAGTTAGCTAGCTATATATGAAATCAAAGGTAAAAGAGAAGAATATTTTTGAAAATGAGCGTTGAGATAATTTTAAAAGTAGGGCATAAAAATGTAGGTAAATTGCCTAAAGAGAGAGGCAACATTTTGTTTCACCAAGATAAAATACTATACGATGTACGTTATCCCCTTACCTCAAGGCTACGGACAGAGAGGCAAATTAAATCTACGAATTGGTTTGTCCCCGAAATTCTAAATCGCCCGCTATGGTCGATATGCTAGCCCTGACCAAACCATGCCTTTTCCTTTATTTACTCTCTTTCTCTTCTGTCAACAATGATGCTAAAGTTGTCCCGTGGAAAGAGATTAGTGACTAACGCATGTAAAAAATTATATAAATGGACAACAGATTAATCCTTCGTAAAAGTGAGAGTTCCGTCCCTTCATGCGCTGCGCTGATTACTAGTCTCAATGGTCAAAATTCACCGTAATTTATTTTTCTTATGATGATTCGGGAGCGAACTGATAGAGATCGCTAGATTGATAGATTTCAATCTTTACACACAAATAATGATGTCATAGTTAAATTTGTCTCAATCGTCTCAAAATTAAAGATTTATGTGATTGATAATTTTTTTAACTAAAAAATAATGATGATGCCAAAATTAAAGCAGCGGGGAAGCCAGCGCAACAATAGGTAGACGTAGAACACTGTACTATCAGAGTCTTCATGGAGGGCCGCGCGCGCCTTCGTTCACCTATTCACGCCGTTAATCGTCTTTCTCCTTTCCCTCTGACCTCTCCGTAATGACGACTTCCTCGACCGCTTCCACCGTCCTCTTCGCAGTTGCTCTTCTCCTCGTAGCCTCATTGTCGCGTGGAAACTGGCCGTCGATGGACAAATTAAAGGTAACACTTTCTCCTTCTCTTTCGTTCGGTCAGGGAACAATCTGAGCTTTTGCACGGAGTTTGCCCTCTATGGTGATGCTGAGATGGGGAATCCGAGCTCCGAGCGTATTGCTTACCGGAAACCTTACAGTTTCTTCGGCACCAATCCCGGGTTCTCTTCTTCCTTCTCGTTCTCTGTTCCGCCGGGCCAAAGCGGAGGACTGGCTTTCTTTTTGTCTCTTTTCTACTTTACCAACCAGTCTCGTTGCAGTGAGGTTTGAAACGGCACCAAGCCTCGTGGAAATTGATGTCGGCGGAGCACTTTTGACGAAAAGCAGTAAACTTTCCCGTGGTGGTTGGGTTCTCAAACTCAACAGTGGAGAAACGTTGCATTCGTGGATTGATTACGACGGATAATCGAAGAGAAGAGAAGTGAGGCTTTGCCTGTATAATGATTCTAAGCCAACAACCCCTTCGATCTCTCACTCGATCAATTTTTCTTACATGCTGTGGCGGGAGGCGTCATGGGCGGGTTTAGCCTCATGGAGTGACAACTCTCTGCTCATGGCAGTAGCATATACTCGTGCATTTTACAGAGAAGCATGGATCTCCATATCTGATGCATTCGGAACCCCTGGATCCCAATTCATTCGTGGTGGCATCAAAAGAGAGCGGTCGAATGAGAGCTCATCCTTGGGGAGTTTTCTTGGCAATGCTGGTCGCTGCTGCTTGTGGTGCAATTCTGACATTCTTCTGCTCCAGCAGAATACCCTGCGAACGCAGTGGGAGTTGCGTATGGAAAGATAGAATCAGTTGTAGACAAGATCCTCCAGAATTGTGAGAAATAGGCGCATCGAATAGCAGAGTATGACTCTTGCATTGTGCGTTTGATGGTTCCATTCTACTCTGTAATTTTAGGATTTTCTACCGAAAAGAAACTGCAGCTTTTGTAGCACAATTCCCCGAATGCTATAATTTCCATCAAGAGGTGGAACTGTGTGAGCCCTATTTTTCTCTGTAATCGAAGTCAAAGCTATACGAGGAAATTCAATAACCAAGTAAAATGTTCTCCTGACAAAACACAACTGTAGAATGTTGAGCTTCTACTTTCTGATGCCACTACAGAACTGCAAAATGTGGCGCACGTACTTCTTTTGCTGCACATTGCACTCAAAAACACCTTGATATAATTTTTTTCAAGAGAAAATTGGACAAAATTCCCCGAAGTATAATCATACATCAGCAAGTAAATTCTTCTTTAACAAAATCCACTTCTTAACTTGAATGTAGTAGTTGCCAAACGACTCAATGTACACCCTCTGATACATCTGCACTGCCATGTGTGCTGTCTTCACACATCTATCAATACCATCTTCATACTTCCCATACAGTGCTGGGACTGTTAAGATGAGTACAACGCCTGTTAAGAGGAAAAAAGGAAATGAATTTAATTCCCAATGTTCAAGCTGAAAGTTTTCAGAAATTCAACCTCATTAGATTACTTGTAAAATTATATCGCATGCCAAGGGTATTCATTATGATGAACGATGAAAACAGGATTGCCTAATTCAATGGTACTAAAAGTCTGATTTCAGTAGCAATTTTAAAGTAATAGCCATAAACTCTTCGTTCAATGGTTGGACCAGTAATTCTATATGCGATATGGTTTGCTCAGGAATTGGTTTCGTATAATCATCTACTATAAAGTCTCTTTTTCCTGTTGTTCGTAGAATATTTCCCAGATGCAATTGGAAACTAAAATATGATATAAATCTAATAAAGATTCTCATAAGAACTTACTTGTGTAACTCAATGTAAGAATATCAGCCAAACGACCAATTGTGGAGGCCAGCAATAAGCATATAGCAATGGAATAGAAAAGTTTGGAATCCTTGCCCTGTGCAATATCATTGAACGCAGAGAGGATTTTGTTGGCCTGGATCTGACAAAAATCTGAAGCTTCATGTATCATTTCTTCAGTTAGGTACATCTCTGGTATGGGTGGAGGCGGTCTGCATTTGTACCAGTAAATATGTTTAGAAATTTTTTCCAAGACATACTGCAATAAGGACACAGCAAATGCATTATATTCCTAGCAAATTCATATATGAATAAAATGGATGAGTACAGGTTATTTATTTATTCTTCATAGAAGCTCTTTGCATAAATTTCCAAGCTTCATTCAGATGTAAATTCAATCTCAGGATTAGAACACTAAGAAAATGGTCAATTACGTTTACAGAAATACTTCATTGCCTTCATCTCAGGCTTCTTGACCTACCTTTTTTTGTTTAACACATTCTTATTTTTTCAGATCACAGTTACAGAAATTCCACCTTAAACTGAATGAGAATGATTTGGCAACCCATCTCTTATGGCCATCAGGAGATAAATAAGTTATATGTATCAGTATATTATTAACATCCAATTTAATGTAAGTTTCTAATCTTTCTCCTGTGCCTTTTCTTTTCCAGTTAAGCACTCGTATAAATTTCTGATATTTGTTTAAAAACCTTAAGAATGCACTGCACTGACTTAATGTTACAGTTCTGTCTTCAAATTTTATAAGTAATTATATATCATCAACCTTCCACCAGTCCACCTGGACACGAAGGATGACAATGGATGCCAATTATTGATATTTCTTAATCTAGAATCCCATCACATACACTTGATAAAACTTTCAGCCATCAGTTAAACAAAATAGATGAATTAATTACAGAACAGAGCCTTGCTACAATACTACAGTGTAAAAGAGCTCGACAAAATAATTCAAACTGTTGTCGTTTCAGAGGAAAAATATTATAATTTTGTGATTTTTAAAAGGTTAAAGCATAACTTCACGAAACAAATAAAGTCAAAATGCGAAAACATGGCATTTACCTGTTGAGAACTTCAGCAGCCTTTGCCCACACAAAAAGAATGGAGATCAAGAGAAGCAGAACATTTGAGACAAGCGACAGAAGGGTATATCCAGCAACCTCAAAGATGATCCAAGACGCGAGTGCGCCAATGAGAATTCCCACGGTTACATCCTTCTTCCTCCAGAGGATCACATCAGCAACTATCAGGCACAATTACAGTGAGTCACTGATCACGACACAAACATTTTTAATCAGAAAGTAGCGAGCTACCACATCGAATTCCATTCCCAATTCAGATTTTGTTTCTCCCCACATAACCCTAATCGAAGTAAATATATCACAACTAGATTCGCCACTAGTACAAATAAGAAGAAAAAATTTGGTTCGGAAAACTAATAAAGGTGCACCAAAATCGATGAGAAAACTTCAGTTTTTAAACTGAATTAGCTACTCAGGTCATTCTACAACCACGGTGGATCGATCGAGTGAACTTGATGATGGGATTGCCAGAGTCGAAGCAAGCGACATGGGAGATGAAACATCCAAACTCCCACTAACAAGAACCAAGCAAGAGAATTGAAAAAAGAAAGAAAAAAAAAAGAAGCGAAATTTGCATTCTCGGTGGACATACTCATTCCGCCGCCGAGGATCTGGTGAAGGGATCGCTGCTTGCCCGAGGAAGGCGGATAGGATTCCTGCGCAGGTTGATCTTGGACGGCGATCATCGCTTGTTCCGTTCGAGGGTTGGGAATGGGAAGTGAGGCGAGGGTAAAGCAGTGGGTGGAACCGCGGAAGGTGGCGACTAGCTTTTTCAGCAGGCGGAAAAAGCCGAGGGCCAGCTAAATGGACATCCCCACTTCTCCTCCTCTTCAATAATTTATTTTTGTACAGTTCTCCTTAAAATATTTAAAATTATTAAAACATCCTTCAAAGCGATTTAATTTTCCGGCTTGTAAATTAAATATTAGAGACAGGGTAAAAATGACAAAAAGCTTCAATTTTTCTTCAACTTGAAAAAAAAAAAGAAGAAGAGAAATCCAAATAAAACAATTAATTTAAACTTTTTTTTTTTAGAAAAAAATGAGACTTTTGAAATCCATACCATAGATGTCAGGTATTAATCTTCCCATTTAATGATCATTAACAACTAAGACCAATTTAAGGACATGCGATTCCACACTTTCCTTATAAATTCTCCAATTGCTGCGCCGCGAGCTCAGAATTTGTCCTCGCCTTTAAGTCTCCGCAGTCAACAACGAGACGAGCACAATAACAGGAGACGAAGCGTTTCTGGAGAAGAAGCTCTACAGCCGTCCGATCGGATCAGATCAACGGCCACGTGCAATTACACAACTAATAAATAATTGTAATTATTATATTCGCAAAGGCAGTCACCTCCCCTGGTCTCTCCCCCGTTCCTTCCCAGTTCCCATCGTTCGTTTTCTAGTCTCTCCGTCTTCTTCAATTAGTCATGGAGGCTGAGAAGAGCAGTGCTCATCTCGATCTCTATTGTTCTCCCTTCGTGATCCCACACACTGCGTTCTCGGGTGCATTTGGTGGTAGTAGTGTTGTGCCTGAAGGAATTTTGCTAGACGATGCCATCGTTTACGAGGATTTTATTGCAGACAGGAAGGTGATCAAAAGTGAGGATGATTGCTGTGGAGAGAGCAGCAAGCCAACAAGAAATACCACATCGAATTCCCGTAATGGCAGTGCCCCTGCAGCTTCGGCAAATGCGATTGTTAAAGGGCAATGGACAGCCGAGGAAGATTGGTATGGTCTAATTATTAATTAGCTTAGCTTACTTCACTTTGCATGCGTGAATTGTGCGTTGTGATGAAGGTGCTCTGTTTCCATAAACTGCATGCTGTTTCGTTTGCAGCATGTTAGTTAGATTGGTGAAGCAACATGGCGTGAGGAAATGGTCTCAGATTGCTAAGAACTTGGTTGGAAGGATAGGGAAGCAGTGCAGAGAAAGATGGCACAATCATCTGCGACCAGACATCAAGGTCTCGAGTACTGATTCGAGTATCAATCTCAATCGCTTGCCTCTTCTAAAATTGACGAATTTGTGGTTTACAAATATTATTAGAAGGATACGTGGACAGAGGAGGAGGAGAAGCAACTGGTGCAAGCGCACATCCGGTACGGCAACCGATGGGCCGAGATCGCAAAGCACATCCCCGCCCGCTCCGAGAACTCCATCAAAAACCACTGGAACGCCACGAAACGCCGGCTCGACGCCAAGCGAAGGAGAAAAGGATCAAAAGCTTCCGTCAAGTCCGGTACAGCCGTAGCCGCCGCCGCCGCCGCCTGTAGCGACGTCCTTCAAGACTACATCCGCACCAAATTACTCAATCACTCGCAAGTAGGCACGGTGATGCATGGTTCCACAAGAGGCATTAATATGGAGGAATCCATGTTGCATAATGTTTTCCATGATCCAACATTCGATGACTTTCCGAGCAGCCTCGACGACGACGATGACTTGATCCGATGCATGCTGATGCCTGATCACGCGTCACCTGAAGCGGCATTTTACCAAGCCGTGGGAAGTGGTTCCGGTAGTCATCATTCGGACGGAGGCGCAGCAAATGATGCGAACTATATCGAGACGGATGGTTACAGTTCTGGTGGTTCCAAGAGAGATTTGGATCTGGTGGAGATGTTGACGCTGCAGTTCTCTTCTCAGAGCAGCAGCAGCAGCAACGCTGCTGCGTTACTGAACGCTAATAGATCATGATTGCTTACTGTTCGATTAATTAGTGGAATTAATGGTGAAATTAGAACGATAAGTGTGGAGTATCTTGCATGCATCTAGATATGGTTGAGTTGGTCAGACAAGACGTGGATGTGCGTGTCCTGATTACGTGTTTGCAAGAGGACAAAAACAGTTAGAAGGTTTACTCCTTCCAATTGCAATGTTTTGTCGTCTGGTCTTCCGCGCCAGAATTGTAATTTCCATGACTATGATATTAAACGTGAACTGCTGGTTGGATTAATCGTTAGCCTGTTAGCCCAGCGGCTCCTCTGTCTCAATCTTATAGAAATTAAAATGGAGTAAATCACGGATATATTATATTTGGAGTATGATTGATAAAATAGTAAATGATCATCTGAGTTTGAGATAGAATTTTAAATTTATCTCCAGAATTGATCCTTATTCATTGTGTAAGTATTTCCATTGATTGAAGTTTAAAAATTTTATCTGGATGATCTATACGTGTTTTGGTCTACATTAAAATTTATAGAGTCCTTCTTAATTTATCTCCTTCATAATAATTGTGAGATAGACCGATAAAAACTATGATATAATTGATCGATCGATCTCTTTGAGATGATCGATGGAGGAATAGAAAATGACAGAAGTGCTGTCGGAAATCACTCGCCTCGCAGCCCGGTAAGTCATGGTATTTAAAGTAAGTTCAATGAATTAACTGCGCTAACGTAAGTCGAATTTAATGAATTTTTAAATTTTATTTGTAATCATCAATTGATCACGTTTTATCAATTTCAAAAACTCACTACTCTCTATCTAAATGATAAAAATTCATGTAGCGAATTATTTTAAAATTTTAAAATTTTCAAAAAGTTTTTAGGAGTGCGCAATGATTTTTATTCGAAGAAGTGATTAATTATAAAATTTCTAAGATTATCAATAAATTTTGATAAAAATTTACTAATGAAATTTGTTGATGATTTTATAATTAATGTTTAAAATTTTGACATGCATTGAGTGCTAGAACCCTTATCTATTAAATTTAGTGTTGAGAATTTTAAAAATGAAATTCCATGTGTTTCGTATTCGTGGCCATTCCTTAATTATCTATTAAATGGAAGGGAACATACTTTCTAAAGCTGGTTCGCGGCCTACTACGTTCCCTTCGTTTCGATCGCAATCCACCGATTATATTGATGTTCAATTAAAGTAATTAAATTGGAAAATATATAATAGATCGTGTAATACGGAAAAGAATGCAATTAAAGGATGTTAAAAGAGTAGTAACTGAAAGTCGACTGGATTAAAGGACGTATATGTAGTAAATATATATGTAAATCACGCAACTGCAGTGCATGGGCGCATGAAAATTAAAGATTGGACTTAATTGGAAGAAAAAAATTTCTTGAGGTCTGCTTTAATTGTGTATAACTATGGATGCATAATATGAAAGGAGATATGAAAGCTACTATTATTTAAAAAAATAAATAAATAGAATATTGATGCTGGTGTAGGATTTAAGTTTAAATAGGATTTAATTATCTCAGCCCTTAAATGGATCCTTCATGATTTAATCTCGCCACATTCTTCATCTTGATTCGTCGTCGCGTCGTTGAAGATGTTTGAGCGGTGTTAATTATATATTAATATCAAATCCTGCTCTTCTTTTCGGCTTCCTCCTCCCATGTCGACTCCCAAAGCGGCGGCGTTTGATGTAATTGGTAGTGCACGTTCTTCCGATCCCAAAGGGATTTTAATTACTAGACGAATCCTGTTTCTACAACGATACGAAGCTATATATAATATCGAACCATGCTGATGCCTGATATCACATCGCCTGGAGCAGCAATTCACCGAACTCTGGAAAGCGGCTTAAATGGAGCAGAAGAAAATGACGCAAGTTATGTCGAGATGGATGGTTACGACTCTGGTGGTTCCAAAAGAGATTTGGAATTGGAAGAGATATATGTTGACGCTGTGATTCTGTTCCTCGTGGAGTAAGATATATTAGCAATAACGGTTCTGCTTTACGCGAGCTAGCGCCAGTAATCATAATGGCTTTGTGATTAATTAGTCAATTGGATGGGTAAATAAGAACAAGGGGAAGAATTACGTGTAACGGATATATATGTGGGTTTGCTTCGTTGGAGAAGACGCTGATGTTCTACTTTTAACTAGGAATCTGGATAAGGCACTGGTGTGTAATGATTTGTCTGGTCACTTCAGCACCAGAGTTGTGATTTATATGAAAATAAATTTGAACTGCTGCTGTCATCAGGTCTATATAATTAGCGTTTTCTTTCTTTGATCATTGCTGGTGATTATGAAACACGGCTCAAACTCAGCTCAGTCTATGATTTGAGCATAGAACGCATCCACATAGCTTTTGCACAAATCATAACGAACTTAACAAATGAACAAATATCGACATATTGCTTCCGCAAACAGGGCAGCTCGGGCGGCGCAGGTTGTAAAAGATAAAACAGGGATTCACTGCACGAATTTTACAAAGCACTGGCAAAGTAAGATAACTGCTTTGGACAGCTTGAAGCACAAGTATCATTCCAATGGAAATCAAACTTTTATACATAACAGGAATTTTTTCTTACCTAAGAACAGGACTTTGTTGTTAGAATGTACAAAAACTCTGACAGGATAATTCCCTGGGTGCCATTATAAATCATCATGTGTTTTTGATTGCCATGCTGAAATTAGCCACTGTGCAGAGCCTACTAAGTGGACAAAATTTGCAGTTAAAGTGTACTTTGAAATCAACTCACATGTATATAGATGTGCACCGGTCAGTGATCAGAAAAATAACTTCTCAGAGGTAAATGGCCAAGCAGCATCTCTCGAGGACTTTGGAAATATATCATGCTTTAGTTTCCCAAATGGATCAGCTCCAAGGGAGTTAAGTGGATATGGTCCCCCAGGCAATAATAACTTGCACCATATCATCATTGTCTGATCATTTTTGCACTAGGTAACAAAAATATTGCATCAAAACCACCAGTGGGCATCTTGCGAAAGTCTGTAGTACAAAAAATGTTGAACTACTGAATCTAAAAGCAAAAGGTTCACATTCTGCGTTGTACTGGCAGCAAGTCAGTTCTCTTTCTTAGCTGAATTACCCTGAGAGTTGCAATTCTCCTTTAAGAAGCCATTCTCATTCCCAAGCAAATTCTTATTAATTTCAGTTCCCATGCCACCAGTAAGAGGTCCAATAAATGATATATAATCACCTATATAGTCGCCAAAAGGGGAAAAACAATGAAAAGCGTTAGGAGTTCTCTGGAATAATAAAATGCAGCAACAACACTAAAGAAATTAATGGTTGCATGTATTTCAACCACATGAGGTAGTAGCTAAGTTGTACTTTCAGGCAATTGAATTGCATATTACGATCTACAGATCTTACAAGTACAGGACAAGTGATAAGTATTTAATAAGTCTGAATTTCAATAACACCAATTAGGACAAGTGGTTGTATATTTTGCATGCAGATGGATGTAAAAGTACTAGAACCAAAGAGTGAAATGCTACAAGTAGATCTGGTGGAACTATTACTATTTTATTTCGGTGAGCTAATTCCAAATAAAAATACAACTTATCTTTATAACCAAAACTGAGCTTAAAACATTGTTTTATCAATATTATCACTGGTAACCAAGATGAACCAAGGCAAGGGGGCGTCCAACAAGGGAATCCATCTAGACAGTTTCTAAAATCCTATATAATAGGAAGTAGTTGCGGTACAAAAGTGCAAGACTGAAATTGACTAACATATTTCATATATGTCACGTAGAAAGTGGTTCTTACTTTCCAGATTACGAAGTGCATTCTCAGCAGCTTGTGATTGAGCCTCCTTAGGTGTCCTTCCCATCCCTGTTCCAATTCTTTCACTACTAAATAAAACCTACAACAAGCATCACAAATCAAACTAATATAAAGATTAAAGCATGCATCCTACTTGACTAAAATAGGTAAATTGAACTAATTAAAAAACAAATTGAATTAACTAAAAGAAAAGGGCATCTGGTACAAGCTCCACTTAGAATTTACAAGAAAAAATAGGTTTTCTATTCTAGCCACAAGCTTGACAAACCCACATGCATAAACAGTGCTTCATCAATCAATGACAAGCTCTATCCAATAGAAGGATATCAAAATGAAAAAAAAAAAAAAATGATTGCACTGAATTTTAACTTAAATCCTGAAAAGTGATAAGTGAATCTGTTGTTTACTGAGCAAAATGTCTTGCACTAAAAATGTTTATGTACCAAGATGGGAAAATAATACTCACCTCAACAGAATGGGGTAACTCCTTCGTATTTCCATTAGTGAACTTGAACTCAATCTATTCATTAAACAAGCGCAGAAAAATAATTATCATAAAAGTCAAAATGCTCTACGGATCATACAATGAAATAACTACCTTTGAGTCACATCGTCTGCCGATCTCTTGCAGTACAGAAACAAAGACTGAAGAGACAAGTAAGTTTGACTGTCCTTCCATATTCAATTTTTTGTTGCTTGCAGAAGGTATATTTACCAGCATCTCATCATCTTTAAATCAAGTGAAAAGAAAGAAAGAAGCACATCATATCTCAGAGTGGTCGATATACTGTAATAATACTTCATATAGCTTTACAAATCAATGCAAACTTATAAAGACATTTAATTACTTATCCATTCAATATATCCAGATTGGAGCTAATTTCTTAAATAAAAGGTGCTCTTCGTGCATGCTAATAAATATGAATCATCCTTGAACAAGAACCCCACAAATATTTTTGATGGAAAGAATTTCTTTAGTGTCCTATATTTAGCATTTGATAAAACAAGGAAATAGAAAAGAGTAAACAAAAAAATTATGGGAGTAAAACATGAAGAGTCTAGAAGTTAGGCAATTACAAGAATTTCACAGCAATCAAACAGTAAAGTTATGCTACTATGGAAAATATCTGCCAATCTAGAGAACCATATACTTGCACTTGAACAAACAGTGAGTTAATTTGGTTTGCATGATCGGCATGGTAACTTCTACCAATTTTATAAGACACTAGGAATTTGCATTTCAACAAACACAAGAAAATATCCAAGGTCAGATCTTAACCAGGGATAATCCTACTCTCTTACCCTAAGCATCTTTTCTTTTGTACTTTTTCCTTGGACCAGTGTTTATTCATATCTTGGTTGCCTCAACCATTGTATGCAAATTAATGGATGCAAAGGTAGCACAGTGACGGATATAAATAATCTCTGGTGTAAAATCTCATGTGTTTACAATTTCAATGATAAGTATTGAAAAAGTATAAAACTTGATGAGCATTCATTTAAAAACAAGGAAATTAAAACATATTCAAGTTACCTGTAGAAGAGCGATTCAACTGTATTTGAGGTTTTGCTTGTCGTTCATCAATTGGATATACCTATATCAGAAAATTTTGAGTTTCGAATATCTTGCACAATAGGGATATATAACAAGAATGTTCAAATCAACAATGACTTAGCCACCTAGTAACAATACAACTCATAATTTCCTGCTTCAGACATCTTGGGATAACCATCAGTTCCAAGCACACGGGACGTTGTGCATATCAACTGTGTTTGAAGCGCTAAACCTCAAATTTTAATCTGGGTTATCATGGATTAGAGGAGTCAATTAAGGATCAATGTGGGAATTTAAGATTGAGTCAATTTATTCGATGCTGAATAGTTATGTTTTAGGGGCTAATTTTGTTGTAATTAGGCTTGTTAGTGGTTTCAATTGAGGTTGTGGTTAGGATTATTTGAGTGAAAGTAAGGTGGGCTTGAATCTGAGTGAAACTGGTTGTGATTGAGAAAAACCAAGATTATACCCAAGACAAATCAGGTTGGTTCAATAGAAAGCTAGGTTTAGGGAGTAAGTTTGAGTTTTAGCTTGGTTTGGCGAGGAATAGCCAGTTGTCTCTCTCGTCTTTTAATACTGTTGGGTTGAGTCCAACGCGGATGCGTGCTCGAATCCGTTTCACAAAATGTGCGCAGCGAAAATAAAACATAATAAATACCTAATTTATTAGGGCACACACATACATGATACAACACGTGCGGATATAACTGCTAAATAAAATTTTACGAAAGAATAATATTTATTCTACATATATATGTCGGATGACACGAAGCGGGAACGATATCAACCTACAAACTCAAAAGAGTTTGCCTCTACTCGTATCCATGCCAAGCCTTCATCAAAACGGCTTCCAAAACCAGAGTTGTGTCTTCGTTTCGGTACTAGCCGAAGGTAGGTGACAGTCCGATCCAAGAGAGGGATCAAGAGCTCAATTCATGTTCAATGGCCGAAGCAATCCGATGACACAAACCGGTCAACAAGCAGCCTCCACAAGGTTGCTATCTAGTGGAAAACCAATGCTGTCCGGGGTTATTGGCTGGCGGCAACAGGTGCTGCCAACAAGGAACTCGCCGGAGAAGGTGTAGCCGAAGGTGGGAAGGCCGGAGTGGGCTGCCGGCAGCAACACACTTGGATTGGGCCGCTGCTTGGGCGGCAAGAGGAGGAGAAGAGAGGGAGACCCTATTCTCTTCGCCCTAGGTTTCTTACCCAATCTATATATCTCCTATCGAGTTAGAGGAGCAAGTTCCAAACCCGCATCCATTAACCCGAAGCTCATACCAATAGCCGTAAGCAGTGTTCTAAAAATCGGCGATTTTGTCCGATTATTTTGTCCGATTAGGCGGCGCCTAGGCGGTGGACGCTCGTCCACCGCCCGGCGTCAGGCGGCGCGGCGCCGCCGTCGCCGCGTCGCCACTTTAATCGGGCGCCGTCGGCGTTAATCGACGCGATCGATTCAACCGATTAACCAGAAGTTCCAGCGCTCAACAACAATCGACACGCCCATGCCACAGGCGTGTCGCGCCGGTGAATCACGGCGACACGCCTGCCAAATGAGGGCACGCAGTCGTGAGCGTGAGAAAGTGCGACACGCCGCGCAATGAGGGCACAGCGTGTCGTGCCGGTGAAAATGTGCGACACGCCCATGCGAGGCGCACATTTGACATGGGCGTGTCGCACATTTCCAATGGATTTTTAATATTGTTTGCAATTATATTTTTAATTCTTATATTTTGCAATTTTTATTGTTTACAATCTTAAACGTTTTTAATATTCTTGTTATTTATTGAGTTGTTGTTAGTTGTTAATTGTTATTTGTTACATGCATGTGGAGGCTATAAAGTGAGTTTTGACTTTTGAGTGCCCCTAATATATTAATTTTTTTATATATTATTATATTTAAAATATTAAAAAAATCGACCGCCTAGAACCGCCTAGAAACCGCCTAGGCGGCGAGTGACCGCCCGCCTACCGTCTAGCGCTTTTTAGAACATTGGCCGTAAGTTCGGTTCATAACCAAACCGCTTGGTTCAATAACCAAACCGCTTTTAAATCAGACCAAACCAATTTGATTTAGAATTAAACCAAAACAGGTTCAACGTCTTCATAAGACGTGGCCATCCACATTTCCACTCCGACGAAACACTTTCTATATTTGCTCTTCGTCTGGTCCAACCAGACTCAGTCTCTCTCAATCTGATAATCCAATTCTAAAACTCATTTAGGTCCTTTGGAAAATCTCAGTGTCTGTGATCTTATAAGTTCCCGATTCATGTTAGTCGCCCATAATTCACCATTAATTATGGAACAATCATGAGTGACATCTAATAGTACATCATGATCCCCAATTAACAAAAAAATAAATGGTTGATCTCCGAACCGCTTCTGAACCTTTCTGCAACTACAGTGTGTCGTACCTCGTTTCTTTCACTCGTATTATACCCACTTGGTTCAAAACATAGTCTATGTGTCTGTCTTCACTAGGTTGACTACGTCACACCTAGCCCAAGTTATACTTCCTCGTCTTGCGGATTCAAATTATTCCTACATGTGTCCAAGAGTACCATACTCTTAATCTGTAAATATTTTTGCCAAAGACTTTGAGTAACAATTCTGACGAGTGACCATACGATATACATCTCCTTGTAGAGAGTGGTGAATTCTTTGTTGGTTATTCAAACATCTTCGAGCACTTTGACTTATACCTAACCATCCCAGGGTCACACCTCCAAGGAGATGCTTACTTAGGATATCAAAGTATAAGTCTTCATGACCAAGGTGACTTGAATACCTCGAAGAAAACTCGCACTTAAATTCCAATAAGAACTTCATAGACATATCCATATATATGTAGAAAACCATATAAAGTCTTACAGCAGATCACTCCAATGAACTAGTTATCATAACTAGCATCCACATTTAACTCTCGACATCCCAATGTCTTCAGCTAGTGAGGAATAGTTGTTTGATTAAACCAAAGCGTATAACCCGTACTAGCCTCACAGAATCGATTATGTCCAAATACATCAATTTATTAACTAGAGAATATTTTAATAAATTTATATTTACACATGTAAAGATACTCACTAGTTGTGATCTAATCATAAGTTCTCTCATGCTATGAACCGCATTGTGGACATTCAGTAAAAGAGTCTAAGATTCAATCACATACATTAAATATGTATATTCAAATAGTGAATCTTTATTTATCCAATAAATAATATAAACCACAAGGCGATTGCCTAAGGACACCTCTCAAATATAACATACTCCCATTTAGCCTAATGTCAATCGCCACAATATCCAATACCATAGACATGGATGTGACTCTCAAACTTGCTTTGTGACAGAGCCTTTGTCAAAGGATCTGCTAAGTTCCTTTCGGTGAGAATTTTCTCGATTTGTATTTTATTCCTACTGGCAATCTCTCTTATCAAATGATAGCGGCGAAACACGTATTTGGATCGTTGATAAGACCCTGATTCCTTAGTCTGTGCAATGACTCCAGTATTATCGTAGTAAACTGGTAATGCTTCAACAATAGATGAAACCATTCCAAGTTCAGAGATAAACTTCTTGATCTAAACTGCTTCATTTGCTGCTTCAGAAACCGCAATGTATTCTACCTCAATGGTAGAATCCGTAACAGTATCTTACTTGAAACTTTTTCAACTTATTGTGTCTCCATTCAATGTGAATATATATTTAGACTGAGACTTGGAGTCATCCTTGTCGGTCTAGAAGTTGACATCAATATATCTGCGTATGACCATATCATCTTTTTCATATACCAAGAACATATCCTTAATTCTTCTCAAGTACTCAAGGATTGTCTTGATAGTCACCCAATGATCTATGTCTGGATTAGAGTGGTATCTACTCGTGACACTCAGAGCGTACGATACATCAGGCTTTGTACATAACATAACATACATGATAGATCCTATAAAGAATCTTAATCATGCAAATCCTCTCGTCTTCTGTGTGCGGGCACATAGACTTCGAAAGGTGATTCTTGATTAGACATCTTTTTAGTGCCTATTGGAGCCTCTTGAACTTCCATAAATTCAACCTTACTCCAACTGTTTTCCTGCAAGAGAAACTCTTTTTCTAGGAATACAACATGCCTTGAGATAAACACCTTTTGCTCCAAAGGATGATAGAATTGGTACCCCCTTGTTTCCTTAGGGTAACCAATAAATAGATACCTATCAGACTTAACATCCAGCTTGTCCGATATTATCCTCTTCACATAAGCACAACAACTTCATATCTTCAAATAAAACAGATGATGTTTCTTTTCAGTCCATTTCTCAAATGGAGTAGTAGAGATTGTCTTAGTCGGAACTCTGTTTAGCAAGTAAACAGTTATCTCAAGTGCGTAACTCCAAAAGGATTTGGAAACACTCGCATGATCCATCATCGACCTAATCATGTTCAACACATGTAGAGATGCTTACGAGTTGTGATCCAATTACAAATTCTCTCATGCTATGAATCGTATTGTGGACATTCAGTAAATGAATTTAAGATTCAATCGCATACATTAAATAGGTAACTCAAATAGCGAATTTTTATTTATCTAATGAATAGGATAAACCATAAGGCGATTGTCTTAGGATACCTCTCAAATATAACAAATATTGTGTGTCACCCTTATCCACCATCCTGATTATTGCCCTTAGAACGTGTTGAGAGACTTCTTCTCATCGCCTCTCCGCTAGCCCGGCATGGCAAACCCAACAGATGAGCAGTCCCTGAGTACTCAGACCAGTAGCAGCCCGACATCATTTTTTCTAACATTACTCAACAACAAGCAGCACTGATGTTGCTGCCGTTCGTGAGCTGCAGTGTCTGCTTCGGAGCCAGCAATCAGCAGCTGGTCTCCCAGATTGGTGGAAATTCACAAGTTCTGAGAGGCTCTTGATCTATCAGTAGCATCCCTCTGCTGCAAGCAGTGAGCATAGAGCAGATCCTTCCCAGTGAATCTTTCTTGCTTTTGTGCCTCTCTTTCTGGTGAAACACACTTGATGCTTCACTTGCTTGTTGGAAGCAAAGAGAACTATCGTTTTCCTTACTGTAAAGGCTACCTATCCTCTTTCCAGTTTCGAACAAGGGATGTAAGGTGTCCAACAGCCTTTCTTAGGGTATATAAATCTTTTCTTGGAGAGTCTTACTAGGTGGTGCATTAATGCTATACATTGTTTAGCTTGCATATTAGAAGTTTTCCTCGCCAATCTATAGATGCACGGGCTTGTCAATTTAGGCCAGCAACTTCAAGGATCACTCAACAGCAATCTTCAAGTTGGAAGTTTAAATCTTTCCTTGGTGAGGGTTCCTTGATAGATTGCATCTTCCTTCTTAGTTTGAGTGTGGATAAAGATGAGTTTTATCCATAGTTAGAATATCTCTCTTTTGGATGAAATTTGTGGCCATTCGTTGGAAAAGGCTTGGGAATCAATTGAAACCTACCACTTGCTGCTATGTGGAAGTTTGGGAGTCTGATTGCTGAGATTCGTAGATCAAGTGGAATTCAATTTAGGACTTAGTGTTGGTTCCTTGTAAATTAAGATCCGAAGTGGTTTAAGGGTATCCTGTGCAAACAAGTGTCAAATCAGAGGATCTTCAATTAAGGTGGGTGTTCTTCCTTGTTTTTCTCTAGAGGATCATTGTGCATGAATGAATTGTGAACTTGATTTATAGTAAGAAGCCGTTATCCTGCTTTTACAAAAGGTTAAATTTATAATTTAAGATATAAAATGGGGAGGGGGATGTAAAATCTCATAGATCAATAAGGAGCTACAACATGAATAAGGATAATTAGGGAATTTTTCTTAACTATAAATGTTATAAAGTGGAATGAAAATATTGTCTATAAAATTTGGCAGGCTAAATACCACAAAACTGACAGCCTATCTAAAAGGCAGACTGTAGTAAAGCCAAAAAAGTTTGGGAATAGATAACGTACCGGTTGATTCAATCTATGTTCTGTTTCCAAACCAGCCATTCCCTCAACTATAGGAGCTTCTCTACTGTTGTTTTGTAAGTTATTGGCATCCTGAAAGTCCATCCAACAACCAGTATCAGGTATGCAAAACTCCCAATCTATTACTGCAAAATACAATAAACTCAGAAAGAAATACCTCAGAGATTAAATAGTAGCTCACATCAGGAGCACCAGGTAACTCAAGTATCTCATTCTCATAATTCAGTTCAAATATTTTCTGCAGAAGATTTTCATCAAATTCTCTGCCATTAACAAAAAAAATGATGGCAAGGTTAAATAGTTTCCAGTGCCTGAAATTGGTATCGTATGTTTTGTGTAGAAGATAAAAGAAAATAAAGCAAATTCATCATGTTTACTTACTTGAAAAAGCCACCTCGAACATTACATGCAACATTTCTTGCAACACATAATACCGGAACTGCATAGGCCATCTGCACAGAGTGTTTTGTGGTAAATACGTAAATTTTTTTCATGTGTAGGGAACAACCGCACATTGAGTTTAGCAAATAAGATAGGGAACACTCTGATGTGAACGTAAAGAATAAGATAAATATAAGCAAAAACCTCAGCTTGAGGAGCATAATATGGAGTATATGCAGGGACAACATGGACACGAGGCTGATCCTTGTCATCCCAAACCTGCAATCGGTCATCAATCACCATAGCCATTCTAGGATGGCACACATTATCCTGGAAAACATGTTGCAATGATTTCTTCGAACCTAGCAAGTATAAACAAATGCAAGATTTGTCTGAATAAGGACAATTAATTTGAGAATAACATACTCAAATAACGTATATTAAGTTAAATGTTGGAGAATAGTGTAAAATCACAGAGTTTACATGGGTAAATCAGCATTGGTATTTGAATTTTGGGCCAAATTCCTGTCATGCACTAAATTTCAAATTGAGACTCCAATCTTTATTTGACATTAAAATCGGACAACTACTTTATGCTTTGAATTATTGATTAAAGAAAAAGCATGCATGAAAGAGAATTAATCAGAAAACAAAATCTAGCAGTAGAACATTCTATATAGAAATTTGCTAAGTGCAAATGAAAAGACAGGCAAAGTATGAGATTGACAGACAAGAACGGCAAATATGTTTCTGTATCCTATCATCACATATGAATTTGTCATCATTATCTTTATCTGCAAGGAGATTCTTGCCTGATTTTACGCATACTATGCGATCCATAAGTTGTTTTGCACTGATCAAATAGGAATCTGGATCGAGAAGTCTCCAGATCTCCAGAGCATAGTCCCTTTCAGCCATTGTACAGACAAAAACTTCAAATCTTCGTCGCCCTTTTGCAGTTAGGTAGCTCCTTAGATCCTCCCATGCAGGCCTTAGCCTTACAAAAACACTAGTATCACGGTTCTGTAGAAGGAAGTATTTGATCAGTTATGTTATAAAATGGCTGCATTGACTTTTGGATAATTATAATGCTAGCCTACGTTCTAAGAATGTGAAAAAAAAAAAGGGCACATGTAGAAATCAAATGACATTTGTAAGTAATGAAAAAAAAAAGGTGAATAAAGGGAAAAAAAAACATCAAGCTAGAGGGAGACATCCTACTTCCCCTTAATAGTATCTCCAAGTACTAAAGAAATTTTGACTCAACATTCATAATTCGCAATTCAAAAGGCAGATAATTCTCCATGATGTCTGACAATCAACAAAAAGGTTCAGAGAGTACAAAAAGGATGTTAAGCATTCACACAATCAATGAAATTGTTTTAGGGAAAAATATATCATACTGAGTAGAGAAAAAAACTTAGAAACATTGTAGGACTGGCTATTATCCACATGTAATGAAGTAGGTATTCTCAGTGGTTAGGATCTGCAAGTGAATAGAAATATGGTGTCAGTACAAAGGTCAACCCACTCCCATGACATTATTTAAAATGATCTGAAGTACAATAGACCAGTATGGAAAATAAAGAACTTCCAGGAAACGGGGCACACTAATATTGTTTTATTGTTCTAAAAGTTTGATAAATCACTGTGAAACATTCAACCAGCTACTAAAAAAGGAACAACCCCGCTATTAACAAAGGAACAACCCAGCTATTATAAACCAAGAAAATGCACAGAAGTAAACCTCAGGATTGATCCGAGTCAAGACGATGTTCCTTTCTGGCATTCGTATGACAGGCCGAGTAACTCTCTCCTGAACACCAGGTATTGATGGAACTTCCTCATTCTGAGCAGTAATGGACCTTCTATTGTCAGTAACAGTATCCATCTCTATATACTGCTTCAAGAGATCTTTGTCCTCAACATATCGCTTCAGTTCAGCTGACATTCCTGAAATCCTAATAGGATCTTTTTCACCATCTATCTTTCGAGAGAGGGCCTCAATTCTGTCCTCAAATGACCTCATGGTGTTGGCAACTATGAGCGTTTCATCTAGATCAAATACAATGGCAAGACACCGCAAGTTGAGCATGCCCAAACAGGATGCATATAATCCGGCCTGAACCGAACAGCACCAAAAGCAGGATACCTTCTCCACCTTGCTCGGCATTGCCACCAGATGCAGCTCTTCGTCACCGCTGACCACGACGGCACTCTGCAAAAGGAGGCAATGAGAGTCGTTTAACAAGACGGCCAAGAGAAATCATCGGCTCGAGGGAGGACAAACAAAAACAGCGAGTGAGGAGGGAAAACAAACACACGCACGCACCCTGAATTCGTTGAAGCAGGAGAGGTAGAGGTGATGGAGTGGGTGTTCCGCGACCGACTTGGCTTGGACCTTGCAGCGGACGAAAAAAGGGTTGATGGTTTGGAGGACGGAGAGGGGAGGGCAGCGCTCGCTGGGAGGCGAGAGGTGATCGATGCGAATCTCGTTGCTGCTGGGGAAGGGCAAGGGTTGGACCTTGCCGCCGCTACTGTTGGTCGTCGGAAAAGCTTCCGCGTCTCCGAGGAAAACATCCCCGTGGTACACCTTGCAGCTAATCCCCGCCCGACGACTCGTCATCGCGCCGATGGCGATCACCGAGCGAGCTCAGGCAGACGGATCGGGAGCGGTACGAGAACGTCTTATCGATGGGGCAGTACGATGGCCCGCAGGCGTACGAAGAAATGACAAGGAAAAACCAAGTAAACTAGGGTTTGTTCGCGGCAGCGTCCTGTGCCGCCCGCCGACCCAACGCAACGCGGTTTTTATGTCGTCGATCGATTGTTTTGGGTGTTCTCTGTCCGGTGATTTGGGTCGATGAGAACGACGTCTTCATTCCACCATGCCGCTTTCTTGCAAATAAATCAAAAAAATAAAAATAAAAATAAAAATTGTCGATAAGTTCACGACTCGAATTACATAATGACTTGCATTCAAAACAAATATAAAGGAAAATTTTTAGGATATCCATTAATAATATTTGTCAACAAATTTTTTTTTTTAAAATAATATGTCAGTCGATTCTTTTTTATATAAATTTATTCTTGCAATAAGACCAATAATGCTAAAAAATCATTATGCAAAAATTCTTATTGATGTTTCTTGTTGAGACTCCTTCGTGATTAGATAAGAGTTAAAAGAAATCAAGTTTAATTAAAATTGTTGATTAACCAATAATAGTATAGCACGGGCACTGCGGTCCGAGTTTTGCATTGTTTTTATGAATAAATCATCTCAATCTCTCTCATTAAATTAAGTTTTCTTAATTTAAATAAATATATATATTTTTTGTTAAGCCTTGATCTTAAATATCATGATTGACTTGCTATGCTGGACGAGACTTATATATCATGCATCTCCCTCTCGAACTGATATTGATAATTCAACCAGATGTTTTGAATTCGCTGAGACATCTATTCGATTCAAAAAGGATCTGTGGTTCGAATTAACTGGGTCAAAATCTGAAATATAAACAAACCAACCAACCAACCAAATCTGATCACTTTCCCTTTGCAGTTATATCTGTTACATGAACCTTGGTTCTGTGCACATATTACAAAGATAAATGAAACTCATTTCATATCTGAAAAATTCTATCATCAACAAGCGAACGAGGTGACATAAAACCACCTGAATGTGACAAGAACGAGCAAAAGATACGTTGTAGATACAGAGCAAGAACAAGAGAAACCAGAGGAAAGTTTTACATCAGTTTCTGTTGCTCCTCTTGCTCTCTAGCCTAGTGCCGGTCTTAATCATGTCGTGGGCATCGCTGTCCATTCCAAGGCTCAGGAGGGCAGTGGCTTGGAGATGGTAAGCAGTAGGCCAATCTGGGAATACTACCTGTGCTTGCATAGCATCTTCCAGAGCCTCCTGCACCATGCCATTCATCAGGTATGATACACAGCGACGGGCCAACACCGTCGGCGAGATCATCGTCCCCATGTCAATAAACTACAAAAATTATATGGAAATGAGTTTCATTTCCCCTTGTAAGTTGGCGTAAACTGGAAAGGAAATGCATCGTGGATTGCTTACAACACAGTTTCCAGTGATTAAAAACAGAAAGAAGACAAACTATTCATCGACTAGGACCTGTGTGTAGCATTCGATTGCGGTTGCAAAATCTTTAGCTACGAAAGCATTGTCGCCGTGTTTCTTAGAGTTCAAAGTCTCCTGAATTTGGCTGGTCCAGACTTGGAAAGACAACTGCAAGAGGAATGAAAAGGTGTATGTTTCAGAAACAAATTGATAGAGAGAAGACGATTCAATTAATTAATCTAACCAGAAAGTTGTAATTTCATTTTATTGCATCGTTACAATCTGAATGATTAGGAAAACGATTATAGCGTTTGCTTTAGCTATGAGCTGAAATAGTTTTGTCAATGGGTTCAGCTTTTATATGCCGATCATAAATGAAAAAAAAAAATGCAATGATCTGTAATCAGTGAATCATGATAATAAATAAAATGGAATCCCTGGAGAGATTATCATTTACAACCAACTTCAAGAGCAGATTAGCCATCTGAATGCTTAAAACATAAGAAACCTATCAACGGGAGTCACTGTTTACAAGAAAAGCCAAGGTATAACTAACAATAGAAGAAAATTCATCCAACTGAAAACCATAGCAGAAAATACTGTACAAACAGAAAGGAAGATAAAGATCGACTCCTTACATCATTGGCTAGCCCCTCGTCATCCTTGTATCCAACCTTCTCCAGTATTTCATGTATGGCAGCCAAGTCCATTCTTGCACAAGCTTCACCGAGGAGCGATAACTTAAGTGTTTGCTTGGAATTCGCAGAGCCATTCATAATGCCCATCAGTGTATATGATGGCACCTGTGAGATCCCCTAATTAATGCTACTTAGCAAAATATATATATATATATATATATATATATATATACAAGGTCGACATAAGGAAGTAATAGCTACCTCTGCATCCTTTTCAAGAGATCCCAGAGAAGTCACAAGTGATTTTATAATTGGCCTGTCGCGAGGTTCATATTGCAAACAACGAGAAGCCAATCGAACCAACTCAGCTCCATCAGCATTTGAGAAATGCCCCTCTAAACATGAGTCCATCAGCGTGCGAAAATTCTTACCGCGGATAAGGTCAAGGGCCTGGAAAGAATAATTCAAGTTTTAGAAACAATGTATTGCATCATCAAAAGAATATCAGGAGCCATGAGCATTGAGTCACTGTGAGACCTGCCGTTAGAAAAGAAGACTATTTAACCAAATCAGACAGACAGAATTTTTAGATGGAAGTGCAAGTTTTGAAGTTTCAAGTTTCAGATGTCCAAGAACTTAGGAAGAATATGGAAAGCGTCTCTGGTTTTAAATACAAAAGAACTTACATGGCTAGGAGGAATATGCTTCCCACTGAGAAGGTCAAGCAGAAGCGTCCCAAAGCTGTACACAACACTTTCCGGAATCACCCTCCCTGCCAAAATGATCCAAAAAATTAATTAGAAGATAGTGCAATAATGGAGTTGGAATTCCAATTCCATGAGATTTCATGGTTCAAAACCAGCTATACCCGTCCTAAGGTACTCTGGCGGTGTGAAGGCCAAGTTAGTGCTGTAGCTTTTTCCATCTCTGCTATTCTTCATCAGACCAAAGCACGACAACCTGGGATTACCATTCTGCCAAATGCAGTGTGTTAGCCATCAAATAACCACAACGTCGAACTAATGGAGGGAGCATGCAGAAAGGAATTAATGGTGGAGTATAGAGCAAATGACACCACCTGGTCAAAGAGAACTCTGTAAGCATTGAGATCATGGTACAAAGCTCGCCCTCTGGTGCTGCAATACTCGAGTGCCTGGGCGAGGTACAAGGCCACTCTTATCCTCATTGCCCAGCTCAAAGAGTGGGTGTCCCCTGCCATTTGGATTCCAAGTTTAGGAATTTGACTAAGATTTTGGTCGTCGAATAATAAAAAACAGTTAGAACTGCCGTACAGTGGAAGAGATGCTTGGCGAGAGTCTGGTGGGGCATGAACTCGGCCACCAGCAGCCTCTCGTCGCCATCGCAGCAGCAGCCGATGAGATTCGCCAGCCGCTCGCTCCGGAGCTTCCCCACCGCCTTCGCTTCTTCCTGCGCCACCGTAACCAGAATCAGAGATCACCCAAATAATTAAGAGGCGAAGTTGAAGGGAGAGGAGGCGAACGAGGAATTGACGGGCGTCAGGCCAAGCGAACTTGTTGAAACGCTTGATGGCAACGTCGCGATCGCCGGGGAAGAAGCGGCCAAGGTACACGACGTTGGGCGCCTTCTGGCCGTGCTCCGACACGATGTGGTCCGGCGAGAAACCCTCTGTGGCGGCCCGTAGCTCATCCAAGCTGAACTCGGTGAAGCCTACGCCGTCGCCGTCGCCGTCGCGGCTACCCTTCTCTGCACTTCCAAGGTCAAAGCCATCACGCGAACTAACACGAGCAAAGGCAGCTAATAGGCACCAAAAGCAAGTATACCGATATCATCAGGCTCGAACATAGAGGACTTGAAGTGAGCCGGCCACCAGCACAAGGATAACCTGCAGCATCGAGTTGCCATTCTTGACCCCCAACCAATGAAAAGTAACACCTCCGTCCCTCTTCCTCTCTCCTCTCCCCCCTCCAATCCAAAATGTAGTAGCAGTAGCGCCTCCTGTCGCACTCGCTGCCACTTCCTCGTCAAGAAGTGTGGGATCTTAGCAAACAAAACCCTCCGTCAATTTTCCTCAGATCCCCAGCCCTCCAATCTTTCTCTCACTAGACATGCGAATATTTTACACACGGCTCCGTTTTCATGTTCCCTTGGCGTAAAAGCCTCCTCGTTCCGCTGCGCTGACCAGACTGCTTTCTGCTTCCTCTTTTAAAAAAAAACGACCTTTTGCTTTCCACAGCGGAAGCTCTGCAGACAACGTGGCTGACACTATGATCGATCGAACGATATGACTGTGCCATTCTTAACGATGCGAAGAGAGCAAATTCCTCGTGAAGTTCATAATGGCAAGCCACAGCAAACATCCTGTGATCTTCTGTGTGACAATCAATAGGAGGGTTCTATTGGCTGCGTCCTTTTGCTGTGAACTTCTGCTCAAACTTTCACCATAATTAATAAGAAACGGGAGGCAAGATGAGCTGTGAAATTCCTCGATGCTAATCACCATCCAGTCCACTCCCCTTTCTTTCCAAAAGGCTTCGGACTGGAGGGACCATATCGAGCACCCGCATGGCATCATAATTATTAGGATGTGCTCTCTACAGGAGGAAAACGAGACCACTGTGAAGGAGGAGACACTAAATTTACGTATTAACATCATACTTCAACTTAATCCCATTCGTTGAATTTAGTGTTCTAATTTTCATCTAAATGCGAGTTACAATTATTAAAAACATACAAGGGGAGTGAATACTAACGGAGGCAAACTGATGATATGTCTAGCTCAGTACGTATCCACCAGCAGTGAGAGCTCTTTGCACCTGAGAAGGAAATGGAAACACACAGCGTGCGCTTTTGGCTGCAGCAGACAAGCATAATAGCATCGGTTCATTTGAGTTGTTAATGCGCAGGCGACAGGATAACATGCTTTGCCATCACAAACTCCAGAAAGTCGAACTGTTTGGTCATATGCTGATGCATGTCCATCATTTGAAGATGTCAGTCAAAAATATTACCCTTCCTGACTCAGTTCGGCTTCCGTGCCCAGCCCAAACAACCAACCTAGTTGCATTTAAAGATTTCATAAAAAAAAATATTTCGTACTTTAATTCCTATTATCGATTACTGCAATTGTATTGCACTGTTCTTTCATTACATTCTTTTAACTTTTTTTTTTCTGTCTTGGGGAAAAAGAAGAAGAAACTGCTGGCTTTCTTATTGCATCGAGGATACATTATGAGCGACCTCGCAACCTCACAAGAATAAAAGCTGGAGGCGAAGGCCAGAAGCAGTACAGTGCACAGACCTGATCAGAAGACGAACTCAAAACAACTTCCCTTGAGATACCTTTATTTTCTACTGAGTTCCTTTATACGTACCTGCTAGGCTAAACTAGACGACATGTTCCCAGAAATAAATTTAAAAAAAATAAATAAAAAGACTCCATGGCTCGATTAAGTTGACACTGGCTGAGTAACATATATATGAACTAGCAGCAATCACCAGCAGACCTGTTATCATGCCATAAGAATACAAAATGTTAATTATATCTGAAGTATGTCCAAGTATATATATATATATAACTTCAGTTTTTTTTGCTGCCATACTACAAAATATTTCCATGCAAAGTCGCATGAAGATAGTGAAAACAAGAAATTCCAGCGCAAACGCATCTCTGATCATATCAATTTTGCAATGAATGTGTTTGTACTCGTATCAGATTAGTAATAACCTCAAAAGAGGAACATTTACACGGTGAAATAGCTTCGTAGGTAAATCTTTAAGTATTGTTTTATCTGATATGCCGGTCATTAAGTCTGTATCTCGCAACAATCGAGGGTCTTGCATGATCTGACAAACTTTATTAAATAAAAAGCGTATATATATCCATTCCATAGATGAAAAACACTGAAGGAAAAAAGCACAAACAATTTCATCTATAATATAGAACATTTTGATATACAATAAAGTTAATATACCGAATTAATATTATTATAAAATGCTCAGTTCAAACCTATAAATAAATAAAACTACACCAAAACATACATCGGTTTTTGATTTGGTTGATATAAGTTAGCTAAACAGAATTTTCAAAGGAAATGATATACCATAACTATTGAACCATTCAGTCACCATAACTATTGCAAATTACCATAATCATTTGCTCCACAGTTGCAAGTACCTTTTCTTATATTGATTGGAAAGCATAGCATTGAGTCGGTGTCTTCAATAGTACAGAGAACCTGACAATATTTATATTTTTTAGTAAACGAAACAACTGAATTGTTTGCTGTCTATTGAATGCGAGAGACCTGAGAGAATGGTAGTTAACTTCATCAATACCTTGCCACCATTCACCTCTGTTGGCAGCGTCGGGGTCATTGGAATTCTCTCCCTTATCCAAATCTTTAATCTGAAACCACTTGAAAGGTAATTAATTTACCATCCAGCTCCTTTAATTATATTGCCATTTAGAACCTCACTTACAGGTTTTGGAGCTCCAGATGGTTGGTTGGATGCAGAGCTGTCATAGAAATCCCGACCACCGTAGTGAACGGACGAGCCAAAGTAGGCCGATTCTTCAGATCGACTGGGCGAGACAGATTTGACGTCCTTGCTCCGCACTGTCTGTGTTTTGGACGGATTGCCCTGAGATTTGCCCAAAACCTACAACACCGTATAAGAGCGGGGAAAAAGAATCTCATTTTGGTGATTCAATCACACAGAAGGAGGAACGAAGGCGAAATCAAAGCCCTGGACGCACCGAAGATGCAGGAGGAAAGACGTTGCTGAAGTAGCCGGCGGAGGAAGAAGAAAAATTGGTGGAGGAGGGAGGAGGCGCATACTTCCCGGTGGGGAAGAGCTCGTCGGCGATAGAAGAAGACGGCTTCTTTCCTCCTTCCATGGACTCCAATCCTGTCCGCACCACCTCCTCGATGTGGTCTTGAGATCCCCCGAGAAGTGGTATTAAATAGGAGGGGGGAGGGGAAGGGAGGAAGGACGGATGAGACAATAAAGCGAGAGGCGGCATGGAACGGCGGCGGCAAATGGAATTTGATGACGATTCGACACCATGTGGCGCGCATATATACCTGCCTCGCTCTCGCTCGCGCGTTCTTGGATTCGCAGCAAATCTTTGGAGATCTCCTCCCGTTTCTATTTAAGATACATTTTTTGTCATAGATTTCCATACTTGGCTAGATTTGCAGACAATAAACAAAAAAAAAAAAGAACAATGGATGATTTGCTGGAAAATGCCCATTGTGTTTCAATTTTTATTGAAGATCATTTCTTTGAAATAATTAAATTCGTTGCTCGTATCGATCGGTTGAAACTTTATGTTGTGTTCTAACTCCACCTTAGTTGCTTTAAACAATCTAAAATCAGTCAACCAGTTAATTTTAAAACTAAGGGATCGATACAAAATTGCACATAATAATAAATACTTCGATTTCGAAAATAAATTGTCAACACGTGCACTTTGACTCTTACGTGTGAATTGCACCAATTTATACTTAAAATGTGAATCTTAAGGTTTATACTGCTGCACTAAACAATTTAAATGTTCTCATAAATTAATTTTCAGAAACAATTTGTTGGGCAAAAAAAAAAAAGAAGACAGAATATTACTCGATAAGTTTATGTTAAAAATAAGCATGTTGGTTCGCTTGGAAAAGAAAAGCGTATGAATTCAGTTAAATATTTTTTCTAAACAATTTGAAGAGTGACCAACTTGTTGGGTATCGAAAGGTAAAGAATATGCTCGACGAGAAGATCTAAAAACCAAACTGGTTTAGTGATTTTGGGCTGTTTTAAAATATTTTAGGACGAGTGACATTAATTAATAACATTTGAGATATAGATAGTTAGACTCACACATTAATGTCAACTTAAAATGAGCTAACAGAGTTGATTCTAAAATCAACTTGATAGTTGTAGGTTAAGATAGATTTTAATTATCCTTTTGAAACTCGAGATCTTAAGAATTAATAAGATGGATTTGAAACTCAAGATCTTAAGAATAAGATCTGGTAAATTAGGAAAAGTAGAATGTGATTAGGTAAAAAAACTGAAAAACAAAAAAAGGTTTGTAGTCGGACAAATTACCCAAAAATAATAGGTGTTATTTTTCTAAAAAATCTATATATTCACGAATAAGATTACTAATTTATTTTGAGACACAAATAGCGCGAGTGGATGAAAAGAGTAGTGGCGATGTGTTTACTCATAACATTGTCCTAAGTTATCAATAGCTGAAGTCTAATTTTATTGCGACACGTAAACTTGATAATACATTTAAAACTAAGAAGGAAGTCATCGACAAGATAAAAATATAATGATTAACCTCGTGGAATCTCGAAAAAGAAGTTGACCGCGCGTGGGATCGAGATTGAGAGACGACGACAACTCACGACAGTGATATTGGAGGCGAGATGAAAGATAGAATCCATATCCATGTTTTTTATTTGTGGAAGGATAAAGGAAAAGAATCTCAAAGATAGCAGATTGAGCAAATTAAATACGCAGCGCCATCAAGGGGGAGTTGGCTTTCGGCGCCGCTCTTGGCACATACCGAGTGGCGAGTGCAACCCTCCTGGAACAAAAGCCAAAAACTATAAAATTAAGTAAGAGTTGGCTTCGTTCACATCAATTAAGTTCGTCAAATTTTATAACTGATATTCAGTACCTGCTCGCTGTTGTATCTTTAATTACTCCTGCAGTGCACGGGTTAGAGTCAACAGAAAGAAGGGCGACAAATCTCTCTTTCACTTCTTTTGGCTTTTCCCATCGCTGTCCCACTAGAATTAGTCTTAGGATAAAGCCTCCACTGGACCATAGTGGCCAGTGCCGACCGTCTCTTTTCGACGGGAACACGCCAGAGGCTGCGCGCGCGTTAGTTCTCCGGGTCGCCAACTTGGCCAGGTCGATGTAACCTTTGATCCGATGCGCTCAAAAGATGGCGATCTTTATCCTCAAGCTCATCGCCAGACGAAGGCAAGAAAGCTGTGTCATCTCCGTCAACGAGCGAATTATGCTTCCCACGATCGATTGTTCTCCTCTGACCCACCCACCGTTTCGACAGCAACATGACGGGCATCAATAATTCCACCCTTATCCTTATCGCCGAGGGGGAACTGGAGCATCGCAGCGTGGGATGGCGTGGCGTCGGATGCTTCGTGTCACGGCAAGTTGAGGTGGAGATGCTTCTGGTTCCCTCGGTCGGAGGGCTTCATGTGCCTCAGTCAAAACTCTTAGCGAATTTGAACAGTCAACTTATTTGTTTATTTACGGTAAGCATTTAATTATTTTAATTCTTTAATATATCTGTTGTCAATGAATGAACTATATTAATCCTTAATTCGATTAGATTTAATTGGATAGTTTCATTTAATTCATGAACTTAAATATCTTTATGAAATTCAACCAAATACCTTCATTTTATCTGTAATTTCATATCAAATTAAAATATTTTAATTACAGTACTTTAAGATCTGTGCCACTTCATTACATTTTAAAATATAAATCTTCAGTCATATTAATTAATGGTTACGAAAAAGAACTTCAAGAAACCATCCCTCCATACGAAAAATTTTCCAATCAGCTTCAGGCCAAGAGCCATGTAACAGGTAGTCGTGTCGACCAAAAAAAAAAACAATAAAAAAAAAACTGGTGGGGTAAAAATCCAAAAAGCTAATAAGAACTAATTCCAAGTACCAATGGCGTTTGCATTTCTTTACTTGGGCAGTGTAGTTTTGTGAATCATTTCAAGTTCCACTGAGAACAAGCATCGTAACATGCAAGATTCACTGCTCAGAACACAACAGCGTCCAACATAGTCCCAAAAATCTGGACGATGTTCGATGCCATCAAGTTTGAGACATGCTCTTCCAAGCGTTTTTTTGCATCCGGCCTTCCAACACTGGCAAAAAACAGCTTGTCTGGTGGAAGCTCGTCCTCCTCTTGAACTGCTTTGTTATATTTAATGGTTAAATCCAGCATTTCCTGATCATATACCACTCATCACTTGCATTTAAGACATCAGATATCATCAAAAGGCAATTTCGAAAGAAAGAAATATGTTTGAAGCAACGACTTCAGGAAATACGTACAAGGTCTTGTAACAAACCTGAACAATTTGTTCATTAGTTTTGGAATGCGTATCAAATGGCCGAAGTATCAGCCCATCAGTCCATTTCTTTTTATGGAGCTTCAGCAACATTTTCTCCTCGAGTTCATTCTTCCGATAGTTTATAACTAAGGAATAATATTGCCGGTTTAAACCATGCATCAGTGCCTGGTAATTGACATCAAGAGTGAATTACACCTAACAAGAAAGCTAATAAACGCTACATAAAATAGCGTTTAATCCACGCATCAGTGCCTGATAATTGACATTTAGAGTGAATTACACCTGACAAGAAAGCTAATACACACTACATAAAATAGTGCTACATCAGAACTAAACCTCAACAGAGGGTTTGTGGAGATGCCCAACATTTGATGTCGTTTGGCGAGGTTCCAGTCGAAGCACCATTGCTTGAGGGCTGATCAAGCGAAAAGCATCAATAACAACCTTACCCTTGACGCTCTGGATTGGATCTACAACCACAGCAACTGCCCTAGGATTAAGGGCTTCAAAACTCTGCAGTAGAAGTTTGAATGTGACAGATTACCTACTGAGGAATTGAAAGTTGTAGAATTATCAGATCAGTTCATGAAACTAAGATTGAAATGGCACTGAAAACAAGAGCATGCAAAGTCACTGCACTTACCTCTGTAAAAGACAACATATGGAGACAGAAGAAACAGAATATAACAGACTGGCCACATACAGAAAGGAGTTGGGATACAAATAACTCACCCGCTGCGTTTTTATGTCAACACTAGAAAGCCAGCAACCAAATCCAGGATGAGAATGATACCATCCAACCACCATTTCAGGCCTGTTTGATTGTTCTAAAAGTAGTGTGGGTTATGATGTTGATGAAAAATCCTCAAGTACGAAAAGCAGTTAAAATTTTATTAATGCAGATTTAAAGTTTACCAACCAGCAGGAAGACAAGATTGCATAGATGATAAGACAGATTTGTGAACTATATCTCACACTAACATATTAAGGAATACACATTTTAAGTGTAACATTATGGTGTTTCAAAAACCAAGAGGGGTATGTCAATGTCTACTCACCAAGAGAATTGAGGGAAAAAGTGGGAGCAGTCCATTTCATATCATAAATTGCGGCATTGTTATTCAGTTCAAATCAGCAACAATAAGTTAGTCGAGTATTGTAAAAGATTAATTTACTTTATCCAATCTGTTATGACCATCTTAACATGTCTAAATTTTTTCCCTCAGTAACAAACAAAGGACGGCAAAAACCTTTTTTTCCCCCTCTTTGTCCAGCTCATCCAATTTAATCAAAATTTGAAATGACTGGATCAGAATGCTAACCAAGTTCATCTAGACAACTGATTGGATAACAAGACTAAAGTCTTAGAGTTCCTACCAGTAACTCTATAATCGAATGTATTGTTGGCTTCCTAATTTAGTATGGATTAGCAAATATGACACATTGCCCCAATACAATTTCAGGAACCACTCAGAAATACTACACCAACTACTCGTAAGATAATATCACTCGTCCAAAGTTATGGAAACCCCAACAAACTGTTAAGCATTTTTAACTTCCGTGCAAATTAATTCGTAAAAAAAGGTTCCCTATCTCGCAATCTCTTGCTCTCAGTATTACGAAATTTGTTTGTAATAGAAACATAATTAAAACCACTTAAGAATTGAAACATAAGCAACAAAATAAGCATGATGGTGATAATGTGGTATTAACAGTACTAGACTACTACAGCATATTTCCTCTGACATAATTCACTCTCCCTTCCGATTAAAATATACATAAAATAATTTGAATATAGTAAATCTTTGGGGCTTGCCCCTCACAGCAATAAAAGAGAGTTTAAAGATACATATTAACTCAACGACTCATAAAAGATTACCAAAAATAATAGTTATGTATATCATTCACTACCCATCCTCAAATGTGGCTCAGCATTCCATCAATCACATTCCATTCCTGAATCCCAGAGTACACATCAAACATAAACTTGATACCATCATGCAGTTCAGTAAAGTAAGATAAAATAATTAAATAATCATGAGGTAGGAAAGATAAAATGATATGACTACTTTATAACTAAAGGACATTGTTGTGCTCTTGGGAATAAAACCTCGACTGCCTATTCCTAATGCTCAGGTACCTCCTCTCCCAAAATGTTTTGTCCTAAATAATTGTTCCAGAAATTGGGAGTTCAGTAAACTAACACAGCCGATGAAGAAAAATATATAAGATATATGTTACAGTTATAGGTTTTATGTGTTTTATGTGAGTTTCTTATGAGCTTAAATGTGGTGTACGATACTATGTACATATTTTTTTCTACAATGTAGAATCTCTCTTGCCATTGTGTACAAAAGAAATAAAATATTAATTGACTCAGCTTCACTTTTCTCAGAAACCAGGGTACAAAATGGTAGGATGAACACACGATCAAAGATCCAAAGATAGAACTTGCATACGCACAGATGGAAGCAAAACAAAGAAATAAGGAATTTAACAAAACTAACCCCACTGTACTCTCCTGCGTAGCTAGCGTGTGAATAAATCATCATTGTCATTCTATCATGTTGAAACTTCTAACATAAATACAGTTATCCTGGTATAATTAAAAAGCTAGGAAGAGACATCCACAATCATCCAAGCGGAACAGATCCAAAAGGAATATATCTCTTAACATACTACAATAGGTAATCTTCCAAACGTACTTGCAAAATGTAGATCGCGAAAGAGAGGGATGAGCATTGAATTACCTTCCTGTCTGCTTCAACATATCGAGCATGCTGGTCTGAAAGACGGGGTCGACGGCCTCCACACTAACGCCGGTCCCGCTCTGCGGCATCGCGAAGACATCGACGACCCGGACTGTGTACTCGTCCACAAACTCCCCCAACATCAGCCCCATCACCTCCATAGGTATTCCGGCTCTCCCTGTTTCACAGAATCATCCGAACAAACTCTAATCTCATCCCGCGATCACAATCGCCAAAGAAAAGGAACGTATAAGTTGAGATGACGATCAGTAATACCGTGCTTGAGCATCTTGAGGAGGGAGAGCGAAGAGATGTAGACCTGCTCGGAAGAATCGGGCTTCTGGGACTGACTGGGCAGTTGGCCAAGGCCGGGGAAGATTCGTTGCAACCGTTCCATACCTCGCATGCACGCTTCCTTCCTCCTCGCTTCCCGTTGCCGTCCGTAACTCTGCCTACGTCTTCTCTGCGTTCTTGGACTCCAAGCCAGTGAACGAATCCATTTATGTCGTTGGACCAGGTCTGTCAACGGACTGACCCGCCCAGCGGCACAGCCCAACCGGGTTCGACCGGCCTGGCTCGTCATCTTCAAACGATATATTTTACGGTAAATGTATTTATGCTCCATTTATTCACCATGTAAAATATTTTCCAAAAAAAATAAAAAGAAAAATAATTTTGTTTTTCATAAATAACCCAAATCAAATCGATTCGGGAACGGCCAGGCAGACCGGGCCGATTGGGGCCTCGCCCATTGGTTTACCACTGCTTCACGGCAACAAACGTAATACTTTGGTATTGAGCAATCGAAGCCGCCACGCCATTGATTCTTGGAGTCTCCCTTGACCTCTGAAAGTTTTTCTCGCCCAATTTAGTTAGGCTCGCTTCTGTGGCTTTGATTTTCTAGGGTTCCGATCCAAGAAGCGAGGCCGGTGGAGAGAGAGGTATGGATTGGGGAAGCGTGACCGCGGAGGATCTGTTCAACGCCCTACGTGAAGTTGAGTGGTCCTCGCCCCCGCGGCCCATCTCGGAGTTCTTCTCCCGATTCACCGTCCCCAGATCCTACTCTAAATGGAACAGTCGACTTAAGTGCAATCTTTACTAGTAAGATCGATAAATGATGTAATTGCTCGTCGTTTGTGGTTCCTTCGACGTTTGGGAATTGTTTATAAATTTTTGTTTTTCATGTTACGTTCTTTTTTTTAAAAGTCGTTCCTCGCTGATAATCTATGGCGTTCGAAGTCCCTTTTTGGATTCTCCAATATGCCACATTGTTGAACGATATTATCTGAACTTTCTCTTGAAAATTTTTATTGCAGCTACAGGACGAATTACTTCATCCTGATCTTTTTTGTTCTTGGTAAGAAAAATAGCTAGGCCATGTCTGTTACTGACTCTTAAGCTTCCTTTTTTGTATTGCGTTTGCCTACCTAATACCCTCCTATTTTAAACTTCTTGCTGCAGCTGTGGGATTTCTTCTGAAGCCTCTAGCTGTTGTTGCAGCCTTTCTCACAGGTTCAAGCATCGCATTTTTAAACGATAGGTAAGATTGCCTATTGTTAAGTTGCTTCTGAACTATGAGGAGTTGTTTCTCAATGTTTTCATACGGTAGGACAAAAATTTGTTCCTTAAAAATGTAGGCATCATTAGCACATAATCCTTAGCACCAGTTGATGAAATGTTCTATCCTGTTTTATTTAGGCGGGTCTATTACTATCTTGGTTGCATACTATTGATTAGTTGTTTCTTTGTCTTCTGAGTTACAAAGATGAAAATGCTTATGGCCTATTTTTATGGTGGGACTTTTTTAAATGAATGGTTTCTTTTCTACCCTATGGAACTGAAATTCTGTCGACAGTTCTCCATCTTTCACCTTACGCCTTGTTTGGGAGGAGGTGAGGGAAGGTTCATTAATGGTAGGGCCTTCCCTTCCCTTGTTTGGAAGGAAAATTTTAACCTTCCCTTCCCTTCCCTTCCTTACACCCCAATTTGGGGTGTAAGAATTCATGAGTAAGAAAGGCTCTTTTCTATCCTCCCCTCCATTTCCCTCCCCTTTCCTCACTTCTTTCTAAACAAGGTTAAAAATTCCCCTCCCCTTATTTACCCTTCCCTCCCCTTCCCTCACCTCCTCCCAAACAGACCCTTAAGCACATTTGATCTCTTCATCCGATCTATTTCCTTTCCTTTTTATCCCAGTGAAATGCAGGCCAATTTCCTATCAAACACCTTCCACATTGTTAACTGTTCGGCTACTTTCTCTAATGAGAGGAAATTCAAAGAAGTGACCAACTACATGATATTTTTGTCACCTTGCTGATCTAATGTGAATGATGTTTTGACCTTAGGGTTAAAATCCATTAAAGTATGCATGTTTCTAGATGCTTGTCAAATAGAACTTCTGTTTCATTAATTGACTCTGATCTAGCTTGCTTATGGACAATTTGCATTGGTCTTCCTTACTGTTGATAGGCTAAAGCTTGTCCTATTGTTTTCTCTTCATTGAAACTTGATCCTGCATTATGCCACAAAATAATGGTACTGAGGTTGGTCTTATGGATGCCAACATTTCTTTTTTTGGTTCCCAATATCTAAAGCTTCTATTTCTCATGAAACAGTGAAATAAAAATTAAGAATTAAACCTTGCATCTGGAGCTTTAGTTGACTTCACTTGTAGATAAATCATTTGTGGTTTTGCTTTCTCTTTTATTGTACTATGTATAACTTAACACGACTCAGTGAGAAAACACCCATAAATGATGCTTATGTGACCTAGTAGTATTAGAAGTAAATCTAGGAATTGATTGAACCTATATGTGAAAGGGGTTAGTAGAATTGTACCCTTGCCAATTTAGTGTCTACAGGTTGATATATCGGGAGCAACCTTTTTTTAAAAAGAAAAAAAAAAGTGATCCTGGTTAGCTAGATTGCTGCACTGAGTCTTATCATTTAATTGGCAAAAGGGTTTTGTAACATTGTGCTCTTGCCAATGTCGTGAATAGGGCTCAATAAATCAGGAATAATTTTTAATGATCTCCTGGTTATCCAGATTTCTGCGAAGAACCTTACCATTTCATTGTTTGACCTCTGCTTTAGTAATCATGCAATAAATCCTTCTTAGAGCACTCAGGAAATTGAATTCTGCTGAATTTTTAACAGTGTAAAAATAATGTTTTACATTTTTCACAGCAATCTATGCCATGGTTTGAATAATTGTTTTACAATGGGAAACTCTGCTATCAAAGATATTTTATGATATTTATCCTGGTTTTGCTACAAATTTGTCTTAGAAAACATCTTCCATGTACTTCATAGGCTCCATCTGAATTTTTAAATATGAAAAACATTCTTTTGGTCAAATGAAAGATATGTATTTTTGAGGAAAATGATTTTTTTTTAAGAACATAAGTCATGTTCTTTAGAAAATTCAGAATTTTTTTTCCCAGAATGTGCAGTTAGAGTTTCTATGTCTGTTTTTTCTTCTGTATTGTTGGAGTTTCCCTTTTTCCTCTTACATAGTTTCTTAATTATATGGTGCCTATCATGACTGTAAACTAAATATCATCTCTTTTATTTCTTCATTTAATGCACCATCTTGTAACTTTAAAAGTAAATGTCCTGTTACTTTCTAATAGAGTGGTTTTCACAGCTTTGCTGTAACTTTTAATGAGAAAGTAACAAGGGCTGTCAGACAGTTTTCTCCCCATCTAGCTGCAAAGTTGAGGCCCCCTATCGCGTAAGCACTAGTTTATGTTCTTTGAACATTATTACAAATTTGTTATGTAGTCAATTATTTTGTGGCATGTGCATTCATAGGCCAGTAATTGGTGGACGATCATCAACTAAAAGAGCAATCCATATATGTGGCCAGCCTCGTTGGGTGTTGGTCCTGATATCCTCTGCTGGTTAGTAAAACTCATTTTATGGTATCTGATGTCAAAACTCTTCAGTCATAGCAGTATGACCTAAACCTATGTCGCAGCTAGTTGCATCCTCTGGTTGACCTCCTGCAACCTCCTTTCAGTACTTTGGGCATTCACCATTGGGCTGCTGGGTACTTGTTCACATACACTTTATTGTAAGATGAATAAGTGATGTAATCTCACAGAGGATTGGGTTTTGCAGCAACAATACTTCATGCAAGCTTCAGATCACCCAACCTAAAAGCACGCCTCAACACATTCCGTGAGGAGTTTCGAGCAGTGTGGCGCAATTATAGTGAGCTGTAATCACTGAGGTGAAGATTATTTTCCTGGAAGTCATTTTTTATTCTCACATCTTCAGCTCAAAACTGAAGGACGTAACCCCAAGAGACAGAATGACTCCATATCAATAATTTTTTCACTATATTCATATTTTGATATCTCCACAGTCTATTTTCTTATGAACAATTTTAGGTTCAAATGCTTCGCACTCCCTTAAAAAGAACAATTCTAGTCGAACTCACAAAGAAGGGCTCTCTATGCTTTACTTGTTCTCGTATTATGCATGGATGTAAAATGTTTATGATATTTGGGGATAATACATGATGCAACTGAATCTTTGCGTGTAGGATCCGGCTTGAAACTTTCTAGTGATGGCTGCTTTTCCTTCAAGATGGTCATTTTAGTTGGAGGGCACAATCATGTACAGAAGCTGGTATAATACTTGCTGCCTTGCCATCGTCTTATTGTAGTACAAACCGAAATGAGTAACTTTGTAAGCTATGATTTTAGAAGGAAACTTTGCCATTGCCTATCTATTGAGGATTGAAGGCAACCAAATGATTACCATGTATGCAAATGCTGAAGGCTTCGATGTGGATCATGCTTGCAAATTTCCATGTTCTATCGCTGTGTCAGCCACACACCGGTGTCGGTATTACAGAATGCTGTTAGCCCCTAAACTCAAATTTACAAAATTCTGACTCGTTACAAGTATTCGTCTGAATCTACCACTTCTCAGTGACCATGCTGTTAGAGCAGAAATTGCCACCCAGCTTCGGGGACCAACTTAGTAGACATATATGTTCAATCCAGTTTTTTGCGAAGCTTATAAAATGATTATCTTGATGAATTTCAGCTAACAGTGTGATGGTATCCAGAAAGGAATAAGTGGAAGGGTTACTTGGTGCCAAATTGTTCAACTTGTGTTTTGATAATTTGAGCTAAATTAAAACCTCGTTTGGATTTTAGAGAGGGTTTTTAAAATATATTTAAATATTGAAAAAAGATACATATTTTAAATTGGATTGATCTCCTAAATATTTTAAAGTTCTACACGTGTGTCTCCATAAACAATATTTTATCAACCAAGTCACTTTACATTTATTTAGGTTCCCAAAATGATGTGATAGTTCACAGAGGAATCCCGATTGTCCCGAGGCATGGCACACGCAGTAGCGTAATCTGGTATGTAGAGTCGATCCCTCTCGAAAATTATTCCTTGAAATTTTCTTAAAAGAATTCGAACTATTTAGACTGTCAGATCACCTTGATTCCATTCAACTTTCAAGACCAATTAAATCAAAGATCAGCACATTCAAATTAAAAAAAAAAAAACTAACTAATTATTCGTTCGATGGACTGGATGATCCGTGAGAACTCTGTGCTGTCGGTCACGGGGACGCCAGTCACGCCACCGTAAAATGCAAAGGAAAAACGAAAAAAAATATGAAAGCTTCTACCTTGCTAATATTGTTTCCTCTGGATTTAACAATTCTTTAACCGATAATGAAAATCCCGAATTTCATGTAATAAAGCACTAAACGCTGCGACAGGAGAAACAAATCTAACAAGCTTTATATGTAAATACCCGAGTTTCTTCTGCCCTCGGCATTAAACTTACATCTATAGTCATATCACTTGCAAAGTACTAGGCAGAGGCAGATACATGCATCATATCATCGACAGCTGGTTTAACAACGATCAGGTTTCACTTCTCACATGACTATTTCCGGCTTCAGGATGCTCGATTTGATTTCTTTATGTGGGAGAACAACCCCTCCATTGCTATATACCTCATCGGAAATATGCACGTCCTCGCCAAGGATGGTCATGTTTTCAATACGTGCCCATTGACCCACCGTGGAATGCCAACCAATGATGCTGCTGGAGATGCATGCGTGCTTCTTAATTCGAACACCTCGCATCACCGTGCACCTTGACAACCGAACACCAGACTCAATCACGCAACCAGGACCAATGGCAACATCTGGCCCGATCAGGCATCCCTCGCCTATCACAGCATTCTCATGAATCAGGACATTTCCTACAATATGGGAGCCAGCAGCTAACTTTGTTGATGCTTTCTTCCGCAGCGAGTCCAGATACAGCCGTAGGCCTGTGATGTAGTCCTTTGGCTGCCCGATGTCCATCCAGAAGCCAGGCAGTACCATGGCATAGAGCTGTTTCTCAGCTGCAATATTTGGGAAAACTTCCTTCTCGATAGAGGTTGGTCTCAGTTCAATACGGTCCAGGACCGATGGATCCAGCAAGTAAATCCCAGCATTGATCTTGTTTCCAACAAATATCTTTGGCTTCTCCACAAATCTATCGACCCTCCCACTTCCTTCATCCATAACAACGACACCGTACTTGGACGGCTCGTTAACCTATTAAGTAGAAAAGGACAAGTTATTGGCGTAGAGTATAATGATGAGCAAAAAGTCCTGTACCTTGGTCACCATTATTGTTGCCTTGCCGCCATGCGATTTGTGGAACTGAATTAACTCGGCAAATGGGTACTCACTTATGACATCGCTGTTGAGGACAAAGAACGGCTCACCAGAGCCATCTATTAGCTTTTCTCTGGCTAATGCTAGCGGCCCAGCTGTTCCAAGCGGTTCAGTCTCTTGCGAGCAAGTGATTTTAACTCCAAGCTTGTCCTCAAAGTCCTTCAAAAAGCTAATCATAACCTAAAAAAATAAAAGACTAAGATGAGAAAGGCAAGAATTTTCACCGAAAATGACAAGAACAGTGCGCAGAGGTTGTTGCATGATGCGTCATATCTTGTACCTCTGGTCGATAATTGATGGCCAAAATGACTTCGGTAACTCCAACTTCCTTCAGAGCCTCAATCTGGCAAGTGTGACAAAATCAACACTGCGTCCAAAAACACCTAACAAACAATGGGTTCAACTGAAATGGAGAACGAGCAGATTTTTCATGGGAGATTCATAGTGATGATGCAACATGTCACAAGAATGCTACAGAGTCTACAAGAAATACAAGGCTCAACCCTTTATGTATAGAAGAATAAATCGAAATGTAAAACATTGTTTTCCAAGTAAACCAATAAGGAAATGTTTGCCTATGATAGGATAAAATTAACTAAACAAGCAAAAATGAAATATAATTCTTAGTCATCCTCAAAAGGGGCTCCATATTGATATCTTCTTTTATGTAAGAAATGACAGAGAAGCGAACCAAACGCATATACCTGATGAAGGATCATTGGCTTGTTAGCAAAATCAACAAGTGGCTTCGGAAAACTGAGTGTCAGAGGTCGAAGGCGAGTGCCAAATCCTCCAACAAGAATGAGTGCTTTCATGGTGTCCGATTTAGTTTCCCTGTAGATCAGATGCAAGATCCATAGACTGAAATTAAACCAAATCTACAGGGATATGAAAAGTAAAACATAGAAACACTTGAGATGTACAAGATGAAACCGGCGATTAAATTGCAGTTCTCTAACTCACTTGGAATTATGCTTTCCCACTAATGAACTAAGCGTAGTCTATACTCATCGACCAGAAGCCAATAGCTGTTCATAGCTTTCATTCAACAATTTGCCAAGTTTTCTACACCAATAATATTCATCTGCTCCTAAGTTCTATGAATGGTAGATTGTCAGTGATGACAATTTTGCTTTCTTCCTCCCAGTCGCTACTGTACTCATTTTGATGAATCTTAACTCTCTTAGAAGAGAAGCTAGATCAAAACTCCCTCAAATTCGGCTTCGAATATTCTACTAAAATTGAGATGACATGAAGCACGCTTGTGGCAAAGACTCACTGGTTTGCGTAATTTTTTTTTTTTTAAATATGTATGGTATAAGAGACAGGCCAGAAATGCGTGAGAAATAAAAACAAATAACTCAATCAAATCTAGCCAAGCGACAGAGAGGTCAAACGTATGATTTTAAAAAATCAAATCGCATACATTTCCAGTTAAGAAATTAACACCAATAATACAAGACAACCGAAAAGAGTGCACAAATAAGGTCACTGTCCTAAAAGACCGATTTTGGAGTTCAATTGACTAAGTACCATACTATTTCACAATCATATAAAAATTGCGAGCACCCTACCAAGCTACAGACCCTTGACCTCCGGAGGAGCACAGATATTACAACCTAAGTCGCCGGATCTTTCGCAAGAGAAGTAACAACGGCTCTAAAGCTCCATGATTTCGTTATTAACTTCAAGATCCATCCACTAGACATATATAAACGGCACGCCATGGAAAAGATCGATAACTCTCGTAGATCAGAACCAAGAACCAGCAGGAAAAGAAAGATGAACAAAAAGAGCAAGATACATTGGAAGAATAGGGTTGGCATCTCGCCCAAAGCATACCTTTTTCGTCAAGATTCCGGCGGGAGGACGCGGATCACGGAGAAAGAGAACCGATCTCTCCGCTGCCTGGGAGAAAGACGAGGGGAGGAAGGCAAAAGACTTCCACGCCCCCGGTCCCCCTTTTATAGTCCCTTTCGGATTTAAAAACATAAATTTTGCATTTCATAAGATAAATTTAAAAAAAAAACAAATACGCAAATTATTATTTCGACCAAAACTGATGCTATCAATTGTAGTTTACCTGCATATCCAAATAATGAACCGTCTAACTAAGATCCTCTCGTATCCGTCCTGCGCGGCATGAGAGAGTAGAATCGCGGAGGACTACGCTCCTCGACACGGCAGCGCATGTCATCCGAGCCTGCGTAATTTAGACTCCCTCCGAAATCGATCCCACTCCGTATCAAAGCAACCACACTACCTTACCACCGCGCCATCCCCGTAGGAACTAGTTTACCTGCATATGAAAGTATATGTCATGGACAAGTATTGATATTGCCAATAATGATACCTATCAATGTGTTGCATTTTGAAATCTTAAGTTTCACTTATAATAGATTAATACTCAAATATCTAAATGGCAATGTGCCTATCAGAAAGTTTTAGTGGTAATTTATCAAATAATATTTCTGAAATTTAAATTGCTCAAAAAATATTTCATATTTTTATATTTATTAAATAGAATACTTAATTTTCTTTTTATCATTCAGAAATAAGACACTTAATTTTCAAACATGCGCTAAAATTGAATCTATCGTAACTTGATGAAGGAGACATGAAAATATCTCCAAGCTCAAGTTAAATAAATAGAATGACAAATCACGAGTACTTTTGAATTAAGACTTCCATTGATAGTCACTAAAAAAAATTCACGATGGTAACGCACTACGTGATCCATACAATAAATTATTGTAGAAATATAAAGCCCTATAATTCATCATGTAAGAATTCTCAACTAATTTAACTAAAGACTTTTTGAAAGTCAAGGATCCACCGAGATCCTTTTTCTTATGTATTTTCTTAATAATTTTTGTACCAAATGAATATTATAAAAATAATTCATCGCTTTTATTGTTCTACTTATAATTATTTTAGATATGACTTTATAACAATTAATACAACATGAGATATGATTATAATCTACAACTCTGGCAATTAATATTAGAGGAATTTGGCATCAGCACGAAGAGGATATGATTTTATTGTCTTATAGAAGACTGTCGGTGTGAAATAATTCAATAATATTTATTGTAAAAATACGATGTCACTGTGTTTCATGCTTGACATTTTTTTGCTAAATTAATTAATTTAGCATAAGATTTGCATGACCATATATGAAGTACATATTAAAAATCAATTGCTAGCCTTTTTCATTTCTAAGCTTCCCACAGATGAGTTTCTGAAGGTATCGCCTGCATGTGCCCACGTGCATATTTACCTCTATCAAAACATAATTAAATAGTCTCCACGGGATCCGAACGATATAATAATTAAGATACGATTAAATTTACGGATAAAATAAAAATTAATTTTGAAAAAAAAATTATTATTTTTTTTTAATTCAGATGATTTTTATATGTCTTAATCATAATATTAAAATTCATAAAAAAATTTATAATTTATCTCCCTTGAAATGCTCATAAAATATATCGACCGAGGCCACTGACCGATGAATTTTAAACTTTTTTTGGAAAATATAATTAAATAGATGATACGAATAGATTCATTTATAATAGTTAATTAAAATACGAAGGTCAACTCACTCCCGCTTAATTGCTTTCCTTGTAAACTGGCCAAACATTTTAGCAAAAATGTAGCTTTTTAATTCCTCTTATTATTGTTTTCTCGAAGAGTACTACTTTTTTTTTTTTTTTAAAAAGTTAAAATAGCACCGACTTAGCTGGTAGCTTTAAAATAAATATATTATATTAAAATATTTTTTTATTATTAATTTCATTAAAATTATTCTAACAGATCAAAATCAATTTAATTAAAGCACAACCATATATAGTTACTATGACATATGACATTGTAATAATATCATAGGACAATGGATCAATTCCTTGGAAATGTGAGGGTGTCGTTCCTCCATGTACTAGTTATTAGTCTCAAGAGTCAAAGGTCTATCGTAATTTATCTCTTTTATGATGGTCCGAAGACGAATTGATAAGAACTGCTAGATTGACGAATTTCAACATTTACATCATATGACATTGTAATAATAATTTAATAAACAATCATAGGTATACTATAATTGTTATAATATTTTGAAGTAATTTTTATTAAGATGAAATAATTGTGAGAACAATTTTTAATATATATATATAAATTATAATTAAATCAGTATAATTTAATTTGATTATAACGTTGTAGTAATTATTTTAATATGTTATAACAGTACAAAATAAAAAAAATATTAAAATAAACAATGTGCGAGGGGTGATATTTATTTATTTATTTTAAAAAATGTCTTTTTCATGAAAACTATAATAAGGTCAGTCTTGATTTTATCTTTTTAATTTTTATGGCCAATGGAATTAAATTGGATCTCTTAATTAGTGACTAATAATAATATTAATAATAAAAAACAAAATAATTGCCACGTTGCTGTCCCTATCTCCACCTCATATTCTGACAAAATAAATGGCAAATTAAATCTGTAGGCATTGCCATGTGCACGGCAATTAAAAGTGTGAATAATATAATCATGACTTACATGACAAACGGCAAAAAAAAAGTGTGAATTATGACTCGCATGACAAACGATGCCGAGAGAGTCTCGCCCACATCTTCAATTCCAGCTAATGCTGGGCCTCCGAATCACATCATACTGTCTCAAAAGAAAATTCCAAATTTTTCTTTTAAATTGCCTGAGGGTCTTTACTTTTGCCATATTGCTTAATTATTATTATTTATCGTCTATGTGCTTTTTTGTTTATGGTATTAGAATATTTGAATATTCGATTCGATTAATCTCTGAGAATGATCCATTTTATCATATGAATTTTCGAAACGTTTTATCAATAACTAAGTCGATTAAGATCAGAGCCAAGTAGTCTCTATACATCGATCACTAAGAGTAAATCAAAAAATTCCTCGTAATTTTTTTACAAATCAATTTTCAAAATTCTATATTAGTAAGATATAAAAAAAATAATATGTTTAATTATAAGTTAAAAAAATATCTCCATTAATATAAAATATTTTGGATAAAATCTAAAAACAAAATCATAAAAATTTAGTTTTAAAATGAATAATATCATATTATTATGAATATATATCAATCTTATAGTTATTAACAAATTTGAATTTCACAATTGCACCATTTTTAAACGACGAACAACCGTACTTAGTCCATCCACCTGAATGGACTTTTTCTAAGGCATGCAGTCTACGTGCTTCTTCGTTCTTTCACTTTCGATGCATAGCATCATTCTTATAATTCTTCAAGGAAACCCAAAACCGCTTCGTAGGTCAGTTCGCTTCTTTCATCGTGTCATGCCGATCGTCACTTTTGAAGGTTGGTTTGCTAGCTAGCCAAATTTGACGTCGACAAGCTCAGAATTTAATCACTTCAGAGAGAAGCATGTTTATTTTATTTTTTAATAATAATAATTATTATTATTTCGAGAATTTCAACTCATTTCCATGTTCTTATTTTTGCATTAGAGGGATTAATTATTTCAACTGACTTAGTCGAACCATTTTGAATCTAAACAGACGAGTGAGTAGATCCTGAGAAAGATTTGGGCAGAACAAGCTTGAACTGGATGTGGAAGTTAAGGCCCGTGGGCCGAAATCTAAATTACTCAAATATTAATACTGAACATTAAATATTTTATTAGTATTTTAAAATGTCATTTTTTTAAAAAAAAATATTGTTTGTTTTTATTTTGTAATTAATTTTTTTAAGTGACTTTAAAAAATAAAAAAAATAGCGGTGTAATCTAATTGAATCAGGTGGAACTTTACTTGTTATCTATGTTCGAACTTGATTATTAAAATCTTTTAAGTTATTATCTTATCACTATTAAAACATTGATTTAATAAATTAAATGTATACCTATTTTTAACTTTAACATATTATAAATTTCTTAAAATTATGAAAGTAATATATATGAATAAAGTATAAATAAGTAAAATCATGATTAAAATTGGGGTAAGGTAATAAACAAATTTATTGATAAATTAATTATGAGTTCTCATTTTTTTGTTAAATTTAATTGTGTTAATATTTTTTTTTCGGCAATTTACCAAACCGCGGTGCTAAAGTTTCGAAATGCCCAAAACGCGCACTATACTTTCAGAATTACCAAGTCGCGCGCATAATTCCCAAAATACCCCTCCCGCCAAACAAAGTTTTTAATGCAGAGATCCCGCATGCATCCGAGCCACATTTCCAAATCCCGAGCCATCGAAACGTCCCGTCCAAACAAGTCACCACATTAGCGTCTTCGTCGCCTCAGCTTCCGGGAAATCTTCGAGCGCACCAAAACTTGGAAAAGCTTAGACTCCATTTTTCCTCCAGCTTCATTCCGTTAGCTTCCGACTTCTACCCATTTCGTCGGGACGCTTCGAGGTAATATGGTGTCGTCGTCTCATTTAACTAGAGTTTTACCCATTTCTTACTCGGTTTTAGGGTTTCCGTTGAAAGGCGTACATCTCATTGGTTTTTTTTCTACCATTCTGTGTTGCAGAATGAGTCAAGCATCCACTTCAACCTCTCCTTCACCGGCCAAGGTATGTTAGTCCAATATGAAGTATGTCATATATTTAAAATGATTTTTCCGTCATGGTTTTGGAATGGTTTCAAACATTAAAATATAAATGGACGATCTCTTCAATCTGTATATGAATTAGATAGATAGAGCCGTAAATTCCCAGCAACACCAAGGTGCTGGGAATGTATTTTCCAGCACCATGTACATATAATTTGGCGGAGTTGTTGGTGGTGCTGGGAACTAAAACCCCAGCAACACAGTGGTTCTGCGTTTAAAAAACACAGCACCAGGGAGATGAACTAGTCAAGAAAAATGTCAGGTCGGGAATTTATATCCCAAAGACCACCGTGGTAATGGGATTAAACTCCCAAAGAACACCATGGTGTCGAATGTAATTTCGCACCATGTACATAAAAGTCACTTTTATTGGTGGTGCTGAGAACTAAAACCCCAGCAACACAATGGTTCTGCGTTTAAAAATCCCAGCACCAGGGAGATACAACTGGTCGAGATAAATGGTGGTGCTGGGAGATAAATTCCCAGCACCACCGTGGGCCTGGGATATAAATTTCAAAGACCTACGGAGAGGAAAACGCCGAGAAAAATAGTGTGGCCAATATTTTACAGATTATTTGAAAGAATTGTCGAATCTCAAATTTGTTTTTTACAATTACAAAATGAAGGAATAAATTATGTATTTTCAAATTGTTAGGGAAATAATGAGTGTGCGAAGAAAACCTGAATGGACCGCTTTAGGCCACTTTATTGAATTTTTTGGAGGTCCAAATGCTAAAGGGAAGCAACGTCCGTCAGTTTGTTTACATGAAAGGCACAGAGAGATAATTAAACAAACCCCATTTGCTGTTTTTTTGAATATACAAGACATTCCACAAATCCGTGGAATATTGGTCAATATATTTCAAAGTTGGGATTCGACAAGTCAAGGCTTTATGTTTTCAACTGTGTCAGTTGCTTTCACCAGAAGAGATGTGTCCCTTTTGCTCGTGATGCAGAGATTATGTTCCTATGAATTCAACTAATGCATCAGGTGCTCTTTTCAATTCTCAATTCTCTAAAAAAGAACCAACTAGATCGAGATTAGAGTTTTTGCTTAAAACCTTTTCTACTAGAGTAAAAGTAGATGAAGATGTTTTGGTATTTTGTAAGTTGTATGTATTGTATATATTTGCTTGTGTGTTGTTACAGACTACTACATATAAGGTCCCCATAGGTCTTGTAGATATTGTAGATGATTTTGACAACATAGGTAGTTTCAATTGGGTCGAAGCCATCCATCAATTTATGGCTCCACAACTGCCTACTATTGGAGATATATGTTCATCCAATAATACAGTTTCGCAGAAGAGCCGAATTCCTTATCTAAAGGGGTTCTTACGCCTTTTAAGTTCTTCTTACTAAATAATTGTTTCCTTTATATTTACGTAAATATGTAACACTTTCGATATGAGCGAGGCTTGGTTTACGGAACATGTCCCAATCCAGACCATACAATACCAAGGCCCACGAATAAATAAGTGGAGGGCAACTCTTCACATATTAGCAAGGTCAGAATTTATTCGAGCAAGTCTCCCGAATGTAAATAGAAGACCACAACTTAGTTTATTTTAATTTTCGTTATCTAAATAATTGTTGATTTTTGATAGGTCATCATGTTGATCTAGTATGTACACTGTAGTGAAAGATATTGCTTGATAAGGTTGACTATTATATATCAAAATACTCCTCATCCAATAGAGACATCATCATCACAAACTATACAAGAAAAATACCCTACTAGTGAATGCCATGAGTGTTTAGTTTATCAAAGACAACTCAAAGAGTTAAGAATGGAAAATATACAAAGGGTAAAAGAACTAATGGAAATTATAGGAAGAGAAGGTATGGAAATTTGAACCAAATAAGGCCAAGTTGACTCAACCTCAACTGAACCAATTTCCGCAGAACAAGACTACGAGATAGAACTCCGCTATGATTACAGGATACTCCGCCTGATAGTCCACTATGGGCAAAATTGGTACCTCAAAGCAAAAGAAAAAGATGTGATTTTCGATGTTGAGTTATTAGAAGGGCAACCTGATAACTGTAAAAAGCAGCAAGTATTTGACAAGAAAGGCAAAAAAAATTGGTATGGATGAATTGCAAGCGAGGATACTATCGTATTTTGGAAGAAGATGAAAAGATCTTGATAGGGATGAAGCAATAATTGATAAACTCAACCAAATGAGAATGGAAGCCATCATGTTAGTCGATACTTCCCAAAATTAGTTTGTGTTATTTTATTTAAATAACTAATAATATTTTGTATCATAGTATGTCAAGAAAAATTGTAAGACTAAGAAAGAACAAAAACAAGATGCTGATGTGACCTACTTGCTAAAAAGTTTAGAAGAAATAAAGTATGGTAGTTACATCCACCATTACATTCAAAAATTCTATTACAATATTATAAAGTGCAAATATTTATTTACGATTAAATTTTTTTGTAGGCCGATAACAAGTTATGTTTGGGAGGAAGGTCCTTTTCATTAACTCAATTCTTTATACTGAGTTAATGGATATGTTTTCACAAATGGGAGGTTATCGCACATTTTGCTCAATTCTTTTTAGGGGGACCTCCTCTTCATGTAGGTCATATAACAAGTCTGTGTATTGCTCATCCGTGTTCATTGTAAGGGAGTTAAATTATCTTGTATTTTCACGACATTTGATGTTATACTAACTGTTTAAATATTTTCCTCTACACACAATTTCAGTCAGCATTAAGATTGTCGTGGAAGACTGCCACAACACAAATCATAAACACAGACATGAATGATGGAGAGGTTAGATATATTTTTATACCTCTAAATACTGACCAAACTCACTTTCACCTGTTGTGTATCGACACAAAAGCAATGAGTTTCAATCATTACAACTCCATTTCATATGGTGGAAGATCAAAAGCGATTTTGAGCAGTGGTGAGTAGTTAAATATGGATATTCCATCAATTTAACTTTGTTATCTGTTAATGAATAGTTATGTTAACTTAGTCATCGTGTAATTATAGGTATCCCAATTTAAAGGATATTCACCTAAGGAGCTTGCAGGAATTCATCCATGTTTACAAGCCTATTACCCCATCGACAGCTGGGTTTCTGTTACAACTGATTGTCCCCAACAAGTGGCAAGGTACTAAAAGAAAAATACTCAACGTGAAAATTAAACTTTTGAATTGAAATATAAATTTTTGCTTTGCATGTTTACAGCAATGATTGTGCCTTCTTTGTGATGCAATACATGAGATGTCTGCTTTATGGTGAGAAGATGGACTTCAAACAAGGATACGACCAAATTCGTAATAGATCTCTCTGTCTCTATTTTAAGGGATGAGTTCTTCCTGATGTAATTTTAGAAGTGTTCAGGTGGAAGTATGACAATGCATTGTTGTAATTAATGAATTTTGCTAATTTATAAATGGTACTGCTTTCCATAGATCAACAAAGTGATCAGAATATGTTTATTGTTTCTGTTTGAGCTTTAATAAATGTTATATAATATATTGTTGAATACTTTGATGGTGCTGGCAATGAAATCCCAGGAACACAATGGCCCTGGGATTAAATTTTCCTGCAACATAGTGGTGCTGGGATTTTAATTCACAGCACCACGTACAATTTCGAACTCACCGAAATATGGTGGTCGGGAATTTAAATCCCAAAGAACACAAAGGTGGTGGGAAATAAAGTCCCAGACTATGTACAATTCGAAGTGGGCGAGAAATAAGGTGGTGCTGGGAATTAAAATCCCAGGAACTCAATGGTCCTGGGATTATAATTCCCAGGACCACGTAAAATTTCGAACTGGTCCAGGAATACGGTGGTGCTGGGAATTTAACTCCCAGGAACACAAGGGTGCTGGGATATAAAGTACCAGCAGCACGTACAATTTTGAATTGAACTTGGTATTAAGGTGGTGCTGGAAATTAAAATCCAGAACACAATGGTCTCCGGGATTCTATTTCCAAGATTAACGCATACATCGAACTGGCCGAGGAATACGGGGGCATCAATGGGTTTTGACCGAAACCCATTGATGGACCTACAGGAGTCCAAAATCCGAAATCTTTACATCGCCTGAAAGACCTAACGGCTTCACATGTTGTTGCGTCGACCAAACTTCCTTCTGATCCTCCTGCCTCCCAGTTCCGGGCGCGTGCCACTTGGCACGGGGCCTGATTTCTGAAAATGTGGTGCTGGGAATTAAATCCCAGGAACACAGTGGTCCTGGAAATTTAATTCCCAGGACCACGTCCATTTGCGACTGCCCGGAATGCGGCCGAATCTCAATCCCAGAACACCGTGTCTGGTAAGTGAATTCAAAGACCACGCATGCACCGAACTGCACGAGATAAAATGTGGTGCTGGGAATAAAATCCCAGGGACACAGTGGTCCTGGAAATTTAATTTCCAGCACCACTTAATTGTACAGATACTACACAGATTGCAAAGTCAAAGTGGTTGAAATATTTAACAAAGTATATATATTCCATAATTGTACAGATACTACACATTGCAAACACTTTTGCAGCTGACTAATGACTTTTACAGGCAGGCACTTTGGTGTAGTTACAAATATAAAACTCTGTTTCTCCTACACATATCTCACTATACAGAACAGTCATAATTGCAAACAAAATTGTGAGCTGCGCATTATTCTATTCCCCACCACGAATCTGAAGCTCCTCATATCCTGCTGTCTGAATTTTTTAGGGTACCCAAATAGTAGGCTCTCAATGTATCGTATTATAAAAAATGCGCAATCATAGCTGTAAAAACATTTTAAATTATTAGTCCATTGCTAGCTTATAAAATATGGTATTTACAAAGATTATTAGATGTCTTACGAAGAGCTTTGTCTGGGACCCTGGACTCGACGCACGGAAAAGTTTGCATTAGAAAATTTTTCACCGTGCCAGATGCCGATTATCATAATAAGGGTGCATCTTTTTAAAGAATTCAACCTGGGACCCAAATAAATGCTATGAATCCTCCATACACAAACGGTTTATTTAACTGAAATCTAATCTAATGCTTACTGTTTCTTCAAATTGAGTAGTGTAAGCCTTCCTGACGGACAAGGAGTTGTAGTGGATAAACTCTGAATTTTCCAAGCCGGCCACTAGTAGGTGGCGATTAACAAATCGCACGGATTATTGGACAAAATATGTATCCGATTGGATTGCCCGGGTTTTAAAGTTTGCTTCAAATGCTTGGGCGTACATCATATTAAACATATCATGTGTATAAAAATAATCTGTCATAACACCGAAGCCGTAAAGTTTACAATTCCATGCAAAAGGGCGAAAAACTTACCGGAATCCAAATTTACGTAATATTGAGTTGTAGTACGGCTTATCACCACCAGCACCGCCTTTCAACATCAAAATACGCGCTTATGCAATCCCCATGTGTCAAAACATTCCAATCAAATATGGTAAGGAAAGAGTCCATGTTTAAGTTAATAGCATCGGCCTTCCACATCGTCCTCGAGCATCGTCACACTACACAAGGAAAGGGTTATTAGCAACTCTCAAAACATAATATGAAAGGTATATACAAAGAATATAAGATCTTACTCTATTTTTTTAGTTTCAATAAACACTCGACATTTGGATCCATCTTACCAAGAATTCTTTATAAGCTTGTCAGATACAAAATAAAAGCTGTTGAGGAAATATTTTTTGCATCCTAGGTCCGACAGATAACTTATGCTCACCTCCAATATCCTCCGCTGACTTAGTGTTGGTTGTTTGTCCATGGAGACTTGTGTGCCGGTATCTGATATTTCGGTTTCACCCTCCTCGACAATTGATTTCCCTTTAATATCCTGGACTGACTCCTGCTCAATGTTTGGCTCTGCAGGAGAGATATTAGGGTCTACTGAGGGATACTCAATAGCCTTGCTGGGGACAATTAGAGTTTCCACTCTCCTTCTTTTAGGGATGTTTGAAAATCATGCAGGAGGGAGGCTTCTAAGGCTTGGGTGTTATAGACCGTCAAGAGTCTTATTCCTGTCACAAACCTTCCTCCTAGTGTATGCGTAAGAAGGTCATTGGGTCTCAGACATACTTGAATAGGTGGATTGTAGGCCTCTACATCCCGGGATTGTAAATGTAGTTGAAGCTCCGATTAAACCTGTCCTTTCTGGCTATTAATGCTTCTTTTTCAAAGAATTATATCATCCCTTTCAATTATCTCGTTGTCCTTCCTGTTACTGACCTCCTCTAACTCTTGAAGAAGCTCCTGTATTTTCTTTTCTTGTTGTTTGATGGTCGCTTCTTTAAGTAGGGAGGTGCTTTCAAAATCACACCTTGCTTCAACTAGCTTGGTGCTTAGAGTAGATACAATTTCGTGATTCTCTGGCATCTTTGACGATGTGCCATTCCTCTTGCGTCAACCTGAGTTTCGGGTTGAGGAGTTGATGCAGAAGATCTAGGTTGGGAAGCGGTGTGTACCAGATGCAGCTCTGACTGTGCTGGAATTAGATCGACAATGATTTTGTCGTGCAGACCATCTACCATCTTCTTAACGACTTACATTTGTGGAACTCCACCTCCATCTCAAAGATTCTCGCAGCATGAGGGACGTGTGGAGGTAGGATACACAAATGCTCACACATCCATACCTGGAATGACAAGATTAGTTATTAATAGACAGATTGATCTATACTATTTGCGGAACACATAAAATATATTCACTCACAGCCAATAAGTGTGTGAAACCCTTAAGCATCGGGTCTCAGATCCACCGGCGACGTCTGCTTTTGGTCGCAAAGTGACTCCCATACCAATTGACTCCATTTGAGGAGCCATGTACGTATAAAGTGCTTCGCACCAATTGTACCTGCCTAAGTTCTCAAAATCCTCTACACAATCTATAAGTGATCGCATAGGTATTCTAGGCTTACTGCTGGTAGTAAAAAACACACAAGAGAAAAAATATAAAATAAACAACTGACAATAAACTTTTGCAGATCCTAAATTATCTGGAGATCTGGAAGTCTTCAATAAATCCTCCAGATGCTTGTTAGAGCAATCAGCTTCCACGAAATATTGCAAATAGAGCTCTCCAGATGGAGCTTCATTATTCATAGGAACTTCAAGTCCATCATCTGGTAGACCAAGGATGAGGGAGACATCCGTCTTTGTGAAATGCAATTTCTTGTCTTGGAATATAAAACATTTCTCCGCAAATTCCAATTATCAAACATATTCAACGAGGGGTCCGACATGGGTAATATCCGAATGTCCAAAACCCAAAAGGAGCTCGAATAAGCGCTTCTTCTTCCACACTCAGCGGCACACTTGCAATAAATTTCTTAAACTGTGAAACGTTGCTTTTCCAGTTCATTCTCTTGGTTCTTCCTCGCATCAACGCACGGGTTCTTGCAGAAGTATCGCTTGATGATTCGCCAGTTGAAGCCATCGTTAACTGAAACAAATTCCTTAGGTTAACAACCAAATGCATTTATAATACATGATTTTAAACTAATAGATTAAATGGATTGAAACATGTGTGATGATACAAACAAACGCTTACCTCGCTTAAATGGTAAACCCTAAAACCCTAAACCCTATTAGGCCCGAAGTTTAAACGAGATCGTGAACGGAAAAAGGCAAAACCTAGATAGATCGGAAGAACCGAGAAGCGACACAAAGATTTAAGAAATCTACAAAACTCACTTAGGTCAAAACGCGCTGAGATGGTGTGAGCCGGTGTTGAGATGTTTTAACTCGCACCGGAGGTTGAATCGACACCGGGGTTATGCGATCGCACCGGAGTTTGAATCGAACCGAGAGGTTGAACGCCGCCGGGAATGGAAGCGAAATTCCACAGAGATGTAACGCAAGGAGCGAGAGAGAAATGAAATGTGGTGTTGAGATGTTTGAACTTCCACCGGAGTTTTATATTACGGTCAAAAGTGCGGTCGACGGATTTAGAATCGGTGGTCTTGGTAATTATAATCCCGAAACATAGTGGTTCCTGGGATTTTATTTCAGACCGCGTCTGTTCGAAATGGCGAGGAATAAGGTGATCTCGATTTCATTCCTGTGACCACGTCATAATTTAGAATCGGTAGAAACACATGGTCCAGGATTTCAATTCCCGTGACCACGAACAATTTACTGGTCGGAGAACACACGGTGGTCCCGGATTTCAATTTCAAAGATTACCGCGTACACTTTCAAACACTGACATAAGGTGGTGCCGGCAATGTTAATCCCAGAACACGAGTAGTCTGTGTAGGCCATCAATGGGTTTTGGTCGAAACCTATTGATGGACCTACTGAGAATCCAAATTCCAAAATCTTTACATCGATGAAAGACCTAACGACTTCACATGTTGTTGCATCGAGGAAACTTCCTTCCGATCCTCCTACCTCCGAGTTTTACGTGCCACTTGCACTGGATCGATTTCAAAATTGGTCGTGTAAACCTAATCCACCTTGAAAATCGTAAATTTTGGACACGATACAGAGGGATTTATATTACAATTTTGCAAAATAACAGAATAAATTTTTCCATTACAATTCAGAAAATAGCTTAACATTAATATTAACATCGACATTAACATTAACATTAACATTAACATTAACATTAACATTATTTCCTTTAAAAATATTTACACAACCACAATAAACATACTTAGAATTAGTAGCCAGATTCTACAAGACCTCCTATTATGCCCAAGTGTTTGCATCTCACGATTTATTTTTCACCCTCCCAAGATGTTTGGACTCTATCGTGCCTTTTTCTTTCGCCTTGCGGTAGAACTCAAAATTTTGTCACCATTAGGCCAAAATTTTTAACATGGGTAAATACGATCCATGTAAGTGGCCTCCTGTGTTTCCCTTAGAAAATAATGCTCGCGAAGCGATATGGATCCATGTCAGATATATGATGATCGCAATAGATGCGAGCAAGGAATTCAAATTTGAAACTCACCGCAGATGCAATCAACCGCTATCCAAATCAACAATATCTGAAGAAGCTTATTGTACTTCCATTTCCGTTTGTGAATATGGGAATACCGAATATAATCGAGTTCTTTCTCTCCTTTCATCAATCTCTTTAATGGCATAAGGTGTTAGAAAACCTGACCTTTTTGAAGATTCTTCCCTACGGTTATAGAACCATTGAGCAAGCTTTCTTCTAATGTTGTCAATTAAACCGTGATGGGGAGTTCACGTGTTTCCTTGAATAATGCATTTAAACTCTCTATTAGTGGTTAACATTGTGTACCTCCCGCCAGAAAGTGTGCATTCGCCCATCTTTTTGGATCGATCTTTTGTAGCCACGCATATGCTTCCTTGTGTTTGTCATGCATGTTCTGCATTAATCGATCAAAGTCAACTCTTGTATTGGCTCTTGCTGCTGCCCAAAATAAACCTAATGAGGATCTATCCCGGGTATCTGTTACCATGTTACAAGACAAGTGATAGCAACAAAAAGCATGATGGGCAGATGGATACACTTTGTTAACTGCTGATATAATCCCCCGATGTCTATCTGATACAATGCTCAACGACTCTGGCAGGACATCAAGGAATGTCTTTACATGATCCAAAAACCACTCCCAAGCAGATCCACATTCAACTTCGGCAATTCCAAATGCAACTGGCGTTATTTTTGCATTACCAATCTAGAGCTATTAGCAAAACACCGTGATACTTGCTACCATATGTGTAGCATCAATTCCAATTAGTTTTCGCAAATACATCCGAATACTCTTAAGCACCAAATGCCAAAAAACATAGCTTGAATTGATTTTCACCATTTCTTAGTACTGCAACATATGTATCAGGATCTCTAACTCTTAACTCACGCAAGTACATTGGAATATCAATATAGGCCTGATCAAAATCACCTACCACTCTTTTTAATGCTTTCTGTCTGGCTGTGTATGCTTTCTTGTATGAAATGTGAACACCAAACCTAGCTTGCATTTCTCTTCGAATTGAACTTGGTTTGTAATCATCAGAGGTAGCTAACCGTCCTACAATCTGGTTTGCTACAAATGTGGATGTGCAAGCATGATGATCATTGTTTCTAACACTGCTACATTCATGTCGCTTTACATATTTTGTGACATGAACTCCACGTCTCCACTTGCAACTAGACTCACGAACAAATAACTTTAATTCTATTGAGTCTGGTGTCAACTGGCTTGTATCTGAAGTTTTTTAGCATCGCATGCCTTACTAGTGCATCTTTAAACTCTTGTCGAGAGGAAAAAACTTGTCCAGTGAAAAATTCATTTGGATCTGATGAACCGACATCTGCCAATAGTCTTATTTGTGGATTAGAAACATAGGGATCATCAGCAATTGGGAACACTTCCTCTAAGTCACTGTACTGATCTGGGTTTAACTCACCTTCTCCATGTTGGATATCATCAGCTAAGAATTCTTCCGAAGAATTTGTATATTCCAACTCTTCTATCCCATGTATATCACTTACCTCCTCTTCACTCCAAGTTTGTTCAAAATATTCATGATCTCGTGGTAGCGACAAACTCTTCTTCGAGTATGGAAGAACTCTCTATTTATATCAAGGTGTTGATCACCGGTAATTTATTGCCACATCAAGAATGGCCGAGATGAAGATGGAATATTACTTGGGCATAGATTTATGGAATCTTGATCATCTAACTCTCTATCCTTCAAATTTGATTCAATTGTTTCCAAAAATGTTAACACTTCATCAGGAAGGGGGTCGTCCCTGCAAATGTTTTTAAAATCAACACTGTTATATGTAGTGTGCTATGCAAGTAAAATTTGAATTTTTTGACTAGGCTTTAGAAGTCCAAGACAAGTGGAGGATGAGAGTTTATGGTTATGTTTCCCATTATGCACTTAACTAATTATACCTTTCAATTTTTATATTATGAAAGGTTTATATGGAATGGAAGAGGAAGAGATTTACAGGGTTTATGCACAGATGGATACTTAGTTTCCCACACTCCTACAGTGCTGGTCTGTACTAATTGCACGCGAAGATGCCAATTGCCACACTCGTTCAATGTTGGCACAAAGCATTATTTTTTCATAACTACTGTTTGGGAGCATAAGGAAAGGTGGAGAATGATAGTATAGGTCACGCTTGGATTCGACCCGCCAAGACGACTTTATTTATCTCCAATATAAATTTACAGCACCATTTTTTCTCACCAGATCCTCTCCATGGTGCCGAAATTTATATCTCAGCCCACTGAGGTCTTTGGAATATAAATTCCCAGCACCACCATTTATCTCGACCAGTTCCATCTCCCTGGTGCTGGGATTTTTAAATGCAGAACCACTGTGTTGCTGGGATTTTGGTTCCCAACACCACCAATAATTCCAGCAAATTTGATGTACATGGTGCTGGAAATTTCATTCCCAACACCATGGTGTTCTTGGGTTTTAATCCCATTACCACGGTGGTCTTTGGGATATAAATTCCAAAGACTACCACCATTTATCTTGGCTAGTTCCATCTCCCTGGTGCTGGGATTTTTAAACGCAGAACCACTGTGTTGCTGGGGTTTTAGTTCCCAGCACCACCAACAATTCCTAAGAACTTATATATACATGTCGGCAATTACATTCAAAGACTACCATGGTGTTCGGGGTTTTATTCCTGATTACCACGGTGGTGCTGGGATATAAATTACCAGCACCACCAATTATCTCGACCAGTACAAGGCCAAAGGTGTTTGGAGTCTTATTCGCAGGACAATATTGTTGCAGAGGTTTCAAATCCCAAAGACTACCCCTTAATGTCGACTCACTTATATCTCCCCTGGTCTAGTGAATTCGATTCCCGACACGAGGTTTTCTTTGGGAGTTTGAATCTCATTACCATCGTGGTCGAATATAAATTACCAAAGACCACAATTTATCTCGACAACTTCATTCCCATGGTGCTAGGAGTATTAAACTCAAGACTACTTGTATTTAAATTCACCATATTTTATCCCGAATTTGTTGAACCTTAATGGTGCTGAGAATTTGAAGACCAGCGCCACGATGTTACTGGGATTTAAATTCCCAGCACACTTTTTATCCAGATCAATGAGCCTGAATTTTTCATGACCACCACCTACTCTCCCATGGTCAAATTTTAAATTTTAGGATACGGTGGTCTTTGGAATTTCATTGCCAAGACCACCTACTCTCTCGCATCGATTGAATCTCCTAGTGCCGGAATATCAATCGGGGAACTTCGATGTCGTGAGATTTAATTGGAAGCATCGCTTTTAAGTTAGGTGGCATTTGTTTAGGTGGGGACAAAACTTCGGTTATGAATCTCTGTGTCGCAATTATGGGTGCATTGGTCTACTTTGGTATGATATGCCCGTCGTATTTATGGATGTGTGGCAAATTTGGTTATACAACCACCTACAATGCATTTATTAACCTCATAGCAGTCTCAAGAATAAAAACACATACATACATGATGCAACTATGTGAAGCGGCTGGTCAGTGAGCTGCGCCAACTTCTGGATTAACTGCTGATAAATTCGTGGGAGCAGTGATGTCGTTGATAACTTCTAGGGTTTCATCAAAAATGGTGTTGCTCAGTTGGTTTGCGGAGGAAAGCTGCGTGTGGTGCTCATCAACAGCATGGGGCTGCCGCTCCCACGTGGCTGGAATAGACGTTTGGATGGCTCGGGATTTCCAATTGTGCCTCGGATGGATGCAAATCTCTCTCTGCATTAAATTCCAAAGCTGTTTGGCGGGAGGGGTATTTCGGGAATTACGCGCGCGGATTGGTCATTCTGAAACTATAGATAGTGGTTTTTGCATCGGTATCCCGACTTTAAGTTCGATTAATGGCTGATTCAATTCTATAAAAATTTTCGATTAATCTTTGGATGGCTGATTCAACTCCATAAATTTTTCTTAACGATCACCTCGATAAATCGGAAACTAATAACGGACAATTCATCAATCTATCGTCCTTTAGCCGCATGCTCCATTTAAAGGATAAAACTCGTAAATTCATCGTAACCGAAGCTGAAACTGTGAATATCTAATTTTACTTTGATAATATCTCGCCAACTATGTGTCATACCCTACTGTAGGGACTATCTTCCATATATCTATGATGTTAAATAAAACCATTAAATTTTGATTGAATTGAATATTAAATTTATTTATGAATATTTTATTCATTTACCGTCCTTATGAAAAGTTGAAAGAAACTAAAATACATCATTCGAGAACAAGGTGATTCATTAAACTTGGATCTTTCAATCATCTTCTTTTTCTTAAGTAAATACAATTGCACATGTGCCTCCTTTGAAATATATTAATAGACAATTTAAAAAATAAAAAACTTAGCTAATCCGAGAATTTTTAATGTCCATTATATATATATATATATATATATATATATATATATATAATTGTGTTCGCTGCGCGTCCGTCCGTTCCACGCCGACCAATGCGCTTTGCCACCGCATCGTCCGTCCATCGTCGGCCGTCGGATCGGGCGCGATCGACGCGCAACTCATTGGTGGTCCGACGGGACTCGGATTCCGGCCTGTTAGCATCCAGAAATCCGACGCAAATCAATCGGAAAATGACCGAAACACGGGGCCGACAGTGGCGCGACCACTACCGCCCACAATCGAGCTGGCTTCCGATCGAATTGTAACCAGAATTCGACGGCGAACGGACATGCAACCGATGTCGGCCCGTCTGACATTGGATTTCGGTCGGAATCTGGCCCGATTGCGGCCGAAATCAGTCGCCCGATTCTAGCGGTCGATTTCGGCCGCGATTTGGGCGGTCGGTGGCCAAATCGTGACGACCGAGTATACTGGACGGATCGACGTCGACTGTCGGTCCGTCCGACGTCGGATTCCGACCGTGATTCGGTTGGAATCCGATCCAATTGCGGTCGGCAGTCGCCACGCCACTGTCGGCCGCGTGTTTCGATCATTTTTGACCTATTTGCGTCGGATTTCCGAACGTTAACTGGTCGAAATCCGAGCCCCGTCGGACCGCCAGTGAGTTGCGCATCGATCGCGCCCGATCCGATGGCCGACGGTGGTCGGACGGCGTGGCGGCAATGGCGACGGCAGCAACGCGTGTGGAGTGCACGGACGCGCACGAGATCGTCGTGTGTGTCTATATATATATATATATTTTATTGGACGATAAATAATAGAGATATTTATAGATTAATTGTGTAAAATAATATTTCTCTCTATATATATACACGAAGAATGATCCCTACATAACTCATCCGTAAGTATCCATGAATACCTTTATTATTTACCGTCCGATCGAGTGAATTATATAGTTCAATTTTGACGATTTGCATTAAACTACAGTAATATTTCTATGCATAAAGAATAAAAGTCAGCTCACCGATTTGTGTTCGAGATGATGACTTTAATTTTACCTTTACTTTTTCAGTTTGATACGTTTAAACCATATTTAGGACCATTAAATCAGTTTAACTAATTAAGTTAAAGGATTATTTTAAATTTTATAAGAGAATGTAAGAGATATCATAGTGCTTAGAAGTCAAGGCTAGATCATCTCTAAATTGTTCGAGAAGTAAAAAAATAAAATAATAATAATAACATGAACAATTCTAATGAATAAAGTGTAAACATTAGAGAAGAAAAGTGTGTCCACGTTCATAGCAAAATATTCTTGTCTATTAATTACATAGCAGCGCTTTGCTCTGACTTTTATCATCCGTTCTTATTTGTCAACGTACATTTCCTTTTGAAATTGTCAACGATCGAAATTATTGAAGGTTTGTTTGACGAGCAGCGAGGTGAATCATGACGCACGTTGAATTAACACAACTTATATTGTTCAGACATGATCGTTACATTTTCCATTAATTAACAAAAGCAAAAGATAACATTATTATTATTATTTAAATCAGTTTTACGAAGGACCGAATCACGAAACGATCTTTATTTATTATTTATTTATTTTTATTTTTGAATGATTGACCTAAAAGGTCATGATTTACGAGTGCCGGATTTAATCAGGCCAGATCTAAATCAGCAAGGAGTGGAAGGAGGGCCGCGTCTCTAAAAACTGCTTCGTATCGAGCATGCGGACACGAAATAGCGATAGGCTCCATATATAGAGTTCCACGTGCGACGAGAAAAGGAAATGGATGACGTGCCGAATTATAATGCGTTGAAGATTCGAGTTCGTGTTTGGTGATGGAGGGCGCGCAAGCCCGATCTCATCGGCCTCCGCGCTTTGACTTCTCTGCTTTCTTGCCCACAACGCAAGTGTGGAAGCAGCCAATGTAGACCGTGTGATTATTCTCGCGCTTATTCTCAATCTTAATCGATTTAAGTATGCCGAGAATGAATGCTGCGACTTGGGTTTAAAGTCAACGCATATCGAGCTGTGTTGTTTCGGAGATTTCAATTCCAAATTTTAATTTCCAACCACCCAATCGCGTAAACAAGTCAACGCAACTCTGAAAAATCTCTCCTTTTCCTCCTCCTCTGGCACTGCGAAGTTCCTTTAACAATTCTCCATTGTTCTTCTTCACGAGAGGTAAACGATTCCGCCTCCTCCCCCACTCTGCGCGATTCCTCTTACTTCCTCTGCGCCTCCGATCTCGATCACTCCATGGGCAACGGGCTTGGCAGCCTCGCCCAGAGCTGCTTCGTCGGTGCAGGTCGCCACGGGCCCGCCACCGTCACTTGGGACCCCTGCGATGAGGGACTCGGCCACTCTTTCCGCTACGTCCGGCCAGATGCCGCCGACGATGAGGGATCCGCATCCTTCCGATCAATCTCCGGCGTCGCTGTGAGCGCCAACGCCTCCACCACGCTGTCGACCGCCCTCATGGACGCTGCCGGATCTATCGCGGCATCCGCCTTCGAGAGCTCCACTTCCTTCTCCTTCGTCGCCCTCCACCCCGTCCCGCGCTTGCCTTCCTCCGCCGATAAAGGATTCGCTTCTGGCCCCCTAGAGAGGGGCTTCTTGTCAGGGCCGCTCGACCACCGCGCATCCCTCTTCTCTGCCCCGCTCGAGAAGCCCTCATCCTTTTCCGGCCATCTCTGGCGAACCCATTCACCTGGTAGGTCGAGGCCCAGCTGGGTGGCGGCGCGCTCGCTCTTCCGCCGGCTCAGCAAGGTCATCCCTACAGGCGAATCAAACGTCACGCCGGTGAAGGGCCTCAAAGATTCCGCTTTGGTCGACAACGTTGAGTCGGATCCCCCCAAATCCTCCGGCTGCAATCTCCAGTGGGCGCAGGGTAAAGCAGGAGAGGATCGCGTCCACGTCGTCGTCTCAGACGACCATGATTGGCTCTTCGTCGGCATTTACGACGGCTTCAATGGCCCCGACGCCACCGATTACCTCCTCTCCAATCTCTATTCAGCTGTACATCGAGAACTCAAGGTACTGCTTCGGGAGGACAAAGAAGACTCACTTAGCCATGACCGTATCAACGATCTGCTCGCCCCTGCTCCTGCTGACCAAGTCAATCGAGGCAGTCGTAGCAGAAGCAAAACGAGGGGCGCCGGGTGGAAGTGGGAGGAGCACCGTCGGCGATGGAAGCGCGAGTTTGAGAGAGAAAGATCCGAGCTTGACAAGAGATTGAAACACGAAAACAAGCGATCGAGCACAGTCCACCACTTGCGAGTGCTAAAGGCTCTCTACCGAGCTCTAAGGAGCACAGAGGAGTCCTTCTTGGACATCGCCGACAAGTTGGTGCCGGAGAATCCCGAGCTAGCCCTCATGGGCTCCTGCGTGCTTGTGATGCTGATGAATGGGGACGACGTGTACCTGATGAACGTAGGCGACAGCCGCGCCATTTTAGCGCGGAAGGCTGAACAAGGCAAGGCAGGACAAGATCTTGAAAGCATTAACGAAGAAGCTCTATTTGATCACGATGTTGGCAGCGATCCCTTTCCATCATCCCATAAAATGCCAAGTTTATCAGCTTTGCAGCTTACTTCAGATCACACCACTTCAGTTGCAAAGGTAAAATCCTGATGCTGATCATTTAATTTTCTTTCCTTTCGATCATTTAAATTGTAATGCTATGAAGAAGAACCAATTATATATGCTACCCTGATACATACTCAGGAAGTACAAAGAATTAAGGACGAACATTCCGACGATGCGTCTGCAATCTCCAACCACCGCGTGAAGGGCTCACTGAAGGTCACAAGAGCTTTTGGTGCTGGTTTCCTGAAACAGGTAACTGCTTTCCGGCGTTGTGTTCGTGAACTCAACGCGTCGCCATTGTCCTCTTTACTTACGCTTTGATATTTTGATCGCTCTTCTCAGCCAAAATGGAACAATGCCCTTCTAGAGATGTTCAGAATTAACTACGTCGGAACATCGCCATACATCACCTGCATGCCATCTCTCCATCACCACAAGCTCGACCCCGAGGACAAATTTCTGATACTGTCTTCTGATGGACTTCACCAGTATTTCACCAATGAAGAGGCTGTTGCTCAAGTTGAGGCCTTCCTTGCAACGACACCCGATGGCGATCCCGCTCAACACCTTGTCGAAGAGGTTCTCTGCCGGGCTGCTAAGGAAGCCGGTATTGCCATAGTATTCGAAGACGTTATTGACAATTTCATTAATGCTTTATGTTCCCTCCATTAGTTTGCTCAAACCAGTATCTCTGCTTTTTCTTCCAGGTATGGACTTCCATGAGTTGCTTGAAATTCCACAAGGCGATCGACGACGGTACCATGATGATATTTCCATCGTAGTTATCTCCTTGGAAGGACGTATATGGAGATCGTATGTGTAATTGTAAATACAAAATTGAGAGGGGGTTCATTATCCATGTATAGGATATGTTTTTTGATCCGATCCAGGCGACTGCACAGAGTTGCGGATGACTGCCGACGATCAGATTCATTCTTTATTCAAGCACTGCACTACGACCAATTGGTCCGTGTATTCTTGTCACGAATTTTCCGTATTACATCTTCTTTCTTGGTTAATTAGACATGGAATTTGTCAACTATTACTGCACTTATTAACTCCCTGAGCAAAGATTTCTTGCTCTGTCGGTGCTGTTTTTAGATCGATGCCAATACGTTTGGCATTAATTCTTTATGATCAGAACAATTCGCCACAAAAGGTCTGCGATTAACTAGAAGAATCCTAGGTTCAAGTAGACACTGCACCTCGATGCTGAAACTTAATCTCGCAAGAACGCTCCACTTATGATTGTGTCTTGCAGAAGCACAAATCCCACACCATGTTCCTTCATCGAACAGAATACTACGCAGAAAGCAGATAAAACAATTCCAAAAGCATTCTGATCGCAGCTGCCAGACATGATGATAGCTCGAGCTGGAGGCATAATGACGATGGAAGGGGGAGGAACTAGGAAGGCATGAGCTGCAATGATGCAATCGAGTCTCCATTGGGCCTTTTTTTTTTTAATCCTAGTTTTTGCCTTCAAAAGTTGCAACCCGCTTCATTTCTGATCAAAAGCATGCATCCGAAGCAGTTAATCTTAAATCCTATAGCAGGTTCCAGGAGAAGAGCAAATTAATGGATCCACGAGGAGAGATCGAAGTCGAAGAGAATACAAACAAAGAGGAGGTGCTAAATGCAGCAGCGGGAGCACCGAAGTTAGCTCTCGAGGTTAAACAAAAGCAAAGCATTGCCGCCGGTAATGACTGCGCCGGCGACGAGAATACTCGCGATGGTTACGGCACGCCGACTTCTCCGAGGCATAGAATTCCGCTGCCTCTTCGGTGTCCTCCAGCGCCAAGGAAGCCTTCATCCGCACTGCGGTCGAAGAGGAAGAATAAGAGAATCAGCCGAACTGGAAGCCAAGTGGAGGCGAAAAAGGTGAAGGAGGATGAGATCTTCGACAATAATTCCAGTCCGGTGGCCAGGAAGAAGACTAAGAACATCTAGTGGACTGAAACTCATGCTGCTTTATGAGTGCACATAGATAAATACAAGAGTACCCAATGTTTGCATTTTCTTTTTGTTTTTTTTTAGTATTTTTTTGTTTGTTCTTGGATTCGATTTTGGATTATCATACTGAAGTTTGTATGGCGTAATTGCAATTGCAAGTGCAATGGTATAGGAATAAGGCCCAAAGATACATTTCGGCCCACCCAACGAAGAGCCCCGACTCGGCCGTGGCAAGGGCCTCTGCTCGGCCCATCACTGGTTTACGAAAATTATTTATAGTTTTTTTATTTGCACTAAAATTTGACATTTATTTAAAATATTTATCTCACATATATATTCTTTTGTTAATAACAGTACAATACTATATGTTTTACATCGACATCGATATTTCAAATATTTATACTATATAATTGCATTGTATGATGGCATTTAAATTTTTGTACATCATGTTTATGTTATATTCATATTTTTCTTTTTCTTGTCATTCATTATTTTATTGAAGACTTCGTTTTACTTTTAAAAAATTCATGTAATATGTATCAATTTAAGGAGCTTTGATATCTCTAACAATCAACAATTAAAAACAAAACAAAACATTTTGACTTTTGTGCAAAAATAAGTAAACAAGCTTTCGAGATGGTTGAACTCTTATAGGTTAGCTAAATTTCACTTATTCTGAATTCCACCACTTAGTTTGAACATTTTCAAATTGTACATGATATCTTTAAACTATAATTAAATATCAAAATTTAATTATTTTGATTAAATAAAAGTACCATTGATTCTGCAAAAGCAAATTAAATACAAAAAAGTTACTTTTAAGTTGAAATAGATTGAGAAGCAACCCAGCAACTATCTCGAATAAAATTATAATTTGTATCAGAGGATGATACGTTGAAGTCCCTTAAAGAATATTCCAATTCAATAATTCTTTTTGAGTTTAAAATGGTTTTGGCATACTCTTAATTTATAGCTTGAGAAAAATTCATTTTGGATATAAAATTTTTACTAATAACTTTCTGGGAGCAGTGTTAGGAAGAATATTCTTTCGATTAATTTAAAAAGTTTAAAAATAAAAAAGAAACTATCATTTTAATTGACCACGCGAAGAAGACGCCATCAAATTAAAATGAAACATTTAGCTTTCTTTCAATTCCCTTTGGCAACGCTTATGGTCCTAACAGTGGCAGCTACTTTAATTTACTCATTGTCTGTCCATATCTATCACTTTATAAGATGGAGAAAAATAAGAGACTATGATTTGTTTCTATATTATCTTTATTTTTCGTCTAGTTTGTATATATTATCTGACATATAAACTGTGTTTACCTAATGAGCACAGTTAACAACTTGCCTTGTCAAAGAGAAGAGTAATATTTTTCAAATTACGAGGAAGAAGATGAAGATATATAAAAGGATGATAAAATTTTTCACTCATTTCATAAATTGTATCCATTCTTCTAAATAAAGAATGATATATAATCACGTCAAGTGAAGGCGAATGCGAGAAAAAAATTAAAAAATCCAAATAAAAGACACGATCAGTACACTCGTTTTAGAAAAACCAGTACATGTATGGAAACCTAACTATGAATGCCTGCATGGCCTGAAACGAAAAGAGAAAATCTCAGCGAATTAGGATACATTAACTTACATGCTCCATGCATGCAGGCAGGCATGCAGCATCTTCGAATCCGATTCCTTGAGGTGGCAACAGTGATTAAAGGCCTCCATGATTGAACTCATGTGAGCTTGCATGGAATCTAACCCTCCTGCTTCCTCTTCCAATTGAACTGGAGGGCGGCCCCAACAATAAAGATTAATTCTTCAGCAGCGAGAGAGACTCCTTTAACCAAAAGTTAAAGCTGCAACTTCTTCTCCCTCCTTCTCTCTCTCTCTATTATATATGTATATCGATAAATCCATTTCAGCTTCCATTCTCTTTCATTATGCTAAGGATACCCCAACAAATTAAGACCACTTTTTTGCAAAACAAAATTGTTTACTTTATTCTCTCAATAGGGACTGCCTTGGACTTGATGAAAGTAAGGCAAAACTAGATTCCTTGAGACGGCGACAGGTAAAGCCGGAAGGATTCACTTATGATTATATATATTTCATCCACTTTTCTTTTTTCCCTTATCTCTACTTAATTCCACTTCCCTGCGGCAGTTATTACGATCGGCTTTGGCACTCCTTTATTTGTGTGTGTGTGTGTTTTTTAACTTGGCCGCGGTCTTAGGTTGGACTGTTCCAAATTCCTATCGGCCTGCATGGGTTTTTGTGAGGAAGTTGCATGGAAGTTACATGGACTAGTGTGCAATAATAGCAGTTTGAAGATAGGATCATGGTCATGGAGTTCACTTCATTCACCGGCGACCATATCTAACAGCATATGCTCCAAATAAAGTGCTTGTCGCATTGTCTCTCACTCAACTCTGTGTTAAGTTTGTAGGTTAGAAGAATCAAACATGATGATCAACGCGTAACAACTGAAAAAAAGAGAGTAGCTAGATTATGACAGATGGAATATTACCGGACTGAAAAAAAAAATGGAGGGACAAGAGGCCAAAAGAAGATGCTATAACAGTCAAGATGGATAGGCTCCAAAGTTCTAGAAATCTAAAGGTAACGTAGATATTCATGATATCCATGTTCTTAATTTGACTGCCACTCTTTGCACTCTTTGATTTCTTGGAGGTCTGTGCTTCTCAGCCTTCAAGGTAGGAATACTCATGGAATCATGATATATATATACACACATCTTCATGAGGGAACCAGATCACAGCAAACGATTAAATTCATATAAATTTTTTGGACTGAGCATGCATAAATTTTCAGACCAATAATTAGGTCAGTCCTTTGACCTACAAACTCTTCAAGTGAAAATTAAGGTTATCTATATCTGATACTTCTATGGCTCTTTTATACACAAAAATATGATCGAGTAATCAACAGATGGAAATTCATATAGTATCCACAGTTTGGTTAAGTTCACAATATATACTTGTTCTATCATCACATATAGAAAGGAAGAAGCATATATACATCTAGCTGCATGATATATACAATATATCTCTAGCTAGATCAATGCTTTAATTTGGGTTCAGCCAATTTATTTGAGGAGACTGAAAAATAAAATGAATAAATTTAAGTGTTAAGAATCTAAATAGCTCTCCAAGCAAGCATATTATATTTACTAAAAAAGAAGCACACTATGTATAGTTCATTGCCAAGCTCATATAACATAAACCTTCATGAGTTCATGCACTTGATCTATCTCATTGGAACAATATTAATTTAGGAAAAAGATACGAAATAAAACAACAAACACAATTAATTCCTATATATATAGAGATCCAAGATGAGATAAGAACTGACCTAGCTACTGTTAATTAGTTCTCGATCTACTCTTCTTGAAGGGAAGACATGAGACCATAATTAAACAAGCTCTTCTTCCTCCAAATTGAAGTAGTTCAATTGCCATCAGCAATTACTCGTGACTTACAAGATGTTGTTGCCTGAGGAGGATGAGTTGAAGACGGAGAGATCCGTCATAGCCCAACTGCTACTACTAGTAGCGCTACTGCCTTCACCGGCGACGGCGCTGCCACTCCAATTATTGTAGTGACCATTTCTCGAGAGGCCTAAATATTGCCTTGGAAAGTTGAGCCCTAATTGGCCGCTGTGATCTTCCATCTTCACCGAAGAAAGCTGTGCAATCAGTGAAGAGCCTGAGACAGCCTTTGCGTCGTCACCCTGCCTAGCGTCTCCGGAGAAATGATACAGACCGGACATGACCGGTTGTACCGGCACAGGTGGCTCCAAGCCTCCTGCCAAGAAGGGGAATTGCTGGATCTGCGGCAGCCTCCACTGCTCCAGGCCGATGCTTGAGTTGCCCCCAACCTGAAACTCCGCCGCCGCGGGATCCATCGTCAGAATCCCGAAGTTCAAGGCGAGATTATTAGCGGCCCCGTAGTCGGCCAAAGTAGTGGGCATGGAGGCGAGGAAAGGGAACTGGACGGGCTGGGGTATGCCAGTTGGAGAGATGCCGCTGCCAGCACCACAGCCTGTGGCTGTGGAAGACGAGGACGATGTGCCGCCGCAGGACTGGCGGTCCGCGGTCGACTTGGAGGAGCTCCCACCTGTGGACTTATTGCTCCGCTTGTTGCGGCGGCATCCGCCACCGACAGGGACGTTGCGGAGGGCGCCGCCGCGGGTCCAGTAGCGGCGGCAGGTCTTGCAGAAGTGGCGCGGCTGGGAAAGCGAGTAGTTGTTGTAGTAGCAAAACTTGGTGTTAGTAGAGTCGCAGCGCGGGCATTTGAGCAGCTGCTCCGGTTGCGGGATCTTTGCGATCCTGGCACGCTCCGACATGGATATGGGTCTTGCTGCAGTGCCCGGAGCGGCAGCGGAGGCAGCCATGCCGGCAGCGTCCGATGGTCTCGTCGCCGTAGCTAACCCGTGGACTAGCGGAGTAACCTCACCGCCACCGGGAGCTGGAATCGGAAAAGATTGTTGCGGCTGAAAATGGCATGAAAAGAGATATTAAGTCAAAACAATTATAGAAGAAAAGGGTATATTCAAGAGGAGGGATAAGAAAAAGGATGTGAATATTATCATGTTCCTTTTAATTAACTATCTTTTTTGACGAAGAAGCTTAAAAAAAAAATTTATAATCTTGAAAGAGAAGAAGCAGTTGCCAATACCACTCACCTGATTCCAGTTAGGCGGATCAAGATACATCGGAACTGAGGGAAAAACCATGTTTTCTTCTTCTTCTTCTTCTCTTTCTTTCCAATAAGTTTTTCTTTCCTTTTGAAGATGAAAGATGAAGATGGTGGGAAGCAAGAAATCCTCCCCCGGAGGTGGAAGGTAGAGAGAAGGAGAAAGATGGTTGCTTTAGTTGCACCTTTATATTACATATTGTAGGGTTCTTTCTCAGCCTCCAAGGATCTCAGTGAGTAGGAGATCGTACTGTTAGGAATATTGAAAAGGAAAAAGAGAAGACTATATATATATATGGAACCCCTAATGGAATGATGATTTATAGGAGTTTGATTGATCACGAATCCATTAATATAACCATGGGGATCTGTCTCTCTATATATTTATTATGATGTTATTTTTGCCTGAAACTTAATTAAGATCCAACGTTGCCTTTGTCGTTTCTTATACTCTATGCGAGTAGATACATATAGATATGGTGGAGGCCTAGTTCCTCGTATCTAAGCTTTTTGAAACAGTCATTTAATTTCAGTTCTGATGAAGTGTTCTTTTCCTCAGTCGTCTGGTTTCTGATAAGATAAAGAAAGATGTCAATACATAAATACTATCTAGTATCAACACAAGTCTGTGGTGATGAATTTGCATATGGAGTCATATTCATACTGAAGAACTCATTCAAGAGAAAGATTAAAAATGGACCTGATGAAATGTAGACGAAGATAACACGCTCGATCAAATTGAATAAAACAAGCCTTGGGATTCCATTATAGGTTTTGTCTCTGATATGTGACTTTAACAATTCTTTTGGATACAAAAATGAAAACAATGTGGCCCATAGACAGAGAGTCTGCACCAGCAACTGTTGCAACTATTCTTGAGGTGGCTAGGCTGATCATTAGAGCACCATGCATGCACTTTCATATCTTCACTCTTTTCCTCTTTAATTTCTTTTGTAGCGAAATGTCCATATTTTCCAAGGCTTAGGACAAGCGATTCATTTGATAAAGGTGGGACGTCTGCTCCAGCAAAATCAACTTGTAGGGAGAGAGCACACGGTAATTCGACAAAGACGACTCAGTTTTTGAAAACTTGACTTAAAAGCAACCAGAAAGTGAAAGAGCAAGTTTGCCATGATAGTGTTTCAGGAACTGCGTTGCATCAAGACAGCGAAATGCATGCCCCTTTTGGATGGAATTGGAAAACTTCTCCATCTTAAATTAATTCTACGAAATAAAAATGTATTATGATATTAGAGAAGCGATCAACTGCAGGAAGAAACGAGTGTTCGAAGCAGTGCGACTCGTCGATTTTTGCGAGTTTCTGATCCTGTAAGGATCGTTACAGGGCGTGGATTGAGCCCGTTGGGCCTGACAAAGATCGGTGCCAATGTTTTATCTGTACCGTGCTCGGGCTGGCACTTGTGTCTCTGCCAAGGCCCATTTTGTTATGCGGGCCGCCACTGTCCAATTCGGATGGAATTGAGCTGGATTGGGCATGCACAGCACGGGCACAACAATCGTGCCCGGCTGGGTTTAGTGCCTCTAATGGAAGTTACGGCAAAGTGAAGGGAAGAAAAGAGCTTAGAGCTTAGTAGTTTGTTGGATGCCATATATATTGGGGGCATCGGCGCTGTCGCATTCGTTTTCTTTTCCCGAGATTTTTTTCGCCCTATCGCCTTCCGTGCCGCCGAACGCACGGGATCGAAGGAGCAGCGGTGGTCGATGGCGGCATCGAGCCCGGCGAGCCTCCTGTTACAGAAGCAGCTCAGGGGTATAGAACGATTCGCTGCTTTCATAGATTGGTCGTGCCTAGGGTTTCGGCCGAGGGCTTGTTGTCCGATTGTTCTGGGTTTGTTATTCTTTTTTTGTTGTTCGTGGATCAGATCTGATGAAGAATCCGGTAGATGGATTCTCTGCTGGGTTGGTGGACGATAGCAATGTCTTCCAGTGGAACGTGACCATCATCGGGCCGCCTGATACGCTATAGTGAGTCGTTGACAACTTGAATTGAGCGATTCCAGTGCTTATTTTCCTTTATGAAGCATTTATCTGAGATCGGATAGGTTTGCTTTGTTACGCCCCTTGTTTGGTTTTGTTTCATGGGCTAGAATATTACTGCGATCTTGGTCCGACGTTGTTTGAAAAAAAAAAAATCAATAATGGTTTCGACTCATGAAAAATGTACGCTTTAATGAAATTGATATAGTTTTATCTGGGAGAATACTAGAGAAGTTCCATTCATAGAAACTCTATCAAACTAACAAGGATATATTATTCTAATGTATTTCTTTGAGATTGTATATTTCAGAGAGTGCCAAAGCGCAAGTTTGCAATTCGATATTCAATTTCCAATAGAAAATAGCATTTGTCATACTTGAATTGATTGCATAAACCATTGTAAAGTCCCAATGAGAAATGAGGACATGCTCACTGTGGGGAAAGAAACAACTGTTAGACTGAGGAAGATAGCTTTTGAAAGCTTCTTTTCACTATAAAGATCTTATGAATTTTTTGTGATGCTTAGAGTCTAGACTCTAGACACACTCGAAGGATTTGTTTCGTAGTTGGAACTTCTGATAGTTTAGTTTGAATGGATCTAGAAATCCTGTGAATTTCAGTTCTGTTGGGAACATGGTTTCTTTCTTATATAATATAAGATTGTTGTTGATGACCTCATGGGAGGTACTAACAATATGAGATAAGAAATATTCAAGCAAAAGTTACATGATTGAGTGGACTCTGGTATTCTTGGCCAAATTTGATTGCACTGGATGGCAAATATAAACTTTCCTGCTTGTGTCACTATTTTCATGTATATAAATGCTGATTTGATTGGACTTTGGTATTCTTGACTTAATAAGATGGAACTCAGTGGGGTAGCTTAAATAACCTTTCCTGCTGGTATCACTATTTTTCACATATAAAAATCCCGTCTTTTAACTTTCCTGTGGGAAACCTGTTATGGCAATTGAGTCCACTGCATAAAGTCATGTGAAAGAATATTGATAAATCTCGAGTAAGATTCATTCTTTGAAGTATGATTGGTCTAAATCTCATCACAGTGATGGTGGTTTCTTCAATGCAATTATGAGCTTCCCACCCAACTATCCCAACAGTCCCCCATCAGTGCGGTTTACATCAGAAATGTGGCACCCAAATGGTTAGCAATTTATCAAAATTGTGTCATTTCCTCCAACTGTGTTTTAGCAATGAATGTATTTGCAGTTTATCCGGATGGGCGTGTTTGCATATCAATTCTTCATCCACCTGGTGAAGATCCAAATGGTTATGAACTTCCAAGTGAACGATGGACCCCAATACACACAGTATGTTCTTTTCCATAGATCTGTTTCTATTCACATATATATATTTTAGGTTACATTTTATATTTCTTGGATATTTATGAAAATGAAATTGACTCTCTTCTATATGCTTATGGTTGATATTTATTTTGATCACATAAAAATTGCTATTATTTCAAGTAATGCATCCTTCTAATTTCTTTTTTGTGAACTTAAACAAGAGAAATATTCACATAGGCTGCCCAAAACTTTTGAGCTGATAGCTCTTTTTTAGCATTGACCTAGCTAGTAATTCTGTCTCTTAGTTCATATTTGGTCTCAGTCAAATGCACACAGTCATTTAATCGTTGATATTTACCTAACAATGACTCATTCCAAGGTAATAGGCTTACAGAAATTAAAAGAAAAAATTCTAAAAAATTGAATTGAAGTAAATGTGAACTTGAACCTCGTATGCATCTTATTTGTATGTTTCAAATTATTTGCTAGGTGTAAATTTCCAGGAAATTTAACAAATTGTTTGAGTAATATGTTTAATAATTTGTTAATAATTACCTCTTATGCATCTGATCTATATTGCACGTGTGAATAATGTAAGGGTCTCTTCGCATATTGTTTGGATATGCTTTTTAAAGCCTTGACTATTAGCGCAACTCTATACCATAGTACATCCACAACTTTTCATGATTAATGCAAATTCATTTTCCTATTGTGTACTAGGTTTAAGTTTTTTGATGAATCTTTGCCAAGATTTTCTACTTAGCATATTTAATGTTAAAGTATTCATACTACGTGTACCGTGCAATGATTTGATTACATATCATATCCATATTTTCTTTTATAATCTTAACTTTCAATGCAGCAGCATATTCTTTGCAAAACATTTATAATTGTATTCGGTGAACATTTTTTTTATCTACCCATATTTTAGTTTTCATCAACATAGTAAATAATTCCAGTTCTTTGTTACCTGCAGGTTGAGAGTATAGTTCTGAGTATTATTTCAATGCTTTCGAGTCCTAATGATGAATCTCCAGCAAACGTTGAAGCTGCTGTAAGTTAAACAATGAAAATTTAACCGAAAAGTCTGCAAGTTTTAGATGTATTTTTCATTCAAAAGCTTCTGCGAAATCAATATCACTTTCAGTGGCATTTATGTTGTGTGAATTGCATCGCACACTTGCCTACCACAACTGTCTTGGATTTTTTTTTTAAAGAAAATATCATGCAGAATTCATTTATATACATTGCCTCAAGGGGGATGTTTGCATATGCACAGTTATCTCAGTTTGCAAAAATCAGCTGCTTCAACTGATGATCTGTAATAATCGATGTCTTTTGTCATGGAATTGAATCTGAGATTGGCTGAAAGATCATTGGAAAAAGCTGGAAAGACTTCATGTCTAAAGACTTACTAGAATGAGACTGAAATTGATTAGGATCACACATGCCAACTAAATCCATGAAAATTAAATCCATTTTTCTTTTTGTAGTGCAGGTCCACTTCTACACTGCCAGAATACATTCCATGTCATGGTTTTGTCATCTCTCCTTTTAATCCATATGTACATTCCTTGTATATTTCTATGTGTTGGGCTGGTTTCACATGGAATTGGTCGATATGTGTGATTCTTTCCTATCTCAGCATAGCCGTGATAGGATTCCTTTCATTCTTATGAACAATGTTCATTAGTCTTTGGATTCACGTTCAATGTTGTCACTACCTCTTATTGAACACATGTTATCTCCAACAATGACTAGCAAATACTAGCCATACAAGCTTCATCTGATATCTATACTGAATTAGCTGTGCTCCGGGTTATTGGTTCACTATATGAGGTGGTGGTTCAATTGGTCAGTGCGAATCAACCCAAGTATCAATCTGGCAAGGCAAAGTGGTTGGAGAAGTCGAAATTAACTTGTCCAATTGTAAATCATTGGCCTTCTCTGTTCTCAACAAAGTTCTTTTAATTTAAAACACAGCTAATTTGTTCCATATAAACAAACAAAATCTCTGTTTGGATTTTTGGGTGTATTTACTATTAGGTAGGTAAAAATATGGAGGAGACTACTATCCCAGATTGAATTATGTGAATGACCATTTTGGATAGTTTGAACCGTAAAGCATCTGCTATGAAAAGTGCCTGGTCCTTGAGGCTTTATGAAAATTGGCCAGTTGGACAAGAAGTTTTCTACTAGTTCTCTTTACACACTCGATCCCTGAACTAATCCAAAAGGATTCAATTTTTTTTAAAAAAAAAAAAATTGGTCCAACTGGCTGATCCGGTTTGGGTTTCACAACTATGCTCCATCCTAACATAATATTGGGGAAGCTATTCTTGGATTGTCCCTTGGGTAAGCAAGGGACGAACTTTGCACATAGGGTGCATCCGAGGTCAATTGTTATTTTCTGAAGTTCTATAAATATTTTATTTATTCTCAACATTATGTTAGATATCAACTCTTATTTTCAGTTGTTATTTATCTCAGCACAATAACTAATTTTGACAACCGGACTACTATTACTCCTATGTTGATTCGTTAGTGGCTCTATTATTCATTCTCCCCGTTTTCCAAGTCTCAGCAACATCTCTTACACGACTTGATAAATTATTCTTTCTTTTTTTTTTTTTTTTGCTTTTCCTTATTCAATCACTGGCTCTCCTTATTTCAGTCTAGCTCTGTGATGATATGATTTGGTAAATTTGGCTTTTTTAAATTGCAGAAGGAGTGGAGAGACAACAGGGACACCTTCAAGAAGAAGGTTGGCCGCATTGTTCGAAGATCTCAAGAAATGATGTGAGAGATTGGCAAGCAGTCTGACTAAAAGGAGTTCAAGTTCCTGCAATTCTGCAAGCTCTCATTTATGTTGTCAGCATATTTGAACCGTTTAGCTAAGTCTGATCAGAGAGTTCGACGACTAGTTCTGGCATTCTCTAGAGGTAATGGTCTGGCAGCTATGACTGGAGGTGGTGGCTCTTGTTAATGTCAGCGTGTCAAGTATTGAACTGGTTCCATGAATTTGTATGGCATTTTCATGTTATTATCTATCCATTTTTATGATGTGATGGTGTTACCAAGTCCGAAACTTCACTCAGAGCATTTCATCGGCATTTTGGCTATGTTTCATGGTATTTTATGGGAGTCGTCTTTGAGTAGTTTGAATTTACCGGAATTATAACTTATTCTCACTTTACTAGTAAAAAACAAAAAGCTGGTTAGCGTCCTCCCAAGGGTTTATTTAATTCAATGGAATAGGTGGAAAAATGCCAACTAAATATGGCGTTTTTTTTTTTGTAAAATTATTATTCTACTTTTTTTTTTTAAAAAAAATTTGCTTCACTGTTTTTTTTTTTGGAGATTTCTTTTGCTCTTTATTTTTCTATATTGTTTTTCATTTTTTTAAATCTTACCAGGAAAGTATGTCGTTCAATCGATGAATTAATAAAAGCTATAATGAGCTTTCAGAATAAATTCAGATGATTAGTACCGTCGTATTAAAGTTTAAAAGGATAAGGATTGATTTCTGGTTTAGCCATCTAAAATCTGATTTATCCCTCTCTACACATAGAGACATCATTGAAGGGTCGCTATGGGTCGCTAATATAGCGGTTTCATTTTTTTTTCATTTTTTTTAATAAAAGTTATACTGACGATCACAATAGGTAATAATTAAAAGTGCTTTTCATATATTCATTATTATTATAAAGGAGTTTTATGTTAAAAAAATAATTAACAAGCATTTCGTTTTATCTTTATTTTACTTTTTTTCTTTCCAAAATCACTCTTTTTATTCAATTGATTATAGTAATTTTAGTTAAAATTAAGTTGAAATAATTTTAATTAATATTGAAGTTGTTTCGAGTAAAATTGTAATAATAGTGATGACTAGTCTGGTAAAATAACTAGGATGAAGCAAAAATAAATAAATTATTTTTAGCGTAATTTAAATTGCTTTTATCGTGATGAACGGAGGCGGTAGCTTTGTTGCCTGTCGCTGTCGGTACTTAACTACTAATAAACGACACAAATGGGCGGCGCTTTCCATTCTCCACCACGTCGTGCCCTCTTAAGAAAAATTCCCATCAACGAATTGGGGGAAAGCTAGCCAGAGAGCAAGAGGCATCTATATCTTCTTCTTGTCGATCAATAGGTTTCATCTTTTGTTCATCAATTCTCTTTTTCGTTCTGGGAGATTGTTGAATTTCTTGTACGCGTTGCTACTGAATGTTGAATGGATTCTATATGCTGGACGAAAGTTCTTTGGTGTGGTTGCTATGTCTTCTTCGATTTAACCATCAGTTTTACCCTTTCTCTGGTTCAGGAAGGTTGGATTGCAGGCTCTTCCGCTGGGCGAGTTTTCCGCGACGGCGATCCATAAGTAGTATCGTCCTGCTATTCTCGTTGTTCAGGATTATTTTGCCGTAAAATTTGTGAAAGCTGCGATTTTTGACCTTATATAATAGGGTTTATAAGTATTCTCTTGAGGTAATAGAGAAGAATGTCGGTGAAACAGGTACATGCTCTTTAAATTTTTAGTTCGTCTTTGGTGCACTCTGTGAAAGAAATTAATAAAAAAAAGTGTAATTAGCGATCTTCCTTTGTTATTTAATGGACAATGTTAAAAGGGTATTGAAACTGTAAACGTGATTTTCCCTTGATTAACTTCTAACGAGGATTTTGTGAACTTCTGTGGACACAATCTAGTTGAATTGGCACTCCCGATTTTTGCACTGTTGCTAGAGTTATGCTGACAAAAATTGCTTGAATAAATTTTTGTAATTCAGAAAGTTGAAGTTACCTCTGATTAATTCATTTTTTTTCCTGCAAGAAAATTAAGTCTATTTGACTCTGTCCGATCAAGAATTTTGCACGCTTTTATTATCAAACTAATAGCTTGTTCTCATTCAACTCCTCCATGTATGTATATTTCTATATCTACTTCATATCTTTGGCATTGTCGTAATGGAAAGTGTATATATTATAGGGTTTATCTGTGGCAATGACAACTTCTTTTGATCCCTGGACAAGGGATTTTAATGAAGCTTCAAAGCTCTTCGATGATATTGCTGAAATGGTTTCTAAGATGGGATCTTTGCCCCCGTCTGGTCCAGACACCCAACATCATTTAAGTACAATAAGGAGAAAGAGAACAATTCTTAAGAATAGGCTTGAGAGCTTGGAATCTCTTCTTCCAAAGCATCTTAGTGGCCAGTCAATGTATGTCTCTGCAATCCCATCAGAATTTTGTTAATGCCTATGCTTAGTATTTGTACCTTGCCTCTTATGTAATTCGGTTGTTTTCTCCTCTATTTTTTAGTAGTATTAGGATATTGCTTTTCACTAGCAGATCATTGAGCATGCTCAATACTGCGTACTCATATGCACCTACAAAATTCTATCTATGGGGCAAATCTAAACACAAAAAAAAAAAAAAAGCTATATGAGAAGAAAGCTTTTCATAGGCACACTATGGAAAATCTAAACCAAAATCTGTGTATATGGCAAATGAAGTCATGTATACCTCTTGTACATGCATCTGTACTAGATAACTTGTCACAGGAACCCTTTAGTTAATCTGGGACTTGAGGTTGAGGAGAACATAAACTGATAGATGTTATAATTGATCCATCAATTGTTGCCACCAAAATCCATGACTAAAATTCTCATTTCTCCTAGTATTTTATTGGAATTAAAAACTGTTCAATCATGATCAAGCTAATCAGAAAATTTGACAAATCACATGCTTGTGACCAGTATCTTAACTAAACCTTGAACTTGATGACTAACTAGCTTGGTTGACAGCCTTGAATTACTCACATTTTAGTTTTATTAGCGCTGAATAGCAAGATAATAAGCAAGCAGTTTACTAGGCCTTTCTTTGAACTTGTGTTTTTTGTGTATTGATATAGAAATAAGAAAAGAAATGAGCTAGTAGTTCTTGTTGACTCTATTTATCATTCACTTTGTTCAACAGTTTGCCTGGATCAGTTTTGATATTGAAGTCTGATGTTTCATAGGCTTGGATGAAGCAATTCTAAGTTCGTTTCAACCATCTCTCTTTCCCTTTTAAAACTTGTTTTTGTTAATGTCAGAGTCAATAATCCTATCGCACTGTATGCTACTAAAATCTAGCGATCCTATCAATTAGCAACCCGATCTAGTCTTGAGCGTTCAAGTGGTTTGAGGGTGGCTAGAGCATTATATATAGCTAGAGCAAGCAGTTTTTTAGCTATATCTATCTGTGAAGGTAGAAATCAAGGGCACCAATGAGTCTCTACTTGATAAATTTTCTATCTCCTCTTCCTATATTTTTTTTTCTTCTTAATTCTCTCCTTCTACTATTGCTATTCCATGTTTTCATCTAGGCCCTCTAAGAATTGATTTATTTTCACCTCACATGTAAAGTTTCCCACCTCATCACATAGGCTTCACCATCCCCACATATGAATGGACCACCAAGTTCACCTCGTCTTTTCACCATTTAGTTACCACCATTACATATATAAAAAAAAAAAACCCTATAGGCTGCTAGTCGGTAGGTTGTGTGCTGAAATATGCTGCCTCTTCTATCCTGCTCTCCTCCATGTACTACTTGGTACCCCGACATTGCAAGAATGTGCCACACTTTCTTCAGTGCTTCTTCCCCAACCAATTAAACACCTTTTTACCCTTTCTCTTTTCATCATTCACCAATCTTCTACTTTGCCCTATCCTCATCTGTCTTCCTCCTCTTTCTTGTCCTTCCTGTTTTCTCTCCTCTGCCAAAACCTGCCTTTTGTCCTGCATGTATCCTTCTACACTTTGTCTTTCCAAATACTGCTTATGCCCAAAACAAACTCTGCAGTTCACTATCGGCCTCTACCATCTCACTCCACCAATTTTCATCCCAACACCAAGCACACTGCCATCTCAACACTTAATCACTCTCACTGTGATTGCTCCAAAACTGCAACAAATGATAGATGAGTACTAACTTCTTATCACTTGCTTTTGCTTCTTCCTTATCTCCCCTTACACCAAATGCCACTTAGTCAGTTCCTCCTCCACATAATTAGGGACAGTCAACAACATTTTGTACCAACATAGTAAGTCAAGTGGCACTAGAACCATCTATTCTCTAGTGAGCCGCCAAAATTCTGGAACTAGACTTTAAACCTTTGGTGTGTGCCACTAACTGTAGATTTCAATTGGCACTAGAACCATCTATTCTCCGGAGAATCACCAAAATCCTGGAACTAGACTTTAAACCTTCGATGTGTGTCATTAACTGTAAATTCTAAAGGAATTATTGCCAGAATAACCAAAAATAATCAAATCATAACCATGCAAATACTTCAGTCGCAAGGCCTGCTTCCACCATCAGTTCAAATTGTTAGTCATTTTTTCACTACTAGGGGAGGATGACGAGTTAGGAAATTTAGTAGAGTGACAGGGTCGACTAATTCTATAACCCAATATAAATGCTTTGCTTTAGCATGGACTATATTCCATTCAATAAGTTGTTGTGTTTGCTTTGTCATTTTGTGTGAAATCTCAGATTTTTCTCTCATTTTACCATATTGCCAGAGAATTCTTTCCTACCACATGAAATATGCTTGTTGCTTCAGAATTAATTTGAATTTGAGTAGCCTTTTTAAACATGTTTTAACTACCCTTTTATTGCAGAAAGGACTTTGAGTTAAATAAACATCATGATTTGCTGTCAAATCTTAAATCTAAAGCAAATCAGATGGCAAGTACAATAGACATGTCAAACTTCGCCAACAGGTTTGATTAACTCTCTGTATCTGTGATTTCTTTTTCAGTATCATTTTTTTACATCTTGGCTTTTTTTACAAATGTGCTACTTGGGTGTGTGAATATGAATCAAAGTACGTGTGATTGTTTCTCATCACTTTGCCATGCCAATTACTGTTATGTTGATAGGGAAGAATTAGTAGGCGACAGCAAAAGGTCTGTAGGAGTTATAAGCATAACTCCTGCATTGGATAATCAGGGTATTGTTAGCTTACAGAGGCAGACCATGAAAGGTTTTCTACTATACTTCCTCTTAGCTCTTCAGTAATTTGTTCTCTTTAACCTTTATAATATTTTATATTTTTTCACAGAGCAAGATGAGGGGCTTGAAAAGTTGGGGGAGACATTGTTAAGCACCAAACATGTTGCATTGGCTATTAATGAAGAACTAGATCTGCATACAAGACTAATTGTATGTAATATCATGGCCTTGCAATAACACCTTATTTCCTAGGACTTTTTCTACTATTTACTGAATGTTTTTTTTCCTGTTGCAGGATGATTTGGATGACCATGTTGAGATAACAGATTCAACGCTCCAGGTCAATATCATTTTCTAGTTTGAATCAATTTTCTAAATATTTCCTTCTTCAACAGATTTGATGCTTCTTATTTGAGTTGCTATCTCAAAAGAGAGTTGTATTTTGATTTAATTCAAGTTCACACATTACAATTAATAACTTAATTTTGAGTTTGAGTCTCATATTTGAGGTCATACGATAATGTGTATATTATTAGTAGGCATGGAGATAAATATGCCGACACTGACATGTTGGCTTAAATTCTGGATAATTTTGGAAGACTTTTGACTTGATACTTGGTTTGTGTGCCTATTATTTTCCCAGGGGTTTGAATTTCCTCAGTTCCCAAGGCATAGAAATTTCTTTTGGAAGTTGTGAATCCTCTGAATTAGATGGTGTAAAGATGCTTTCTTTGGGTCGTGAAGCTTTGATTATTCACTGAACTCTATTCTTAACATATCAGCAATGTGCTTCTTGCAAGAATCTCTCGTTTTCATTGCTTGGAGTGAACCCTGTGAGGGCAGAGCTGTCCTAAATGTGCAGATGATTATTGGACCAAGCGTCTGGCCATTCTCGATTTATTATGGGAATGTTCATGTGCTCCATTTTTCTTTCCCTTTTGTTTTCTACGCACATGTTACTTCCAAGTAGTATCCAATTTAACTAACTGCTGATCCACCATACTTATTCATAAAAGTTGCTCAACTATTTACCGGCTTCATGCAGAGGGTGCAGAAGACGTTGTCAGTCCTCAACAAAAGCACAAAAGGTAGCTGTTCCTGCATGTGGTTTCTTCTCTCAGTCACGGCGATTGTGATCTTGATCGTCCTAGTTTATACTCTTCTCAAATTCTTGTAAATAGGGATCAAACGGTAGTACTCGTCACCAGCATTTGTATCATACATATTTACAGCAGAAACGTCCATTGTAGCCTAATCTTTGATCTTAATGGCTTACTGTCTTCTAGTTGTCTATATATCGTCTCGTCCATTATAAAACTTGTGTTATATGCTTTTTTGCATCAGAGGTTTTTTACTTCTCTTTTGAGAACAGTGCGATAATTGCATTCTGCAAACTGTGCAATGCAAATATGCAATTTACTGGAATCGCTGGCGTCGTTAGGTAGGTTCTAGCTATTAGCAAATTGCCTGAATGCTCTTTGCTATCTGATGCATTATATTGGGGAACAGATAGATGGTTAAGTCCAGTTTCAGTTGCGTTATTTGTATAATTCTGAACCATAGCATCTTTTGATTACTCTCCCTTCCAGTGGTGAATATGCAATTCGAATTTACATAATAAATAAACTAGAAAAAAAAAAAGTTCAAGCGAAGCTCCGAACTTCGACTCGCATCTTGGATGTTAAGGAATTCTGCTACATCCGAGAAAGAGTTAGCGGATCCACACCCGTCGAGCGGAGTACCGGAAAGTTTCGCGTGGGCCCAGCGATATGTCAATTCCGAAAGCGAGTAAGCTTGTGGTAAAATATGAATAGTCGAATTATAAAGGGCAAAAATTAAAATGATGTCTTTTTTTATATTCAATACAGTGAAAAAATAATTTCGCGTTATAGAAATATAAAAAGGGATATTTTTTTCCCTCTTAATTTGCTGCTGTTTACATGGCCGGTTTAATAATTATAATTAAAATTAATTGTCCTAATAAATTAAAAGGATTTGTACGAATAAGCAAAAGTCGATCTGTTCGTCGTTTTTGTCAATTGATTTCATAATCAATACTTACTGATTTGAATTCTTATTAAATCATTGAATCGGTAACGAGGAGCTTTTTGACGACAATTAAAAAATCCATTATTTTTGCACAATAATAATTAATAACCTTTCTTCCTCTCTCTCTCTCTCTTCTCGTTTTCTTTCCCTCTTCGCTCCGTTTCTCCTCCTATTTCGACGGCCGATCACACGGCTCGAGAGCGACACGCCTCCTCGCCTCCTTCTCTTCCATTTCTCTACTTCTCGAGATCTGGAAGTCTTCTTCCTCTTCTTTTCTGATAGAGGAGTCTCGTAATCTCTTTCCTTTTCTTCCTTCTCTCTTTTTCGTCGTTGGCCATTATGTTACTCCAGTAGTTTTCTGCGCTTGTATCGTCTTATCGATTGAGGGGGGTGTGATTTTCTTCTACAGGAGGGAGAGAAGGTGGATCTGCAGTGGGGGCGAGTTAAGAGAGGGGATTGTTGACGCCTTGATCTTTGGTTATTGCGATGGCTGCTCCACCAGCTAGGGCACGGGCCGACTACGATTACTTGATCAAGCTTCTACTGATCGGAGACAGCGGTAAGGGCTCCCGCTCCCCTGGTACAGAGACTGATTTGGTGACTTTCATGTGTGTGTGTGTGTGTTTTTTTTTTTTAAACTGATTGCATCTGGAAAGTTGTCTTACTTTGATTTTCCTTTTTTTTTTTTTTGTGATTTGATCGATATGAGACTTGGTATTCCGGCATGGAGGAGACGAATTTGCATGAAGACTGTTTTTTAGACCTATTGGGGAGTGGCTATTTGGAACGAAAATGCTAGTTTGTAAAATGTAATATTAGAGCTAAGTTTATTTGATCTCATGAGTTTGATTCTTCGCGAATCTGAAGTCAACCATTTGATGTGTCCTATTCCCTTACAATGCAGTGACTTTTCTGCTTATATTTCTTAAAGGAAGTATTAGTCCTTTTGCCTTCTTATTCTGTGAATGGTTGATTTTCTAGGAAGGTTCCCGGTTTCTGTTATAAAGGGCTCGTATTGTTCACATTCTAATTTTTTGGCTAGTTTGAACATGTTATTTATTTCTTATGCAGTCTGTGACTGTGTCAGCGACTGCATGCTATGGTTTCGTGCCTGTAACTGGGAATTCCTAAGTTGTCACGCATAGTTTGCCCTTGATATTCTATTGTAGACAAATTAAGGAACCATTTATGACTCGTTTTCGAATTTTATTGCTAGTTGGTTCTTATTCTATTTCTCCATTAATGGAACCTGAATGACAAGGCTTTTATAATAATTTAAGGGTTCCTAAGACACAACATCTCAGCCTCTGAGGACAAACTGCAAAATTGTACAGTAACAGTATTAATTCCACTTTGAGGCAACTCCTGCAAATATTCTTAGAGAAGGAATGAGAGATATGAGTCCTTGATGGCCTATTTTCTTGGAGATAAATAAGAGAAAAGAAACAATGACATACGTGAAATTTAGTTATTTGCTTGCCAAAACAATAATTAACTTTTCTATCTTTCTTGTTTCAGAAAAAAGAAAAAGACCCAGACTCCGTATTTCTTTATTCTGCATGGCTCAACATGCTTTGTTCCTTTTGTGCGCATTTCAAAATTTTATTTGCTGGTTTCTTGTCTGTGCTGAGATCATCGAATTGAGGGGAAAAATTTTCCTTGTGCTTAGTACTTTCAAAATAATCCAATTAACTTCCATGATATTTTAACTCCTCAGACATGTTATTTGACTACCTGGGTTATATACTTCTTGCAATGTTTAGACTTAGCGACATATTGGTGGTAGGTATGGTAACACAGTTATTATCACAACTTTTCAGTTTCTGTAATCCATGACATTATTCATTTACCATTGTCAATTAGGATTCATGCAAGGATTTCCCTCATGATATATTTACTAATTCTTATTTAAGGAAGTCTATGATCATTTACCATTCTCTAATCCATTATCTGGTGAATGGAAATCTATTTCATAAGAATGAAAGTAGAGTCAAGGGAAAGCAGCTCTAAAGCCTCTAATAACTCAGAACATTACATGGACCTACTGAATTGACTTCTTTCATCACATATATAACTCAGTTTATGCCAATGCCTATTTGCTTGTTGGGGAGCATTAACTTACTAGCCCAGGTTTAACATCCTGTTCGATTGATGTTTTGTTAGGATCTAGGTTTTCTTATTGTCTTTCTCGTAACATGTAACTTGTGTTATCTGTTGGGCTTACCATAGTGATCATTTCTGTTGGGATTATGCTTGGAGTATTTCACAATATTCTTAGCTTTTCATCCCTTAACATGTAGCTTTTCATTGTATTTTCATGGTTTTAAAACAATGTGTCCAGGAGCTATTCATTCAAGTTACTATACAATGCATATGCTGTGCATTTTTCTTTGAAAAATAATATTTAGTTATATTACAATAATATACCATGCCTTATGTGCAAAGATGTATGAGTTTGCATATGTGATATAATACATCAATTTAATCAACTTAAGCAACCATTGCTCATAAAATTTACAACTATGATTAATTAATGATCCTAAGTTATCGACAATGTATGTAAGTATTTGCTATGCAATAAAAACAGAGCACGCATGTTAACCGACCATCATGACCCATTACCCAAGCTAAGAACTTCATATCTGCTTTTTCATTTTCTGTTTGCAGAACTGGTTTAATCTAATTTATATAAATTCAATATGACTTAGATCTTAGCAAGCTAAGTATTAGTGGGGCTCCAATTATCCTTATGCAGGCGGTCCTTCACTGTATAAGCTATGCAACCTTAGCGGATGCATTTTGAAACAATGTGCATTTTATCAAGGAAATCAACATCAGGGCCTATTTTCTTGAGGAAATCTATGAGAATGAGGCTTTTGACTTCATGAAAAACATCCTTGCAGAGGAGATCTTGTTGAAATATTTTGTTAAAAAATTACTTCGTGCAGAGTTTATTGAATCTTTTTTAGCTTCTTGGTCTTTACACCCCTCTTTTCCATGCTTATTTCTTTTTGAAAATTTCAACTTTGTGTAATTCTTCGATATTGATTTATTAGTTCTACTGTTATTCTGAAGATTAGGCACATATGACTCTTGTATAGAGTTGTGTTATCCTTGTATATTAGTCTATTAGGTTTAATTTATCCCCATTATATGCAACATTTTCATGAGAAGATGCATATATAGCAAAATACAATCTGTCCTAGTTTGTATAAATATTATAGTCTAACATATTCACAATTTTCTTTGTTGTGGAGTTGCCATTATTTTGATGATAAATTTTCTTCTGTAGGTGTTGGGAAGAGTTGTCTTCTCTTGCGGTTCTCTGATGGTTCCTTCACAACAAGTTTCATTACTACAATTGGGTGGGTTATGCTTGAAACTATATTATCAGGCCTTCCTTTTTAACTCGATTGCATTGCTAGTTGCCAACTTCTGCAACTTGTTTATTATGATGCCCATGCTTCATGCAGTATCGATTTTAAAATAAGAACTATAGAATTGGATGGCAAGCGAATTAAACTTCAAATTTGGGATACAGCTGGTCAAGAGCGCTTCCGAACTATAACAACTGGTAGATTTATATTGTTTTTCCCCAGGGAGTTTTTGTTCTGAGGGTACTTCTTTTGCACGTAGGTTGACCTTTAAAATATTAAGGCTTGTTTCTAGAGTAACACTTCTCTTTTTTTTTTGGCCCTCTTCACAGCTTATTACCGAGGTGCCATGGGTATCTTGCTTGTTTATGATGTCACCGACGAGTCATCTTTTAATAGTAATCACCTTACACTTAATTTCTATATCTAGTTGTTTAGGTTGTTTTCTTTCTCTGATTTCTTGTGTGCTTCTAACAACAGACATAAGGAATTGGATCCGAAATATTGAGCAACATGCTTCAGACAACGTGAACAAGATTCTTGTTGGCAACAAGGCTGATATGGATGAAAGCAAACGAGTATGCTCCCTTTATTTAAATTTCTCCTTCCAACTTTTATAGTTACTTGGGCTTCCCTCAGATGTGCCTATTTAAATTTGTGGTTCGCAGGCTGTCCCAACTGCTAAGGGACAAGCACTTGCCGATGAATACGGGATAAAATTCTTTGAAACTGTAAGTTGCAAAGCTTATCCATCCATATAGTTTGAGCTTCTACATTCTATTAGCAATCGGTTTTTGTACTCTGCAGAGTGCCAAGACAAATCTGAATGTAGAACAGGTTTTCTTTTCAATAGCGAGAGACATTAAGCAAAGACTTTCTGAAACCGATAGCAAAGCTGAGGTAGAAGGGAATTTTCCCGTCTAAATTATAGTGCAGGATACTCAACAAAGAGCTCAATCAGTTGTTATTTGTCTGCAGGATCGGACCATTAAGATCAACAAACCAGACCAGGGAGCTGCCGAGGGCACTGCAGCAACGAGATCTGCATGCTGCGGGTCTTGAGAGAGAATCATTGTTGCAGTGCTCATGAATTGAATTTGAATGTGGTAGATAAACTAATTTGCATGTTATAGGATAGCGATTGATACTTATCAATATAATGGACACATGATGGGTACTTGTAATTTCGATCCTTGTTTCTTTCTTCGCTAGAATGGGTGTTTGACTAGTAGTGAACTTACCGGACAATTCTTTCTCCCCTTTGGGATTGCAAACCTGCAATTCCTGTTCTATTAGATTTGTGAAATAAGTATCTGTATGCATGCAGCCTTTTATCAGTTTCCTATTATTTCTGAGAGAACGGCATCCACTTCTTACCTCTCCCGAAGCGAGTTTAAAGATCAATTAACGCGCTAGGTTCGATTAGCAGATCTTAATTAACAGTTACTATAAAACTAAACGAAAAAGTAGTTTTTTTTTTCTTTTAATTATTGGGACAAAAACTCCGCCCATGATAAGTTAATCTTATCGTGGTCGGTCCCAAGTCCGGATAAAGGAGGAGGGTTGTGTTAGGTTGTCAGTCAGCGTTAAACTAAGGTAAATGTTCAATGAATGGATCAATCAAACTATTGTGCTAATGCTAGGTTGTTCTTCGGAAGGAACGCGTTACAGGGTCCGATTGTAATATCTCGGTAAGGACCGCTACATTTTCAAAACTTGGGTGTAGTGAAAAATATGCTAGAGTTTACATTGCAGGGTCCGACTGCAACGTATCGACAATGACCGCTACATCTCCATGAGAACTTGGGTGTAGTGTTAAATAAGCAAGAGTTCTCACACCATAGGTTGGGTAAGAACAAATATTATAGAAAAACTAGTAGTCTAAGATTTGGTACATGGAACATAGGAACCCTCACTGGTAAAACAATGGAGATAGTAGATACGATGATTAGAAGAAAGATTAATATTATATGTGTACAAGAGACAAAATGGGTTGGTGAGAAGGCAAAGATGATAGAGAACTCGGGTTTTAAGTTATGGTATACAGGCAAGAGTAAAACAAGAAATGAAGTGAGTATTATTGTTGATAGTTCGTTAAAGAATGAAGTTGTAGGAGTAATTAGAAAGGGGGATAGAATTATAACTCTCAAAATAGTAGTGGAGAAAGAAACTATAAACGTAATTAGTGTATATGCACCTCAAATAGGATTAGATGAAAATACCAAATTAAGATTTTGGGAGGACTTGGATGAAGTATTACAAAATATTCCGTCAAATGAGATGATTTTAATAGGAGGTGATTTAAATGGGCATGTCGGAGTGAAAAATGACGAATATGAGAGGGTACATAAGGGTTATGGGTTTGGAACAAGAAATGAAGAAGGTAAAACTATATTAGATTTTGCAATAACATATGATCTCATACTAGCTAATACATTTTTTAAGAAAAGAGAAGAACACTTAGTCACGTTCAAAAGTGGAAATAATAAATCACAAATTGACTTTCTTATGGTTAGGAAGAGAGATAGAAAGATTTATAAAGATTGTAAGGTTATTCCTGGAGAAAGTTTAACTACTCAACATAGGTTAGTAGTATTGGATATACGTCTCAAATATAGTATTAATAGAAGAAAAATATACACGACCCCTAGAATTAAGTGGTGGAAGTTAAAGGATGAGAAACTAAATATATTCAAAGAGAATGTAGGAGTACAAGTATTAGATGACATATACAGTGACCCTAATACGACGTGGGATAAGATGATATCAAAATTGAAAATAGTAGCTAAGAGTGTACTCGGTGAGTCAAAGGGACATGCACCACCAAGTAAAGAATCTTGATGGTAGAATGAAAAAGTGTAAGAGAAAGTCAAGGAAAAACGAATAGCATATAAGAAATTAAATATTTGTAAAAATGAGAAAAATTTGAAAAAATATACAATAGTCAAGAAAGAAGCTAAGAAAGCAGTGAATGAAGCTAAGACTGAAACTTTTAAACGGTTATATCGAAAATTAGATACAAAAGAAGGTGAAAGAGACATTTATAGAATAGCTAAAGTGAGAGAGAGGAAGACAAAAGATCTTAATCAAATAAGATGTATTAAAGGTGAATGCAATAGGGTACTAGTAAATGATGAAGAAATAAAAGAGCGGTGGAAGAGATATTTTTATCAACTTTTTAATGAAGGTTTAGGAGACCAACTTAATTTAGGTAATTTAAGTAAGTCAAATGAGTATAGAAATTTAAATTTTTATCGTAGAATTCAAATTTCAGAAGTAGAACAAGCTTTAAATGGAATGCAAAATGGAAAAGTCATTGGACCAGATGATATTCCGATAGAGGTATGGAAGTGTCTAGGGAAATAAGGTATTAAATGACTTACAAAATTATTTAACATGATATTGAAAACAAAAAGGATGTCTGATCAATGGAGGGTAAGTATCTTAATTCCCTTATATAAGAATAAAGGAGACATACAAACTTGTGAAAACTATAGGGGTATTAAACTAATGAGTCATACCATGAAACTTTGGGAAAAAATAATAGAAAAAAGATTAAGGAAGGAGACCATGGTTCTCGAAAATCAATTTGGATTCATGCCAGGAAGATTATATAGAAGCTATACATCTTCTCAGACAACTAATTGAAAAGTATAGAGAGCAAAAGCAAGATCTACACATGATATTCATTGATTTAGAAAAAACTTATGATAGAGTTCCAAGAGAAATAATATGGAGAATTTTAGAAAAAAGAGGTGTTAGTGTAACATATATTGAACTAATTAAGGATATGTATAAGGAAGTAACGACCAGAGTGAAGACTTCAGGTGGATTAACTGAAGCATTTCCAATAAAGATAGGGTTACATCAAGGATCAATTTTAAGTCCCTATCTTTTTACACTAATCATGGACGAACTCACTGGACACATTCAAGACACATTACCGTGGTGCATGTTGTTTGCAGATGATATTATTTTAGTAGATGAGACACGTGAAGGAGTAAATGCTAAACTAGAATTCAAGTGAAACACTAGAAGTGAAAGGTTTTAAGCTTAGTAGAGTAAAGACAGAATATATGGAATTTAAATTTAGCAATATTAGACGTAATGAGACAAGTGTTAAGATAGGAGACGATGAGTTGTCTGGAATTGAGAGCTTTAAATATTTAGGATCATTTTTGCAAGATGATGGAGGGATTGAGAGAGATATCTTATATAGAATACAAGCAGGATGGTTGAAATGGAGGAAAGCATCAGGTATTTTATGTGATCGTAAAGTGCCTCTAAAACTTAAAGGGAAATTCTACAAAACGGAAATTAGACCTGCTATGTTATATGGAGCTGAATGTTGGGCTACGACTCGAGCATATGAGCAAAAGATGAGAGTTGCAAAGATGAGGATGTTAAGGTGGATGTGTGGACATACGAGGATGGACAGAATAAGAAATGAGAGCATTAGAGAAAAAGTTGGTGTTGCATCTATTGAAGGAAAGCTCCGAGAGACACGTTTAAGGTGGTACGGACATGTACTTAGACGGCCAATAAATGCTTCAGGCAATGTGAAACGATACCAAATATACACATTAAACGAGGAAGAGGAAGACCAAAAAAGACTTGGTTAGCAACAATAAAACAAGATAAAATTTATTTAAATATAGATGATGATATAGTAGGGGATAGAGTCCAATGGCGTAGAAGGATCCATATAGCCGACCCCATCTAGTGGGATAAGGCTTTGTTGTTGTTGTTGTTGTTGAATTATTGGGACAAAAATATGTTGAATTTAATGATTTTTTTTAAATTAAAAAATGGAAGAAAAAAATTAGCTACTTCGTTATTTTACCAAAAAATAATTATTACCAAACTACTTCAAAATTTAACATATTTGTATCGAACATGTATATTGATCAAAATTCCAGAGTATGTACAGATTGTGAGATGAAAAATTATACTGAGCACCATTTTTGTTGGAATAAGTAGTTTCTATATTCTTTCAGAATTAAATGAAGGAACCCAAAAAATAAATTAATTAATTACATAATTAATTTAATCAGTGTATGGGAATCGTTTTATCCATCACGGCAAGATTTTCCAATCCCAACTCAAGCTTGAGAATTGAGATCATTCTCCAATGGCGGGACGTTCAAGTCCAGCAGTGTCTCTCTCCGGTGATCATCGCCGCCGACCTTCTCCAGTTCTCCTCCTCCGAGAAACCCTCTTCGACGGCACAGGCGGCCACCGCCGGCTGCCGCCTCATGTGGCCGCCCAAGGCCTGGCTGATGGAGAACTCGAGGCCGCAGAAGGAGCACTCATGCACCTCGGCTCGCCGGCAGACGTGGCACCGGTATCTCAGCTGTAGGGGTGGTTGCGGGCCGACGACAAGCGCGGCTTCTTGTGACCACCGAGCGCTTGGAAGGAGAGGAACCACCGGCTGCCCGCGCGTCTTGCACTCGAACAACCGCACCGACGACGACGTCGACGAGGAGTGGTACCGCGCGCGCCGTGAAGTAATTAATCGCCGCCACCTTGAGAGAGAACATCAAAACGCGTTGTCCATCTTGATGCTCTCTCAACCTCTCCCCCGCGGAATCTCTGTCTCTTCGTACGCAACCAGCTATCTTTCATGCAAATTATTCTTTATGATAATTCCTCTCACTTCACACCTTTGGTTGATCTATACGAAAATAAAATTATGGGACATGCACGATAAACTTCCTCCAGTCGGTCGATATTACTTATGAAATCTCATTAATAGTTATAACTCTCGACTTAATTTTTTAAAAAGCACTTAATGAGTTATTTTCTGCCTTTAATTATGAGCCGTTTATTCAAACCAAAAGGCAAAAGAATAAAAAAAAACTCGAGATAATTCCAACCTCAGGCTAACTTGCGAAATAGAAGGCTAATAATAATGCAAGGGCATGACGACCATCGACAGCCATCCATTGTTCTCCAAGAACAGCCACTTCACTGCTATAAAATCCACCTCTCCTCCCATTTCCAATTCCACAACACGTCGCCCTGCAGAACCAATTTATTAAATAAGCTGCAATTAATCGACGGCAAAAAAACAACCATGAAAATGAACTCCTTTGTGGTCTTGGCGATGTGCCTGCTTCTTCTGACAGCGCCGGCGTTCGCCGACACCACCTCGCCGGCGCCGGGCGTTGCCTCGACCTCCCTCTCCGACTGCCATGAACAGTGCTCCGCCGACGGCCACTGGAAAATTTTCTGCAATATCAAATGCTTCGGCAAGCACTCCGGCGCCAAGCACCGCCACCACAAACACAAACGACGTGAGTTGATCATATATCTATGCCATCTAATTTTCTACATCTATCGATCTCTCTGCGTCTTCGTGCTTATTTAATTCTATAATGTTCCAATTTTCAGATCATCATGCTTCTGATGAGGCCAAGAGCCCGAGCCCTAGCTCAAATTGAAGGATCTCATCGAAGATGGAACTTAAATTCACATGTGATTTTGCTTCGAAGCTATAAATTTAATGATGTAACGAATTGGTTTGTGCGGTGTAAGGGCCGATCAAGGTCTGCCAAAGCTCCTTTTTTTTTAATTTTCCTGCAAAAATATAATTTAATTCAAATTTTCATGGTTTACAGTCTCTCTCTCTGTATATATTCGTCAAATCAAATCAGCGGCAGATAGAATAGATTAAAAAAATAAAATATAAGAATTAATGTGGAAATAAAATAAAATCTAAACTTCAGAGTATCTTTCGAAAAATTCTGCCAAAAAAAGAAAGCATCTCGTGTCCCCACCCTCGTGCATGGCGATCGCGACGTTGTCGTCCGACAGCCGTCGTTACCTTGCGAGCCGCCGCCACGGCCTCACACGGCGCGCAGGCGGCGCACAACCTCAATGCACGAGGGATCGCGACCTCACGTTCGCGCATGGTCGCGAGTTCATGCAGCGGCTGCAACCGCACGTGCCCATGCAGTGGTCGACTCATTCGAGTGCTCGACAGCGGTGAAGAAATAGAAACGCCTCTTAATAAAATAAATAAATAAATTGCCTTTTCTGATATAGATAAAAGAAGGCAGTTTTTTTATTTAAAAAAAAATTGGGGAAAAAAAAAGATCTTTATAATTAATTATTCAAATTTTCGTTTCGATTAATTTTCAATTTTATCTTATAAACTTTTGAAACGTCTCATCAATAATTAAATAGAATAAAATCAAAACTCAAATGATCTCTATCGATCATATAAATAAAAAAAACACTCATAATTTTTTTATAATTTAATTCAAACTTCACAGTCATATCATTCTTAAACGACGATCTAATATCGAAATCGTATTTTATTCATCGAATAAATTTTTGAATTCCAAAACTATCTGAATAAATTTTTTTTAAATTCATCATCAAATAATATCATAATAACAAATTAAATTATATTTTTCTATAAAATATTTCTTCATTTTTACTCATGCACCATGTCTTCTTGAGGTATCCGTGCACTTGGAGCCGACTCTTAGAGAGAGCTAATGAACTCTAAAAAAAAAAAAAACCTCCATGTAAAATTTTTAATAGAAAATGAAACTTAATTTTTAAATTTCTCAGTATTCTAAATTCAAACTCTAAAATTAGGACAGACTCGGCGTGCACTTGTTACGAGCCAGGCAAGCGAAGGAGTTGTACACAGGACAAAAGACCCGTTCCTCCATTTAATTAATAGAAAGAAAAGATTACCTTCAGATCCATGGAAAATCCTCAAAGGTCACACAGCACACAACTTCCAAAGCACCATCCAAAGCAAAGCGCAGAACTCCTAGGAAAGGAAAAGCAACAGCGGCAGCCAACCAGGGGCAGGTTGTAAAGCCACTACCACCATAGCAAGTCTTTTCTTCAGACCGTAGGTTGCTGGAGCCTCAATCCACCATGAGTTAATGAGCACAGAACCAAAGAAACGGGACAATCCAAGAAAGAGTGCAGCTTTTTAAAAAAAAAAAACTACATGTTTTAAGCTTCAGGACCAGCTCAAGTGGAAAACAGCATAAATGTCATTGAGTGGATGTGGCAGCAGGGATAGGCATCGCAGCAGGTTCACAGCATACTATCTTAGTACATCGAGAATACAAAGGAAAGTTCCCTACGTAGTCTACTTGGCATTTAACTCTCTCCTATTAACTTTCCTTGACCTACCAGCTACAGTGCAATATCATACAACTTAAACATTACCACCACGACAAGAACACAGTATTGATCGGATGTGTAATTAGTTTGTGTAGTAGTAGTAGCTTGTGGTCGCCGATGGAAGGAAATGGAATAGACCGGAGTTTGGAGGTGGTGGTGGTACACGCGGAGAAGGATAGGCAGCCGCAACGGTGGCTGTAGAGAATCCTGATGATGCTGCAGAAGACCCTAATGGCAATATAGTCGGACCACGCATGCGCCATGTCCAGTTGGGGAGCATTTGGGACGCTACCATGGGGCTCTGGCAAATCCTTTCCTGCGATGACGAAGACATTGATGATTCAGAAGAATTGCTGGCGATCTTACAAATGGAGAATCGCAGATAATCTTACACAGACGGTATGATGAACTATGTGAGAAGCACCAGCATTCACTTCTGTGAGAAATTAAATGCATGTATAGCCAGAATATGACATTTGTGAATACTTAAATGCGTTGCCGAAATATGATATTTGAGTAAGGAGGCTGATCTATATCATACAAGCAACAGAAACAAAGCCACGTCATTTTAATTCTAAGATAATATCCTTGGATTCCCAACGTTTTTTCTCATAAATAAATAAGGAATAGACACCCGTAAAATGCCAAGAACGCGTAACGATTCATCCCCGTGAATTAATATATATGTTTGGAATATTGATATTGGATAAAAACATGGGACAGCATAGACTTGTTTTCCAGAGCTAAAATGGCATACAGAAGATGTAATTTAAACTAAGATAAACCAGCGAGAAGGAAAAAAGAGTTAAGCAGCAACAAGAATTCAGCTGATATTCTGAAAAAAAAAAAAATCCTAGAATGAGGATTAGAACTAAAATCACCTCGCTGAAAGGAGAGAAACCCAGGTAATAATTCAAAGAATGAGGACGCTGAGATGCCATATCCAAACGAGGATCAGTAACAAGATGACTGGGGCTTTTAATCTGCAACAGAATTAGAAAAGAAATGATAGAGAAATATCATTGATTAAAAAATTTAGAATATTTTTTAGAATAAAAGTGTGATGAAAAAACAAATTTGCATCATTAACACTGAGGGAAAGAATTTGTTTCATACGTCTCTACTATCATCTCCATTTCTTGTAGAATCCAAACACAAAATTAAAATGGAACACCAATGAAAGTATCATGGTTCGTACCAATTCCTGAAAATACTATTCTGAAATAAGGTTCGCGTGTCCCATTTTTCATTTATGCGATGCTGGGTACTCAAATTCTGTAGAAACTAGATCAATGCTGCTAATTTTTTTTCTTGAATCTGTTCGTGATCATGAAAATTCTACTCATACCTGGCATCATCTTGCCATCTCTCATCCAGTCTGCACGTAAGCTGAGATGTGGTTCAAATTATACTAAGGCAGGAATAAGTTTTGCACTACAAGCCCTTGAAGAGAAACTGCAACTGGCTAGTAAAGAGTTTCTGTGCTACTCATCTGAATTTGACTTACAATGGTTGAAGATTAAGTATATAAATAAAAAGGTATTAGAGTGTAGCATAAAGAGAATTGGCCAAACCACACCATACACTATCAATATCTGAAATTGGTAAATATACTTGAAGGTCAAGCTCCGGGTGGATGGTTCTTACACAGACTGTTTACATCTTGCAGTTATCATTTCTATCAGAGACTGGAATCATCTCTGAGGCTTAACATACAATTCTGAACAATTTTAGTTACTCCTAAAAGGGGGTCAACATTGGATTGATCCTGTACTACTTTCAGTTAATTAATTATATTTGTCTTTCAAAAAAAATCATGATTTCAACAAAGGTGCTAGGTACTTCATTTCCAATGATTTTGATTAAGTTCCTCTCAAAATGTCTCTATGTGTAAAACATAAACCTAAGAAAATTATGATTTCAAAAGGGATATGTGATATTGAAACTTTAAAGAGAATTCATCCCATGGTTTAAAATTTTAATCTGTGCCAAAATTTTGATCCGCAACCGGAACAATATGATTTTGGCACACAAAAATAATTTAAAAAAGTAAAAAAAAACATGCGGCATCCCTGCGACTCCGCAAAGTTTGCTGCGGGGTCACGGCAGTCTCCACGAACCCAGGGATCCACAATGCCAATGTCAGTAGCAAACGGAACAATAAATTTCGCTCATACCGCCCGACACAGGCCAAGATTTTCAACCATGAATTCAGGTTAAGTTATACGGGCACAAGTGTGATATTTTTGAAGCATTTTGACCAACCAGCTTCTAAAGGAACAACTCTATAAGCCTGCATTTCCCAGTAAATATATACATGGAATAGCTTGAGAATGAAATACCCTATTATTTTACCTGCGCATTTGCAGCTTCCATTGAGCCACAACTGAAATTAATACTAGTGTTGCTGCACCTCTTTGGGCTATGGATATTAGGTTGAGAAATTCTCAAGCTTAAATCGACATCCTCAGACACATCTATTCAAAATATAAGATCAATTCCATTATGTAATGACTACCTAAAAGTAACAAAGGGAGGCAATAATTTATGGGAGACGAGCAAAGAACGAAATAATAATAACACCTTCATTCTCAGTCTCAGGGATTAACTCCCCTTCATAGAGGCTTGGCTCAAAATTAGTGATAGCTTCTCTTCCGTTACATTTGATAGCAGCCTTGTCATATGCTCTAAAGTTCAAAATAAAAAATGACAAGAATTTGAAAATTACTAAGTTATAATTCATTAATGTATTTAGTAGCATAATCCTTATCATAGTTAAAGAGAAATGAGACCTTGCAGCTTCAACTTCGCTATCAAATAAGCCTAGATAAATATACCTGCACAATAGAAAAGCCTTTTAAGTTAGCCTAATAAGAAGATCAAATTGTCTACTTATTGAAAGAGAGAATCAAATTACAAATATGAAGATATTTCTACACCCTTCTCCTTAAAAAATGAACATTACATGCCATTGAAGAACTAGTTTTGTAAGTCTGTTCCATGTGTTCCATTATTCAGATGACACTTTCCTCATTACCTATCTGCACTGCTAAGTTCCTACGACAGTTCTAATTTTCTTGATTGGCAAACTTGTTTTTTTTTTTTTTTCAAATTTTACAAAGTTAGACTGCGAGTTCAATAAGGACACACCTGGAAAACATTTGGCAATTCTTATATGGATATATAAGGTCAGTCGAATGAAGAAAGAACATGAAAACTTGCTACCACATAACCAGACCATACTTTTTGCCAAGGAACTGCCCCATGCGAGCCTCCCAGCGGCCACATTTGTGAAGCGTCACCCCTCTGTACTTAGAGCTTCCTCTTGCAAATCCAGTGCTTTGCCGACGAAGAATATGTACAAACTCTTCTTTGGAAAGGTTTCTCATCTAAAATTAAAAAAGAAACAAAATGGTTAAGGCCCTTAAATACTTCGTCCTGCATATGATTATGAATAATACACCACAAGTACCCACATACGTGTTCTGCGGTTACCTGCTTCAAATCCTCGTCATAATCACTGAGATTAAAATTGATGTCAGCGTCAAGCCCCCGGAACTTGATCGCTGCGCGATCATATGCTCTGCAATCCATTTGTAGTATTATAGCTGATTTTCAATCCATGAACTACTGAGTATATAAAGGAAAGGCAAAAAAAACCGTGTTTAAGAGGAGGGAACAAGAAACCTTGCTGCAGCATGAGCAGTATCGAAGCCTCCTGAAGTTTCCGTCAAACGGACAACAGAGGTAAAACTCAGAATCAGAGAAAACAGATAAACTTTCGTCAGTTTAAGCCAAAGGAGTTGAATTCTTACCCAAATAGACTTGCTTGCCGCAATCCCTGTCCAAATTCAGAGGAGCAAATACCATATCATTTTTAACAAAGAAATTAATGAAAGATCGAGGAGAAGTGGGTAAAACTTGCGAACCATATGTGGGATTCCCATCTCCCAGTCCTCCTGTAGAAAGTAACTCCGCGATACTGCGAACTACGGGACCTCGGTCCTCGTCTGCTCTTCTTCGCCAGTTGTTGCTGCCTCTGCAGCAATGCGTCCCTCTCCAACTCCGGCATGGCTGCGGAGCCCACCTTCTCCTTATCGTTACCCAAACCAAGGTCGCTCCAGAGCAAGGTCGACGAAGAGGTTGCGGGTTCGTGAGGGTGCAGCGGTGACGATAGGGGGAAAAGCTGCCGAGTCACCTTCCTCGTCTCCAGAGATAAACCACCGACCTCCACTACCTCATTGTCGTTTTCGTCATCGTCAACATCAGTTATCGGCTGTTTTAGGCGGCCCGCGCGGACGTCGAAACGGCAGCCACCCTCGTTGGCAGAGTGGGATTCCTCGTCGCAGGCCGAGGATGCGTTGCTCGAAGACTCAGTGACATCGGGCAGCGGCGCACGGGACTCTCCAGCAGAGACCACATTGAGATCAAACTCCATATTCGCTTTCAAGCTCTTCAGAGATCGATAGCACACTTCGCTGAATCCGACGCGGCGTAGCGACCCGAACGAAATCGGCCGGAGAGGACGAAAACGATACTTTCGGACTGAGGCGTTCCCCGACGGCGGAAGACGGAGGAGCGACGGATTGGTGGGGAAGGAGCGAAGGGAGAGAGAGAGAGAGAGATAAAGCAAGGAAACAAAGTGATATTTCAATAATTTAATCCAAACATTTTATGTTTTCGTAGCGGTAAAAAATATAATAATTCCAGGTGCAGTGTCGCCGGTACGTACGGAGTTTACAGGTGACCGCCGGTCATTCGGTTCGGTCTATCGCTTTGACCGGTTCGATATCACGTGCCGCGATGCCAGCGCCAAAGCTTCGCAGGTTGTTTCACGAAGTGCGGGCCAGTAAAACCTTGGACAGAATCATGGAACCTGTCCGTTTACCTATTTTATCAAAATAAAATAAAATAAAATATTTTTTTATCAACAAATATAGGCATGCCATTTTTACAACCTTTCGAACTAAGATTTAGTACATCACGTGATCTCGCGTTTAAACCGTCACAAATATGGCAAGAAAGGAAATTATCACATCCTTCAATTGAATATGATTTTTTTTCGGGATTCGGTCCACATGGAGTCAGAAAGCGAGCTCTAAATTGAATAGCTTGAGAAAGGGCGACCAACACCATGAAAAAAAATAATAATAAATTTTTTTAATTTTTTTTAATTGACACGTGATATCTAAACTTCGCCAAACAATTCTATTCCATGAATCTTCAAAATTGAATCGGATGAGATTGGACATAGTCCAAGCGACCTTCACCAGTCACTAAAGATAAATCAAAAAAATATTCATCATTTTTTCACGATTTAATTCGGACTTCGTAGTCGAGCCATCCCTGAACGACGGTTCAATGCCGAAATCGTACTCCATCTATCGAATAAACTTCTGAATCTCAGAACTGTGAGAATGAATATTTTTTAAATTCTTTATCGAATAATATCGCAATAGAGAATCAAACGAAAAGAGTGCAGCTCAGGTTAACTATTTTAATTTCGAATCAGTTCACAGATTATTATTGATATGATATCAATTTTAGAATGATTTTTTTTTCTTATAAAATTAAGCTACAATCAGCTCGATCACTCAACTAGATCATCTGTGCCTCGAGAGAAGTTTGAAATCTAGCAGGTATTCCAGGTATTTATTCACAGACTCGCATTCTTCAAGTAAAGAAACAGCGTAAATAACTCGAACCTTTTGGCTCGCAATTATTATTCATAAATCATCCCACCGTATATTTATTGCTTCTCCAAAAGCAAACCAAATGAATGCCATCTTAATGTTACACACGAGGCCATACAGAGTAGCAACAAATAACACAGCGAAAAGCTACAATATGACAAAGCAAGACAGATCCTATCACATGAGATCGGTTAAAGATGCCTCTGTGACTGCAACGATAGAACATCCTTTTTTATTTACTTTAATGACCAATAGAAAACTTTCATACTGAATTGATTCGAATTGATGAACTGCTTAATACCTGATATCAATTTAAAAAAAAAACATATACCTTGAATAGAAATTAAAGGGAGTGGGCATACAGCGCTGTAATTTTTTTTTTTTAACAACAATTTGTGTCAAAATAGTTATAAAATCAAAGGAGGAGGCAGTCCCGACATAACAAGCTGCAGACAACTGTTCTAACGAGAAGGAAGAACTTGCTTCGACACTTTTCATCCTTTTCCACAATTGCTATATCTTGAACGGATTGATGGAGACTGCACTGGTTAAATGTTAAGTGATCTGTGAAACCTGAAAGCTACCTGTCGGACTGAAAATGGATATCGACCCTTCGCGTCATGGATCCTCACAAAAAACATAAGCGCCACATGGGTTCCTTCTTCGTTGCATGATCCCTGTCTTTATAGTTTGATTCATCCTTAAGTTCTTAGCTTTAGGTAGGTGATGCGTTACTCCTCGATTGCCACAGTCACTTTGACACGTTAAAAAGCATAATAGTCTAAAACCATAAACTATTGGCTATGTGTAATTGTGAAACAGGGAAAGAGTCGCTTCTAAGTATTATGTGAGTAAAAAAAGGTAAATTTAAAAACTCAAATTTCAATCTCATGCTTTGCAATGAAACAAGGGACTGCAGTGGCATCCTTCAATTTTCATTCAAAAAATGTCATCTCGAAAGGAAATTCATAAAAATGATCGAGTATGAGTCCAACAAACCTCAAACTCTTGCAAACTTCTTGATTTCAATGATGCACTTCAGACTTCAAAATCCTGCAATTTCTTACCCCAAATTAGAAAATGCAATAATATAGCTTCCTTCCTTTCAATGCTAAAGAAATCAGAATATCCAACATAGCAAACAAACTAGTTTTCCTTACCATCTTCATCGGGGTATTGCAGTTAACTACTAGTGAAAATCACTAATGGTCACTCCTAATTAGGGGTGTGCAATCGGTCGGTTAAACCGAAAAAACCGACCGAACCGACCGAACTTTCAAGTTCGGTTCGGTCCAATCGGAAATTCGGTTTTTTTATTTAAAAATATCGATTTATTCGGTTCGGTTTCGGGTTTGAACCGGAAAAATTCGGTTTACTGGCCGATTTTTAGACCGGTCGTGATTTGATAATCGATCGCGATTGATAATCGATCGTGATGTTATACATCGATCGATCTACTAAACAGTATTGCCGAGCACAAAATGTTTATTAGTCGACTGATTGCTCAAATCAGTCGAATGATTTGATAATCAGTCGACTGATTTAATATTCAGTCGATTGATTATCGCGATTTTATCTAAAACCCTAACCACAAATCACGATTTTCTTCCCTAAACCCTAACCTTTCACTCTCAGCCTCTCGCCAACTCTCCTAAACCCTCTCTCCGGCCTCCGTCAGTCCACTCTTCGTATCTGTCCATCCTAAACCCTAATTCTCTCCGTCTCCATCTCCGTCTCCTCTCCTAGGCTCCACTTGCACATCGACAGCTGCAGTGCTTCCCACACCCTTTAAATTTTTGACGACCGATGGTTAGTTTACTATACTTATTTAGTTGTTTTACTATACTTATTTTTATGATTCAATTTTCGACGACTGACGATGATCATGATTCATGAATAGTAAAAAATTTAGGTTTAGGGGCATTCTTTGTTTATAATTCTAAATTGCTAATCTAGTAAAATAGTTATATATAATTTTTGTAATGAATTATATGTTTTTTTTTAGATGTCAATGCAAGGAAATCTTTCAAATATGGATGTTGATAATAGTTGTTCAATGCCACAATCTGGATCTTCAGTAGGTACAAGACCACAGCGATGAAAAGTAAGCAAACAGAAAACAATCAAACCAAGAAGTGAGGTATGGGAGTATTTTACGAAGTTTACCAATGTCGCTAATGAGATTAAAGCCAAATGCAATTATTGTGATAAGGAGTTTTTTTGTGATCCATACAAGAATGGAACAACAAGTTTGAAATCTCATATGACCTCATGCAAGAAACATCCTCATGCTATTGAAACAAATCAAACACAGTTGAGTTTTCAAGTGGGTGCAAAAGCATTGAGGATCTCTTATTTCTTGGAAATTTGATCGGATGCATCTAGAAAAACATTAGCTAGAATGATTATCATGGATGAATTGCCTTTTAAATTTGTAGAAGGAGAAGGGTTTAAAACATTTATGTACATGGTATGTCCAAAGTTTAGAATTCCTTCGAGATGGGCCAGGTTACGCGTGATTGTCTTGAATTATACAAAATTGAAAGGAAAATTTGAAAAGTACATTGCATGATTCGACCTGAAAGAGTTTGTTTGACTAACGATACATGGACATCGATTCAAAAATTAACTATATGTGTTATTTCGCTCATTTTATCGATAAAGATTGGAAGCTGCATAAAAGAATTTTGGATTTTTGTCCAATTACAAGTCATAAAGGCGAGGCCATCAGTTTAGCTATTGAAAATTGTTTGAGAGGTTGGAAAATTAATAGAATTTTCACTATTACTGTTGATAATGCAAGTTCAAATGATGTCGCTATCAATAGTTTCAAGAAAAAGATAGTTAACTGGGATTCTACTATTTTAAAAGGTGAATTCATTCATATGAGATGTGTAGCTCATATAATCAATTTGATTGTTGTTGATGGCTTGAAAGATATAAATTCATCTGTGATGAGAGTCAGGAATGTTATTAAATATGTTTTGCAATCCCCCTCTAGATTAAACAAGTTCAACGAATGTGTAGAAATGTAGAAATTGAAAATTGAAAGTAAAAATCATTGTGTTTGGATGTACCAACGGATGGAATTCAACTTATTTGATGTTGAATGTAGCGGAAAAATTTGAAAGAGCTTTTGATAGGTTTGATGAACAAGACCTATGCTTTAGATTTGTATCTTCAACATCTGATTGGGGGTGTTGTTGTGAATGACAATGGAGATATGGTATTTGGACTAGACGGGAATGTCCAAACAGAATTACAGACTATTGATGGGAAGCCAACTAGTGCTGATTGGAATAATATTAGACTCTTTGCATCTCTATTACAAGTTTTTTATGAGTTAACATTAAAAGTTTCAGGATCTTTATATGTCATTTCTAACACTTTTCATACATGAAATCGATTATTCATTCCATATTAAAGGAGTGGCAAGAAAGTGATGAACCTGATGTGTATTCAATGGGATTGAAAATGAAAATGAAATTTAACAAATATTGGGGAGATCCAGAGAAAATGAATAAATTGATTTATATTGCAGTGGTACTTGATCCAAGACATAAATTAGATTTTTTGGAATTTATGTTGATTGAGTTATATGGAGATGAAAAGGGTGTAATAGCAGGAAAGAATATAAAGGAGACTTTGTTTGCTTTGTACAAAAATTATAAGGAGAAAATGGAGCCTCAAAGTAACACCTCAAAAATTTCAATTAATTCAGAATCAGGTGATAGCGACATCGTGCCTAAAAATATGAGTCAAATAGATTTGAAAAGGCAATCAATCTTTGCAAAGTATAAGAAACAAAAGGCACAAATTTTTGGTGATGGCAACATGTCAGAATTAGATAAGTATCTGAATGAAATAGTTGAAGAATATTGTGAGACTTTTGACATTTTGGGATGGTGGAAACAAAATTGTCATAGATTTCCTATACTTGCTCAAATTGCTCGTGATGTGTTAGTCATTCCAATATCAACAGTTGCTTTAGAATCCGCTTTCAGTACTGGTGGTCGGATACTTGATTGTTTCAGGAGTTCATTGACTCCTAGAGTGGTAGAAAGTCTGATTTGTACTCAAGATTGGCTTCGATTAAGTTTGGTGTCAATTAATATCGAAGAAATTTTAGAAGATGTAGAAAAACTTGAAAGCGGTACGTTTTATTTATAGTTAGTTATTTGTTTACAATTAAAAATATATAGAATATTAATTTGTTTGACTTGTATCATGTTATACTTTTTTGTCAGAGTTCTCAAAAGTAATATTGGATTCGTCTTCTTCGACAACACCAATTGAGGTTTAATTAACTACTTCATGGTATGCTTCAATTATTATAATCTAGTTACAAGTGTATTTACTTTTTAATTATCTTGTTCAAATGGTAATAACAAATTTGTACTTCTTGATCATTATTTATTAGGATAAACACAAGTGGTGAAACAGACAAATTTGAACTTTGAACTCTGAAATCAAGTCACAACTTACAAGGAGTCAAGGAGTGAAGGAAGGACCAAGGACTCAAGTCAACTCTCAGTCTCAAGTGTCAACTCTCAAGATCTAAGGATACATTGTATTCATTTTGATATTTGACATGTTCTATAAGGCTATAACTGAAGTGTAAAAAAGTTAAAATTATATGTTCATTGCTATGTTAGCAGCTTGATTGCTTGAATGTTTTAATTTTAACGAGAATTTTTTATATATTTTGATGTGTTGACATTTATTAAATTGTATTTTGTATAGTTGTGCTCTTGTTGATATGTATAATGTATTTAATTTAAATAGTTATGTTATTGTGTAATATTGAATGTTTTAAATTTTAATGTTGAAATTTAAGAATGTACAGGAAAACAACTTATATAAATATAGGGGAGGTATTTTATTTTTTTTTAAATTCTAATAAATCATGTAAATTTAAGGTTTCACATAATAGATATAGGCTATATCTAATCGTATATATTCATTAAATGCACGAAATGACATCAAATTAGTGTTTTAATATCATCAAATTCGTTTTGTTTTAACGATCGTGATACTATGTCAATCGGTGATACTCGATCGATCGTGATGTTATATATCGATCGTGATTGTATCCATCGATCGATTAATTTGAGTCATCGATCCCACTTAAAACATACATGCTCGGCGCATTTACATCCGATGGATACGATCGTGATGTATCACATCGATCGTTAGACCACTGATCGTGATGTATTACACGATCCGGTGGTAAAAAATCGGTTCGGTTCATTGGAAAAGTTCGGTCGGTTCGGTTTAGTTAAAAAAAATTCGGTTTATTCGATTTCGGTCTTAATCGGTTCGGTCGGTTCGGTTTTAACCGAATGCACACCCCTACTCCTAATTATTCTAAGAGCATCTTAATTAGTCAGAAAAAAGTGATTCACTTCCTAAGTCATCATGCCGAGCGTCTAATGATCATATTCAAAATCCTAATTTCCATGAATATATTGTATAAACCACATGATCTAACATGCTCAAACTTGCAGAAAATCATTCCTAATTAATTTGTTAATCTGGGATTACTTACCTATATGTAATGTATGTTGCACAAAATGAGAAAATAACCGATGAGAATAACAGATTATAGATAACTATCCTGATTCCCCATCTTCAACGTATTTAGCTAAGTGGTCATGTGCCAATGAGATGGACTGCTGCTAACATTTGTGATTTAGGGGTGGTCTAATCTAGCCAATGAATGGGTTCAACCAGCCTCATTGACCATTCAAGAAAGTGGTTTGGAAAGTTGAGCAAGTTTGATGGGTGATCAAAGAGAGAAATTTCCAGATGTGCATCCTTAAGCCTTTTCTCCAACTTACAAAAGCAAACAGTGAGGGGTCCTGGTACAAGCACTCCGATGTTCTCAACCAGTTTATACCAAAGAGCAGGGGCAATTGCTATGGGAATTGACGTTAATTTGAACGATGATTTATTTGAACCCTCCACAGTTTTCAGAAGGAATGGGCAATGTATCCTTTCATCACTTATTTGGCATGGGTAGGCTATGCCGGGGACCATCAAAGAGCATCTCTTCATACTCATATGTCCTAAGCATCGATTCATGAAACTAATCACTTCAAACACGAATATACCCATTGCAATTAAAAGGCCATATGTAAAGGTGTGCTCAAACTCCGTCTATGATGAGTTAATCCTATCATGGTCGGTCCCAAACTTGGATAAAGGAGGAGAGTTGCATTAAGTTGTCAATCAACATTAAACTAAGATAAATATTCAATGAATATAAAAAGTGTGCTCGTCTTGCAAATGCCTTTGATCGTAAGGGGTTCCTCGGGCCAAGGCATCAACCAATGTATAGCTACAGTGCTTCCAAGACTATATCCGCTCTGGCTGATAAACTTTCAACCTGGTTTATTTTATCAGATTATTCAGATGGTTTCTCTATATCATCACTTGGTTAGACCAGAGCCCAACATCAATGATTAAGACTGATACGCTAAATTAATTAACCATCACACATGGATGCAGAACAATGCAGATTCACGGCCGATCATTGCACATATCAAAGTTAGGGAATGAGCACAAAGATTGAGCTATAAATGAGAGGATTAAACTTCATGGCATCGCCAAGGAAATGCTATATACTGTGTTTCAATCTGGCAAATTCGGACCAAACTTCTCCATCTAATCCCTCTAGCCATCCTCTAATAAAAACCTAGAGCAGGCAGGAAGTTAAACAAGCTTTTCATCACCGCATCGAAAATTGGACCTAGGGTTAGGCGAACCGAAATGGAAGACAATAGCCATTAAGTACTGAATAGAAAGGCATACCTCAACAGCAATTAAAACTCTGAAGCCTACGAACTCCTAGCACAAGTGGAACATTAAAAATGTTGGGATCAGAGCATTAAATAGAAGGAAAGTTAAAATCAAAGGCCAAACCTTCCTTAAGGAGCAACCTTTTAACCCCTTCCACCCTGCTGAGAAGGAGAACTATCGTCGCCTATTCTTCTTGCTCGACTCCGGCTTCCGGCGATGGAACGGGAGAGGGCGAATGGCAAAGTCAATTATAATCATGACCGGAGGAGCGAGTGAACTGTTCATGGGCCTTGTGCTGGTTTCAGTCACTGCGCGGGCTACGAACCTGCGGCCCAAGCCACAGGCAAATTTATAAAATATTTTTGGAAAATCCAAAATAATAATAATAATAATAACTTAACTAATAGATGGAAAAATAATTGAACAGAATTAAAAAAAAAATGAATTTCAGCTTTCAATCTATTCCGCTACTAAATGTTCTCAAACTTCTTATTCGATGACGACGGAAAAAACTAATAAAATATGGGCCACTTGATGTGTCTGTGGAGCACGGACAGCCTTTCAAACTGGGTCAACGTTGGTAGGCAGATTAGGCGGACCAAAATCTTCTACGGTCTACGGACGGATCCATACCCTACCGGAAGCAACGATCACTGCACCGGGGAGCTAACAGATCGCTGGCGAGATGCACTCGCGCGGCTGGAAATCCCTGTTTTGCCCGCCGCTGGAGTCGCCGATCGCAGCGGTGGCCAAACTTGCTGGATTCTACCTCCGGAAAGGTGGTAAGCTCCCCATCTTAGTCGTGGCCGTGGCGGTCTTCCTTCTCGCTGCCGTCCTGTACGGCGAGGACATGCGGAGCTTGGCTGAGTACTCCTGGTGGCGCTACAAGGCCCTCTACGAGACCGACTACGCCCCCGGGGACCACTTCGTGCCGGAGACATGCGACCTCTCGGACGGCGACTGGGTGTTCGACCCAGAGTACCCCCCTTACCGGGAGGGAGACTGCGAGTTCCTCTCGAAGCAGGTCTCCTGCTTGCAGAACGGCCGGCCGGACACCTTGTACCAGAAATGGCGGTGGCAGCCCAAGAACTGCTCCTTGCCCAGGTCAGTTCCAGTTCCTTCCAAGATCACATCTTGCGCCTTGGTTGACTCAATGCGACTCTGATCTGTTCATGACTCGGTCTCCAGATTCGACGCGAGGCGGATGCTGGAGTGGGTGCGGGGTAGGCGGATGGTTTTCGTCGGAGACTCGATTAACCGGAATCAGTGGGAGTCGATGGTGTGCCTGATGCAGACGGTGGTGCCGCGGGGGAGGAGAAGCCGCATCGTCGATGGATCTCGCATCATCTTCCCGATCAAGGTGCTCCCGCCCACTAGGGTTTCTGTAGATTTGGTGCTAACCCCTAATTTCTCGACCGATCCTCATTCCCACTCCCAATTTTGTAGGAGTACCGTGCGTCGATCGAGTTCTACTGGGCGCCGTTCCTAGTGGAGTCGAACTCCGACGAGCCGGAGTTCCACAGCATCCCGGTGAGGGTCATTGACCCCGACAGCGTGGAGAAGCACGCGGCGCACTGGAAGGGGGCGGATGTACTGGTGTTCAACTCCTACATCTGGTGGATGAACGATCCCCGGATGAAAGTCCTGTGAGTAATCACTAGATTTGAGCTGTTTCTGCAGCAGGGCATTCGCCTCTTTGCTCGGTTGATCATCGATCTCTGTAAGCAGGCGTCCGGGAGCCAAGAACTGGACAGAGCACCAGGAGATTGGAAGAAGGGAAGCTTACGAGCGAGTGCTGCGGACCGTGTTCGATTGGGTGGATCACAACTTGGACCCCAACAGCTCCTCTGTGTTCTTTATGAGCATGTCCCCTCTCCATGGCAGGTGCCCAACTATCCACCAGCATTGTTTAATTAATCCGCCATTGTTGCAGCTTCATGTGCCATTCCACCTGCTGACGTTTAGGAGCATGGACTGGGGCAACCCCAACGGCGTCAAGTGTGCAAAGGAGCGAGAGCCGATATGGAATATGTCGGGAGTGCACATCGGAACGGAGATGAGCCTGTGGGCGCTGGCAAGGAAGGCGACGGCTTCGACGGCGCGCGTGCCGGTCACATTCATCGACATCACGGCCATGTCGGAGCGCCGCAAAGACGCGCACACGTCGGTGTTCACAATGCAGCACGGGAAGGTGCTGACGCCGGAGCAGAAGGCGGACCCGGCCAAGTTCGCCGACTGCTTACACTGGTGCGTGCCCGGACTTCCCGATACGTGGAACCAATTCATCTACGCCAGGTTCCTCTCGGACCGGCGGCCTCAGAGATAGTAAAAAGTTTTCCGACGTCGAGTTATTCCCCTTCTTCTTAATTTCACCTTCTTTTTTATGCTTTTTACAATTGAGGAATGCAATTTTTAGGTAGGTTTGTGATGAAATTGATGTTATCATCCTCATACCCGTCATCCCATCTCGATCGCAACTCCAATCCTTTTCTTCTTCCTCTTCGCCATCTTCGACTGACTTCAATCCATTTCTTCTTCTTCCTCTTCCTCTTCCTCTTCCTCTTCTGCTACTGACTGAATTAGTGTTATGATCCTTCATATTAAGGAGGAAATGAGCAGTCGTCGTCTTCCTCATGACTGCACCGGTTTCGATAGAAGATTATTCTGAAACGTTGCTATCTAGAAAAACATAATTTCCCAAAAATTGACACATAAGCTGGAGGACGTCGGCACAATCTCATTAGTCATTAATAGCCACCGGGCCAGCTCCGCGGTTATTGAATTTATTAATTATTCCTTTCCTTAAGACTTGAAAGATCTTTAAATGGCAACCAGTCGACTCTTTCGTTTTCATTCCGATATTAAGGTGTTACGTGCCAAAATGTTCATTCCAGCCATTTTGCGTCTCGAATCGACGAATTAACCATGATGGTAACCACTCGAGCAGCTCCATGATTGTCTCCGACCGCTTTCGCTGGGACTTGTAACACAAGATGCCAAGCTTACTGAACAAGTCCCTTGATTAAAAAAAAAATACACATAATTCTTTTTTTTTTAAGAAATATTTTTTAGATGATATGAAATCATATTAGTTCCTCAAATTACAATTTTAATTTCCAATGTTTTTGGCGATCGACATGATGAAAGATTTGTTGAGTTTTTCCTGCTATTTTTGAGTGGTGGTGTTATTCATTTGGAAATTGGATTAGCAGATTAAGTGGGTCAGATACGCACAGGCAGCGGAAAGACTAATCCAGTTAGGTCGACAGAACTGCAAGCAAAGGCAACAAAGTAATTGATAAAAAGTTAAATTTAAAAAAAAAAAAAAAAGGGCAATAATTGAAACTACAATAATTATAAAAGAGACTCATTGAGGATGTAAATGTTGGTTCGTTAAAGCAGTATAATTGGAGTCCGGTTGCTTCTTTGGAGGAGTCGCTTTATAAATTATTTTTTAAATCATCCTTAGGGCTTAATTAGGATACCTGTATCTTAATCATTACTAAAAAAACAAGTGCTGTCTTTTTGTCAATTTGAAATAAAATGAATTTTATAGCACATTTAGAATTACAAAGGGTTCTAAGAGCAGTGTGTGTAATCCATTGGAAAGTTCTTTTATGGTTTCAAGATTGGCATATCAAAAATAAAATTTTTTATTAATGTCTGTGCTATAAAAAAATCAATAATTTATTTATGGATCACATTCTTTATTTATATTTTATGTTATATATAAATAATATAATAAATAATTTATAACGATCATTTTATTATCATTATTTTTTAACGATTAATTATTAATTCGAATAATTACTATATTAATAATTTAAAAATAAATTACAAAAATAATGCAATACATTAAATAAAAGATAAAAATTATAATAATACATAAATTAACATTAACTCACATTTTTATTTATTTTTTTTCAATTATTTTTGCATATATTTATATATGAAATTGTTCCGATATTATCTTACCAATATTCTTCATGAAAATTTCATAATCCCTGTGAACAATATCAATTTGTTGCAATGTCATTTTTTTATTTAATATTCTTTAATTTCTTATCAATATTTTCAAATTCTCGACATAGTTCTAGTGAATCGATATTTATTGTAGTAATCAACAATATATTTCCAAAAAGTATGGTCCTTTTGGTCATTACCCATGACTACATTAGTGTTGATAGTGATCTATGATTTCGTAAGGATAATATCTTTGTCAGAAGATCAAATTGCTCGCTCTAAGTCATTCATCTCCGAATTGTATTTTGGATCTATATGTGATGAGTGTGGTGGTCACTGAGTTCTTGGAACAGATGATGATGTTACGAATTCTCTGCCCGTGTACGTTCATTTACATCTTTAACATATACGAATATACGATAGCACTGTGTCGACTACTCGATCGGAATATATAATGACCATAAAACTACTTGTGGCAGCCGATCAGTGATTCCGAACTCTGAATTTTTGTCTAGTTGTCTTCTATGTAGTCGAATTGTGTCGCAGTTAATTCATCGAACACAATGCGACGCTGGCACTCGAAATGCTCCGCGGCAAGCGGATGCTCTTCGTTAAATCGCGGGCAATTCGTATCGATGGTCTGCCTCCTGCATCGACTCATGCCAGATAACGCCAAGTCCATGGAGACCTTCGATTCGCTCACCGTCTTCAGGGCAAAAGGACTCAACGCGACCATCGAGTTCTACTGGGCTCCGTTCCTGGTGGAGTCCAACTCGGAAGACACGATCGTCTTCGATACCTAACTTTGGTGGATGAGCGGGACCAAGACCAAGATCGTGAAACTATTAGGTTTAATTCCCTCCAAAAGTGTTTTTTTTTCTTCCCTCGCCGAGATCTCGATGTTGTCCGTCAACGTTGATTTGTTGTCTGCAGGAGGGGGCCGTTCGACGGTGACTACTCGAAGAAGTCGACGGAGATCAAAACAGAGGAGGCCTACAGGCTCGCGAAGGATACAAGAAGCAGTGCAGTCCGTTGACGGCGGAGCAGCCGGCGAACCCGAGAAGCTATGCGGACTGCGTCCACTGGTGCTTGCCCGGCCTTCCCGATACATGGAACGAGCTCCTTTACGCAAAACTCTGCTTCCCCACCAATTGATCATTTTGATCATGGAGTGAGAATATTTTGGATACACTAATGTCAACACGCTCAGTCTGTTGGCAAAGCCAAATTTGCAAACGAACACAAACTCATAAAATGCTGAAAGAAAGGAGTGGCAAAAGAACACGACTTACTCTACGCCGGCGACATATTGTCTTCTGTTCGCGTAACTGATGGAACAGGTGGGCTCGTCGCGTTCTTTGCGGGCAATCCTTGTGCGACAGCCGGCGAATGCCTCTCTGGAGTCTGTCCCGCAGAAAAACTTACTGGAGTCGTCCTGTATTCCATACGAAAGATCGACGGACTGGACCGGCCTTGGAAAGGAGAACCCGGAGTGGATCTAAACAGAGGCGTGCCGTCTTCGGGAGGCAAGGGAGAGGTCAGGAGCTGGCCGTCATCGTTTTGTTTGTCGCGTAGCTTGTCCTCGACAATCTCATAGTAATCTGCGGTCCTCACCTCCTGCGCGAGAGAGCAGGAGCAACAGAAAAGCCACTGGCAACAGTCGGTCGATGAGGCGTGCCCGCAGCAAAATGTGTTTGCCGGAAGATTGTATTTCTTCCTCATCTGAATCCTCCAAAAACCACCGTAGAGCAGACCGAAAAAACACAGCAGAATGCCGGAAACCCCCAGTGCCTCTCTGACCGCCTCGTTATTGATATTGACGGCTGCCAGGTTGAAAATGAAGAAAGGAGCCAGGCAAAAAAGAAGAAAAGTCATAATATGAACATACATGTTGCCGAATCCAAGCCTCTCCATGTTCCACCCAAATACGCAACAGCTGCAGAAGATTGAAAGATATGCGAGAGAAATGTCATCCCACAGATCAAATAAGCCACCTATCCATCCTGGTCCACTCTGTTCCAAATTTTGGTCGTCCTTTGCAACAAAAGAGAACCTTTTTTCGAGGGATTTTGACCGCCGAGTCAACCCCTCAGCAGTCGAAACAATCTTGGTTATTGCTTCTGGATCAGTTCCACTTTCATAATCCCTCCCGAGGGGACTGAGTATACTGTACACACTAGCAAAAGCTGGAGCAGCAATGGCTACCGAGATGCACAGTGCAACTCCGATTGCAGGTCGCTTGGATCTGGGATAACCCAAGTTGAGACCGCACAGAGCATACTGTGCGAAACAATTCAGATGGAGAAGAGAAACCACGACCATCATATGCATCCATTCATTAGGCTTGTACGTGCTGTTTTTGCAGTAAATTTTTCTGAGAATCACAATGTCATTTCGTTCCCATCGACACAGAAGCACAAGGTGGTAGAATCTCTTCGGGTGCTGAAAGAGGCACATCAGAGTGAATAATGCATTCAAGATCTGATTGTTAACTTCGAACCAGGTGTCTCTTTGAGACTTATTTGGTAAAGCAGAATTTAGCATTCCTGTCATAACCATGAATAGGATAGCACCAGATATTGCAACAATAGTAATCCAGACGAAAAGTGCGATATTCATGGGATCTTTTATCCATTCTTTGCTCATTAACCATAAGGAAGCCCAATCAATTCTTCTGACCAAGAATACACGGGACTGTTCTGTAGGACTCTGCTCGGAGTATACCGAACGAGATAATTCATCTCGTTCATATGCAAACTGACGAAACTTGGCTGAAGGGGAAGGACCAAGTTTCTTAAACTTGTTGCCATGAGGAATATTTCTAATCATATCCAGGAATGAACTTTTCTTTGTATCCTCGACTACATTTTCATTTTGATATGGCTGAATGTGAAGAGTATTTTGATCCTTGACAGTTGGTGAGATGACCGAGCCTTGTTCTTCCATAATTTCCTTTTCATCTCTTTTATCACCATTGAATTCCATTGCCTTTGTAGATTTTATCCCAAAATAAGAAGATTCAGCTTCTAGAATGCAATGGCCGTCAAAGATCATAATCATGCAAAATAATCATGTACCTCCACCATCTTCTGTTGAAGCACGCCTAGTTGGCTCCTAAAATGATAGAATATTCAAAATCTCATGTTTTCAACAGGATATACTCGAGTCAAGTGTAAAATTAAATGGCATGCGATAAAATTAGGATATAGTCCAGAAACCCAAATTTTTCATTCAAAACAGGAACTACACTGCATAGCCATGAACACAATTTTCTGCAGGAAAAAAAAAACCATCATCACTTTGGGAAAGCTTGTCATTAGTAGATATCCAAATACATGTTCAATCATATTGGTCATAGATAAGAATAAGTACCTAGTTAACAATGATTGACTACGCTTAATTATCACCTCAAAAATAAAGGAGTTAGATATTCCACATAAGCTATGTGAAAATTCCAATCTACGTAAGTTGTAAAACAACATTCGCATTCATGGCCATCACACTTTATAATTAGATCTAACTAGATTATCTATTCAGTTTATTTAATTAACAAAAAGAAACATATAATAAAATCTAAAGAAATTGTTAAAGACTACCATATAAGCCAATATGTTTCATAGAGAAAAAAAATCACAACTTATTGGTTTCTATGGCCATCAGTCCTTGTCTAAATGTGTTTCGCCACTGATGTTTCAATACATTGGCCAACAGATAGACTACTTACAAATCATTCTTCAGAAGGATAAACACACTTTCTACATAAATCCCTTCGCTCAATCATCTCATTTGCAAATCTGAGTACTTATTTTGTGACTTTTCTTGTCCAGGACCTTTATGATCATTTGGCCACCCATAACAAGTTTGTGATCCCTATTGGAAGCATGCCAATTCAATTTTTGTAATGACACAATGTCTCTGCACTTTATGCTAATGATATTCTGCTAACTAGCAAGTGATACACAGTGTACCATCGAGATTAAATCAGAAACTTACAAGAAATGATGATTTAGGAAATCACATATTATTGATGATTTGAGGGAAACTTATTTTTCTTCAAGGCACAAGACTGTATATCTCAGTTGCTATTGGTAAGTTATTTTATGCAAAGCCTAAAAAACTACAGCACTTGGAAGCAGTAAGAGTTTTACACAAAATATATCCAACGAAACAAGTACTTTATAGAAAACATGAAGCTCGAAATATTGAAGCATTCATCGATGTAGATTATATGAGCACTGCTAATACACACAACCTCTTCAAGATAATGCACTAGTATCCTAATGTTACAGGTAATATAGTAACAAAAAAGATCAAGAAACAGACTCATGGTTTGAGTGTATGAATAAACAGTTTTAAGGCTCATATTGTTTATTTATTTACCATTGTACTTGGATCTTTTATACATGCAGTGTAATTGTTTTATGGTTAACTCAATTACCATCCTGTAAAAAAAATCCTAGTATACAAACTGCAGTTACAGAGACATTTTCTAATCTAAATGTCATGTTTGACATATCATGACATGCAAGTAAATAATACATCACTAAAGTTTATCATTTGTGTAAGTGCATAAGTCAAATGACAACGACATCGCTAATTTCAATAATCAACATTCCCTATATACCAACAAATCAAGAAGATGGTAATTTAATGCCTTTACAAACAAATCCTTCAGAAATTGTTCTATAAATCCTTGATCAAGGAAAAACTTTTCAAACTGAAATTATTTCATGTTTCTTTATTTGACCTACAAAATAAGATTTTTTCTGCAGGAAATTATCATGAACACATTAGTATACCAAGTTATAATGGCATAATAAAGAAAATCAGAAACAAAAAAGATTTTTTTTTAAATTAATACAACAACAACAACAAAGCTTTATCCCACTTGGTGAGGTCGGCTTTATGGATTATTTTACGCCATTGAACTCTATCCCCTACTATATCATCATCTATATTTAAATAAATTTTATCTTATTTTATTGTTTCTAACCAAGTCTTTTTTGGTCTTCCTCTTCCTCGTTTAATGTATATATTTGTCATCGTTTCACATCGCCTAATTGGAGCATTTATTGGTCATCTAAGTACATATCCGTACCACCTTAAAAGTGTCTCTCGAATCTTTCCTTCACTAGATGCAACACCGACTTTTTCTCTAATGCTCTCGTTTCTTATTCTGTCCATCCTCGTATGTTCGCACATCTACCATAACATCCTCATCTCTACAACTCTCATCTTTTGCTCATGTGCTCGAGTCGTAGCCCAACATTCAGTGTCATATAACATAGTAGGTTTAATCGCCGTTTTGTAAAACTTCCCTTTAAGTTTTAGAGACACTTTACGATTACATAAAACATCCGACGCTTTCTTCCATTTCAACCATCCTGCTTGTATTTTATGTAAGACATCTCTCTTAATCCCTCCATCATCTTGCAAAAATGATCATAAATATTTAAAGTTCTTAATTCCAGACAACTCGACATCTCCTATCTTAATACTTGTCTCATTACGTCTAATATTGCTAAACTTAAATTCAATATATTCTGTCTTTACTCTACTAAACCTAAAACCTTTCACTTCTAGTGTTTCCTGTCAAGATTCTAGTTTAGCATTTACTCTCTCACATGTCTCATCTACCAAAATAATATCATCTGCAAATAACACGCACCATGGTACTGTGTCTTAAATGTGTCCAGTGAGTTCGTCCATAATTAGTGTAAAAAAATAGGGACTTAAAGTTGATCTTTGATGTAACCCTATCTTTATTGGAAATGCCTCAGTTAATCCACCTGAAGTCTTCACTCTGGTCGTTACTTCCTCATACATATCCTTAATTAGTTCAATATATGTTCTCCACTAACACCTCTTTTTTCTAAAATTCTCCATATAATTTCTCTTGGAACTTTATCATAAGCTTTTTCTAAGTCAATGAATACCATGTGTAGATCCTGTTTTTGCTCTCGATATTTTTCAATTAGTTGTCTGAGAAGATATATAGCTTCTATTGTCGACCTTTCTAGCATAAATCCAAATTGATTTTCGAGAATCATGGTCTCCTTCCTTAATCTTTTTTCTATTACTCTTTCCCAAGGTTTCATGATATGACTCATTAGTTTAATACCCCTATAGTTTTCATAAGTTTGTATGTCTCCCTTATTCTTATATAAGAGAATTAGGATATTTATCCTCCATTGATTAGACATCCTTTTTGTTTTCAATATCATGTTAAATAATTTTATAAGTCATTCAATACCTTGTTTCCCTAGGCACTTCCATACCTCTATCGGAATATCATCTGATTCAACGACTTTTTCATTTTGCATTCCATTTAAAGTTTATTCTACTTTTGAAATTTGAATTCTACGATAAAAATTTAAATTTCTATACTCATTTGACATACTTAAATTACCTAAATTAAGTTGATCTCCTAAACCTTTATTAAAAAGTTGATGAAAATATCTCTTCCACCGCTCTTTTATTTCTTCATCATTTACTAGTACCCTATTGCATTTATCTTTAATACATTTTATTTGATTAAGATCTTTTGTCTTCCTCTCTCTCACTTTTGCTATTTTATAAATATCTCTTTCCCCTTCTTTTGTATCTAATTTTCGATATAACGGTTCAAAAGTTTCAGTCTTAGCTTCATTCACTACTTTCTTAGCTTCTTTCTTGGCTATTGTATATTTTTTCAAATTTTCTTCATTTTTACAAATATATAATTTCTTATAGGCGGTTCATTTTTTCTTGACTTTCTCTTGCACTTTCTCATTCCACCACCAAGATTCTTTACTTGGTGGTGCATGCCCCTTTGACTCACCGAGTACACTCTTAGCTATTATTTTCAATTTTGATATCATCTTATCCTATATCGTATTAGGGTCACTATATATTTCATCTAATACTTGTACTCTTATCTTCTCTTTAAATATATTTAGTTTCTCATCCTTTAACTTCCACCACTTAATTCTAGGAGTCGTGTATATTTTCCTTCTATTAATATTATATTTGAGGCGTATATCCAATATAACTAACCTATGTTGAATAGTTAAACTTTCTCCGGGGATGACCTTACAATCTTTACAAATCTTTCTCTCTTCCTAACCATAAGAAAGTCAATTTGTGATTTATTATTTTCACTTTTGAACGTGACCAAGTGTTCTTCTCTTTTCTTAAAAAATGTATCAGCTAGTATAAGATCATATGCTATTGCAAAATCCAATATAGTTTTACCTTCTTCATTTCTTGTTCCAAGCCCATAACCCCCATGCACCGTCTCATATTCATCATTTTTTATTCCGACATGCCCATTTAAATCGCCTCCTATTAAAATCATCTCTTTTGACGTAATATTTTGTAATACTTCATTCAAGTCTTTTGAAAATCTTAATTTGATATTTTCATCTATACTAATTACGTTCATAGTTTCTTTCTCCACTACTATTTTGAGAGCTATAATTCTATTCTCCTTTCTAATTACTCCTACAACTTCATCCTTTAACGAACTATCTATAATAATACACACTCCATTTCTTTTTTTACTCTTTCCTACATACCATAACTTAAAATCCGAGTTCTCTATCATCTTTGTCTTCTCACCAACCCATTGTCTCTTGTACACACAAAATATAATTTTTCTCCTAATCATCACATCTACTATCTTCATTGTTTTACCAGTGAGGGTTCCTATGTTCCATGTACTAAATCTTAGACTATTAGTTTTTCTATAATATTTGTTCTTACTCAACCTATGATGTGAGAACTCTTGCTTATTTAACACTACACCCAAATTCTCATGGAGATGCAGCGGTCCTTGTCGATACGTTGCAGTAGGACTCTACAACGCGAACTCTAACATATTTTTCACTACCCTCGAGTTCTGAAGATATAGCGGTCCTTGCCGAGACCTTACAGTTGGACCCTGCAACGCATTTCTTTCGGGGAACAACCTAGCATTAGCACAATAGTTTGATTGATCAATTCATTGAACATTTGTCTTAGTTTAACGCTGGCTGGCAACCTAATGCAACTCTCCTCCTTTATCCAGGCTTGAGACTGACCACGATAAAATTAACTCATCATGGGCAGAGTTTTTTTTTTTTAATTAATAGAGGGAAAAAAATAGAGAACCACAACATTAAAGTTTGGATAGTATAGCATCTCTTCTAGAACGAAATGACCTTAAGAATCTAAGAAAAGGAAATGTAATAGATGAAGTGTAAAATCTTTAAGGATGGATTAAGAAGAACTCCATGAAATGGCGATCAAACCAGCTACCTAACTCTATATATTCAACTATGATGATTGCCCCTGATTCCTTAATTGCCACACAGAAGGATTCAAAAGATCCTTTTCCATCATCATCACCACAAGATATCTGTCTCAACTATTTATAGTCAGATGGATCATATCCCTACATTTAAGTGAATTACTTAAATGTGTATTCTCCACTGAACTAGCTCTTAGGAAATAGATACCATTCAGGAATTCATGTAATGTGAAAATTTGAGAATAGCTCTCTAGCGAACTGGTAACGATACCATGATCTGAATACTTCAATTAGTTATGGCAAGGTTTGCATTGGAACTCTTGGGAAACTATTATGTATATTTTACTACCAAGAATAACAGATAGAAAATGATTTAGTAAATGAACGCAGCAATCCAAAATAATAAATTTTGGAAGGGAGTTGTAGAAGATTACATCATCCTCTTCAAATTCTTCAAAGAGGTGACTGATAAAACAAAAAAAAAAAAAGACTTAAATTTTGAGGGAACAATACTCATTTCCTCAATAAACATCGACAATGATTAAATCTGCAAATTGAGTCGACAACTGACCGAAAAAATATTTAAATAAAACCATTCTAACATTGATTCTCACCTCCTCGGTGTTGAAGTCGAGTAACCCTTGACTGGATAATTGGAGATAGGCAACCTACAATTGAGAAAGCACAGAAACCCTGGTAGATAGTAGATCGGTTAACTGAAAAATCCACGAAAAGGCGGATGGCGATTTGGTAGGCCAGAGACCGGCGGGGATGGCGGAGAGACGATGGGCGATGAGGTTGAGCGGTGGCCACAAAGGCGTCGGCTAGTAACTGCGTTGCTCTTCTGCAACCGGCTAGATGGTGCGTTACTCTTCTGACCGCCAGAATTTTTTTTTTCTTTTCTTTTTTTGCTTGAAATTTTATTGGTCATCTAAACTTTACATTTAATAAATAAAATTGCCAATGATAGTTGAATAATTTTATTTTAGATTAAAACTATTGTTTTTTTAATTACTTTATAATATTATTTACATTCTGAATTATATGCGTGTATCTATTGTTTTTTAAAAGAAAGAGGAAAGTAATTTATGTCATGTTAATTATAGTGTAAATGTATCTAATCATTTAGTCAAAATAAAAACAATAATAACGTTTGTTTAAAAATCAAATTATAAAGTGTGAAATTAACGAACCTCTTTAAAAAAAAACAAAAACACATGGTATAAAAAAAAATTGTTCCTTCCGTAGTAGCCAAATAATATATAGAAATAATAGGTTCTGTCATCTTTGAATTTTATCAAGTTGGACTGAATTATTAAGTTATATATTTAATATGGAAAGATGCAGTTGGAGTCGTAGTGAGGTGGACAAGGTATCGACCATGGAGTTAGAGTAGTGGTTATATTGAGTTCGTCGTCATATCCACGAAACATAATTAAAAGGATGAGAATATAATTTTCGTTAATAATAAATAAATAAATTTACTTCATGAGGTATTTCTTTATTTTATATTCCGTTATCCATTGACACCTGATTTGATAATTTTGAATTTAATAATTTTAGTCAAAAATATTATAACATATCTTATAATTTTACATTTGATTTTTTTTTTAAAAAAAAATACTCCTAAATTTACACACAAATATACATATATAATTTATGTAATAATTTTAATGGAAAAAATCGTAAATTTAACAGCCCTGTCCCACGGTCATTATGAAAGAGATAAATCATGAAAAATTCTATGGACCTTAATGTGGCGACTAAAACACACGAGAGTAATATGAATTCAGAAAAAAAAAATTTGATCTCTTTCAGAATTGATCCATATTACTTTTATAAATACTGTCGTATTTTAGTCACCATGTCTATTGAATATACTTGTGGCCGCCGGTAAAATCAATTGGAAGGTTAGTTTAAATTTTGGTTAGAATGGAAGGATAAGAGGGCAACGATTCGAAGAATAAGTTTGGCAGAAATGTTAAATGGAAAATAAAATAGTGCCCCATTATCTCCGTTACTTTCCAATGGAGCAGTTTCTTTCTCACATAACAATTAGCTTCTCCAACGCTGACATCATCAATGAATATCAAAAGTAAAACAAAACCTTGAAAACATGAACTTAATGCTTAGGTTTGGTTGCTGAATCGATGGAACCGAATAATATGGGAAAAGGAGCAAGGGGGTCTTTGGAGTATAAAATAGAGAAGAAGAAAAATTTGTAAATTTTTATAAAATAGAGGCAAGAATGATTAATAAAGATTTTAATAACTAAGAATAATTCATTGGAAACGGATTTTTCCCGATTCATTCTGTTTCCTGTCAGACCAAACTCAATGTTGCTGAATTTGTGCAGTTGCGCTAGAAGTGACATATAGATCAATCAAAGGGCTGCTAAATGCTAAAAAAGCTTCTCGTGATTTTTGGAATGGCTTCGGAGTTTTACCAAGCTTCATGTCGAGCTCATGCAACAAAAAAGATAACTTCTAACTTAACTGCGCTAGAACCATGGCATCAAATGCATTAATTATATAGGCAATTTGAATTGCTGTAAAAATGATTAGGTTTATTTGGCCAGCAATTTTTTAATCGCTTCTTTTCTGTGAACTACATTCCCTTCTGTATGGCCAAGCAAAATGTCTCGTTACAGCGACACATTCATCTACATCGTGCAAAATAAGAAACTCAAAACTCTGAGAGGAAACCAAACCCAGAACGAAGACTAGCATGAAAAATAACACCAGACCCATTTCATAAATAATTTTCTTTCTCCGTCTAAAGCAATAGTCAGCAGGAACCGAACTAACAAATCTAAATATTTTTCTTTAAGCGCATACCAGCAAACTCTGCAACTTTACACCATAATAATATGACCGTAATAACTAATAAATGTACAAGAAATTTTTTTATAGAAATTTCTTAAATTGGACAAGGACCTTTGGAATGTTGAGTTCGTACCAAGACATCGCAGCCAAGGAGAGAGAAAATCCCGGTGGACAGACATCGCACGCATTGGCTCAACAAATACACATTCTGGGTATATAACTAGAAGTGGTGTCGTACCAAGAATGAAAATGACTTTTGTTACCCTCACAGCGACACTACAACCAGAAATAAGTGATTCAAAACATTCTTCTTTACTGCATCGCTACAAATTACCAAAAGATGTTACAATCTTACCGAACTTTGATACAGTTTGAAACTTGTTCGGTAATTAAAAAGATCGATCAAAGCATGTGCATGAATAAGCAAAGTTATGGACAGCAAAATATACAAAATCAGTAATGAGAAGCCAAAAAAACCATTTTCAGTGACCGACATCACAACACTATTTCCTAAAAGCAGCCAATACTTAATTTATAATATGAAAGTGCAATTTTACAACTTTGAACAAAGCAAAGCAAGAAAATGATGGAGAAAATTTAAATAAGAAAATGAAAACATAAACAGAAAAGAGGGGAACTGTACAGCTTTTACCTAAATATTATTATTAGTGGGAGCCTCCGACAGTGATGCAAGAATTCTGATGACCTTTTGAGGAGGCTAACGAACACTGTAAGATACAAACTTCACATGCAAAGCAGACTTGTACGGCCAGATGTCACAATCTGGAGCAAATGCTAACCCCATCTTCTTGATTATTAAATTGAAATTTCCATGTTCCTTAATCAGGCCTGAAGGTTTGAACGTTGCCCAAAGCAAGTCATCTTGTTTGGTAAGTGTCATCTGCATAGATAGATAACCAGGCATCGGCCGCACCAATAGCAAGGAGTGCTCTGTACGGGTGGAAAGTGAGACAGCTAACAGAACCTATTCTCTGAGCCATGAAAGTAGGGTAATATCTGATGATGCTTAGCTGCTCTCCTTTTAGACTGAAAACCTTCACAATTTGCTTAGCAGAACCACTTGCAATAATTGGAGCATGCCGATGAATTGCCAAGGCAGCAAGGGAGCCTCTATGTGCATCAATGGTAAGATATGGTTCAGATTGGTTTCTAACATCCAGGAACTGTATATCACCTGCTAGCGATGCACTGACAATCTACATTTGAATAAATGAAGTTAAACAAGAATAGAAATAAAACAGTTGATCTCCATCAAATATTAGCTAAAAAAATTGTAGGCCAAAATTGTAAATAACACCAGAATTTTGAGCCTTATATTTCTAACCTTAGTTGTATCAAGTCCAGGCTGAAAACCAATTCCCACAACCTTCTCTACCTTCTGTGTATGAGGCTGAGCAATGCAGGCCGGCCTACAAGATCAGAAGTAGAAATTCAGTAAAGATATTCACTGGAGAATGATAATAAAAGGAACATTCAATACCTGAGGAAAGAAACGGTTTTAAATCCAGATATAATGCACTCATTGGCAGCCATGTGCCTAGTTAATCTTTGAGAAATTACTACATGATTGCATGTTTTAAGGAATATAGATTATCTGTATTAGTAAATAGACTTGATGCAAGTTACATGTAAACATATGAAACTATGACAAATGACGGCATATTATATATAGATTGACACCTTTACAAAGCAACAATCAGATTTGCATATAGTGGGCATTTGTTATGTAGATGGCAGAACCTCAAACCGAAAAATGAAACTCAAGTAGCCACAAGCACAATGTAGCTATGATGCAGCCATATGATGACCAGGGATAATATTATCACAAAATTTAAGATACAGTCGCAACCGTTAATTTCTGCATAAATTGCTTCGAGATAATAGGATTAACTAAAATGTGCACAATATTATATGGGAAAACACCAAAGTGAAGCCAGTTTAAACCAAGTATATCATTCTCACATTTCAGGAGTACGAATGTCATATATCCTGATAGTACCATCAACAAAGCCAGCTGCAAATTGACCCCCCTGAACTTGAGAAGCAGACTGCAAGAGTGAAGAAATCCATTGGCATAAAGATAAAGATTAAAGGAAAAAACCCAAGCTAGTAAAGTAATAATCAGTGAACACTGTGATGTAGACATGAGAATAACTGCACGAACAGTTATAAGTATATAAAAAAAAGAAAGAGCTAAATCTAAAATATGAAGATTTAGATAACTTGAAAAATACTAGACAGATAGTTTACCATACTAACACCTTTACTTTTTTGTTTTCAAGCACTAGATCACAAATACAGAGGTACAAAGAATTTCAAATGCGTTTTAGACATTCTATTTCATCACAAGAATGAAGCTACAACAATTCCAAAAGAAAACAAGCATGCATAAAAACTAAGGTGAACATGTAGTTCCAAAACAATTAGTGCTGAATAATTCACACAATATATTTCAACCATACTATTACTAATGTATCATCCCAATCTTTTAAACATATTTCAGAATAATGATACCTTGCTAAAATAAGAAGAAAAAAAACAGATAATGTTGCCAAAGTGACTCTGGTGCTTCACAAAAGTTTTTACTTAAATGAATGATCTTTCAACCAAATAATGAGGAAGAAAACCAACATATCTTGCAAAGCGGAAGTGTCTAACATAAGATGCTTAAAAAAATAAGTATAAAACCAGCAAGCATCTTATAGTCTAGTTTGTATGGTAGTTCAAAATGCCAGGGAGTACAGAAACTATTCCTCTAGGATTCAGGTTGAGATGTCATCTCAACTTCATCTTTGGTTCAGTTCCTGTAAGCGAAGAAATCAGGAATACAATAGGTGTCTGAAGCACACCTGATGAAGAATTGAACATACAAAAATGACATATTTACTGGTTCTTAAATTGGATAAAAAATTAATTTGCCTACAAATGACTGTGGAGAAGTAGCCTTCTGAATCACTCTTCCACATACTAAAGAAAAGAATAAGCAAACCAGCTCTCACCAAAGCTGATATGCAGCTGTCAGATGATGATGGGATGGAGCTAACTAGCTGCTCTTTATCCAGATCCCAAAGCAGGACAGATGATGTGCCTCCAGAAGCATACTAAAATTAAGTCAGACAGAAACCCTTGCATCAAAACCACATAAATGATAAAATACAAAGATAACCCATAAGGTGGAACAAGAGTGAAGATTGTAGTACCAAATAACCAGACTGCTGCTGCCAATCAACAACGGCAGCTGTGCCACGAGCTGAACTCCGATGACCTTGAACTGAAGAGAATGCTGATACAAGTTTCTGTTTCCCTTGTTCTGTGAAATTTTTCCAAAAGCGAACATTTCCATCACCTATAATACAAGAGTATGCAAAACCAGAATCTTTAGCTCAAAAAGGGTCTCCCATAAAACAGCAGGTGATTAATAAGGTGGCTCACTTGAAGCAACTAGAAGCAAGCTGTCATCAAGTTCATTCACAAGGGAGAGCTTGGATATCCCTCTATCAGATGATTCATGATTATCAAAACTGTTCAAAGTAGTAGGATCGTCATAATTCCATACCCTGAAAATATTTCAATTTTCCGATTGAGCAATTATAATCACGATACCCAGATAGTTATTACACGCTGATGAATATCTTACATTCAGGATTAAACCTTATTGAACATTTTACCAAAGGAAATATCAAGGCGCAAGCTTTAAAAATGTCACATACATAACTTATCTAACTTGTTGGCTCAAAATGCAAAAATTAATGCTACGACTATCAAAGATGAATCCATCCTATAGAGATATAGGATAGATATTTCAAAGCTCCATAAGAAATGTTGGGTTACTAGAAAAAAATAGCTCCAGCAAATTATAAAATGTGAGGAAATGAATTTAACATGTTCAAAGATGACCATTGAGATTCTATAAAGGGCAGTCTGTTGCACGAAGCTCCCGTCAATACAGGATCTCGGAGAAGGATTTATAGTACGCAATCTTACTCTACTTTGCAAGTGGCTATTACCATGACTCAAACCTGTGACTTTTAGGTCACACGACAACAACTTTACCATTGAGATTCTATGATAAAAAAAATGAAATGATTATTGTTGAAGGAAAGCCCATAAGTGATTAGATCATAGCTCAAGATTCATGTAGCAATCCACAAATAGCAAACCTACTTGCTGTTGTTGTCCTTAATTTTTTGGGTGTGATAAATCACCTGGTGGTGAGCATAAACAGCAGGAATAGTTGAATCTATAAATTATAAACATCTAGGTTATGATTCTTAGGTTTCTCTGCCAAGAGTTGACTTTGTTCAAAATAGTATTTAGGATCTTTAATCAATATTTAACCTAGATTTAAGCCATTGGATGAAAGAAAATTTTTCACCATATTAACCCTACTTCCTATATGTAAAATGTTGACAAAGATGTTAGAACAGTCTAGAAAGAAAACTTCATAAACATCAAGTACCAACAAAAAATGCCTTTTCATTACATAAGCACCTCAGTTCAGACCATCCAAACCTATAGATAATATAACCTGCTCGATTGAACCACTATAAAGAGAGTCAACAATATGTAGATCAATCAATTTAATCATATTAAATTATCATAGATGTTGTAAGCATTAATCAGTTGAACATTTGGACTACTGGTTTAACCTAGAAGACCTCAATGGACTGTTTCACCAAAATTAGCTTTGCAAGCTTACCATCTTCAATGGGGGAAAAAAGTATGCAATTGCTCATCGAGTCTAAGAATGATTATATAAAAACAACAACGCAGAGCTCAATGGGGAAAAAATCATGTGCCAACCTCAATTAGTTGGAAGACATTGTTTAAAGATGAGAATGATGTCAAATGATATCTTTTAATCTAAGAATCCCAATATAGTTGATAAAATGAATCAAGCATGGTTTTAAATTCCGAACCGTTTCGGACGAAATTGCCGAAAAAATTCGTTCCGACGAACCACCGAAACCGAAACCGAAAGTGTACCGTACCGGAAGGAGGCGACGGCGACAGCGGGGGCGACGGCGACGCAGAGGCGATCACGTAGCGCGATCGCATTCCCAATCGCGTAAAATTTCTAAATTTCTAAATAAATAAATATATATTTATATATATATATAAACTATAAAATTTAATTAAATAAATTATTAATTAATTTATATATTAAATAAAAATTAAAAAATAAAAGATATTTTAATTAAAATTCTAAATTCGAATTTATAATTTAGATAAAATTAAATCTTAAATTCTTTTTTAAAAATTAACTAAAATTTAAAAAAAAATCAAATAATTAATATTAATGTTTAAAAAAAATACCGAAATAGTATCGGCACGGACGATACGATACTGAAACCGTATCATTCCGGTCGCAGACCGAAATTCCGATACGAGTCGAGATTTTAAACCTTGGAATCAAGACAATGTCATTGGAATTTTAGGATGTCAAATATTTCATGGATGGTGCAAATTATACCAGGACTAGAGGGTGTCAACGAGTAGCTTATAATATAAGACATGACTAACAAAACAAAATTTCAAAGAAGAAAAAAAAAAGGCAACTATTCTAGAAAGGCAGTTCCATGAGATGAATATTTTCATGTAATACACAGAAGTTCAAAAACAAATTATGATATTAATATGAAAGAAAACAAAGTAAAAATGTGAGCTCATTAAATGTGTTACCTGATCTGTTCATTCTCATCAGCAGCAACTACAATTGGAGAAAAGGGCAAGAGCAGTGAAGCCTTCATGCCTGTTTCAAACTTGGTGTCCCAGCAAGCAATTTGATTGACAAGTTTTACATTAGCTGGAACAATATAAGGTGTGCAAGTCGATTTCACACAAATGAAAAAAATAACCGACACAAGTCATATTACGAAAACAGGTGCAATGCAAATAAAAATTGCGTGCCATAATAACTATCAGAATACTCACAAGAATGTTGGCATTTAACTATGTGATCTAAAGCAATTCTCTCTCTATCTTCCCTTCTAGAAATAGTTTCTTCATTGTCATCAGTTCCAGCGAGAAGTGGTCTAGAAAAATGGCCACAACTCCAATTGTAGATAGTTGATTGTGGAAGTAAGCTACGCTCAGAACCACCAGAAGATCCAGCAGCTCCTAGAAGTGGATCAGCTAATCCAGTATCTGGAGAATTCAGTTGATGTGGCCTGAACTCAAGAGAGCATACTCGGCGAAGTCCTGCCATATAACTTTGACGAGGAGGGCTAACAGGAGGTGTCCGGAATGCCACAGATATCTGACCTGTATTAATTAATATCTATATATTTAAAAATGGAGAAGCAAAAAACAAATTTTCTCAACTTAAATAACAATATAAAACTCAGAAAGTTTATGTTATGGTACAGCAGAAAATTTTAAAGTTTTACATATCAAAAACAAAAACAAAAACAGAAACAGATGGGTACCAGCATTCAAGTCAAACCATGAGGATGAGCGTGCCAATCCAGTAAGATTAGAAGTGTGAGGTGTAACAGAAGAATCTCCATGGTTTATGCCCAACCTTTGGGTTTTTGTAACCACTAGTTCAATACCAATTATGGAAAGTGCTCTTCGGGCAAGGTTTGCAACACGAGGAGAAGGATCCTTTGCCATGTTACACAATGCCATAGTAAACTGAGAACATAGAGCATTGTCAAAAGGTCTTGCTCTAGAGCAATTAATGATCCCATTACTACCAATTTCTTTGGTCAGTATACCAGAATCAGAATGATGAGAAGAATCATCAGAGAGTGGAGAACCATGCATTATGCCAACTGAGGCAATCGGGCTACTTGTGGATATCCTTCCTTCTCTACCAGCAGTGTTACTCTCACTATTTCCTCTTAATACAGGACCAATATGTGAGATTGAGCTTCCTACCTGCACAAATTGGCTGGGCGTATAGCTGTTAAGATGATTTATGCTGGCAAGGGATGGCAGAGAGCTCAGAGGCTTCCAATTTTCAGCAGCAGTTGACTTAAGAGGTTTGTTGTAAGAAAAGGCAAAGCGGGAAAGAGCTGTAAAACATTTGAGCCTTAGTTAATAAGATCTGAGTAGTGAAATCAAAATAAGAGCAGAAACATGAGAATAACCTATCCCATAGTATTAAGGCAGAAATCTAAACAAAAAGCACAGCAAAGGCCTCAAAAAGTGAATTGACATTTTGATGTGTAAATCAATAAAGGTTAAATAGTTTGCACATACCTACAGCAACCTCAGCCCTCACCAAAGGACTTCCATCCACAGCAAGTTGTAGAAGGTTTTTAATGATATTCAGCTCAGCTTTTATCTTTTCATCGTCATCAAAGTCCTCATCAACACCATGTCCATCACCAAATGACACAGATGCAACATCAATAAGGGTTCCCAAAGCAAAAGCAGCAGAAGCTCTAACCTGCCAAACAAATGTTGGACTAGAAAATTGAATTTTTCCAAGTAAAATATAGACTACAAAGGTGTAGAAATTTGACCTCAGGTTGTGGCTCCAATAATAAAGGTAAAATTATTGCTGGTGCATCTGCTTGCAAACCTATAACTTGCGCTTCCAAAAAATCTTCCCAGAGCTTTCCCAGACATAGACAAAGCCATTGAAGAAGTAAAGGTTCAGTTTGCCCATCACTTGGATTAGCAATTTGCAAATGTTTCAGGCACACATTTATCAAATTTGATTCAATGCATGCTTCTTGTCCCCGCCGATGTCCATCCACTACAACTGCCAAGACAAAAGCAGCCATTGCTCGCTGCTCAGGATAGGCATCCATGCTATCAAGAAACCTGATAAAATATGTGTGGCCGCCATCTTTTACCAGATCTACCTGACAAGACTAAACTCATAGGCAACAATGCAAGGGACAAATTAGTTATTATCGAGAAGGTGGCAAATCGATAAATTCGAAACAACGAATTGTGGATACTTTAGCTCGATTCTACAAAATGATTTCAATCACAAAAAAAAATCACTACTTATAATCATATACCTTATCAAGGGCAAGAATCTTGGTCCAAATGAACACCAGTATTTGTCGTAATTCAGTAGCAGTCGTTTGTAAAAGCTTTAGGACATAAGGAAAGATGCCAACAGATAAGGCCTAGAAAAAAAAACCGTTAGAATCAATTTAAACAAAGACATGGTTATCAGTCATGAGAATTAAAAAGGAACAAAATCGACAAACAGCATTCACCAACCAGATCCACAGCCCAAGATCCCATATCAAGGAATCTTCCTAAGAGAACCAATGCCCGGAATCGATGAGACTGGCTTAGCAAAACCTGAAAAGAGTTAAGTAGGTGTAAGTTTCTATTGTATTGTGATATAGCAAATTTTTGGGTTATCCCCTACACTATAAGCCAAAGCACAATAAAATAAGGGGACAAGAAACTCCTCTAAAATTAATGACCAGATGATTAATTTTGTGTGAAACTATTAGTAGGCTCTATGAAGATGCCCTAGGTGTCAAAGGCTCTATGGATGTAGTCATCTACTAATATATTTGATGGTTCACATAACTGTGGAACCATTCCTAAATTAGGAAACTTCAATGGCACAGCTGAGAGCACATACTTCAACATAGAAAGCACCAGACTAAGGGTGTTGGAGAATTACCACTATGTCCAAGTGCTTACCTGAAGAACTATTGGTAGCTGCTCTGGTGGTTTCTTGTGCTCGGAGCCATGGTCTAGCCACACCTCAAAAGCTGTGAGTTGCTCAGTGAAGAATGGGCTTGGCTGATTTTAACATGTAAAAAATATCAGTGAAGAGTCTCTAGAAATGACGTAAAAATTGAAAATTAAATAAAGTATGTAAGCAATCTACTAACAACCACACAAAACCTAAAGAATGTAAATCTATACTGCAAGAAGGGTACCTGGAAGTCAGCATTTGGATCAGCAATCAACTGTGGAAGTTTAGACAAGCAAATTTCAGCAGCCATGTCCCATGCATCCCTGAAATAAATAATACATATGCTCAGTATAGTAGCACAAAAGGTCTAGATTTATACAAAAGAAAGAGAGAGCCAGAACAATCACCAACTACCTACCACATATGGTGCTGATGAGTTGGCGGCAACAATGGATATGAAACAGGAGAGCAGTTGGCAGCTCTCATAATTCGCTCAGCAAGTAAGAAATTGCGAAAGAGGCTTGCAACTAAAAGATCTTGCCTAAACAGTCTTTGGAAAAGATCTGCACAGATGAATTTAACCCTATTGTACAATCCATTCACCTTCAAGAAACCTAAAAATGTACAATATTTCTAATACCATGAGGAAGGACATTCCATGCAATTGTGTCAGTGACAGCAGTAAAAATCCAATTCAGCTCCCCTAGAAGTGTCTTTCGGTCATTTTGACGCCCAGGAATTTGATCGATAAGAGAGTAGTCGAGTGATTCACGAAGCAAAGATCGAGAACAAAACCTAAATGACAAAGATTGTGAAATCTTAATGAATTCAAAGGCCTAAAGACTTGCCAGAAGTTTCAAATATAAATATAGATGCAAGATTTTTCAACCCTTTGTTAGACCCAGGTAACAAGATATATGATAAAATTGAGCTCTTTAACCTATACGATAAATAAATTCATATAGAAATAAAAGTGTAACGATTGGAAGTTTTAGAAATTCTATATTATATACATTACAAACAATCAAGGAACTATCTACGGAAGTGCAAGTCCATTCATGTGTAGGCCAAGATGATGTCATTAACTGAAAATAATACAATACGATAACAAAGAAAATTCCATTTCTGAAATGAGAGCATGCTAGCATGACAGCAAAATAATGTGCAATTCAAAATGGCCAGTGACCGCAAATATCTAATGAAGACTCAATACAAATATGGCATTACTGTTAGGACACATTTAGTTCTTTACCACTTTAACTACTCCTATGAATTTATAGCTTTGTCTATTATCCAGTTATTTAAGCTGCTGCTTGGCAGAGTCAAAAAATTCAAGCAGTCAAATTTGTCAACAACTAGAGTAACTTGCACATCTTTTAATGTAGTTTCCCACAAAAGTGATTGCCAATCTCATTCGAATTGCAGAGACTGCAACTCCTCCTGAGCCAGTACAGTGCTACAGTTGCAATTGCCCAATGGGCACAGTACTCATATGATTTAACCACCGCATCCACAGGTGAGGAGTGTGATCTCAATTTGTTCAACTCATCTCGGCCATAAGCAAGGACATAAACCCAGTGTGACAATGCAATTGCGTGGTGATAGAGATGTACGAGTAAGCACTGGCCATGTCGCATCCTAAGCCTGATACAGGCTCTGATACTGGTAGGGAAAGGTAGAGAATGAACCCTACAACTTTACCCATGGAGGCCTTTCATCTGATTAAGACTCATCCAGCCATATTCCCCTCCAACACCTCATATCAACCATTCACTCTAAATCTCTGTCAAGATTAAGCTTTTTTCTGGCAGAAATCTTGTGAAAAATTAAATATCAAACATAAGTTTTTTATTTTGTAGTAAAACAAACTATATGAGATTAGATACAAAGGATGAAACTCCAAAACCAGGTCACTGTCACTCCAATCAATGACCAAAATAGTACAAGATCAAGACATTGATTCCAATAGAAGGCCACAATAACTGAATGAATTTCTTACCTTCGTTAAACTAGATTTATGAAACCCCAACCGTTCAAATTGGATAACAACAAACCCAACAAAGAAATAAACAAGAACACTCTGTAAAGATTTAAAACTCAACCACCATTATCCCTTTTGAAGCCAAGTTGCACAGCCTGATGCAGTTAGCAGATTATTCAAATGGAAATTGATATCTCAGTAAAGATTTAAAATTCAACCATTATTATCCCTTTTGAAGCCAAGTTGCACAATGTGATAAATGCCTAAATTCTACTTCAAGGGCAATGTGCCTATCATAATATAAGACAAGAGTGACTTCAGTTCTATCTAAACCTTGCTTTCCAGACTACTGTTGGGAACATGAAATGAAGCATTCACCATTGTGTACTTTGATGCAGTTAGCAGATTGCTGAAATGACAATTGAATAAAACATTGCTATTGTTCACACAAACTTAACAGACTATCTGCACCAATATTGAACATGATGAGAATCTACAGAAACCATAAAATTCATGAGCACATGAATTCCAAAAAAAAGCAAGTGAAGCACAGAGTCTCAAGATAACTGACCAACGCAATGCCATTTTAATAGGTGTAGTGAGGCAGGACGTGAACACATCAGCAGGAAATTCAACACTCTGTGGAAGAGTCTCGCGGGCTTCACAAGCGGCAAGCAAAATAAAATCCTTTGATGAGGAACCAGAAGAACCAGAAGCGTTCCAATCTTGGCGCTATTAGAACATACAAGATTTAAATGCATCAAAATACTGGCTATTAGCAAACCATTTGTCAATGTTGCAATCAAATGTATACTATCTGTTGGGTAAGATAAAAAAACCTCTAGAAAGGCTTTGACAATCATCCCTGCTGCGGAGCAGTCGAACACATAGATTGAAGGTGTCTTAAGCCACGAGTCAAGCTCATTGATTGGTAATGGAATATATTGTGTGTAACTCTGCTAAGAATGGAAAATTACAAACAATTATACCGAACAACACTTCCAAATAGCAAAGGATCATATTACAATCACAAAAAAACCTTGTTAAAGACCCAAATTTCTCCATTTGCTGTAGGCTTAGGCACTCCATGCCCATTATAATGGAATAGAACCCTTTCTGACCTAGCATATTTCCGGCAAGTATTACAAAGCTTCTTCACTTCCTCCACAGTGGGATCAAGTTGGAGCTTATAACGAGCCTATTGCACAGTTAAAGATTATAATAATATTCAACGAACCTAACAGATAAATTATTTAGAAGTTAAATATTGCAATACCCGTGGTTGCCAGCGCTCATATTGAGCATGCAATGCCCTTCCAATTGTTTCGAGAGCTTTTGGTGCAGCCATAGAATGTGGATCTGTTAACAACAAAAAAAAAGTAAATTTCAAGTTCAAACATCAAGCAGCAATCTGAAGTCAGATGAAAAGACCAGTTAAATTCTTAGTACTAGAAGAGCTGATACAACAATCAGTAGCACTGTAATCATTGTGTCAGCTCTTCTAGTACTGATCTTTCCATCTGACTTTATCGCATATTAAATCATGTAAAAGAGTTCTGAAGTCAACAAAAGGAATGCAGCCTGACTAGAACATGCACCAGCAGACCATTAATTTGGTGCTTACAAAAAACTGGGAACCTTCCATACAGAATAGGGCTCTAATTCCACATGTTTGTGCCTAGGGTACCTTGTAACCAAGTGGGCAAAAAGATGGGAGAGAAACAAAAGAATAGAAACCAGATGCAATAAAATATAGCATTGCTGCATTAGAGCCTATGCTCTAAAGAATGTTTAGTAGTAAAGGAAAATCATTACAAGGTCAACAATCTTCAATGTATCTATAAGTGAAAATCAGAAAGGGAAAAAGAATTTAAAAGAAAAAAGAAACACATGACGATTAACTAAATCTAAACCTTAACAAAAAAAAAATAGTACAATTAATAAAATTTAAAATATATATATGTAAAGGCCAATGATGATTACCCCAGTAGTTGCATGATAATATAACCTTTAAAAAGAATTAAGATATCTAACAATTATATTGTGACCAGAAAGCCTAAACTGCATGTAAATGGCAATGATCCCCATAACATATTGTGTCAAAAATTTATAGAATGGAAGTGCACAGGCAAAGACTATGCTATTCTTTTATTTCTAAAGTGACTTAACAACCTGACCTGACATCGCATGGATAACAAAACATAATTAGTAAAAGAAAAAAAAAAGACAAAATCATTCTTAATGAATTATAAATGATGAGTAAGGGAAACAGAAAAACAGAAAGAAATAAGCAAATAGTACTAGGAAGAAAACATATTCCTATAAATTTGAACAAACACAAATTAAATGGCTAGTATAGAATCAAAGTGAAGCACACAATGGCAATGAAATTCAAAGATAAACCACAAGCAACTCCTTGCAAAAGTACAAACCATCTCCAAAAAAGCTTCACTATAGAATAAAAAGACAATACCACTGCACATAAACCAAATGTCATATTTCATTAACATTTTTCTCAGTTTGACTAAACAATTGTTTGTGTTTTCCCGACATGGTTTGAGTTATCAGATGATTAAAAAACGAGTGCATCTCATTTAAAATTACAAGTTCACAATAAGAAATTTAATGAACTAACCTAGAAAAATGCACATATAGAAATTGAAACAATTTGGTAGAAGATATGCTGTAGTTTGGCAATTTAGCGACGAACATAATGAATTGAACCTTTTTGTTTATGTTCCCTATTCCCTGATTATCAACTCATAAGAAGAGGAAAGCATGAAACACCTGTAAAGCCAATACCAGACCATCTAGGGAAAACATGATTCTCATTCTAAAATATTCTTGTAAAGCAGATTTTAAAAACATAAAACATTAATTTCACAGAGCATAGGGAATATACTTCATAAATTAACCAATTCTCAGTACAGCCAATAACTTCAAAATATTACAATAAACTATACTCAATGTAATCAACAAGAAAGAACAGAGGTAGAGTCCCAATTCACCTATCCAACACTCCATCCGGGCACAAGGAGATATTTTAATAACATCAGGAGGGTCAACACCAATATTTAAACATAACACAAGTGCCACGCATCCTGTCTTAAGCTGCATTATGAAACTCATAAAATCAATATACAGGAAGACAGTCAAATTACAGATTATAAGAAACAGGAACAATAATGCCCTTTATCAACATTACCAATAAAATACATCATCAGAAGTATAATGAAAAAAAAAAATCCAGAATATAATGAAAAAAAGTCACAGATAAACACAACCACTTTACTCATAAATAATTAACATTTAAAGTGCATATTTTGTTATCCGTGCATTTTTTTCCTTTGCTATCAGCTTAATTTGAATCTTGAATAAGTTATACCCAAGAACATCATTTTTCCCAAAACGAGATTCATATGGTTTCCAACAAAGTTTAAGAACAGAGAAACTATTTTTGCATGATGTGACACCATGAATTGAAAATTCCATTGCATAGCCATCAACTCTACTAATATTTGACATGTGGCTAACTAGTTCACAAATTTGACATCCAATTGCAAATTGTAAGATTTGAAATCAAAATCCATTTGCTAGTTCTAAAAACTCATGACGCCAATAACCATGTTCATCATATAACCTATTCTTGTTTGATAACTGATTGAAGGCAAAAAGAATGTAATGGAATTTAATTTATGCAGTATTTGATCAGTACTAATGGCAACCTAAATCAAGTAGATGAAATGATATACTCAATCATTTAATGTAGACTTCAACATATTTAACCACAAAGTCCATTGAAAGAAACAATACACTGTCACAAATTCACTTAGACCTAAATGAAGTAAATTGCAGAAAAAACCTAGTATACTACAAAAAAAAAAATCATATCCATCATCTTTTCCTGTTCAAAGAAACTGGCTACTCTACTTTGTAATTTCAACTTGTCTTCTAACGGTTTGTTTTTTTATACAATTTCAACATCTATGAATCCTTTCAGTTGTCAAACTTTATTACGTAATCCACCATCAAGATAATTGACTACATTTAAGAACAGGCATAAGCATAATTACCATTGTATATTCTAATTCAAAAGTGGATTATATATTTGTCATAATATTTGCAATAAATGTCAACCATGGTGTTTTCCAAATACAATTAGTTGATAAGTAATTACACGGTAATCCAAAAATCAAGAACAAAATTTGATTTCGATGTCATAATCAAGTGAGTAATACTGTAACTGGTTTTTAAGTGAAAGAATACTGAATCTCGGATAACTTGACAGCTTAACCCTGACATTGCCAAGTATAAAAAATTACAAATCAAAAGCAAATGACTTGCCGCACCAATCATGTTCGCTGCAAATTCAAACTATTCCTTCAGCAACAAAAAGAGAGTCGAAGCATAGACAGGCGTGAAATTTCCCAAGAAATTTAAAACTAACAAATAATCCACAATCATGCATAATTTCTGATTGACTTCGGTCAAATACCAATTTAAAATCCCAGTAAGAAAATAAAACAGTGATTTTGCATTCATCATTTATCTTTCCAGCGCAAATGTTGCTTTCGCTTTTCCAGTCACACTACAAACTAGCGTTTTTCTCGAGAAAACTAAGACCCCATGAGCCATCAAATAAAATTAGGAACATCTTTTCACCGTGGAGTAACATTTCAAAGCAGCTGATGGGAAAGAATACAGAAACACATTACCCGGTCCTTGGGCCGCCACTTCGACACCAACCCGCTATCTGAAGGCCCCGCCTCCGCGCAATCCTCAAAACCCTCGTGCCGGAATTCCGAGAGCACGACTGTCTGAGGCAAGTACGCCATGCTGGTGGTTCCAGCAGCTGCCGTCACCGGCAAGTTGTTCCCAGTAGAATGCACCGCCTCCTGTTCCCTCTCTTCCACGGGCGCTCCCCCATCCTCCCGACCAGAGAACTCATCCAAATGATTCGAAACGGACGGCGACGACACGGACAACCTGGATGCCATCAGATCTCCCAATGCCATCCAGTCAACGGTCCCCCAGACCGGCCGCCGCCATCATCTCGGAAGCGGGAAGCCGTACTCGACGACCACGCCGGCTCCACCACCCTCTCCGATCGACGGAGATCCGACGCGCAGCCTAATCCACGAAACCGCTGGCCCAGCGCCGCATGGAGATCCGGAGGAGAAAGGAGAAGCAATCCAGCTCTGTCCTCGACGCTCGCTGGGGTGGCGGACGCAAACCCTAGGTCTAGGTTTTTCCTCTCGCGAGGGCGTGGAGGCGGGCGAAATAGCAAGAGGAAAGAGAGGCGAGCCAACGGAAGAACATAAGAAAATTGTTTCTTTTTTTAAGTTATTAATTAAAAAAAAAAATCTTATATTGCAACTATTTCTTCGAGCTTACAACAAAAAAAATAAAAAAAAAATTAAACTAGTTATAAAATGAAACTTAAAAAACCGAATTAAATTTTTTTTTTTTTAAACAAAAAATTATTAAGCCGCCCACCTCGCCCTGCATCCGTCTGAACCATTGCTGCCTTTTTTTCGCCTTTTAGCTGTAATCCTCGCCTTCCCAAAATGCCCATGCCCATCCCACCCGTCCACCCGCTTAAACCATGCGATGGAACGCCGACGTCCGCCCGATGCGGGAGGCGAGCGATGATGGGGGATTGGATGAACGGTTGGCTCGCACCACATGGCATGGGGCGAGGCGGAAGTTGCAAGCGGAGTTGCTCGCCAGCTCAGCAAATCGCATGTGTCCAACGAGCAATAACTGGATTCCGACAGCGAGCGGTAAGCTTTCGCCCCGCCTTGCGGCTTCTAATCTCCAGCGTGCCACCCGCAAATATGCACATGGAAATCGCCGCCAAATCGGCGTCCACCGAACGCAGCAGCAGGTTCGTTCGAGTCGGCTCCACTCGACGCGATCGAAAGGGAACAAAAAGAAAGAAAGCAGGCGAGGTGGGTACGTCACGGAACAGGCGAAAACAAGACTTGTAGTCGGAACACTTGTCAGGTTGCGAAGGGAAACTAGTGACGACCTGGCTTGGCGGGGCGTGGGGAAGCGGTCGAGATTCGAGTCCTCGGATGCTTTAAACGGGATGTCTTTCGCCCTGATCTTTGTAATTTTCCCACGGCCCAATCAGATGGATACGCCCTGTTTTTGTTCATCCATCTCCGAGTTAAAATCTCGTGTGAATGGAAAACTGTCAAACCCGCAGATTTGTTTGTTCTCGGGGATGGAATCTTATATGGTTTGGAATGTAAATTTTCTGACTAAAATAATGTCATTTATTTTTATTAGATATTCGCGATTGGACGTCCATGGAAACTTCACCTTCGGCTTTGGGTGGTACTGTGTAATTGCCCGACGAATTCCCATCGAAATACTCTGCTTTTTCTGGAACAAAACCAAAAATAAAAAAATTAAAATGGAAAGGATAAGTCATATCCCTCTGCTGTACAAAACTCGCAGTATTTTCGATGAGACTGATTGATAAACCCAATTGGCTTAATAGAAAACCAATTCGAGTTGCTGTAATCCTGTTCGAGATTTATTTCCAGTGGATTTAAGCTGGATCGGTACAGAGAAAATGACTAACGTAATTAAGAAGTCTCAACGTGAAATAAAGCTAGCTTTGCAGTCAAAATGCTTAATTCAGGCCTGTGAATCAGAGCAAATATAAGGCGAGCAAAACGTCTTAATCATCCAATTTGTCGACACATAAAAGCAATGACAATCGGTCGAGAAGTAAACTCGATTGATCATAAAGCAGGTGGCGGTGGCATCGTTTAAGTGGCAGACAAAATTAATCAGCAGCAGTGTGCATGAGAACGCAAGGAGGATCCAATGAAAAGACAGGTTGAATGCAGTGGAAGACGGCAGGGGATGCCCACTCCAAGGAATTAGAAAGAAGGTAAGAGACTTCTCGCCGCCATGAATGTAATCACCGATACCAAGAATTATATTGCCCCTGCGATCGAATCGAGTGTAGTTACTAGTCCAAATAACATAAGCTGTTCGATGAATGATTTTAAGAATTAGAAGAACAACCGTACGGTGGAATGCCGTTTAAAGACGGGAAACAGAGCTAGCTAGTAGTTGTGTGAATGTTCGAATAAGGTTGAAGGCTAAAATATAATTAAACGATGACATGAAGAAATCAGTCTGACGAAGTTGGTAAAAACGTTAAATAAACAAGCAGGAGTGAGAAACCTGCGCCGCAGCGTCGTCCTCAAGCAAACCAACGCGTATCCCTTCCAGTTCGCTAATGAACGCATAAAAGCTACAGATTATCAGGCGTCGGAGGCAGAACTTTCACAACCCCTCGTAGATCATTTATAATTGACTATTCACTGTGCATAAAAATATTTTATCAGTTAATTTAGATATTTTTTAAATTAAAATACAATAACTAAAAAATATGGTAAAAAGTATATATGATTCATTAAAAAGTAGGTATGTTAATATTTTTTTTTTAAGTGTCTAAAAGTTATCTATTACGATTCATATTTTTATACAAATAAGTTTCTCAATAATCATTTTTAATATCATAATATATAAATATTTTTGTTATTTCTTTTATTAATGATGCGGCGAGGAAAATTCGTTTATCTCCTTTCGATGCGACGAAGGCACGAAGAGAGCTTTTTAGGGAGTTCTCACAGACTGCAACAGTGAAAATGTGAAGACGAAGCAAAGAAACGCAAACCAACACAGGCAATGAAAACTAGAACACAAGATGTAACATGGTTTGGAATAAGTATTCCTATACCATGGAGGTGAGCTCTCTCACCGGGGACAGTGCTCAAACACTTTTAACTATGAACGTCCTCCTTTTCGGAAAGAAAACTTTCCGAAGCGGAGGAGAAAACCTCTTACAGTTTAATCCCAATACAAGAAAGAGTACACGCAATGTAACACCGGAGATCGCTATTCTTCTTCTCCGGCGAGGTAGTGATAGCTCTCCTCCTCCTGCGTCTTCGTTTCTTGCTTGCTGGAATAATGTGGGATCCCCCTTCCTTCTGTCCTCCTCCTCCCTTTTATCCTCCTTCTCTGATCCATCGCTACCTCGCGGGTTGTCCCCATCGTACACGTGGTCACCACGTCCACCTGGAGAATAATTATGTTACATATACGAGGGGCGAAAGCTCCTCGGAATATTATGTGGGGACCCCTTCTTCTGTTACATAACACCTCCTCATCTATATTTCAAGAAACTAGGTTAGTCTGTCCCCCTCAACCATCCACTTCTGGTGAAACTAACTTAGGTCTATAACTCACGGATGGTATAGCCTTTGGGCTCCCCACCAGCCCGAACTCACTCTCCTTATCCCCCCCACCGAATGACCTCCGGACTGCCTAGGCCGAGCCGATTCTTATCCGTCCCGTCTGCCTCTAGGCTTATCTGGCCAAACCTGTTGGAATGTATACTGAAAGCCTAGCTCTTTTTGTATGAACATTTTATTTTGAAATAAGAATCACATGATCATTGTTTGCACTTTATATATTTATTATATGTGTGCATATTGTCTAATATTTTACATTGTAGATAACATGGTGTTTGGTGTGGCACAGAAGATCATGTTATCAGTCCCTTGTAAAATATAAGTAGAGGCTCACAATCAAGATGATTTTGGACAAACCATTGGCATGGTTGTAGTGTAGCTTGGTATTGTTTTGTCTTGAACATAGAGTTACACTAGTACACTTAGGTGTATTGAGCAGAACCGACATAGAGGTGATTCAATTTAGTACTAACTACATAATTGAATCGGACCTCGGATATTATGTTGTGCATGCTCTTAATCCCGATATAATAACGGGCACATGTACTTAGTATTTATTTCTTTGATTTACCAGAGGGTGAGATTTAGATGGATTAAATCAATATGCCTGGTAAGTTGGGAAATAATATTATTTACATGGTGTGCCGTTGATTATAGGAGGAAACCGTGTCCTATATATTAGGTTGATGATGTCCCCTTGAGGAGCTCATAAGGTTCATCATGTAAACCCAGCTGGTTGACTTAGTCAACATGATGATAAGGTTGAGTGGTACTACTCGAGGAATTAAATGTTAATTAATTGATAGTCAGTAAATCAATTAATTGATGGTTAGTAAATCAATTAATTGACGGACATTCGATATCTTAAACACGGAGTGATTAATGTACAAATAATATATGGAGCTCATATTGATTTATGGGGGTTGGTGAGGTAGTTCAATGATGATCCTCTAGTGGAATGGAACATCATTGATGGATCAAGTTAGTGTGGTTCCGATCCATCGGGTGGCCAAGACCCAACTCCTCCTTATGGTCCCTATCGTAGCCTAATATAATCCTTGTGAAGTCTAGATCCAAGAATGTAAAACAAAACCTAGAACCAACAGTTAGAATTAAATTCCTAGATCGGATGGTTATGATGAAACCCTAGAACCAACGGTTGAGATTAAATCCCTAAGATCCGATGGTTAGGATGAAACCCTAGAATCGACGGTTAGGATTAAATCCCTAGATCCGACGGTTGGGATAAAACCCTAGATCCGACGGTTGGGATGAAACCCTAGATCTGACGGTTGGGATGAAATCTTAGATCCGACGGTTGGGATGAAACCCTAGATCTGACGGTTGGGATGAAACCCTAGATCCGACGGTTGGGATGAAATCTTAGATCCGACGGTTGGGATGAAACCCTAGATCCTACGGTTGGGATAAAACCCTAGATCCGACGATGGAGATTAAATCTCTAGATCCGACGGTGGAGATTAAAGGAGGCTTAAGCCTAATTCTATAAATAGAGGCTTAGGTTGGGTGGCAAGATAAGATTGAAGAATTAGGGTTTTGGCTCATCCAAAAGTGGGCGGCTAGGGTTTTTGGGCGGCTAGGGTTTTGGAGTGATTCAAAGTGGGCGGCAACTTCTTCCTTCTAGTTGATTGCCAGCGCCCATCCTCCTCCATCAACACTTGGCCGACGCCCATCCTAGAGGCCTCTCCCTTCTTCCTTGGCCGGCGGTTCTCCCTCCATTGGTGGCCGGAGTTCATCTTCCTCTCTTTCTCCTTTGGCTGAACCCTTCTTCAAGTTGGCCGGCGCTTCATCCATTTGATCCTTGGCCGGCGGTTGCACCAAATTCCCTAATTTGGTTGCCGGTTCTAGAAAGGATAGGTATTTGTAAGTTCTTCTCTTTGTTCGCAGCGGATAAGGTAGAGAAGAAAGCGATCTAGAAGGCTTCTACTCGTGGAGGATCTTCGTCCACACGTCGTCCACGAGAAGGATAGGACATACGGTAGAAGATCGTGAGGTATAAAGTTATTTTAACTTTATTTACAGATCTGAGAATGTTCTTTTATGTTTTGATTATGCATGTGTGAATTAGTAAATATATTGTATAATCATGGACCCCGAAGACAAACACAAAAATCGGCGATCCGTCCGTCGTCTCTTCCACGACTAACCAACTAGAAGAGTTGTGTTGCTTGAACAACTAGTTTGTTCAAGCGACCACTCAAGTTGTTAGCACGGCGACGAAATGGTTGTGCTAAGGAAGCTCATCTCATCCGGATTAATTCTTTCATTAGTGAAAATTTTAATCCGGGGACATGGGAGCCAATGAGCCTCCGAAGCATCCACCTTCAAAACCGATTCTGGCTTATTTCCCAACGAAGTGCCTCCCCCGCCTTCGCTTTGCCGTGTCGATTACCTTCACTAGCTCTCTCGCGCCAATTATTTTAGGCGCTTGCGTCCGAACCGTTCTTCTCTTTTTTCTCCGCTGAACCCGCTAATTGGTTCGGGTAACGCCTTGCCTGTGAGCCCTCCTATATAGTTCATAGAGAAGAGGTAACGGCGGTATCAATTAACATTTTTAATTGTGTGAATAAATATTGTTAATGAAAGTGATTTTTGATTAAAATAAAAATAAATATGTATTTATATTCAAAATTCTCTCTCTCTCTCTCTCTATATATATATATATATATATATAAACTAATTGATTATTATCTATGAAAATTTAGAAAATTATATCGAAACTTTCTGACTCCAAATTATATTTGATATTTCATTTCAACACGTCATTTTAATGATATATTTTGTAATACTTATATTTTATTCGTATTTTTTTCAAATGAAAAAAATGTTTTTTTTTCTAAATATTTAATAAAATAAATGATTTTAAAAATAAAATTTCTTAAATCTTATGGGTGCGTTTAGTTGGGGGTTTTTGTTGATAAACTTGTTAGGTTATCAACAAAAACCTTGTTTGGTTTAGGTTATGAATAATTATTTGGTAATTGTTCATTATCTGGTTATGGACAAAAACCTTTTTAAGGGGAATAGAAAAATCTTGGAGAACCAAGGTTTTTGTTGATTCTCGAGGTTAAGGAAATTTTTTTTCAATATTACCCCTAGCAATATATTAAATGTCAATTTGTCAAAACTCAATCGATTTGTCGCCCATCGTCGGTCGATGCTCGTCGCCGCCCGGCCGCCGCCATCGCCCGTTGTCGGCTGCCACCGCCGCGATCGTCGTCGTCGTTGCTCGTCACTCATCGCCCATCGCTAGCCGTCGCGGCCGCCGCCATTGCCCGTCGTCATCGCTGCTGCCGCTGCGTTTCCTCGCCGTCGCCAACCATCGCCGCCACCATCCGTTGCCGCTTCATGCCGCTCCGCCGTCGCCGACCGACCGCCGCCGATCGATGCCGCCGCATACCGCCAACCGCCGCCGGCCATTAATTGCCGCCGCTGCCATCGCCAATCAATGACCATCGTTGTCGCCGCTGGTCGATCGATCATTGCTTCATCGATCGATCGATTCCGTCCATCACCGCCGATCAATCGCCGCCGCGATCGGCGATTGGCCATCGCCGCTTTCGTGATCGGCCATCGGTCTATCATCGCCATCGCCGATCGGTGCACTATCGCTTACCGACCGATCGTTGCCATCATCATTAATATTTCTGTCGTTGTCGTCGAATTGATTGAGCAAAAGACAAAGGATAATTTAGTAAAATATTAAACTAAGTTATATATTAAAACCTCCAGCCAAACAAGGTTTTTATCAAAGGTTATACTTTATTCCAAGATTATATTTTATTCTCTGGTAATCACATAACCAAGGTTATGTATGATTACTTGAACGAACCGCACTATAAATTTTGATACTTTTATATTGGTTAACTACTATTACAAGTTATTATGTTTCATTATGGATAAATTGAATATTGTTAAAATGTATATTCAAAATATTATTTCTTTGTCGTTATACTAAGATAATTTTGTTTTCATTAGGATCGCAAAGAAAGAGAAAAATAAAAAAAAAGATGATATAAAAATAATAAAATGTATATATAGAGTTTAAAAAATTATTATTATTAAATCATAATCATTAATTAAAAATAAATAAAACAATTTTTATTATTAAAAATATATATATTTATTATGCAAAAAGTTAGAATCATCTAACTAATACCATGTCATCTATCCTAAGGGAGAGGAGGTAATCACGGAGACGAGGTCCCTCGACACAGTGTGGTAAGGCAGAGGAGAGTGCATATGGCGGGAGGATTTTAGATTCCTCATCCTAATCGACTCGCTTCATTCTAAAGCAACCTCCTGCTTTTATCATCGCGTCATTCCTGTGAAGACCACATATATATATATATATATATATATATATATTTATGATTCAGACTCATATAATCAAATCGATTGATATTCAATTATAGATTCGAATCGAATTCGGCTCCATGAGTCGGTCTATTTTTTATGGACTTTGATACAACGATCAAAATATATAAAGATTATCTGAATCAGAAAATTACTTTATATCTCTTTTAAAATTATTTTTTATTTTATTTATAAATTTTATTATATCTTAATCATTATATCATCTTTGCGATCCGACCCGGACCGGTCTACTCAAGAGAACGGTTCATTCTGGTAAGCAGCCATTTATAGGAATAAAAAACTCTTGTCTTATCTGCCTAATAAACAATTAATTCCATCCCTCTCACTCCTTCTCGATCGTTGCGTAGCTGCGCTGGCCTTTATTCTAGTTTTCAATCTCCCTTCCCAGGACACCACGGACAGGGACCCCCACACACTCCACTGCGTGCGTGCAAAAGCTTCACCTCCTAAGTCTATGTCCTTCGCCAGTTCTTCACCAATCGCCCCTGCTCCTGTTCTTCTCCCTATTTATCTCCTCCGCCATCTCCAAAAAGGATGTGTTCTTGAGCTGGTGGGAGATTTACATTGATGGGGAACTGTAGATTTCGGTTATCTGACATGATGCCCAATGCTTGGTTCTACAAGCTCAAGGACATGAGCCACGTAGCAAATAGGAGCAAGAACCACAGAGGCGCTGCGCCTCCACCGCCGCCGACTAAGCTCCTACCTGGCAGAGGCTCCTTCCACTACTCCAGCAGAGCCGAGGCGGAGAGGTTCTCCTTCTCCCCCACCAAAAGCAAAGCCTTGGCCGACCGTTTCGAGGAGCTGCCGAGGAAGTCCAAGAGAGGAAGCAGGAAGAAGCCCCCTGCCGCATGGCCGCGGCCGGTCACCTCCGCTGCCTCCGAATTAGCTCCTCCGGAGACACCGCGCAAGGACTTGGACTTCGCTAGCGGCAAGTCCGACCCGTGCTGTTGCAAAGTCATCTCCTCTGCCACCGACATCATCATCGACTTGGGCGCCGGAGACTCCGTCGAGCTCGATATCCGGCCGGTCGCGACGAAGCCGGTACTGCTAGGCGACACGGATTCTGTGGGGTCTGACAAGAGGCAGGAACAGAGGCGACCGTCGTTGTCGTCGTCCCCCGGCGGAGGCCGCCGGCTTCGGGTACGCGCTAACTCCCCAAGGCTGGCCCACCGAAGCAGAGCAGCGCGGAGGCAGAAGAAGGCGCTGCCGGAGAATGCCTTGGCGGTGGTGAAGGCGTCGTCGGACCCGCAGAGGGACTTCCGGGACTCCATGATGGAGATGATCGTCGAACACAACATCCGCGCTTCCACGGACTTGGAGGAGCTCCTCGCTTGCTATCTGTCGCTCAACTCCGACGAGTACCACGATCTCATCGTTAAGGTGTTCAAGCAAATTTGGTTCGAACTCAATTAACTACGCGCACTAATCTTGGTATGCTCACGAGAATGATGTTGATCGAATCTGTCCCTGAAATATGAGATTTTGTGGGAGATTATTAAGTCTTCGACGATATCTCTTAAACTATTTGTTCAGAAAGCTTCCGTAAAAAAAAAAACGAAAAACAATTTGTATATAAACGAAAAATTAAGGAGTATCACTGTCACTTAATGCAGGTGACAGCGAGATCTCACAAAATCCAGCACCAAGAAAAGATTTTTAATTTGCTCATTCTAATGGTCCCATGTATGGGACAGAGATAAGAAGAGGCAAGAGTCAACAGTACCAAGTAAATAAATACCCTCTTTTCTTAGAACACCACCAAGGGAAATAAATTCTACCCCAGTTGAAATACCACACTGACGTTCCTTGTTACCACTGCTTACTGAACAGGCAACCTAAGAAGGAGGACAGTTTCTGAAAGTGATAGCTGACCAAATTCTGCCACAAATCTAACTAAATCTTCCAAGGAAGGGACTGCACAATGGAACTCTGCACGTTAATGGGTGTGCAAGATTTCAAGTCTGCAATTAAAGTTTCTTTATCCATAACAATCAAATGCAGTTTCTGCACACTGCAGCAGCGTTTCATGAACAATGATGCTAGCAGAAGGTTTCAGTGAAATGCATAAGGTACAGAGATCTTCTTCATGGTATCTAATACACAGGCATCCATTTAATATGATATAGGCTTCTTAAATATTGTTCACCTGGTGTTTCTGAAGCTTTTGAGACATCGAGTGAATCTGAAATATTTAATCTGGACTACATAAAGGACCTAAGCCTTAATATTATGATCTGCACAGCAAAGACACTGGTTTGGAGTAATGTTGGGATTTGACACATCGTATCAGAAACACAGACTTCCAAAAGAAACATGCAAATGTATAGACTCCCTTCTTCCTGGCAAAGGAACCTATTCATGGTGGGCAACTAAATTACTGGTTTTGAGCTTTTGATGCTTTTCTTCTATCGCACTTTTGAACAGTCCGATGAGTTTCTATTCCCGATTCATGGTGGGCACATTTCTCAAATTAGCATCTATTTTCAAGTTCTTCTCGAAAGCGGCAGATATCTCTGTTTTCCTAAACTAAATTCCTATCTTTTGCTTCCATTTTGTTAGCTAAAGCTCTTCGGCTAGAAAGTTACAAAACTTTTTGAATAGTGTGTTCGGGTACGTTTTAGTTGGACACATATTGTTTGATGGCTATTTTCCAGAAACATTTTGGTACGTTTTGTTATTAAAATAGTTTCTTTTTAACACCCAGAAAAAACTTCTTTCGACTCAAAATATATTCAGTTCAGCTCTTAGAAAACCTTAAGCGCATTTTAAACCTTTTCTGAATCTCTGCTAGCAAGGTCAAAAAAATTGAAGAAGGAAAAAAAAAAAAGAGATTAAAATTCACCGATCTAACAAAATGCATTACTACTGAAAATATATAATTTTTAAATGTAAAGTAAGATGCTCCTTTATAGACGACAACTCCAGAAATCTGCCTTCCAATACGTTTTGTGGGTCGATCTACATTCACAGCAGCTAATCCAGCTTTTTGCGCACTTTTTCGGCGTCGTTCCAAGAAAGTGAATTACGTGAACACGAATTCATGCATGCGTTAGGTATTGCTCGTAGTGCTGGTGAAACGAACCCAATCACAAACTCCGCTTCCCTTTTCCTCGGCCAATGAATTGCAACTGTTTATCCATGTCCATCGAACTCTCCACAGCTCGGAGACGACGATGTCTTCTACTTAATTTGTCTGTAGCTTCGTTTGGCCCATGACGTAGACCCATGCACGCCCAGCCCACATGAGATATATCTCTACCGTGCTCAATTATATATAATAATTTATATACGTATACATTGCAAAATAAATGGAAATTATCACATATATTTATTTTCATTTTAGAAATTATATATCTACCTTTTTACAAAGTAACTGAAGTGCTTGCATAATGCGATAACAACGGATTTTCTATTTCCTCAAAAGGTGGATCGTAACAGTAAAAGGATGAAGATGATGATTATGAAATGAACAACAGAAAATAACGATGCAAAAATTAATGTGGTTCGGAATTTCAATTTATACTTCACGAAATGAACTTTAGAACGAGGTCCGGTATTATACATCTTCACTATCAAATTTCTCCTTCTCAGAAGTGCTTTCGGAGGTGAAGAAAATCTCTCACAAACAAAAAGTGTGTAAAATGCCGATAAAATGAATAAAACTCTCAGGATTATCCGGCTTTTCATCTACTTTTCAATCCTCCTCTCCTGAAGACTGATCTCTGTTCAGCAAGCTCTCGCCCTTTCGATCGTCAGCAAGTGAGTGAGCCTCCAAACCAGAGCTCTGACCCCCTTTGTGTAAGGATATTTCTTCAATGGAATCTCTCCCCCTTTCTTCTTCCTTCCTTTATTTTTTTAATCTTCGTTACTCCTAGAGACAGTTTAGGATGTAACAAACTACCGGGATCACCATCCACGCGAAAGATCCTAAATCATGAGGAATAATTCTATTACAATGTCAATAAGCGAAAATCTTTGAAAATCTTATGTGGGATCCTAATTTGTTATGTTACGTAATAAATTCTTGCGAAAGGAGCACGACGAAGAGCACCTTCCCCTTTCTCCACTAACATCTTCCCTTAGGGTCCTTATTTTCCCTAGTTATCTCTTCGGATTTATACATTAACTCAACTATATTTTTCGAAGTGTTCTCAACTTGCTCCTTAGACTTACTTCCTTCCACCCTTCTGGTTGGGTGAAGCTAAGATGTATATACGACTCAATTAGGTTCGTCAAGTTGATATTTGGTCTTGCTTTGGGCATGAAATTCTTGTATCTACAACTCTCTTAATTTTTCGAGTCGTTTTCCGACTCATTTCCTCGGATTACTTTTTGCCCATTAGACTTCTCCATCCTACCCTATATTGTAATCTCATCAACTTGGTATATTTCTCCGAGTCAGATCTAATTGGATCAGATTGTATATCCTACACTACATTCTCTTCCTCAGACTTTACCTTATCACTCATAATTTCCTTCTCCAACTCTTAAGTCATATTATAGCAGTATCATTAAATACTACTGATGTCAATTCATCCCATTTCGATTCTTTTGGTATGAAAATTCTAAATCTAAAAAATTCAATTTTTGTCTACCTATAGCAATATCTTATCTATAACAATATCTGTACCGTTAGATCATTCCGGAGAGATAGCATTGCAGCACTCGATGGTTACGAGTGGAAATGTTCGAGTACGACAATCATATTACAAAACAGCAAACACTTTAATCTTATCGCGTATTGATTTTTGGTTCTGCACGAGTTTGATAAGGGCAAGGGCTATACGATGATTTAGATGTGGGCATGTAGTATACAAGGAGGATATTGTTTCGAAGAAATTACACGACAATTTAAAAGCTTTTGATCTAGTTTAGATGGTTCTATAATGAAGTGAGATGCCAATTACATCTCAATTATTTATATATATATCATCGACAATGATCCTCGGACACAAAACAAATATCTAGGTCAAACAAGCCCTTAAAGTATGTATCATCGATAATGACAAAAATGCTCTAAGCCACTAATGTATGCGATCCGTGTCTATGACTGCAAAATGACGATTAACAAATACAATAATGCTTTGGGGCTGTTTAGATAGATGATCTTTCTTTATCAAAATGGATGCCTCGTCATCCCATTTAACAGCGACATAAAGTTAAGATTAAACATAAAGTTGCACAATTTTCAGTCAGTTTTTTTTTTTTTTTTTATCTTTTAATAAATTATTTGATATATATTCGGTGAGTTATTTTTTTCCCCCCAAAATGAGATTTCAAATTATGGAAAGATAAAAAAAGATATATATATAAACGTTGTTATTATTGCTAATTATTATTACAATTATTTTAATATAGTAAGTAGTTCGGCAATAACAACACTATAATATTATATAGAACCACGGAGTCGCTCCGGGCACCGTCCATATGTTGGCCGTTACAAATATTTAATAATCTCCTCCCTAAAACACTCGCATCCTCTAATTAATTAATTAATTAAATACATTAATTGCTGTTTAAATGTTCCCATCCCCTTTTGCCTTCTCATCATTTCCTCGGTTTAAGGTGCGATTTGACTCTCGGCCCGACAGGGACGCCATCACCCTTCACTTCTCACCCACAATAAATTAATTCCGCCGTTGGATCGTCCGATTAGGACCGCGTCTCCTTTCCTACTTAATTTCAAGGACGCGTAACTGTCCGCATTTATTTTTTATTTTTATTTTTCTGTTCAATAAACGATCGATTTTCACCGTCAGGCGACTGCGCGTTTTGCCAACTCCCGTCCATAGACGGTCCAATGATTAAAATAATATAGATATTATTATAAATGAATAAAGAATTTTATTTAAAATTAAAAATATTTTATTATTTTCAATCATCTAATCAAATAATATAGTTCCATAAAATCGAATTTTTTTTTCTCGCTGCAGACGTTTTGCCAACTCCCAGCGTGTGGTGATCTTGAATTCGCACACCTATTTCAGCAAATTCAAATTTTAATTCGATTTTGATCGGGTGGGCCCCGCCCTCCACGACTCCGCTCCATCCAGTGCCGTTTATCAATTCATTCAAAATCCGAACGGAGCTTGTCGTTGGGGAGCCAACCCAGGCGTCCAGCTTTGGAGAAATAAAACGACGGTTCGAACCGGATCTTTATGCTCCTTGAACCGGGTCGACGTCGCTGTTGACCGTTGCGTCGTCCTGTATTGGAAAAAAAAAAACTTGAAGCCCGGCCGAGGGAATTCGGACAGGTTCGTCGGTTTGAACCGACCCGTTACTGGAGCTAAATTAGACCGCATAAAAAAGGAAAAAGGAATCTCAAGCGTCCCCCTTATCCGCACGTGACTCGCTTGCTCGGTGCGCCTCGTCGGATTGCAGGCGTGGGAATCGAGGAGTGCGAAACGGGAAACGATAGGAAGAAGCAGGGGACCCTCTCCCACTACTGCCGTACCACGTGACGGCCTCGTATTGGCGCTGCGATTTCCTTGGCTTCGGCTTATAAAAAAGAGAGCCGCTGCCGTTGTCCGTGATGGTCCATGGTCGCGCCATAGATCTTCTCCCCCACAACGCTCAAGCGGAGAGAAGGTGCATCTGTGACGCTGCGGTCGAAGGGTCTTTGGTGTTTTTGTTTTGTGGATGCAGTGATGGTCGCGGACGGGCTTCCTTAGCCCTGCTGGAGTGGCTTGACCTCTGGTGGTCGCCTGTAAGTTTTTTCCTTCGATTTATGCCGCTTCTGGGTGCGATGACCGGCATCGGATTTCACCTGGAGTTTTGCTCTGCTGGCGTGGTTGTTTTTTTCTCTCCATTTGCTTTGGGTGTGTGCTCCTGGATTAACTGATACGATGTTTCAGTGTCAAGAAAGCTCGTTAGGCAAGGAAAGTTAGGGTTGTGTATTGATTTGTAAGGGGGGATTGAGATTTTTGGGTGGCGAAGAAAACAATCGTTTGGTTCTTCACTAAGAAGATGCCTTTTTGAAGGGAAAGAATATCACAGCGGAGAATTGAAGATCCCTGTCAAGGAGAGGGAAATAGGAGATTCTCCATCTCCAGTTTTGTTTTGATACCTTGTCAAACAAACGCTTTGGTTCAGCGAACAGTGGGAGTTCAAAAGGTCTTTGAATTTTAGGCCTTCGAGGAATTTCTGCTTTGCCTCTCTGAAAGATGAGCTGCATCGACAATTGTAGAGACGGTAAAATTGATGAAGAGGAGTTCCGGCGGCCATGTGGGAACAGAGTGGCGGATGACTCTCTTACTCTGGGCCGGCACGCTTTTGGGAAATATGGTACTTATCCGTCTTCACAGCTTGATTTTGATGAGAAGCTATTGATTGATCCAAAATTACTTTATATCGGAGCCAAGATTGGAGAGGGAGCGCATGGGAAAGTCTATGAGGGGAAGTAAGTTCAAGAAACTAATTGAATCGTTTTTTTTTTTGCCTTGTTTTATTTCTTTTGCTGGTAGAATAGGTCGAACCTTTTTCTGGATATTTATTTGTCAGATGAATCATGCCAGAATTAGCTTTTGAAGTTTGAATATTTTCTCCACGGATGTTGTCTGAAAACATAAGTATATGGTTCTGAAAGTTCGTGCATACATCTGTACTGATTAAGTAGTAAAGCTACTATTTTTGAACTTTTTGTCAGCAGCCAAGAAGATGGGTACAATAAATGTTTCCCCCTTATATAGTTCTTATTGAATGTAAGGCTCATTTTTAATTTATTTATAAAAGAAAGATGTGATAGGCACTCTCCATCCCTATCATGTTGAGACTTTAGATTGGCGTCTTCCTTGTATGGTCCTATTTTAAAAAGTAAGGTTGATTTCAATGTATTCAAAAAGAAGTTCTAATAGGAACACAAAATTCTCCATCCATATCTTTTTGACTAATTAGATTTTTGTATCAAATATGTTTTTTTTTTTTAATTTCACCTCATGTTTTCATTTCCTCTTAAATTTAAAGTGTGTGGATGCCTCTTAATCATCCTTTTAACCAAAGAGTCAATGAAAACATTTGGTTTCTTTTCACACCTTTCAACTTTAAAAAGTTATTCAATTCCTCTAAAATACTATAGATCCTTGGGCATGACCTATGGGAGCAAACATATTTGTCTACAACTGTAGGGTGAATGCCCAAGTTACCAGCAGCAGATTAAACAAACAGTGAAAGCTAAGCTAACACTTTCTGAATCAGAAAAAATATATAAATTGAGGAGTAAAGTGTTCTGAAATTTACTACAACATCATTTTATTTTTTGTTGACTAAATGTAGCTCAGTGGTATTGGTTGACTTTTTTCATCCTATGATCATTACCATGGGTAATAAAACAGTATGTGAATGCAAAACACAAACTTAGAACGGTGGAGGAAAAATTCACCACTGATTGGTATATCAGAATGACTGGATTGCCATACTGACAAGATATGATGCAGTAGTCATATTTGCAACGATAGTTCATAAATTGGAAATTATTTAATTTAATATGAAATTTTCTTCAGCATCTTTCTAATAGTTATACATTTAAGGAGCTTGGGCCTGATTCAGAACTTCTTCTTTGTTGTTCATAACTAGAAAACTTGGGAAATTAAAATATGAATTTTCTAATGAACACGATATTCATTGCCTAAGTTTACTCTCCAATTGCATTTCTTAAATATGGGTTTCTGTGCCAAGTAAAATGGTATGCTCCCTGCACCAATAAGTAACACATATACTTACAATTGACGTACAGTTCAGAGGACTAATGCCTATCTGCCATTAGTATTATTGTACCTTATTCCATTCAGAAGCTCTTTTATATGCATTATGGTTGCATTTGTACTGATTTGTTATATCAATTCTCAATCAGGTACCACGATCAAATTGTTGCTATCAAGGTTCTCAATGGCGGTAGCACTCCTGAGGAGAAGGTGACTCTTCAGGCTCGTTTTATTCGAGAAATAAATATGATGTCCAGGGTTCAGCATGATAATCTTGTAAAGGTTTGTTTTCTGATTGTCGTTAGTTGTTCATGTTGTGTCCCATATTGTTTCGACTTTCAAGACAGTGTTTTATTGAATTTGAAAGTTACCTTAACACTCAAGTTTAGATTCTACCCTTCTAATTTGTTTTTCAACATTATGACAAGTATTCTTTCTTTCGTCAAGTTTGTTGGTGCCTGCAAGGATCCCTTTATGGTGATTGCTACAGAGCTTCTTCCAGGAATGTCATTGAAAAAATATTTGAGCAGCATCCGTCCCAAACAACTAGATATTCACACAGCAATAAGCTTTGCACTTGATATTGCTTGTGCGATGGACTGCTTACATGCTAATGGAATTATACACAGAGACCTGAAACCTGGTTTGTATTAGTTTTTTTTTTCTTTTAAAATTTTGCATTAGGATTTGCATCATTCAAAATTGGCGTTGCAACTTGCACAATTTATCTGCAACCACAAAAAAAACATTAACAAAATTCTTTGTCTTTGAAATTTGTATTGTGACGTCTTTGAGAGAAAACAATTTATTTATTTATTTCCTTGTTTTTTTTGGATATCTATCAACAGACTTGCAATTCGATCGTATCATTTACGTGTATATATAGACACCTTATCTGATATATCAATGTAGAGTTGTATATATTATATTGCTGTTGCTTGAGCTATTCCTATCTAAAATACTAGCATATTGGCTCATAAATCTACATGGCGTAGTATCTCCGCTTGAAGTAAATGATGCTCTCTGTGACCATAATAATAAACTACATTGGTTGGGTTTTTTCTCTGTTGCTTGAGATACATGTTTGTTTGGAAAAACAAGAATAATTTAATCAGAACCATGAACCCCTCTCTGTTGGTTCAAGTCATATGGTAAACATGATGCAATTAATTGCAGGCTATTAGTAGAGATACAGGATCAGAAGCTTTTTCTGAATTGTATGTGAAAGTATTTTGCTATTGCGTTTTGAAATGTTCAGGTTGCATAATGTAGCTTGCCTCTCATTGATTTTTGTGCCTTTATAATTATTTAAATAATGCCATAATAGTCGAAGATAATGTGCAGATAATTTGTTGCTTACTGCAAATCAGAAGAATGTGAAGCTTATTGATTTTGGACTTGCAAGAGAAGAAACAGTTACTGAGATGATGACTGCTGAAACTGGGACTTATAGATGGATGGCTCCTGAGGTGATACATCCTTGACTCAGTTAGTTATACTCAAAGATTAGATGGTAATCTATGAAGAATATTATCATACAATCATATATAGTAGAGCCTTGCTTTGTATAGTCAAGAATCTACCATCCATTACGCAGCTGCGTGGTGAACGCATAGCGAATTATTCTTTCGCCTTTTACTAAAGAATCTACCATCCATTCATGTTTAGCTTTTATGCAAAATCTTTTTTTTACTTTGTTTTAGGTTAATACATTTGCCTGTATTAACCTAATCACCACCAGTTCTACATGTTTCATCATGAGACAGAATGGAGGGAACACAGAGGGGGAAAAAAAGAGAGAATGGGAAGGGATTATGGTCATCTAATGGTAGGCCCAGGAGCAAGTCAAAGCATTTTAAAGTTTGTTGTTCTTCTCTATGCTCATTGTTGACCCTGCAACTCTGTTTGTTTTGGTGTTTTCTTTTTCAATTTTTTTATCCTGAAACCTCATCCCTGCAGTCTTCTAGTCATTTCTTTAAACCAGCTCAGTTGTGTAATGCAGTTATATAGTACTGTGACTTTGCGGCGTGGTGAGAAGAAGCACTACACCAACAAGGTTGATGTGTACAGCTTTGGCATTGTTTTATGGGAGTTGTTGACCAACCGAATGCCTTTTGAAGGCATGTCCAACTTGCAGGCTGCATATGCTGCAGCTTTTAAGGTTAGCTTCTTTCAACATTTGAATTCATTGTAATTTTACTGTCCGTTTGTTTAGCCTTCGGTGCATAAGAGTTTTATTTTTCTCTGTAGGAAAGTTGAAGGGTAGGTTGTTGTATATTGGATTTGTTCAAATAATCAGAACTCTGAATATATTGTTAAGCTCTGAGATAACATAAATCTGACACTTTCTAGGCGATTATTGATTTGCCAGGGATGGAGATAATGTTCTCAGTTTTTTTTTTTTAAACTAGGAATTGAGAAAATGCTTTCACTTTTAGTTTTGGCTTGATAATTACACCATTGCTTTGTAGTAAAAACTACTTGATAGTCCAAAATACAAGTACAATTCTCTACTACATTGAAACAATTTCAGTGTCTGGTAACTGAAATCGACTAAACTTATATGATCATAGTAACAAGAGAAAATTTCCTGGCACTGAATTCCTCAAAAATTATCGTCACACAACTTATTGCCCATTTGATCCGATGCAGCAAATGAGACCACCACTACCAGATGATGTTCCACCGGAGCTGGTGTTCATAGTGCAATCGTGCTGGGTGGAGGATCCCAACACGAGGCCTAGCTTCGGCCAGATCATAAGGATGCTGAACACCTTCCTTTACACTCTCCCACCACCTCCATCAGAACCAGAGACCAGTTTTCCATCGGCGATGAGCACAAGGGGCACCATTACAGCGACGTCTGCACGCAGAGGCAGCAAGTTATCTTTTCTTCGCCAGCTCTTTGCTGCGAAGAAGGCAAGCAGTAGCAGCGCATAAGCAAACAACAGAGATCAGTTTTTTTTTTTCTCTGGAAGACCAGCAAAAGGACTGATGAATTATAGGTTGACATGTAATACAGAAGAAATCATGCTCTTTTTAGCAAATGTAAGAAAAACTAGTGAAGTCCAATATTTATGCAAGCTATATATAGCCTAATCTGATATTCTAATTCACACCTCTTTTGCTGGTAATACTGATCAAGAGTTGTCCTTTCGTTCATCCACATCCATCAAGAGCTTATTTGTGATAGCACATTTCTTTCTCACAGCAAAGCAGGCTGTAGACTTCAATGCAAAAAGCAATAGCACTTCTCATCGTTATTAATATTCTAATTGTATATATGATAATCATCACTGAGATAATGGAGACGGCAAAGAAATTAAGATAAATGATAAATATGTTTTTAATATTATTTTCTTAAAGGGGAAGAAATATATAATCTATATTTTCAGGCTTCACCTCCGAAAGAAGTAAAGAAATAGGGAACAGCAAATTTCTTTAGTAATTTTATTTTTAAATTATTTTTTAAAAAATAACACTGGATAAATATTAAAGATTATTATTTTTTAAATACTAGATTAATCTCATTTGGTCCTACAGTTAGGTATGTTTAATGGACTGGTTCAATCTAGAATCGAGTCGAAATCAATCCGTTAAATTTGGAATCGAAATTGATTCAGATGAACCGAATCGGAACCGTTCTAGTTTGGATTCGGTTCGGTTCCAATCGATATCGGAACCGGTTCAGAATCAATTTTTGTTTCGATTTGGATATGGTTCCGGTTGCTAATTTAAAGGTGGAAACTTTTAGCATGTTAACATGCCTATAAGATTATTTTGCGACAGAAAAAAAGAATAGGATCACTGATGCGATAGATGAATTTGAAAGTTCAAATTCGAAGAAGATGGTCCGGAACCGTTTCGGAATCGGTCCGAAATCGTTTTGAAATTGATTCGGAACCGATTCGGAATCGGTCCGAATTGAATTGATTTTAAAGTTAAAACTTTAGAATCGGAACCGATTCGGAATCGGTTTTGACCAGTTTCAACATCGACAAAACCAGAATCAATTATAATCGAAACATAATCGAAATCAAAGAACCGAAAAATCGATAAGCATGCCTACCTACAGCTGTTGCAACTCAAGTTATATATACCAAGTTAAAATATATGAGAGAGGGTTGGTTTTTCATTTTTATCGTATTTTTGGGTTCTTAGAAAACGATTTTTTGGTAATTTTATTTTCCAATCAAATAAACCTCATTTTTTTGAAAACAAATATGAAAAATATCAACAAAATAATGTTTTCCTTTTTTTTTTTTTCATTTTTTCAGAAAATAAAAATGATAAATATGTAAACCAAAACTCCCTCTAAATTTTCTCATATTATTTTTTGTTAATAAATTCAATTTGAAATTTGAAATTTGATCTGAGGGGGAAAAAATTCACATTATGCGGATAGTAAATTAAAAAAATATATATATATTTAACCTTATTTTCCTTTTTTTTTTATAAAAAAATGTGTACAATTTCCGTCCGTTCTATGATCTATTGGATGGGTTTTGAGCCATTTCAATAATAATAGCCTTCCGAAGTAAACGGACAGTCTTCGGGTATGCTTTCACAGTTCACACGTTTCCTTCCCTTATTTTCCTTTTAATTTTGGCTGCTTCCAATTCCGTAGCGGCTCGATTCTTCTTCCCTCCTCGCTCTCCCGCGAAGCGCCTAACCCAATCTCCCTGCATCTTCGCCGGCGATCTCCGGCCGCCTTGTGCCCATCGCTGACTCTTCCCCGCTTCGATCGGTGTGATGTGCTTACCCTTTTTTCTTTCTTCCTTTCTTTCTTTTACTGTTTCGAGGAGTTCTCGGGAGGCGTTGAGGATATCAAAGGTTAGGGTTCGATTTCGATCTTTTCGTTGTTCTTCAAAAATGTTTCTTTTGTTTTTTTTCCTTCTTTAATCAAATTTGTACTTTTTGGTTTTATCGGGATATCTCCTTTTGTTATTCCGACCAGGGTGGTTCTTTCTCCTGGTGTTCTCGAGGTGAAGGACTTGGTTGTTAGCACGAGATTGTATGGCTGATGGCTGGTATTGAAGCGATCTCCGTTGTTGCCATGGTGTTAAAAACTGCCATAGGGCTGGCCCCGAAGTAGGAAGCGAGAAAGGTATTTCTTCCTGTTCATGTTATGCGAATGGACTCTGAAGCCCTTAAAGCTCGCTCCTTCGAGAGAATTGGAGCTTCTGAATCAGATGAAATGGAGATTATCGAGATGGGATCTTTAATTAATGTGGGGGAAGTGGCCAGCACTGGGCGGGAAGTTAGCGGTCATGCTCCTTCGATCGAGGATGATTACTGCACCGAAGGTTGTGATGGTGCAGTCGTTAAATTCATTGATGGAATGGAAGTTTGTCCTGCAACTCCCTCTTCTGAGAGGGACAGTATGGATCTTTCATGTTCTGATCAGTCTGAGGAACGCGAGGCCATTTCCATTGCCCTAACCCCGTTAAAAAGCATATTCGATCCATTTGCTCCTGCGCCAGAAGAATTAGTCGTTGCTCCCATGAAGAGAACTCTGAAGAGTATGCAAATTCCTCATTTGAGGAAGCTGAAGCTTTATGATCGTCGTCATTCCACTCCAATAGAATGCCATGCTCCTGAAGAAGATCAGCTTTTGGAGTTACTTTCTCTATCATTCTTCGAACTAATTGTTTCGAGCCAGTTGCAGGAGATATCTGCATGCGACTTGCTGGATCAACAGGAACATTCAAAACATGCTAATACACCACTGTCATTATCTTTACTCACAGGGATTGCAGAAACATGCCCACCTGCCCCGAAGAGAGAACCAGCAGAATCAACAAAATTAGATTTTGGAGCATGCCGACAGCTTGACTTCCTTGATAACATGGCCGGATAATAGAGCTTTGTTTTATGTTTGCTAACATATAATAATATCACAAACCTTATTTAATAGTTAGTGTTCATAATCCTAGCTACATAGATAAGCTGTGTTCTATCCTGTTCAGGCTGATGCAGGGTTTAATAGCGTCTAGTACAGTTTGTAAGTTGCGGATTGCTCACGCTTGCTTAATCGACCTGTTTTGTCTAGGCCTGTTAGTTGTACCATTGATATTGATATTAGTATAGTTACATGATTTGGGCATGTATTCTTATTGCTTGATCAGCTGAAGTAGGTGGTGTCATTGTGTTTTCTTCCGAGTTTCTTTTGGTTGTGAATAATCATGACAAGATGAAGATAACTATTATTTTTTTTTATAGATATTACCATTGTTATTTTGTGGCTGATGATCTAACTTGGGTTTTTGATCGTTGCAATTATGATACCGTGAGTGGTTTTGGGTCAGACTGCAAATTAGTTATGTTTTCTTTAGAAGAATATAATACACTGACCATATTAAGTATTGTAATGCATCACAAGGGCTCCTAATAAGCAAAGCATTGGTTGCTGTTATGTTATGAAAGTTGGTAAATGGAATGTAGATTGCCTTGCTTAGCTGAGGAAGCAAAGTCCAACGCGTGTGTAGCTTACTGCCTTTGCTGTCGTCGTTTCCAGATTATCTACGGTGTATATATATATATAATTTTCTTTATGTGTGCTGCTTATACCGTGCGATTTGTGTATGAAAATGAAGATGTACAGTAATTTCGTCTCAAGTAAACACAATAAATGAAAAATATATAATATTTTTTTATAGGAGAAAAAAGCGCTTGGCATTGTCAGTGAGAGGTTAGATTTTGACTGCAATTTAGTCTGAATTTAATCGCGGTCCGATCGATATCGGAGTTTGGTCGGATCGAGGTCGAATTTTGATCGGAATCGGCCACGATTGCGGCTGCTAGCATCTGCGGAGTTGACAGTTGCAAATTGATCGAATTCTGATTGTAATCCGGTCGGAATTCGATTGATTTGAGGTCGCCCTCGCTGTGGCTGTTAGCGGTCACAATTTGGTCGAATTTCAATTGCAGTCCGACCACAGTCCAATTGGACTTCGAGCTCGATCAAATTGTCTGATTAGATTACAGTTAAATTTCGATCGGATTGCGATCGGAATTTAGTCGATTTGTGACTACAATTCGGTTAAATTTCAACCGGATGTAAGTTGTCCAACATAAGATTTCTATATATAGAGAGAGGGAGAGAGATTTCTTATGTTGTGCAACGATCGTTGTGCACCGCATGCATGACAATTTTTCCATCGTTCAATCATCGTTTGATTTATGGGATTACACAATAAATGAAAAATGTACATTGCTTCGCCTACGTTGTATTCTCTGATGAGCACTATAGCTCAACCCCTGAAACCATCGAGATCATCATCGCCAACTGCCCAATCTAATCACGGTCAATTTTTGGTCGAATTTCGATCGAATTGCGTCCGTCGATGCTGCAGTTGATTCCGACTATAATATGGTTGGAATCTGATAGCAATTCGGCTGGACGCGAAGTCCAGGTGGACCGCGGTCGGATTTCGACCTAATTGCGATTGGAATCCGATCATAATTTGATCAAATTGCAATCGCAAAATCGACCGAATTCTGATCGTAATTCGATCAGACTCTATCGTGATTCGATCGAACGATCCAGTCGGGCTCCAAGTCTAGCCGCAAATTTATCAAATTTCGAATGCAATCCGATTGAAATCTAGTCAATTTGTGGCCGCCAACACTACGACCACTGGTGACCACAATTCGACATGATTCGATCGCAATCCGATCGGACTTCGAGTTCGGCCGGATTGCAATCGAATTTCAATCAGATTGCGACTGAAATTCGATTGATTTGCAACCGCAATTCAGACAGATTCTGTTGGGAGTATTGGGAATACAATCAAAGTCTCACATTGGTAAGACATGTGCTCATAAGATGAAAAGATATCTCTATTGATATGAGACCTTTTGAGTAAAGCCAAAAATAAAATCATGAAGGCTTATGTCTAAAGTGGACAATATCATATCATTATGGAAATATGTGAATCTTATAGATACTAACAATTGATATCAGAGTCATGATCCACGTCAAACTATGCACCTCGAATGAAGTGAAGTTTTCATGTCCGGATCAAGAGAATCAAACACCAGATAGGAAGTCCAGTTGGGTCAGGAGGACAAGATAATTGGCAGAAAGTCTAGTTCGGTCAGGAGGACTAAACAACTGACAAGAAGTCCAACTAGGTCAGGAGGATCAGACAATTGGCAGGAAGTCCTGGTGGGTTAAGGATCAGACATCAAGCAGAGGAAGTTCTTCAAGGACGGATAAGCTTGAGGGGAGCTCAATGTGATCCTTCATTTGAGGGGAGAAGAGAGGAATTATTAGGAGTATTGAGAATACAATCAAAGTTTCACATTAATAATATATGGAAAAGACCATATGCTTATAAGATGAAAAGATATCTCTATTGGTATAAGACTTTTTGGATGAGTCCAAAAATAAAACCACGAAGACTTAGGCTCAAAGTGGACAATATCATACCATTGTGAAGATATGTGAACTTATTGGCACTAATAAATTACAGTCGTAATCCGATCGGAATGGACTTCGTGCCCGATTGAATTGCGATCGAAATTGATTGCGACATTGGCGGCCACAATTCAGTCGGATTCCAATTGAAATTTAGTTGCTGTTCAGTCGACCGATCTTTGGCAATGACTCCGACGGGTTCAGGGGTTGGACTATAGTGCTCAACGGAGAAGACAACGTGGGTGGAGCACTATGTATTTTTCATTTACTGTACAATTCTGTGAATCAAACGATGATCAGACGATGAAGAAGTTGTTGCGCACGTGGCACGCAGCGATGGTCGCACAACATAAGAAATCTCTCTCTCTATATATATAGAAATCTTATGTTCGACATCTTACGTCGTGCGATAACGAGAATACACAGTAACTTCCATCATGCCCGAGCATCCATCTCTCACGCTCAACTGGGAAATACATAGTAACTTCTCTGTTGGAGTCTCTCTCTGTCCTTAGTCGTTCGACATCGCACCGAGCGATCGAATTCTAGCTTTGATATGATCGAAATTGGCCGCAGTCCAATTGAAATCAGGCTGCAGTTCAATTGAAATCCAACTATGTTCCGGTTGGAATCCGACCGTGGTCTGATCGGAATCCGATCACAGTCCGATTGATATTGGAGTTCGATCGGACTACAATCGAAATCTCGCGAATTGCAATCGCCAACATCGCGGTCGTTGACAACCACAATTGCGGTCGATTTGGATTGAAATTTGATCGAAATTCGACCGTGATTCGGTCGATCTGTTTATCGAACGACGTCAATTACGATAAATTTAAGGATTGAACTATAATACTCATCGAAAAAGAAAACGAACAACATAGGTACTATACATTTTATATTACTGTGCATTCCTATTTGATTGGACGGTGGAAAAGTTGTTGCGCATAAATCGCATACAGATTATCGTCTAGCATAGAAAAAAAGTTTAATCTGCTGGGTATTTATTTTTCCTAAAATCTGCCTATTCATCTAAAATTTATACATCTCGTTTGTGTGTGTGTGTTTTTTTTTTTTACTTTTAGCTAATTGGACTCCATCAAAACATTTTAACCATAACACATTAATAAATTTTCAATAGTCATAACAACATAGTAAATTTATTTTTGAAGTCTGAGAAATTAATTCAGACTATTACATCAAAGGGGTATGTAGACTGCAGAGAATTTTAAAAATAAAATGCACTCTGATTTTGTCCCATGGACAAAATAAATGGACAAAATAAATTTGATTTTTTATTGTGATATCGTTCCGTGATAAATTTTAAAAAAATTATTAGGATAGCTCTGGAACTTAAGAGTTTGCTCGATGAATAAAATATGATTTTGACGTTGAATCGACATTCAGGAATGACACGACTGTGAAGTCTAAATTGAACCGTAAAAAAATTACGAATACTATTTTGATTTATCTTTAATGGTTGATGGAGATTATTTGAATTTCGACTTAATTAGATAAAATATTTCAAAAATTCATAAAATAGAACCGATTACTCTCGTAGATTAATTAGATTCCCTGGTCAAACAAAAAAAAAATGTAAATCCATGATGCGTAATTTAATTTGAAAAAATAAGTTTATAATTTTACTTTTGTAACATTTTAAAATAATCTGATTTCTACTCCACTTGCATTAGTAATAGGTGAAATACTGCTCTCGGAATTACGATCCAGGATGTCTTTGTAAAAATTTTCATTCAAATGAATTAAAAACTTTTAAAAAATTAGACTATTGAACCAGAATACTTTGTGATTATTTTACGATCCATGAAAATTTTACATATAATTGAATTGATCATCTTCGAAATTAATTAAATTAAAAATTTAAATATCCAATATCAATTAAAAAAAAAACTTAATTATTCCCAGATGACTGACCGAAAGCAAATCTGTGAACGAGCTAGCAATGAGCAAGTGTTTTGGACCACGCAACTGGGTCAAATTTATAGTTATTGTATTTCTATCAACCTCAGCTAAATCAAGCCAATTTCATCTAAAAGCTAAACTAGATTAATTTTTTTTTTAAAACAATCAACATCCGAACTAAAAAACAGAAATTTCGAAGATTAATTAATTCAAAGATGTTGCAAAACTAATTGCCCGTGGAAGATACAACCAACGTGATAAAAAGCTAATAAAACTCACAAAAAAGGGTCATCAACACCGAGGAAGACGCAAAGAAAATTAGACAAAAATAGAAGAATTATTGATGTATAAAAATTAACCCAGAGATTGAGCACTCAATAAGCAAGTTGGCCACTCTGTGTGGCTTCGACACTCCATGTCGATGATTTTTTCAGTGGAAAATTCCTCAAGAAAAATATCTTGTTACCTGGCGTTGGCTCGTAATTCGATGACTGCCAGGTCCTCACCAGAGGCAATAATGATAATATACCGACGATTACGGAAAGAAGAGAATAAACAAGAGAACTGGAGAGTATCTGGAGCCTTATTTGTCAAATCCTACCAAAAGAATGTTGGATGCAGATTTGCTTCACAGCAACATGGACTGTGGATTCTCTATGTAGCCTCTGAAAGCTCTCAACCACTCTGCCCCAATTGCACCTGACATCGTGAAATTTGAATATTGAGAATTCGCAGTTGAGTCCGGAAATGAAAGACGTTCATATTAAACGATATGGATGAGCAGCTGGCACATACCATCAATCACTCGGTGATCACAGCTCAAAGTTACTGACATGAAGGTGCCAAATTCAAATTGATCAGGACCACCACCAGGAAGCACTCGTCTCTCAGCTGTTCCATCAACAATTTTGAGAATCAGCAAAACCATTATTGGATTTAAGATACATGTAATTACTTTTTAAAAAAAAAAAAAAAATCCATTCCTACCAGATCCAACAGCCAGAATGGCAGATTGAGGAGGATTTATGATGGCACAGAACTGTTTGATGCCAAAGGGGCCTCCCAGATTTGAAACTGTGAATGTACCTCCCTGCGAAATTACCTTATCGGGTTATTGAACAGAATACTGCATTTAGAAGAATGACAGTTGTAGTTCTGTGCACCTCATAATCTTCTGGTTTCAAGTTGTTTTCTTTGGCCTTCTGAGCTAAAATTTTCACTTCTTCTGCAATTGTAGAAAGTCCCTTCTTGTCTGCATCCTGCATAATTGTGCACAATAAATTAGCGCTGCATGACGATGATGAAGAGCTGAGATCAAAGTTCTCGCCAACAAACACCTTGATAACTGGAACAAATAACCCATTATCTGTTTGAACAGCAACGTTGATGTTAACATTATCGTACCTGCGTTCAGAACAAGCAGGGAGGAATATAACCTGTTTGAAACAAAGTGTCCTTAAAATTTGCTAAAATGAAACAATGATTTACTGGCGTATGAAGTCGTTCATCCAGGAGCTGTTGCACTGAGGAACTTTGCGAAGGGCTAGAGCAGTTGCCTGACATTCCAAGTAAATTAGGATTAAATATATTTAATTTTATCTTTCTAAAACAAGATTTGAAAGACAACATGGGATTCAAGTCTCTCAAGCACAAAAACATTGCATACTAGAATGAAATCAGTTGAGCATACAGATTGCTACTAATTTGATGAACGAGTCAATTGATGAAAATTCAAATAGATCAATATTTAACCTAATTTTCTGAATTAAATACAACTTTGCATCTCTATCTAGCTACTTTTTCTATATTGTGGTAGTATTCCATACAAATTGATTGCCCTTCTAGAAAATGATGTCGTCTTCTCACGTACCATTTCTGGAATGTTTAACAACAACAAATAAAAACTAGGATATCAAATTCAGGTGTACAAAAAAACCTGACTAGATTTTCATCTTTTTTATTTTCACTTTAAATTTTTATTCCTAGAAAATTTTTCATATGGAACTTAAAAAAACTGGATTTAGGAGGTTATCAAGGAGCACCATTTCAGCTGATAATGCAAAAGCAACTAAAATAACATCTAGTAATTTGAGGTGTGAAGAGAATAAACCTTTATAACAAGGTCATTGATAGATAGTTTTTTACCACCAGAAGCCTCTTGGAGAAAATTAAGTTCTTTCCTCAATCTGGAGATGGTGAAATAGTTCATACTTGAAGAATATCTTAATCAAGTCAAATTCGACAAAAGTGAAGTATTGCAATTAGAGACTCACTCCACAAGTTTGTCAACACGGGTGTCAACTGTCAAATAATAATGAGGAATTGTTTGTTTGGAGAGCAGCAAGCGGGAAGCTGTAACCTGCAGAATTAGAGCATGAGACAGAAAATAACAAGGCTAAAAACTAAATTATGTGACAAGATTAAAGGATATATTAATTTACTTTTCTTATCTGGGAATTTGGAATGTCCACATAATCTAATAGTTGACCGCCTGCTGATTCCTTTGCCTTTGGTGGTGCAGAGACAAACTTTGTCTGAGACGCTACATTCAATGATACAGAAAGATATAATAAACTCCCTAAACCCTGTTACCTTGCACAACCAAACATCTATAAATGCACTCTATTTGGCAGTAAATTAAAAATTTGGAGCAACATCAAATGAAAACTAATTAAATACGGGTACTAAACAAGTACATAGCTTCTTCAATCCTAAATAAACAAAAAAGAGGAATCCCCAATGCCTCGACAATGGTTGGCCTTCACATTTTTATTCTTCTTCTTCTTCTTCTTCTTTGCTTTTTTAAAACGACATTTGAGATATTGGTTTCTTAACCCAGATAAAGAATTATGTTCCCCTGCACCCTCAAACCCAGTTGAGGCATTCCAAAATCCATGATTTGTTCTCAAGCTTGAATAACTATTCAATGATCACAAACTATTGGTGTGAGTAATATATCTGTAGAAACTCGAGTAGATGGAAGTGTGAATGTTAACTCCCACTCTTTGTTCCAAATTAGATAACAAAAGATCTCAATATTGGCTGCTACAAAGTCACCAAAAAAGAAATGGAATTAAGATTTAACCAAGCTACAAATTCTAATACAGAAACAACTAGATGTTTTGTGAACCATAACATATGTGAAATATTAATAAATTTGGTTGAAAACTATAAGCATGTAGCAAACAGAACTAAACCACAAATTCGTTTTTGTTTTTACATATTATGTTATAGAATACTTCAAACACAAGATCTAGAATCAAGAAAATCTGCATTGGAGTTTACACACCAAAACTCAGAATTTTATACAAATACTCTCATTCAGTGGTCACTCATAGTTGTTAGATTTTATGGCTATTGTGTTGACTAGACGTTTGGATCGTTAAGTTAAGCTTTAAAGCCAGTTAAATGATTGTGTAACCCATACTATATAAGTATTTTGCTATTATAATAGTTAAGCAAATAGAAGATAATCCCAAGTTCATCCTGAAACAACTAACGGATGACAAGAATACTGCTTCTACAGAAATTTTTAGCAAGGAAAAGGGCATGACAACAAAAGAAAAGGGCTAGAAATCGGTACCCAAGTAATCTTCAATATCTGCCTTTAAAATCCGGCCATCAGGACCAGTACCTTTAATGCTTGAAAGAGGCACCTGCACAAGGAGAAATATAAAGAAAGCAAAAGACCCGAGGTCTTTCAGGAAGAGGATTCATAGAATTCACAAGTAAATGACATTCAATTTCAATAAAGATCAATATAAGAAAATAACTCAATAAAGTAAATATCTCACATTATTGTCTTCTGCCAACTTCCTTGCAAGGGGACTAGAGAATATCCTGTCTTCTGGATGAGATACTTCTTCAGTCTTTACAGCTTTTGGTTCGGCAGCTTTAGCAGGGGGTTCCTCTACCTTTATAGATTGTGAAGTTTCAGATGCTGTCTTAACTTCAGGAGGACCAGCAGATTCAGAAACCTTGTAATCTTTAAATTTCTCAATATCTCCCTCTTCCTCAACAGTTATAGCAATTATCTGATGACAGATTATTTAAAATAATGCAAGTAATTAATGTGTCCCATCCAAAAAATATACACTAAGAATCAAATAATTTTTATTCAAGATGTGCAGGTACTCAGGCCCCTTGACGAGATAGCAATAAATGAATTCTTCATGCACCTTATATCATTCGAACAGCACACCCTTGTAATAGTTAGTAGAATTGCACCCATTAATAGATATTGTTTCTTGAAAATAGAATGTGAAAGTGATCGAACATGCCTACATAATATAATTATTGATGGTCTTTCCAGCCTAACAACAAGTGCAGAAGATTTTATTCTATTCCTGAGCTTCTATATCATCTTAAAGAATTTGAGAAGTCCAACTATCAACACCTTGAGAAGTTCAAAGTCCGCGTGACTACCAAGATGGAAATAATACAAATAAGAATTGCTTCAGACTTTGCAAGTTGAAATTAACTGACTAATTAAATAGCAAAAACCCACAGACAAGGTTGATACTCTAACTATAAGTGAAATGGAAATTCTTTTTATTCCTACAGGACTCATGACACTGCCGACTTACCAACATACACCTGGAGAGGTCTAATAGGCCCCTCATAATGTTGATCCTATTATCAACCTCAGTCAGCAAAGAGCAAGTTGAGCAAGTAAGGGAGAGAGACAATCGAGAAATAAGTGTGTGTGTTTAACAATCTTGATGTGAAACCATATAAAATAAATGAATAAACACACTAAATATATTTACAAATGAAGAATTAGGAATTAATTATTTGATCCATGATGCCTATAATTTTCATGAATAACACACTGAATATATTTACAAATGAAGAATTAGGAATTAATGACCTATGATGCCTATAATTTTCATGAATCACAAAAATACAACCACTATAGAGGTGTTAGAAACAACAAAAAGAAATATCAACATCAAGACCATGAAAAGCTCAGTAAGAGAATTTCCACTTCACAATCTAAAGCTAAATAAAACAAAAAATTAAAACCTCACGAGCTAATAGTAAAACCATAAGATTGGCATCCAGTAAAAAGATACGAACAATATACAATTACCTCACCAACTTTGATCTCTTTGGACCCATCTCCATGTATTATCTTAGCAAGATATCCTTCTTCCATGCATTCCATTTCCACAGTGGCTTTATCCTGATCAATTTTTGACATAGACAAATAAAAATTGGTCAATGCTGTGCAATTTTACAATATGTAAAACACGTGTGTGTTTCTCTATGTAAATTTGACTTACAGTTTCCACCTCACAGAGCACCTCACCAGGTGCAACTTTATCACCTTCCTTCTTTAGCCACCTTGCAATGTTACCCTATGAAGGGACAGTGCAGAACATCAAGTGCTATAGAACCTATATATTTAGTAGAATTGAAGTTTGTTATGCACAAGGCTTATGTACCTCCGTCATGGTAGGTGAAAGAGATGGCATACCAAGGGTCTGATGTGGGGGGAGATCTAACAAAACAAAGAGATAAAAATATTGATGTAAATGCACTAAATTTGATTGCTAGAAGATTAATAATACTTAAATATACAAACAAAACAAGAAAAATCTGAGAAAACTACATATACAGCATTAAAAAACATATTCTCAATGTCAGGGATTCCAATCCCTACCAGCCAAATTTGTCTTTGGAATTAATTTGTTGAAAAGGGTTTTGATTTATATTTGCTTCAGTTGAGTCGATTAGTCTCTCCATGTTATAAACGTTTCCTATATACGACCACCTACCTAACTTGGATCACTAATGAAGGATGCTATATGCCCCTCGACCAAAACTAACAGTTTCTAAGACAACTGCATCACTCCTACAGAATAAATTTTCCTCAAATAAAGGCCACAGAGTCTCAAACCATGATTCAATAATATAAAAATTGCAAGTCGTGTCTCACAAAGAACTTTCACTACACAAACAAAGCTTACTCAAGCAAGCATCTAGCCTTGGGACAGCCATTACTGTAGACGTGTGATTAACAAAGGCAAAGCATTATAAACTGGATGTGAAAGTGGACATTTGTCAACCAAATAACAATAAAGGTAAGTTCAGATATGCATTAATCATCAACACTCTTCAGCTTCGTGCCACCAGGATAGGAAAAATAAGCAATACATTGAATTGTCTTGTAGCTCATCAGAAAAGATCAATATAGAGTTTCATAAACAAAGACAAGAAATAAATTTTAAAGTGAGACAGTGAAAATAGAAGATGAACTTGAACCTGAATTACTTGAAAACATTCTCCTTTGCATAGTCAGTATACTGAGAAATAGAAAATACATAAATCAGCTTATTATGGTAAAAGGAACACAGAGGTATATATAGTTAGTGTATAGACAAATACCTGGATGAAGCATGGTTGAATCTCATGCCAAACAAAGTAAAACTCTTGGCAGGTGTTTTTTTGTACCAGTTGGTCCCCAGTGATTCTGAAGAAAATGCCTGAACAAATAATAAGCTTGACTAGGTCAAATTCTGAAGATCAACTGCAAGAATAAAGCTCATCAGTAGCTCCTTCAAGATTTGAGATCATTACCTTTCTTCTGTCACTGACATTGTTGCTCTTAATGCAAAACTGACGAACATAAGATTCAGAATCGTGATAGTTTTCTTTGCTGAAAGCACCCACGTAATTCCTTGATACATCTAAAAAAGAACAAAGTATAATGGCATCAAGAAGATTTATCTCATCACATTGAGATTAGGGGGAAAAAAGAAATGCAACAATGTACATAACTGGGGTTTTCTATGTCAAACAAATTACTATAGTATCGAATCCTGTACTCAAAATAACCATCTGTCTAAGAGGTACTTGAGGATCACACCAGAGTCTATAATTGCCCTTTCATCTACAGTAAAATGTAAGATATGTGTTTTGACCCTACAGCTAAAAACACACATTGCCATACATCCTCCTTGTTGTAAGGTTTCTACAAGACATGGCAAGAAGTATCTTGAGAAGAAAGCATGAAACACATTATTCATATAAGTAAACATAAACAAATAGGAAGTATGATACTGACACTATGATTGACTATTTTGAAAATATATGCAGATTTTCACAGCCAAAGATGGGATTACGTAGTAAAGCTAGAATAGAAGATAATAAGTTTTTTGATGCACCCAATTAAAAAACTTGAATAGAAGATGGCTATTGGAATAGGAACCACATGTAGTTATATAAATAAATATGAACTACAAGTAGTTAGATAAAAGTGAATATGAAACTATTGTACATCAAGATGCAGAAGAAATATGGACAAGGAAGGAATCATGAAAAGATTCTAAAAAATATAGCAGCTGAAGAAAGAGAGAAATGAACAATGCATTAGGCATTTCCTATTTGACTAGAAAACTAATTCCAACCCCTTGAATAGAAATGCTTTTTATTTTGAAACAAAAATGTAAACACTTATAGAATATAGCTTAGAAAAATAATTCAACAATTAACAGAAGAATAGAGCACTAAACAGTGATCATAGTAAGATAAATAATGATTAGATAAACAATTATTAAGTCCTCATGCTTAATATACTGGAACTTGCTAAAATTACAGAAGCAGGAACTGAAAAGGCAACTGATATTACACAAAAGAAGAAACTAAAGAGCATGTTAAGGCAAATTTCAATAGGGTTAGTACCTTTAGAGAAACCTGCAAGAACAGCAGATTCCTGTGGTAGAATATTTTGAATGCCCTTCAACTGCAATATCAGATACAAAGGTTAAGAGTTGTCAAACATGAAAAGAAGAATATAGCTAAAACTACTAAAAAATATCCAGGGGACAGTAGCTTCCAGCATTATCATACTCGACAGTCCCCATTGACGGATAGAAAAGTATCCAATGTGAATTTGCAATATTCCGATATAGAAAGGATATAACTTTGCAACACTGAGAATAAAGATGCAATGACAAAAGTTATCAGGAGTGGATTATATGCATGTAACACCAATTTTCAGTCGTAATTCAAAACAATTAAACAAAGTTACTCGACAAAAACCATTTTATTGCGTTGCAAAAATTCAAGCCAGGGATACTTGAGTAACAATCAGATAAACAAATCGCCCATATGAATAGATCTATTGCATTACGCGTTACGTATTGATATTCCACCAAAAAGAAAAATAAATAATTTACAATCCTTCTGAATCAAAAGTATTTTATTTCTTTTGTAGAGTAATATATCATCTCAGTGCATACTAGAATCCATAAAATTTCAATCAGAATCACGATCAATAAGAAATACAACGAGATAATTTTTTTTTTTTAATATCGTAAGAAAGCCACAAGAAGCATTAAATATTCCGAAGCAATATAAACAATCAACTCTGACTCCAAAACCCAAATTCCGAAAGCGCACCTTGCGGGAGTGACGGATCAATTGAGACGCGATCGTCATGACTGGATCGGATCGCACCTAGTAGTAGCAGACGCGGACGCTGATAAATCAAACTATTCACATCGAGAAGGTGAAATCCACCAAACCTTCCAATCTAATTTGGCGGGTACAGTATAAGAGATCGAGATTCCTCACCTGCGTGGGCGTCAAGGGATAGCACACCGAACTTGTGGAAAAGAGAAAGAGGAGGCAATGGCGCGTAGTGAACCCCAAGCCTGAGCGCTGGCGAGCGGTCCGTAGATGACTGACTGCGGAGATCGACGAGCAGCGGGGGCGATGATGGCTTGCTTTGGCAGCGTATTGGGATTGGGAAGAGAGAGCGCTCAGGAGACAAACCTATTCATATACGATATAACGGAGTATATTTTCTCTTTATGGATCAATTAGGACAAAAGGGGAAAAGTCAATTATAAACTAAATAAGAAAAGGAGAAGGAAGTCGGATGCCGTTTCGCCGCCAGTAATGGTCCAATAACTGGACCGGTGCTCCAAATCCGGTTCAACATTTTCAATCGAGCCGAGCGGCTCAATCAGTCGATTTCAGTTGCTATTTTAAATTGTATCGGAAAAAATATATATCAGACTTAACTCGCATTTTACCTTTTGTCCTTTTGAATAATGATCTGAATATTCTTTTCGAAATAGTGAGAATTAATTGGTGGGGGTGTAAGCGCAGGATGGCGAGGGAAGCTTGTACGCTACGGGTGATCCATGTTATTTCTCAATTGCCTAGCGAGGACTATTCTGCGTCGATGGGCACGAGAGCTTCCAATTCCACAATGTATAAAGTCCTTATCGACATCGATAGAGCTCAAAATTTTATTTATTTATTTTAACTAACGTTATTATATTTTAGTACGTGACTCCAATATAAAATTCTGAATTCGTCCCTGATCAAACGGATCGATTCATGACGATAGATTAACCCATTGTAAATTTAATATTTAACGGAGAGAGGTGAGCCGACCCGTCATCCTGACGAATTGAAAAATTAAAACGAATAGTATATCATGATAAAAAAGTATGTATTTGAAGCAATTAAAATCTTACAATTGAGATCCAATTATCGATCGATAATATTATGTATCAATGTTTTTGACTCTTCTAATACTCCAAAATATTTAAATCTTGATAATATACAAATTCAAATAGAGATTTAATTGAGAATTCTAAGACTTATAATTGGTTTCATCATTTTCTATATTAATTGAAATAGTATTGATAAAATAATTATAAACGAATTAAAATATAAAAAAATTAGTAGAGTACTTAAATCAAATATTCTTTTATTATTTTTTTTAACTTCTCCTATACTTTGCCGAGATGTAAATATGATAAAAGAATATTATGATTACGAAGAACTTACTTGGTTAGTATTAGAATATTGGTAAAAAAATTTAAACAATTTTTTTTCATAAATTTTATCTTCTTTTAATATTTCTCACCTACGAGCTAATTCAAATCTATCACAGACCAATCCGTCTAGACTCATAACCTATGTGGATTGATTCATTTAGACTCGACTAATTGATTATCCAATCCATTTAAATTATTTAACGAGACAAACTAATTCAACGGATTAACTCAACTTGACGACGGCTCTACTTGTCGGCCATTTTGTCAAAAAAAAACACGCACACACACCGGGAATGTGGAGAAGACGAAAACATGACTTAAAGATATGAAGTCCCTGTCGAACATTTGTCAAATAAGATGTTGGCAAAAAAAAAAAAAGGACCTACAGAGAGAATAAATGGTTACATATATAAAATTTTATAATGACCAATCCGTAGTAATATTTCACAAAATTTATTCTATGGATATGCCCACTTGGGACTTAAAAAGATTACATGTTTGAATCCGAATTGTCCTTGTATGATAGAATCCGACCCATCAGAATCAGTAGGCCTAATCTCGCCAGATATTACCAATCGATAATAGACTGTAGCAAGATAACGTCGGCGACAGTCGTCTCGTCTTTAAATAAATTCACTGTGATTTAAGACAACTAGGCCGTTTGAAGTCGCGGCACCAGTTCAAAATGATTTTCCAGCAACAATAAAACTTGAGAAAGCGAAGACACCTTGAAATCTGGTTTTAGATCATCAGCGTAGGAATCAAGGGAGTCATACCTCCCGGTTTCGTCCAGCAAGCATGTGAAAGCTCCTGCTCTCTTCCCGCAGGCCACCTGCAAATGGTGAAAGACAATTCACTTAACTTCACCAAGAGTCACCAAAGAGCTCTAGTTGAGGGTTGTTATCTCCGTCCAAGGGCACCTAAGATACCAACTTCATTGTGTTGCCCAATCAAATAAGACAATTCATTTGATGTCCTTACTGGTGTCAGCACCGCATTAAACCATCGGGACAGGCTTAGCCTCATTCCACCTAAACCCATCAATTCTTCGATAATTTACTCATTTCACAATAGCAATAATTAAACAAGGTATAAGCGCGCTGCTATACTCCCCATTCACAAGGGACAACTTTACAGTGAGTGGTTGTGGAGAAATTACTCTGTTTAATTCTCTCCACATTTCTTTTTCAACAGACCTAACACGAGTACTGGAGGATCCACCAGCTTCCTTACCTTCATGGTTCGGTTATTTCCCTCCCAATCCCACTTTCTGGGAGTCCACTAAACTTTCATACTCGTCAAAATATCTCCAAAGTTAGAAACAAGCATAAAAAAGTGCAAACCCATTATCTCCTTATTGGCTCTGTGGTTAGCATGGAGATTAAATCTCATAAAAACGTGACAATATTTATTGACATAAACCTGAAGACAATTAATGAAGATCTTGGCACAATATAAATTACACGTAAGAGACAACAGTACCAATTGGGAAAAAAATTTACTGCATTTGAAAAATGATTTTTCTCTAAAGCGATGTAATAGCCAACTCCAGAATAAATCAACTCAGATGTACAAAAAATGCACCACTGAAACTAAAATCTTAGATATAGTATGATACAAATAAATTTTATAGGACCATATAGATCCAAACAGAAATGAGAAGATATACACATCAGTTGCTTGAACCTCTTTCTTCGTTTAATATCTTAAGAGAATGACAGATTAGGACTTGAGCAAATAATAATTATTCAATTTAATCATATTGCATTTTGTTGCAAGGTTAAACTGAACTGATGAGAAAATTAAGCATGAAGTCTGAAATCAACTAAAGAGGTGTCCACTAGCTCACTGACTTGTACACATAAATATCAGGTGAATTTAACACCAAAAACAGAAGAATATAGGTCCATTAATGGGCACAAGGACTATCTGTTGTGAAGTTGAGTGTCGCTAGATGTCCAAGTGGCTTTGTCTAGCATATCTAGCTGTTAATTATTCTTTAACTGGAGCTCACACACTGATGACACTTTTGGCATCCCCTAACGGGGAACAAATGGAGAGGAGTCCTATTCTTAATTTTTACTGTACAAGAAATGATGCCTGACAGACATGTGAAGACTGCTTTTTCATTTTGTTTAGCTTGCTTGATGTTTGATCTTTCTTATATCAAATTGTAAAAATAATAGTTTATATCCAATTCCTGGAATAAAATAGGAGTGAAGGATAGAAAAGGTCTTCAATCAATAATCTAAAGAAAGTGGGAAGCAATATCCCCTATAAGTACTGCTCGGGCTTGAGAAGCTGGATCTGTTGATATAGAGGCCTTAACAACTCCCAACAAGTTCTTGGGACTAACCATTTTCAATTTACTCATCAAGGAAGTCAATGTGATCATTAAGGTATGCCATAGATCAGTAATTTTTATGAAAACCTGGTGGCTACTCAAAATAAGAGAACAAGACAATCACAGTCAAATAGCATATTGACATATTGAAAAAAAAAGGGCAAAAATAAAAAAGGCCCTTCAAACTATACAAATCATCGAAAGGGCATCCCACTAGATGTTTGATACCAAAAATACCCCTTATTACAACGTTGTTATAGAAGCTACTCGGTAGCTACTACAATGTAAAAAATCGACTATTTCACTTTAATCAAAATTATTATACATAAAGTACTATTATACCAAAATATTCATTACCAACTTGTTTAAAATTGCTTAAACTTCATCAAAATTGGTCTAATTTGGTCAAAATCACTTTAAAACCGTTGTAGTTGAACTCTAAATTCTAAACTCTAAAACCTTAAGGGCTTGTTTGGAAGGAGGTGAGGGAAGGGAAAAGGAGGGTAAATAAAGGGAGGGGAATTTTTACCTTTGTTTGGGAAGGAGTGAGGAAAGGGGAGGGAATGGTAGCCAAAGGGAAATATTAACCTGCCATACCCATGGAGAAGATGAAATTCGTTACACTCCAAATCGGGGTGTAAGGGAAGGGAAGATTAAATCTAATTTTTTTTCTTCCCATTTTATCGCTTTTAAAAATATTATTTATTTTTAATCCTTTTGCTTTTGGCTGAAAACGACGTTCCCTCTCCCTCTCGCTCTCGCTGTGGCCGCTGAAGACAAACTCCTCTCCGAGCTCCAACCATTTCACTTTTTCCATTCCATTTGTGCGTTGGATTTCTCTCCCTTCACTCCAATACTCCAATGTAAGTTGCTTTTCCTTTTTCCTTTTTTCTTTTTCTTTTTCGTTTCTGGATTTTGAATCTATCCTTCGTTGGATGAATGGATTTTTCGTTTCTGGATTTTGAATCTGTCCTTCGTTGGATGAATCAATTTTGTTGATTTTTCTTTTCGTTTCTTTTTGTTTTTGTTTCTTCACTGAGATCATTCTTTTTTTTGTTTCTTCACTGAGGTCTTTTTTTTTCGTTTGTGGTCATTTGTTTAACTTATAATTTATTTTGGTTTTGTTTATTTGATTATAGATGGATGATCAAAATGATAAATGCAATGATTTCATTAAGTTGCATCGTATGCATCAACTCGCATCGGCCCAAGTTGTTTGTTTGGTTGTGGCTTGGTATGCACAAAATAGGAACAAATCAAATAGTCAAATTCCTCGCGTGATACAGTTAGAAGGAGAACATGTACGAAATCAATTAATGACAAAACTACTGACTAATGATCAATGTCGTAGTATAATTAAAATGAGTCCTGCATTTGTGAGATTGTGTAATCTTTTAGTCAAAGAAGGTGGTTTGCGACCTACACCAAGGATCACTGTGGAAGAACAAGTAGCAAAATCACTCTATTTGCTAGCCCATAATGTTACAAATCGTGAACTTGACTTCTTTTTCTATCGATTAGGAGAAACAGTGAGTCGTCATTTCCATAATGTTTTAAGAGCTATAATAGAGTTGGAGGATAAATTTCTCAAACAACTGGATGGGTCAGAAATTCCTACAAAAATCTACAATAACAATCGATTCTATCCATTTTTTAAGGTGAAAATATTATTCTTATCTTTTATCTAGTATAAATTCATGTATACATGTTCATAATTATTAATAATTTAGACATGATTATATCAGGATTGTATTGGAGCGATAGATGGAACACATATTCGTGTTAGAGTTTCTCCCTATGATGCCCCAAAGTTTCGTGGTAGAAAGGATTTTCCAACACAAAATGTTTTAGCAGTATGCACATTTGATTTGAAATTCACTTATGTCTTAACCGGGTGGGAAGGAACAACTTCTGATTCAAGAGTACTAAAAATTGCATTATCCAAACAAGATTGTCTTAAAATTCCTGAAGGTAAATTAAATGACATATATTGTAATTAAATTTTCTCACTTTTACATTTTGATAACACATAATTTTTTTTAGGAAAATACTATCTTGTTGATACTGGATTCATGTTGAAAAGTGGCCTTATTACACCATATCGAGGAGAACGTTATCATTTGAAAGAATATAGCCGCAATCCACCACGAAATGCTCGGGAGTTATTTAACCTTCGATATTCTTCTTTGCGCAATGCAATTGAAAGAGCTTTTGGAGTTCTTAAGAAAAGATTTCCTATTATAGGAAGTTCGACAGAGCCAAATTATGACATTGAAACTCAAAAAGAAATTATCCTCTATTGTTGCATTTTTCATAATTACTTGATTAATATTGATCCAGATGAGGGATTGCTTATCGAGGTTGATGCTGAACTTAGTAATAATAGTGAATATCAAGAGGAAAATCATAGTAATAGGGATGACCATGCAGAGGCAAGGAAGGGTGAATTGCTTAGGAATTCCATAGCCACGGCTATGTGATTAGATTATAATATGTGACATTTATGTTTTTTTTGTTTATCTTGCAGTTTTGGATAAATTCTCTTGTATTTAGATGATTGTGAATGGTGTCATTTTAATTTATTATGTTACTTGGATTTTATATCATATGATTGTTTATGTGATTGTGTTTTAAGTGTTACTATATTTTTTTTAAGGATGACTAAAAAGAAGGATTTGCAAAGTGAAAATGCAAGTGCAAGCAAGGGGAATAATCATTGTTTTTGGAATAAAGCAATGGATGATGTTCTTATTGATGCATATTTGAATCAACATAATATAGGCAATAGGGTTGGTGGAACCTTTACTACACATGCATATGAAAATATTCTAAATGAATTGAAAGTAAAATTTTCCGACAGACCTATTGATAAGGAGAAGATTCAAAATCGTATGAAACATATTAAAAGAGATTGATTTTCATGTTATGATTTATTCAAGAATGGTATGAGTGGTTTTGCATGAGATCCTACTACAGAAATATTCATTGCTGAACCTGAAGTTTGGCAACAATTAATTGAGGTGAGTTTTGTAATATGCATTTGAAAATTATATTTTATTTTCTCTTGTGATATTATCTATAAATGAATGTTTGATGCAATTGTATTGTAACTTGTAGATAAAATCAAAAACTGCCGAATAGAAGAACAAGCCTATTCGAAATTATGAGAAGTTAGTTCAATTATATAGGAAAGATAGAGCTACAGGTCAATATGCTGAAACTGCGTCAGAAATGCGAAAGAGAAAAGCGGACATGGAGAATAATATTGGTAGAAATAATTTTGAAACCATTGATGAAGTTGAATTTATGATATCTCAACAAGAAATCTATTTGGACAATTCAGATACAGTTAATGAAGATGCCTGACTTAGGCTAGTGGTTCTGCACTCAACTAAATCTCAATCAAACTCTTTTGTTGGAGCATCATTCAATAACAAGAGGGCAAAGAAAGGTAAAGTTGATGACGATAAGATAAGCAATGCAATTGAACAAGTAGCTCAAGTCATTGTGAGTTCAACAGCTGAAATGGTTAAGTCAAATGAACTTCCTATTTCTGAAAATGAAGTGTGGAATTTGTTAAGTCAATTAGGCATTGAGCAACATAAAATTTCCACATGCTATTTGTATCTTGTTCAACGCCAGAAGATGTTGAGAGCTTTACTTGGATGTCCTCATGAATATCGCAAAAACTTGTTATTCTAAATGATGGATGAAGAGAATCCACCACATGATTAGTTTGTTGTTTGTTATGTGGTATACACAATGAAAAATTTTGTTTGGATGCTATAAATCATGTTTTTGGATGATAGGTACTTGGATGACTTTGTTTGGAGGCTACATATTATGTATTTGGATGATATGTACTTGGATGATTTTGGATATTTGTTAGACTATTATATATTTGGATGATATATATTTGAAGTTTGTTGTTTGATGATTGAATATACTTTGTTCTTATTATGGTATGGATATTATTTTATTCTTATGATGGTGGAATTTATATACTTTGTTCTTATTATGGTATGGATATTATTTTATTCTTATAATGGTAGAATTTATATACTTTGTTCTTATTATGGTGGAATAGATATATTTTGTTCTGGTGTAAATTGGTATACTTTATACTCTGCTTAGATTGATATTTTATATTGCTGTGATGAAGTAATATTCTTCTTGTGTATTACTGGAGAATCTGGATAAAGAACTGCAAGTCGACACACAATAGGTAGTATACTCCCCTATGCATGCTTTTAAATCTTTGACTTACAACAGATAGGAGGTGGGATCTTAATCTATTTATTATGTGACTCTTGAATCTTCGCTAAAGCGTAGACAAATCTGACTACCTAGAAATTCATGTTTTTTGTCCATTATCTTGTCGGCAGTTTATCCAAATATCTCATAATAAATATAATATCATGATTCATATGTCCAAACTTTTTTAAACGATAAAACCTTTTTTTTTGGCATGTTAAATGAGGTCTTGCATTTTTTGTTGCAATGTTATTGAGGGTATTTTTGTAACTTTATATATTTAACTTTCATTCCCCTTCCTTTCCTCCCAAACAAGGTAATACATATTACGTTAATGAACTCTCCCTTCCTCCCAAACAAAGGGAAAGTATATATTTCCCCTCCCCTCCCTTCCCCTCGCTTCCCCTCCCTTTCCTTTCCATTACTTACACTTTCCTCACCTCCTCCCAAACAAGGCCTAAATCTAAACCCTAAGCTCTGAACACTATTATATCAAAATACTCTTCATCAACTTGGTCAAAACTTCATCAAAATCACTTCAAGTTGATCAAAATCATTTTAAAGCAGTTGTAGCAATTACAGATTGTAACAGCTACCGAGTCTAACTGCTACAATAGTATTACAAGGGTTGTTACAATGTTGTAGCAGCTTCTCTATAGCTGCTACATGTGATAGCAACTGATCGTAGTTGTTACAATAGCGCTAAAAGTAAGGGTATTCTCAGGATAAAACATCTGGTGGGGCACCCTTTTAACATTTTTTGAAAAAGAAATGCCCTTTTGACGATTTGTATAATTTGGGGCGCCTTTTGATTTTTGCCCAAAAAAACATAATCAGACATTGAACAATCAGAGTAAAAAAATACAACTAGAAGGAATTGCATGACAAAGAATTTGGTGGTTGAATAAATTCACTCACATCATCTCGGAGGCTATCACCAATCATCATGACTTCACCTGGAGGAATATCCCAAATTGAACAGATATGCAGCAAAGGAGCTGGGTCTGGCTTATAAGGACGAAATTCCCTACTCAGTGCAGGGACAAATTCCATCTACATCATAGAAAATATTGCATCGCAATATTAGAAAACATTTCAACTTAAGTAAACGTAGTAAAACTTTGTCTATGAACAAAAACATGTATGTCCGTATATCAATCAAATTGACAGACGTGTAAACATTAACATAATACATATTAATCATAACAAGTTGGCAACATCCCAAAGACTTGGACAGCTAAAAAATTTGGTAAAAGGAGTCCATAGATTGAGACTCTCGTCCAGGTACCACATTTGTGTTCATCTAAAAAACAATTGATTCATCTAATTCAAGATGGTAATTAATAATATAGAAAGGCAGTCAATTATGGTAAGTACTGTACTTGACAAGGTTTATGACGGAAGATTTTATTCATCCTAGGCTTGGCTTTGTTGTGCTTTCTCTCAGTTGAGATATCATGAGAAATCTGAGGTTGTGCAAAGACGAAGACGAACATGACCAACAAGGCATAGGTGCAAGCTCGCTCTCTCTCCCTCTCTCACTCTCTCACTCTCTAAAGGAACACATCTGCAGCAATGCTGTTCAGGTTATCTAGCATGGAGGAGAAAGAGAAAATAATTGAGCAAGAATTAGAAAAGGAGAAGAAAGCAGGGATGAGGGAAGGCTGCAACTGTACAAAAAATAAGTGGCCAACGGGAATTATTGTAGAAATCCTAACTCTAAAAGAGGAGCTATCATACCATCTAGAAGCGGGTAGAATTAAATTATATGGATGTTTGAAAGACACGTCTTTTCATGGTATTTTTTAGGACTCGAGACAAACCATAAACCTTTTACACCTACCCATTACACATACCCTAATAACATGTACATAAACTTTGACAGATTTACTTTCAAGTAAAAAGTGAAGGAACAGGAAATTATGGATACAAACAAGCTAATAACTTACTCCAAACCGCTGATGAAATATATCAACAGAATCCTTGACATTCCGAGTTATCAAACCTCTCCTGAAAAAGATTTTAGGTAATAAGAAAGCTAGACAATAATGCAGATCAGTGTAAAAGGAAAAGATAGCACAGCTAATGAATGTTACTCAGGAAAATGTAGTGTTACTTAAATATCACGCTCCCTTACTTTCTATCACGCATTGGCACATTCAATTTAGTATTGCCTGTAGTGTAGCACTAGTTAAGTGTCAAACACCGACAATAAACAGTAATACTGAATATGCCTTAGAGAAATACCTTAAAAAAATATGCCTTAAATAAAAAGTAATACTAAATATGCCTTAAAAAAATAGATGCTGACATTATTCAAGCATAAAAGAACTATAAAACTTCATGCAATAATCAGCTTGAAGAGAGAAAGGAGGTCTACAAGAAAAGGCACACAAATAGATAAGAGTATAAGCTCAAGAAAGAAAAAAAACATTACCTCATCTCCCTGGAATCCAGGTACTTGCAAAGTTCCAAAGCACCTGAAATGTGTTTATTTTATCAAAAATAAAATATTGAAATGGATATTGAGTTTCTGTGTGTAGAATTATAGCTTGAATCTAGGATGTAATATTTACATAAATTTATCTGTTAAACTATTTCGCATATTCCATCTCGTTCTCTAAAAATACATATGATTTTTACAATTATGTTTATGTTACAAGATAAAGAGGGATCACGTATAATAAACTGTTCAATTAGAGAAAAATCATAATACACTATCATATACCAAGTGGTGTCCTCATTTACCTAGTAATTTGTCTTTAAAATTTATTAGTAAACAAGTCAGAAAAATAAATTCCTCTGAAAATAAAGATTACTACACCATAAACGTCTCTAGATCTGAACTATCAAGTTATCCTCGCATCTGCACCCTCAATAACAGTGCGATTAGCTTCCTTTTCTCTACTTCAGAAAGACCTTAAAATTCCTGCGTCTTACTTAACATTTTTTTCGTTTGGTTCCTCATGATTTCACCCATTCTTTGCTCACTTGAAGGACTGAAGTTTATGAATCATATGTAAAATAACAAAAATCTTGTACAATCAAACTGCACAAATTAACTCAACAATGTGCTCTCCAGTCTCTAATAACTTGTTGAGTAAACTCCACTCAGACACTAGAAATGGAACGGGTCAACCCACTCTACTACCAAATTATACAAGTATAGAGGTACCAAGCATACTTTCATCATAATCCACTATTCAAGCATTCTTGGAGCAACTCTCACTCGAATACTGCACAATCTAAGTATCAGAACTCTAGCTTACTCTCTTTCAGCTTCTCTCAAACTCAAAATGCAAAAATTAGAGTACATATTGATGGAAATCCATGAATCTAAGCATGTATATGAAAACCAAATAGAATACAATGCGATTCGTGAAGTAGATTTAGTCTTATCAATTTCTACGACAACAAAAAAACATAAATGAAACGATGATATAAACAAAAAAGACTTGATTGCAGCGGAGCGACCATCGTTCCTCGTCTTTAGGATCAACCCGGAGTTCCTGCAAAAGAGGGGTAGGCCTTCCGCAGGGTTCTAGGGTGACGGCGCTGTAACTCCTAGCCGATAGGAAGCGAAGAGTCTGTCAGAAATATCTAGCCCTTGTGGGGACCATGCCCTATATATAGCGATCAGGCTGGATCCGTTATCGACCCATCATCAATAAAGGATCCATACTCTAATAGGTTTTACACATTAAATCCCCACATCCTATAACTTGAATCCATAAACCAATAAGTAGATCGCTTAATCGGGTTCGAACCAATACGGCATAATCGGACAGTTATAATAATCACATGTGAGCCCACATCCAACAATCTCCCACTTGGACTACATGAGATTTCGTATGTAACATATGTTCGAAATTCTTTAATTGAGCTCATTATATCGTATTGAAATAAATCAATCTGGTCTATCAACTTCATTGGTATAGGACTAAAGTGATCGTTGTTACTCCATATATGTAATCGGTAGCAGGATTAATCAGTAATCACAATACTAATGTCATCAATGATATAAATCAGATATAGATGTGTAGCATGAGAATTGTATGAAATGTAATATGTACATACCAATTCCCAAATGGTCCTCTTATGACCTATAACAGGGTCTTGATCACGTTTGCAAGCATCGTATGCAATCGGATTAGCAAACCATGATATGAATCTCATGACTCAAAATCGAGTCCTACATCACATTTATAATCATCATATGTTAATCACATTAGTAAATCGTGATGCCTTTATACAGAGTGTCAAAAATAAAATACACATGTATTTTCCTATCTTCGTATGCACAATAAAATAAAATATACATGTATCCTAATTATAGAGCATCCTAAATAATAGATTAATACAGACTCCCACTTAATGGGTACTTCATCCATATGAAGAACCCCCGTTAAGCCCACGCCGATAATAGATATTAAGTCTGTCCTAATATGCTCTATTAATGGTTGACCACTTTGAACTCTTTCTGTTTACCGTTTAACGCTTTATATCGATGTACTATGAAGTCGACATATCATTGTTGTTTTTGGCCTAAAGTTCCGCAACTTTATTATCACAGTTGATCCCATATAGCTATCAAGGCCCAAATGATCTTTAATACTGTGATATATATATTCTGCAACCATATTTCATAATTGAATGTTCCGTAGCAGTTTACTAATTCATGCTTCATTATTAAGGTGACTATCAGCGTCTGTCTGACGCTTTTCCAAATGACAACTCTTCCTAACAACATGAAGATATTTCCTAATGTAAACCTCTCACCATCCAGACATCCATCGAGATGTGAAGTCTTAATATCTATTCACTTCCAGGTAATAAGATCTTCGCTATGTGAGCATTTAAATAATTTATTATAAATACTACATAACTCTCTTTACAACGTTTTATTCAATTATCTGCCCAATATTCCTACAATGTATAATAAAATTAAATGTGTACATTCCTGTGCATACATGAGGCTCGTTATAGTTGGAATTTAAAGATAACTCCTACTGAGCTTGACATATTTTAACTGATCGATAGGTTTCCCTCGTCTTTCATAGACATAGATGAGAAAGTCTCATTTGTAATCTATATTCACTTACTGAGTGAATACCTTGGTTACAAAACGTGCTTTTGACATTGCCTTATGAATCCCGTTTGGTTTTAAATATCCATTTACCATCAATAGATTTCATTCTTTCATACAATTCGATTAGCACCCATACGCCATTGATCGCCATAGACTTTCTCTCAACCTTCATGACTTTAGTGTATTTTTCAGAATACTGTTTGACTTTATGATAAATGAAGACTCATCTTTCGGCCCAATGTCAAACCCATATATATTCTTAGAGATAAACTTAATCATGTGAAACTGTAGATCTCCTTTTCCTAGTAGATATACTTAGTGACACTTTTGTTTAAAGTGGTCGAACATCATAGTGTACTATTCTTACTATATGTGCAACTTCTGCTCAGGGTATCATCCCCTGCTAGTTGCAAAGTATCCTTAGTAGGATCGCCAATGCTCTCCTCTTTAAATGGCATGTCCGTAAGCTTAACGCTCCCACTGTTTTAAATAAATTTAGCATTTCTCATATAGAAGAAGAATCTATTAGGGGGTGGATTAAAGTATTGTACTAAATGACAACTCATAATTCTTTAAGTCCAATTTCCTTATTTAGGCTCATAATGCTTAACAGCAGGACAATCCTAGATGTATGGGGTTTAGATCACTGCCTTTATTGAAAAACGCTTTGCACAGATAACTGCAACCATGAGTGCTTCATCCCATAAGGTGTTTGGCAAAGAAGTGTAAACTATCTTCTTCACGCCATAACTAATAAGGTTTAGATCCTTTGCTCAGCCAGACTATTCTGATAATGAATATCAAACATGGTGCATTAAACCACAATCTTATACTTATAAAAGTAATTTGTTAATCAACTTTCTTTTGACATACTCTATGCAGATATCATGGTCTGCAATGTTAAGGAAATCAAGAATTCTTCTCGGAGTTATTTAGATAAGTATCTTAACCACCGAATGAATTCTATGTTAGTCAAGCTTCGAACTTTCACTATGCATTTATTTATTGCTCATAGACATATAAGTATTTTTATAACTTTATAGTTTATCAATTAAGGAACTATAGTCTAACAACATTGAATTCAGAAAATACTAAAAAATTTATTTCTAAATAAACCAGAACAACTTTATTTGTTCAAATAAGAAATAGAAATAAATCTCCATCTTAAGGATGGTACATTATTTTTTCCAAAATTCAAATTGACATTGTTCCTTAAACTAAACATAAAAATAAAAACACTTAATGCTACTACTCTAGCTTTGCTTCTAGCCTTCAATAATAATGTGTCTTTCACCATCAAGTGATAGTTTGCTGCAGAGGAGGCAATCCTGCATAGAGACACTAATGTAAGTAGGTGTACCGATATTTATCCACCAAGTGTTTATATGTATGGAAGCTAAAATTGACTTACAAATTTAACAAATTACTTTTCTTATTACGTCAATTAATGTACTTAGGGCATTCTTTCTTAACATAGTCATTCTTCTTGCCAAAGTAACAAGTAGTCACCCTTATCTTGTTCCTTTTGCTCATTCTAACCGGATGTCCCTGTGTTTGCAGTTTGCTTTGCTTTCCCTTTGGATTTGTTCCTCTTCCTTTTATTGTTCGTACCCTGAGAACTAGATGTCAAATTAGCGCTCTCCAATGTCTCCCGCTTCAGTCTCTCTTCTTCTTGCACACATTGAGCTATAAGCTCATTTAATGTCCACTGCTCCTTCTGAGTGTTGCAATTTATCTTGAAGGGTGTGAACTATACAAGCAGAAACAATAAGACAAAATGCACCAACATGCTTTCAAACATTTCTAGCTTCAAAACTTTAAGTCTTGTGGCAATGTTTGATATCTCCATAATGTACTCTTTGACGTTTCTCTTTCCTTTATATCTCATCGTAACAAGTTTTGACAAGAGTGTGCTTGTTTTTGTGCTTGTTTCGACCTTTTCACTTGATGTAAAACGATTGGCTAATTGACTTAGGAAAACTTTGGCATCTTCTTGCTCAGTTATAGAGCCTCTAATAGCTTATGGGATTGATAGTTTCATAATGCTTAGACTCATATGATTAGAGTGCTCCTACTGTTCAAACTGAGTCCTTTGCTTTACTGTGCTAGAATTAGTCAGAGGTGCAGGACGATCATAGCTCAATGCATAGTCTGAGCCGATGCATCCCAAGACCACTATTACGTATTCTTTCCACTGGTTAAAGTTAGTCCTAACGAGTGTAGGAATGTTACCTATGTGGGCAGTTACTGAGTTCACTGAATAAGAAAGAAAACATAATAATATAATATCATATATTACTAAGATCATAAAGAGATAATAATCAATAATGCATATAATACACATGTGTAAATATGTATGGGTAAAATGAAATACTAAGTATAACATCACACTTAGTCTTTAGACCGTAGTGTAACTTATTAGCAGTATTTTCTAAATTATAGCTCATGATAATTTTCGTTGGCCATATCACGTGCCTTCGTTTGGGCCGACACATGATATGCATAACTAAATTATCCCTTATATGAGCTATATATGTCTGAGTCTATGGTTTATAAACCCTTGATCTACCACACAAAATGTCTTCCTTTGGGTCGACACCCTATGCGCATGATCTATAACAAAATTTATCAAACTACTGATCTACCATACAAAATATCTTCCTTTGGACCAACATCTTGTGCGTATGATCAATAAAATTTATAAATAAAATATGTTCTTTATATGTAAACCATTCCTAACATATGTCTAGTATAAACATAACTTTCCTTTGGTCTAATTATATTTAGCATAAACATACATCTATCTACACAGTATGTCCTAAATCTCCCTAATAGTTCTCACTTTGGTGATAATTATTAGTTTGAAATAGAATCATATGTATAGATAGATACTTTAGAAAACCTAGTAAACTCAACTATACTTTAGTAGCCTAATGATGTAGAAAACGACCATAATTTCAGACTAAAAACTTTGAAGCCTCCGAAAAGGCCCTAAATGACGTTTTTAAGGCCCGAGACAAGGTGTTATAGGGGTTTTACCTCACCATAACAAACGTAGAGCTCTGAACGAGCTTCAAAATGCAATTGAGAATGCATCAAAATTCATCCCAAGCGAAAAGTTATGGCCTCCGAAAGTTTCCTACGTCAAAATGTGCTAGAAGTCATCCATACTCATTACTAGTCGACTAACAGTTATGACAGTCGATTGATGGACTGACAGTTATGACAATCGACTGATATGAATTAGTCGACTAAAATACCTTCTGTGGACGATTTCATGAGCACCAGTCGACTGGTGCTTGATAGTAGTTGACTGATCAATTAGTCGATTGCTTCAGTTGACTAAAATACATTTTGTGCGCAAACTCGACCTCAGCAATCGACTTATACCTTATGGCAGTCGACTGATATACCCAATCGACTCGGAAAGGTTTTGTGCCCGAGTTTGAGTACAACAGTCGACAGACCTTAAGGGCAGTCGATTGGTATGTGTAGTTGAGCTCAATTTTAAGCGCATCAGTCGACTGGTACTTGACATCAGTCGGTTGATAGACCCAGCAGTTGACTTGTGCAAGGCATCAGTCGACTGATAGGCGACTCAACGCAATTTTACCAAGTCAAATACGAGGGTTTCACTATGAACGACGACAGTTACGTCGTTGTTCTTCGTGTTCTTTACGTAAAAACGTGAAACCTAAGATCTAGTGCGTAAAACTAGGTTTTCTACTTACGTTTTCGTCATATAATCATCGTTTTGAGACAAGATCCAAATCTTGTGCAAAATCGACGAAAAACAACGAAAACTACAATCTAATGTCATAAAAAATCGAAAAAACGACTAACTCTGATACCAATTGATGAAAATCCATGAATCTAAGCATGTATATAAAAACCAAATAGAATACAATACGATTCATGAAGTAGATCTAGTCTTATCAATTTCTACGGCAATAAATAAACATAAATGAAATGATGACATAAACAAAAAAGACCTGATTGCAACGGAGCAGCTAGCATTCCTCGTCTTTAGGATCAATCCGGAGTTCCTGCAAAAAAGGGGCAGGTCTTCTGCAGGGTTCTAGAGTGACGGCGTCATAAACTCCTAGCCGATAGGAAGCGAAGAGTCTGTCAGAAATATCTAGCCCCTACAGTGACCATGCCCTATATATAGAGATGGGGTCGGATCTGTTATCGACCCATCATCAATAACGGATCCGTACTCTAATGGTTCTACATATTAAATCTTTACATCCTATAACCGAAGCCCGTAAACCAATAAGTAGATCACTTAATCGGATTCGAATGAATATGATATAATCGAACAGTTACGATAATCATATGTGAGCCCACGTCCAACACATATTGTAATAGTAAACTAACGAACCCTCTTAGGTTGGAAAATAATTAACCCAAAAACTTGTACAATCAATGGTGCTACAGACAAACTCAAATCGCCCTTAAAAATAAGATGATGTCTTCGTAGACCAAAAATAATCCTAAAATCTCATAAAAACTTCAGGTTCAGCGATACTCTAGTCCAATTAAACACAATTATCACGCACATCAAGATCGCAACCAGGGACACCCATCTTCAACAAATTTAAGAAAAAATAGCGGATATGGGCATTTGAATCAAGGGCATTCAACGAACCAGGCATGATCTGAAGACGGTCGAGGCCCTGTCGCTCGAAGTAAGCGATGGTTTCATACGCTCGCTGCTTCTCCGCTGGCGGCCACGACTCAATGTGGTGCAGGATGTCGACGCCACCGCCTGTGGCGCTGGGGGAGCGGCAGGCTGCGTACCCCTCCTCCCCCAAGACGGCACGGTACATGGCCCCGAAGTCGATCGCGGGCACTGTAAGAGTCCCGTCCATATCGAACACCAGGCCGCGTAGGCGCCCCTTCTTGGGGCTAGCGGCCACGCCGTCATCGGCAGCCGACGACGACATGGGAGAGAACCACAGCCGGCAAGGAGGGGAGAATGCGGTCCGGAAGGAGAACCAGCGGCCGTTGCAGATGAGACGAGGCGGATGGAGTAGGAGCGGCATCAGGCGGAGGCCTGACAAAGATAAGTCCCCGACCCACATAAAAGATGATGATTAGTAAGTAGACTAGCCGGTAATCCGGCATCCTTGGTTTTTTTTTTCTTTAATGTTAATTCTTTTAATTGATAAAACAATTAGCTGATTGGGTGGAGGTGACGTGGATCCCTTGCGAAGCCTCTAGAATAAATTCGTTTTTCAAGTTACTTAATACTTTCTGAATTCGTTGGGTCCACTTGATAAAAACAATGACTTTAAAATAAAAAGGAAATGAATATGATTGTCATATTTTTTATACGTTTGACAAGGAAATTTATATATAGCATCAGATGCTAAATCAAATTGCAAAGAGGTCTCAAATTGGTTTTTCTTTTATATATAACACGATAATCCTATTGGCACAATTATGATAACTTTTGTCATCGCCTATTCTCACAATACACATGTTTATCTATTCCGCAATTTCAATTCTGATTCGATTTTATTTGATTTTGAATTCATCGACATTGAAATCGATTCAAAATCGATTCCGAATCGATTCTGATTCCGAATCAGTTTCAAATCGATTCCGAATCAGTTCTAAATTACTTTCCTCGAACTTGAGCTTCCAAATTCATCTAACGTGTTAGTGATCCTATTCTTTTCTATTACAAAATAATCTTATAGAGATATTAATATGCTAAGACTTTCCACTTTTAAATTAGCAACCGAAATCAATTCCAAATTGGAATCCAAAACGGTTCCAAACCGATTCTGAAATAATTCCGAATCGATTTCGAAACGGTTCCGAATTGATTGAAACCGAACCGAATCGGAATCGAAACGGTTCCGATTCAATTCCGGAACCGCTTCATCCGAATCGGTTTCGATTCCGATTTAACGGATTGATTCTGATTCGATTTCAAATTGAATCAATCCGTTAAACATGCCTAATCAACATGAATGCTCGACGCAATGAATAAAATTACGGAAATCTTTAATTATGATAACAATTTTTTAATGAAATGAATCATCAATCCACTTCTACAGTACTCAAACTGTTTTAAACAGCATAAATTATTTTTTATATGACTATAAACTCAGCAACTGCAAATAGATAACATCTCATCTTGTCATCAATTATTGCAATGGAAATAATGGTTTAGAATTGTTATACGATCCTTATAATTTAGAATTCCAATTTTAAAATTCATCAAAATGATGATCTCAATCTAAAATGGACAACCTTCCAATTAAATAACATCTGTATTTTTGTCTTCCATTATTGCAATGGTAATCATCATTTTGAGACAAAATAATTTGGCAGAAACAAGAGACACTCGACGCTCTGGCTTTCATTGACACTAGCCTCAGCAACCATAACAAAGAATGCTGCGCGGCAATATATGACAAATCCTGACTTGACAACCGATAAGAATTCAAAATCTAATGGAATTGCATACTTGGACGAAATTAGTAAGGCATTCCGCCCATGCCAGCGCCCACAGCAGCATCATCCTTGTCGTCTTTTGGTAGTTCGACGACTACAGCTTCCGTGGTAGTCAACAATGAAGAAACGCTGAAATAAACAGACGCATGTAAGAATGAGTTTGGAGGTAATAAACAGACGCTGGGAACGCAGAGAGAACATCATTTTACTTGCCTTGCAGCATCTACCAAGGCAGTTCTGATAACCTTCAAGGGATCAATTATGCCTGCTTTCACCATGTCGACGTAATCACCTGGACGGGAAGGAAACATCAGCCAAGTTTTTAACTATTTAAGAAACTCAAGTGGAATTAATCTGACCTTTGGCTGCATCATAACCAAGGTCGAGGTTTTCTTGTTCTAGAAGCTTGCCGACGATCACAGCTCCCTCTGCTCCAGCATTGGAAGCAATTGTATGTGCCGGCGCCTGAAAGTTATGAACAGAAAGTTAAAGATATGGCAAAACAATTTGCAAAGTTTGGTTTTACAAGGTTGTCAAGAACCTTTAAGGCGTTCTGAATTATTTGGACGCCGATCTTCTGGTCGAAGTTGGCTGTCTGTAACTTATCCAGCTCCTTGGATGCATAAAGAAGTGCGATGCCACCACCTGAAAACAACAAACGAGTACTTTACTTCCAAGTATTGCGAAGAAAAGAAATTAAAAAAAAAACTCTAGAAATGGACAAAAGACAAGGATTATGGAAAACCGGTTACCTGGTACGATGCCCTCTTCGACAGCAGCTTTTGTTGCGTTAAGAGCATCTGTCACCCTGTCCTTTTTCTCACTAACTTCTGCTTCGCTAGCGCCTCCAATCTGCAATGTGAATGGGACATATAGGTTCACAAAATAGCTTAACATAGAAATTGCAACCGCAATGATTATGATTACGATAATCAGTAAGCAAGGAAAAGAAACAGCAATTAGATTCAGAACATGCCGGTGAACAACAATACCCCCATCAGTATAGCTGTCAATGTTATGGAAAACATTGTAGTATAATAAACTAATTAATGCTTAATCAGAATCTATTTGCTTTTCTGCTTGTTCTAAAAGAAAGTTTTAGCAAGCAAGTCATGGAAGTGATTCTCTAACTTGAATGATTACCTTAAGGACAGCAACTCCACCAGAAAGTTTAGCCAACCTCTCTTGTAACTTTTCTGTGTCATAATCTGAAGTGCTCAATTCAATGGCAGATCTAATCTGGCATGACGGAAGGTTAAACATGAGTCCATTAATTTATTTCAGCTCGTCATTGATCAGGTAGAAGGAACTAACCTGCTGGGATCTCTCTTCAATAGCCTGTTTGTCACCCAAACCATGTAGAATCACAGTGTCATCTTTTGAGATTGTCACCTATACTTAAATCATTTATGAATCAGCTACCTTGAATTGGGGTCACTGATCAGTTCCGAGTTCAGGAAACAGGGAACTGACTCGAGACAGAGACAAATAAAGAAAAGAGTACAGCAACACCTTTTTGCAAGCTCCAAACATTTCAAGTTCCACTTTCTCAAGGTTCATGCCAAGTTCTTCAGTTATGACCTAAACCATCATGTAAATAACTATTGTCACTATATATTAATGATCACAAAACATCTATCATAAAGTTGTACTAACAGATCCCCCCGTTAGTGCGGCAAGATCATGCAAACTGGCTTTCCTGTTCTCCCCAAAACCAGGGGCCTTTACCGCACAAACCTATACAAATAAAACTGGGTCAGTGCCGGAATATGATCAATCTAGGTGCAAAACTGAATTCAATTACCAATACACAGAAAAAGAGCATTCTTGACCTTGATTCCAGCACGAATCTTATTAAGAATCAAAGTTGCAAGAGCATCACTTTCTACATCTTCAGCGACAATTAGCAAAGGTTTTTGTCTCTGAGCACACAGAAGAAAATCATCAGTATTGGTCATATGAACTGTACCACATTATGAATCAAGATACTTCACCTTCAATGCCAATTCTAACACCCTAACTACCGCATTGAGGTTTGAAATCTTCTTCTCATGTATCAAAATAAGAGGATCTTCAAGTTCCTGTGAAATAGGAAATGGGAATCTGAGGTAATGAAGAAACATTGCATGAATGGAAAGTTCTTGATCTGGATATGCTTCTTACACATTTTTGGTTCTTCTGGTCAGTAATGAAGTATGGTGATATGTATCCTCTGTCAAGTTTCATTCCTTCAACAACTTCCAGTTCATCGAAGAGAGTTTTCCCATCCTTGACAGGGATATCAGATTTCAGATAATTTTCATTACATATGATAACTAGTATTTAGGTTAAACTAGAAGAGCAAAACAAACATAAATTTATAAGCCAAGAAAGAAAGCTCAACAAAATTTTTAACAAGGACTAACAAGCAGACAGTCCGCAGAATGCACAATCCAAAGTATTTCATTTTCCTGGTAAACAAAACTAAAGGAATGACAGAAAACATCCAAAGTAGTTATCTCTTAATACAGTAATATTTTCCACCGTCATTTTCATAATAAACAAAGCATAAAATTTAATGAACTCTGATGGAGAATGACAGATGGAGGGTGAACTGATGATATTACTACCATTCCTTGAAAGCAAAATCATTACCTAATTGCATCAACTTCAAGTGAATAAAAGAATATATAGTGGAAGAGAAACAGAACTGAATGTTATTGCTAAACTGTAAAATGAAACAAAAAATGCGAGTAGACAACAAATAGAAATAACATAAAATTTCACCGCCAAGAATATGTCACTTACTGAGACTGTGATAACTCCCTCTCTACCAACTTTCTCCATAGCTTTTGCAATTAGTTCCCCGATTTCCCTTTCTCCGTTGGCTGATATTGTACCAACCTTTGAAGGAAAATCAATCAAGTCGTCAAGGATGCAATCAAAATTAAGGAATTAAAAAAGGTACAAAATCAGGAGCCACAACCTTCCAAAGTTATGAGGATACTTTTCCATGTTTTTTTTGCCGTATTATGATATTCTAGTTACCAAAGAACTGAGTACCTGGGCTATCTCCTCCGATGTACTAATCAACTTTGCTCTGGCTTTCAAGTTGGTCACAACAGCATCAACTGCCATGGTGATACCACGTCTCAAGTCCATTGCGTTCATTCCAGCTGCTACTGACTTGCATCCTTCAGCGAATATTGCTCTTGTAAGAATCGTAGCACAAGTTGTTCCTGTATACATTGAGGGAAAAAAGACATCAGCCAAAAAGAATGCAGCCAAATCATTTAACAAAAAACTCAACATAACCAAAGAGCGTATAAAAATTTCACTTACCATCACCAGCAACGTCGTTGGTTGCATTGGCGACTTGCTTCACAAGGCTGGCACCCACATTTTTTATTTTATCCTTGAATTCAATGCTCTTGGCTACTGTTACGCCGTCCTTTGTCACTTTGGGTGCGCCAAAGCTTTGCTCAATAACAACATTTCGTCCCTTCAAACCAATAGGAGGGAGGATAATATTAAATCGCTGTAGACGCAGATCTTCCTGATCACATCAATGACCTTGGACAGAATAAGCAATACCTTTGGGCCCATAGTCACCTTCACGGCATCAGCAAGATCTTCCACACCCTTGAGCATCAAAGCACGTGCATCTACTCCGAATCTGATATCCTTCGCGGCATAGTTTCTACTCCAACCAAGTCTACTTCCAATCTAACTCCAAAAATAAATAAATAAATAAATCGCATACTCATACAATCATTATTAATCCGATAGCTATTTCAATCATCGCCCCCAAACATATCCTCATGATCGCAATTCAAAGTCAAAAACTTTGTCAAAAAGAAAACTCAGCATGCGAAAACATTAATGACCATAAAATTCATCACAATCCCTGACACTCATACCTGGCGGCTGCTGCTACCTCCAGAAACCCTAAAAGAAGAATAGCCAAGTTAGATATCACCATAGAACACGGACAAACTGGTACATTTCTTTCTGGTAAATAAAACTTACCGAGCCTTGGATGCGAGGCAGACGACGACGCGATACATGATCGGATCGAGGACCGAACAAAGAAGGCCTATGGAAGTATCCGATAATTCCCTAGAGCAGGGCGAGTGGAAGAGCAGCTTTCTGGGGATTAAATTGAGGGGAAGGGAAGACGACGGCTCGAAGAATCCAGTAGGTGTGTCTTCGCTAGGGTTTAGGGTTTCGGCCTTGACTGTTATTTGACTTTTCCAACCAACATCAGTATCGCTATTCACGGAATCTGGACCGTTCGTTAGGATAGCTAGCAACAGACGCTCGCGGATGAAAGAATTAGTTCATTCTCACGGAGCATTAATAAGTTGAATGGAAATCGAAAAAAAAAAAATAATATGTATTTCGAATCGGAGAATTTTTTATTTTTCTCATAATTCTGGTTTTAACTGGAAGTAAAACTATATATAATTAATGCATTCAATTTTAATAAATAGTTTTAGATGAAATTGATATTTGCTCGACAAATATTGTGCGTCCATGTGTGAGTGAATACATTACTAAAGAATTAAGTTCGAGCACATAATTATTTTGTTGCGATTGAGACATTGAGATCGGGATTTAAGGTTGTAAATGAATTAAGTATTCACGAACGAATTTGGTATTTGACTCGGTAAGAGTTCGTTTACGTTCATGTTGAAAAATACTTGTTCTTCTTGATTACCCGGTTGGAGTTTCGACTTGTATCGAAGGAAAGATCACGGAAATCCGGAAGGCTCCTCTGTTTCCACAAACCAAAATCCGGATGTTTCTCTCGCTTCTCTGATCGAAATCCACCGCCGAGGAGCCTCTTTTGCCTTGCAGTCGAACCCCTCCTTGGACGCACTCCTTCCCTTGATAAGGGAAGGAGATGCACGCACGCCGCCGCGGCGCGCGTTCGAGGCTGCTCCACGAATCGCTTCGTGCGATTCGTGGAACTCGCTACGAACTTCTATCATCTCCCACTCGCTCGGTATGTCATACGCATAAAAAATGATCACACAGACCATTTTAGAAGGGGTGTTTAGTCACATAGACTAAATGATCACACAGACCATTTTAGAAGAGGTGATTAGTCACATAGACTAAATCGAAGCAACATCTATTGTCCCAAAAGACTAATAGAACAGAGATTAATAGTCACAAAGACTAAATGAAACATTAAATTAGAAAATGGTTCGATGCGACAAAGAAGACATTAAGCATTCAAATGCTAAGAAAGTTTACACCTACATACCGCCATAGAGTGATACATGCTAAGAGAAGTTATTACGCTTAACTCACCACTCTACATACGATACATAATCATTCTCCACGACACAAAGTCATCTCGTGGCACAAAACCATTTATCTTAGACAACTATTTCCCTGTGTGACACATACTATTTTCCAGATGATACAAAAATCATATTTCTGGTACATAACCATTTACTCAAACATTTATGTCTTGCTTTTACCTGATTAAATAATCTCATTTACATCAATATGAACATCTCTAATCCCTTAAATTGACCATCATGTCAAGAGCATGTCTCATATTCCAAATATTCACAATCATTTCTATACACAACAGAAATGGGTCGACCAGTGAATAATACCCATTAGATGTAAACTTATTTAATTTTCCTTTTTAGTGTGAATCTATTCATTTTAATCAATCGCTTTCCTAGACATGTTCCATAGACCGAATCATCCATAGTCAATAGGTTTACATGCTAAAGTAGCAGACCCTGATCAAAACTTCAAGTAGACACCTAAATAGTCACAAAGGGCAAATATTGAGATCAACATATAATCTCAAAGGGCTCACATAGTAGAGAAGCAGGGATCCATTCTCCTACTACCCTTATATGTCGTCTTAGCACATGTGATATGATTCACATGCAACGATGTCTTCCTCTTTACCAATAAAGAGTGCATGTTTCCCTCAAATTAACATCGTACAGATTTCGATCTAGACATTCCCAATGTCTAATCCAAAATTCAACACATGAATCCTTATCTGGCTCACAAACAGGCATAGTAAATGGTGGGTTCATTTACTTCGATCATTTACCACAAAATGATCTTATCTTGATACAAATATCAAGACGGCCCTAACTTATAGGAATGTAACAAATTTTACAGCTTCCAAAGCTAACAACCACATAGGTTGACCTATAAGCATCGGTCTTACCTCTATTCATACGCAACAAATAGAGATGATTGTCCATGTGAGAGGACCAATCACTACCTGCCAACATGCTTATCGAGATCTTATCACTAGAATGTAACATAACATACACTGAATAGATTATGACTGGCATTTCAAACAATCAAATCATAACATTCAACATCGGAAAATCATTACATTCTACTAAGTCCCATGGACTTTACATGCTCATTAAATGACTCTTTAGTCATCGCTTTAGTAAAAGGATCTGCAAGCATAGCTCGTGTAGGGATATACTCAAGAATCACCTTCTTTTTAGCAACAATATCCCTGATAAAGTTGTATTTTATAGTAATATGCTTGCCCTTGCTGTGATATTTGGGATCCTTGGAAAAAGCTATCGCAGCTTGACTGTCACAGATACATCGGACTCTAACGTTTCTCAAGAATCTTCAAATGCTTTAGGAACCTTCAACCAGATCGCTTCTTACATACACCAACATGCCACATATTCGCTTCCATTGTAGAGATAAGGCCACACAGCTGCTTTCTTGTTCCAGGAGATGACGCCACCATTCAACAAGAACGCATAGCCTGATGTTGATTTTCTATCATCCAGGTCCCCAGCCCAATCTGCATCTGAATAGCCCTTGAGGCTCATATCTGATCCTTGATAACGAGACAATAATGCGTCGTCTTGGATATCCGAAAATCCTTTTCACGCTTCCGAGGTGTCTCGATCCCGGTTCGATGGAACAAACACTAAGCCCACTACATAGTTGATATCGGGACGAGTACACAACATAGTATACATTAAACTACCTATGACACTGACATATGGTTTTTATTCATGTCGTCTATTTCAGCTGGAGTCTTGGGACTCATACTTTTGCTCAAAATAAGACTCTCGCAATAAGTGTCTGCTCATAATGCAATCGATACATGTTGAAATGTTGTAACATCTTAGTAATATAAGACTCTTGTGACAAACCCAAAAGTCTCTTTGATCGATCTTAGATGATCTTAATCCCTAAGATGTATTCAGCTTCTCCCATATCTATTGTGTCAAATTGAGAAGACAGCCACTTTTTGACTTCTTCAATAAAACCTATGTCATTTCTTTGCTATCGATATCATCAACATATAATGATAAAATGACATACTTTCCTTTTTCCTTCTTTAGAAAAACGCAATGATCCTCATTGATCATTTCGAAACCATAAGATAAAATCACTTTGTTAAATCTTATGTTCCATTGTCTTGACGCATTTTTCTTTTCATATATAGATTTCTTCAATCTACATACTTTATCCTCTTGGCCTAAAGCAACGAAACCTTCCGTCAACCATATAGATTTCGCCAAGCTCACTGCTTAAGGAAAGCGGTTTTGACATCCATCTGATGTAATTCCAAGTCATAATGCGCCACAAAGGCCAAAATAACTCGGATTGACACAAACTTCACTACGGAGAAAATGTTTCTTCAAAGTCAATACCTCTTTCGGGTAAATCCTTTTGCAACCAAACGAGCCTTGTATCGGTTAATCGATCCATCAGACTTCCTCTTTATTTTGAGAATCCACTTATTCCCAATAGCCCTTCGGCCAGGAGGAAGATCGACTAACTCCCAAACTTGATTCCTAATCATTGACTCTATCTCTTCTTCCATTGCACTTTTCCACTTATCTCTAACCCTACATCCCAACGCTTCCTCAACCGATTAAGGTTCGTATTCGTCAACTAGGAGTATCATCATTGCCTCGTTCTCAATATCAAACCTCCTTTTAGGTATGATCTTACGAACACTTTTCCGTAAGTTGGGCTATTGAGAAGTCACCCCGTGATCAGGCATATTACTCCCACTCGGTTGACTAGGTTCAGGTATCCCACTGGACATCTGTCTTGTTGATAACGACTCATCCTCCTCATAAAGAGGAACTGTCTTATCAACTTCACCCTTTATTGGGAACTCAGTTTCTAGAAAAGTGACATCTCTAGACTCAATCTCAGAGATTGTTCCATCTTGTTGCTCTCCTATAAAAACATAACCTTTTGAGGTCTCAGAATATCTTATAAAGATACATTTCTTACCTCTAGGTCCGAGTTTTCCATATTTGTGAGAACTATCATGAACGTAGGCAATCGACCCTGTGGTCTCAGATTGCTCATCAAATCGCTTTCGCCTGGCCCAACGTTCATATGGGGTTGATGGAACTGACTTTGAAGGCACTTTGTTAAGTATATATACCGCAGCTAATAATGCATCTCCCCAATAGGAGACCGGCAAATTAGCCTGCGCCATCATAGATCTAACCATTTCAAGAAGAGTCCTATTTCTTCTTTCAGCAACCCCATTTTGCTGTGGAGTTCCTGGGATCGTTAGCTGTCTAATAATCCCCTTATCATTACATGTCGTCTTGAACAAATCAGACAGATATTCACCCCCACGGTTAGTGCGTAAGGCATTAACCTTACGTTCCGTTTGATTCTCAACTTCGTTCAAATAACGAATGTAATAATCCAACGCTTTAGATTTTTGAGAAATCAAATACACATGACCATACCTAGTGAAATCATCAATAAATGTAATGAAGTAGGAAGCTCCATGCCTAGCCTTCACACTCATCGGACCACAAATATCCGAATGAATCAATTGCAATGGCAAGTCTGCTCTAATAGCCTTTCCAAATGGTTTCCTAGTTGCTTTTCCAGCAAGACAATGCTCACATATAGACAAGCTAATCTTAGCATGAGAGCCCAATAAACCCTCTCTAGCTAATCGATTCATGCGATCTTGTCCTATATGTCCCAATCTAGCATGTCAAACCTCATCAGATATATCTGCATTACTAGTAAGAGCAATGTTTGAAAAACAACTATGAATCGCACAATTCACATCAGGCACCACATCTAGTACCATAAAACCATTAGATAAATAACCATATCCGATTGACACAGAGTCAATCTTAAGTTCTACACAACGACTGAAAAAACTTACAGAGTACCCCAAATCAAGAAGACAAGTAACAGATACAAAATTCCTTCGAATCTCTGGAGCATACAAGACGTCATGTAGAAACAAAGTACTTCCACCACGAAGGTTAAGTTTGCAAGTGTCGACTCCCTTGACTTCGACTCTTGCATTGTTTCCTACATAGATCCATTTGTTGCCAAAGAGTACCGTGGTACTCCACATACGTAACCCGCCTCGAGCTACATGGTTGGTTGCTCCGAATCTATAATCCACAAAGGATAAGAATCACCATCAACACAAGACTAGCAACAAAATGCTCAGAAGACAGATTAGAAGTTACCTTCTTTGGCTCAGTACACTCCCGAGCAAAGTGGCCATTCTTGCCACAATTAAAGCAAGATAACTTGCTTTTAGGCTTCTTCCCTGTCTTCTTCTTCTTGATTTGATCATTCCCAGCAGCAGTAGCAACGTTTTTATTCTTTCCCTTTCCCTTCTTGTACCATTTCTTCTTGAATCCAGATGATCCAGCAGAGCTTGCAGCCAAATAGGCTTGGCCAGAAATCCTCGCGGATTCTACTCTCTCAGCCTCCAGCTCAACATGTCGTGAGACATCAGCGAAAGTCTTAATACTCTCACTGTGAGTTAAGGTCTGCTTCATGGTCTCCCAAGAATCGGGAAGAGAACGAATAACCGCCTGAACCTGTTGTTCATCGGTTAACTCATGACCGGCAGTTTTCAGCTCCCGAATCATGTTAGACATCTCCCTGAGATGTTGAACCATCGTTGCATTCGGGCGCTTCTTATAGCTGTCGAACCTGATCGTCAGCTGCCGAAGCTTACTCAGACTTATTCCACTGTATCTCTCTCTAAGGGCTACCCAGACTGCATGAGCTGAAGGATATGACTCATACTCTAACACTAGGTCATCCACCATTGAACTTATCAATATGCCCTTAGCAGTGGAATCCTTCCTTTTCCATACCTTATAGGCATCAAGGTCACGTCTGTATTGTGCTGCATTACTCTCAACAAGTTCCAACATAACCTGATTAACAGCCTCTAGAACTTCTTGTTCCTCAAGAACATACTGAATCTTGAGGTGTCATATTTTATAGTTATCCCCATTCAGTTTTTCACCTTTGTTCAGTTCAGCTATGATGTTCTTAGTTGCCATAACCTAACATAAATAAACACATTATTTAGTTACTCAGTGTATGCTTTTATGTATATAATCTCAAAAATAAACTCAAGATAAATCTGATCTGGTTTACAAAATCAAGTGACAAGCTGCGTATCACTCATCATTCAGATGACAATCGGACTTATATTGATATATTTTATTACATACATCCCACTTAATGATATTAATCATCATTACGATGATATTACATATTAAATGAACATATCATTATATACTCATTTGAACTAATCAAAGGCATATTCAAATCATGCATCATGTAGAGTCAATAAAGATTAAATGAACTAATCATTTTAAATGAACACATCATTAAAATAAACATGTTGTCTAATGTTAACAAATAACAAAGTCTACTAAGAATGTAACAAATTACATTCTTCCTACTCATAAACTAAAAATAACTCCTAATAACATGTCCCCTCCGTCTCGACTCAACTACGATTTCGGTACATTCACAGTAAATACATACGCCGATAAAAATCCTTTAAAGACTTCACTATTCGAGAACCAAAATCGATTCTTTCCGATCTTCATACAAGATCCTCTTCACGATCGGTAGTTAATCATATACTGTATATGAAACACGCCCTTCATGTAACCCCAAAATTGGTGTCGCGTCGCCAAGAAGATTATCGAGCAATGAACGAATCAACGCCAAATCTCGTAGTTGTCTAATCGGAAATTCCTACATCTCGAGCTTCGAGCGCTATCCAAACTTCCTAATATGTCCAAGGACTCCATGGTAAGGGTCATAGTTCAAATCTTCGATAGCATCCCTATATTCAAGAACACATCGCCACGTGTCATAGTGGTATACATCCGCACCATCTGTAAAATTGAAATAAATCGTGTCAAGACATGGCAAAACCAAAGACAAATACCGGTATATTTTAATTAATCAAGGCACGTAACAAATACCCATTTATCAAGAAGAACTAAACTTGAATTTTAGGCTATAATTAATTGACCCATTGATCGATCAATTTTGACCCATGACGATCATAATCTAGTCCTATCTTTGAGTTATTCAAAAATAAATTTTATAATCTGTACATAACAAAAAAATTATTTATTTAGGCGTGTCATCTTGCGCTGGCGTGTCGGCGCGACCGCATACGCCTGACGTGTATGGGCGTGTCGGGCGCGACACGCATCCAGACGGTATGGCGTGTCGACGCCGCCTTTGTGCAATCGATCGGCATGGGCGTGTCGGCCGCGACACGCCTGTGCCTTCAATCGGCATGGGCGTGTCGGCCGTGTCAGAGGTCGTCGCCTCGCGCGCCGCCGCGCTCCGCGTCCGCCTCCGCCTCCATCGCCGCGTTCGGCCGCCTCGAGAGGACGTTGCCAATCGCGGCGGCAGCGCGCTGCGGCTTCGGCACAGCGCCGCCATTGCCGCTCGCCTCGCACTGGCCGCCTAGATCCATGCATCGCCGAGGCGTCGGCGGTCACGCCGCTTCCGAGGTCGTCGAAAGGGCGTCGGCTCCGCGTCGCTTCCGAGCGACCGTATGCCGGCGACCGCGACCGCGTCGCGCATCGATTTAATCAAAACAGAGAATTCTGTTCCGGTTGTCTTCTCCGACGAGGGTATGATACAGGTATGAAATAAATTCAGAATTTAATAGCTCTGATACCAATGTTGAAAAATACATGTTCTTCTTGATTACCCGGTTGGAGTTTCGACTTGTGTCGGAGGAAATATCACGGAAATCCGGAAGGCTCCTCTGTTTCCACAAACTAAGATCCGGATGTTTCTCTCGCTTCTCTGATCGAAATCCACCGCCGAGGAGCCTCTTTTGCCTTGCAACCAAACCCCTCATTGGACGCACTCCTTCTCTTGATAAGGGAAGGAGATGCACGCACGGCTTCAAGCCGTGCGTGCTCGAGGCGGTTCCACGAACTGCCTCTGTGCAGTTCGTGGAACTGTCACGAACTTCCATCAGTTCGTTCAATATGTATCAAATTCAATTAATAAATAAGATTGAACAGCTTGATAAATTAAATAAATAAATTTGAACACGTATGTGTTCGGCATGTTAATGTTCGTGAACAGTGTTTGTGAACAATGTTCGTGAACAATGTTCGTGAACAGTATTCGTGAACGGTGTTTGTGAACAATGTTCGTGAACATTAACAAGTCGATTTATGATTATACTTTTTTAAAAATTATTTTGAATTTATTTATACTCATTTATAAATCAGGATTAAATTAGTAAAATTTTAAATAAACAAATAAGTTTGACTTAAGAACTTGATAACGTTTAAATAAATCAAATTTAAATAAGCTGAAATCAAGTTTAATTCAAGCTTGATTAGAAGTTTGATACTCATTAAACAAGTCAAGCTCAATTCAAACTCAAGCCAAGTTCAAGCTAAAAAAAAAAATACTAAGCCAAGCTTGAACAGGTTTTTCAGTAGCTTGGTTAATTTTAGACTTGGCTCAACTCGGCTTGATTATCTTATCAAACAAGCCTGAACACTACAAAATTTGACTTGACTTGGCTTGTTTACAGCTCTAGCGGGATTTTATTACATCGAAGATGATTCGATATTTGTTGATTTGGATGGTCCGCTAATTCGGGTGAATCGATGACTTGTCTCGAATGAGGATGATTGACGTATTTCGGACGGACACGAGAAGAAAATCTGAGAAGGAAATACAATTAAGGACGTCGAGAGAGATTTCGATCGCTCCCCCTCCAACACTCAAGTCAAGGATCATGAAAAAAAGGAACGCGAGAAATGCAAGGAGAGGAGAGGAGTGGAGAGTTCGCATCTCTAGGGATCTCTTCATGTTACCTTTATATAGACGCGTCAATCTCTACAAAGCTGTAAGGGAGGTATGAGAGGCGTGAGCTCTTTAAAGTGACGGTTTGCTATATTCAGGAATGATAGAGGTCATTACCGTAATAAATGTGGTAGACACATGAAGCTTAATCAATGTCACTCGCGTAGTTGATGAGAGATAGAGTTCAATTAATATGGCGAACGTGTCCTTCTAACGTAGGCATGAGGAGATGTCTATTTGTCACATAGTGTCTTTAGCATGTGATGTCTTATTTGACATCTTGGCTTTAACGACTGTCACGTCAACTAAGATCAGCATGTCAGTCGAGATCTACCCGCCTAGATATAAGCCTATTGAAATATAAACTTTTGTGGATCACCATCGCCGTAATAGGTATTAGGCCGGTGTCAATCGATATCACATTCAATATAGTAATCGAATTACAGTCGAAATTCATCCGAATTGTAATCGTCAACAGTCACAACACGGACAACCGTAATTCGATCCGATCATGATCGTAATTTTATCCGTTCACAATCGCGATCGAGTCAAATTTTGATCCGTAGATCTATCATTGACGGCGAAAATAATGCCGATGACCTCAATAAATTTAAGAATGAAATATAGTAGTTTCGTAGAAAATATTATATATATATTTTATTATTGTACAATCATAGAGCAAGAATTATACAGGAACAAACGCGCATAGTATCGAACCTCGGAGAGTCTCGAAAGTCATGTTTACTTCGACGCGCTTTTCTCGCCACAGGAGATACTGGCAATAGGTGTAGACAACTAGTACCCCCACTTAGCTTATACTCAACAATAAACTACACATATACGAAACGACGATTAATCCGAATCGTCGGAACAGCTACTCAATCACGCAGAACTTGCGCATACATTTCGCAGGACCACCAGAAAGCACAAGGAGCCTTAGACAGGAAAAAAGGCATGCACGAAGTTTCCAGAAAGCCGCCATTGGCTATTAACTTAAATTAAGGTTTTGATAATCTTAAAGCACTTAAATCCCGACTTAGTCGCACTCATACACAAACACAAGAGGCTTCGCGGTAATATAAAATCGAAACGCGCCGCATACACATGCAATTTTATAATCGCGTAATTAAATTAAACCGCGTCGAGCAAAGCGTGTCGCGCAGGACTCGAACTCGAAGGATTAGGAAGCTTTATAATCCCCAACGACCTCGCCATCTACCGCATAACAAACTCTTATTCCAGCTCTCGTTCTCTTCTGCTGAATTTGCTTCGATGGCCACAGCGAAGAGAGCAGCAACGGCATTGTCCGCCGCAGGACGTGGCTGGAAGCTCCTGCGCTTGGCCCTTCTATGGACGCCCAAGGGCGGCGGGTTCAAGCGCGGCGGCGCCTTCATCGGCCTCCGCCTGGGGGACTACATCAAGTGCCTGAAATCCGGCCGCCAGCGCGCCGAACAGCAGCTCCATTTGGGGGAGCGCGAGTTCTCGTTCCAAGAGACGCCGATCATCCATTTCAAGACGCTCTCCGCGAGGTTCCTCTGCTTCCCCTGCATCGCCGCACCCGCCGCTGACGAGGACTTCTTCATTGTTCGCAATCAAGACTGGAGGAGTTCGACTACTAGAAGCGGTTACGCGATCGACGACGGCGAGGTGGCACCGGAGTGGCTGGAATTGGACGAGAAGGATGTACAAGGGGAAGAAGAATTGGAAGGAATAGATAGAAAGGCGGAACAGTTCATAGCAAAGTTCTACGAGCAGATCAAGATGCAGCGACAGGTCTCGTGGATACAGTACAACGATATGCTCCTCAGGAGTGCGAATTGATACGTTTCGCGTCGCATGTTCTTTATCTTATCGCGGATTGTAAATATCCAGAGCTTCTTCATAAGGATTTACTCGAAACTTATAAACTTATATCGTATTGTATTTTTTTCTCCTCGATGTAATAAAAGGATTGTATGCAGCTTCCAGTTCGGTGATTCAAACAAATAAAAATAAAAATAAAAATATTCTGTCTCTATTTCATATTGATAAGTACGATTTTAATATTCGAATTAATTATAAAAAAATTATAAATGATTCATTGATTTATTTTTATAGTCTGACCTTATCAAATTTAATTGTTAATAAGACATTGAATGATCATAAAGTAAGATGATCATTTTTAAAAATTAATCCAATCGAAGATATTCTGATGTTGACGTGGCAAGTGACAACTGGTTGTTACTCGATTCGTGGTTTGGTATTTATACTTCCCCACAAATACCCCAAATTTCATCTCCACAATTAAAGTGTCGTCGGGCGAACACCAACCGACCATGGCTTCGCTTCCCCTTCCGCCTTCGTCTTTGCTCCGCTCTCGTCGTTCCTTTGCTTCTGCTTCTGCTCCTTCTGCTTTTCCTTGTCCTCGCCCATCCACAGGAGCCCTGCGCCAATCGACCCATAGGAAGAAGTTCTTCGTTCCAGCTGCTGCTGCAGTGCTTGATGAGGCTCCGGTAGTCGACTCGTTCCAAGACCCTTGGGATGCCGTCGCTTCCTTGAAGCTGAAGCTTCTCGTGAGTAGATCTACTTCGCTGGATTTGGATTAATCTTATTTAATATTTTCTTTATTGCTTGATATGCTTGGCGCAACCATTCAACCGGTGCGGTTTTTAACTCGCAGTAGGTTTTTATGTGTGTTTTTTTTTGTAAAGAAAATTTATTTCGGTTTTCCTCATTGAGAGTTCCTTGATTTTGTTTTCCTTTTCACTTCCATATCGGTTTTCCTCATCGAGAGCTTCTTCGATGCTGTAGTAAAAATTATTCATACTTTTTCTCACCTCGCATTGACTGATTTGCATATTCTCATAACGAATCCCACTCTCTTTGTTTCCTTTTGGAGAGTTTCTTCCAGAAAGTTTAAATTTATGCTTTGATTTGAGTCTGCTAACTGAATTCTCTTGCAGGAATGTAGTTCTTCGATTGTTTGGAAGTATTTTGAGTATCCGTAGAATTTCATTTTCACGAGGAGAAAAGTTACTTATGTGCAGGCTCGTTATCAGATGGCTTTAACATGACCCTTTCCGGTTACCAAAAGACCCATTATTGCATTAGGAGAGTTGCTTAGAGCCTTAGACCATTTGCCATAGAGAACTTCTAACGAGATAATGACTTTTATTTTTCCCCTCTAGAAGTAAGTAATACCTTTTGACTAAACTAAAATTCCCAGATAGAGTGTGCCAATCCAACAAATATAGCTCCTCTACTCATGAGCACGAGAAATGAGATGCAGTAAAATAAACATCGATTGGTCCCAACTATAGATTATTTGCTCTGAATCACTAGGATAGTTGACAAGGACTAATCTCCCACCCCTAGGATGGAATTTTGATTTACCTACAGCTAAGCCATATTCAAGACACTTGGCCGGTAGACTCTAATTGTCTAGCCTGAGCTTTCCCAGCTTCACATGTAACCCTACATACTTAATTGGAGCCGTTTTCATGCATTCAGATATAATGGCCAAGTTCTCGCCCCGCATGCCATCTCCGAGTATAGGACTCATTCTCTTGCAGAAATTGACTCACAGTCTGTTAGGAAACTTAACATTTAGCACCAGGAATTTTAGGTTTCAATGAGAACAACCTCATTGATTTGATAACTGATCCATGAACTCCACATTAGTTATGCCTCCAATTTATCATTCAGCCAATCCATGAACTAAACCAGTGTCTACAGGTTTTCAGAGCACGTATGAACAGCTCATCCGTCACCATAGATGGTGCCTTGACAAAGATGCTACTATGTAGAAACTAGGAAATTGTAGACCAGAGTTATGGAATTCATAGGATGACATTGCAGTCTTAAATAATATTATTTTGTAGCCACTGTGTTTATTGAAAAGAAAAGAAATTTTGATTTTTGAACTTGGTCTTTAATATTGTATTAAAATTGGGATGCAAATAGAAGTTCCAAAGCGTCAACAGACATCCTTCGATAAATGAATCAGAAGCAATGAAATGATTTGATGAATTTTAAGTTTACGAAACAAAATTTCTACATTTCACTGAGTGCACAGTTTTGGTCAATTCCGATAAACATGCGACAGCAACTTAAGACTCAATAATGTCCAGTCCTGAAACACAATATTTTAGCACAAAACAATATCGCACAATTTTTTTCCCATAACATTCACGAAGGTAATAGAAACAGCTACTGATGTTTAGAGGATGGTACCATTTTGTTTTATAATAGTCAAGTTGCTTTTAGGTTTACGGAGCATGGAAACATGAAGTCCCATCCTTGCTTTTGGAAGGCTGGACAATTCCTACAACTTGGTTATCTGGTTCACTTCTTCAATGACTAATTCCGAACAATCTATCTGATGTTCATTCAATTGTGCATGAATTTTATTTTTGTAGGCAAGTTGACCTCCAATCCCAGATGTAGAAAGAATTACTATCAAATAAAAAGTGACCCTTGGTGCTCCATTTTATTAAATTAATTAGAATTACTATCAAATAACCTGGCCTTTTTGCATCTTGGTTCTACTTAATGTATCTCTGCGATTCATTAAACACCATCCCAGCCATAAAACAGTTGTTATATTAGCAAATGAGCTTAAACTCTGGATTGGCTTTGATTCCACCATTTGATGGATCCAATCAAACTCTATATTTGTCTGCATGTACATCTGTTCTAGTGATACTTTACACTACCTGACCAATTCGTTTCATTTATAAAGCAGGAAAATTAGTAGAATAAACATGTAATATGCGAGATTGATTAATACTTTGTAGCCTATAGTCATATATTTGGTATTATACGTGTTTTGGCACAAGAACTTTCTCAAAAAAGGCATGTTAAACTTATGTTCTTCTGTTCTTCTTATAGCTTTCTTATACATAGTTGAACGCAGAGTGCAGTTTCAGGGTTGAATAGAGGCCTTGCAGCTAGTGAAGAAGATCTGAGAAGAGCAGAAGCTGCTGCCAAAGAGCTTGAGTCTATAGGAGAGACAGTTGATCTAACAAGAGACCTAGAAAAACTTCAAGGAAGATGGAGATTAATCTTTAGCAGTGCTTTCTCTTCTCGCACGCTTGGTGGAAGCCGTCCTGGACCTCCAACAGGCAGGCTAATTCCGATAACTCTTGGACAGGTATGTTACAAAGAAAAGTTTGTCATATGGACAATATGAACGAGTAATTTGTGTGGGAAACAATAATCACAAACCAGGTAAATTCCCATACAGGTTTTCCAACGGATTGATATATTTAATAAAGATTTTGACAACATAGTGGAGCTTCAGTTTGCCACACCATGGCCACTTCCACAAATTGAGGCTACAGCTACTTTAGCTCACAAGCTTGAAATTATTGGTAAGCATGTACTTGAATCATGGCCTACCTTCTCATTAGAATGTTAAATTCTAAAAATGCCATCTTCTGAATTTTTCTAATTTCAAATGCATCAAGGGTAGATGTACTCTTTATCTTTTCTCCTTGTATAGACAAATATGCCGCTATATTGTTTCCATTTGGTATACAGGTACTCCCGTTTCTGTTCAATCAGCCGGCCTACCTTCTCATTAGAATGTTAAATTCTAAAAATGTCATCTTCTGAATTTTTCTAATTTCAAATGCATCAAGGGTAGATGGACTCTTATCATTTCTCCTTGTATAGACAAATATGCCGCTATATTGTTTCCATTTGGTATACAGGTACTCCCATTTCTGTTCAATCAGCCAGCATTTTCATGCCCAGAATGGGAATTGAATGATGTTTTTTTTTCGTTCAACTGGTTAAATCATTGTTTTATTATTTCAATCAAACTAGATTTACCTCCGGTTTCCAGTTTAATTGGTTATCAATCCTATCCTGTTTGGTCTTAGAAAATATTGGAATTTAGCGCAACAAAAAATGTATCCAGGTCGATCCATCCTGTCCTGTCTTGCTTTTTTGTCGAATTGACTTTAATGAAGAATTTCCATCTCTGTGCAGGGACTTCTACCATAAAGATAACATTTGTCAACACTACTATAAAGCCCACGGGGAGTTACTCTCAACTTCCACCGCTGGAAATTCCTCGTCTTCCAGATTCACTGAGACCTCCTTCCAATACAGGGACTGGTGAGTTCGAAGTCACTTTTGTTGATAGAGATACTCGCATCACCCGAGGAGATAAAGGGGAGCTTAGAGTTTTTGTCATCTCATGAGCACCTGTTCATTTCTATTCTTCAAGGTCTTTCTTGTAAGTTTCTACCAGGTATTGTTCAGCGTTTTTCAGTTTATATGTTGAAATAACTGATGAATTCATTACTGTACATGCCGTAAATTTTAAGAACATTTACTACATACTGTTTGCTTAGGTTGGAAATAATGATTAAAGTACCCATCAAATAATGAATTCTAACATGTAACACCTTTCCTCTTGCGTTCATTACTAAAACGAGATGATACTGTGCGAGTCTTGGACTTCACAATTAATATCTGGGAACATGAATTAGGATGAGTCGACCAAGCATTTGATAATTAATTGAGAGAGTAAAAAAAAAAGGTGGCTCTTACTATAATCAAGACAACCATAGTAGCAACATTGTCTTCTGTATTATTTCCTTTTTTAAAAAAAAAAGATAATGAGATCCTATTGTGCAAGTTATGTGTCTTGGAAATCAAATCTAAAGAAATTGGCGGTAATTATTGGGAGCTGATAGTTGACTTATTTGCGGCTAGATTTGCATAAATAATTATCAATAGAATAGATAATTCGGAGTAGCTTGATGAAGACAGGCCAATGCTTAGTTTTTTTTCTTTCTTTTTGTTATTATGTGGGGATTGTTCTATGGTTGGATGCTTTGCTACAATTAATTCATTGTGTCTTCCTTTATTTGCTTAGAAATAATTTAAAAAATGACCATTTTATTTCCTGGAATAATGCGTGGGGAAGTTTTGCGCCTTCACACGCATACCATTGTTGCAAGGTGTCTCGATATCAAGTGTGTACGTAGTGTGCTGGAAGTGCACTGACAATTAAAAAAAGTTCGGGCAAAGAGGAATTTAATATGATATAATGTGATTAATTGGATTGTGATATAAAAAATACATGGATACTTACGTAAGTAGATGATATGTTCTGATATGAATTTTTGACGAAATGAAGAATCTGTTAAAAATCATAATGTACAAATAGATAAAAAAAAATCTTTATAATTTAATTTAAATTTTAACTCGGTGACATGTTCGAGTCCCTATTATTTAAAAATCCGAAGAGGTTGATAGTTGTCCGAAGTATTTTATTTTTTATGAAATGGAAGGGATTCAGCGTTACAGCCCCCGATATTGACTTGGTCTTTGCTGTCGCCTTCAATCCATTTTCTTTATCTATTTCAAAATAAACCCTTGTTTGCCTCTCAGATTTAATGTTTTTATTTTGTCCGCATATATTAATTAGAATAGAACGGTACTTATAAAATAAATGATTCTAAAAAAAATCTAATTTTTTTTAGTCAATCACGTCAAGATTAAAGATTTCTTATGATTTATCTCTCTTTGATATAAAGGTTGAAATCTGTCAATCTAGTGATTTTTATCAATTTCTTTTTATATCATCGTAAAGGAGGTAAATTACGATAGATTTTTGACCCTTGAGACTAGTAACTAGTATATGAAGAAATAATATCTTTGTATTTGTGAAGGATTGATCCAATAATTTATCTCTCTTGATCGTAGGATAGGTTAATAGAAATGGCTAGACTGATGATTTTAAATTTTTTTAGAGATTTAATGTTTCTAAAACCTGACCGGAAGATTGAAGAGGTCAGCCCGGTGGTTTTTTATTTGAATGAACGACTCAAAATATGATTCATTTACAAATATTTTACTATTTGGACGAGAATTTGCTATTCTGCAACCGGAATCTATGGGCCTCTCTGTTTTAGCCAGGTTTACAAAATAATAAAAACGCGGCTAAAATAAATCCCTGTAGCATTCGCCATTGCGTCCTGCCATGTCAACCCTTACACCAGTTGCGCTTAAACAAACATACGTTGGTCCAAACCATCACTACCAACCTGACCTGGAACTCTGTTTTTTTTTTTTCCATGGCCGGCCGAACCAATTTAACTGATACAAGACAGAAGTCAACGGGGCACGGCGTGATGATTAAAGACCGAAGAATGCTCGTACAATACAGTGGTTCGATCCCTCTTAAAGACATTGTTCTTCTTTGGATTTTTCGTAGAAGATCCAAGTGTAAATCCCGATAGACATGGACAATCGGAAGAAGAAAAAGACATCCACTGATCTCATGGATAGTTGAATTGTAAAATTCGGATTAGACCTGCTTAATGGATTGATTCGATTCGGAATCGAATCAAAATCAATTCATATCGAAATTGATTCTGAAATTGAATCGGAATCGTTGCTATTCCGGTTCGATTCCAAAAGATTCGGAACTGTTTTAGAACTGGCTCTGATTTCGATTGTTAATTTAGAATCGAAAATTCTTAACATATTAACATGTATATAAAATTATTTTACAATAGAAAAAAAAATTAGAATCATCAGCACATTAGATGAATTTAAAAGCTCAAGTTCGAAGAAGGTGATCCAGAACCATTTCAGAATCGATTCGGAATCATTTTAAATATAGTTCGAAAACGGTCCAGATTGAATTTATTTTAAAGTTAGAATTTTGAAATCGAAATCGGTTCGAAATTGATTTTGAATCGGTTTGGATTGGTTTTAACGTCAACGAATTCGAAACCGATGAGAATTGAACCGGAACCGAAGAACCGATTAGCGGATCTAATTCGGACACCTGAATTAATAAAAATAAAAATAAAAAAATAAATAAATAAATAAGACAGAGACCCACCAAATCGGCAAACCGTGAAGTTGCCTACTTAAGCTCTCTTTCGCAGTTACACTCTCTCCTGCATGCTATCGCAGAATGAGAGAAGGCGTTGTGCAGGTCCAAGACGCCGCCGCCGGCTTGCCCCACCACGGCAAGAACTGGCACGCCCAACCCATTAACTTCTCGGTACCGCCCATCCCCTTCGCCTACCACCTGCTCGAGGGCTTCTGCGCCACCGTCTCCGACGCATCCGAGTTCATCGACCTCGAAAGCGATGGCTTCGACAACGCCCGGGACGAGCATGGGCTGAGCATGATCACGCTTCTCTTTGACTGCGCGGTGGCGATTTCCGCCGACGACTTGGCCAAGGCTAATAGGGTGCTGCTGCACGAGCTGACTCAGCTCGCCTCTCCTTACTCTGCTTCCTGCGCCGAGCGCGTGGTGGCTTACTTCGTCAAGGCCATGGCTTCCAGGGTGATGAACTCGTGGACGGGCATCTGCTCTCCGCTGATGATCCCCCACAAGGCCATCCTTTGTGTAGTAATTCATATACCTGTTCTTGGTTTGTTTACCCGGTTTGAGATTAGACTTGTGTCGGAGGAAAGATCACAGCCGGAAGACTCCTCGCGCTTTCACAAACCAAGATCCCCCGAATGCTTCTTCGCCTCTGTCTTCCTCTTCGCCAACGACAGCCACTGTCGATCCCCCAACCGAACTTGGACGCACGCTCCTTCCCTTTTAAGGGAAGGAGCGCGTGCTCGAGGCGGTTCCACGAACTGCCTCTGTGCAGTTCGTGGAACTGCCACGAACCAACATCTCCCACTCGTCCAAGGTATGTCACATAGACAAAATGATCACATAGACCATTCTAGAAGAGGCGTTTAGTCACATAGACTAAATGATCACACAGACCATTTTAGAAGAGGCGTTTTAGTCACATAGACTAAATGAAAACATCAAATTGGAAAATGGTTCTGCATGATAAAGAAGCACATCGAGCGCTCAAATGCTAAGAAAGTTGTTACACCTACATACCGCCATAGAGTGATACATGCTAAGAGAAGTTATTACGCCTAACTTAGTCTCACTCTATGATACATAATCATTCTCCACGATGACAGAGTCATCTCGGGTGATAAAACCATTTATCTTATGGCACATACCATTTTCCGTGTGACACAGTTCGTTTCAGGATGATACAAAATCATATTTACGGTGGTATAACCGCTTTTACAGAAACATTTATGTCTTGCTTTTACCCAGATTAAATAATTTTATTTACACCAATACGAACATCTCTAATCCCTTAAATCACCATCATGTCAAGAGCATGTCTCATATTCCAAATATTCACAAACATTTACATACAAATGTAAAAGAGTCGACTAGTGAATAATACTATTAGATGTAAACTTATTTAATCTTCCTTTTAGTGTGAATCTATTCATTTTAATCAATAGCTTTCCTGCATGTTCCATAGACCGAATCATCCATAGTCATAGGTAGACATGCTAAAGTAGCAAACCTTGATTAAAACTTCAAGTAGACACCTAAATAGTCACAAAGGGCAAATTTTGAGATCAACATATAATCTCAAAGGGCTCACATAGTAGAGAAGCAGGGATCCATTCTCCTACTACCCTTATTGTCGTCTTAACACATGTGATATCATTCACATGCTACGATGTCCCCTCTTTACCAATAAAGAGCGATGTTTTCCTCAAAATAACATCGCAGATTTCGATCTAGACATTCCCAATGTCTAATCCAGAATTCAACACATGAATCCATAATTCAACATATGAATTTAATCTGGCTCAAAAACAGGTAGAGTAAATGGTGGGTTCATTTACTTCGATCATTTATCACAAAATGATCTTATCTTGATACAAATATCAAGACGACCTAACTTATAGGAATGTAACCAATTTTACGACTTCCAAAGCTAACAACCACATAGGTCGACCTATATAAGAATCGGTCTTACCTCTATTCATACGTAATAAATAAAGATGATTGTCCGTGAGAGGACCAATCATTACACCGCCAACATGCTTATCGAGATCTTATCACTAGAATGTAATCATAACATACACCGAATGACATTATGACATTTCAAAACAATCAAATCATTATATTCAATTGTCATTACAAGACTATTACATTCTACTAAGTCCCATGGACTTTACATGCTCATTAAATGACTCTCTAGTCATCGGCTTAGTAAAAGGATCTGCAAGCATAGCTCGTGTAGGATATACTCAAGAATCACCTTCTTTTAGCAACAATATCCCTTATAAAGTTGTACTTTATAGCTATATGCTTGCTTTGTGATATTTGGGATCCTTGGAAAAGCTATCGCACTGATCTGACACAGATACATACCATCGGACTACCGTTCTCAAGAATCTTCAAATGCTTTAGGAACCTCCTCAACCAGACTGCTTCTTGTACAGCTGCTGAACATGCCACATATTCAGCTTCCATTGTAGATAAGGCCACACAGTGCTTTCTTCTTGTTCGTGAGATGGCGCCACCATTCAACAAGAACGCATATTGATGTTGATTTTCTATCATCCAAGTCCTCCCTAATCAGATCCGAATAGCCCCTAAGGCTTATATCCGATCCTTGATAATGAGACAATAACTGGCCGTCGCCTTGATATCCGAAAATCCTTTTCACGCCTTTTCGTCTCGATCCTGACTCGAACCTACCGACTAAGCCCACGTGATAGCCGATATCGGGACGAGTACACAAATATAGTATACATTAAACTACCTATGGCACGGCATATGGTTTTTATTCATGCTGGCTATTTCACCGAGTCTTGGGACTCATACTTTGCTCAAAATAAGAGTACCTTTCGTAAATGTGTCTGCTCAGATTCAGACATGTTGAAATGTTGTAACATCTTAGTAATATAAGACTCTTGTGACAAACCCAAAAGTCTCTTTGATCGATCCCGGATGATCTTAACCCCTAAGATGTATTCAGCTTCTCCCATATCTATTAAGGCAACCACTTTTGACTTCTACAATAAAACCTATGTCATTTCCTGCTATCAGCATATCATCAACATATAATGATAAAATGACATACTTTCCTTTTTCCTTCTTTAGGAAAACGCAATGATCCTCATTGATCATTTCGAAACCATAAGATAAAACCACTTTGTTAAATCTTATGTTCCATTGTCTTCGACGCTCATTTCACCCCATATATAGATTTCTTCAATCTACATACTTTATCCTCTTGGCCTAAAGCAACTAAACCTTCCGGCCGAACCATATAGATTTCTCGCCAAGCTCACCGCTATGGAAAGCGGTTTTGACATCCATTTGATGTAATTCCAAGTCATAATGTGCCACAAAGGCCAAAATAACCTGATTGACACAAACTTCACTACGGAGAAAATGTCTCTTCAAAGTCAATACCTCTCTTTGGGTAAATCCTTTTGCAACCAAACGAGCCTCAGACGGTTAATCGATCCATCGACTTCCTCTTTATTTTGAGAATCCACTTATTCCCAATAGCCCTTCGGCCAGAGGAAGATCGACTAACTCCCAAACTTGATTCAATCATCGACTCCATCTCTTCTTCCATCAGACTTTTCCACTTATCTCTAACTCTACATCCCAACGCTCTCAATCGATTGAGGTTCATCTTCACAACCTGGGAGTGTCATCATTGCCTCATTCTCAATATCAAACCTCCTTTTAGGTATGATCTTACGAACATTTTTGGTCATTGAGAAGTCACCCCGCGATCGTGCACATTACTCCCACTCTCGACTAGGTTCGTATCCCATCGACATCCGACTTGTTGATAACGACTCATCCTCCTCAAAAGAGGAACTGCCTTTATCAACTTCACCCTTGTTGGGAACTCGCCGAGAAAAGTGGCATCTCTAGACTCAATCTCGTAGATTGTCCCATCCGACATCTCACCTATAAAAACATAACCTGAGGTATCGTAATATCTTATAAAGATACACTTCTTACCTCTAGGTCCTAGTTTTCCATATTTGTGAGAACTATATGAACATAGGCATGACCTGTGGTCTCGGGATTTTTCAATCGGTTTTCTCGCCTGGCCCAACGCTCATATGAGGTTGATGGAATCGACTTAAGGCACTTTGTTAAGTATATACGCAGCCTAGTAATGCATCTCCCAATAGAGATCGCAAATTAGCTCGCGCCATCATAGACCTAACCATTTCAAGAAGAGTCCTATTTCTTCTTTCAAGAACCCCATTTTTGGTGGAGTTCCCGGATCGAATGTCTAATAATCCCCTTATCATTACATGTCGTTTGAACAAATCGCAGATATTCACCCCACCGGCCGGTCGCAAGGCCTTAACCTTACGCTCGTTTGATTCTCAACCGTTCGCTCAAATAACGAATGAAATAATCCAACGCTTGATTTTTGAGAAATCAAATACACATGACCATACCTAGTGAAATCATCAATAAATGTAATGAAGTAGGAAGCTCCATGCCTAGCCTTCACACTCATCTGGACCACAAATATCCGAACGAATCAATTGCAATGGCAAGTCCGCTCTAATAGCCTTTCCAAATGGTTTCTAGTTGCTTTTCCAAAGAAGACAATGCTCACATACGCATAAGCTAATCTTAGCACGAGAGCCCAACAAACCCTCTCTAGCTAATCGATTCATGCGATCTTGTCCAATATGTCCCAATCTAGCATGCCAAACCTCATCAGATATATCCGCATTACTAGTAAGAGCAATGTTTGAAAAACAACTATGAACCGCACAATTCACATCAGGCACCACATCTAGTACCATAAAACCATTAGATAAATAACCATATCCGATTGACACAGAGTCAATCTTAAGTTCTACACAACGACTGAAAAAATTTACAGAGTAACCCAAATCAAGAAGACTAGTAACAGATACTAGATTCCTTCGAATCTCCGGAGCATACAGGACATCATGAAGAAACAAAGTACTTCCACCACGAAGGTTGAGTTTACAAGTGCCGACTCCTTTGACTTCGACTCTTGCATTGTTTCCTACATAAATCCATTTGTTGCCTGCAGGTACCCGGCGATACTCCACATATGTAACCCGCTCTCGAGCTACATGGTTGGTTGCTCCCGAATCTATAATCCACAAAGGATAAGAATCAGACATCAACACAGTACTAGCAACAAAATGCTCAGAAGACAGACTAGAAGTTACCTTCTTAGGCTCAGTACACTCCCGAGCAAAGTGGCCCTTCTTGCCACAATTAAAGCAAGATAACTTGCTTTTAGGTTTCTTCCCTGTCTTCTTCTTCTTGATTTGATTCTTCCCAGCAGCAACAACAACGGTTTTATTCTTTCCCTTTCCCTTCTTGTACCATTTCTTCTTGGATCCAGATGATCCAGCAGAACCGGCAGCCAAATAAGCTTGGCTAGAAATCCTCGCGGATTCTACTCTCTCAACCTCCACATGCCGTGAGACATCAACAAAAGTCTTAATACTCTCACTGTGAGATAAGGTATGCTTCATGGTCTCCCAAGACTCGGGAAGAGAACGAATAACCGTCTGAACCTGTTGGTCATCGGTCCACTCATGACCGCGATTTTGGCTCCGGATCATATTCGACATCTCCCGAGATGTTGAACCATCGTTGATTCGGCGCTTCTTGTAGTATCGAACTGATCGTTGCGGCTTACCGAGACTTATTCCATTGTATCTCTCTCTCTAAGGGCTACCTGCACATGATGAGCCAAGGATATGACTCATACTCTAATACTAGGTCATCCACCATTGAACTTATCAATATTCCCTTAGCAGTTTAATCTTTCCTTTTCCATACCTTATAGGTATCAAGGTCACGTGTGTACTGTGCTGTATTACTCTCAACAGGTTCCAACAAAACCTGATTAACAGCCTCTAGAACTTCCTGTTCCTCAAGAACATATTGAATCTTGAGGTGCCATATCTTATAGTTATCCCCATTCAGTTTTTCACCTTTGTTCAGTTCAGCTATGATGTTTTTAGTTGCCATAACCTAACATAAATAAACACATTATTTAGTTACTCACATGCTTTTATGTATGTAATCTCAAAATAAACTCAAGATAAATCTGATCTGTTTACAAAATCAAGTGACAACTACGTTATCACTCATCATTCAGATGTGCCAATCGAGACTTATATCGACATATTTTATTACATACATCCCACTTAATGATTTTAATCATTATTACAGCATGATATTACACATGAACATATCAATATATACACATTTGAACTAATCAAGGGCATACTTAGTAATCATGTATCATGTAGAATTAACAGCATCAAATGAACTAATCATTAAAATAAACATGCTGTACAATGTTAACAAATAACAAAGTCTACTAAGAATGTAACAGATTACATTCTTCCTACTCATAAACTAAAAATAACTCCTAATAGACTAGATAAGCGATTCGCTCCCCTAGGATAAGCCCTAGGATAAATCATGACATGTCGCTCGTCTGGACTCAACCAGCGATTTCTCTGCTGGGACACTCACAGGCAACACATGCTGCCCTGATACAGAGTCCTTTAAAGACCCCACAAATCGAGAACCAAAATCCTCCACTGGGTCTTCTTCAGGATCCTCTTCACAGTCAGCATAGTTAATCGACTCGCGCGTCGGGTATATGAAATCGTCGCCTTCATGTAACCCCCAAAATTGTCGTCCGCATCGAAGATTATCGGGCAATGAACGAATCAACGCCCAAATCCTGTAGTTGTCTAACACTGGAAACTCCTGCATCTCGAGCTTCCAGACCAATCTGTCCAGTTTCCCTATGTATCCAACGACTCCATGGTAAGGGTCATAGTCCAAATCTTCGATAGCCTCCCTATCTGGGTGCATGACACATCGCTGTCGTAGTGGTATACATCCGCACCATCTGTAAAATTGAAATAAATCATGTCAGTACATAACCGACAAAACCAGTACAATTACCGGTATATTCCAATTTAATCAAGGCACAGAACAAATACACATATTTCAAGAAGAGCTAAACTCCTTGAATTTTAGGCTATAATCAATTGACCCACAGACAGTCATTAAACTAGTTCTATTCTTAAGTTATCCACGTCAGATTGCAATTGTTCCAAAATAACTCATCTAACTATAGTTATGAGTTTAGTCAACCAAAGTCAACCTTACACCATTCTTGTGTGAATATAATTAGACACTTAGTCTTTTGTTGGAATCGAATTAATTGAACCCATGTCCAATTAAAATTTGATTCAAGACCCTAAATTAAATCTAAAGCCCAATTATTCGGCCCAAATAAAATAGCCCAATTAATTCGGCCCAAATTAAACAACACAATTAATTCGGCCCAAATAAAATAGCCCAATTAATTCGGCCCAAATAAAATAGCCCAATTAATTCGGCCCAAATTAAACAACCCAATTAATTCGGCCCAATTAAACAACCCAATTAATTCGGCCCATTTAATTCTCCAATTAAGTCAGCCCAATTAACGCAAATTAAATGGCTCACTAACTATTCTGCCCAATTAATTTGGCCCATCTAATGCAGCCCATATAGTTCGGCCCAATTAATCCCAATTGACCAATTAAGCCCAACTACAATGATTTGGCCCAATTAAAACATCTATTCTGTTCTGATTTTCATCCTCTATCTCAGACGTAAATGTATAAAAAAACCTCTTTTTTTATTTAATTGTCGCCGCGTCGCCTCGACCACCGTCCGGCGTCGGTAGCCGCGCCGCACAATGGCCGCCGCCATGGCCGCCGCCGCTCCTCACGCCTGGCGGCCTAACATCGACGCCGACGCCGCACGCGCCCTAGTTCGGCGCTGCCATGGCGATATCGCGCTCGGCGTCGCAGGCGTCGCGCTTCTCGGCCGCCTCGGTCTTGTCCGTTGCGTCGGCCGGCCGTCGGCAACGCGCGTTGCCGTCGTCTCCGCGCCTCTGCCGCGTCGCCTCCGACGGCCAGTGGATTTCTCGGAGGCTACAGAGGCGTCGGCGTTCACGTCGCTTCCAAGCGACGGGATCCCGGCGACGGCGACTGCGCCGCGCCAATTTGTCCAGAACAGAGATTCTCGGAGGTATTCGGCGATCACAAGAACAGGTAAACAATTCTATATAGAAATACTGCTCTGATACCAATGTAGTAATTCATATACCTGTTTTTGGTTTGTTTACCCGGTTTGAGATTAGACTTGTGTCGGAGGAAAGATCACAGCCGGAAGACTCCTCGCGCTTTCACAAACCAAGATCCCCCGAATGCTTCTTCGCCTCTGTCTTCCTCTTCGCCAACGACAGCCACTGCCGATCACCCAACCGAACTTGGACGCACGCTCCTTCCCTTTTAAGGGAAGGAGCGCGTGCTCGAGGCGGTTCCACGAACTGCCTCTGTGCAGTTCGTGGAACTGCCACGAACCAACACTTTCTTGCTTCGAGACCTTCAGCAACACGTCGCCTTTCGTCAAGTTCGCGCACTTCACGGCCAACCAGGCCATCTCGGAAGCAATTCGCCGAGCAGATAGAGTGCACATCGTCGACCTGAACATCATGCGCGGCCTCCAGTGGCCGGCGCTGTTCCACATCCTGGCCACGAGGCCCGACGGCCCTCCGCACGTGCGGATGACCGGGTTCGGTCCGTGGGCAGACGAGGTCGGAAAGCGGCTCGTCAACTTTGCGAGGCGGCTCCGGGTGCCTTTTTGAGTTCGAGCCGGTGGCAGAACGGCCAGGGGACGTGCACCCGTCTGCGATCGTCGCGCGGCGGAGGCAGGGGGAGGAGGAAGTGGTGGCGATGCACTGGCTGCAGCACGCACTGTACGACGCCGCGGGGTCCGACCACCAGACGATGCGGCTTGTGGAGTTGCTGCGGCCGCGGGTGATGACGGTGGTCGAGCAGGAGACGGCGCCAGCGCGCTCGGGGCCCTTCCTGGACCGCTTCATGGGGGCGCTCCACTACTACTCGGTGATGTTCGACGCGCTGGGGGAGTCGCTGCCGGTGTCTAACAATGCGGAGAGGCACAGGGTGGAGCAGGATATCCTGGGCCGGGAGATCGACAACGTGATGGCGGTGGGAGGGCCGGCGAGGAGCGGAGAGCAGAAGTTCTGGAGCTGGTTGGGCGAGATGGCGCGGCGGGGGTTCGCCCAGGTGGCGATGAGCAGAAACGCGCTGGCGCAGGCGCAGCTGATACTGGACCTGTTTCCTTCTTCGTCGCCACCGGGGTACACCATTCTCCATGGCGATGGGACGGTGAAGCTGGGGTGGAAGGGGACGGCGCTCTACATGGCTTCGGCATGGACAGCCCAGCCACAATATTACAATTTGTAAGCTAAACCACATCGAATAGTAATGGGAAAAAAAAATTGCTTTTCTTCCTAATTTTGTATTAAATAAACAAACGAAACTATCTTGATTCTCAAATAATTTATCCTTCCTCTTTCGTACATTTTTAATTTGATCCTCAATTATAATATTTTTTTTAAGATATAGCCCAGCTACTATGTATTTTTAAAAATGAATAGTAAAAATTTAAAATTTAACTGTATCATATCTATGTTTTTTAATATGAATTTCTAATTTATCTTCCTTATAAAGATATGAGATAGTCATAAGGAGATCATTAATATAGTAATACTATATCTTTTTAAAATATTTTTAGTTTAATCATAGAGAGATCATTAATAAAGTGATACTATATCTTTTTTAAATATTTTTAATTTGATCACCAACTTATGATATCATTCATATAGTCGGTTAGTATTTCTAGTTTGATTCCCAACTACTATATATATATATATATTTTTAATATTTTTAATTTGACCACCAACTCCCATATCATCACTACATTCTTTTAGTATTTCTAATTTGATTCCCAATTACAATACTATCCATATAATCTTTCAGCCATTTTTAATTTATCCTCAACTGTAATATTGTCCATATAATCTTTATATCGCCCATATAATTTTTTTCAAATAAAATAATAAATTTTAAAATGTAAACTGTTAAACTTATCTATTATAAATACTTCTCGATTTATTCTATCCATCGGTCGATGAAAATTTTTAATAAATTAAACCAATCTCAAAATTAATCACGCAAAAACCCACCATAATTGTTTCACCATATAAATTTTATTATCTCCACAGGAATGATATAGTGACTAAAACATGACAATATTTACGGATAAAACATGAAATAATTCTGAAAAAAATTTAAAGTTCTTTTTTGAATTCAAATGATCTCATATATCTTAACCACCACATCGAAACCTATAGAACTCTCCATAATTTATCTCCTTCACAATGATCGTAGAATAAATTAATAGAAACCATTAAATTGACGATTCCAACAGGACCATATGGATTTTGTTCCGAGTGCAACTACTACTAATTATCTTCAACCAAAGCCTTTCATTTGCACCTTCAATTCTGAGTCGCTCAATTGTCTCAACTGGATGCGCTTCTTTAAATGGACAGTCAATGAAAACCTGGGTCCTTTTTACACACAATAAAATATTTTACTTGAAACAAAGGAAACCTTCAAATCCACAAGGAAAACCAAGCCTTAACCGTATGCAACTCATGGAGACGGTGCGAAACCTGTAAATATCAGCACAAGTACAGAACTTACTAATAATGTCAGACGAGGACATATTTTGTCATCTCAAGTTTGAACTGATTTTGCTGCTTCTGCTTCATCGAACAACCATTTTGCATATCCCAAATCCAACCGAGGATTGCAACTGTTTACTAATAGTCTTCGAACTGCAGCTTCACAAATCTTTAGCCCGCTCGCGTTGATGGTTTTGGTGAATGCCGAGCACTTTAGTCAGCCAAAGACAATTTATCATGGACTTTGATGTATTCATTTAAGATGGAATCCTTTCGGCTGTATCCCCCTTGAACTCAGAAAGTGGGATTCGTTAGCAAGTTCAGTCAGTTGATAACGACACACATGACATTAAAAAATGACGACAATAACAATAATGCAAATCTTTCACATTGTTCCCAAACAATTTCCTTCAGGTCTCCTTTCTAACAATTGACATCTGGATCGAGCATGTGAACTACTGAAAGACTAGACTCTCATCCTACTTTTGATACGGCATACTTCTTAATGACCAAATCTAGTATCTACGAAAGCAATCCTTTACTTTGGAAGGACTCTAATAAAGCAAGCCTTTATTCTAAACAATTCTTGCTAAGGGAGCTATATTGGATGAAAAAAAATGATACAAATATGTGTAAACAAGAATTGGAAACCATATGTCAGCAGTGGCCACGAGTTTTATCATATAACACAAAATAGCTACAAACTTAAGTGATTAAATTGAACTCGAGTGTTGTGGGTCAATTATCAAACCTAACAAAATTAATGGGTCAAATTCTCATCTAAGCATGATGTTCAAAAAAGGTTGCCTGTGTGACAATGGAACCATCTTCTATCTAAAATTTGCCAATTAGATATGAGTATGGGTTATGAGCTGATCCATGGATCTTGATGGGGACCCAAGCTTTAGCTAGAGTTCGTGGCACTCCTAACTTAGTCCCATATAGAGGTGAGCAAATGAAAGAAGATTATAGACTTGGATGAGTGAACTACTATTTATCTAGCTTAAGCATTTTTTACAGGTCCCATTCTCCCATTAAGCAAATTGTTACAAAATTACTTGTATTGATAAATAATAATAATAATTTAAATAGGTACAAAGAATTCAAAGAAAATTTAGAAAATCAGTCAGAAAAAAATGATTTACAATTCCCAACTAATCAATGATAAAGAACAAATTATGTTGAAACCTCTAAATGCTAACCGGTAAACATGATTGCCCACTCCAAAAAAAGTTTCAGAATTTACGAGGGAATATATTATGCTAAATTCTTTAGCAATCTCCTCAGTTTCTCAATATTCCATATTTGCACCACAACCAAATTAATTGACTTATTTATGTTTATCCCATTCCACTATCGTAGTCTGTGCTTGCAAGTGGTAATTTCACTTGAACTCAACTAGTTGGCTAAAGGTGTTCAATTGAAGATTAAAGATATACATGATTACCTATTTGTAAGTGAACCAATTGAAGATTAAACAGATATATGGTAGTATAATCACATATATTATGCAGACTACATTTGTGCAATGCAACTCCCATAATCTCTAATGTGAGTGCATTCTGCATATACAGACTGATTGCATGACAAGGAATATTGCATGCATGTGACAATGCCCACTATAATGCAGTGGTGTTGACAACTTGAGAAGATGATCTAGTTTCATGTTTTGATGAGTGAATAGGAAAATGATTAATAGAAAAACCTTCATGATATGCATCTAAAAGGAAAGAATGTAAAATATAATTCATTGTAGAATGTAAAATATAATTTGAAGCATTCAATATGACAACCAGTCTAGCAGATCAATAGTTATTCGCACATTATAAAATGAGAAATGAAAGATGACAGTTATCGACCAACAAGTTAAGAAATCAGCATACCAGAGCAAACCACCTCTAACTCGCTCAACAGAGTATAGTCTCTAAATTATTATCTGCAGGGAGGAATTTTTTTTTCATTGGCACCAGAGAAAGATTTTCTTTCTTGCCATCCAGCGACAAAAGATGAATTAACTTGCTACTGGCCAGAAATGGTTAGCTCATTCATTTGGAGGACGAAATGGAAGTTACAAAGTAAGAAAACAAACGAAATGAATGAAGCAAGATGTCATTAACCACCTAATTGGAAATCTCTCTGAACAGATTAAGCTTGGGAAAATTTCGATTCAATCGTTTCAAAGAATCCTCAGAGAAGACATTCCACATAGCTAGATCCTTGGCTAATTCCTCTGCCATAGCTCTATGCCTAGCATAAGCAATACCCTCAATAAGAATAATGTATGTAGTTTCATTGGTATGACATCCTTTGTCTACCATCTCTGCAAGAACGTTGATTGCCATATCAATCTTGTGAACCTTACACAGACCAAGGAGAACTGTGTTATACGTTATGACAATTGGCTGGAGTCCACTGTGCTCCATATCCCTCATCAAACCAATGGCCTCATTTACCATCCCGTCTCTACACAAACATGAAATCAGGAGATTGTAAGTAACTTCATCAGGGTTGATTCCCTTGTCGATCATTTCCTCCACCATGCTGAGAGCTCTTGATCGGTTTCCATTGGTCCAAAGCCCTCCAATTACCACATTGTACGAGCTCACATTTGGAGAACAGCCTGATTCAGAAAGCTTGTCAAGAACCTCCAGCGCATGATCAACGTTTCCCCTCTTGCAAAGGGCTGACAGGATGGTGTTGTAGTTCACTATATCAGGAAGGAAACCATTTGAAATCATAAAGCTCATGAACTCTATTGCCAGATCCAATTTACCGTCTTTGCAATAAGCAGAGATCAAGGGGTCATAGCTATAAGAATCAGGCTTCAGTCCTCTGCTGATCATATCATCGAGTAACTGCTTTGCTCTGTCTAGCTTACCTTCATGACACAAAGAGTTGATCAAAAGGCTATAGGTAACAGTATTTGGCCTCACACCTCTCTCAAGCATTTCACCAACAACCTTCTCTCCATCGTCCCATCTCTTGTAACTCAAAAACCCACGAAGCAAGACGTTGTAGGACATTACATCCGGGTCGCATCCTCTCGAAGGCAAGCTCTCGAGGAACTCGTACGCCGCATCCACCATTCCTTCTCTGCACAGCCCTCGGATTATGGTGGTGTAAGTGTAGTTATCCGGGTGAAGCCCCTGCGACATCATCTCGTCCAAAAGTTTCATGGCGTCGTCAATCCCTCCCTGCAGCAGCGCCGCCTCGATCAAGATGGTGAAGGTGACAACCGTCGGCTGGCACTTGTCGTCCAGAAGCCTGTCCAGGGCCTCCAGGGCCAAGTCGAGCTTCCCCCTGGTGCAGAAGCAGCCGATGAGAATATTGTAGGTGACGATGTCCGGAGAACAGCGCCGGCTCTTCATCCGACCGAGAACCTCGATAGCCGATTCGATGCGGCCGGCCTTGCAGAAGCCGCTGACGAGGGCGTTATAAGCGAAGACGTCGGGCTCCCCGTGAGATTCCAGGATGTCCATCACGCGCACGGCCTTATCGACGCTCCGCGAGCTGCAGAGCCCCTTGATTAGCTTGGTGCAGAGGATGACGTCGGGCTTGTAGCCTTTGCCCACCATGTACTCCAGGAAGTAGAGGGACTCGTTGAACTTTCCGGCTTTGCAGGAGCGGTTGAGGAGCTTCATGTAGTGAGACTCCTTGGAGTCTAGGGCTTGTGCCTGGGTTGCCCTGGCTTCCGCAGACGCCATTATCTGACAGCTGCAGATCCTGGCACTGGGACCTCCGCAACGACGGGTGACGGAATTCCGGTAGAATGTGGCCTGGAGAAGGCGGTGGGGAACGAAGGATCCACGGAAAGAAATTGACATTTTTTAGGGTTTAATCTTCTGGAAGCGCGCTCAGATCCTCGTGCAACGGAGATGGCAGAGGAGGAGGACGACGGTCGGCACGATGGTTGTGGATAAGCTGCATCCTCCCCCCGGTTCGTTTCGCCCTATCTTTAACGCTCTGTTTACTTGGGCGCGGAACTGAATAGACTCTTCCGAGTCATTTCCCCCTGTTTACTCAAACGGAAAACAAGAAGGAAGGAAACCAATCCTCTCGTCCGCCGAAATCCATCCGTCATCGTCGACTGAGAATCTTCCAGACGCTCTTTTCATTTTTCCCGTTTCCCGAAGTAAAATTACTTCGAATCAGTGTGAAAAGGGAACATCATTAAAGTGGCGCAAAGGGCACGGACCGCCCCGATGCATCGGCCTGAAGAAATCCCTGGTCTTCTACTGCGGCAGGGCCGCCAGGGGCGTCGAGATCGACTGGATGATGGACGAGTTCCGGTTGCCGTCGCTCGCCGATGCATTCCCCGTCGCCCGACCGCCCCTCCGAGAAGCACGTACCATTCGATGTGAGAACTTGATTTCTCCCTTTTTTTTTTTTTTTTTTTTTTTTTGGGGGCGTGATATTTTGGTTTCGGCGATTTCAATTCTAGGGTTTCGATGAGCAGGAGGCGTGGGTGATATGTAAGATCTTCAAGAAGACGAATTCCATGGTTCAGAGAGCGCTCTCGTATCGTCTCCGGCCCGTGAGCCGCTCGGAGAAGGCTTGTTCTCGATCTCAAAGATGGCTCCTTCCCCTGCGGAATCTGGCTCCGCCATTCAGTTCGCTTTCAGCGAGCAGCAGCCGGAGAATTCCATGAGCTACCATCTTGATTTTGAATCCATTTCCTACAAGCACAGCAATCTCATGGACTCGAGGCCATATCCGCTTCCTTTTTCGGGTGCACAAGTCACAGCGCCCAGCTTCTTGTTCTCCCCAGAAGAAATCCGAACGCCAACCTTGGTAAGCTAGGACTTGAGCCAGCAGCACAGTGAAATCCCGGTCGATTTGCCCATGAAGCGGCACACTGCAAGCTTAGAAACTGGAGAATCCATTTGCAATCCTGGTGGCACTGAGTGCGGAGGAGAAGGGAAAGATCTCAACTTTCCTTTCAGCCTGCTGCCAAACGTCGACAGAGACTGGAAGGCGCCCAGTTTGACATGGGAGTACTCTTCTCCTCCATCGTAATTCTTAATCCTCTGAGATATCTGCAAACAATCTGCCATCGAACAAGTGCTTTCCCTGACAAATTTAGGAGATTTATAACGCAGTTTGTCATGAACATATCGATTGCTCAAGGTTCTTTTATTTATTTATTTATTTTTATTTTTATTTTTTTAATTGGCATAGGATTAATTCTGAAAATGATATTGATTTTATGAAAAATTTTCACGCCCAGATGAATTGAGAAATATTTGCAGTTCTAAAATTTGTCAAAAAAAAAGTTATAAATGCATTATAATTGAAAATTAAATCGTGTTATATTGTGAATTTTTTAATTAAATTTTGCTCACTTTTATTTTTATTTTTATTGGTATTAGCTATCTGATTTTTTATTCAGTTAATCCCTGAGAATGATCGATCATGTCTCATAGACCTTCAAGATATCTCATCAACAGTTGAATTGGATAAAATCGGAGTCCAAGAGATTTCTATCGTCCATCGAGGATAAATCAAGAAAGCATTTGCACTTTTTTAGATTCAATTCGAACTCTGCAGTTTTGTCATCTTTGAACGACAATTCAACACCGAAGTCGTTCACAGTCTATCGAACAAACTCCTAGATTTGAGGGTCATTCGAATAAATTTTTCTTAAACTCATCGTCGAAATCACAATAGATAATCGAATTGTATTATCCTATCAAATATTTCTTAATTTCGCTCACTTTTAATCTTTTACTTCGTGATCCATTTCTTTTTAATATTGACTTGATCTCGCTCAATATTTAAAAAAAAACTTATTTTAAGCAAACTTGATTTTTAAATTCTGTTTTTTTTTTTTAAGGAATTGAACATAGAAAATTGCCAAAAAATTTATGAAGTAAAAGCAGGCATTACGAAGAAAAAAAAAGTAAACTAGGAGGTCTAATTTAAAAATGTGCCGCCTTCAAAAATTCGGTAACATGTAGGAGGGTGAAATTTAAAAATTCTTTTAAACTATTGACCGCCCAATTAGGTCATTTCATTAGAAGCCCGGAATGGAATCGAGATAGAGATCTGAGGCGACGGTGGTGAATGGAGAAATGATCTATCGTAATTGGTCTCTGCTGTCGTCTACCGTGGTGGTATGGGGAGGCGTCGCCACCGCTGGACTCGCCGGGATTTTCCTCTTCGGCTGCAAAGTGCGTTGTCTCTTTCTTCTCGCTCTTCAGTTAGTTTCCCGTGATCTATTTATTACCTTTAGAAAAATTTGTTTCTATGCGTTTTTCTTGGCCTAGGCATTCAATTGTTATGTTGCAACACGGTTTCTAAATCTCCAAATTAGGTTTTTATGCAGTTTAATAAGTTGGAAGAGTAGGGTGTTTAGGGAGATCAATTGCTGTCGATCGTTTCGGATTGCTTTCCGGTAATATGAGATCTTCATCCGAGTGTAGAATTGCTTGCTAGTTCGATCTATTTCCTTTATTATTTCGCCTTGTTGGTGCTTTGGGTCTTGAATTTTCATGATAAAAATTGGAAACATAAGTTTCAAGCTAATTTCTTTTACTTTTGAACTGGCATCTAATTCTGTTGAATCTTTATAAAACACTGGAATTTGACTTGATTTTGTAATCTGATTCGGCAATTTCTTGTAGCCTAAGATAAAGTCGCTTGTTTTCTACTAGAATACTTGAGAACAAAGAATTGTTTTGTATAACTCTGGACTACACTTAACCAACTTTAGAAGAGAGAGTGGAGACCGGGACTGTATGAACTGAGGGAATCATATGGAAACCTCACTATACTATCGAATGTAAGAAAGAATACAATTTTAGAAGGCATCAACAAGAGAAGTGAATGAAGACATATTGCGAGATAGATGATCACTAAATATTAAACTAAAGTGGAATAAACGGATTATGAGTGAGGGAGAAAAAAATTGAGATGGGAAAATAAGAAAAATCATATTAAAAATACATACTTGTCTCTTTTATTTTCCACTTCCCCCGGGGTAGCAAAATAACATTATCTTCCAAAGTTAAAGAGATGGAAATAGATTTCTATGAATTTGGCTTTCCATCAAAAACTATTGTTCAAATATATCTTCACTCCTTAAAGGTCTTTTTCTTAGATTTAAAATATCCCAGGTTTATTTTCTTTGCCATGTAAGGGATAAGAATTTAGTTCTTTATTCATTGTTGAAGTTTTCTTATCATAATTCGGTTGTTATATTCGTGTGTTTTTGGATTTATAGCTTGATTGTGCATGGCATTTTGAAAAGGATATATAAAACAGAAACAAATTCTTTCATCAACAGAACTCCTTTTTCGCTACTATTCTCATAAAACTTACAGGAGAAGTTTCAAGGATACCTGAACCGTGAAGGCGAGAGGCTCCGGCTACATGATAGGGCCATGATAGAAGCAAACCGAGCCAATTGAGTTAATGAGGCTGAGAAGAGTATCATCCCGTTGCTGTTTTAGCTATTTTATGAAGTTTCAAGTGCAATGAATGTTGTTACAAGCTTCCATTTGTAACTTAGTTTCGAGGTGTCACCCAGCAGACAAAGGTCTTCAGTCGTTCTCAAGTTAAAGCTTCTGATGGTTTGGATCGCGATATATTATTTTTTATACCTGATGTGTTTTTTTTTTCCCCTTTCTGAACATTAACAATACGGCTGTCATTCGCCACTCTTAGTGCCTTCTTTTGCTCCAACATTTTTTCCCAGGATGTCTATTTCTACCAGCATTTCTTTCAAGGGATCCTTATCGATTTCAATAGGACTTCTAACGAGCATTTTCTATTTGTTATTATTCAATTGCAATCAAGTTATCAATGTAAATGTACCCTGACAAACGAATTAAGATTCTATAATAATTTCTACAAAATCCATATCAGCTTCAATTTGTCCTAAAGAAGGATGAACCAAAACAGAATCCCAGCGCCATGAGGTAATTAATGAATTGAGTCCTTTGTGCACAAGATTGGAAACGTAAATCTAACAGCTCCTTGGAGAGCTATGTCCGTAGATGCGATTGGTAAAACAATAGATGATCATTTGAGTATTAGACCGTCTTCCATTGAGTCTGTGGCAATGAAAAAGGTAGTCTGATTTAGCATTACAGATCCGTAGGATCGAGTTAATCATTTTCAGAATCAATCAAATCAAATATTTCGATGCTAGATAATGAGTAAAGGCTATTACTGGAGATTCCTACTGCTGTTCTTGCACAATTCCAACTGCCTTCGCTTATTCTAATTAATCTTCCAATGGACGATGTAATCCAAACACAATTTGATTCGTTTCCTCGGTGCTAAATAAAGCTTCTTGTATTAAATACTCGGCGATGCACAATGATCAAACTATATGCGATTTCCTCAAATAAAAGCGACCATTTATCGGATTAAGCCTTCTGTTATCCTGCTACAATCTTCAAATCAATGCTCAAACCGTGTGGCATCTCCTTAGAAGTGGAGCATCATGACCAAATTATTCTGGTTTATCTCTTTTAAGTGGAGCATCGTCACCAGCTTCTCTGTGAGGGTGCCTGAATATCGTTGCACCATCAATCGACAGGGGTGATCAGATCAGGTCCAGGAACAACTATGAGTGCCATGAAGTTTTGTCGCCAATGGCAAGTTCAATTTTCCCCACGATACGAGTTCGATTTCTCGATTAATTGTTCTTGACTCAACTTTTTGATGCAGCAACAATATCTTGTACCCTAAAGGAAACAGGGAGGAAAAGGTCCTTCTCTATGCTTGTCGCAACTGCGATCACCAGGTGTTGCCCATGATTTCAGTTTTAATTTCCTAGCTAGTGATGAGCCCTTCTTCTCTCTCACTGTCCGTCTTCTTCTTCCTTTCGACTTAATTAGGAGGTCGCCGACGACAACTGCGTCTACAGAAACGTGGTGCATCACTCTGCAGGCGAGTTCATGCAGTTCTTGCCGGTTGTGGCAGCTGATCCAACGCTTCCTCGCACTAAATCCGTGAGGTGTGCAGCTTGCGATCATCCAGAAGCCGCGTTTTTCCAGGTATTATTTATCATTGACGCCGTCGATCGATGGATTCTGCCTCTGCGAGTAAAATCCACATTTGGATTTTTAGTTGATTATTGTTCTCTTCGTCCCTGCACCAAAACTCGTAGGCTACGTCTCGAAGCGAGGAAGGAATGACACTGTTCTTCGTGTGCTGCAACCCCAATTGTGGCTACAGGTGGAGAGAATGATAATACATTGGCATGCAGCCAATTTATCTGTCTAAATTTCGAATTTTTAGCTACGAGCGACTTGTAGATCATTATAAAAACTAGTTTTTAATGAGAACGCTGTTCTTTCTTGTGATTTCTTTGTCCTTTATGAGGATTTTCTTTAGTTATTAATGACAACGCTGTAGTTGTTGTGATCTCTTTCTCATGTGATTTTTTTTTGGGTCCTTTGGCAATCGCCAATCGGTTGTAGTTGTCGTCTCCTCGATTATAATTATAGATTTTTTAAAAAAATATTACTTTTAAAAACTAATTTTACATTACTTAGTTAGTTTTGATTAAATAAAATTTATAAATATATAGTTGAAATTAATTATTATATCCCGGCTGAGGAAGAATTCCAATTTGCTTCGCTCCTCTTCTGCCTCTTTGTGTTTTTTCGAACTATTGTGCGTTTATACAAAGTGTAGAGGCGGTGAAAGGCGGGACGCCACCGATCCTTCCTCCTATTCGGTATTGGCATTCGATTCTAGGGATTCATCCTCTCCGGCACGCTGGTCGCGGTAAATCCTTTCCCTTGGCTCAATTTTGCCGTGATCTATTCTAGTTTGGGTTTGGATCTCGATTCGGTCCCGTTTTGTTGCTCTCTTTCAATGTGTTCTACTGGTTCGGGTTTTGTTTGCTGGCGATTCCAGGTGAATGGTTTGTTAGGGTTTTGGTTCAGTGCTTGTGTTGGTAGATTTCTGCTTTATTGAGTACTATCGAATATAGGGTATTGGTTCCCCTTTTTTTTTTTCTTTTTTTTTTTAATGCATGGAATTCACTGTCGATCTTCCCTTGCTTCATGATTTTGGCGGACGGGTAGTTTATTTTCCTTGTATTTTCTCATTACAAGGAAGACGCTGGTACCTTGTCATTTCAGACTTTCAGTCAATCGTTAGGTTTCTCCTCTGCATGCAAATTTTGATATGGTTAACGTTGAACTTGAACCTGTTTTAACTTCGGTTGACATCTTTTATAGTTAATGATTGATACATATCGTTAGATTACTAGATCTTGTAAGCTTATTTATTAGCTGGAAATCTATATTTTTTGATATATCAATATGAATAATTTAGGTGCTCCGGCTGTTTTCTAAACATGATTTGGTGTATTTGAACACACCTCTTTAGGTTAATTACTGCTGCCACTTATTATTATACACGTATTTAGTAATTTGGAGGTCATATTCTGTACTTGTTGTCTTTAGTGTCACTAGAATATTAAGCTAATTATCATGTCCGCATGGATTAGTCAGTTGTATCTTTTTGTTTTCTAATAAATGTAGCTAGGTGCAGACCGTATTTATATACTGTAACTGAGTAGCATGATATCAAAGTTCTAACTAGAAGAAAATTTTATGTATGGCATGAAGTTTCAATGATAGGACAAGAGTCTTCGGAATGAGATGGTGGACATGAAATTTCATTGAGCGAGAATTTAATATCTTGGATTAGTCAACAATTAGTAAACATTCAGAAGAATGAGTTATTTGTGCGAACCGAAGTTTTTGAATTATTGTACGATTGTTGTGTGTTCCATAGGTAAAAGTGGAAATTTTATAAGACTGCGGTACAAATTACTATATGAATTAAGTATTGACATGGTTGGGTTGTAACACATACAAAACAATTAATGTAAGTTACATTCAAAATAATAAGAGAGATGAGAATGTTAAAATGAATTTGTGGATTTAGGAAAAAGATAAAAGAATTAATATCCGAGGGCAAGCAAGTCTAGCTCCACGAGGTCATTATATTTGAGAGATAATAGATCGAAATGACATGAATATGTTAGAAGGCCACTCAATTTTATTAGCGAAAGATGTAAGAGATATAAAGGATGAAAGAAACTTTAGTTAATGAATATTTGATTTAAATATTAATATTTGAATACGGTTAAATGGAGGGATAAGATCCATGAAGTCTACCTCAAGTAGTTAGGGCAAGTATGACTTGATAAAAATGCTTGAATCTAATGGGATAAGAAAAAAAAATCATTTTTTATTTTTTATAGTTTTGGCTGTTAAATTGTTTCAAAGTAGCAAAATGGTTTCTATTCTGGACTTGCTTCTGGGTTTTCATCCAAATAATGTTACTGAAACTGTTTGCTTTAGACACCATTTTTGCAGCCACAATATGGTGGGACTGAGACTGTAGAACTTGACAAATATCATATACATAGATGATAAAATGCACAATGAAGTGGGATTGAGCTATTGAGGTTCTTAACTCCTTTTGCCTTTTCAAGTCCATCTATTTGCTAACATTGTACTTTAACAAGTGATAGATCAAACTATAAGCACTTAAACATTTTATCTAGTCATTATTTAATCAACAAGAGTTTTTTTCCTTCCTTTTTTTTTTACGTTATTTGTTAAAAATGTTGGTCAGGATAAAATTTGTGTAGAAATAGATGATTAGATCACCTAATTCAATCATGCAGCATGATTTCATTTTTGACTTGGTCAAATACATCAGTCAAACCATTTTCATATTTATGATGACACAAATACAACTGATAAAAAAATCCATCCCCAGTTGTAAATAACTCAGTTAACTCATCAAACTTCACTCATTTGAAGTCGTGTATACATTTTAAGTCACTGCTACATGGACTCACTGCTACATGGACTGGCTTCAGACTTTTGAATGAGATATATGTCACTGAATCATCAACTGAAAGCTGGAACTTAATTCTACTGTTTCATCACATTCTATTGTTTCATTTAGAAATTACATATCGAATAGGTTAAAATTCTTACCGATCAAATGGGTTCTAACATTTTCCATCTTTGTGAGTAGCATTTATGTTGTTGTATATAAATTTCATGGTTTTTTTTTTTAAAAAAAAGAAACTGGAACTTAATTCTGCTCTTGCTCTCAACTTCAATGAAAATGGAAACATTGTTTCACGAACCAAACAGGACTTCTCTAATTGATTTTCCTCCCTCTAAAGGAGGATTCTTTACGATCTGCAAATCCAAGCAAATATGACCACAATTTGCAAATCCTAGCAAATAGAGCTCTAGCTTTGTGTTATGGAAGCATCTTAAATGGCTATTTTTGCATCCCATTTTTAATGGTTGGTAAAAGGTTTTCACTATTTGTTTTGTTTTTTATAATGCTAATGGTTTTTAAAAATATTTTTGCTGGTTTATTTTCTGTTTTCTAGAACATTCTTGTATATTCTTGAATTCCTTTTGGGATTTTGTAACTCGTAAGTTCTATTATGAGGGATTAACTCTGCTTTGTCATTGTGATTACTAAATTTACAATTGGATTACTGAAAGAAATTGACATAATTACTTCTCAGTCAGGTAAGCTTGGACATTGGAGTTGAGGATAGCGTACTTCTGCGAGTTTCATGGGTTCTCGCATAATCACTCCTGAGGATGTTTTAGAGTGTCTAATGGATGATGGAACCATAGATGCCATCAGATTGAAGATCATTAACCAACTAAAGGCCAATGTAAGTAATTTGGTGTATAAACCTTACCAACAATGAGATTTATTCATATAAAATTTTATCTATTTCCAGCTAAATATTAAATGGACTTGAACATGTTTCTCGCACGTGTAGTGTGTGTTTGATTGAACGTGGTTCAAGTATATCAGTTCTCTTGAACTCGGTATAATGCATTTTCCTTGTGCTTTTTCATGATTGGTTAATTGTTGGACCACTCACATTTAATGATCCTGCAATCATGTCACATGAGAGATGGCTCACCTTCTCTTTGTTATTTTGTCAAAATGATCTACTTGCTGCTGGCTTAAGAAGTTGAATTCTAAATTTCAGAAGAAAAAAAGTCAAATACAATGATTAAGAATTCTGCATAAATCGCTCTATAGGTAGCTGTATTTTTAGCTGATTGTTGACACTGCCTTGGCACAACGGTAAAGTTGCTGTCTTGTGACCAAGAGGTCACGGGTTCAAATAACAGCCTCTTGCAAAAAAGCAAAGTAAAACTGCGTACAATGGATTCCTTCTCCGATACCCCGCGTGACGGGAGCTTCGTGCACCGGGTTGTAGTAGTTGACAATGCCAATAAAGTATTTTGAATGCTTCCACAATATTTATAGTTTTTTCCATCCCTAAAATTTCGATGTCTAATGGCAGGAAGAGCTTAAAAACAATACAATCACAATGGTGGAGCAAAGTAAAGTCCTTAACACCCCTGGTGCAGAGAAACAGACTAAGAGGGAGCTATTTGATGCACTACGACGTGAACTTGAGTGAGTATTGCTATCCACTGAAATATGCATATAGTCTTTTTTATCACTAGGGTCAAATTGAATATTACTATCCATTGAAATATGCATTTAACCTTTTTCATTAGTCTTCTCCTTATGGAAACTTTTCCGTTTTCATTCTCCTTAAGGGGGCGTTTGGTTTGTAGAAAATTTTCTATTTTTCGTTTTCATTTTCTGAAAAAAATGAGAAAATACGTTTGGTTGATATTTTTCATTTTCGTTTTCCATAAAATAAAGGAGCGTTTTCTGGAAAACACAAAAAAATCGTTTTCTGTTTTCATTTTCCATTTTTCTTTTTCAGAAAATAAAGGAGCATTTTCTGAAAAACTGAAAAACACAAAAAAGTCGTTTTCTATTTTCTGAAAAAGGGAAAATGAAACTGAAAAATGAAAAAATTTCTACGAACCAAACGTTTTATTGTCTCTGATGGAATAGATATGAGGATTTTCATACTTTTTAGTTTGTTAAGAGACAGCATGTTGCTTACTTAACGTTCACTTATCTCTTTCAATATTTTTTCTTGAGCCATAAACTTTCAATGACCATTATTTGAAGTGTCTAAGCCCATCATCTAACCGACAAAGCTTCCAAGGTTCTCGAGAAAAAATGAGAAGTGTAATTAAACCTCATGAATGCTTAAACATTCAGATTTCCTCAAAAGTATCGTGCACGCACACTCGTCACTTGTCTTCCTCTACTTTTTCTCCTGCTTTCAATGCTGATTGGACCATGTTGGGGAAATGCTCAGCATTGTTGGGGTAGAGTTTTAGTTATCATACGATGAAGGTTATGTGCGCTGGATCTGAGGAATCTAGCTAGTGAGCCATGAGACCTCTTTTCCTCATTATTCTGCCTTTGGATTGTGCGTGGCAGGCACTAATTTTATATCGACGCTCATCGCATGTTAAAAAATGAAGGGGATCTACCTAGCATCAGAATGGCATTTGTGGATTTAATTGATACTCAATTTTTGCAGAACTCAGGTGCTCGAGAAGGCATCGAGGGCTGTTTGGGAGCTGATTCTCGATGAGAGTGGCTTGGGAAAGGAGATCAGTGAAACAGTTGAAAGAGTCTTCTACAGGTTAAGTGGCCGAGAGTTTTTGCCACCGCCCCCGCCTCCTACAAGTTACGTTCACGAGTCAAATAAAGTACAAGAAGCACAGGAAATGGAAGCAGAGAAGGGGAAGAATATAGAGATGTTTGAGTCGACGACAAAGAAAAGGACCTTCAGCGAAATGAATGTAAGAGGAGCAGAAGTAGCTGCTGATGGCACGACTAACTCATCACACGATGTTGCACCATCCTATAGCAATGTAACACCGTGACAGCATCCATCCATATTTACTTTTTGATGATGAAGGTAGACTACTATCATAACAAGTGAACTTGCTTGGAAGATTTTAAGCAAGCATTTGCTAGGAAGATTTTGTGTAAAATTTCACTTTGTTCAATCATTCCTAGTGCCTGTGGTTAGGTTTATAAAGAGACCTACTAGCTGCATGATTTTTTACTTCTGAATTTGTTCTCTGCGAGCATATTTGCTTTGGAAGATTTGATGTGAAATTTCACCTCGTTCGATCATTAATAATACCTCGGATTTTAAGATTTAGAATTTACTTCTGAATTCAAAGGGTGCATTGATTCAAATTATCTTATATAATTTTAATTATCTGATTATCAATTAATATTCTAAAGAATAAAATATAACTTCATTTGTTATATAATTTTGGAATAATTTTTTTTTTACTATTATGAATGATTTCAAATTAGATATCAATCACTCCTGATTTGAATCAATCAGATTAAGTAATATAATTTATAAATAATCAAAGTTATCAATAATCAATTTGAACTAAAGGGAGATAATTTCTTTGATTGTGCTCTTATGTCACATATTAGTATGGTTTAATTTTTTATTGAGATAAATTTACTTTTGAATTTAAAAAAAATATGAACCTATAGTTTTGAGCCAATTGCGGATTGGGAGTTTACTGTCTTATAGAGATGGCATGAATGCATCGTCAAATTTAACTACTGAGTTTTGAACTGTAGAGAATTTTCTGTTTTCTATTTTCATTCTTTCTTTTTTCAAAAAACAAAAAATAAGTTTTTTTTATTTTCCAAAAAATGCTCTTGTATTTTTTGGAAAATAAAAATGGAAATAGAAAACAATTATTTCTTGTTTTCTAGTTTTTCAAAAAATGCTCATTTATTTTTTGGAAACTGAAGATGAAAGACGCGAACCAAATGTGTTTTTTCATTTTTACAAAAAATAAAAATAAAAAACGAAAAAGAAAATGTCCCCCAAATATCCCTTAGCGCTCTGTTTAAGAAATATGTGAGGTTAAATCACCAATTTAAAATTAATCGGATGGAAAATGTAAAGATTCAGTATCAATAAAAGAAATTATTTTAAAAAAATATATTTTTAATTTTGTGCACGATGGATAGGACTGGTGCTGATAGTCCAGGTGTAGGAGGGGGCTACGTGGCACATTATGGCTCGTCCAATAATGTCTGAATTTGTATTTGCAAATCCAATAACATCTCACCACGTTCTCTATCCTCCCACTATCCACGGGACACGTGGCACATTATGGCTCGTCCGATCCCCGTTTTGAACCCTATTTCATCCGCCCCCGTCTTTCGCTTTGTGGAGCCGCGATTTCGGCCGCCGCCGCCGCTGTGGAAGCGTGCTGGAAAATATCGAAGCGCATTTGCTGGCGGCGGATGGCGGCTGAGTACGACCTAAAGATTGCGGCGGCGGCAGAGCGAATCCTCGAGGTGTGTTCATGAACCTCCGACTCCAATCCATTGGACGAATTCACGAGTCTCCCACTCGATGGTCGTATATAATCTTGCCCTTTTCTGCTCTTTCCTGCACCCCATGCGGCGATGGTTTTTTGCCATAGGTTGCGATCAGAAACTGTCTTCTCCATCGGTATACTCAGCAATTGCTGTTATTTCGTTTTCAGTTTCCGTCTTTCAATTGGAAGTGCAATTGCTCGAATTGATTTTTGTTATGCTTTGGTAGAATTTTTTAGATGGCGACTTGATTGGACGATTCAGTGCTCCTTATGATAACGAAGGTAGAATTGTTCCATAAGGTCAAATATACAAAAGAAATTAGGAATCAATCTAAAAGACCAAGCGAAAGAAAAAAAAAAAAAAAAACTCGATGCGAATTTGTTGAATGTTTTTTTATTCTGAAAGATAACGATAACTCACAGTCGATGAAATCGAGCTGTTTGCCCTACCAGGTTTGCATGATTTCTTGCATTCGCCAATGCATTGTGAGCACCATTTTTTTTCGTAGTCTACTATTTATTATTGTTTAGTAGATTACACGAGCACGGTGCTACAATAATTTTCTTTTGTTTTTAACATGTTATTTGGCATGTTGTTGCCTTATAGCAAAGAGCAAAAGGGACATTCAAGAACGTTTTAATCCTCCAATGGTCCGTGAACTTCTCGATATCTTCATATGTTTTAATTCGTTTTGCTAGTCTTGAGATTAGGGTTGTACAATCGGGTTTTAACCCATTAAATAGAAATCAAATTGAATAAATCAAAAAAAATTGATATTAAAAAAAATGAATTCTAAATAATTTGAATTGAATTTTTTTATTTTGGTCTATTGGATAGGTTTAATTGAATTTTTACACTCCTATCAAGCAAGAAGGATTTGTCAGCGTAGAATTTATTGCAATGAATAAATATCGAATCATGACGGAGAATTTAAAATTCTTATTCTGATTCAAAATTCTTTATTATTTTGGTCAATGGTTCAAAAGATATAATTCTTTTGTGATTTATCTTCTTCTTCGTATTAGTGATTAATGTGGACTGTTTATGAGAGGATCAAGTGATTAATGTGAACTATAACGTTGTCTCAAGAAATAAAACTCAATTTCCTGGGTTATAAAATTTTTTAGATTGTTTATTCTTTTGCCACGTTAATTCTTGATTGCATTCGGATTTATGAACCGAATTTATGATATTTTTTAATGAAAGAGTTGAAAAAACAAGTCTTTTTAAATAAAATTAGAAATTGTATTTAATTTTTAAAATGTTTTTTGAGTTATATGAGTTTTGTAATAAAAAAAAAAAAAAGGTAGAATATAGAGTTGGAAAAATATGACCAAAATGAGTCCTGAATAAATGCAAAATCTATAAAACTTATCATCAAAAATATCAAATCAAACACGAGACACGAATTGGAGATGGATTTTCATGTGTAGGACGACAAAAGACGTTTTTTTAAATATAACTTTTGCCTTTAAGGGTCAGTGGACAAATCTTACCTCATCAAGTATTTTCATTAAAACATGCTCTTCGCGAAACAGAGGTCACGAAGAACTTTCCTGACCTCGACGAATTATCAACCTATAAATCTGCTCCTCCAATTTCATCCTTTAATGCCAAATATTGGTCTTAAATTTGTGTTGATAGCGGTGTAGCCCGAGCTACATACATCTGCCCTTGTTCTACATACTAAAACCGAATCAAAGAATGAACAGGGTGATAAATTTTTGGAAGTAATTAAAATAAATAACAGGCTTCCTCTCGTATTGAGAATAAATTCAACCACCTTGTGTTTACTGGGGTGATTTTTTTGATAACGAGCAGGAGTTTGAGAGATCTGTAAACCGCTAACTGCTGCAACTGCTAAGCTACACTAGCCGGTGGTGTAAGCCAAACATTTCATTCATCATCATCAGGAACAGATGCAAACTCCACCATTTGCACGCCTCTTCCTGCTACTGCAATTCGATACCGACTGTTCCCTCCGCTGATAAGGCGAACAAAAACAGATATTGTATCCGACAATAAATTTGTAAATCGCAAGGCCAATATAAGTCGCGACTGAACCTGTCATGGATGATTGCATCAAGTGTTTCTGGCTCCGGTACACTGATGATAACATTTGCATGTTCACTCAACCTGAACAACGGGTCTATCTGCCAACACCTAATTCGTTGATCAAGGCCCGTGGTGAATGCCCATGTGCCATCAGTCCAAACACCTGGAAGGCAAAGATAAAATAAAAAATAAATATTGAATGAAACTAAAAAAAATACTTTTCAGAAGTCGATTGTGTTCTTAAAATGAAGCCTAGACGCTGGCCTCTGATAACGATAGACAAATATAATAACCCGAAAACAATAGAAACATCCGGTAAATCTTGTCGCTTTAGGCTGGTACAGAGTTTAGACCCAAGATTTCTTGTCCTGACAAAATCAACTGTAGGTTGAAAAATCTAACCTGTTCCAGGTTGAAGCAGTGTAATTCCGACAACAATATCACAAGTTTTACAATTGTATAGCAATAGATGAATGATAGTTACCCTATCTAGCGGGATAAGACTTAGTTATTGTTGGTGTTGTAGTATAACGATAGATGAATGAAGAAAAATACAGGAAAAATCTGTCAGTTTGTCCATGTAAAAGGCACCCATGTAAACTTCTTGTGTGTCTATAGCAAGTCAACAGAGATCAGCAAATGACAAGCATGCTGGTTTAGTCATACTTTGGAATATCCTTCCCCAAATAACATAAATGAGATTAAGAAATTACCTTTAACTGCTGAGTTGTGTGCTGATGAAATCCTATTTTGGGATAGTACATTGAGCTTGTACCTTTTGCCTGCATCAAAATGACCAGAAAAATTGCATCGTGCAAGATATTTATATGTGCGTTTACAGTATACAAAAACAGGGAGTTCAGATATACCATCTCTCCGATTGTGATCCCCATTGTCTATATAATTCTGTCTAGCAGTGGACTGATTATCTCCAGCATCCAGATCAGTTGGTTCCACTTGGAAACCAAAGACAAGTAAGTGTAGAGATTGATCATCCCCGCCACTTAAAACACAGTAAGTGATCTCAGATTTTGAGTACTGGCATTTCTTGATTTCTGAAACATTTAAACAGTTGACACCTGACTGGTGTAGTGAATTTAAAACGCGTAAGGGATGTATTTCACATAAATTAGAAAAGATATTTGAAGGCCCTTTTGGGACATCAATTAGCTGTGTGCTAGATGGAGTGTGGATCTGATCACTATCCATGGTAGATAAATTAGCGAATTCATTTTCAGAACAAATCATATCAGTGCCTTGTTTTATGCCATTTGAATTGCTAAATTTATTCCCAGAAGGTACACTACTCGATGATTTCCACCTCCTTCCACCTTGGCTTCCTCTTCCGGTTTTAGGTCTTCTCTGACAATCAATGAACATCTGTGGTTGAACATCCAATACAGTTTGCACAAAGGATTCAACTGCTTCAGTGAGATCCCAGAAAGTAATGCTACCATCAGTTGATCCACTTATAAGGAAATATGCATTTCCAATTGGAACAGCATCTGCACAAAAATGTAGTTTCACTACCAGAAGTCAACCAACAGTTATTAGCAACACATTACTAATTTCTCATTAAAGTACCAAAATAAATTACCAAGTGGAATTGTACATCAAATCTTTTGTAGTCTGAAGCATGAAAATATCCATGGTACCAGGAAAAGTACATAATAATCTAATGGAAGGCATAAAAGGATTTTTTTTTTTTTTTTTTTTTTTTTTTTTTTGCTTTTTATAGCCGACTCCACCTAGTGAGATAAGACTTTTTTGTTGTTTTTTTTTTCTTTTCAGGTAAATTTTCACTTGCTTTCTGTTCATATATTTGCTTCTGAACATAGTAAAAAGAGAGAACTACATCCAAAGCTACATCAAACCTTTCGAGCAGGAGTGCGAAGGAACAACAATGTGCTGCAGAGATAAAACAGGGGATTTAACTGGAACAAGTAAAGCAACATCAAACCTGAAAAATGTGTCATTAAGAACAAGCATTATCACATTGAAAAACGAGAAAGGGGAGCACATAGTGAATCAACAGAAGTGTTACCAAGAACATCTTCCAAATGTCATATCAACCAAAATTTTATTATGCTGCAGTAAGAAAAGGAATAATGCACTTGATTAAAACTACATACCATAATCGATAAGGCACAAGGAGAGCCTTCAACATAAGAGTTGCATCTGAACAAGCAACCGCTATAAAACATACTGTAATCCTGTTTAAGACAGTAAGATGTGAATAGCTAAAAGCATATGAATCAAAAATATCTTACAGGATCTATTAGTAAAACCAAATATTTCATCTCACCTACTATCTACAGGTTTCAAAAGAAAAGCAGTGACAGCCAGGTATCTCCAGTCATTATCCATCTGATCCACAAAGGTGGAGTTTAATGTTGAAATCTTATCACACTCACTGGTTAAATGATTACCTTCTTCACCTGTTTTGAATAACTTCTCCAACCCCTTTTGACGACTAGCAAACTTTGAGGGCAGCTGAGTGGAGAACCACCGAAAAGATACTGATGATAACTCAGTTTTGAAAGGATCTGATGTATAATCAGAATTTTGGTTTCGTGCTATGCTACTCTGTAAGATCCAAGAAGTCAGAACTTGCTTGGAACCAACAGAAATCAATAAAAGTTGGTCTTCACTGGAATCGTTTGAAGTGTGATGTGTATCTTTGCTAGAGGTACTGGACATCGGAATTTTGAAGGTATATATCTTTGGGATGAAGCATATAGATCTCACAGCTGACCCTCCTACATGTTCACCCAGCAATATTGATTCAGACCATCTTCCAACTTTGATAGACGAGTACCTGCATCATTTTCCAGAATTATCCAAATAGATTAACCACAACCATTTGTGTCAATTAAATTCATTAAAACTTCCAAGTTAGAGGGAAAAACTATGAAATTTGCTAATGAACAACTGAATCTGTGTTTCCTACTGGGTCTAAGAAAAATATAAAGTCAAATCCCAAATCCAACAAATCATTCATGTGACACACATAAATTCATTACCATAAACGCCTGGCTAATTTGGAGGGTTTGAACAAGATGTAAATTTATTGTCATGAAACAAAACTGTTTTTAGGGAAGAGCAGTGACTAGCAAAGAGAGAAGTTGTATTCGGCCTTAATCTTCTAAAAACCAGGGGAAGAAAAAAAAAACAGTGTTGGAAATAAATTATGTCATTCAAACTAAATGGGGTTCCTCAAGTACATATTAATTGCAACTCTGAAGAAACTTCAAGACAACACTATTAAAGCATAATTAAATACCGCAACAAGAAATTGAAACAAATCACAGTCAAGGTTGTTAATCCATTTAGGGAATAAATACATAATTATGTACAATACCTGGCCAGCCGCAAACTTCCATCTTCACAGCCTGTTGCAATCCATGAATGACCACCCTTATTGAGTGTTGATAGGTGCACAACTGAAATGAAAGATAAAGAGTGTATCTCTTTCCCGTGGTATTGCATATGCAAAACCTTGGGAAATAATTTTTCTTTAGCAACAACCCAAACCCTATGAACATGAACAATGTGATCCTGAAAAAGGAGAATGACTCAAATGAATGAATTTTCAATTACCTAAATCAAGGAATAGATCTATCTTAACAAAACGTTAAACAATGACAGCTATAATATGTCTCATACTTTCACTGTACACTAAACCCTTGAAAAATTATACACACGAACATCACTAGATAATATTGGGTTTCTACTTTGCATGTATTACTTATTAACTACTTCCAAATTTTATTCAACATGTTTAGAAGAGGGACCTAGGCACTACAGTAAAGTTGTTGTGTGATTTGGTGGTCATGAATTCGAGTCCCAAAAATAATCTCTTGTATTGTAAAGTTAGATTGCTTACAATAGAATGACCTCAGATTGGTGGGAGCTTCGTGCACCAGGTCATTCTTTTTTTATTTTTAGAAATCATTTAAAATCGGAGATTGCTTAAAGAGAAGTTCTACAAAACGGCAGTTAGACCTCCTATGTTATATGACGCTAAATGTTGGACTACGACTCGAACACTTGAGCAAAAAATGAGAGTTGCAGAGATGAAGATGTTAAGATGGATGTACAGATATACGAAGATGAACATAATAAGAAATGAGAACAGTAGAGAGAAAGTCGGAATTGCATCTATTGAAGGAAAGCTTCGAGAGATATGTTTAAGGTGGTACATACTTGTATTTAGACGATCAATAAATGCTTCAGTTAGGCGATGTGAAACGATGACAAATATACACATCAAACGAAAAAGAGGAAGATTAAAAATACTTGATTAGCAATAATAAAACAAGATAAAATTTATTTAAGTATAGATGATAATATAGTAGGAGATAGAGTCCAATGGCGTAAAAGGATCCATATAACCGACCCCACCTAGTGGAAAAAAGCTTGATTGTTGTTGTTGTTATTTAAAATCCAGTGGTCATACAATTTCTTTACCTCAAATAGCCATCAGCATTATAACCAATATTTGGTTCCCTTATACTCCATTCATGCTAGTGTAGAGCCATTTCCCAAATCTAGACTACTACAAGGAAACCAATTAATTTAATGAACCGAAGTAAAGAAGTGTACCCTGTGAATAATCACTGTTCCAACTAGGGTAAATGAAACAAAGAACTGCTTATAGTGATGATCTCTTAGAAATGGTCAGCGGTTGAATTACATCTTCTAATAGAGATTTGAGATTGTATATCCAAATCGTTCGCCAGTTGTACCTAAATTCACCAACATTTAGTAGCTTTTTCAAAATGCACCGGTTAGACTAATGTCAAAATATCCCCTAAGCTTTACATTTTGTTGTCAAAATGGCACCTATCTAACACCAAAATGCCTATTTTACCTATCTAAATTATCACCTAAATCACCCATTTGTTTATGAAGAGGAATATTTTCACAACAAAATGGAAACCTTGAGGCATTTTGACATTAAACCTTCGAGCATTTTGAAAAAGTTGATAACCATTGGAGAAATTGAAAATTACCCTTATGTTATCCCACAAACAGACACTATCCAACTGATAGATGCAGGGCTGCATGTTTCTACTAATAGTTTCTTAGAAATGACCCTTAAAGAAATTATATCTTCCAAAAACTTTTAAATTTTTCTAAATTGAACTTATTTCATCAGCCTATATAAATTCCATCAATTTCTCCAGGAAGGGAAGGGTACCTATTTCCCACGTTGATGATTATTATTTTTGTGTCAGAGCAACTAGGCCTAACTCATTAACCTCTACTGGCCTGATTTCATCAATATCATTGTCTCATGACAAGGAAACCATGGATATGGTGATAAATTTACAAAGGAAATAAGAGATAAAATTCCTCTTTGTAGACAATTTGGAGTTTGATATGCATGCAAACTAACATCAAACCACAAAGTAGAAATAGAAACTATCATAAAGTTACAGTTTAAACAAAGTATAATTTAGATCAAGCTGGTTAAAAAATATTCAGCAAACCTAGTTTTAATTGGCATCACGTTTCCATTACTGATCTCATAAGGACCTAATGAGCTTTACAGAACTGCTATGCCACTATCAACCTAGTTTTTATTACATTTTTTAATGAGTATACAATGAGAACATGGCATCATAATACCTTAACATAAGCAAAACAATTTTGGTGCTCAGGAACCACCCCAAAATGAAAAGAAAATGGCCTGCGCCACCCTCCGCAAGGAATTTTTATTGTCTGCAGATACATGAACGATTACTCTTAATTGAATGGCTTCTGAAAAGATTGTAATGTGACAAAACCAGATAAAAGTACCTTCATTTCATTTGTCATATCCCACATTATAAAATCCACGGATGTAAAACCAATTGCGTATTTGTTGAATTCCATGTCCCCAGAGGCTGCACTGGAAAAGATTGATTGAATCATATTAAGATCTTTCACTTGCTTCATCCCAATAAATTCAATTTTTCGTAGGATTTTACTGTACTGGAAATAACAAATGCATCCATCTGACCCCGTCTATAATAACAGAAAAAAGAAGTCAGCAATAATCAGTCATCTTTGAAATGTGATTACTGTAATTAATCATGCTGGTACCGTTTGTATGTCAGCATCATTCAATTGTGAGCTGACAATGCAAATACTGGTGACACTAGATATGCCATGTGCACCTTTAAATTGATCACCAGGAGAGATCTCTATTATTTCTGTGCATTTTTCTACCATCAATTCATCCACCAAAGGAAAGAGAATAATATTCCCACGCTTATCACCACATATAAGAACCTACAAAACAATTAAGGACTCAATGAATTAATCAACGCTTTTTACTAATATTTTCATCAGTATTCGAATAAGATAGTAAGTTAAAAGCTAGACAGGACAATCAATCAAAGGATAGTTAAATTAAAGGGATCAATACTTAGGAATCATGAGATCACAAGAAAATGATTGTTCTAATGTGTCATGGAAATTGTTTGGCACATAAGAAAACAATAGTTCTCAAAGCCTTAGTTTATTTCATCCTATTCGATGAGCGTAAGAAAAAAATTTATGGAATTTTAGCCATATGTACAGGATATCAATAATAGTCCAGTGCAAGATATCAAAAAATGCAATATTATCTCAATGTAGAAGATCCCAATAAAGTCCATATACTGTTTATCTATGTAAAATTTGAAAAATAAGAAATTTATGAATATTTTTATCAAAGAATTGTTTATGACAAGTGCTACATGTATGGGTATTGGGTCAGAGCATAGATTTGCTTATATCAGACCAGTACAAATATTTAAATCCATAATGAGAAAATATTCTTTCAACCATTACCTCTTCTTTACTTGAGGCATCAATACACATGATTCGATGTCTGAAACTTGAAGTAAACACTGCAAGAAGTAATGCATTATAATCTATGCCGGTAACATGGATATCAGATTGTAAAGCAGTCTTTTTGATTTTCCACATCCTCAAGATACCCCGAGGATCTGATGTAAAGAGATAACTGCATGATGGAATGCACATATTTCAGGAAACATGGAATTAGTAGCAAATAGGATAATGAAAATTCAATTATCCTTACCTATTACCCAATGATCTGCACCAATGGACACCTAATAATTGTCTCTCCTTTTCTGCTGACCAATTAAAAGAGAATGAGGCTGACGGAGTAACACCTTGATTACTAACCCCAACAATTGTCACATTCCCATTTCCATCTCCAATTGCAACAATATCCTCCAGGCTCAGAGATGACGACTCTGAAGCCTTCATGGGCAATATATCCATACAAATAATCTGTGATTCTCTTACTTGGATAAGTTCGGTCCAGGTTATACTTCCAGGATTAGACAATTCAACATGATATAAATATCCATTATTGGTTGCAATATAAAGAGAATTCTCCTGAGTAAACCGTATGCATCTTACATACTCACTTTTGCTGCAACATCAATGTAACAGGAATTATACAGAAGAACCATATCTTTCATATCTGATGTAGGGTGTCAAAGATAGTAAGAAGAAGAGAAGAGGAAAGGAAGGAATTCCTCCCTTTTAGTCCATATATCAAAGTGAGGCCTTTTTCTGCATGCTAAAATAAAATTTAAAAAAAAACCTCACTGAGAATAGATTTTACATGGAAGCAGAGTCATTCCATCACCTCTAACAATGTACAACAGAAAGGCATGCTAAAGAGAATAAGAGGAAAAGAAGAGAGGAAGACTCCTTGATTTAGTCCCACTTTGTCAAGTGAAATCCCCTTGGGCAAGCTTATATATCAAAAGGACCCCCATTTCAAAGTGCCATGGCATTTGGATGGACTGGACTCTCCATTAGGCTTTCAGATAGGAGTGCATTAACTTGAAAGGAAAATATTTTGAACAAGTGAAGGCTACTGGTTCATTGTGCCAATGCATACCTAGTATTAACCTGCCTGGATATTGCTATCATGGCTCATGTATGGGGAGAGGAGTTACTGACCAGTTCTAGGCATTTTTACCAAACAGTAACAATCAGCGCATGTGTCCAACACAGTCACAGGAAACAGGAGAGCCTGCTAAAGAAAAGATCCTTATGTCTACACCTACAAGAGGCCATTAAAAGTCCAAGTCCTTTCATATCTATTGCATAGATAACATGAATCACTTACAGTATTGCTTAGGTTTTGACACTATGGCCAGAATATTAACAAAAATGTTGAGAGAAAAAGAGAGAGATATACCCATGACAAGAATTTGACACATACTTACATGAGACTATCTTCAAATCTGAGTCTCTCATTGCACATGTAAAGGAACACCTCAAACTAATACAAATGAAATGCTGACATACCATTAAAATATATAGATCAGATTAATAGCATGTAAATGTAAAACCGGCAGCAAAGTAGATCAGTATCTCATTGGTTGATATTTTGCCTTGCAGTATAGAAATGAAAGTGGAACTGAGCATGCATATCTTGGAAGCTATTTTTTTTACTTCTGCAGTTGTAGAAAACAAAACATAGTTTTGTTATTTGTTATAGCTATGTCCATAATTGAGAAATATAAGACAACTAAAACAGATGCTCAAAAATGGAAAGCAAAATAAATATTGACCCTTTCCTACCGACCTACCCAATGTCTCACATGCAGTAATGAGATTGGAGAAATTGCATCAGAAATGCCATAAAAAAGATTGAGCAAGGGAAGACAAAATATTTCTGAACTGCCAAGAAAAATCTAACTTACAGTAACTTTGGAATATGAAAAGCTCAAAAAGTAAACAACAGCATCGAAGGAAAATGAAAAACACAGAAAATTTACCTGTCCATCAGAGAAAGCTGGTTTGCAAATTTAGGAATACAAATTTGGAAATCCTCTCTCTGATCCATCAAATTGTCTGATATGTCATATTGCTCTCTTGCCTCCTCAGAAGAAGGGGAAGTAATTTGATGCACTTTGACTGCAGAATCAAATCCCGCACTTACCAGAAGTGAAGAATCTGGATCATACAAACAACGCCATATGCCTCTACCACTGCATTGTCATAGTAAAATTTTTATTGTTCCCAAGTATTTGAGGTGGTTAACTCTATGCGAAAGAATATCAGTAGTAACATGCAAATTTCCTAAATCACTTTTGATCATGAGTGACAATATCAGTATCAGTATTGATATTGAAAATTTAGGAAACCTAAGTACTGGCTTTATCACATTGAAAGAATCAAAATTGGTAAAAAGCATATTTTTAAAAAATGGAAAGAACAAAATAAAAATGCTTACTAAATAATTCATTCAATGCTATATTAAAAAAAAGAGACTTAGAATTGAACATTAATATATTTCTTTTTCCTCTAAAACTTGCCACAATAATTGTCTAGGACTTCTATCATAATGGTCTATGAACATTAATATACAGAAGGGAAAATTAGCATTTGATTGGTAAAATTAATCAAATTAAAACACAATGAGTTTGCATGTTACAACTATTTTGATGCTTAAAATTTAAATTGAATAAAATGTTATCAATACTTACATGTGCTCCTTTAACATCAATAATTGATCGCCACTTGTAGCCCAAACTCGACATGAACAATCTTCGCCAGCTGTAATTACTACCTAAATGGATAGCTTGAAATAATCAAAGAATATTTACCTAGATTAAGGATATGTCCATAACAACAACCAAAAGTATTATGTCAAACAATTACCACATTTTAAACTTCTCTAACTGCATTTTAAACAACAATGCCAATTGATTTGATTTTTAACTTTTCTAACTTACCACATTTCAAATGTTACTTTAAGTATTTCTCTAGCCTATTTTGCGAGTCATTTTATTTCTTACACCCATTATGTTAATCCTCCCCCTAAAAATTGCAATTTGCACCTACCAAAAGTTCTAATCCTTTTCCTAAAGAGTGATATTCCAAATTGCTAAATTAAGTTTATGACAATCAGTGAACTTCATTATACACATGGCTCCCAATAATCTAAAAGTGGAAATAAAGTTTGCTAGCAAGAATTCTTGCAGGTACTCCACTGCCAGATAATCACCAGAGCTTCACTAGAGATTACAAGAACGACTATTCGAACATTATATATTTTAAGCAACATATTGAGTTGAATTAAACTAAAGACAAAAAATTTGAATAGACTACATTCGCAATGTATACATGTTTTACACATACATAGTGCTGCAAAAAAGAATTGCACATTCTGGTACAGAAAAAAAGAACAAAAGTAGCCAGATCTGATTAACACAAAGATATCTGATAAGAAGCAAGAAATAGTAAGATATATTCCCAGTTTCATCAGCGATGCATCATAGAGGATGCCCAGATTAATTATCCCAGATATATTGAGCATAAAATATGAACTTCAACAATAATATAGTTTAAGATTAAAGGATGGCATCATAAACATAATGAGGCAGGTTATACTGAAAGAGAGCTTACAGAATGAGATATATAGCAGTCCCAAATTCTAGCATTATGCCCGAACAATGTGAGATCAGATGACACATAATTACTTGGAGTCTGCACAAGATTATCAAATTCTTGCTTTTGACAATCAATTAGCCAGATACGAGCGCTGCCCTATGAGTGAAGCCAAACAAACCACTTAATTTCTGAAGGTTACAAACTTAAGACAGCAATTAAAACTTTATAATACAGAAACAGAAAGACATCTAACCCACCTGCGATCATCAGAAACAGACATCAGCTTTGTTCCATCAGATGACCAACTCATTCGAAATATGGATCCTTCATGCCCAATTAGCTTATTCAAATGGTGAGCTACATAGTTCTCACTATCAATATGAACATCGATTGCATTGGATGAGTTGGAATCAAAGTGCTCCTTCAATTGGTTGGATGAAGCATGAGGTTTTTCATGAATTAACTTCCAGATGATTATCTGTTTGAGCATAACACTTGCAATCATCAACTGTTGACAACTTTATGTTATATAACACAAGCTACCAAACCAGATCTAAGTATAAAAATTGCACCAAACCAAAATTATCAAAGCATTTTCCCTGAGAATGACACGAGAATCACATAATGTCATTGAAAGCATAGAATTGGAGTAATACTGGTATGTAGTATACAAAGGTTGCCAAGCATTTACTACCTGATCTACATTTATAAAGCTGGATGTCAGAATAAACATGATAATATGCAAAAAAAAATTAATTTCAGAAGAAATATTTCAACATAATAGATGATCATAGTGAAAATAGTTAAGAACTCAGGACAAAACATTAGATTAACATTGTTTAGTTGCATTACAGAAGTGTAAAAACAGGGATCTTATTAATACTCAAAGATTCAATCTCACCTTCCCAATCATGAAAGCTCTACATTAAGTGATCATGGACCAAAAGTTAAAGAAATATCAAATGCTTCAATGGAAAAACTAAATAAAGAAAGAACAAAATAAAAGAAAACCAAGTTCTACGAAATGTTGCCCACTCAATGTTGACCCTCATAAACAGGTAGATGCTTTATGAATAAGGCTGGTCCATTTAGAGAAGAAACTGCACAAAAGCCTAAATGGCCAAACAAAGATACAGGGAAACATTCCACACTTAGACATCTTAAACCTGCATCATGAATGAGAAGACACAATAACATATCCAGGGATCAATGTTCATATTCAAGGAATAAGCTAAATGCTTAATACATAACTAACAGCGAATTAAGAAATATTTTTCTCCTCAGTATATAACCACCATAGATATACAATTCAAGGAGCACAAATGATGAAACAATGATCCATAACTCATTCCATCATCAAATAAATAAGAAAAAAACTAAGAAGAGTTTATGCATGATCACAATTAAAGCATACAAGATATCTACTGATATAATCTGCCAATTTTCTTAATGACAAAGCATTTGAAGTATCAAATGAAATCCACAAGGAATAACCTCATTAAAAATTGTTCCAGATGCCATAATGAGTAGCCTTATGCTGTTTCCCCACAGGCTCATAGAATACAAGAGACATCTCTCTGCAAGTGCATACATTAAAACAGTAAGACCTTTCTAGTGTAAATAATTACAGAATGACAAAAAATAGGGCAACAATGTTAGTATTCTTATTTTCATATCAACCTGAAGATTTCACTCGGGTGATCATCATAGAACAAGTAAGATTCCACAAAGCTACAGAATTATCACTGAGGCCCACTGCAAGAACATTGTCCACCTGCATCAATTGCATGTTACACCAGATGAGAAACAGAATAATGCTCCAAAAAGCTCACTCTGTGGGAGTACCTTCAAGAAGCAGACATCCAGAACCCAGTGATGAAACCCTGGCAATCTCTGGATTAATTCCAATCTCACTCCTAAATTGGACTCAGCACCATCATTCAACCCCAACCTAATGCACAAGCGAAATAGCTTAACTCGCCGCTCCCCATAGATAGCAATAATGAAATCTGCCGCTGAACAAAAGGGGTCATCATTATTCTCAAGAGATTGCAATGAGATTCCATGAACACGCACCCCTTCGAAGACCTGAAAGGTCTCAACAAGGTTTGCCAATCTGACATCATAAACCAGTAACTCAGATCCAGTTCCTGATCCACGGAGATGAAGCACCAAAACGTAAGCATGAGAGGGACAAGGAAAGAACAAGATACGAACACAAGAATCCATGAACAAGCACAAAGGAAGGTGACAACAAAAACTAAGAATTAGATAAAAAAAAGAAGATAAAATTTGGTTTATGACATACCTGAGCTTATGGCTATGTTTTACTAGATTAGGCATGTAATAGATTAAATTATATTTTTTATTTTTTCTAATACTCTACCTCAAGTTAGAATATAAACATTGTTTGTCTATCTTGTTACATAAACAAGAAAAAAAAATCTCAACACAATAAAACATGAAAGCTCCATCGATACAAACATCAAGCAATGGTGAAAGTACTTTGGATGACACCCAGCACCTATGACAAGTTGATCCAACATAGTACCAAAGCCACTTTTTTAGATTAGGATTTTCTAAAGAAAAGTTCAATGACCTACCCCTATTGTTCATTTGATTCTCTCTTTTTCTCTACTCATTCTTGATGCATGCCTAGCGGATGTCTCTTTACATGTCATCCAAATCACACATATTCGACATTACAAGTAACATTGCTTCCTTTGTACTTTGTTGGACACCATGTGTGCTAATGATAACGTTATGCATCCCTCCACACTCTTCTTATGCCTTCAATTACTTTAATGCTAGAAGTTCCATCATCTACTTTCCACTCGAATGGAGAAATTGACTGATATTGAGTCATCTAATGCGCCTCCCGTTGTCATTTTCATCACTCATTCAAATGAAGAAACGATATTCAAATTAATGGAACTTTCATGTATTATGTGCATTGAGATTGTTTTTCTAGTGTATGTATTTGTGTTCTCTAGCTCGAGGGAGAGTGTTAAAAAATATAAAAGATATAACACGTCTATGACATAATATTTTGACTAAATTCAGACAGAATTGATTATTTACATTGATTTAGTCGGGTTTTTTACACGAAGTCTACAAATACACATAATTAGTATTTATCAAACACATGGGAACACAATAGTTTATTTCTAAAGTAACAACTGAGAAACAGGAAGACTGGAAGTGAACAAAGCTACAGGAGAAGAGATGATTACCAGCGAGAAGAAGGGGGAAGGCAGACATGGTACGAGGCAGAGGAACAAAGGAGAGAGCAGAAACCTCTCCAAAGTAAGGACCGATCCTGAGTCGCCATGAGCTCCGCTCGCCGCCGGCCATCTTCGCGAAGTTTGAAGTTCGGTGGTTCACGGCCACGAGGGTTTACGCGAAGGCGTAAGTGCTTTCGTTTTATGGGCTTAAATTTGGGCCATTTTTCATAACGAGATGATTTTCCAGTCGTCCGAGCAAGGCCCGCGTCGGCCCAACAAATGAGCTGGCGCATGGCTCTCAAATTGCCTGTGGGTATTTTTTAATTTAAAATTTAAAACTATACACTAAAAAAATTAGGAAAAAAAAACTAAAATTGCAATTTAAGGATTGAGATTAGGCATGCTCAACGGATTGGTTCGATTCGGAATCGAATCGAAATCAATCAGTTAAATTCGAAATTGAAATCAATTCAAATGAGCTGGTTCTAGAATCGAATTAGAATCATTCGGATTTCGGTTCGATTCGATTTTAATCGATTTCGGAACTGATTCGGAATCGATTCTGATTCAATTTGAATCTGGTTTCGATTACTAATTTAAAAGTAGAAATTTTTAACATGTTAACATATCTACAAGATTATTTTGCGATAAAAAAAAAGATATGATTATCAGCACGTTAGATGAATTAAGAAGTTTAAGTTCGAAAAAGGTGATCCGGAACCATTTCAGAATCGATCCGGAATCGATTCGAAACCGATCCAGATTGAATTGGTTCTGAAGTTAAAACTTTAGAATCAGAATCGATTCAGAATCGATTTTAAATCAATTCAGATCGGTTCCAACGTCAACGAATCCGAAATTGATCAGAATCGAATCGGAATCGGAACCGATAAACATGCCTAATTGAAATAAGGAAAATGTGACTAATTTTGAGAACATGATTTACAACGAAAAGGGGTGAATCTGTAAATTTAAACAAAAAATATGATCTACATCATCAACCCATCAACCAAACCAGGAACTCATCCTCCAAAAGAGAAAAGCTACACGATACCCCGATAATTCTAACTACAAAATCAGAAGTAAAGAAAGCCTTGAACCAAGTGCAAACTGCAGCCTGCAGTCATGGCGGCCGGACGTGATCGGTTTTAGGAGATCCCGATTGTCTTGCCCAGAAGCCACAAGAACAGACTAGTTTCGAGCATAAACACGGTGTGAAGCCATGTCCTGTCCACTGTAAACCCAAATATTGTAATCCCTGCTCTGTTATTCTCCAAGTATGTCACTGTGATTGGAAGAAAATATGATTCAAACACCAATGGACTGGAGTGTTTCAATTCAGATTTCAGGAAAAAGAAACGGAAGTGTACCGAGTGCTTGTCTCTTTCGAAAGGAATCGGTGTGGGCGAGCGTCGGCGCAATCTTTGTGCCTTCGAGTTCGTCCTCCAGGCTGCCTCCGTCGTCGTCGTCGTCGTCCGAGCAGTCGTCGATTTCGGTTGCTGGTAATGGGGGAGTGGACATGGAAATGGCTTCACAGGGTGTCTCGGGATCGATGGCGCAGGACTGGATGGTAGCGCAGACGTGCCATTTTGCAGCATGGCTTGTGAGCGCTTGAGCTTTGTGGGTGATCTTGGCCGCGCTGCGCAAGCATGTAAGTAATCCGGTGACGAGAACAATTGAGCAGAGCTGTGAGTTTCGAAGGCAAATCGATGTCAGTTGCAGGGCTGGAAATTCTAAATTGGGGGAGAGGAAGGGAGAGGGAGAAGGGGAACTCACCGCGAGCTCGCCGGTGTTGAAGAGATTGTCGTCGGAGTGCCGTCGGGTGGTAACCAAGACGGCGGCGAATTGGCTGGCCGTCACCATCACCATGCCCGAGAGGATGAAGCCGCGGAACCGGTGGCTGATGACCTTGAGTTGCCGCCTCAAGCGGAGGTGCTCCTTCAGCATCGGCGACACTTCCGACTCCTCCTGGAATACTGCCGCAAATTCCTGCAGCCGTAGGACGTGGAGGTGGCAGACGGACCGGAAGACTACGCAAGCCACGAGAAAGCTCGCCGCCCGGTATACCCACGACGTTAGCTCCAGCGCGCACGCCACGCACCCTGTCGCCACCGGGTTCTCCCAAAAGGGGATCCGATCGGAGCTGAACACGTACCACCAGATCTTGTAGGCCACCTCCGCGGCGAAGCAGGACGCCAGGAACATAGCGAGGAGGCGAAACGACCGGCGGAGCTGGGCGGAATAGGCCGCGCGTACGCGCGCGCTCTCCGCGGCGACCATGTCTAGGAAGATGAAGCGGCGGAGGCCGCTGCGACGGGTGGCGGCGGAGAGGGAGATAAAGGAGAGGGCCGCGCCGGCGCTGAGGGAAAGCTGGACGACGAGGTCATAGGGGCGGCGGTGCGGACGGTAGGAGAGGACGAAGTGGGACACGCTGGGGACCGCCACACCGAAAACCAAGAAAGCCACCCACGATACCACCGCCAGGCCGGCGTTTGACTGATCGAGGCACATCCACCGGAGGCAGGACCAGAGGGTGTGGATCTCGTGGTTGTCATCCATCAGGCGCGACTTCATCACTGTCAGGAGTGGCGTGGCCTCCCCCCTCGTCATCGCAGCTGGCGTGTCCCTCAAATTGCGCAGACGAAGTGGTCGACGCAGAGTAATCCAAACTTCGATGCGCTCACAAAGAGTGGGTCACTGGATGAACAGAAGACGAACTTTTGATCGATCTCCCAGACGCAACCACGATCGGTAAGAAAGGAATCGAGTCGAATAAGAACATCGCCGGCGAGGAAGGAAAGGGATCGACAGTGAACCAGCACGGCAACGGAAGAGGAAAAGAGAAGGCGTGGCAGTGGCGTTGGAGGAAGCCAGGTGGCTTCTTCTCTTTCGTGATAAGTCCTTCTGTTTTAGTTTTCTCTGATCAGTAGAAAATAAGCGTCGATGATGCGTGACACAGCAGAACCTGAGCTGTACCTTAAAAATATTACACGCGTCACACGACTAAATATACATAAAAACAACTAAGTCCATTTTTTTTTTAAAACATACACACTATCTATCTTACCTTTAATTAGGCTGATTAAGGCACAGCGACAGGGATATTCACATAGTCCTTCCCATATTTTCGATTCAATTATATATATATATATATTTCACATTGAATAATAAATTTTGGAACGTTAAATTGCTAAATTATCTTTGCCACTTGAATATTTTTCGATTTATTTTAATAATTGATAAAAAAAAATTATGAAATCAAATCGATCCTTCTCAAAATTAATTGGATCAAAAATTTAAATATATAATATTAACTAATTTAATTAGATTGAACAATCAATAATTAAATAGATCAATTTTTTCTGCAAAAAATTGAACAAATCTAAATGATAAAATATTGATTAATTCATTAGAAATCAAATTAATTTTGATTTCTAAATAAAACAATCGTTTAGTCAAATTAAATAGTCAGCTCCTCAATTTTTAAAAATATCAATTGATTGACTATACAATCGATTGATTACTCTTCAATTTTTTTAAATATCAATCAATCGACTGCACAATCGATTGATATCTCTATTCGTTTAATTTTAATCAATTTTTAAATTTTAAATTGAACATAAATGAAAAAAAAACAAAATAATTAATATTTGTATTAAAAAACAAAAAATTTAAATTAATCGAATCGAATTAGATGGATTAATTCAATTTATTCACTCCTAGCTTTAATTATTTAAATAGTAGAAATTCAATTTATTTTAAGTAATTGAGCATTTATTCTATTTCACCTACAATTGTAAAACTAAAAAAAGGAAAAAATCAATGCGATGGAAACCAATAAATAAAGTGAATATCGAAAGACACCGAAAAAGGGTTGTCCCCCTTCTCGGTGCCATGGCACGGCCATTTTTACGCCGTTGTCTTCCTGCCTGCTGTCGAGAATATTTCGGTATATCCTTATTAATTAAACAACAACATAATTACTAATTAATTTCTTAACTTAAATATCATTTGTTTACATGATTGCTTCTTCAATACCTCCTTCCTAAGTACAAACACCTACGCATACTCTGCTCTCTGAATTAAGGGTCGGTCAAATCGAAAAAATCGATTGAATTTGAAAGTTTGATTTGATCTAATCAAAAATTCAATTTTTTTTATTAAACAATATCGGTTTATTCAATTTATTCGGTTCAATTTCGGATTTGAACTAAAAAAAATTTGATTTAATTGAACCGATCGATTTTAATCAAATAATAATCGATCGAATATCAATCGATTAATTGTAATTCATCAATGATTAAAAATATTCTGCTTATTGCTCATCAATTCGACCAATCGTTATATAATAAAGCATAAAAATCAATTTTTTTAGTTTTTAATCGAAAAAATTGATTTTTTTCCCTCCAAATCAATTCAGTTCGGTAAAAATTTTTGATCGATTCAGTTTAAATAAATTTTTTTTAATTTATTCGATTTCGATTGATTCAGTCGATTTAATTTTAATTGATTATACACCACCCCCTGCTCTCAGCTCCCTCTTTAAAAACACATAATTATATACTAAATATTAGACCAAATTAAATCCAGAATAATTAACTTCTAGAGCTCGGCGTACGTGCATCGGTTAAACCGCAACTTTCATCATTCCCCTCGCCACCGTTCCCCCTCCTTCCATGCATTAATTATATTCCCTTCGGATCCCGAGAGCTAGCCATAATTCAGTTGCACCGTCTCCCCCTTCCTCCCTCCCTCCCATTTCATCCTCGCCGACCAGCTGCCTTCGCTGCAATATTCCCCCCTCCAGGTCTCTCTCAAAAGTCAAAACTGTCATTAGATTCGTTCGAGCCGCCGCCATGAAAATGAGAAACCATCTCGAGAAAACTAACGAAGATCCTCGCTCGCTGAGACTCGATCGATCGTCATGGAGGATATATATGCAGGTGATTAGCATGAGGAATATAATTCAGCGAGCATGTATATATATAAGCGATGTTGGTGAGGCTCAATCATACGATTGGATTTACTGGTTGTGACAGTAAAACCATCCTTTGATTGAGCCGCGCCAATATCACTTGTTCATATCGTTCGTCGTCCTCGATTCATTTCATACAATACTTCGAGCTCGATAGAAAGATTAATGCCGTGATTTTTAATTATATGTTATATATGGCATTTCGAGAAAGCTGCAGTTTCTTCTCGATCGTTTTTTTTTTTTCTTTTTTGCTCGATTGATTCAACAAAAACTCGTACAGCCGATCACATGTTAGTTCCAGCTTCTGCTTTGCGATCCAAAGCAGCACCCACTAGTAGTCTTCCATCAATATCCTGCACAAACTCGAAACGAGATTCTCATGTTTCTTTACTCGATCTACATTTCTGTTACTTTTGCAAGTGGGCGATCTATCACGCACCCCCAAAGTTGATATGATGATCACAGGCTTTACAGCTCACCGTGATTGTGTTTAATTTCCTCAAATTTACCTCGCACATCTTCTGTTTAGCGACTATCTTTGTGATTTAACCTCGATTAACTTATGCTTAATTTGTAAAAACTCTTTCTGGAGTGTGTAAGAAAATTTATATTGTCGTTCTATATTTTCCCATTATTAGTTCTGACCGAGTAGTAATTCTTAGTTTTTAATTAGTTTAATTAGAATCTTGCGTAGTTCATTTTATTCCCCTTAATTTATTTATGTTTTATACTGTACATAGGTAGTTAATTATATAGGTTTATCAAAAATATTTAATGGATATATCTATATTATTCGGACAAGATTTGCGGATTTGTTTTTTTTTTATTTTAAAAGTTTACACATGCTTTTAGTGGACGCCGTTTATTTTTATTATTAGAAGTATAAGTTAAACGTTTTTTAATATACATTTTACTATAACGAATTTAATAATATATTTATTTTTAAAAGGATAAAAGTTTAATTTAAAAAATCAGAGGTATATTTTAGCTTATTTCTTAAATATAAGGTGCGATTTTTTTTTTATTGCTGATTTGTTGACGGAGCGCTTAAAACTGAAGTAAACTATTTAAAATTATTTTATTTTTATTTTTATTTTTATTTTTTTGATGAATTTGCATTTGGTTCCAACTTAGCTTGAGCTGTTTAGATGCGTCAAGCTCTCTCAATTCGAAGGGCGTTGGAATCCCCGCAGGAGAGAGAGAGAGAGAGAGAGGGGGGGGGGGGGGGGGTGAGTGTTTCTGCCTACGATCGCTTCTGTTCCAATCCTATAATCGTCTTTCCGAACCTGAACCAATACCCTAGATAGCGATGGCGGCTGTGCCAGATATCGGCCGTGCCTCTGCCCACGATCCGCTTCCTTCCGACGGTTCCCCGCCGCTTCCCGCACAGATCCCTCGATCCGTGCACCGTGCGCTCGGTGGTGGCGCAGGTTTGACGCCTCCTATCTGCCCTTGTTCTTGCCCAGCCTAACTGTTGCGTATTTTCGATGTTAATATTTTTCTGATTGCCCAATTTGTTTTATTCGCGCAGTCGCCGATGTGCTTCTTTGGAGACGGAGGAACGTAGCGATTCTCGCGGTGTCCGGCTCTACGGTAGTATGGTTTTTCTTCGATCGGGCGGGGTACAACATTTTGTCCGTCTTGGCGAACGCAGTCCTCCTCGTCGTAGCCATTCTCTTCTTTTGGGCCAAATCTGCCTTGCTCCTCAGCAGGTTTGCCGTCCGATGATTTGATCTCTCTTTTCATCGGCTACCTGTCTAATATCTTTGCTAAACTTTGCATGGTCTTCTCTTTTGTAGGCCTCTTCCGCCACTTCCTAATCTCGAGGTTTCAGATGAGGTCGTCAATAAGGTTGCTGACAGAGCTAGGGTGTGGATCAACCGTGTCTTGGCTATAGGGCATGACATAACCATTCGGAGAGATAGAAAGGTTTTCCTTCAGGTGCTTATTCTGCATTCCTTTGCATCATCCATTCCATGCTAATGTTGTATGTTATTTATCTGACTCGAGCCTTGCTATGCTGATTTCTGTATTTACCGTCACAAAGGTCATATTGAGCCTGTGGGTTGTGTCCTACATTGGAAACTTGTTTAACTTCCTTACACTTGTCTACATAGGTGAGTAAAGAAACACCTTATGCAGTATGCCAGTTTGTGTGCATTCCCATGCTAGCATAATTTGACAGGACCAATTTACAGGAGTGCTTTTGGCTATCACAATTCCTGTTATCTATGACAAGTATGAAGAGCATATTGACCAAAAGCTTGGTATGGCACATAATGTCGTCTTGAAGCAGTATGAGAGCATCTTAGCTAGAGGACAAGGGCGATCAATCAAAGAAAAGAAGACTCAGTAACAAGTTCATAGCTTGACTATGTCCTACATGGTTTTTATCACTCAGGTAATTGCAGTTGCCTTTAAAATTTAGCTCGTGCATTTTGTTACATTGTGTGTGTTCCCTGCACATTAAAAATTCACTGAGATGGTTCTTCCAAATAAGTAGGACGCTGAGCAAGTGGTATTTCAGCAGTGATTGTGTGAACTTCAACTAATGCATTATCAAATTGTAGGCATAAATAATAAATAAATATTGCACCACATGCCAATGACATTTGACTTAATGAATTTGGTGAATTATGTTTGGCTTTCTGGATAGAATTTCATTATTTGTTATTTTTCTTGCCTTCTAGTTTTAGACTTCTAATATCATTAAACATCTAGCCTATTTATCTCAACTATTTGGGGTTGACCTTTTGAATCTCACTCCACAATATTAGACTTATTGGATGATTTATTAAATTAGGAAATTTGTTTCTTTGTGGTATTTGAACGTTGTAACTGCTAACTCTCACTAGTGCGTGGACTGCATTCTAACTTTGTTGCTGACACAATATGTTTTTTTGTATACAAGTAGCATGCGTGCCTGTCTTTTTACAAAGTCGAGCCAATGTTGTGGTTGTTTATTGGTGGGGCATTATCAAAGTTTAGTTGTGCTTCATAGTTGGATGCTAGATGCCAATTTAATATGATGTCATGCTTCGAATTATGGTTTAAACAAAAATATACAGTTGTATGGTCTTGAGTTGACCTCACTTGCAAAATCTATATCATTCGACCAACAAATATGGGTTGCGGTGCATAATGGTATACAGTACTGTTTATGATAACTGTAATGGTGGCTTTGATATAACTTGATTATTCTACAAAACCACACACATACACACACCAAATAAATGCCACAGGCATACACAAGCACAAATCAAGCACCAGTCACTGGTAGGATTAGACCTGCAATATGGGTTATAGAACTCATATACACAACCACCAGTAGGTTTGAACCTGCTTTATAGGCTTCAAAGTCACACATGAACACACTGGCTACGAAGTCAAATGAATGTGATATACACAAGCATAGCCACACACCATCTACTGTCAAGGATTTAATCTCCTTTGATGTAGGCTTCAAAGTCGAATGAATGTGGCACACACGCACAAACACCAGCAAAGTTGGACTTCACACACATAGGGGTGACAACGGTTCCAAAACCGTCGGTTTCGGTTTTGGAACCGCCAGTTCCGGTTTATCATTCAATGGAACCGGAACCGAACCGCTCATCAACGGTTTCGGTTCTGGTTTCGAAACGGCCAGTTCCGGTTCTTTACAGTTCGGTTTTGATTTTGGAACCGTCGGTTCCGGTTCATCATCCACCAGAGGAACCGAACCGTTAACCGACGGTTTTAGTTCCTTACAATTCGATTTTCATTAAAACTGTTTAGAATCGAAATTTAAATTATTTAATTTTAAGTCTTTCATTTTTTTTAATAACGATATAAGTATATTATTTTTCAATTCATTAATTTGGTTGATTTATTTTAATTTTAATTTAAATTTTATACATGGAGATTAACTTATGTCGATTTATTTATTTATATAACTCTTTAAATCAAATATTTATCATAAAAAATTATCATTAAAACATATTTAAATAATAAATTCACATTAATAAATTAAAAAGAAAGAATATATATTATTATTACAATATGTTACATCTCTCATTCTTTGATTTAACACTAAAAAAAGAAGGTAATAACTTGAATTTAATTTATATAAATTAAGTTGTCTACGAATCCTTTTGGGGTCTAAAGGAATCAAAATCCTCATAGTTCACATACCATTTAAATATCAAATTATTTTTAAAAATTCAATTCCGATTTTAACAAAAAAAATGCTCAGTTTCGGTTCCGGTTCCAGTCCAGTTTCAATTCGGTTTCGTTTCGGTTCCGGTTCCAAAAATTTAAGAACCGGAACCGAACCATATGCCTCCGGTTCCGGTTTCGGAACCGGAACCAAAAAAGCGGTTTCGGTTTAGTTTTTGGGCCATCGGTTCCGGTTCGGTTCACGGTTTGAACCGAACCGTGGTCACCCCTACACACACACACGAGCCACTAGCAGGATTGAAGCTGCAATTAAGTATACAAGTCCAAGAATGTCACACAGCATGTGCACGCACACAATCTGCCAGCAGGATTGAACCTGCAATCTAGGCTTTGAAGCCAAATGAATAGAGGCTGCAGAGCGACAGATACACTAGGTTAGGAAGGCAAATGAATGCCATAGACACCAGCCACTGGCAGGATTGAACAGTCAATGTAGGCTGCAAAGCCAAATGAATGCCCACACACACGGACACCACCAGCGGGATCAAACATCACAGGCACACATTCAAGCCATCAGTAGGATTGAAGACCACACACACACAAACCACTAGTCAAACATACAAACCACCAGCAGGATTGAACCAATGATCTCGTGTACATAGCCAAACGAATACCACACACATGCACAAATACACAAACCTCCTGCAGGATTGAACCTGTAATCTTAAGCTATTATAAAGTCAAATGAATGCTACACACAATCTGCACCAGTCATTGGCATGACAAGACCTGTGATATAGGCTACAAGCCCAATGAATGCAAGACAGGTACACCATCCACCAGCAGGACTGAACCTGCGAGGTGGGCTACAAAGCTGAGTATATGCTGTCCAGGCTACAATGCAAATAAATGCCTCAACTGGTTTTTTAATTTTTTGATCTTGGCATGAAACAAAAGCTAGCCTATGTTACAAATGAAAAATTACTTAGCTGTAGGTTGACAATTGTGGTAGTCTTGAGGAGGAGGGAGAGGTAGGGAAGATTTTCTCCAGGGAGGAAGATCCACTATGAGAGTGTCTTGAGGTGGGCAATCCACTTCCCTTTACCTATTCCAGCTGATTGTGCTTATCTTTCAGCAACTGCCAATGCGCAATTACCTAACCTAATCTTATAATTGGTGTGGGACAGGATATCTGCCACTAGAAAATCCCCACTCTTCGATATGTTGATGATGCTTATTTTAAAATCAACTTTCAACTAGCTTCTCCAAAATTACTCTTGTTTATATACCTGGGGTTTTCTCTTGTGAGTGCTGAAGAGGTTGCTAGTAAGTTTGGCAGCAAACCAGTTTACTTTCGTGTAAATACCTTGATCTTCTTCTACCTATATGCTGGTTCAAACATTTATGATTTATTGTCAGTTATGCATTCAGCGCCAACATGCCCCTTGAGAACTTCACAGATGGATGTTGTTTCACTTGATAAGCAGCGCACTTTTATAGATTCCATCCTTCTATATGAGCATTCCTCTAACCAGATGTGCCATTACAGAAATTTACCATATTAAGTGAAGCTTCATTTGGGCTAGTACCAATCATTGTATGATATTCAGTGCAAAATAGCTCTATAGTATGCTGTCCTAATCATGCTAAAGTCTTGGGCATCTATGAGATCTGACTAAGGTTTGGTTGAAGAATAAGCTCCTGCTCCCGAAGGAGGTATTCTTCAAATTTGGCAGTGCGAAAAAATGTGGGCAATCAACTGATTGCCATCGCTAGTCATCCAGGACTTAACTACTGCTATGAACTTGAAGCCTCAATGGCATCAACTCTATTAAAGTGAGGGAAAGACCATGGCACTAAATAGAGATAGAGGAAGATGACTTGGAGGTTGAAAATTCCTAGCCATTATCTCATCCACCCTCATTATCATCTTCAAATCCTAGAGAAGCAAGATTTGTTCTTCATATCATCATTGGGTGTTAATTACACAATAATTGTCCACTCGAAGCTTCTCCATCATATTCCTGTTTTTTGAAATCTCCATTTCTATCCTGTTGCACAGGATGTCTTTTCTTTTGACAGCTTGTTGATGGGTTGGGTTTATTTAGTTGGTTGAATTTAATTTTACTGGTCTTATAGGCTTTTTTTTTTCTTTCTTTTGAAATCGTGCTCTACATGATTTGTATCTAGTCATATCGAACAGAATTGTAGTGATTGTTTTAAGCTCTAATTCCTATTTCTGATACACATCCTTTTCATCCAAACTGTATTATACTGGATGATACAAATTGTGGCTCGTGTGGTTTTTACTGTTATGATTGTTTTCTCACTGTAATATCTCCTGCTATTCCCTCTTTTTGTTTTTTTTTTGTTCGATAGGATTAACATTATCACCATGGTGCTTCTCTTGTTCAATTATCAATTTTGTGTGTCTGTTTAATTATCAATTAGGCGCCTACAGTTCCATCTTAAAAACAAAGACTTGTTTCAGTTATCTTCTAACCGGATTTTGATTGCTGCTGGGTCCATATCTGAAATTTCAGCTCTTTTCCATGTCCAAAGGAAATAAAAATAAAAATTCAAACCACAGAGATACAGTTTTGAGTTTTATTTTCATATTTTAATGTATAATGTTTTTAATCGTCTTCAATCATATTCACCGCTAGTTTTGTTTGTATTTTTCTTCTCAGATAACCATACGCAGGCACTAGAGTTCAGTTGCCTGTGCTCCTGGGATTTGCCTCAGTGTTAATGATCCACACGTTCGGTTTGGAAGCTTGTGCATGGGGATGGGTCTTTGCTAGTCTGCGGCATGTGATAGACTGAAATGCCTGAAAGGAATGCTTATTAAAATCTTGACTCAGTGCTATGCTTCTATATGATATACCCGAAGAATAATTTTTCTCGATGGTTATGCTCTGGTTAGCTTTTGGCTATGATAATGTCGATGTTTTTGGGCTTATAAAAATACTTAAGAATCAAACGGGTTAAATTAAATTAGAGATAAATAAGCAAATCTACAGCACCTTTATAATGTTGGTATGACCTCTGAGATAGACCGTGCGAGTGTTGCAGAGATGCAACTAAAACTAGCTAAAACACGCCTGATGGTTTGGGAGGGATTTCATAGCATTTTGATACTGCCACTTGTGAAAGGTTGCACAGGCATGGTTTGATGTTGGTATGACCTCTGAGATAGACCGTGCGAGTGTTGCAGAGATGCAACTAAAACTAGCTAAAACACGCCTGATGGTTTGGGAGGGATTTCATAGCATTTTGATACTGCCACTTGTGAAAGGTTGCACAGGCATGGTTTGATGCATCACTCAGGATTGAATTGCATAGGCAAGATTAGCATTAATGCTGATTGCCATGTCTTCGTGCGTCAAAGATACAATTCTTTTCTAACAAATCTTGTCCTTTTTTACCTTGAGGCCCGGCCGATGCAGTTGTGAGAAACAGTACTTGTCCGTTCATTTCATTTGATTAGACAGCGAAATTAGTGTTCACTGGCAATTCGGTTGGCCCCCGAAATTAAAGATTCAGATCGCCCAGGTCGCGGCGTTGTTTGGTCCTCTCATGGATATAATAATTCACTAGAATTAGATGTTCTTCGGCAATTTCATTTTTTTTAAATTTAAATAAAGATTCACTTTTATTTAAATTTCTCATCTCAAAGATCTCGGAGGTTGATTCTGATATATATATATATATATATAATAATGCTGTCTAAATAATTTATTCTTGTCAAATTATTCTATTAAAATAAATTTAGATCTCAACTAATTTTGAAATCAGCTCGCGAGGATATTCACTAATAGCATTTAAATAATTTATCGTCGAAAGAAAAAAACATGCTTAGAATTTAATTTTTCGTTTAAAAAAAAAAAGCAGCACAGGAATGTTGTCCCATGGCAAGCTCACACATTGATTGGAGGGCAATCATATCCTTCCCACGAAGTCATGCAGAGCACGCTTCTTCGTTGCGGTGTATCCGTGTCAGGTCTGAGGAAGCACTGAGATGGCAAATGGTCGTCTGCAGGAGCCAGTTTCCACTGTAGAGCAGAGATAGTAGGTGCTTTCTTGCTCGCCATCCCCTGCCTCTCTCTCTCTCTCTCTCTCTCTCTCTCTCTCTCTCTCACACACACACACACCATTCTTTCATTACATGCATGGAAGCCAGTTCACCCTCGACACGCTGCTGCACCCAATCCCACAATCCTCTCATCATGAGGAAGACAGACACAGCGATGGCCACTGTTCTTGAATAACTGCATAGGACGACGAGACCCGCCCTGCCCTGCCGCTGCCCCTGCCCCTGCCCCAGTAGTCCTCATGGAGCTCACGCAGGGCTTATGACTTATAACCACCCTCCTCAGTCCTCTCTCTCATTTATGATCGCTGTTTTTCACTCTCTCAAACACACACCCACCCAGTCCATTATTTGATACTGAAGCGAAGTAGGTGTATTTCCTCGTGGCGGCTCTTAAAGCTTGGCTACACTGCTCCTACTTGATTCAAAACCCGTGAACCGCATGGCTTTCCATTAATTGACGATCCATATTGTTATTTTTTTATTAGTATTAGGATATTTGAAATTTCGAATGTTCGATCCGATTAATCTCCGAGAACGATCGATTCTGTTCCATGAATCTTTAAGATGCTTCATCAACAATTGAATCAAATAAACTCAGAGTCTAAATGACCTCCATCGACCATCAAAGATAAATCAAGAAAACACTTACAATTTTTTTATGGTTCAGTTCGGACTTTATAATCACGTCATCCTTTAATCGACGATTCAATATCAAAATCGTACTCTGTTCATCAGAAAAATTTCTGAATTTGAGAATTGTCCGAATATTTTTTATTTATTTTTTTTTTTTTGTAGATTCATCGTGGAATGATATCTAAAAAATTGACCTATGTTTCCCTGTAAAAACTCTATTCGTTTTTATGGATGCACTATTTCGCTGGAGACATTGACCTCCATATTATATACTTCAGGGCAAAAGTTAATATTTTCATCTCAAAAGTTTCTTTCACTATTTAAATAGTGAAAAAAAAAATTATAAAAGATATTTTTACTCGATTAAGAATTAATACGATGAAAAAAATAAATATTTTGAAAAAACTTATAAGGGTTATCATTATTAATTTCTTAGAACAATTTTAATGTACATATTAATCATTTGGTCATGCGACCCTACATTATATACCTATAACTTAGTACATCATATCGTTAAATACATGGCCATAGATCTCCTCCCTCTCTCTCTCTCTCTCTCTCTCTCTCTCTCTCTCTCTCTCTCATTAATCAATTTTATTTTATTTTATTTTTAACGTGGTGTATCGGCCATGTGGTAGCAATTGTTGGTTCATTTATGGCAGGGCAGTCAAATTATGAGTGCAGCAGAGTATGAATGAGAGGAAGCCGTAGGAACCTTCCTTAGCTCCCGTCTATTATCAACGAAACCTCGTTGTGCAGAGTTAGAGAAGACAATATCATAGCCTCAGTTAGCTCAGTACTTAAGTATACAAAATATTTTTTAAATAAATTAAAATTAATTTTTAAAGAGATCATTATTTTAGATTATCGATCGATCTTCTCTTTTATATTTATTATTTAGAAATTAGAAATTATTAATGTTACAATTCTATATATCATTCTTATATTATTTTCTTTCTCTCTAATTTTTCTATGGATAAATCTCATATTAAATTTATGCAGCATGACATTTTCGATCTAGAATTTAAATTTTTAATCCTTTTTGTTATTTTTAAATATTTTATTCATTTTTTAGTTAACATTAAAAATTTAAATTTCCAGTCCAATTAATCTTATAAATTATCTTAGTTTTTTACCATCAAGTCTTCTAATTAATCTTCAGTCCAATTTATTTTAAATATTTATTTTTTTAGTTAGCTTTAAAAATTCCAGTCTTCTCAGTCGAATAAATCTCGGTAATTATTCCATTTTTTACCATCTTGTTGTATCGCGAGGGACATTAAATATTTTATCATTGTATTATACTCAATGAGCAATATCATCTTCGTGTTTGGAGATTTTTTTTTTTTATTCGAAACTTTTGATCTAATTAATCTCCGAAAGTGATCGATCATGTCCCATGGACATTCGGAATGCCTTGCCAACAGATGAATATGATAAGATCGGAATTCAAATGGCCTCTATCAACCATCAAAAATAAATAAAAAAAATATTCATAGCTTTTTTATGATTTAATTCGGACTCTACGGTCGCATTATTCCTGAACGACGGTCTAATGTTAAAATCGTATTTCGTCCACTGAATAAATTCTTGATTCCAAAAGCATCCGAATGAATTTTTCTAAATTCGACATCGAATGATATCATACTATAAAATCGAATTGTATATGGTGTACCATAATAATTATACGGCAATTTGATGTTAAACTGATTAAAAAATGTCACTTCAATGAGGTGGCCTAAAATTAAAATGAATAAAGAAGAAATCCATCTAATTTTAAAGGTGAGCTAAAAACGTTTAACATATTTGATTTTTCTTATTTTTTTTAAAAAAATATATGGGGCCGTTATATTAATTACTTTCTTCCATTGCCTCGGTTGATGAAGCAGATAAATTAAAAATTCAAATAACAAATATAAAAAAAAGATTGATTTATAACTCAAAATGATAAACTTTTTTTAGATACTATTTAAAAAATATTTTTTTATATTTATCTTTCAAACTCTGTCATGGTATCTCTCTGTGCGTGCATTGAATTCGTTGCGCATTCAGAACTGCTTTTCTTTTTCTGATTGCAATCAATACAATGTGCCACGCTCTCCCAGTTAATCAGATGAATAATTATTATAATTTGAATAATGCGAAAAATACGCAATGATATGGCTCGAAGAAGAATGTATTGAGAAAAATAAATAAATAAATAAAATCACTCTTTGATAAAATGTGAATAAAATTTAAATTCGAGGATCTCAATTTGTTTATTCGTAGTCTTTATTTTATTCTCAATTAATTATAAAAATAAAAAATAAAAACAATTTAGTTTATATACTTCAAAGCTATATTATAATCTACCATTTTAGGCAAACTAAAAGTATAATTCAGTAGAGTCAGAAAATAAGACGACTTGAAAGATTAGGGAGCAATGAAAACAAAAATATACTGAGTCAGAAGCATAGAGACTCGGGAGGAGGAGGAGGAAGAGATCACAAAGGAGATTCTTCTCTTATACAGTGATTCTTGGCACCCTAATTATTTATTCTGATAATAACTCTTGCACACGTGGTATGCCATGAAGGAATTCTAATAGAGATTGTCTCCTAACTACTTAATAGGTGACATTGGGGATCACTAGAACTTCAAACGATGCAATATAAAGATAGATAAAAACAGATGAATCTAGAATTTTATATTTGGAAGGTCATATACTAAAATATAATAATCTTAATTTAAAAAATAAATAAATAAATAATAATCACTTCAGAGTTGAATGGTCAGGACTCCCAAGTCCTATGTTAGATCCACCTCTGGATAAAAGAAGGGGCTCTCACACTCTGATTGTCCATATCGGTCAACTTAAGTTACTTTCCATTGCATGATTATTATATTTTCTTTATTTGACTTCAATATCGAAGGATCGACAAAAATAGTATTCGTTTGATGTGTGTTAATCTTGACAAAAATAGTATTATGGTCGTACGAAAACTCTACCTCTCTCACGAAAGGTCGGGGAAAGCATCCCAAAAGAGCCACCACATCAATATTCTAGATTCATTCAATAGCTGGATTAGAGAAGAAGTTTATCTATTTTAAATTATTCATCTCTTTTACAATACGAGCACAGGAAAGTGTTGATGCCGGCGTTACACCGGCAAGCAATGCCGGCGTTACACCGGCAGCTTAAGAAGTGAGGGTACCCGTGTCTAGGGAGTCGAGGGCTCGGATATACCAAAGAGACAAAGAGTTTTTTTTTTTTTTTTTTCATTCCTTTTGTCCTCCTCCTCTCCGTTCCCAGTTGGACAGAGTCTAGATGGAGCAGACGAGTTAATCCATCTCCAATGGAGCTGAAGTGTTGAAAGAGAAAAGGTCCAAGGACTCAACTCAAGAACACACTCATTGGTGATTGGTCCTTCTCTCCTTTCGCCTTCTCATTATGAGCTCCATTAATGGCTCGTGCAAAGAACAATGGCAGCTTTTTCTTACCCCGACGCTGTTTTCCATTGCCGAGTCCTACAAAACTATGAAACCACGCACCTGGAAAATCGTCACCCGCGCTCAACAATCTTCAAAATCACAGCAAAAGGTTTAAACGGATTAAAGAAGCAACAATTTGATAAGTAGGAACAACTGTGTTGTTGGGTTGGCTTATGCCTTGGAACGAGCATCGTTAAGCACATGAAGCAGATAAGGATTACAAGTCTGCGTCGTGTATAAATCAAGCAATGGAATTATGGAATCGAAAGTCCCTGGTGATTTTGGAAGATGAGTCTGAATCTGTTATTAAGGTCAAAGATTACACAAGTCCAGGCAAATCCTTTCAAGAAGAGAGATTAAAATTCCTTATTGATTCCCATACTCCTCGCGAAAATTGCTCAGGAGAGAGCTTCGAGCCAACGGCGTCGATCCATGGCGGAGATAGAGCGAAGTTTGCTTCTGATGTCCGTAGGCATAACGTTAATTAGTGAATCTCAGTTTGTCTCCGTCTCTGTGGTCTACTGGAGAGTTGTTCACGTTGCCTTTGCTTTTCTTGCGAGGAGGAGGAGGAGCCCACGAGTCGTAGGAGCTCTCACGACTGAAGCAGGAACCGATCACTCCGATGGGACTTGGCGGCGACTGACAGAAGCGGAGAGCAGAGCAAGAAAACTTGCGCTTGTGGCCGATCATGCCGGTTTGAGATGTTTCCGAGATTATCTGGTGGCATTCTTCCACTTTTTCCTGTAGAGGAGGAGTTAAATTTCTCGTCAGCAAATTGGAGTTCTGAAATCGTACGAGAGAAAGGAGAAACGGGGGAGAAAAATTAAAAAAGATTCCACCTTGGGAGCTTTAAGGAGGGAAATGAGGTGGCGGGTCTCTTGGACTTCCGGCGCCGTGGCGCCTCCTTCGCCGGATTCCGTCGCCTGAAGCAATGCCGCTGCTGCCCACACGGACGTTGGATATCGGACCCATCTCCCGTCTTCAATTGATTAAACCAGAAATTGAGCAGATGGTCGTGTAAAAAGATTGAGAATTCGATGCAAAGGTTGGATTTTAATGAGTACCTACCGGTCATTGCTGACAGAAGAGTCGATTCGCACCTCCTCAGCAGCGCGCGGATGCGGCGGACAGCACCGGCGTCAGTTCCGGCGGATTTAGCCTTCGAATGGAGTCGAGGGAAGAAATGGTGGAGGAAGGAGAGGGGAGTGACGGGGTTCATCCTCCATCCGAGAGCGGAGAGCACTAGGAGCTCCATCCGCCTGATAGTCTTGGGATCGAACACGAATCCGCCGTCTTCCGGTGTCTCAGGCATCTGGAGGTCGACAGGGAGAGGGGCACGCGTCTCCTCCACTTTCGCCGCCAACGAGAGGCACGCCACGGCCGCGAGTCGCCCCATCCATGGCTTGTCGTCCTGGAGGCGGAGCAGCTCCCCCCGGGCTGCGCAGGGCAGGAAGCACCGATCGAGGTAGTTCACGGCGAGAAGCGCAGTGAGGGAGGCGAAGCCGTGCCGCAGCGCGGTCCGCACGACCCACTCCACCGCCACCTTCCTCGCCGACTGGAGATAAGAAAAATCGCCGCCGTCGGGAAAGAGTTTCGGGAGAAACTCCCCTTCCTTGCACAACAGAGAGCGGAGCAACTCCAGCCATTCCTTCTCGGGCTCAGCGTCCGTCGCCGAGAGAAGCTGGCGCTCGGACTCACAGGGCGTCGAAAGAAGCGGCGCCGGCACAGATTGCTCAAATTCTTCTTCGCCAAACTCCAAGTTCTCCTCTTGACAATAAAGATGATCGAAGAGAGGTAAAAGAGCCATTTTTGTGCCACCAAATGGGAGAATAGATGGATTAATGCTCGATTCATCGTACAGAAAATCCAAAGCAAAAGAGTGGAAAACAAATAAAGAGAAGAAGAAGAAGAAAAGTCGTCGTCTTCATCCTTCTCTGCTCTCTCCCTTATCTTTTGTCTCTTTTTCTTTCAGGAATCGTGCTGCCCTCTTTTGCTCGTGGTGTGATGGCAGAATGCCTGCAATGGCTTGAAGAGGCGAGAGCTCTTTAATTGGCGAAGAGTGGGGATTTCCCCATGACTGCGCTTCATCAGCTGGCATGTTTATTGTTCTTCTATCTACTTGTTATTTTGTCTTCTTTTTTTTTTTTTTTCCTTTTTCTTTTTCTTTTTTACTTTCCTATTTATGTTAGAGCCTGCTTTTGGCATCGTGTGTTTAAATTCTAAAAACATTTTTCGATGATGAATAAAATAAATAATTTCCCTTCTCCTGCGATTCGGGGAGGAAACCGCTATGTAAACAGGGGCTGTTTATGAAAACGTACCTTGATTATTCAAATATATCAAAATGAGTCCGACATTTTATTTTATTTCCAAAATGCAATCGATTTTTTTTTTTCTGTCTGTATTTTGACAAAAATTAAAAAGTCATCCTAAATTACTAATCATCGAACGAGTGCCTAAATTGCTAGTCATCCTAGATGTTTTAGAAAATAGTTTTATTTCAATACTATTGTACACAATTTCTACACATCTTTAATTTAATTTTCAACTGCAAAATGTATTTATATGAATTTTTTTTGTAAGTAGAATGATAAATCTTAAAATATTGAATTGTTAGATCGTCCATTATAAATATTTTTTGATTTACTTTGATGACTAGTAAAAAACTTCTACGGAATTGATTATCTTTAAAATTAATTGGACAAAAAATTTGAATACCTAATATCAATTAAAAAATATATAGAATAGTGACTCTTGATAAAGTAAAAGAGATATTTCATATATAGATATAGTTCAACCCTTTATTATAACATATTTGATAGCGAATATGAAAAATTTGTGCTTAACGATTTTAGATTGTCACTGAATCTAAGAATTTATCTTTACAAACATAGTACAATTTTAACATAAATAGCGTCCTTTTCGAACGCAATAGCGATTAAATAGCACTGCAATAGCGTCCTTTTTGATTTTTTTTTTAAATCACTTTTTTAATGATTTATATAATTTGGAACGCTTGTTTATTTTGCCTATTATGTTGTATCCTTCTGTTCTAAAGTTTTCTCCAATTGAACTGTCAAAAGTTAAAATTTTGTATCTAAAATATAAAAAGGATATTTACTTAAACAACTCAACCCAAATAAAATTTTATGTTATTTAAATTTATTTAATAAGATAATCAACTTAAGCTAAGTCAAGCCTAAAGTGAGCTTAAATGACTTGTTAATCTTATCTTGTTTTTAAGATTAAGCTTAAGCTTAACTTATTCCGATATAGTTTAAAACATTTAAATTTTAGGAATATACTGCCACATGTCACCAGAAGAGGCAATTATATGATCCTGAGTTATCATGATTAACACCCAAATCATTACTCCATAAGAATTTGCAGTCCTCCCAATGAATTACCTTCTGCTCAACTGATGGGATACGAAGTATTGCAGGAATAGATATAAAAAGGTATAATCATAAGAATTCTTCCATAGCCTCCCTCAAGACTTTTCAGACAAATCGAAGAGCCTATTAAATAACAAGAGTTTTAAAAGCACTGCAAAAAAAGCTAAATGAATAGATAACAAAAAACAAAAAAACAGTACCAGAGTCATCTCTAGGATCAAAGCTAGTCAAAAATCGCCCGACCACAAAACTCATGTATAGCCCAGGCAGTCAGATGCATCAGCTCAAGAAACAACGTTATGCAATGACAAAGCAGCCAACCGGTCGACTGGCGGCAGAGGCTGCTGCTGAGCTACATTTTTCAAAACTTCCATAGCTTCTGCTACTTTGGCACTTAATGCCTCCGGAGACTCCAGCAAATGCAGCACTTCAGTTTGATCCATCTCCAAGAGCATGCCGGTGACCTTGGCAGCATGATCATGTTCCAGCTGATCCACGAGTGGGTACAAGCTCTCACCCAGCAACTGTACATAATGAAACAAATAAATATAAAGGGTTGAGGTTTGATGACGAACTGACTGGTTTGCTTGGAAGATAAACGAAACAAAATTGTTATGGCTTTACCGATCTCTGCTGATCAGGTGTAGCATTTGTAAGAGCTGAAGTCAATTCTCCAATAGGGATAGGTTGTGAAATGCCTGCATCCCTCACGGGCACACCGCTCATGTCATACGGAAGAGAGAACATCCCTCCGACCGTACCAGGAACTTCTTGCATGTTGCGCCGAGGTGGATATCGATAGGGACGACCACCCCTTGAAATCGTCTATAGCACAAAAAATGTTCAATATATAATATATGATAAACAATTGCCAGTCAAAAGTAACTAACCTGTTGCTGAATCATTGGTATAGGGTGTTGCTGAGTCTGATATAAAGGGCTTGATGGCCCACGCCTTCCACCAGGGCGCTGGACTTGCTGACCATGTTGGATCATCGGCGTATAGAAATTGGGGAAGGGCACCCCTCCAGGTCTCATCCCAGGAACAAGTTGTTGCTGGAAGGCAAATCCAGGCTGTGATAAAGTTTTATTCTGAACAAAGTGAGTACGCAACAAAATATCATTCCTTCATATGAGTCCTAATTGGCATTGTTCAAAATCATTCTGAACTATGATAGATGGTCACAATTCATTACTGCATAAGAGTTAACTGAAGGCTGCAGCATAATATCCAATTTTGTTTGCAGCATACGGAATAAATGAAATAAAACGAGAGAAAGTATAACCTAGGAACAGTTGAAATAGTAATATAAATCATTTATTTTAGCAGCCAGAAGAAACAGTGACGATGAAATCATTAATTATATTAAAAAAAACTTTGCAAAAGATTATGTGATGCGGAACTGAATTATGGACATGTAGAATGTGCTGAGGAACCACATTATATTCACTTATGACCACCAATTCAGTCAGAAAATCATATAGTTATTCTTTGGATTTATATGCAAACTATTTCACAGAGAATTATGAATTGTGATTTAATAGTTAAGCAGAAGATGAAAAATGGTATTTAGTTAACCTACATTTTGGCACATGCCCAATAATTTAATTTTTTTGCGCATTGACAAAATATGCATCCACATACAAGAGCAAGCAAAGCAAAAATCAAGAGTTAGTTAAAACTTTCTTTCAAGAGTTAGAAATCATACAGCCACTAGGAAATCGTATCGGATAAAACTTGTCTGCTCCACCACCATCACTATGCTATCCTACTGATGGCTCTGCTAGTGCCATCCAGTCTATTTCTTGTCAAGTGCAAATTTACTGACGGCGAGCAGCACAAACAGACACCGAGGGAGGCAAGAAAAGGCGATTGAAGGCGAGAATGAGAACGCAAAAACATAAAGGAAATTTCATTTTGAGCAGAAATATCTGAGAGGAGCTTCTTTTCTTCCATTTTCTACCTTCCAATCCAGCATCAAAGTGACCATACCCTTATTGCTAAATGAGCGTCTTAAACGACAAATCTTCTTAAAAAATGGCTAAATTGGAAACATTTAGATTAAGATAGCAATTTTTTTAAAAGACAGTGGCTAACAGGAAAATCGTTTAGTTATACATATAATGACCAAAAGAAGTGAGAAAATTTTATTGTCTTCTTTTCCAAGATTTAGAAAAGCAAAGAAAACAAAAAAAAAATGTTAAGAATAATGATAGCAGAGGAATGTCTTCCACATTCTTGATCACAATTGGGCAAATAAAAATTCTTCAAGATTTCAAATTAACATTTTCATACTCCAAGTTTTTTCCTTCAATCACTTAAAACCCGATTCTATAACTATATAAAATCAGCAGTTAAAAAATGTCACAAAATAAATGAATTCTATCTCCTTACCTGAGGAACAAGTGCAGGCAGTGGTTGACCATAGAAAAGTGGCTGCCCCAACCCAGGAGCACCAGGAGGATATAATGGAATGCGTGGGGCAATTGAAGCTTGCATTGCCACTGGACGTATTTGCGAAAACTGAGCCTATAACCAACAGATAATCATTGGTCAGCAAAGATATAGTTGAGGGTAATAAAATATTGTATTCGGTTACAACTTATCAAGACATTTAAGGACAATAAAAATTAAAACAAAATATTAGTGCAGCAGTATGAAGATGCAAAGACAGAAAAATAGATTAATCCAAGAGAAGAGGATGCCAAGAGAAACTGATAACAGCCACTAAAGTTCTAACATCACTATAGAGAAATTCATATTGTAAAAAGAGATAAAATTACAAGTCTGTCTTTCCAAAGTCACAATCATCAAAAGATGTTACAAAGATAAGTGAGAATAGTATTCCAATCATCCACTTGAATGGAGGAGAAATGATAATAGAAGGCTGAATTCCTGGTCATTTAACACAAGAGGGAGAGTAGATGTTAGAAATATCAGACTGACTAATATCATCTTAAATCGTGCGCACAAATGAGTTAGAAGAAGAAACAAAAGCAGCAACCCCTTTACCCAATATGAATCCATGAGCGTGTGAAGCCAAACAAAACAAGATCCATCTCTAGTTTAAACCATGGAGGGGATAGAGGAACAAGATGAAAATAGCCGTAGGAGAAAAAAAATACTGGAGGGACAACAAAATTAAGGTTCCGTTGATAATTGAGGAAAACAACTCTCTCCATCATCATATTTATCTTGTGGAGTCCTCCTTAGAGGATCAAAGAAAGAAGCCCTACAACTTGGAGAATGTACTCAAATACTAAGTTAGACATATTAAAATATTGTGTCACCACTACAACAAATGTATTTATAGCTTCTAGACATCAACAACAACAACCAAATCTTATCCTACTAGGTGGGGTCGGCTATATGGATCCTTCTACGCCATTGGGCTCAATCCCCTACTATATCATCATCTATATTTAAATAAATTTTATCTTGTTTTATTGTTGCTAACCAAGTCTTTTTTGATCTTCCTCTTCCTCATTTGATGTGTATATTTGTCATCGTTTCACATCGCCTAACTGGAGAATTTATTGGCCGTCTAAGTACATGTTCGTACCACCTTAAATGTGTCTCTCAGAGCTTTCCTTCAATAGATGCAACGTCGACTTTTTCTCTAATGCTCTCATTTCTTATTCTGTCCATCCTCATATATCCGCACATCCACCTTAGCATCTTCATCTTTGCAACTCTCATCTTTTGCTCATGTGCTCGAGTCGTAGCCCAACATTCAGCATCATATAACATAGCGGGTTTAATTGTCGTTTTGTAGAACTTCCCTTTTAAGTTTTAGAGGTACTTTACGATCACATAAAACACTCGATGCTTTCCTCCATTTCAACCATCCTGTTTGAATTCTATGTAAAACATCTCTCTCAATCCCTTCATCACCTTGCAAAAATGATCCTAAATATTTAAAGCTCTCAGTTCCAGACAACTCGTTATCTCCTATCTTAACACTTGTCTCATTACGTCTAATATTGCTAAACTTAATTTTCATATATTCTGTCTTTACTCTTCTAAATCTAAAACCTTTCACTTCTAATGTTTTCTGCCAAGATTCTAGTTTAGAATTTACTCCTTCAAGTGTCTCATCTACCAAAACATAGAGTAGGTAGGCCTTTGACTAATTTAATATAAAATTTAGGCATAAGACTAGGTAGGCCTTTGACTATGTCACATCTAATACTTTTAGTTATACTAGCAAAATAGCTCTTTGTAACCTTGAAGGATTAAATGTCAACGTTTGTGAAGTCAGCATTGAATAGATAGGTTTTCAAAATCTGTTCCAATAAAGCTAGATTGCAGTCAAAGTTATTGAGAGCAAAGTATTATCACTAATAAAGAGCAACCCGGTGCATGAAGCTTCCGCCATGCAGGGTCTCGAAGAAGGGTCTATTGTACACAGTTTTATCCTGCTTTGTAAGAGATTATTTCTAGACTCGAACCCATGATAGATCACAAGGCAACAACTTTATTGTTGTGCTAAGGATCCCCTTCAAAGTATTATCACTAATATGCTCAAATAATAAAAACAGTTGTTCAAATCAGAACATTTGAGAAACTACCTGCAATATTGCTCTCCTGTCTTCCTTGCGTTGTGCAACTGCAACATAAAGTGGTTTACTGCTGACCATTTTTCCATTCATCTCCAATAGCTATTGTAGATTAACTCCAAAATCAACAAACAGTAAGACAACCAAAAAGCAAAGTAGCAACATAGTTGACTTACAGCTCGAGAAGCATCTTCTTGAGACAGGAAAGCAACAAATCCAGATCCCTTGCTGTTACCATAATTGTCACGCATGACCTGTAAATCATCGGAGCACATAAGCAAGCAACAAAATATAGTGGAGCAAAGAAACAACTAAAAGTTACAAAAAAGAACCTTGCAAGAGGTAATTGTGCCAAATCCAGCAAAGAGCTCTCTTAAGCTATCATCCCCAATGCTATCATCCAAATTCTTTACGTATAAGTTAACTCCTTGGAATGTTTCAGTAGCCTTATGATTGCTTTGTGCAAACCTCTCTTTAAGTTCTTGCTCTCTTTCAGATTTCTTTTGAGCTTTACCAACATACCATTCCTTATCATCAAATTTCTTCCCATTGAGCTCCTGAACAGCCTTGGCAGCTGCTTCAGGGTTCTCAAAGTTGACAAAGCCAAAGCATTTAGATTTTCCATCACCCTCCTTCATCACAATACAACTTGTGATCTTTCCATATTCACCGAAAACTTCCAGTAGAGTATCCTCTGCTACAGATTCTGAGAGATTTTTTACAAATACATTATTAAATTTGCAAGTGCTTGCAGCACCCGCCCTCTCTTGTTTAGGAACAAATGGCCCAACGAATACTTTCTTATCATTCATGAGCATGCCATTTAACTTCTGGATTGCATTTTGTGCTGCCTCCTCTTGTTCAAACTGAACAAATCCATATCCTTTTGAAAGACCAGATGCATCTATCGCAATCTTGCAAGACAGAATGTCACCAAAAACTGAAAATGTATCATGGAGTGCTTTGTTATCTATAGATTCGTCCAGATTCTATGAGAAAAAGAAAAGAAAAACAAAGTTAATAACAGCAATGCTAACGGCAGGACAATTAACATTCAGTGCCCACATTCCTGATTATTCTTAAGTATATTATCATACCTTGATAAAAATGTTCCCAGCCCCACTTTTGCGCAAGCTAGGGTCACGATTTGAATACATAATGCGAATAGTCTTTCCATTAAGAAGTGAAAAGTTATAAACTTCGATTGCCCTTGCCGCTGCCAATGGAAACTTAAGAATGTAAAGGACAATTCACATATATTGTTCCTCATACTTATGTGATACAATAAAGCACCATAGTTGCAATGAAGGAGATCAGCATGATTGGACAAGAATTTTGAAATGTTAAATGAGCTGTGCATTTGGGAATGAGTTCACAAATACATATTTCATCAGCATATTATATATCAAACATCAGTATCTAGTAGTATGACATTGTGATAGACTTTTAAAGAAACTCAACAAGAAAAAATAAATGAGAAAATTATTTTTTTTACAATGAAGGCAAATGATTCCCCTATAATATAATTGAATCTGATGCATATATAAAATAGCACCAGTAGCTAGCAGTTCATTATGCCAATACTTCAGAAGGCCAAAATCAAATATAAAGGAAAAGGAATATCTCTTTAAATATGATATTTGAAAAGATTAAGCTGTATTTGTATAGAAAAAGAAATTTCAATCTACCATTAGCGATGAAATATTTGTTTGATAATAATTGTTATTTTGGGGGAAAATAAACTGTCCTCGTTAAAAAATTATTATATTTTGACTATGCAAACGATTAAATAACACAGTTCATATATTGGTAGCTAGGAGAATATCAAACATACAAATTAAAAAGCAGAAGTTGCAAGAGATCCAGATGTGCCTATCTAATAATAGGTATTGCTCAATCACTAGCTATCTAGGTTAAGATAATCAACAAGGATTGAAACAAAAAAATGGAAAACATTGACAACAACACCAAAAATGGTGATGGGTTATAAGAACATCGGACCAGATACCAGAATGAACCAATTTAAGCATTTACAAATTACTTTTAATAAGGATACGCAAATGCATCACATTAATAAAATGGTAATGATCGAAGACGAAGATTGAGAAACAAACATAACAACGAAAGCAAATGAAATAACTGAAAAAATATATATATATATATACCGTCCACGGGATCGCTGAAATTCACGTAGGCGTAACCAAGTGAGCGACGAGTGCTGACATCGCGACACACGCGGACCGACACGACCTGCCCGATCTGGCTAAACACATCAAACAGCTGCGCGTCCGTGACGCCCAAATCCAGGTCGCCGACGTACAACGACGTGGAGGGGGGATGGACCGCGCCGCCTCCTGCCGCGGCCGCATCCGCGGGGCTAGAAACCACTGCGTGGGTCTGCAGCTGGACTTGCGCCATATCTCGCTCTCCAACCAAGTCAAGCACAAACGTTGTTCCTACCCAGCTCCTACACGAACCCCCTGACCGATCGAAACCACGTCGGCGACGACAAACGAGAAACCTCCGATTAATGGATCGGAGATCCGACGAACAAATCTTTTCCCTGATCTAATGTTGCTTTGGTGTATATTTTCGGATGAAACCGAGAGGCAGCCGCTTGCAACTGCACCGATCTGCGACCTTTGGCGGCCTTTCGGAGCGGTTTAAATAGATGGATGCTCCCAAACCCTAGTGGCTACGGTTTTCGGGTGATCTTAATACTTAAAACTGCGGTTCACCTACGCACGAAGTGCCTCGACGGGTACCGCTGTGTGGGTCCGGCGGTTCTACGTGACCAAACGCTTAGTTCAGCCAATTGCAAATGCCATAATTAGGCATGGAAATTATGCCAACTTTCCTTAATAACAAAATTATTCAAGGCTATTTATGAATCTATAAAGTGGAATTATGATGAGGTCGAGATAAAATAGCCAGGCTTTGGCGTGTAGTTGAGAATAAATTGAACGATCGCCGGTAGAAGCAGTTGATTTGCAGTTTAACAAGACAACTCATTAAGATTGCTAGGTACTGTCTTTGAATAGAGCGGCGAGAAGATTAGAATTATTTATTTATTTATTTATTTATTGTTTTTGTTCCGGTCCTCACTATTGAATTTTTATGTTAATTGCCATCGACCAAGACGAGGATGCAACCAAAACGAAGGAAGTCGATTGAAAATCAAGGAAACTTAATGTATTGGTAAAGATCACAGAACCCCTTTGAGCTACATCTGCGCCATAAAAGAGAGAGATTTCCTTTGATTTTAATCTCTGATTTGGTCCCTTTCTTCGTGACTATTTCCCTTCTCCCTGATCTGATCTTTTTTTCTGATGTATTCCTTTCCCCACAAAAATCTAACAAGAAGATACAGCTAGAAATCTCACAAAACTATCGCCTATTGACAGTATATAGACACCCCGGTTTCTTGATCCACCCATCGTCCTACTGCGAGCTGCCGCTCCGCCCGCCGCCGCCGTCGTCGTCGTCGTCGTCGTCGTCGTCGTCGCTCTCCGGCTCCGGCTCCGGCTCCTGATTGAGGTCCGGACTCTTATACCGCCGTTTATCCCCTTTGTTGATCCGCCGCCGCTCCTCTTCCTGCGCGCAGAGCACCGCCGCCGCCCCTGCGGCGCCAAGCTGTATCGCGTCCACCTTCGCGCCCACCTCTGCTGCCCTTTTCCGGATCGACATCGCCGACATGTCGACCGCGCCTATGGCGTCGGCGGCGATCTCCTCGGGGAAGTTGAGACGGGCGGCGGGGCCGCGGAGGTAGAACAGCGCGGTGTCGTATGCCTTCGCGGCCGCCACCGGGGTGCAGTAACTCCCCAGCCATATCCTCGACCGCTTGTTCGGCTCCCGGATCTCCGCCACCCACTTCCCCCACTTCCTCATCCGAATCCCTCTGTACCGCCGCTCCTTGACAGGCCTCGCGACCGCCAGCGCCGGCGCAACCTGCCCCTCCATTTGGCCCGTCGAACTCCTATCTCATCGACTGAGAATGAGAAACCTAAATCAAAACTTAGCTGCAGCTTCGAGTTGCGTGCAGTCTATAATATATATATATATATAGCGCGCCGGCCGGCAGTAAACGCGGTTGGTCGGCGTAATTTATCCCGTGGCAAACAAAAGGACGGTGGAGCAGAGAGCGTCCCGCACAAGGAAAGAGAGGGGAAAACGACAAACTTCATTTGACGCCGTCGATCTTCCGTTTCCTTTCCGTCGGTACCGTGGCGTTCTCCGTGCGTCCGTCTTGGTCGCCACGTCGTCCGGACGGTTGACAAATGGAACGAAAGTCAAAGGAGGGGAACGCGTCGGATTAACGTGGCGTCAAGGGAATGAACGACTACAAAACAGAAGGCGGCACGCGCGAAACCCGGGAGGCGTATGTCGACCGCAGCCGCCGCCACGTAACACGGCCGACAAGGGAAAGCGGTGCGACGCCACCGTCTTTCGTAATGTTGGGTTTTAAAAAACAAATAAATAAATAAATTTTGTTTTACCACGCCACGGCAGCGCGTGAGGGCGGCGGCCACGGACCAGGCGGACGGACGGATGGAGGCGGCGGCGGTTGATCTGGCGGTGGAGAGTGGAGAGTGGAGAGAGAGTTGAGGTCGGTGGATATTTGTGCAGAGCCGACATGGGATCCGCGATCGGTGAGTTGGCGTGATAAACAAAATAAATATATTGTAGTAGATTAAAAACTTTTTTAAACTAAATTAAATTGGATTTATTTAATTACTATATTAAAATAATACATATCTTTATGTAAATATTCATTATACAAATACTGAACGTATAATTTAATTAGGGTTAAATAACTGTAGTAGTTTATATAGGGAAGGGAAAATAATTAAAGGATAGAATAAGATAATTTAAACTAATGTTGAAAGGTTTTAAAATTATTACTTTCTGAAGTATGATAATTTATTTAAAATATAAATTAGAAAATATAACGTCCATGGTCTCTTTTATTTTTCCTTTCGTTGTGTTAATTCTGAGTTGAGTAATATATTTTTTATGATTTATCTTTTTCGTATTTATTATAAAATTGATTAGTAAGTTATTAAAGAGTTGTAAGTCTTTGGAAATATCTTCCTGTCACGTTAATTTTGAATTGATAATATATTCATTATAATTATCTCTTTTGCGTTGATTGTAAAATTGAAGATGATGAATACATATATATTAAAAAACAATCATCGAATGCATAGACTTTAAAACAACAAAATCAATGAGATTGACCCAAGATTTAATAAAGTCAATTTGATTTGACCGAATCAACCCATGAGCTTTCTCACTCCCGTTGACAAAAAAACGTAGTCCTTTCGTTGCATAAATAAGATAATAGTCACAGATATTTTTTTCTTTTTTACAAAATCCACATAATTTTTTCCGTGTATATATATATATATATATATATATATATATATATATATATATATATATATATATATATTGACAAATCTAGACACGATATGAAAACAGAATACGAACACAATCCATTTTTTTCGTATTTGGATCGTGCATTTTTGATTTCGTGTCTATCCATTAGACACGAAAAAATTGCGTATCGGATTAGTGTCTTGTTTTCTGGATCCGTTAGATTAATTTACTTTTTTATTGTACTTAAAAAAATATATGCATGAAAAAGAAAGGAGATGGATGTCAGTTTGAATGATAATGACAATCTTTGAAATTCATTTTGTGTTTTACGATAATTCTAGGGTTAATGTACTTGTAATCTCAATTAGATAACGTGGATTGTGGGGATTTTAATTTTTTGTAAGCTCTTTTGTTTAAGTTATTACATTATCATGTATTTATAGGTCCTTTCGCGTCTATTAATTGGTTTGGATCATATCTAATAATTTATTTTATACTTTATTTTAGTTATTGCATTTTCATATAATTATGGATCGTTTCATGTCTATTGGTTCGGATCATATATTGCAATCCGTTTTATATGTATTTTTTCGTATCTAACGGATCGTGCCATGTCTATCTGAAATTAAGTGGTTTGTATTCGGATTGAACCCATTGACACTAAAAATTAAACGGATTGAACCCATTGACACAAATCCAATCTATTATCCGATTTACCGGGTATATATATATATATATATATATATATATATATATATAACAAGAGTGTTATCCTAAGCATCACGTGGTGCATAATTTATACGCACTCGAACAAGTATAGTAACAGAGAATGCATAGTATTTTACTTTGTCAAAGTCATTTTATTGTTCGATATCACCACTGAACGCCTCGATTCCAATCGTAAATCCTATTAGAATTCAATTGCAGTTAAATCGACATCGGATTTCAATCGAATCACAGCAACGACGTTGGCGATTGCAAATCGATTGAATTCTAATTGCAATTCGATCGGAATTCACCCATGGGTCGATCGGACTTCGACTCCGATCGAATTGCAGTTAAAATTTAGTCGAATTACAGCTACCTGCGCCTCATGATTCGGTTGGAATCTGACCAGACTCCGATGTCAATTGGACCGCAATCGAATTTCGATCAAATTGCAGCTACCTGCGCTTCGTGATTCGGTTGGAATCTGACCAGACTCCGATGTCAATTGGACCGCAATCGAATTTTGATTGAATTGCAATCAAAATCAACATTGATTACGGTCGCTAATGGCTAAAATGTTGGTAACTGCAATTATGTCAAATTCCAGTCTAATCCGATCAGAATTCACCTACAGGTCAATCAATCGAACGACGACCCCGATTGATTTAGGGGTTGAGCTATAATATAGATGGTGTTCGACAGTGAAGAATTTGACAGGAGTCGCGGGAGAAAAATATTGTGTATTTCTCATTTATTGTGCAATCACGTTTGATCGGGCGATGAAAAACTCATTGTGTACGAGCATGCACTGATGCGTCCCCCTCCCTCACCCCACCCCCATTATCAATTCTCTATATGTAAATATATAAAAGAACAAAAAAAATAAATCATTCCTCACAGTAAAAAAATTATGCGTTTACTTTAGACAGACGTCTTTCATTATCAGTTTTATAGTTAGATGAAGAGAAATAAATCATGCGAGTCATTTTTGATCAATTAAAAACTAGCAACCTTTATTATTTGAGATAATATTATCGTTCGTATTGACTACTGGATCATTTCGTATGAACAAAAAAAAACTACTATTATCACACGAGTATAAATAAATTACATTCACCTACGCATCATTTGTATTATTTTAGCAAATAAATAAATAAAAATAAGATATTAATGTGTATATATGTATATTATCTAAGGGTACTTTTGGAAAAAAAAAAAAAAAAATCGGTTATCCCACTCGATGCATCGACGGGCTGCCCCTAGACAAGGGCAGATGAGCTCCATCAAGAATCCAATTTTTTTTTCGAAAATTATAAAGAAAAAAACTTATCTTTTTAATAAAAATAATTTTGATGTCAATTTTATTATTTCGTGGATTTTAAAATATTCGAGTCGAAGGGACCCACACGTAGAGATAGGGCTCCGCCACCAACTCACTAATATGCACAGACAAATCAATCGCACCCAATAATTTTGTTAACTCAGACCCATCAACTTCACCCGCCATCACATGCGAGAAGAACCAGGTGTAGGAAGTCGTGTATTGTGGCCGTCAAGTCTTCAAACTGACCAATGGAAAATTGGCATGTGGCCACCAGAGTTTTCGCCTAACCCCTTCCGCGAGTTAGCGAACTCGCTCGAAGTTCTTCACTCGGTTTGAAAGACTCCTCTGCGGCCGTTCAAAGCAGCTCGTCTCCCTTCCCTTGTGCCACTTCTCTCTCGCGGATGGCGGTGGAGGCTGCGAAGACGGAGCTCCGGTGATGAGGATCTGTTCCTTGTGCCCGGCAAGTGAAGATCGACGAGAAGTACCCGCTCGGAGTGGGGATGGGGTTAGGCTACTTGTTATGCTGTACAAAATCGTCGAATAGGTACGTCGATGCGCTCATTTTTGGATAAAGTAATGAGTTTGCTATTTCCTTTGCGGTTCGATTCGTCGATGGAAGTAAAGATTGTCGTTATTTGTGGATGACAGTGAGGAGCCGGTGAATAAGGCGGCGCCGAGATGGAGGGTTTTCTCCCTCAAGGAGCTACATTCGGCCACCAATAACTTCAATTATGATAACAAGTTAGGCGAAGGGGCGTTTGGTAGCGTGTACTGGGGTCAGCTGTGGGATGGATCTCAGGTAGGTTTGGGTGGATCCCTCACCGTTTTTCTCCCAGCAAACAAAGATTAAACATATTTGTTCTTTCTTTTTGCGTTTTCTCGTTTTCATATGGTTCTTTCGAAGGAGTTTGATGTTTATCTGACATGGTTTTATATTGACTGAGGTTGGATAGAGTCAACAAACAGTTAACTGCGCAGAGAGTAACTTTGTCTATGTTTTCAAGATTCTATAACCTCGATAAACTTTCTATGTCATGATGAAACAGGAGAGTTGAACATTCTTTTATTCAGTGTTTCAACTGCTGGAACAAAAGGTAGTCCTTTTTTCCTTTTCCTTTTCTCGTTTGTCCTTAATCCGATTCTTTTCTTATGTTTTGGTGTCGCATCATACGAGTTGGTCTGAGAACAATGCAAGTAATCTTTGAGTGATAAAAACTTAGTAAAGCTGTTGACTGAAAAAAAAAACAGAGTTAAAGGTATTTCTATAGTGCAAATACATCCATTTAACATAGACTTGAAAAATCTGAGATAAAATTTCATTTTGCAAACCACCCACCCACACATATCCTTGTGCTCAAGCTGTAAATCAGCTTGCATCATCTTAGAGTCAGAAACTCATATTACAACTTGTGTTGAAGTTAAAAACCAAAAAAAAACTCACGGTCTCACAAAGTGTGTCTGCAAGTTATTTTGCAATTCAACTGGCATCCATTCTGTTCCAACACAGTGCCAAATTTTAGGGCTTGGGCATTATAAATTTGAGTTTTTAAATATTTTTGGAGTCATAACCCCATGTTATGGTTTGTTGTGTTAAAGTAAAAAATCTAAAATCACAAGCCTATCTGTAAATCAACTTTTGACCATTTTGTGCTAACACAATGTCTTGTTCTAAGATGTAAACTGTCTTACAAATCAACTTATTGCCAATAAATTTAAAATTTAATATTTTGGAATCACAAACTCATATTGCGATTTATGTTAAAGTCAAAACTTAAAAAAAAAAAAAAACTCATGGTCTCTCAAAAGTTACCTATAAATCAACATAAGACCATTTTATTCCTTCAGAGTGCTAGGTTGCAGGGCACAAGCAAAATTGTAAATTAGTTTCCAGTCCAATTTTGAGAGGCTGTGATCTTGTTTGGCTTCTCCAAAAAGTTGGGAATCTGCCCAACTAGCAGCCCCTTGCCACCCGTCCCAGGGCTGCGGCGAGAGGGAGGTAAATCATGGGGGGGACTATGTCCCTGGACACGGTGGCAAGGGGGGGGGGGCATCTGACACCAGGGGGGATTTTAGACCCCTCATCCGGAATCGACCCCAGCCCGTTTCCAAAGTGACCACCCTGCCTTACCATCGCGCCATCCCCGTGGGGACATCTTGTTTGGCTTCTAGTTTCAATACAAGTGGTAATACGAATTTATGATTATAAAGATGTTAGAAATCTTACATTTGTGGGAAAGAGATGATTTGCAAATTAGTTAGCTGTCAAAATATGTGATAGTTTTTTTTTTTTTCGTTCCTGCCTTTTAACACAAGCTGTAAGATGTGTTTGTAACTTCAAAAATGTTAAAAACCTTAAAATGATTTATAAATTTGCTTGTGCTTAGAGATAATGGACATGTTAGGATTTAACGCGCAGGAGTATTTAGACAACAGATTGAAATTGTGAAGGGCAAAATGGCAATTTGAAAACTTTCCTCGTTGATAGATAACACAGCCATAAGCAGTATCAAACAAAAAGATTTGCATGCAATTGGAAGCTATGCTAGAAAAAGATTGATTAAGATCTTTAAAAATTTAGCCATTGAATGCAGAGTCCCATCATTTTCAATCAATCAATTGACTATAAAACTCCTAGAAGTTGAATAGTCTCGTTCAAAAGATATCAACATTGTCAAGATTAGTTTGGTTAGCATACACTCAATGATTTTGTACCATGGAATATGGTTTACTATTCGTTTTCAATCACTTTGGCTAGCAATTTTCATTACAGGCTCAAATACCTTGAGCCTTTAGGCAATTTCCGAAAACTGAAAGCCTGTTGCTTCAGAAGTTTTATTCAGGTAAGTATTCTGGAACTACCTTCCTATCATAGTCAAAGTTTGGTAGAAATTTCTCGTTGTAAATCTGAACAAGTATCACTAATTTCTGCAAGCTTTTTCTAATTACTATTACCTGGAAAACCCCTTCTACTCATTCCTGAATCAAGAGCACGGCAATCATATATACACTTGATCCCAGAAATGTCCATCTCTTTTAGTTTCATCCTAAGACACAGAAGGAAAAAAAATACAAAGCAATATAATTTCTAACCCTGCTAATGACTTAGATGCATGAAGTTTGTCTCTTTACCCTAGGTATTGTTTTATTTGTTATGGTTGACTTTTGCGTGCATTCCAGTGAACTTCATCTGAGTTGATTATGTTATCGAAGATTCTGGCGAACATATTTATTGCACATGAATATCTAGTATATTATTTTTCTCATTAAATTGCTTGCAGAGTTCTGTAAAAGAATTATTTGCTGAGTTAGGGTAGTTGGTAGACTATAGAAAGCTGATGCAGAAGATTGAATTCAAGTGTATCTGTTGTTCAATTCTTACTCTCCTCCAGGTTTTTCTTGTATATCACTCAGCTAGGACAAATGATCACATTAATGTTCATTTATTTCCCGATCAGATTTAGCATTATTGATGTATTGCTATGGTCACGCCTCTGACATATAGCTAACGCCATCCTTACCTTTATCCAAATCTTAAAATCAAAATGCCCCCCTAGTTGCTGCTAGCAATGGAAATCCACATTGCTTCTCAGCTAGATGAAATATCAGCTCAATCTTAGCCTGGGAGTTGTGATGGTTTGACTTGTCCTTTAATAGGCTTTATAAAATTTGTACCTTATCTAGTTTAAGTTCTAACAGACCCAAATTATGTGCAGATTGCAGTGAAAAGGCTAAAAACATGGAGCAGCAAAGCTGAGATGGAATTTGCTGTTGAGATCCAGGTCTTGGCTAGAGTTAGGCACGAAAATCTGCTGAGTCTACGTGGATACTGTGCTGAAGGGAAAGAACGTCTCATAGTGTATGACTATATGCCTAACTTGAGTTTGTTGTCCCATCTACACGGACATCATGCAGTAGGAGGTCATCTTGATTGGGGAAGGCGGATTAATATAGCAATTGGCTCAGCTGAGGGAATAGCGTAAGTTGGTAGACTTTCTAGTATTGCCATTGTTTATTCAACAATTTTAAATATTGTTTTCCCTTTTGCAGTTATCTTCATCACCATGCTACACCCCATATCATCCATAGAGACATCAAAGCAAGTAATATCTTGCTCGACTCAGACTTCCAGGCCCGGGTTGCAGATTTTGGATTTGCAAAGCTGATTCCAGATGGTGCAACGCATGTGACCACGAGAGTGAAAGGCACTCTAGGGTATCTTGCACCAGAGTATGCTATGTTAGGGAAGGCCAAAGAAAGTTGCGATGTCTACAGCTTTGGCGTGTTGCTTCTGGAGCTTTTAAGTGGAAGAAAGCCTATTGATCAGTCAAGCTTGACAACAAACCAAACGATCATAGAATGGGCATTTCCACTGGCTCGGAAGCAAAGGTTCGAAGAAATTGCAGATCCAAAGCTGAGTGGGAAATTTGTGAAGGGGGAGTTGAGGAGAATGGTGCTTGTCGCCCTCATCTGTGCTCAGAATAAGCCGGAGAAGAGACCTATAATGCTCGATGTGGTTGACTTGCTTAAAGGAGTGTCAAAAGAGAAGCTACTCAATTTAGAAGATAACGAATTGTTCAAGGAAGACTCAGTCCCCAGTCATCGAAGGTTCACAATTTCAGACAGCGGAAATGCTATGGATGCATGTATGAGTCAGTGATAATGTCCAGGCATCAGGATCAACAGGTTGTACGTGGTTGTTAGTTGTTTGAGTTGGTTGTGACAGTGGAGAATCCATGGTTTAGTTATGTGATGAAAGTGTAGGTGTCGAAACTCCTTGAGATTCTGAGAACTCGACTAGATACTGAATATAATATGCTTTAACATAGATCGTATTATCTTATTCTCTCTCTCTCTCACACTCTCTCTCTCCCGAAGGTCAATCATAACAAATAGGTGATCTGCAAGATTTAGCTAGTGTTCTAGAAGTTGCTGCAAATGCATATTTGCAACAACATGGGAACGCTCTCAAAGCTGCTGTGTAGTCAATACATGTTAAAGACGGGAAAAACTAGGTAACTTGATATATATTCCTTAGTATGTTTAAGATTTGAATATCTAGGTTCCTTCTTTTGGAATCATGTTTGTCCATTGTTTGCACATGAAGATCCAAACACTGATTGGACTCTGCACTAGCTGCATTCTGAATCTAATGTTGTTCCTTTGTAGCCAGATTCTCCGTATCCATGCAATGCTTTACTGATCAACTCCCTGTTTATCATGTTGCTGCTGCAAGGAAAAGACAGCTGAGTCTGGTAAGTCGACATTTTCTAAATATGATCAGTGCTTGTGTCATCTTTTAACTACGGAAATGGCATAAAATGGCTGTCGATGTTAATGCCATTTTCAAGTAGCAATGCTGAGTGTAATTGAGCTGCATAAGTTAGTTAGTCACAAGTTATAAATGCAAGCCTTGTCAGCACACACCATGCCAATTAAAACCAGCAAAATGTTTGTAGTCAGGACTGAAAGTACTGCCGGCCCACCTCAGTATTGCAAACTCGATCTACACACTGAGATCAGGCCATGATGTGCAGTGCCTGTGAGCATTCAAGCATGCATGGCTCGGTGATGGTTGCATTGGCGACTTTTTCAGCAGCTTTGTGCAGGGAGAGAGCAGAGATCGACAAAACCTTTGGACCTTTTTTTTTTTTTTTTGTTCTCTTTAAAACGTAAACGAAGAAAGAAAGGAGCTTGCAGGTGATCTGATAAGTGGCCCACTTTTTTTTGCGTTGTGCAGGCAGCTGGCTTTTGCTTTTGGTGTCCTTCTCTCTCTCTCTCCCTCTCTGTGATTCACGCCATGGCCATACCTCTACTGCAAAAAGCCTGCTCCTGCTTTGTCTTCTGCTCATTTTGCATTCGACGCTCCAATTTGCACCTCCCTACTTGACAATTCAATCTCCTTCTCTCTCTCTCTCTCTCTCTCTTTTGATTGATGCACTCAATGATTGGCATTTTAGATACAGCACTGATTGATTAATTAGACATAAATTGCAATGGATTGGATCATTCTTTCGAGCTTCTAGAAACATTTCATATTAGATAGCACTAGTAATAGATGAACTGACAAATATTGTCATAAAATTAATTAATAGATAACAGAAGCAGGAATGATTAATTAGTGTGTAAGAAATATGGCTAATGTCGACTCATCTTGACCTTGCTTTGTGTAAAATTAGAAAGTAATATTGAACATTTAAATTGGAATGCAAAAACATTAATATTGAAGTTAAGTTGTGTGTTCTTGGAGAAGGAAATTGAGAAAGTAATTAAGTAGCTAGAGGGGAAGATAGAAAACAGGTACAATTTTCTTTCCTCGCTATTGTTTTCTTCCTGGGGGAAGAAATTAAGAGGAAAAGAAAATAGATATAGTAATTTAATTTAATTTTTAAGAAGCATTAGATTACTTACAAATGTTCTTTTTTATTAGAGCATGACTTGATTTTGTTGCAGATGAAGAAACGATATGGATAGCGTGGACAAAGCTTAAGCTCTGTGAAGAGGATTTACACCAAGTTTTCCCTTACAAAATGGACATAATAACCAAAGAAAACACTTGGGTAAAAATCCACTAGTGTAGAGATCATAATAATGTGATTTAATTACAATTTATTTTAAACAATATAAAAGATCGATCTCTGAAAATTTGATTTTAGTTAGTTCATTAGGTAGGGTTCTTGGCTCCAGGTGTAGAAAAAAGCAAATTTTTTTTTTCTGTAAAGAAACTTACTTTAATATTTCTGAATTATACATGTTAATTGGTAATTCTTTTAATATGATCATTCTCTACATAGGAGACTTCATGGCCCTTAAGTCTCTATATGTAAATTGTAAGGTGTGGAAATAAATAATGAAAGTGGAAAGAAGATTGGAAAAAAAAAATTACATATGAAATATCTTTGGTATTAATTAAGCAGCAATTTTTTCTTGAAATAACCCAGCTGTTTAATTTCTCTAGAGTATTAATTAGTCAATGGAGAAAAAATTCACTAAAATTCATCAACATAAACTAACAATTATTAAATTTTTCATCGAAATTCTGGGAAATAAAAAGATGAAAATTTTTAAGTAGCAGTTTAATATATATACGAGAGCAATGTAACTGAATATATAGTAATTGTACACTTTAGTTAAAACAGAAAAAGAATCAGTAAATATCTCAAGAAGAAATTAAAAGAGAATTCATGACACTCAGTTAAAGAAAAAAAATTAACTTGTCTAATTAGCCATGGAAAAGAGCTTATTTGGTCAAATTACATTTAATTAATTTAAAGGAAATTATAATTCAATTTACTTGGATCTTTTCTTATTTTGCATCTCCAACTATAATTCAGTCGGCAGAAAAACCATTGACAATTAATCCAATATCTCTGACAGAAGCTTATAAATTGCTGCCTTCAGAATAAACGAATTCAGACGCATAATTACTGATACCAAAGTTTTATCTCACAAATCTACCAAAAAGTTTGACAAAAGATAAAGTAAATTAGAAAAAAAACAGCACAACTGGAATCTTCTCTCTTTCTTTTTCATGTTTACTAAGAACTAAGAACTGACCTTGGCAAACAAAGAGGAGGATATCATAGAAGCTGTTTCTCAGTCTTAAATTCGGTCACTCACTGTAATTTCCCACAGCTTTATTGAACTGCAATTCAGATATAAATCCACACTAAAAAAAAAAAAAAAGGCAGCTGCATGCGACGACATTCATGCTACTGCACCTTCTCCGCCACACTGGATATATCAGCGCATGCAGTTCAAGAAAGCTGTGGAAAATTACAAGGAGGGCCATCGCCTGAGCAAATTATGGAGAAGGATTGAAGATGGAGGAAGAAAGTCGAAGATGGTGGCTACTTATAGGAGAAGAGGAAAGCCCTTTGGCTGACAGAGATTTTGGTGGAATTGAGAATGTGTGTGACCTTACCCAATCCCAAGAAGAATATAGAGATAAAAAAAAAAAAAAAAAAAAAAAAAATCAGCTGAAACTGCTCTCACCTTGTCCTTCCATTTCTCCGACCTCCTCCTCTCTAATTGCAGCAGTGCACTCACCACCTTCCACTGCATAAAGAAAAGAAAAGAAAAAAAGAAAACTTGAGCACTTGAGTTGTGGCAAGACAGCGCATCGTGGACAGGCGACAGCGCTGCTGCCACAGGCACAGTTTCTGTTGTCCTAATCCAAAAGGGTTTGGCTATTGTTGGAAGCTCTGGCTCTGGTGGCACCCTGTAGCTACTTTGTCTTAATTGATCGATCGTTCAGTAATCGCTTTCCTAAGCACACATGTAGATCTTCCTCGGGTTCCATCCATCCATAGCTGAACTGTCCCTTGCAGCCCCATCATGCAGCACAGTGCATGCTATTCTTTTGCGGAATGCATTTTACAGTGAAAATTTAAAGCTTCAAAGTTTCTCAATTCATTTGGTTTCTTTTCCTTCTTCTTCCATCCGAATAAATGCAATGTGTCCGAGAAGATATTAACATTACATTGTCACACTGATCAGGCAGCTATACATTTTACAGCGGAACTGGATTTTCACATTGTTATGGGGCATATCGTCGAGGGTGAAGAACTAAGACAGTTTGTCTTCCTGTAAGTGATATAGCTAGCAGTAGTGCAACAGATCTGCAGAGTTTGTGGATTAATAAAATCGGTAGTCATGCGTCTTCATCTCTCTCTCTCTCTCTCGCTCTACCTTGCCATCTTGGTGCGTCGACATGACAAAGTGTGTGGGCTTATTGTATGCGTCCTGCTGTGCCACTTCGAGTGCACGCCATCGCGTGAAGAATCAAAACATAGAAGTTGTTCGACTCCATCTGCTCCCCAGCAATCTCTGAGCACAGTTTTTGGATCCGCTTTATGTAGCAACCACCACATGCCTCGTTGTTCCTCGTGGTCTCTGTGCATGCCCTTCGAAGCTGTAAGAAGAGGGCACGCACCTTCAAAGAAGTTAAGCAACGTGGTCGAGATGGACTGTGGACAAATCACTCAATTAATTATATATATATATATATATATATGCATGTTCTTCCTGATCGTATGATGGCAGGATTCTTAGAGCTCCATGAGCCAGCGTCTTCCATTTTTAAATGCTGCAGGGGAGATGGGTTTAGGCTGTAATGGGGAACCTGTCGCCCCCCCTCGGCATGTGACACAGCTATTAGCCACCCAAAGTATATGCTTTGGCTTTTAGAAAGAAGCCATTTGATTAAGCTGGTGTTTTGCTTTCGCCTTGGTAAGTCCACCACAGAGGAAAGTAAAGATAGCTTCCTGTAACAGAGTTGACAGATCCTCACCCTTAAACAAATTTTTTTTTTTTTTAAATATTAATTATTTTGATTAATTCATCTTGATTTTGAATTTTAAATTAAAAATAATAATTTTATCAATAAATAAACCTAACTCGAATGATATTTATTTCAGTCCATTAATAAATTCAATCGACTACTTATTTATTACTAGTCAACTGATGTCACTAAAGTGTGATTTCAAATTTTCCCGAAGATGATTTTGTGGCTAAGATACGTGACATGAATCGATTTTGAAAGAGACCTAAATTATTTTCTAAATTTAGACCACCTTCGCACAATGACGAAATTAGGTATAAGTTTACTCGGGCTTTGGTTCGGGGATGATTTTTTTTTGACACCGTAGTATAGTGCAATTTTTTTTTTTCTATTTAATCTGAGTTTAGTCCGGGGTATTTTTTCTCTTTCGGTGATTAGCTCGGGGTTTAGCGCACACCAAGCTTCATCATTGCCTCCACATGTCTTGACCAGCACGTCAAGACCCATAAGATCTCTTCATGATTTACTTTTTTACAATGACGATAAATCGATGGAACCCGCTAAATTGATGATTTCAATCTTTTATAGAAGTTGTGTCTCAAAATCATAATTTTATTTTCAAAATCTCACACAATTCTCTCTTGTATCTTTGACACACCTTTAATCCTCCCCTTGGATCTAAAATTTAAAGGTTCTGAAAATAAAGATTTAAAAAAATATGAGTAAATTAGCAGTCAACTTAATATTTAACAAATACAAAAATAACATAAAACTAATAAATAATTCAGTAAGACAGTTAAATAAGATTACTTTTAATAATTTAAAAATAAAATATTCGTTAGAAAATTTACGATAATATATATTTAAAAATTAATTTAAATAGATTGATATAATAAAAAAAAAAATAATCAGTTTATATTAAATCACACTTTTAATATTATTATATAAAATTAATATTTAAAAAATACGACGGGTGAACCTTCACTATTTTATACAAATCAAATTAATATTAGGAAACATTAATTATTAAAATAAAATATTATTTTTTATTAATGAGTTATTTTTTCCCTTCTCTTCGTCGCCCAGCCTAGGTCAAGTTTTCCCTGCGTCGCCCTCTCTCCCTCGCGCGTTCTTCGCGTGCCGCCGCCGCCCTGCTTCCTTTTTCATCGCCGGCATCGTCATCGCCTCCTCAATCCTCATACGTTGGCTTTCTTCTTCCCGTAGCGACCGGTCTCTCTGCGTCCTCTCTTCCCACCACCCCGCCGATTTCCTTCTTCCCGCAGCAACTTCTTTTCCTGGCCGCGAGCCGAGTAAGAACAGGGAGACAGCGGGAAGGTGCGACGATGGCCGGTGGCAAGATTCAGAAGAAACGTCATCAGCAGGTGCAGCAGAGGTGGGGTGGAGGCGTCCCCTTCGAGAAGTCCAAGGGGCAGCACATTCTCAAGAATCCCATGTTAATCGATACCATCGTCCATAAGTCCGGCATCAAACCCACCGATGTCGTCCTCGAGATCGGGCCAGGTACGGGTAACCTCACCAAGAAACTTCTCGAAATCGCCAAGTCGGTCGTCGCCGTGGAGCTGGATCCCCGCATGGTCCTCGAGCTCAACCGCCGGTTCCAGGGCACCCCTCACTCTAGCAGCCTGAAGGTATAGTTTTATCTCTAATCCCTTTGTTTATCGCCCTTTGTGAGGTTGGTGATACAGTTTCGAAGGAATTCTTTCTGAGGTATTAATTTAATTAGATTCTATTTCGCTGCCATGCACGATGCCTTGTGTTGCATTTTTTTTTTTTGTTCATTTATTTAGTGTTATAGATTTCAGATGATTTGCTAGAGTTGACTCACAATTGCATTTTGTCAATCTCCACCTTCTGTTGTAACAAATGCTACTGATTGCATTTCTGGCTCTCATTGCGCCTCTTTTTAGGGAAAAAAAACTTGTTTATACAAATATTTCAGTCTGAAGCAGGGAACACTTCTTTGTTTATATGTGTTGCATCACCCCTTTGATATGGATCATGAGCAAATCACGTAAACAAAGTTCATACCTCCCATATAATTTTCATAGGCAATTGAGAAAGAAAACCAGCTTCACTTTTCTTCGCCTTTGGTTTGTGATTAATCCAAAAGCTAAAATGGATGTTAATCTTAAAATCGGTACTAAGTAGTTCAGTATGAATATATATGCCATTTTTATAAATGAAATCATTAGGTGGATAGATCTTTTTAATTCATAGTAATATAGTCTTTCAGGCAGACAATAAATTGTTTTCTTGTTATATCGATTTTTTAGGTAATCCAAGGAGATGTTTTGAAGTGTGAGCTTCCATACTTCGATATTTGTGTGGCGAACATCCCTTATCAGATATCATCACCTCTGACCTTTAAGCTATTAGCTCATCGTCCGGCCTTCAGATGTGCTGTCATTATGTTTCAACGTGAATTTGCAATGAGATTAGTGGCAAATCCTGGTGACAATCTATACTGTCGGCTCTCTGTGAACACTCAGCTGCTGGCAAGGGTTTCCCATCTCCTGAAAGTTGGACGAAATAATTTTAGGCCCCCACCAAAAGTTGATTCCTCAGTTGTTCGAATAGAACCTAGGCGACCACTTCCACCGGTAAGTTTCAAGGAGTGGGATGGATTGGTGCGCCTTTGTTTTAACCGTAAAAACAAGACCTTGGGATCAATCTTCAGACAGAAAAGTGCGGTTTCATTACTGGAAAAGAATTACAGGACTTTGCAAGCCTTGCAACTAGATAATAAAAGTCAATCGGAGGAGGATAAAGTGTCCTCAGAAGATGTTGCAATTTTAGCAGACATGGTTGAGGACCTAAGCATGGGCCATAGCGATGAGAAGGATGATCAAGAGATGGAAGTAGAAGACATGGATATGGTAGGGGAGGACGGCAACGATGGCAGTTTTAAGGCCAAAGTGTTGGGGATTCTGAAGCAGGGAGATTTTGCAGAAAAGAGAGCAGCTAAGTTAACACAGGTAGACTTCCTGTATTTACTCTCGCTCTTCAACAAGGCAGGAATTCATTTCTCTTGACCTACCACGAGTTCAATCTTTCGTGCAATGATTTTCTTCTTTCTAGAAAAATTTTGTATTAGTCAAGTGCTTTCAAAGTGTTTATCTTGTCTGGGAGCTTATTCCCTCTATTTACTTTTGAACTGGAATATTTTTGTAATCGAAGAACCAGTGCTCGGTGCAAGTTCGTAGTAAATTCGATCCAATTCACGATTGCAATGACTTGAAAATACATGAGAGTGGAAGTTTTACGCATCTCAAATTTGATCCAGTTCTTCTCCATCATGATCATTTTTCTTAAATATTGTAAATGCGGCCCTAATGTAAGTTGGAAGCAGGATTAGTTTCTCATTCAGCTTCTCTGTCCCAGTTAATAACCCTGACACTAGTTCAAAGCAACAACTGTGCCAGGCCTTGCAATGGTAAGACTCCTACAACTCATTTTAATCTGCAATTCTGGCCATCGCTGATTTGCTTTACTTTTATAGCACTGCATGAATCATTCCGAGCAGAGACTCCAGGTAACATTAGAATGCTACAAACCTGATTAATCTTCCTAGTTCAGCCTCATCGATCAATCAAGGGCTCGTTGGCATCTGCAACTTGTTTAGTATTTAAATGGGTTTGCAAGTACCATGCGATTTAATTCTGACATGGTTTTGTTTGTAGGTAGCCGTCTCAGTTTATATTATCGTTTTGTTTAGCATAGGATTGAGATTTAAGATGGTATTTGCTCTGCTGGTCACGGGGCATGAGAAAGCTCTCAGTATGGGAACCTGTAACAAGGACACACTTGCCTACGAGGATTTATGATATTTTGAACAACTACAATGACTTGTTCATGTGATCGGTGATCCCAGTCCTTTTTTATTATTTTTTTGTGTGTACGTCCACAGATTGGATAACTTGACTATAATTTAGGGCACAAAGCCTCGATTCTAAGGTAAATAAGAAGAAAAAAAGAAGAAGCAGAATATCATTATGTTTGTCTTGCTACTGGTACTGGTGTTTCTTAACTTTTCTTCGATCCTAATACTTACAAAAGCCAGATTGCTGCTGGTCGCAGCAAGGCTCATTGTTTCCTTTCGCTCACGTCCTCACATGCTCCATCGTTCATATCCCTTCATCGGACATGGACGATTGACGTTACAGGAGGCTCAAAAAAATCTGGTAGCACTTTTGACATGCTTCTCTTATGTTACTGTAGATTAGGACTTTTACCTGTTTTTGTCCTGTTATTGTTTAAACTAATGTATCCAAATAACTAATCCTATCCTTGTCTAATAAATTAGTTATAATGACAAGTTGACAAAGTTTTTTTTTTTTAAATTCCTCCATAATTTATGAAAAAAAAAAATCAAAAATTGATATTCAAAATATTTTTGATTGTTGCATTTTACATTGAATTGGCATTCAATTAGGTACTTGAGCAATTTTAACAATTTAATTCTCTCTGAAATTGTGTGTGTTTTTTTTTTGTATCATTCCTTAAATTTCTTAATTGTTAACGATTGTATAGATCTAAAGAATCTGTTTTTGTTCAACTCCTCCTGGCCATTAATTAACTCTATTGAGATAGTAATGTTATCGAACTATATTATACTTTATTCTAATTTCATCGTAAAAGATTCAATAATGTGTATAATAGAGTGGGTGATTGATAAACTAAAGCAATTCATTAAAGAATTATGGGCCCTCAAATCTCAACATGTGCATATGTTGGATCCCTATTCATTTCATTCAATTGGAAATAAAATAATAAAAAAAAGAATGATTTTTTCTCATTCAATTTCATTTTACTAATCAAAACTTAAAAGAGAGGAATAAATATATTAATTGAGTTTTCTTCCTTTTTTTTTATTTTTTTTTTAAAATATAATTAAGGTATACAAAATAAAGAATTTATTTTTTTTTAGAAAAAAGTATTATTGACAAGGGATACTTTTTATAAAAATAATAATAAAAAAAAGTATATTAATGCATACAAAATGTTTCGATATTATTTTCGTTTACAGATATTTATTATGAAAACCATTTTTAATAATAATATTTTCGATATGTTTTTTTTATTATGGATTCTCGGATTTGAAAATAAAAGAAAATTACTTATTCGAATGACCAGATAGATAAGATCTAGTTAATGTCGTAATAAAAATAAATAGGTATGCGGATCGAAAATATTTTTTTTTAAAAAAAAAAATTAATAATGCACCACATTGAATTAGCTGGCAACCTGACTCAGAGGAAATTTTACTGGAGGGCCATGAAATCTCCTTAATTATATTAAAAAAACCAGGCTGCTGTTCTTTACCGCGCGAGTGTCGTTGTCGTTCTCATAAAGGAAGGGACGACGAGTCACGATAATTGCTGTTAAAAAGATGCCATTTTTTTCCCCTCAAAACAGAAAGAGAGAGAAAGAGAAGGGATTCAAAATTTAAAGCTTTCGGGTCGTTTGCCTTCCGTTTCGCGATCTGGATTTTCCACCCCAAATCTGCTCATTTCTGATCCCGGCAGTCATTGGAGTTGGAGAAATCCTCTAGTAGCCAGTGCTTACTCTCCGGCGCGCTCTCTCTGTCCCTCTCTCTCTCACTGTCTCACACACACTCTCTCTCTCTCTCACGCGCGCGCGCGCGCGGACATAGCGGCTCAGGCGAATCAGGCGACATGGGGAGGTCACCTACACCTCTTCGTCTTCCTCGTAACATTTCCATTATGTGCCTTTGCTTTTTGCTCCTCAAAGCGGTAACTGCCGCTGATGTTCAGGCGCCTTCGTTTCCGGCCCTTGGGAATCAGCCCCATCTTCCGTCTTCTTCGTCCCTGGCGCCGTCGCCTGCAGGTGCGCTCCTGGGTTTCTCTGGCGTTTTGAGTTTGATCTGGTGTAGGGTTCACGAGGTGTCGACTTTGGCCGTTTTCTGGGTTTCTTTCCTTTGCCGAAGATTTGTTAAATGCTTGTACTTCTTACCCAAAAAGATCGCTTCTTTTTTGTGATGATTCTGTTTATTCAGACCATGGCGTTTCAAGATTGGGGCTTTTTGATTCTATTCTGAGATGTACTGGGTTTTTTTTTTCCTTCTTTCTTTCTCTCTCCCTCTCTCTCACTCTTTTCCACGGGCATCAGAGTTTCCAAATCTCCTTTATTCTTTGTCTTTTCGTGCAACTTTATGGATGCTTAATTGTTTGTCTTAGAAAATCTCCGCCTTTTTTTTCTTCTCCTTCCATAACAGTGATGCAGATCGTCGTACTTACACGACATCACCATTATCACAAGGAACTAGTTATAGCAGTGGTTCTGGCCTCTGTTGCTGTTCTAGCGATCATATTTTCTTCAGTGTGTGCTTGTATCTTGTGGCGGAGGAGCCGCCAATCCAATGCAAGAGACCCCGAAAACTCAGGTTTAACTGTCTCATCTGTTTTGCGCTGTGACTTGTAAATAGTTCTATGTTCAAAAATCAAAGCTTTTCACAAAACGATTGAGGAATGCCTTTTTTATTTTTTTATTTTTTTATTTTTTTATTTTTTTATTTTTTTATTTTTTTATCAGTGCCCTGCTTAAAGTCTTCTGGCATAAACACTTTTAAACCCATCAGAATCCCGTCAGTTAAACGAAAAAAATAGACCGATTGCCTACCACTGTAAAATCTGATGCGTGCACCTTAACAAACATATCTAACACTTTTAAATCAAAACTCCCATACGAATTAAAATTTTTAAAAATTATTATTATTATTATTATTATTATTATTATTAATTTATGATAATCTTGGTCAAAACTGCACCATGACCATTTAACAAGTTTAGATGTTCATTTTTGAATTGTTTGAATACTCTGAAAGTATGCTTCAATTTTAATGACATTTATCTACTCAAGTTCATAATTTATGGAAAAATGGCTACATTTTTAAGTCACTTAAAATTTGACCAAACTCCAATGACCTTTTAAAGTGAATTAGTCTATTAAATTCAAAATTTATTAAGAAAATGATCATTAGTAGTATTGGGCAGCACTGATTATTGTCATTTTTTAGTCGTTTGATTACTTCCAAAGTATAAGTGAGCTCCAAAAACCCTTATATTACATTTATCTATTCAACATGATTTGTGCACTTGGTTCAAAACAGATGGTGGTGGTGGACTTTCATTTGGACTAATCCTGAGCAAGTTGAATAACATGAAGACGACAAGCAAGAAGGGATTGCTGCCCACCATAGATTACCCATCACTAGAGTTAGCAACTAACAAGTTCAGTGAGTCTAATATCTTAGGGGAAGGAGGATTTAGTCATGTGTACAAAGCTTGGTTCCATGGTGAAGCTTCTGCTGCAGTGAAGAAATTTGATGGTGGTAGGGCGGATTGCAACAAGGAGTTCGAAGTGAGAAAAAAAAAAGACGAATTTATTTGGACTCTTCTCAATTTTGATTAAATGCCTTATGTTCTTCTATGTTTCTGACCAGAATGAGATTGATTTGCTTGGAAGAATTCGACATCCTAACATAGTATCTCTTTTGGGTTATTGTGTTCATGGAGAAACTAGGCTTCTCATATACGAGTTAATGCAAAATGGATCTCTGGAAGCACAACTTCATGGTGCAATTCTTCTCCTGTACCAATTATAATGGTTTCAATGCTCAGACATCGCTGACTTGTGTTGTGCGCCTGCAGGACCTTCACATGGATCAGCTTTGACCTGGCATATTCGAATGAAAATTGCACTTGATATTGCAAGGTTTTTGTTTTCACATTGCTATATATGTTATCTCCATTTCTGTATAGCTATCGTTTTCTCAAATTAACATAGTGTCTAACTTTGCAATCAGAGGATTGGAGTACCTCCATGAGCACTGTAACCCACCCGTTATTCATAGAGACATAAAGTCATCCAACATTCTTCTAGATTCAGATTTTAATGCCAAGGTGAATGCAGCCTCTTCCAATTCCTCTCAGTTCACCTTGAATATTGAGCTGATGCAATTTGCGACATCCAAAGTTATTTCTAATTGAATTCCTTGTGGCTAAAGATTGCAGATTTTGGTCTTGCAGTGGTTGATAGAAATCTTAGCAAAGGTCTCCTAGAACTTTCAGGCACTCTTGGATATGTAGCTCCAGAATATCTCTTAGATGGTACTAAATCTTCTTGCTCACTGCTGCCTAAATTGTACTTATGACTATGAGGTGTCAATTTTGATGTTGATACTAATGTAGCTGATAAAAAGAGCCATCAAATGGTGGGAAAAGACACTATATATGTATCGCACAAGAGTAATACCTAATTTTTTCAGGTATACTGACTGAGAAGAGTGATGTCTATGCATTTGGAGTTGTTCTCCTGGAGCTTCTGATGGGAAGAAAACCAGTTGAAAAGATGGCACCACCTCAATGCCAATCAATCGTAAAATGGGTTTGTTTTTCTTTTTCATTGCTCAATATGGCATAAACACTGAATGTCAATACTTCATTCCCCAATTCCAAGCTGGTATTAAATGCTTTTAGTTGTTTGTCTTCAGGCCATGCCTCAACTTACTGATAGATCGAAACTTCCAAACATAGTAGATCCAGTTATCCAGAACACAATGGATCTGAAACACTTGTATCAAGTATGTTATCCATCTTGATTCCCAATTCTTTAGAAATACGCTTCTTTCCTCTTATCTAAAGTTCATAACATTGGGCAGGTAGCTGCTGTAGCTGTACTATGCGTGCAGCAGGAACCTAGCTACAGGCCATTGATTACTGATGTCCTCCACTCTTTCATTCCTCTCGTGCCCATAGAGCTTGGCGGTTCACTAAGAGCTGCATAACCTATGCCATCCTCAAATCAGAGATCTTCAGATCACTGATTAAAGAAAGTTTGGACGTGAAAATTGATTGAATGCTGCAAACCTGCTGGCAACAACATTTTCTGCTACAAGCTTGTGCAGCTCTTCTCCCAAGTTCAGGTGGCTTCGCGTACCTGCAAAACAGTGTGCATTCTTTAACTTAGTTATCGCTGGAGAGTTTCAAGGGTAACTAACTCAAGAGTCAAGAGGAGTCTTTTCCTTCAAATATGTTGCAAAATCCATTTCAGATTTTTCTCCTTCACTCAGATATAAACTGGTGCTTGTATATATTTTTTTAGTTACTCGGACGTGGATTCTTTTGAAAAATTTCAATCATGTTTCAATTTGTTCATCACACTTCATAATCTTACTTTGTGGTTAAAGAAGATGTTTAAACTCAGCAAACATACAGAGTGCAAGATAAGGTAAATTTATGTTGTAATCTTTTCTGACGAAATTTTGTTTAAATGCTTCAAGGCTATTATAATCTACTGTTCTGGTATAAAGAAACATGAAATCGGATTATTCAATTTGATATTATCAATCACATAAAGCAGATTCCCAGGTTTCTCCTGCCAAATCCAATGACTAACTTTTGATTCTTTTTGTTGAATGTGACTGCCATTATGCATGCGCCCTTTCTCCTAAGGTTCCCAATTACCTGTCATGGGCCATATTTCACTGCAATGATCAGTTTCTAAACAATTAAAGCTTCATGTCAACACAATAATCTAATTTAACTGCATTCACTGAGATAAGAAGTAGAAAGTCAACTAGCCTCGCAATAACTGAAGCAACACTAGAACAAAGGCAGAGATGGAAGTATTAAAGGGATTTATAGCAGAAAGTGTCTTCAGCAATGATATTGAACACTCCATGTGATAGATAGTTCCCCAATTTTGAAGGCAAATAATCATTAATCCAATAAAAGACTATGTCAACTGCAGCTACCTTTTGAAATTTCTTTGGACCACCATTAGGTTTGGTCAAACAAAGTTGGGTGCCTTGTGAATTTATATTTAAGAACAAAACTCCAAAAGTAGAGCTCTACTGATGGAGTGTTCCCCCGCCATCTTTAATCTTCGTATTGAGAAGCAAATGAGGCTTCTAAGTCAATCAAGCATGCCATGGCGAAAAGAAGCTCTCAAATAATTATTAAACTGGTGTAAACTGTATTAACTTGTGCTAAATCTGGAGTTAGTTCCATCTATCACTTTCTGTTTCCTTCCAGCTGCTCAGGCCTTTCTGATTACAGAATTGAAATGTTCTCGTCCAGTGAATGGATACTAAAAGAAAAGAAACAAAAACAGTGATAAACATCTTTGTCATCTCGATTAGATTATATTCTATGCATTTAAGCTTCAAATGTCATCGTCATAGAAAACGACCATAGAGAACCATTAGTGCATAATATATTAGTTGGCAAATTGTTTTCTCTAACGATCACTTGACGCAGCAACCTTTTTAAAGTGTAAACTAGCTATCTGGAAAAGTCTAAGTAAATTAAAGAAAGTCTGGCCCAACTGACAACGATGCTGTTCATCGCTCTAAAGCTTTTGTCACAGCGAAAACATCTTTTTGTGATTCATTTTCCATCTCCGAAATCTAAATCTCTGCGGGTGGAACCGTGAATTTAACGGTCTCCGTTGATCTGTTCTATAATCATTGTAAGAGAGATAAATTATGAATAGTTCTATAAGTTTTGATGTGGTGGTCAGGACACGTATGAGCCATCGAAATTCAGAAAAAAATTTTAGATCTTCTTCGAAATCGATCCATGCTATTTCTATAAACACCATCTTACCTTGACCAACACGAACACTCTCAAATGGAAATCCCGTCACAGCACATGGTGTGAGAATCAAAATATGAACATCCATGTGTTTTTCAACAGAGAGCTTCGGCGTGCCTCGTTCCAGGAAGAATCTGAGCTCCCCGCAGCTTTTTATTGAGAAAAGCCGTTCCTTAAGAATAAAAAGCCAGTTCTCACGGTGCTTTGTTTACATCAACTGCGGAAAATCATATGCTAATTCGTGGAAACAGGCACACTGCGGCTAAAGCAACTCCCAAAGATTCCCAGAATATCGACAGCAGCAACATGCCTACAGTTGCATTATTCTCTTGATCAGAACTACAACCACGTTATGCATATTGAGTTTCTTCTCTTTGACAAATATTGTTCATATCTTGTGGGACGTCTTTCTGAAGATCATATTCTGTGGATTTCCATAATATTAGGACCAAACCATTTTCCCACCTACCAAAAGAACGAACCGATCTTTCTTCTAATGGCCTGAGTTCAACTAGGGAACCGAGAGAGCTAGTCAGGACACCACTGTCTGGCTCTGTAAGCAAACATTTCTCAAGTCTAGACTCGAGTCACTCGATCTATATAAATCCCAAGTAGCTCTTTGCTGAACATTGCATTGCCACCACAATGAAGGCCGTCAATCTTCCATCTTTTCTTCTCGGGCTTCTGCTCCATCTCTGCTTCTCTGCAGCTCGTGAGAACTCTCTCCAAATCCATCCCAAGGAGAAGCTTCATCGACTCCTCAATGAGCAACCCATCCACGGTCAGTATAAGTCGATTTGTAGCAACTTGTGTCGACGCGAAACGAGTACAAAACTGAGTCAGAGACTCAAAGATTGATCTGATCGATCGCCGGTTTGCAGGGGTAAATTTAAATATGAGCTGTGTCGGACTAATTATTAGCAGCGGCAGGAGTAGAAAGGGTGGCAATGGAGAAATGAGTCTATGGAGAAGGGAGATGGACGAGGAGAGGAATTTGAAAAAGAGTAGCGGCGGGAGCGGCGGGAAAGGCGTCGGCGGCGGGAAGGGGGTAGGAAGTGGAGGGAAGGGTGGCGAAAGAGGCGGCTCACAAGCAACCCGTCAACCTCGCAATGAAAAGAGTGGCGGCTCTCTCACTCACTTGCATTCTTCATCTTCCTCGACTCCTCTCTTCCTCGTTTCCCTTCTTCTGCTCCTCCTCTGAAGTGATCGAGTTGCTGTTTGATGGTTTTGTATAGTAATTTTTGTATTTACTTGTGATCGTGATCGAGTGTTATTTGTTACTGAATAGAAGTTGGTTGAGTTTAACCAACTAGACAAAACTGGTTGTTTCGACCGGCTGGCTGATTGGTCGATCGACAAACCGAATTCACCTGGTCCAACTCTTGTGGGTTGAACTTGGGTCCTCATTGTTTTGTATGCCAAGAGAAGTTTGAGACTAATGAGCAATTTAATGAGTGTTCTTCCTTGAACTCCGATGATAAATATCATCCCTGTGTTTAATATCCTTCAATAAAATTTATGATTTTAAATAAAATTAACAAAAATGCAATCCTTGCGTGACATGTGAACACCAAAGGGGTTTGCAGCTCTCTTTTCGGCCACAATACCCACGAAGTTCCAGAAAATGCTAAGTGATCCATCCAAAAGTAGAGAACATATGCTGATGCAAATGCTGGGAGTCTGTATAAAATCTTCTACGATACACTAAGAGGAACAATGCTAAATTTTGTTCCCAAGGAAAATGATTACGATAAGATATGAAACATCTCTTCCATTTTCTTGTCCATCTGAATCTGAAAGGATTAACTAATGAAGCTCCTTGATATTTGCGCAAAAGGTTTACTCATTTTTGGCATGAGAAAATGGATGGATAGTGGTGGTAAATATGAGAGGAGCGAAGAAAGTAAAATAAACAAGATATAAATTCATAATTTTAAAAATATCACTCCCAATTGTTGCAAATACCTAAAATAGTGGAGAGTGAATTGAACATCCATAGTTAATAAAGAGGCCACAATTTAAAAACAAAAAAACAAAAAACAAATAACTTTAAGGCATTCAAGTATCAGAAAGAAGGTTGCTGATTTCATCGAATACTAAAACAACGAACGTCCAGTGGGAGTCTATATATGAAATCAGAAGACTAAATTAAATTTTTGGCTGATGCTTCCCTGTCCCAAAGAGTTCCACTGCCCCATTAGCACCAGCACCAGTAAGGCCGAAGAACACATCAGCGTATTGAAAGCCCCCCACTAGAGTATTCGACTTCCTGGAAAATAGTGACAGAAGAATCATCAGCTACAGAAAACAAGCATTTTGGTTTCAAACATGTTTCTTAAATCTGAATTCTTCATCCGGCACTATTTCAGGCAACATACCGGAGGAGGTGGCAGTGATGATACCCAATCCGATGGGTGTGTCGGGAGAAGACCCAATGAGTTCAGCTGTCAAGAATCATCCACCTGAATTTTAAAGGTTTCTAGTGATAGTTTAAGCAGTTCGGATTGTCAAATTTTACCTTCCAGACACCCAGTGCCAACGCAGCCAAGTTAAGGGCAATAAAAAGCAACTTAGGTGCAAGAGTATCGACTCTGGAGTCCTTGTAAGGTTCAAAAACTGCCAAGACAGACAAACAACGTTAATATAGCAACATGGAAAGTTGGGGGACTATCGAAAAAGGCATTAACAAGGATGAATGTCCTGCAGAGTAGATTTCCAGATATAGCAGAAGCAGAAAATACTCATAATGCTAAAAGTATAGGGACAAGATAACAAATATTTAACCAATGTAAACACATTAAAATGCATTGATGTTAAATCAATGCTGCATAGAAGCATGAGATCTTGATTCTTACTCTAGCAAAATAATAATAATGTTAAGTTATACAAACCTTTTCCAACTCCTTGAAGAGCACTTATTGGTTGCCAAAGGGCTGAGAAGGTAATACCAATACTGAATAAATGAACTGTGTTTCCAGCCATCCACATCATAAACCCCATCATTAACAAGTTCTTGAATGGGGCTTGAGCCACTTCCCAAGCTTTCTTCATGGGGCAATCAGAGGGGAATGGTGGAACAAATTAAATAGACAAGCGAAGTTAAAAATGCAACAAAAATAAGGACAATGCAGGATTGGTTAAATAAACAAGGGAAACTAGTTCAAACTTGAAAAATAAAATTGACAAAGAACCAGCAAAAGATGCCAGGCAGTTATTAAATGATTACTTCATCATAACAACATTAAAGATTCATAACCACCAAAAAATGCAAGAAGGTAAGCAACATTCAAATAGCGAAAAATTAGCAAGTAATAACAAAGCATTCATTGATCAATTAGTTTTCACCATTTATCTAAGGATTTGAGCATACAGAGAAGCATCTTTCAAGGAATGGACATCAAGTTATAAGCTGAGAATCAGAATGGTAAAGACGCAGATGAAGGAATCTATTCAGCTCAATTCAGAGCATAAACGCTACATAACAGTCATTTTGCTCAAACAACAACATTGCGAATATTGGCAACAGATAATGGTCAGACAGGTACAAATACACTCTTTTTTCTTCTCCCTTGTCACCAAGCCAAAAAAAGGAGAAAAAGAAAATTAGTCAAACTCTTCTTGCCTGGGCTTCTGCACTCTAAAGCAAATGGAATCACTAGAATTAAGACACAAGGGGTAGAGGAAGAGTTTAAAAAAGAAAAATCTATTAACGTAATTCATACTGAGTTATACACCTTGATTGATATACAAAGCTAGTTATCCATCTTTTCCAGGTATAACATTTTATCATATAGCTTATCGAGTTTTTCAACTGAATTGCGTAAAGTTGACAGAAGGCATATACTTAATCTCAATTCCGAAACTGATCTTTGTTCTTATTAGTATAGATCAAACACCATTAAAAAACAAACAAACAAACACACACCAAATCAGCAAGGTTTCGCCGAGAATTCTGAAAAGGGAGATTTTGACAATCACATGGCAAAAAAAGGAGAACTAAAAACCCTAAAGCATCAGTACCTGCATCTTCCAGGCCGCTTCGGCGTCCTTCTTTTGCCGGCTGGCATTGGCGTCATCCTGAGACAAACACAAACAAAAACGCTCACGAAAACCGCTAAACAGATCGATACGAGGAGATCTAATAGCCTAATAGGGAGGATAGTACGGGATCAGAAGTAGATCGGCTGAAACCGATGGGATCTGGGATGTCAGACGGCGAGGAAGAAGAAGAAGAACTGTCCGCGAACTCGATCGCCCATCGCCGCGCCAAGCCTTTCCCCTTCTCCATAGCTTCCGCCCTTCCTCTGATCTCCTCTGATGACTAGATGAGATTCCGAGAACTTTGGTTCGATATCGATCTGAACCGGGCCCCAGCCGTGGACCGAGTGTGGAACGAACGGCGGATCGGGGAAGAGACCAACAACTCTCCCTTAAAAAAAAGACAATAAATTTTAAAATAAAATTAAAAATTAAAAATTATGAAAAAAAAAAATGATTTCGTCCGCTTTGAACGTCCGTCCTAAATTACAGAAAGAGATAATTTACCATTGGATTATATTTTTCACCATATTTATTAACGCACCAAGATTAGTTATCATTCATGATTTATTCTCTCTCATATTTGTAGAGTCAGAATAAAAGGATTATTAGATTGACAATTTCAATTTTTTTTAAAAAAAAGATAAATTACAATATCAAAAGTGAAAAAAATACTCTCTATGAAAAATTAATCTACAAATAAAATTGACTCTTATTTAACGAAACAATTGTTGGAGATTATATTTTGTTTTAGAAGAAATACAAAGGAAAGCTCGAAAATAATTTGGACTTGACCGGATATCTATTTTTCAAGATATAACGATAAAATCATGAACTCAAACAAGCATGATTAATTCGCGGTGAATTGAATATACATCTAAACACTATCACTGTGGAGTTGAAAACAAAGAGCAAGAGTTCTCATTCGAGTTCGCGATCCTATTTCTTTTATAGAGGAGACTTATTAATGATGGAATCGAAAGGTCAATCATAATATCGTCTTGATTCATTTAATTTATGTGAATCGAAAGATCAATCATAATATTGTCTTGATTCAATGTCAGAGTTTCAATGCGAATTTTTTATGATTTGACGAAAAAGATAGCGGAATGTCTTTCTCATCTTTCCATTTTATCCGTCAAAGGATGACAAAATATTTTCTCTATCTTTCCTTAGCATTTTCATTCGAATTCCAACGACATTATCATTTGAATACCAATTCGCAGGAAGGACGACGTGAAATCTCCTTAGCTCCTGACAAACCAGAACACGAATCTAGCACCGGATCGAAAAGTAGAGATAGATGTTGTGCACAGGATTGCCAACAGCATCAGCATCATCAGGAGAAACCGGTGCCGACGAAGCAGAATATACCGACTATCGAACTCGACATTCGACGACATCTGCCTCTTCGACGGAGACGACACAAGAATCATGGTTTGGTTCCTCCTGTGGGGGGATGACAATGATTCATGACCCATCTCTCTGTTCATGTCAAGTCTCTGACTGAAGATTAACAGTGTAAGTCCTCGAATTACTGTGGTGGAGGTCGATAGAGAGAAATAAAGAAAGGCAAACAAGAAGACGAAGGAAAAGAGAGAAAATTGGGGAACCATCATCCAAGAACTCGCTTTGCAGCAATTATTTGGTGTCCATTCATAGAGAGAGAAAAAAAAAATCAAACAAAGAACATTTCAAAAATAGTCGATCGTTTTATTAGCTTTTGATATATTCAATGAGGAATGAAGATTCATTTATAAAGTTAATTGTTGTTTTGTGATTTATAAATTATAAATTCGAATCCCAAAAATAGTTTCTTAAAATTATATACAATAATTTTTTTTTCAAAGTGTTTCGACAACTAAAAAAAAATATTAGAGTTTGTATTTAGATGGGTGTTTGGGGCAAATTAGCTTTGAATGCCTTGTCATTCAACAAATGCATGTTCTGTCAGTATAAACAAACTCAATTTGTATAGCAAATAATAAACCAATAGTTTCTCTTGGTATCAGAGCACCAATCTGACCATGTTCATACCAACAACACAAAAGCGGGGAAGAAAAGATTTAAGATGATGATGATGATGTATTTGTGACATCGAAATGGATGGCATCATGGAAAAAGAACTGCTAGCTTTGCTCTGAGATCCTTTCTCAAAATTTTACCGGAGGGCGCCTTCGGAATGGCATCTGTAAAGCAAACCTTGTTGATCCTCTTGTAGAACACCACCTGAGAGAGTCGAAGTCGGAGTTTGATTAAAATGCTTCAAAATATGATGAAAAGATCGAAATTGTGATAAGAAAATTTGGTCTTTAGTTGTACCTGCTTTGAAATGTATTGTTTGATCTCATCTTCAGCGATATGTGACCCATTCGATCGCACAACAAATGCAACAGGAACTTCCCCTGCTGCTTCATCTTTCATCCTGCAAACCACAAGTCACCAAGAGCGTTGTGACTGCCAATCATGACCATGAATTTTCAATAACATCAAATATGTCTCAGACAATTACAGAAACTACAAGTTTTCAGTCCTGGACTCACTGGACTACTGCAGCATCGGCGATGTTTGGATGGGCGACGAGCAGCGCTTCAAGCTCAGCCGGTGCTACCTGGAAGCCTTTGTACTTGATTATCTCCTTCAGCCTATCGACGATGAAGACCTCATCGTCATCATCCACGTAGCCGATATCTCCTGTGTGTAACCAGCCATCCTTGTCTATGGTGTTGTTTGTGGCCTCTGCATCATTGATGTAACCTGCACAATTCACCAATTCAAACATCAGTGATCATTTTTGCATCCCTTTTTGTTTTTTTCCAAATTAATTGGATTTGGAAGTTCAAATTTTCTCGTGTAATTCCCAATTTAATTTTGGCACCACAAAGTGAAGGTTGCGTTGATGGTGTTACGGGTGTCAAAAGTTGGTATGGTACCCAAATAAATGAGTCAGATTGGACCATATAGACGAATGCTAGGAGGTATGCAACTAGATTATTCTCTTGGATTAAATAATGAAAGCAACTGCACTATATATTTTCCTTTCTTCGAGGGGGGAAGTCAATCAATCTCTAGGTTCATGAATCACTAAAACTTAAAGATTTTTTCCACAATGGGGTTCAGATCCATCATAGAAATAACTCCTAAATAGACCACTCGAAACATTGCATAGGATTAATAGATCAAAATGAACAAGTATCCATTCAAAGAATACATAATACCACAACCTTTCAGTAAGCAAGACCTGTTTGATGGCCTCTCCAGTTTGGATGTCCAGATCAATTACAAATAATGAGAGGGCAGATTCAAGGTGAGCAATTAGGAAGGTGGGCAAGCTGCTACTAAGACACATCTACCCTACCAACCAGCACCAAATACTGATACATATATTGCGACATGCATGTCCCATGTGATGTGAACCAGCCTGATAATCATGTAAAACAATGGTGGACCAGCATAAATGTAAAACCTAGTGCATCCAGGTCCCATACATTTGGTATGCATTCAAGTTAAGATTATTTATGGGATAAGCGAGTTGGCCATATGATTTGGTTAAGTAAACAACGAGGGTGGACCAGATGCTATCATAATGTGATCGAGCACGCTTCAGAAAGAAACCATTTTTTAATAGTTCATTCTAGCAGAAGCTTTCTTAGGTTAGGTTACATATACATGCTAGATTTAAGTATTTGTTGTTGGGAACCTATCTTTTTTACTTTGAACTATAAATCTGTGCGTCTATAATGGCTCTAAGTCTTCCATTGCAATTTCTTGTTCACTGGAATATGGTGGTTAGAAAGCAGGTTCAACTAAAACAAAAAGATACTTGTTAAATCTCTACCCTGTTCCGACACATCTACTATTTCTTATCCAAAAATTCTATAGGAAATTCATTATTTGATCATAATGGGTTGCAAGCAAATCATAATTTATCCATAGTATTTGCCATGCTAAGGCATGCTTTTCAAGTGAAGAGTCAACGTATACAGTGTTGGTGGAAGAACTGGCTGCCAGCGACCAATCTAACGCAAGGTTTCTCCTGGCGATGTGATCCCATCGCGCTTGTCGACAAGAAGGCTCACGCAGAAAAGGAGCGAAGAAACTAACGAACAGTTTGTATTGTATAGAGCAGAGGAACATGCAGGACTATTATAATTGATCATTATGCTACGGGCAAAGATTCAGTTGTTCGAGCTAGAGAGATTGGAAGGACGCATGAGATCGGACCTTTCATGATTTGGGATCCGCGGATGCAGATCTCGCCGCGCTGGTTGCGCCCAAGCGACGCGCCGGTGTCGGGGTCGACGATCTTCATCTCCGCGTTCCGCACCACGGTGCCGCACGCGCCGGACTTCACCTCGAACGGCTCTTTCGCGAACGCCAGGCACATCGAGAGCACCGGCCCCGCTTCCGTCATCCCGTAACCCTATCGAATTTCAAATTTGAATCAGATCGCCCAAGGCTTATTATTTTTTGTTCCCCCAAAAGATTAGTTAAAATGAACAGAAAATAGTTGATCGAAATGGTGTGGCCGTGTGGGTTTGCCCCACCACTAGAGGCAATGATGACTCACCTGCCCTAGCCGCGCGTTGGGGAGCTTCGCCATGAACTTCTCCTCGAGCTCCTTGCCCATCGGCGCGGCGCCGGACATCACCATCCGTATGGAGGAGAGGTCGTACCCGTCCATCAGTGGGCTCTTTGCCAGCTCCAGTACGATGGGCGGCACTACGGGAGCCACCGTCACTCTGTACCGCTGCACCAGGTCCAGCAGCGGCGCCACCTCAAACCGCCGCATGATTAGGATGGCGGCCCCCACCCGGAGCCCGCAGAGGAGCACCGAGTTGAGCGAGTAGATGTGGAACAGCGGAAGCACGCACAGGAGCACGTCGTCTTCGTGGAAATACAGATTGGGGTTGTCGCCGTCCACCTGCTGCGCCACGCTCGTGATTAGGCTACGATGCGTCAGCATCACGCCCTTGGGCAGCCCCGTGGTTCCCGACGAGTACGGTAGCGCCACCACGTCGTCCGGATCGATATCCACGGCAGCCAGCTCCCCGGCGTCCGCTGCTAGAAGCTCCGAGAAGCGGCGGCAGCCGACACCTCCGTCATCGTCCACCGTCACGATGGCCACGCGGCGCTCCTCTGCGAACTCACGGATCTTCTCGACGTAGCACGACTCCGTGACGATGAGGCGCGCCCCCGCGGCCGCCGCCTGCTTATGGATTTCGCCGGGGGTGTAGAAAGGATTGGCAGTGGTGGCGATAGCCCCGGCGTGGGACGCGGCGAGGAAAGCGATCACAAACTCCGGCGAGTTACGGAGGAGGATCATGAACACGTCCCCCCGGCCGACCCCCGCCCGGACGAGCCCCGCGGCGAAGCGGCGCGCCGCGGCGTCAACCTGCGCGTAGGTGAGCACATCCCCGGACGCGCCGTCCATGATGCAGGGCCGGTCCGCGAACTCGGACAGCCGCTCGAAGCAATAGGCGTGCAAGGGAATGTCGTTCTTGATCTCGATGTCCGGCAGCTTGGACCGGAAAATAGTCTCCTCCTCCACCGCGATCGAACCCATCCAGAGACAATTCCCTCGGCAGCAAACAACACCAGCAGCAGCAGCAGCAGCGGTAGAAGACGAAGAGAGAAGAGCCTTGCTTGCTTCGGGTAAACGAGATCAGTTCTCCTCTCTCCCTGCGGGAATACGAAATGGGGCGCGTCGTAATATAACCGGAGGCGAGGCTTGGTGAACCCAGAAAGCGACGTGGACAGCATTACATTCATAATACTCAAGGGGTCAGATCAAGGCTGCAAAGCCGACGGTTGACTTATTAATGGACAAAAGCTGGGCCGTTTTCGGGTTGAAGGGGTCAGCCGCCTGTTGGGCGCACATCGAGTTCGAGCGTCTCGCCGGAGGAGCGTCCCGCGATCGGTGCCACCGATTCGCGACGACTTGGGCGTTTCGGCCGAGTCAGCGCGGCGTGTTGATCGAGTCCGACTTTGACACGGTCCAAGCCCGATCGTGACCAGATGCGAATGGAGTCGCTCTCTCAGTTTGCTGGGAAAAGTTCACTGCTTGAAGTTAACGCGGATACGTAGACGTGCAGCCTTCAACCATCGAATTTTCCACTTAATCGAATGGTTTGGTTGGAATTGGTGTAAGTCGCAACTAATTTGGTGGCAATTATTGGTAGGTGAGCCCCAAGCTGTCAAAACCAACCGCTAACGAGCGATGACAAGAGGACTTTTTTTTTTTCCCCTTTTTTTAAAATAAAATAATAAATAAAAAACATGTTCCTTGGTTCCACTCTATATTTGGTGGTTCCCAATTTAATTATTCAAAGCGTGCATAGCGTTGGGAATTTGATAAGGCGTGGATGGCTCGACGACTTTGACAGAAAATAAAATAAAATGCAGGCATTTTTTATAAGTAAGAATTAGTACAAAATGTCAGTTTATTGGCCTTCGAATGTACGATATATGTGTTTGATTATGAGGATTTATGGATTGTCACCGGTTCGCCAATTGGTTCGGATGAGTTCGAGTTTTAAAAAATTCTACAGTATTCGATGGGTTCTAAATTACAACCTCAACTCATCCAAAATGGCTAATGAATCAATGACAGCGAAAATAACAATCTAGAAATAATCCTAAATTATATTATTTTCGATACTACGATCTCGATTATGGTCATTTTTATTATTTTCTAATTATTGACATTATATATTATACTATGCTTTTGTCGTAATATTTTTGTTGCATCCCTCCAAGCGGCCACGACGGTCTGGCTTCCTTGACCGCGACCGTTGCTTTTCCCGGTGGTCGAAAACTGAAGAAAGCGCCGCCGGTACCATCTCTTTTGTCGGGCGGGCGGAATTTTGCTGATGCTGTTACTCGTAGCGGGCTATCTTCGCCGCTGAGAGTTCCTCCCTTGCGCTCCATCGGCGGCTGTCCGATCCTTCCTCTCCTGCAGAAGGATAAGGACCACCGTCGCGATCACTTTCTCTGGCTGATCGCGACGACGCTTCTCCCTTCAATGCCGCAAGCAAACCCGTCGGCGAGCGGAGCTGAACGGTGCTGCTCAGAACTCAGGCGTCGCCTATGCTCTCTCTGCATCTAAATCTTTCAGATTATTTTTATTTTATATTTCTAAAGTTTTTTCTCAAAAAAAAAAAGGCAGAAAACAAAACAGAGAGAGAGAGAGAGAGAACAAAACAGAAAGCAAAAAGGGGGAAATTTTTGTGCTAGAATCACGATTACCATAATTCTCATTGTTTATATAATTATAATAGTTTTGATATGCCAGTTAGACAATTTGTGATAAAATGTGTCTATTATGCTACAATAACAAATCAACTAGACAATTATTTCTCTTGTTTTTTATGTTTTATTTTACAAGTTCAAGCAGATACATAGGAATTACATTAACAACAACAATAAAAAAAGAAGGAAAAAAAAACAGAACTCATGGGCAGAAAACGGCCAAAAGCACGGCGAGAATGGCCATAGCCACACTTGTCACTCCTGCCACGCCCCGCGACTCCCCCTGTGGCACCGAGGTTCCTGGAGGCGATGTGGGATCAAGCGCCGTCGACGTCGGGTTGGTTTCACTTGACATCGCCTTGGAAGGTGGTTTCGTGATCAGCCGTCGACTAGCCGACGGGGTTAAGCTAGGTGGCGCCCTAATGATCCCGCTAGGCAACTCCGGCGAAACCGGTTCCATCTCCGGCACTCGCGGCTCAACTGGTGGCGAAGCAGGGCCCATTCGCGGTGGCTTCCGTGGCGGCCCAGCACCAAGAGGCAATCTACTGGAGGAAGATGGTGACTCTGTGGGCTCCATTCTCTGTGATCTGGCAGGCGCTTCGCCAGGTGGCGACCGTAGAAAGGACCACCTGAATGGGGTGGGCGACAAGGTGGGCGGCCACCGCGGTTGAAGAGGAGCCATCGCCGGTTGCTGCGGTGACGTGGGCCCCATGCTCGGCTCCTTGAGAGGTGGAATATCAGGCCTAAGCGGAGATGGTGGTCCAGTGGGTCCCATGACGATTGATGCACCCGGTGGCATCCCATTCGATGGCCACGTCGGCAGAGCTGGTGCCCGAGGTGGCATCCCGATGTGCGGCCGGGTCAGTTGCGCAGGCGCGATGTGGGGCGACACGGCAGGCGGCACTTCTTCGGCCACCGTGCTCGGTGTCGTCGGGGAAGCGTCAGGTGGCAACGTTCTATAAGGCCATGTAGGCATATCAGATTGTTCAGGCGCTACGATTGGCGACTCGCTCGAAGGAATCATTGACGCCGGAGAAGGTGCCGCACTAGGAGAAAACGGCGTCTTGGAAGGCGTTTTCTCAGGCGTGAATGCGATTTCCGACCGAGTCGGCACAACTGGTGCCAACGTTGGCGGATCCTCTGGTGCCGGAGATACCGGTATTATCGTTGGCCGCGTGTTCGATGGCTCCGAAAGTTCTCCGCCAGGTGGCATCACGATGTTTGACCAAGTGGCTGTGGGTTCCACTTCTGGAGCCAGCGTAGCTAGCGGCGGTACGTCCCCCATGCTCGGTGGTTCCATCGCCGGTGAAGTAGGTGCCCAATTCGGTGTCGGAGCTGGTGGCCAGTGGTTTCCCTTGTTTGTTGGCGAAATCAGCAGCGGTATCCGGGCCATTCTTGGTGACGCATCCGTTGGCGTCGTCGATTCCGCGGCTGCTCTGCCGGCGTCGGACCGGGACCAAGCACCGCCCGCCTCAGGAGGGAAAATGACGCTACTGATCTGTAGCACTGAGATGGATTGAGGCAGCGCCACCAAGACCCTGACGAAGTAGGATCCCGGAGGGGAGCCAGGCACCGCGGAGCTGATCGCGACGCGTCCGCCTTTGTCGACGTCAGTAATGTTGAGGAAGCCATCGAAGCCGGAGGCCCGGCCGGAGGCTTGGAAGAGCGTGGTGAGGATTGCCGTGTGGGTCGACATCCTGCGGAGCCTGGTGGCGTCCAAGTAGTCGAGGATGACGTGGAGGGAGAGGATCTTCTTCAGTACGTCGTCGGGTTGGTCGGACATGGCAGCGATGGGCAATCCGCCGTTCTGGACGGCGAGGACGGTGACGCCGCCCTTCCGGGTGTTGATCTCGCCGGAGAGGCGAGTGCGGGCGAGGAGATAAGTGAAGGTGGAGAACTCAGAGAACTGCGACAGGATGCTAGTGACGTCGAAGGCAGAGGCCGCCAAAGAACAGAAGAGCAAATAATGGAGAAGTAGAAAGAGACGAGCCATGGAAACCGAAGAATTGAATGAGATGGATGAGTGCAAGATCCGGTGGAATTTTATAGCGATTTAGTCGAGGAGGCGATCACTGGAGAGTTTAAGTTGATGAAAGGCTATAAATGGACTGTTCCATTTCCAACAATTAGGGAGGGAACACTTGAACTAAGAGGACGAGAGCAGAAGAAGGGGGAGTGAGGGAGAGACAAGTGATCGATCAGGTAAATCACAGTGTCATAGGAAGTTTGACCTTTTCTTTGGGTTTCACAATCCAATCGACATGTTATTTTATTTTTCATATCTTTTATATAAAAGTTTGAGTCATACAAGAGACCATTTTAATGGCTTTCGAAATTAAATTGTTACTTTGAAATATCTGATTATCGTCGACTACAATAACAAAACAATCCTCTTCTGAAATTCCACATGATCAAACAAAAAAAATGAAGAAACCTCAAATTACTTGTCCTGGTTTGCCATTGTAAACTTGGTTTTGTTCATGAAGCCAAACACCAATTTCATCCATGGAATGGAATAACCATTTTGTCAGTCGTTGGCCATTGAATTCAATAAAAATATGATCATAAACGATCGATAAAATCTATTTCTATCGTGCGAAAAAACGATTTGGATTTCTGACGAAATGCACGCAGCAGCTTTTGTGCAGTTCTTTGCAACCTTTAAGCGAAGTGCTCCAGATGTAGTCTCTGCCATCGGCTGCCGCCGTCGTGCACTTCATCCCCGCAACGTGTATTCCTTGCAATTCAAGCCTCTTCCCGGCGGGGACCTCTCCGGCGGCTGACTCGAGCAATCCGATCATAGGCTCCCCCACCGCCTCATAGCACTCCTTTGGATGCCTGATCTGAATCAGCATGACTAGAACAACGTGGTTCTTGTTCGCAATCGCAGCCTTCTCCGTATTCTCCTCCGCCACCTCGTTACCGCTGCCGCCGGTTCCCATCTGTATCCGAAGCCCTTCCATCGCCAAACTTTCCATCTTATCAATCGCGCTCAGCAGCAGAACCTCCATGAAGTCATCCTCCGATCCCTCCACCACTTTCTTCCCCCTGATCTCCCCCGATCGGTGCGGGCTCACGTCTTGCAACGACATCGATTCCTCTAGGTATTTGCACACTTCCTCCCTCTTGCACGAAGCCATGCCGCGCAAAACCTGTCCCAAAATAATTACTTTACTGCGCACTATATGAAAGATCGATCGAACATATGAATGCTGTGTAAATTGATCTCGCCTCCTCTACGGTCACGGCGTTCTCGGCGACCATCGGCGTCGAAACCTGCATGACCAAGCTCCCCCACGGCCGGCCGAGCTTCTTGATCTTATGGAGGTAGCTTCCGTCTTGGAGCCTCAGCATCTGATATTGGCGGTCTTCTTCACGCACTGCCGAGTTCTTCAAGGACTCCGCGAAGCGCAACTCCGCCGCGAGCCGCTCGTTGAGGTTTTGTATCTCTCGCTCCAGCTTCTTCGCTCTGTGCCAGTAGGCGTGCGCCGCTGCCTTGCCATCTCGGAAAAGGGACGACAGCGGCGCCGGCTGCGGTTGCGGCGGGTGCGAGGAGAAGGAGGAGGAGGAGGGAGGGTTCGGGAGCGAGCGGTGGGAAGCGGAGGCGGTCGGCCGGCAGAGGGAGAAACAGCGCCGGAAACAGCCGGTGGGTGCCACCTCTGCGGCGGGCTTTTTGTTCTTGTAGTGGTTGCTCCGGCGGCTCTCCTGCTTCTCCATTGTTATGACCTATTTTGTTGTATTCTAGTTTGTATTTCTAGCAATTGAATTAGTCATAAGTTAGTGAATTTTCTTTTGTTTATTTTTTTTTTTTTCAAAAAAACTTATTTAAGACATACAATATAATTTGTCGATAAGATAGACATCACTTATGTTTGAATAATTCATTTTTTATTTTTTTATTATTTTGAATTAAAAAAGTTGAATTACTGTGTAAATATTACGTTGTTTTAAATTTCAAATCACTTTGAATGGGTCAACATCGACTTTAAGATCATATTGTTTTTTTTAAAAAAACTATTATTCTTTTGAAAAAAAATTAAACTCGGGCTTTGAACACTATAGATATTTGTGTAAAATGGCAAGAGGAATCTAAATATAAAAAAAACTTTATATGTTTGAAAAAATAATTATGCTTTTATTTATTTAAAATAAAATTAAAATAATATTTATATGTTTGTGGTTAAAAAGATAAAATTTAGTGAGTCGTTGGAAAATTGATTTAGCCGTTATCTCTCCCACACCTCAAATAATATGTAAAATTGGATGGATAAAATGTTACTTAATGATTTGTTAAGATAAAAAAAAAAGAATGTTAATTAATTTATTATTATTAACAAATATTTCATGTGTAACAAATATATTCATTTTTTTAGTTTAAAATTATTGATACAAATAAGATTCACATTTTTTGATATAATATTATTTATTTTGGATCTAAGTTCTCGATTTTATTTTTAGATTATATCCAAAATATTTTATATCAATGGAGATATTTTTTTATCTTATAAGTACATGATATTTTCTATAACTTACCAACGTGAAACTTTAATTGTATTCTTAATATTCTTAACAATCCTCCCTCAAACAAAAGATTACATTGGACCCTCTCAAGTCTATCCGTCATCGAAGGACTTCTTATACTTGATGTCATATCCTCAATCTACTAAGTCTTTCTGTTAACTATTTGGTCCTCCTGACATAGCTGGACTTTCTATCAATTGTTCAATCCTTTGATCCAATTAGATTTTTCTATCAATTGTCTGATCCTCTTGATCGCCAACTGGACTTTCTATTTGATATCTGATTCTCTTAATCTGGACATGAGAATTCCACTTTTTTTTGTTCGAGATGTATGACTTAATATCAAGCATGACTTTGATATCAATTGGTAGTGCAAATAAGATTTATATATTTCTACAATTGTATGATATTATCCACTTTGAACCTAAAACTCTTGTGATTTTATTTTTAGGTTATACCCAAAAGGTATTATACCAATGAAGATATTTTTTTATTTTATAAGCATATGATATTTTTCAAAAATATGGAGTCATCATATTTGTGGCCTTCTCAGTTGCCCCTACCGAAGAGGAAGGTAAATCGAATAGGTGCCAACAGAGGACGTCTCAGCAAACCTAACATCATAAGAGACCGCCCTCCATTTAGAGATAAGTCCGCAAATATATTGTAGCTAGAAATTTGCATTGACGTTTTATCATTGCACTGTAGCTCGGAGGCTCACATAATATTTTCTATATCTTACTAATATAAAATTTTAATTATTTTTTAATACTAAAAAAATACTATTATTATAACTATTAAAATTAAAGAATATTTTTGGTAAGAGCTATAGTAATTTTAATTTGGTCAAAATTACTTTAATTGTTAGTAAAAATTACGCAATTAAAATTATCACAAGTTTAGTCGTATCCCTTCTAATTTAGTTATAATTGGTCCAACAATTTTGATACAGGCTATTAATTAAAGTAATTTTGTTAAAAGCGCTACAAGTATTTGATTATTATTATTATTATTTTTTAAAAAAGATAATTTAGGAATAAAATATATAATGAGATTTTGTCTAAAGAGAAATTGATATGTTCGTACGATTGTTCGGTGTATATTCGTGCACAATTTTAACTCGGTCATTTAATTGTGTAGAATGTACAGGGTCATTCAGTACATTATTGCTCCGATGAATATTATAATTAATCCTTAAATTTATTAGGATCATCATTTCTATTTATTCAATTTACGATCGAATTGTGATCGTCAATGAACAATATTAACTATCATGATTATAATCCAATCCAATCATGATTAAATTTGGATCAAAATTCAATCATTCCATTCCATTCCACGACAATGTAGAGCGATAGAAATGAGCTCGAGCCATATTAGATACATTTTTCGTCACTCATTACTGTATTTGCTGGCTCACGCATAATCACACACGTGCAGATATCAATTCCGATTGTTTAAATATTTCAAGGAAATCCAACCATCCAAGATATTTATCCAACGGCCATCGGAATCTATCCATTTCCCATCCACCACTCCAAGTATACCTGAATATTCTTTCCCGCAGAATCCAGTGATCCGCAGAGAATCTTGGAGTTCTCCCAATACGACTCTACCGCGACCTCGTGTCCGGCACAGATCCCCACGTCATCACATTTGTCGAGGCAGGATCAGGATGGACGACAGCCTACGTCAGCCCTACTGTAAACGGACGGGCACGATCCATCCACCTAATAGGCCTGCGAGTATATATCCCTGCTCGGCAGGTTGCAGCGGAAGTAACTGCCCCAGTGGTACGCCGGAATATACACCGGCTAAAGGAAAAGCCGCTTTTATGCGGTCTCCTGTACAAACAACTCACGCAATTCGATGATTCGGTGTGCGTTCGAAAAGAACGAACCCTGTCCTGAACGAAGCAGGCGATCCCTGGCATCGAGGGCGGCGGGCTATAAATGAGGCGCGGTGAGCAGCGACGTTGCATTCCATGCTTAATTTGCTGCCCTTTTCTCCCCCTCGCTTGCTAGTTTCCTCCTCCTTGTTCTTCATCATCTTCTTCTTCTTCCCTTCGAAGTGCAACAAAGATGGGCGATGCAAGAAGCTTGGAGGCTATCAAGGATGAGACCGTTGATCTGGTAATCAATAAAGCGAATTGGCTAATCTATCTTTTTCCCATTAATTATCTGATACAACTTAAGCGGTGTGATTGCTGGATGCTGCAATTTGTTGCATTTGGCGGTGGCGATGCGCGAATACTAAAACTCGCAGTGCGATTCTTAGTTTCTGATTATTCTCCAGCTCGATCGGCCGTTTTGGTTTTGATCTGTTATCTCTTGCATGGAGAAGCAATTCTGTAAGTGATATAATATATATATATATAATATGAGTTATGAGCATGGAATTAAATCGAAGCTGGGAACTGGGAAGAAGTAGAGGAAACGAAAGGAATAGAATGGAAGCTAGCTATTATAAATTGAGTTGCTCTGTTTTTCATTCTTCACGCTCGTCGCTTTCATCGGCTTTAATTTCCTTCTGTCCAAGTAAGCATAACCAATGATGAGTTCTTCGATATAAAATGTTAAAAATTGTTTCTTTTTCACTTTAAAAGCACTTTAATTATTAATGTCACGTACGGACCGGTGGCATTGATGTTGCTGCTCGCTTTTAACTGGCAATCACGAGGAGATGAGTAGCTTTACGCCGTCGATTCACGCGGCGCCGTCACGAGAATCTCCGGAAAAGCCCATAGCGATCGAATGGAAGTCGCAGCTTTTCTTACGGGCGCTCGTCGTTGCAGGTGGGCATCCCGATCGAGGAGGTGTTCGATCAGCTCCAATGCACCACGGAGGGGCTCAGCACCCTGGAAGGCAAGAGTCGGCTCCAAATCTTCGGTTTCAACAAGCTCGAGGAGAAAAAGGTGGGTTCCTTTCGCCTTCCGCCGCCTCCTTGTTTCCATTCGTAGCGCTGGTGCTGATCGCAGGACGGATTTATGGGCTGCAGGAGAGCAAGATCCTCAAATTCTTGGGCTTCATGTGGAACCCGCTTTCGTGGGTCATGGAGATGGCCGCCATCATGGCCATCGCCCTGGCCAACGGCAACGGGAAGCCGCCGGACTGGCAGGACTTCATCGGTATCGTCGCGCTTCTTCTGATTAACTCCACCATAAGCTTCATCGAGGAGAACAACGCGGGCAACGCCGCCGCAGCCCTCATGAGTCAACTCGCCCCCAAAGCGAAGGCAAACCCTAGTCTTGTCTCTTTTCCTAATCGCCTCTTCTCCAAAAGCTATTGACCTTGCGAAGATCCTCGTTCGCATCTCTTATTAGGTGCTGAGGGACGGCTGGTGGCAGGAGGTGGAGGCAGAGATTCTCGTTCCCGGCGACATCATCAGCATCAAGCTCGGCGACATCGTGCCCGCCGACGCCCGGCTCCTTGAGGGAGATCCCCTCCGGGTCGACCAATCCGCATTTACCGGGGAGGCGATGCCGGTGAGCAAGAACCCGGGCGACGAGGTTTACTCTGGTTCCACGTGCAAACAGGGTGAGATCCAGGCCGTCGTCATCTCCACTGGCGTCCGCACCTTCCTCGGCAAGACGGCACACCTCGTTGACACCACCAACGAGGTGGGGCACTTTCAGAAGGTGCTTACCGCCATTGGCAACTTTTGTATCTGCTCCATCGCCTTGGGCATTATCGTCGAAGTCATCGTCATGTATCCGATCCAGCGCCGCGGGTACAGGGACGGCATCGACAACCTGCTGGTGCTCCTGATCGGGGGCATCCCCATCGCTATGCCTACGGTGCTGTCGGTGACCATGGCCATCGGCTCCCACCGGCTATCCCAACAGGGCGCCATCACCAAGCGGATGACCGCCATCGAGGAGATGGCAGGCATGGACGTCTTGTGCAGCGACAAGACCGGAACGCTCACCCTGAACAGTCTGACCGTGGACAAGAAACTGATAAAGTTATTCGTGGAGGGCGTAAACGAAGACAAGGTGGTACTGCTGGCAGCAAGAGCCTCGCGCATTGAGAACCAGGACGCCATCGACGCCGCCATGGTCAAGATGCTCTCTGACCCAAAGGAGGTATGGTTCTACTTCCTCTCTATCCTGAACACAACAGAGTAATAACCTAAAGAATAATAGAGGACGAGACGTTCAAATCCATGAAAAAAATGCGTCTCTCGAATCCAAGTCGATGATCTGGACAATAGCGAACAGTTACTCTACAGCATTTGCTTTTAGAACTTCACTGTAATTCGCTGTCTCATAAATAGGCCAGAGAAGGAATAAAAGAAGTACACTTTCTCCCGTTCAATCCCGTCGACAAGAGAACTGCTCTTACCTACATTGACAACGCAGATGGAAAGTGGTACCGTGTGAGCAAAGGGGCACCTGAGCAGGTATAGTTCTTTACTCCACCTGTTTCAGTTCATATTTTTTTGGCATTAAGTTTTGATGATTCTTCATTGGGAATAGATTCTTAACCTTTGCGACTGCAACGAGGGAGTCCGCAAAAGCGTTCACGCTGTGATCAATAAATTTGCTGAACGAGGACTTCGCTCACTAGCTGTTGCCACACAGGTTCTCATCTTCTTGGCAGTTTTTGTCTGGTTCGACAAATGCTCAATTCTTTCTTAGTTGGTTTATATACTTTTTTTCCCCCCTGTGCTGCAGGAGATCCCAGAGAAGTCAAAGGAGGCTGCTGGAGGACCTTGGCAATTTGTTGCATTGATGCCTCTGTTCGATCCTCCACGCCATGACAGTGCCGACACCATACGCAAGGCCCTGGACCTTGGCGTCAATGTGAAGATGATAACTGGCAAGTTGGATACTTTACCATATATATCTAGGTTTGTAGTAAATTTCATCAATGTATTCGCGTAGTAATTTTTCCACTCAGGCGACCAGCTTGCTATCGCAAAGGAAACTGGTCGAAGACTTGGAATGGGAACGAATATGTATCCTGCCTCTGCCTTGTTCCATCAGATTAGGGATGCGTCAAGTCCTGAATTTTCTGAAGATGATTTAATAGAGAAGGCCGATGGATTTGCTGGAGTCTTTCCTGGTTGGCCTGAATCTCTGTGGTTATCAAATTGTCATAATATTCTGAAAACCTCAAATATGACCCACGATTGATCTTATAATTGGTTCGCATCCTTTATGAGCTAGAACACAAGTATCAAATCGTGAAGAAGTTGAAGGAGAGGAAGCACATATGTGGAATGACAGGCGACGGGGTCAACGATGCTCCTGCTCTGAAGAAAGCAGATATTGGAATAGCTGTCGATGGTTCTACGGATGCTGCTAGAAGTGCCGCTGACATTGTCCTAACTCGGCCCGGGCTTAGCGTCATCATCAGTGCTGTTCTCACTAGCAGATCGATTTTCCAGAGGATGAAAAACTATACGGTAACTGCTAATCTCGACTGTCACAGTGATTTTTGTTTCTTTCTGCGTCAATGGTTCAGTTCGTTGATCCTTTGGGATGCAGATTTACGCTGTCTCCATAACCATTCGCGTCGTTGTAAGTTTCAGTCAAACTTTTGCCTTCGATTCTGATGATGCTGATGACTTTGCATTGTAACCTTTTGGATCGATGATCTCTTCTATTTCCCTTCAAAACATCTGTAGCTCGGCTTTATGCTTATTGCCTTGATCTGGAAGTTTGACTTTTCACCTTTCATGGTTTTAATCATCGCCATCCTCAATGACGGTGAGATCAATTGACTGTAACATTTTCTATTTCATCATTTTTTTTTTCTCCCCTCTCTTGATTTGGCGACTACAGGCACAATTATGACGATCGCTAAGGACCGTGTGAGGCCATCCCCGATGCCTGATAGTTGGAAACTGAACGAGATATTTGCTACCGGCGCTGTGTTTGGCAGTTATTTGGCTTTGATGACTCTTATTTTCTTCTGGGCCATGAGAGACACCGACTTTTTCTCGGTGAGGGCCACTTCTTCTTTCCTGCAGTTAGCGAGTAGAATCTTCGATACAAATTTCTAGTATGTTTTCATTCGCAGGTTCATTTCAAAGTTAGATCATTGAGGAACAATGATGAGCAGATGATGTCTGCTTTATACCTTCAAGTCAGTATAATTAGCCAAGCTCTTATATTTGTTACGCGCGCACGCAGTTGGTGCTTTGCCGAACGGCCTGGGGTTCTCTTAATCACTGCCTTTGTTGGTGCTCAACTGGTAAGAAACTCGTTTCTATGCTACGATTGCATACATATATACTGGTAGAGATGTGATCATTGCCTTGTCTATGCTCAAAATCGGTTTGATTCGAGCTTAATGTCTCTTCGACAATCCAGTTCCAATCATTCTTTTCTCACAGGTTGCGACTATCATAGCTGTTTATGCGAACTGGGGATTTGCAAGGATAAAAGGAATTGGGTGGGGTTGGACCGGTGTCATCTGGCTTTACAGTCTCGTTTCTTTCGTCCCTCTCGACTTGTTCAAGTTTTTTATCCGCTACATTCTTAGCGGAAAGGCTTGGAATAACCTCCTCGAGAAGAAGGTGTGTGTGTGTGTATATATATATATAGCCATTATTTACTCTGATTCGCTCTCGATGATCTCACTTTAAGATTTTTTTTTCGACGTAAATGAAATCTCAGATTGCTTTCACGACCAAGAAGGATTACGGCAGGGAAGAGAGAGAAGCTCGATGGGCTGTGGCACAGAGAACACTGCACGGGCTTCATACGCTCGATCTGCCCGACAGAAGCAGTTACAAAGAACTCACTGAAATGGCCGAGCAAGCAAAGAGGCGAGCTGAAGTTGCGAGGTAGATCGATCTAATTAGCAATATAGCATTCACAAGAAAGACTAGGATCAGTGATAAATTAAGAAGAAGAAGAAACAAAAATTCATCTGTTAATTAATTTGCTTGCAGGTTTCGCGATATGCACACACTCAAGGGACAAGTTGAATCAGTGTTCAAGCTGAAAGGGGTCGACGTTAATACGGTCGAGCAGCGTCACTCGGTATAGCTACCACACCACAGTCCAAACGAGTCCTTGTTACTCATTACTTTAAGCAAATGTCTCAGAAGAGCTACTGCTCTACTTTATTTCTAATTGATATTTGTCTTCTTTTTTTTTTTTTTATACTGTCTTGCAACATTGACTTGTTGCTGCTCTAATTGTTTTTTTTTTAATGTTTGCAAAAACTTTCCTCGATTAATTAAAAAAATGACAACCATTGACATCTCTGCTTCTTTACTGTTTATCCTTCCGAGTTCTATCCTTTCAACTGGCCATGGAAGGCACGCAAAGATGCAGAAAGAAGTTTGCAGCGAAAAAAACACCTGAATTGTTGAAGGCAAAGAGTCAAGAGCTCGGAGACGCTGAGCCTTTGCAGAGAGGGCACCAGTTCTTGGACTTGAGCCACTGCTCGATGCATGTCGCATGATAGACATGCTCGCACACCACCTCCCCCAACTCATCCCCCTCGACGAATTCTTCCTGAAAAAGATATAACACATGAATCCAAAAAGGAAATATAATAAACCAAGGAGATGTTTTTTATTTTTGTTAAATTATGCCTGGCAAATGCTGCAAGTAGCGGAGTCTCCGGAGGTGTATTTGCTTCTCTTCAAGCATTTGCTCAAGTCTTCTTCAGATATAGCCGTGCTCACTGTTCCTATTCTCTCTCCCAGGGCTAGCAGCTCCTGCTCATGGAAAACGATATGATTAGTTAGAGCACCGAAACAACGCGCGGTGTCGTCACTGTCAAAGATCGAACTGACCTCGTAACTCATATTGTCGATGTCCATCCTCATGTCCCTGTAAGGGTCGTAGATGTACCAGTGATTATCATTTACGACGTCATTGTCCTCCCATGGCACATCGCTCGCTTGAAAGGCGGCGGTGGCGGCGGCGGCGTCGCACGCAGGTCCTTCTGGGTTTTGTAAAGTGGTGCATGGCTCGGTTTCGCTCGCTTTTCTTGGGGCTTTCCTTCTCGCACCACCCCGTGGTGTTCTCTCCGAGGCCATCGGATCGACCTTGTAAGATTGGATTTTCGATTTTCCCGGGGTGCAATAAGATGCCAAATCCATCGAAGCTCCTGATCTCCTTGAATGACTAGAATTTGTTCTCGTTGAGCGAGGGGTCACAGTTTTGCCTTTGTTATCGCTGCACTCTCCGACGACATTTTCTTCAGGGTTTCTCGTGGCTTGCTCGCGCGTCTTGCAGCTCGAGTCTGTATCAGCCAGTCGTCGTCGATTGCGGTTTCTTTCTCCGGCGGAAGCGTTCGTTTCGAGAATGGCTCCGCTTCGAGTGGATTTCTCGGTAAACGTAAAGCTTAAGCCACTTCGCGTAAATAATATTCCAGAAGCAGTTCTTCTACCCAAAGACACGTCCATGGATCCAGAAGAGAAAAAAACTATATATATGATGGGAAGAAAAATGAATAAGATACAAAATTCTTGCATGAATTCAAACAAAAACAGTTTCTTTTCTTAAAAAAAAAAAGGTTTTTCAAAGAAAAAGAAGGGAAAATTGAAGAAACAATATACAAACCTGATTGAATGTAACACTTTAATTAATCGACAGCAATGATAATCTCCAATGGAGGAGCTTCGAGGAAGAAATTCAATCCTTCTCCCTTCAACCGAAACTGATTCACTTTTACGAGAGGAAAAATAGAGACTCGGAAGGGATCTAAAAAGGATATATATATACACATAAATATATATTGATGTGGAAATAGTAAAAATATACTAACATGTGGATGTAGATTGCTGGATTATAGGATCCAGCCTTTGGCGATTTTGATAAGGAAAAGGCACCTCAATTGTTTAGTTATGGTTCTTAAAGTACTATAATTGTGGAGATTGACTTGGTTTAGTGTATATCCAATACCATATTCATTCAAACCTAATACAACTAGAATTTTAATTTATAGAAAGATTGTTGTTATGATATACTTAATTGAATCTCAATCTTTAAAAGAATGGATGCCTTTTTCACCATATAGATAATTAAGGGTGTTTTGAATAATATAACTTGAATGTATAAATAAATTAATACAAACTGATCGATCCCTACTACCGAGAGATTTAATTTCTTTGGGAATATTTGTAATAAATCAAGCAGATTGAAACAATATAATTGGTTGTTTCTGCCAATTATATGCCTGATCTTGTGGTGTCGACAAACATTTAATTAGGTCCAACGTATGAAAGATACTCGTCCACGAAATGATTGATGTTCTATAAATGCACGAAACACAAACGCAACTACACAGAACTTCTAAAAGAATTAAATAGTGATCGATCAATGCCTGTTTGGTTTGATAAGTAAGTCCCCTTGACCCGTAATCATATGTAAAAGGATTTTTCTTTTTCTTTAATTTGCTCGTCTACTAATCCTAAAGTTAATATAATTTGATAGCAATTTATAAGATTATATATTAAAAAATAATCCACTATAAAAATGCTAACTATCTCAAAATTGCTGCCAGCCTATTTAATATAATCTTAAGTACGATGCTCAAGATTTAGATTTTACTAGGTTTCCTTTACGGCTTCAGCGCTTGCAGAATTTCAATTCTTTTCGTTTTTATTGAGGTTGAAATTCTTCATAATGGGCGGCGTTCCAATTTCATTGCAGTCGAGGTTTGATTTTTCTTTTCTCTTAGCAAATTAAGTTGAAATAGTTCTTGTGAACCAAAGGCGTTCGGGATTAATTATCTATCTTTTAATTCTCTAATTTTCTTGTACAGACGACAGACTGATCATCATGTTTTATTTTTTCACAAGAACATGCTCGATCACTGTTTCTCTGTTGAACATTAAACAGACCTAATTTGTCTGATCTTACTTTCTAGAACACAGCCCCTTCCCCGTTGCTAGCTGTAGAAACTTGGGACGACGAAAGCAAGGACGTATCCTGTTGATCATTAAATTCCGGCCATCTATTTTTTTGTCTGTTGCCATCTTAATTATTTCCACTCATTATTTTATCACTGCCAAAGGTACGTTGATTTTTGCTGCACGAGCATTGATTATCTTTTGTTTTTAGCAGCTAAAGCTCTTTTTCCCAGGCAGTCATCAGTTTCTGCATCAGTTAATCTAAGTCTTTTGCATTACGAACGAAACGACTTTTGGCCTGCATTTCAGGTTCCCTTCCATGCTTGCAGTGGTCAACAAAGATATTATTTTCCATATCAGAGCCCTGTAGAACATTAACGATCGACGAAAGATTTGGCTGGCAAAGTTTCCATGAAGGTGACGATCGACACTGAAAGACCAGTTCGAATTAATCTACCGGCTGCTGCTGAATTTATGTCTGATAAGGACAGTGACTAGGTTTCGTCAAAAAATCTTCTGGCTGCAGTTTGAAATCATCGTATGCAATTGTGCTGTGCCATTTATCTACTCCTACCTCTGCTGAATTTACTCCTCGTGTAAGCATGAAAGCCATATTTTTTTTCCTCCTCTTTGTTATTAATTCTATGGCAGACTTCAACCTTTGACATTGTCTCGTACGTTATTTGCCTTTAACATCATCTCTGCATCTGAACAAGTAAGATCCGGCTGACTTGTTTAATCGTTCCTGCGAAACGGATTGGAACTTTTGTCGCCATGAAATTGATGCTTTTCCATTTCCTTCTGTTGTTCTTGCCGTATTTCATTTCTATTTTGACCATAATAGTTCCTTGGAAATCAGATTTTTTCAGGTTGGAGTGGATAGAAATCTTTGGATGTACAGATTAGCAGTCAAAATTTTTTTTTTAATGTTTGCTTATAGGTATTGTTTTCTTCAGGAAATAATTTATTATGTAATATGAGATGAAATTTAAGGGTCTGTGATATATACAACAAAACCAACAGGTTGCATCACAAAATACGTACTGTATCAGAATGAAACTTAAGAATTCGAAAGTTAAAAAAAAAAAAGCATATTATTTCTAACATAAAAATATACATATTATTTCAGACAAATTGTCCATCCTCGACGAGTCTGTGTGCTCCTAAAATAAGAGACAAAAAAAAAAAAAAAAAAGGAAGGATTTCTTTTGCCTCAAAGCTTCTGTATACGCAGACTACTGGCCGGCGATGTAGAGACTCCAGTTGTCCTGTTCCTTCTTCACGCAGAAGCCATCCTTATTGCCTCTGCCGCCGCCGCAGATCGATTCGGCCGCCCTCCTACGCCGGCACGACGGGCACATGTTCAGCTAGCGTTGGCATATCTGCATGTGGATTGACGATTCATGAGTGCTGTTTCTGCTCCTCAGCTCCTCTATCTCCTCCCTGAGCTTCTGATTCTCCTCGCGGAGCTTCTCGCACCACTTCTTCAAAGATTTGCAGTCCCCCTCTGTTTGCTTCGACTTAGTCCTGCATGCATGCGCGCGTTCAAATCCATGCTGTAAGTTGCCCTCTCAAGGGTTCGATGCATGTACGTGTCCAGCGAATTGCAAAGAACTACTATGAACAGAGATACCTTGCTCTTCTATTCTGGAACCAGACTTCCACTTGTCTCGGTTGAATATTTAGCCGACCGGCCAATTCTTGCTTTTGATTCTGTCAAATAACCGATTATCAATACCTGATTGTCCAAAACATTACATACATATTGGATGCATGCAGGGAACGAATTATGCAGGTATATACTGACCAAGTTGAGGATGTTGTGCTCAGTGAAGCTGTCTTCGAGCAATGCTAGTTGTTCTTTGCTGAGCCTTAGCTTCTTCCTCCTCCAGCCAACTTCCCTGTGATCGACGCCACACGTCTCTGTCGCTTCGCTGTCGTCCTCCGATCTCGACACGCTTTTGGGCTGCTTTCTGATGACTCGACCATCTGCCTCTTCGCCCTCTTGGCTTGGGAACAAGGCAAGGCAAATGAAGGGCTTCTCTTCGCCACCATGGTTCTTGTTAGATTTGAACTCTCCTCCGCCTATTGAGAGTGCGAGATTGGCGTCGCATTCGTCTGCTTGCATGATGGTCGTGGCCTGTGGGGAGAGATGGGGGGAGGGGGAGAGGATCAGCTTCGTCTTGCGGTCTGATATAGAGAGTAAAAGCAAAGCGTACGTTGGAATGTTTCATATATCGGAGCTTTTGAGATGGTGAGTTACTTGGTCAGATGTGGAATCAAAGGTCAACACGCCTCATTAAAGTCTCCATGGCAGTTTCCTAATGCCCCATATCATCCTTTCAAATTGGTGGCAGATGCGATAACATTAATTCCCATCCAAAATGCATCCAGTAATTTTTGGAAGCTCATGGTACGAAGAAAGAATTAATGCACCTTCGCACACTGTTCAACCCTGTCGCTTTGATCTCTTCACACAATGTTTTCATGTTTTCCTTTTGGTGCAATAGTTGAAGAAGAAGAAGATCAGATCGTCAAGAAAAATAAAAACTCTATTTTTCTTGAAAATTTCTTTCTAAAAGAATCTTGCAGCGCACTGTTCCAGCACTTTAATGTGCTTGAGATTTAATGCTATTAAAGTTCTACAGACTTCATTGGTTTTTTTTTTTTACGCAAATTTGACTATGAATGTGGACTGAGGATTTAGGGGAAATAATCAAAATTGATGGAGATTTTAGGATGAATTGATGACGTTTGACCAAGTTAGTCAACTCGGGCATTGACTCTCCGAGGAAGGATAAGGATGGATGCTTTTTTTTTAAAAAAAAAAAAAAAAAATCAAAATTGGCAAGTTACTTGGAAAAGAAGGTGTCCCCTTGACACTCCGAGGAAGGATAAGGATGGATCCTTTTAAAAAATCAAAATGGGCAAGTTACTTGGAAAAGACGGTAGTTGCTCCATCGCAATTGTTCTTAAATTTTGGCATAGATCCAACTCGCTCGTGGGGTTACGGTAGCTCAAATATCTTCAATTCAATATTCAATTATTTATAAAAAAAATTTCTGTAAATAAAATAATAAATCTTAGAATATTAAATATCATCCGTTATAAATACTTTCAAATTTATTTTAATAGATGATAAAATTTTTCCATAGTATCGAATTGACCATCTTGATTCACTAATTCGAGAGGAGATATTGATCATCTTGATTCACTAATTCAAGAGGAGATGTGAACTTTTGGATTGAAAAAAATATTTCAGAAAATATATTTGATCATCCTCAAAATTAATTACACTGAAAATTTAAATATTTAATACCAACTAAAATAAAATAAAATAAAAAGAAGTGATGACTACTACTACTAAATTAACAAGTTCTTATATTTTTTTTATAATAAGCATTACTCAATTTTATGTCTAGATAACATATTTGTACAGCAAATTTACTAAACAGTTTGTAGATATACAATCTTATGATCTTCTACAAATAGCACATCCGATTCAAATAAAAAAAAATTCCACTTTCTTTTTGCGCAACGGTAAAAATGAAAAGATTCCATTAGAGAACATAATTTGATCCTTTACTATAATATCGTTTAACAGTGAATTAAAAAAAAACCATTTGAATGGTTATGGAGCTCAATAATTCATTCGATGAACGAAATACGATTTCGACATTAGACTATCGTACAAGAATAACACGACTATAAAATTCGGACTGAATCGTGAAAAAACTACCAGCACTTTTCTAATTTACCCTCGATGATCGATAGAAACCACTTGAACTCCGATCATACTTGACTAAGCTATTGACGAGACATCCCGAAGGTCCGTGGGACATGACCAATCACCTCTAGAGATTAATCGAGTCAAAAGTTCGAATATCCTAGTATCTAGGAAAAAAAATAAAAGAAGATAAAAACCTGTCCAAAGGAAATCTATTGCAATAAAAAAAAGGGCAAAATTAAATTTATTTCTTTGAAACTAGTTATGAAGCATTCTATAAATTTATAAATAAAATTAAGATTGATTTAACAGTTGGAATTTGAACTTAAGTATGAGAGCAAATTGAACTAGGTAAAAGAACACAATGTCTGCTGAGCTCAATGCCATTTTAATAACTGCTTTGAACAAAATTTTCAAGCTCCAATTCAACCTGTTTGCACCCTTGCAATTTGTCCATAGATCATAAATATAAAGCTGTATGTAAGATGATAAAAGAAAAAAAAATCATTCAATAGCTATCAGAGCTGTTATTGTGATTACAAGACCTTGAGAGTCGACATTGTTCTTATAGTAACTTGGAGATTTCATAGTGATATCAACCCATAGATTCTAAAAGTCCTACAACATCCACGTAATGATTGTAGGACTGGAATGCAAAACCTCATTTAAGATCTTCTTTTGAGTTAATACCTAGAAGAGTCTGAAGCTTTCCACTTTCATATGCTTCCACTGTATCTGAAAAGCATCAAGAACCACAATTCTTATGTGAATAAGAAGACAATTCATATGTTAGATGTTCGAAACGAAGCTAGAGGAGCATATTTATACCATCAGAGCCACCTAAATGCTTTCCATGGATGAACACTTGAGGGACTGTACGCCTACCAACGAACTCAGACAAGGCATCTTGAATCTCAGGACCATCATCTGTTAATAGATACAATAAATAGTAAGTGGAAAATTGGAAAAGGATAAAGTTAAAAATGAAACAAAATTTTGGGTTGCTCAGATTTTCAAGGCGTCAACGCAAGAGCAGATATTTAGTCTTCAGACACACAAATCAAGTGCGAAATGAAAGTGTAGCAAACTCATCATGGTGTTGGAAAGTATATGATACTAGAAGTACTCTAAAAAAAAAGCATTTGATACTTATTCTTTAGATAACATAAATCAAGTGCCAAAAGAAAGAGCTTAGCAAATTTATTGTTGTGCTGAAAAGTATATGAGACTTTAAGTATTGTGAAGGGGGAAAAAAAAACGTTGTCATATGTTTATTCAATAAAAACAGCCAACAAATCATGCTTTGGCTGATTCTTGAGATTTAAAATAAGTGAGTTCAAAATGTAAAAGGAGCTATTGTATTTTGAAGATTCTTTGATTTCCCATCATTTGCTTATGCATTTTATCTAGACAATCCCATGGTGGTTTGAGACATAATGTGTGGATTCCTCTAGTGTATTTTAGTGCATAATATCTGAATCCACATCTCATTCCCCTTGTATGTAAGTATAACTGCAGGAACCTCCCTTATCTCACAGATACCTAATTTATCGCATAGCCATAAATGTTAGCCAAAAGATTAAGTTAAGAAATGAAAGTGAAACAAGCAAACCTCTTTGATCTAACTCCACAACATAAGGTTCTTTTTCCAGTTCCTTAAAAAGAACTGAGTCCAAGTTATCTATCTTTACTTTGTTTAAACTACTGTGATCCTAGAATTACACAAGAAAACTATATTGCAGCACTGCACTTACAAAGCAAATTAAAAGTTAAAACCATATTTTCTGGGTACAATTATCAAGCTGAAAGCTTTATAATTCATTCAGCTGACACTTCAAAATCATAACGCTAATCATTAAGTTAATGCCCGATAACCAACCCAGACACCAATTTAGTAGATTATGAACCTTAAGGTCAACAAAAGCCATCCTACAAACATGAAATATGATCAAACACTAAATATAGCCAGAAATTGAGGTGGGTCATGAACTTTCAATATTAACAATTATATTTGAATTTTAGACAGTAAAAATACAAGCAACCAACATGTTTCAGCTAACTGTTATTGACAAAAAAAATAAAAATAAAAAACCCTCCTAATATACAAGCAATGTCTAATGGCAATTATTTTCCCACTATAAACCATTGCAACTAATATTTATAAGTTTCATGAGGATGATAACTAACCCCAATTGCAAACCCTAGATCATAAATCACTGTTCTAGACAATGAACATATAGAAAGCTCAAATGAATAGGAAATAGAGTAAGAAATAGCAATATTCAAGATAAATAAAAGTTCAACCGTCAAGTTAAATCAGTGTAAAGAAATCAATCGAATAGTTAAAGACCAAACAACAACAGCATACAACAGATAAGCTTCATCAAACAATTACAGCTAATAGAGTAAGGAGGGAAGAAGAATTGCTAAACTTAGGCCAGCCAGACAGCTTACATTTAAGAATCGGTTTAAGAATAATTGCTAAGCTTGGATGTTATTAATCTTTCTTTTATCCATTTACAAATGTCAACCAACTTCGGGAACTCGGGTTATTAAGCTATTAAAGTACATATATTTAACTACAAATCAATGTTTGATAGTCATTTTCCATATAGAGGCACATCAGCATCTAGACCTAATTTGGACAAGGAATAACATAAGATCAAGTCCAGCAGGTACACAGTCTCGAAAAGAATCGAGCAGCCCTAACTCATGAGTAGATGCAGCTAACTCCCCTTGTTGGAAAATCTAACAACTAAAAAAAAAGGAACAAATAGTGACCAGATCTGCATATTTATGCAACACTTCCTAACCCATCATCGTCAAAAGCCTAATAATCGTCAAGAATGCCAGCTAATATGTCAAGCAATATCCAAAGGCAATATTTTTTTTACTACTAAAACCAATTAATTTGTGACATCTATAAAAGATTCATGGGGATGACGGCTAAGCCCAATCGCAAGCCCTAGATCATGAATCACCGTTCTAGTATATCAGCACGCAGCCAACTCGAATGAACAGGGAATTCAGTAAAAAAAAAAAATAGCAATATTCATGAACAAAAAAACAGTCATTGTGTGCAAAAGGTCAAACAAATGCAACTGCACGTAGGGTAAACGAATTAGATTCATCAAACAAATTAGGGTTTACAGTGGGAGGCGAGTTTACGGGCAGTAGGACTTGGAGAAGACGACAATTTCGTGTTTCTTGACGGTCTTCTTGACAAAAGCCAACTTTTTGGCGTCCGACGCCACAAGGAGCGATGCCGCCGCGAGCGCCACCACCGCCATCACTCCGATCCGCCGGCCGATCGCTGCCATAGTCCCCGTCGCCAAGCTACGCCTCGCCAAAATCTCGATCCGGATGCAAATAGGCTATCAAAATGTTCACTTCATCGTCCGTGACTCGAACGAATCAAATTTAATAAACGTAACGCGTCAATACTAGACCCGATCTAGACACAGTCGGAAAGCAAACGTATATTTATATTTAATCCGTTTAATTTTTCGTATCAATAAGTTCAATTTGAATACGAACCATTTAATTTCAAATAGATACGATATGATCTATTAAATACGAAAAAATACATATAAAATATATTACAAGACACGATCCAAATCAATAAACACGAAACGATCCATAATTATACGAAAATATAATAACTTAAATAAATTATAAAATAGATTATTAGACATGATCCAAATCAATAGACACGAAAAAACTCATAACTACATGATAATGTAATAACTTAAATAAAAGAACTTACAAAAAAAATTAATAATCTCTATAATTCATGCTTTAGGATTACAAGTACATTACACCCTAGAATTATCGTAAAAATACAAAATGAATTTCAAAGATTGTCATTATCATTCAAACTTATAGAGATTACGTAAATGTCATCTATCTCCTCTCTTTTTCATGTGTAGATTTTTTAAGTACAAAAAAAAAACGGATCTAACGGATATAGAAGATAAGACACTAATCCAACACGCAATTTTTACGTGTCTAATGGATAGATACAAAATAGACACGAATCCAAAAATATATGATCCAAATACGAAAAAAGTGGATCGTATTCGTATCGTATTTTTATGTCGTATCCAGATTTGTTAGGTCTAGTCAATACCTAGATCATTAAAAATGTTTAAATAAATTAAAAAAAATTACTTTTATTATATCAATTAAAATAATTTATGATTTATGAAAGAATTAAACAGAGTGCTTTTAAATTTATGTACTCCGAAATATACTCGGAAAAAAATAAAATCAACCCTTTTTTTTTTTAATTTAAATCCCCAACGAGCTCTCAATTTTTTTTTTTTAAAAAAAAATTATAAACATTTTTCAAAATATCCACTACAAGCCCAACAAAATTGCTCGTGCAAAGATCCCCTCCCCTCTTCCTCCAGCTTTGGCATTGTGCACTTTCATGCCCTCCTCGAGCATGGCTCCTCAACCGTCCGTCCTCTGGATGCTTTTGGCCGAACTTGAAAAACTTATATAAGTTCCACCAATTTCAAAAATGTGATTATGTTTTAATTTTATATATGTTTTTTAAGGCCAGTTAAACTTCCTAAATTCATGTACATAGAAGATCATTTGAATTTTTGGACTCATAATTTCGACTCATTTTTTATTGAAAATGTATCACTTTGTATTATTTAGTTTTATATTTTCTTTTGGTTAATCATGTTTTATGTAAGGTGGAGTGAGGTGCTAGGACGAACGAATGGTCTTTTTTGTCGTAATGTTTCATCTCAATAAATAAATAAATGGATAAATAAATGAAAGTAAAGAAAAAAATAAATAAATAGAAGACAAGTGATGTACTTTCTTTGAGGTACCAATTGTATTTCTAAAAGAATGATCAAATTACCAAGCCAATCTAAAATACCTGGACAGTGGAAACAGAGAAGGGAAAAGGCTTGGCAAAAAATTATTATGGAGTTTGATAGGACAATTTCTTTAAATGATGGCTTAATCATATGACAAGAAACTTTGCTTCGAAATCCACACTACTTGAAAAGCCACCGAGTATACAATTAAGTCGCATCTCTCTAGAAAGCTAAGAGAGCGTTTGGTAGAGAGAAAATTTTTCATTTTCTATTTTCTGTTTTCTTTTTCTAGAAAATAAAAAATGATTTTTGAATGTTTTTCAATTTTCCAGAAAATATTTTTTTATTTTTTGGAAAACGAAAATAAAAACAGGAAATAATTTTCTGGAGTTTTCCAGAAAACACTCCTTTGTTTTCTAGAAAATGGAGATGGAAAACGGCAACCAAACGCGTTTTCTCGTTTTCTCAGAAAATGAAAACAGAAAATGAAAAATTTTCTCTCTACCAAACGCCCCTAAAATACTTAAGTTTAATGAACTATATTTTACCACCACAATGAATATCATTTGATATGGAGGAATATACCCTAGTTCGGAGTTGATCGCGTTGAGTTCAGAGTCAAGCCGAAATAAAGCCCTCGAATCCAAGTCAAAGGTGATATGAGTCAACTCAAGTCCGCGACAGACACTTGATGTCTTGACTCTGGTTTACTTCGACCACCTCGGCCATAGTTCATTTCAGCCTAATGTCTCGGCTCGACGAAGAGAGACACCTGATGTCTCGACTCGATGAGAAGAAGTATCCAGTGTTCGGCTCTGCAAAGGAATATAAATTGATATCTCAGTTCGACCCTCATGTTTGAGGTGCGGCAATCGACTGATGATTTATCCCAGTTGACTAGTCCAATAGGAAGTGACTCCCGCTGTGGAACTCAGTTTTCGAACTAGGCGATCTACAATCGATTGTTATAGGGACAACAATCGACCGATCCAATAGAAAATCGACTCCTGCTGTGGAGCTCAGCTCTCGGATTAGATGCTCGGGAATGAAATTAGTGCTCGGGAATACCTTCAAGAATTTCTAGACGTCATCCGACATACTCCTTGATGAATGGGACATATCTCTGTGGATTAGACGTAGTCTTTTCATTCAGAGGAACATGTTTCTTGGTTGTACGATTGCATCAATTTTTTTAATGACGCCACATCAAAATCCTCTCCATATCATCACACTCGCCGTATTAATGAAGTCTTATCTTCCATCGCCCCTGCTTGCCAAGTCAGATCCTCTGGATGGATCAGCATCAGCAAATCATACTCCGTATATCTCCTCTTGATCGTTCTGGTTTGGGTTTCCTATAAAAAGGTAATTACGAGAAAGGAAAGGGATCAGTTCCTCTCCGAGTAAAAAACTGCTAAACCTCCTCTATCCCATTTCCTCTTATTCTAAGATTCTTTCCTTTTTCTTTCAAGTCTAACTTGAGCGTCAAAGGAATGTTGCTAAGACTACTTTCGATGTTCTCCCTTACTCATTTGCTAATCTCTTTCATAATAATGTATCTGTAACTCCTAGCAGCCACTGTTCATCTTCTTTCCCAAGCTCTTCCACCACTCTAAGCTCCAAAAAGAAGCCGACTCTGCCGCTCCAATCTCCAGAGAACAGCTTGATCCGTGCTCAACCGGCCATCTGCCACACTGCTGAATCACCAGTGCCCCTGCCGATCCACCTCTCAGCTCTCTACCTCGCGGGCCAGAACATCATTGAATAAGAAAGGATGACAAATTAGCTTAGAAATCAAGTAGGTCCTCTGTTTCAGTGACTAAGAACCAGCTAGCACATCGTTCATTAGCCTCACAATCACAGAGACATTGGCACGTTGGTTTCTATGCTGGCTTCACCAGGAAAAACACAAAACTGCCTCACAATCACAGAGACATTGGTACGTTGGTTTCTATGCTGGCTTCACCAGGAAAAACACAAAACTGTGGCTAAAAACAATCCGACTGATAATATATTGGAGGAAAAAATATGCCCGATAAAACACACTCAACGATTGGATGGATTTGACGTTTTCTTCCAGTGCAATGAAATTTAAATGAACTCTGGATAGCATATTGATTTTGTCAAACACTTGGAGATGCACGTAGAAAGATTGGCATCGACTAGTAAAAGGAGAAAATAGTTTTTTATCTGATGACATTACATCTATTGCAATGAGAAAAGGACAAATTCAGCAGATTAACGTTGATGAACAGAATGGCAATGCATTAATGAAGCATACACAAGAACGTAGAGTACAGGCTCACATCAAACTGATAACTCAGTTTATATTTCTTAACCACATCTCAGATCCTTATATATTCATTTTAACCACGAGATATCCTCTAAATTAGGCCCCAAGTGAACCATGAGCCATCTTTTGTTTCTAAGCCCGTGTTAAGTCGAAAAGTAGGAGGGAAATGAAGCAGTTTAAGAGGGGGAAAAAAAGAGGAAATATTATTGTCTTATTTCCACTCTATTTCATCGATCTTATTTAATTGGTGTTATCATTGAGAAACTATGCTTAAACTAAAATTCCCTCAATTTAGGCAAGAGAAAAAAATGAGGACTTTGGATGAAATTAAGTTCCTTCCTAGTCCTCTTTAATTTCTTCCAAGTAATTAAGAGAAATTGATAACTCTTTTCTTTTTTTTTTTCTTTTTCCCAGACAACACGAGGATTCTAGTCCAAACAGTGTAGAGATGAATCGGAATTGAGAGGATAACAAAGAATTTAAATCACATTTAAAAGGGACAACATGAAGAGAAACCATAGCAAGACACAGAGCATGATCTCATCTGTCAAGAAAATAAACAGGATTGTAAACTAAATCAAGACAATTTCCACTTGTCAAAGAGTAACCATATATAAATGCAATATGTAACTTTAACTAACATTTTCATAGTATCTACACGCCAAGAAATAACTTCTTTTGGACTATTTAACAAGCGCTTAAAAGGCTTGATTTAATGCCAGCATGTGATAGACGAATGAACAGACTTTACATTCAAGTATTTAACATGCTAAAGAGTATCTTGTTTGACAATGCGAAACCATAACATTTCGTCATTATATCTGAACAGCATGTACATACCAAGTTGACCAATTATAAAATGGAACCAGAAGATAAAGATTTAGTGCAGCTTCGAGTAAGTAATTTATACAGGGAAGAAGCCATACAGAGACGAATTCCTCATGGTTGAAAGATTCAGAACCACCGTCAGACCGTAGGAATGTTGTCGAAGGTGAAGCCTTTATAGCCCTTGTACGCATAATAAGCTATCCTCGTGTAGTAGAACCCTGGCAAGAACAACGCCGACCCCAGTATCGCAAAGAAAACCCCTAATCCGCCCATCCATCCAAATCCAACCCACAGAAATCAGAAAACAGCTCAAGCAGAAGACGAAAACAAATTGACAGTACGAAAAGAAAATTCACCGTGGACGCGATCGCCGCCGATGCGATTGGCGGCCATGATTGTGCCGACGACGATGGCGACGGAGCCGAAGACGAGGAGGGCGACGGCGAAGGCGATCTCCTTGACAGGGGGGCGGTTATGATCGGCACGTCCGGAGTCACCCATGAAGATGTCCTCGTCGGAGATGGAGAAGGCGTGATCGACGTACGCCATGAGCGCCGAGCTTCTTCTTCCTCGAACCGATTAGGGAAGCGAGGCAACGGGGACTTCAAGAGAGAGAGCGCCCCTGCAGGCGTAAGAAATTGGGTGAAGAAGGCGGGCCGAAATGCCTGTTTTAATAAATCATTAGATCATGGGGCTGACCCGGTCAGGCATTTGGGTTTGACCCGATCCCTCTTCCTCTTCAAATGGATTAATTCACTAATTAAATATTAATTGGAATTAACACCGAGGATTAGGAACCTGTCTTTTTATTAAAAATATTTACATCTATAACTCAAATATTTTATCAATTATAAAAAAATAATAATAAATCCAACAGGGCAAGAGTTCACGTGCCCGAATCCAACAACTTCGACACAAAGGCTCCACGTAACAAAAAGCACGCCCAGCTTTTTCTGCACTCGTCCCTTGCGATAGCAGCCAAACATGGAATCCTAGGAATATGATTCTATAATCACTCATAAATATTCTATGATTTCGCGATTATATATTTTAAAATTCTACATCTGCCATTAATTTGAACTAAACTTGGATTAATAAATTAAATAATGTATACACGGACAAAGAAAATGATGTTTCAGAAGCTATTTATATCTGTTTATATTAATTTCTTAGTAGATGATGATGAACAAAACGCCAATCGCATGCAACATCATCAACTCTTGCATTAATTCTTTTCATTAATCAAAACGATAAAAGAAAACCTTCTCTTTGATAATCACTAAGTAATCTGAGAATCTACTGCAGAATGTACAAGAGTTCCTTGTTTGATATCATTTGGATAGTTTCAGCATTTCAGGAGAACAGGCTAGTTTCAGGTTCAGAATTTGCATGCTGCAGACTGCAAAATTTAATATTATAGAGACAAATGGATTGGACAATTCTGGTGCAATTCATTGGTAGATATGATTGTGAAGAAACAAGTGGGACGACAATGCCATTAATTGATGGTTATGACGTCATCGTCGCAATTGTAGCAGCTAGCGTAAAGTGTGATATATAATTTACATTATGATTAACGTTAAGTGTGATGAATAATTTACATTATGATTTTAAGTACATTGATTGCTCTTATATCTGGGGGTACTTTATTAGACAATGTGGATGGAAACAAATAGAGAGTAGAATTAATTCCATATTATCAATTAAATGGCATAACAGTTGATACCTAGTACATAAGAGAGTGATCCAAATTATATAAATTTAAATAGTTCTTGTGAGAATGAGAATGTTACTGTATGTACCGGACCAATCAAAACATATATAGTATGATAATCTAAATTAGTTACGTTAGAGTTTGTCACAACATATTTTACTAATTATTCACTCCGCATGTATGGTCAAAGCTCATCCGAAAGGCCAAAGCCACGATGAAAAGTCCATATTAGTTGGTGTCACCTCATGCACCACGTATTTATGCATGCTTAAGCATGTGACGTGCTCAATCCTTATAGACATACGCGTATCTTGTATGCTTGGAGATGTTGCCATCACTTAGGGCAAAAGATGATGTGCTCATGAAAGTGTCTTTCATCATCGATTTCATAGCTAGATGAATAAAATTAAATCATGGGAAAAAATTTTGTCCAACCGAGATACTGTCATCACATGCTACCTAGAAATGGATGTGTCATGATTACATGAGCTTAATCCCTTCTTTATATATATATATATATTCTTCGCATGAAGCAATTGTTTCTTGGAGAAGAAAGGAAAAGAGTAAAAAAAAAAGAAATGTATTTTTTTTCAACCTCGGAAAGGAAAGCAATTCCTCCTCTTTGAAGAAGAAAGAAAGAGAATTAATTTTCATTGATTTTTTTTTCTATATAATTGGATTATTTTTCACTCGGTAAATTCTGTGATAATGTTCAGGTATCTATTTAAGTCATCATAATAATCTGTGCTAGATTATGATAATAATTTCGTCATTTTACTTCAGAGATAGATATCGTAATCTTATAGCACCTTTAGAAGGGATAATTATTTTTTAAAGATGCTATCTCACCGTAGAGTTCGACGCTTTTATTTTTACACGGATGATGAATATCATACTTCTCGCTCAGAGGTGGACCGTTTTATCTAATCATCGATGAATCTGAATTCAGTTGAGTTAAATTTTATTTTTAGATTACACTCTTTTTTGATGATTGTGGAAGATTTTCCAACAGCACTTTGGATATGTGCAATAATAAGTGTCACATCTATCAACTTTTACTCCATATCCTGCCAAATTCTCCTGCATTTGCAGTAACTAGTTTTAGCTAGGAGCCATTTTCCTTTCATCACACTCAGAGACGACGTGCATGCAAAGACACGATAGGATGTGTCACAAACATTAATTCGATTCAAATACAACAAGAGAGAGAGAGAGAGAGAGAGAGAGAGAGGTTCCAATAATTGGATTGAAGTCTTGTAGACATGGTGGGTCTGGGTCGTCATTGTCTCATTGTGATATGAATATATACTCTTGTCGCCTGGATACATTGATTCATGAGTACGTTTTCATAACGATAAATTACTATCCCAATACCAGCCATGGTAATACTGCAGGATCTCAGATAATTGTAATTAATCAGGCTATTTTAATTTACTTAAACTCATCGCTTAATATGAAGGATAATTGAAAACAGAGAGAGAGAGAGAAATGATGTAGGTATTCACTCGATTTTTGAGTCATAAACTTAATTATATTAGATATAGTTAAATTCACCTTAAATATATTCTTGTTTTTCTTGACAAAAAAGTACATAAAGGGAGATTAAAGAAAACATTAATTTATTTATATTAAAAAAAAATTGATTCAGTTTATATTAGGATTAGTTTTTTTTACCCTGATAATTGTAGACTAACATGAATATGAACACAGAGCCAAGAAATTACATTTTAAAGATAAGAAAGCACATGGACCACATGAACAAGGCAGAGAAGCTTAATTAAGAACATAACAAACACAGAATGCTTAGAAAAAAGAAGAGTGACGGGGAAAAAGAAAAGATAAGATGATCTTATCTTGTGAACGAGGATTAAGTTTATTAAGGAATTAAAAAAAAAAATAAAAAGGAATCTACATGCGAATTGAATTACTTCATCAAGCTTCTCTAGTTCTCTTAGCTTTCTTGGCCTTGACGGGTACGAAGACCATGGCGAGATCGTCGGGCACCGGGAAATAGTTAGCTGCTTTATGCAAAACGGATTTGCGTCTTCTTTTCGCCGGCGGACGGCGAGGCGGTTTCCTCGGCGCTGGTGGGCATACTGGAGCAGCACCAGACTCCCGTGACTTGGGCGTGAGACAGCAGTGCTCTACCACTGCTACAGCTTCGTGACTGGAAGTTTTGTTGGTGGACTCCAATGGCTCTTCTCCGTCGTCATCGGCTATAGAAGTAGTCCGAGTCGAAGGCAGGTGATCTCCGACGGCAAGCTCCGATCCCATCATGCCACGACTGGATAATTTGGCTTACGATGAGAAGGAGGCGAGCGAAGGAGGTGATTCAACAATTGGAGTTGGGTTATGGAGCTTGCAATGGAACGGAGATAAAACAGAAGAGGTAATTGATTGAAACGGAACATGGAGCCCAAATTTGCCACCTGAAAGTTGTGCTCGTGGGCGCACTCTTGTCCCGTCGGCGTCGAGTCATTGAGAGAAATCTTACCCGCATTCTTTAATTTCCTTCTGCACTTCTTTCCGTCAAAATAAAAAATAAAATTTAAAAAAAAAGAAGAAGAAAGAAAATCGACATCTTCACCGTGATTTTTACTGCATTTTCTAACCATTTCCTATCGCCATTCTACCTTCGCACTGTTATTATTTTACGTTTTATATTTTTAAGTGTGGTTAATTCATCTTTTCCGCCGTTGATCCTCGTAAAAGTGTAAAAGATATATAAAACTACAATAACCAAAATATAAAGGACATACGAGTTAAACGATATAGTAAAAATTTAAAAGTAGGATGAAGTTTTCGGGTTCATCCCTGTGGTCTCGAAGGAAGATGGCATCTGCATATAAATGGGTGAAACACGATCTATGGAAATGAAACTTAGATGGAAGCTGCAGTCTTGGATGGATCAGATGATCCCAAAAAGGGTGTTTTACAGAGAGAGAGAGCCATTAAAATCTAGGCGCGGATAATGTATGACAGTTCGAACAAATAATTCAATGATTGTAAAAAGTTTCATCAGGGGGTACAAGGGCAGATCTTACAGCAACTGTAAGGGAAAGAAGAGCTTCGTTTTCCCATCGCACAAGTACAACGTTGCAACAACGGAAACGGAGTGCTTTGAATAGACACTCATCTATGGAAAGAACCTTCAGAAGAAGAAACTGATTTAGATGAGGAATCTTAAGAACACGCCACTTGCACTTTGACATTTATACGGCTTAATTAGGTAGTGACCTGGAAATGGAACGAGTTTAGATGTATAACAAAAGCATTCACCCAAATGAACAATGTTATGTAATAGTTAGCTTTCTTCGTCATCCTCCGATTGGGCATTGGTCCTCTCTTGGCTCTTCTGTCTTGAACGTAGAGGTGTACCTGTAGTTCACAGAAGGTGTAATTAATGAATTAAGACAAAAAGCAGGTCCCGTGGTAAATAGAGATTTTGCTTTATTGATCATTTATTTAAGGTAGCCAAACAATCTAAAGATTCTTTTTGCTCCTGGAAAAAACTTTGAAAGCATAGATGATTTTATTTGGCTCAATGAAGGGACTAAATCAGTAACTGGCAAAGAAACACTTCCAGGAATGGTAAATCATGACCTCTTCCGTAATTTATTTAAATTTTAACTAAAGAAGTTAATCACTCTAAACAAGTTGTTTCAAATGCTAAATTTGAAACGATGGAGAATGTACATTGGTTTGTTAGTCTGGTTACCATATTGTTGTCTAATTCATCCTCCATATTTAACTCACAAGGATAGAATGCGAAAAGAAAGCAAATAAAAGTATAATGGAATTTATATAAAATTAAAGATCTGATATCAACAATCTTTGGTGGTTAGTGATTAAAAAAAAAAGAAATCCGAATATTAATTATTGAATAGCATAAGATAGCAACGGGAAGTTTATGAAGAAGAGATAAAGCACTGACAGTTTTGTAACCTAATAAGCATATGATGCTGCGATGGCAGCAAAACAAGTGATCCTACCTAGAAGCTTAGGCTGTGTTTGGCTGCGTTTTCTGTTTTCCATTTTTTGGAAAACGGAAAACAATTTTTTTTCATTTTTAATTTTTCAGAAAACGCTGCTTTATTTTCTGAAAAACAGAAATGGAAAATGACAATCAAACGTCATTTTCCACGTTTTTTTTTTGTTTTCTAAAAAAATGAAAATAAAAAATTGAAAAATTCTCTACTAACCAAACGCCTCCTTAAATTCATACTTCCTAAGAATAGAAACTAAATTATTCTCTTCATTATCACATTAATCAACAGTAACAAGATATGCAAAATTAAATGTACGTAATAAAGAAAAAATGATAAGATAAAATTATGAAACCTTTACTAAAATTCTGAGATAATAGAAAATAAACATAGAAAGTACAAAAACAAGTTTTCCTTTCAAGTATTAATACCATAACAACAATCAAACTTTTATCCTATTAAATGAGATCGTCTATATAGATCCTTCTGCACAATTAAATTCGATTCTCTACTATATCCTTAATCCATATTTAAATAAAATTTATCCTACTTTATCATTACTAATCAAGTTTTCTTTAGTCTCCCTCTTTCTTGATTAATGTAAGTTTTTATCATAATCTCACATTGCCTAATTGAAATATTTATTGATCACCTAAGTACATATTCATACCATCTTAAATGTGTTTCTCATAATTTTCTCTCAATAAGTATAATCCTAGTCTTCTCTTTAATATTCTTATTTCTTATCCTATATTAATAATGAAATTATTAACTTATTCAACTAAATTAAAATATATGTGCACAATTAAATCACAATAATAAACTGTAAAAATAATCATAAATATTTAATTAAATTAAAACAAAAAGGAGATCAAATGTATGGATCAACAGATCTACTCCTGAAAAAATATGGGCAATAAGAAAAATTAATAAGATAAAATTACATGAATAAGTGAGAATAAGAACAACAAAATTGCTAGAAGTCCCAAAGTACTTTACCCATTTGATACTTGACAATTATGCTGACACATTGCACATGTTAATTAATAGGATAGTAAAAACTCACGAGCTATTAAATAGATGATCATAACACATGGATGTCTTCATGTGGGCATCAAGTTGGAAGCTTAAATGCATGTTTGGCAGCAATTTAGGAAGCCAAGTTATATTGGTTTAAATATATATTATAGATTTAGAAAGTTATTACTGTGCAATTGTATTAAAATTTCATATACCTAAGATATCAACTTGTTAACCTATTGACACCTCCCATATAATATTATGTTTAAATTGTTAACTTATTAACCCCTTATATATTCACCCTACTAACCCAACTCCTTTCGTCCCACACAAATCACGACACAAGACACATAGGAAACCGTAAACTCGAAGGCATTCGACCTTCTTGTTAGCAGCAAAAGTCATACCATCTTCATTCACTTTTGGAGCTAAAGTTTTCATGTTGTTTGGAAAAACTGATAGCCTGTCAAGTGTCAACTAGCCAAAGCTTCTCATAGGCAGTTGAAACTGCAGCAAGGCCTCCATCCCAATCAGTGGATAAGACAAGGTCAGTATTGTCTCATACCACCATTGACTAGTAGTGCCAATGATCTCTTCGTGCCAATCCATGCTGATTTCAATTAGTATACAAAATTTCAAACGGTGGACACTATATCTAGTATGTGGGGACTCCAAGTCATCATATCTTATATGTTATGTGCTTGCTCATTTATATTTTGTATTATCATTTACAACCTCATCTTGCCTAAACATTATTTAAGATCTATTTTTCTTGCAAATTAACCATTTCTTCAAAGTTTGATAATTATATTCTTCTTCTATTTAGTTTTTTTTTGGTTAAAAAATGCATCCTTTCATTATAATACAAATTATTGAAATTTATTTCCCCCTAGTGTATTTTGAAGAGGGTGTTTTGTCATTTATCGCACTTGTTAGTCAGGTTTTAAAGTTGCATGCAGGTGATAAACAATTGACCCATTGTACATTGCATGCGGTATACTAGGACATGGATAGTTAGCATTAAACATATTCTAAAAATTATATAAACAAAATTAACTAACATATATACAATAAAGTATATTTATTGACACCGACCGATTCATACATCCGCATTAAAGTAACATATACATATATATCAATCATATACTGCAAAATACATGAAATATAATAATCAATATTAACCAACAATGTAAAATAGATGATGTATACAAGTAGAATTCATAATTGCCACCTAAAGTGTTTATTACTGATAAAACAAATGTTTAAGCTAACATTTACTAGTTACAAGCTGCCAAATAGGGTAATTTAGGATTTCAAATCAATTCGGCTCAATCTAAATTGGTTCAGATGAATCAAATAAGACATTCTTAACAGCACATGCTAACCATATATGTTATATGCAGTTATAGGCGGTTGTTATGCAGTCCCCTTCTTAGGCAGTTGGATCTGCAGCCCTAGCAACGACTTTTAAAATGATTTGATCAATGTATAAGTAATGAGATGAGATATAATTTTTTCACCCAGCAACTCCTGGTCCTGAATCATTTGATAAAATTACTCCAAGAAAAACGAACTAGATTTCAAAGAATGCAAACTTGAACTTTATAATAAGAGACCAGTAAATGGAACAAGAGCTAGTTCGAAATAAAAGACAGAAAATGACTTGCTTGATACCTTCAACAAAGTAGGCGGCGGAGGGCCAGCCACGTGATGTGATGGAGGACATCATCTCCTCGTAGGTGATCCGATTAGTGTGCCCGCTGATGAGCTCCGCTGCTCCGTAAGGGCGCCTGCAGGGCGGCACCCAGTAAGAGGAACCAGGGATGAAGGGAAGCCAATCGGGAGCAGATCTACGGACGATAACGGCACGGATGGCGTCCTCGAGGCGGCGCATACCCAGAACCTCCACCTCTGATACGGAGCCCTCCCCGTCGATCTCCAGTTCGAACAGCTGCACCTTCTTAGGACGACCAGAGAAGCAGCGGAGGCCGACGACGACCGAGGCACAAGATCGGTTAACAAGGCTGGAGGACGATGCCAGAGCTCCGGCTAGGGCTCCGGTGGAGAAGAATCGAGCCATCGAGAGGAGCGACGCGGATTAAAGCAGATCGGGCGAAAGAAAAGACTAGAAATAAAAGCAAAAAGAGATATTGATAGTAAATATGACTTACTATAAACATTATTAAATAATATTAAAAATATATTCTTAATTTGCGTAATGATATTATCAAATTGTTATTAAATATCTTTAATAATAATATCAGAAAACTCAAAATATATAAAAATAAATACGGAAATATTGTCCCATCAAAATGATGATAGGAGCAAAACATCGGAATGATGCATTGATAGGAGCAAAAGGACTCTTACGAAATGAGATCGATTTCGAAAAAAAAAAATATTTTTTTAAATTTAGATGATCCTTTTCGATCTTATAATAATTATTTCTCTTATAATAATTATGAAACAGATCAAAATCAAAATATCTAATGAAATCTACAAGTGAATTATTTTTTTATCATTAAACATAAATACATTAACCGAATAATCAAAATTATAAGTCCAAATTTATCCCCACCATCAATTAAAACTCCTCCTTTATTTATTTCTCTTCAACATGGTCTTATTCCAAGTTATTCATCATTTTTTTTTTTAGAAAAAATCAGTATAACACAAATAAAATTTTTAAAATCATTGTCTTAATTTTATAAATAACTTGAAAATTTGTAACCACTTTTTGGGGAGGCGGTTCAAAAAAGCAACCTTGACGAGCAATTCTTAATAAAAAAAGGGTTTTAATTTGTGCAGGCAACTGCATGCACCGAGACTTCTCTGTATAAATCGCACTGCCCTCAACTTCCGCTCGAAGAGGATGAACGAAGAGGAGGATTGATCTTCTTCAGCGTTTTACCTCCTTCCCTAAACCTCCTTTTGAGCTCATCAAGTACCATGGCTTTACCTCGACACTCCTCGCTGCAGAAAGCTTCCTCTCTGCAAGACATTGAAATCAGCAATGAATCAATGCAACCTATAATTATGACCCCATTCAGGGATGGTAACTTAATGGGATTAGTAAATGCCATCTGAAAATAAAATGGAAATGAGGGAACAATCTATGGAAAGAATGCTTTTAAACTATATATTGTTTTCTGTATGGCATATATATTAATTCCTGAGTAGAATTCATGAATAATAATGAATATATATGGCCTGTAAATGTGTGCGAATATAATCAACTTGCAGAAGCAGAGAAGATGTATGTGAGAAGATTATCATTGGAACTAAATTCCACGCATGCATGCACGCGCGTGCATGAGTTTCTTAGAAGAAAAATTGAGATGAAATTTAATTTAATGATTCAGATGGAATTAAAAGTTCTCTTGACTTTGTAGGTACCTGTACATGTAGATGTCCTTGCCGGGGAGGTCGTCCTTGCACCGGAAGCATTGGCTGAGGAAGTCGCCGGAATGAGACAGCGTCGTCCTCTGCAGCTGCGGCGTCGGCGTCGGCGACAGCTCAAAGGGCACGACCCTGTGGTCGGCGGCGGCGTCCCCGTAGTAGACCCGCTTCTTCACGGGTTGGCCTTCCCTGTACGAGATCACGCACGTGTACGTCTCCGATTGCTCGTCCATGACATCCCCCGCCGGCGGCAGGCGCCGCTTCTCCCCGGCGATGGGCAGCGGAACCGTCCGGGAGATCGCCCCCGCAGGCGGCTGGTTGCAGGCGGCGGCGTCGTTCATGGAGGCGATGATGCCGAGTCCGACGTCGGAGGCCATGAACTTGTGGTTAGCGGCGGCGGGGGAAGAGGAGGAGGAAGAACCGGCGCCTCCTCCAAAACCGAAGGGAAAGCAGATCTTCGCGATGGAGCTCCTCCTTTTCTGGTCGCCGGAGGTTGCCATGGATTGAACCTTCACTTCCTGCTCGTTGAGACTTGAGTCCTCCTCGATCTGAAGAGCAAATGCGCGATTTATACAGTGGGATACGAGGCGCCTCGCCATTAAGACTTTACAAGTAAAAAAAAAAGAAAAGGAAAACTAATTAATTGTTCCCACTTTGTACAACAACTATTATTATTAAAAGAAGGTTTTGGTAGACTAATTGTCGATTGTTAATCCGCTCATTTAATTAATCGGTTCAGTTATTTTGTAATATTCCTGCTGTTTTGCGCCTTGAAATTTAGTTGTACTCTGTCTAAATTTTAATCATGTAAATTCTTCATTATATAAGAACTATTAGCACGCAATATTGTTACACGTACACTCGCTTCATTTAACGTTTGACAAATGCAAAATTAAATTTTTTGTTTGATTTATCTTGTTCATTTAGGTGTACTTATTAAGACCTACTATTTGGTCCGTCGAATGTTGAATGTTAATTAAAATTTGAACCTAAATAGATGTTCCATTTACCGCGCTAACAACAAATTATCTCTTAAAAAAAATTATTAAGTTTTGACCTTTTAAATGGTATATATGGCAATAAAGAATAATCTAAGGTTGCGTTTAGTACGGATAATGAGTCTTGTAATATAATCGATGGATTATTTTATTTGTTATATTTTTTAAAATTTTAAATGGTAATATAATATAATCTGGATTATAATAGATAATAAAATGTTATAATCTATATTATAAAGTAAAATCGATGTAATTCGATTACAATTACGAGGTCAAAAATTTAAATATCAAATATATTCCTAATTTTAGTTCTGATTATTTCAATAGCGATCGATAATCGACAATCTACAATCATCGATGGTCGATGGTTGGGGATCATTGATGGTCGGTGACTGTTGACAACCAACAACCATTGCCCATCGACGATTGACAACCAAAGGTACCGACAGTCGTCGACGATCGACGATCCGGGGTTGACAGTCATCGTCGATCGACGACCAAGGGCTGGCAGTCGTCGACGATCGACGACTGAGGTCGACAATCATCGATGACTGACGACCCCCATCGACCATGACAAAGGAGGACCAACGATGGGGATGACGATCACGAAAAATCAATTAAATTTTTTATTATATTTGGATGAAGTTATAAAGATATTTTTTTTTCATTTTATAATAATTTGAATTACATTCCTTATTAAAAAATAATACACCGAATAGACAAAATATAATAACTTTTATAATCGAAGATTACACATTAACCAAACTTTTATAAATTATATTACATTATCCCATCTCAAACTTAGCCTAAAAAGTAAAAGACTCATTGAATTATTAAGATATTATTTTGGTAAAGATAAATAAGATGAAATTAACTTAAAGATATTCACTTCTATTTCACCTTCAAATAAATGTTCAATGATAAAATTTTATGTCCCCACGAGGATGACACGATGGTAAGATAGGGTGGTCGCTTTGGAAATGGGATGAGGTCGATTCCGAATGAGGGGTCTAAAATCCCTTCTGACGTCGACGTGACATGACTCTGCTCTTCGCCATCGTAGTCGGAGACAAAATCTCCCGTGATTTACCCTTCCTCTTCTTGACCCTAACTTTTGGAATGATAAAAATTTTATGAAAAAATTAATTATTTTTATTGTATCTTTATTTTCTTTAGATGATAATAAAAATCTAAGAATGACACACCTAGCCTCGTTAATCAACTAGATTGTTTGTATATATATTCTTTTAATTTTTTTTTTTTGATAATCGAGAATAATTCCTTACTTGGAGGGAGGACATTCGTCTTAACGACAACTTCCACTAATCTTGAAGATGGACATCCCACCTCATTAGAGTCGTATCTAAAATTTAAAGGGTCTGAAGTAAATTTTAAAATATATATTGATAAATTATTTTTGGGTCCTTTATATTTTTTTTTTGACCTTTTAAAGAGACATTTAATCTATTTTAAAAATAGGTCCGAGGCGATCGTCTCTTTGGTCTTACATGACCTCATAAATACATATTAGATAAATTTAAAAAATATACATAGCTCCACTAAAAATTTTCGACATCCAAAATCTCTTCCCATTAGTCAGACAGAAATTGCAATTGAAAATTGATTCGTAATTCACTAATAAGTCTACCGTTGACTTTACCATCACACATTTGTATAGACATTCTTTTAAGAACACTACATTTATGATTTTAATGAGACATTTATGACTAACTGCTTATCAAATGTCCTTATTAAATTCCTTATACTCATTCCCATAGCCTACAGAGGATTAAGATACGACAATGCTTATAAAAGTTACATGGATCAATTTCAGTAGAATTCTAAAATTTTTTTCTGGATTCAGATAATCTCCACGTGTCTTGACCACCATATTAAGATCCATAGAATCCTTTATAATTTATCTTCCTCGCAATGACCGTGGAATAGTCCGATAGAAACCGCTAGATTGACGACGGTTCTAACATTTTATAGATGTTTCCTTCCAAAGTCCTCAATTTCTTTAAATTTAATTTTTGTTCCCTTCAAATATTAGAATGAATTACAATGCTAACCATAAATTATTGATTCTGTAATCTCGCGCGCGCACACACACAAAAGAATTGAAGTGAAAAAAACTAGAGGTCTGATATATTGTTGCAAGGAAAAAGAATGTGCTGCAACTACATTGGGAGCTTAAATAAATGGGACTCTAAGTAGCTATATATTTGCGCAAATTCTTGGTTCTCTTTTTGCTTTTTAGTTTTCTTAAAGCACTAGACTCAATCTGCCGAACCCTCTCCCTGCTCACTCCCATCAACTCTCCAATCTCTTGCAGTGTCTTCATCCTTCCATCTTCTAGTCCAAATCTCCACCTGACGACCTGCTTCTCCCTTGGATTTAGAGTATCCAGCACTTTGTTAAGATCCTGCCTCATGAATTGCTTGATGAGCATGTCTTCAGATGTCTCAGCATCAGGATGAGCAATGACGTCCTATGAAGTGTGAAGAATAGATAAAACAGAGGGATGGTAGATCAAACAAGACTACAATGTATGAAGAGGTTAAAACAAAGAAAATGTGACTTACTGTCGGTTTTAGGCTCTCGTCGAATCCAATCTTCTGATCCATTGAAATCGGAGCTTTAGGGGTCAGCATCACTGCCTCGAGTTTCTTCATAGATAATCCAGTTGCCAATGCAACTTCTTCAGTACCAGGATGCCTTCCATTCTCTCTATATAGTCGTTTTTCAGCCGCTCTTACTCGATAGCTTGCCTCCACCATGTGAAACTGTAAGAACATATCAATAAAATTTTTCCATTGTCTGAATGATCAGAGAAACATTTAAGCAGACAAATATTATTTTCACTTCCAACACAAGTATATGCATCATTTCGTTTTCAATTTTTTTCCTACTAAGATATGCTTGATACCATCTTTTTTTTTTTTTTTTTTTTTTTTTGAAAAAAACAGAGTTTTCAGTGAACCTACCGGCAAGCGGATTGTCCTGGAATGCTCTGAAAGACATTTCCTTACTGATTGTTTTATCCACCAGTGTGCATATGTTGAGAACTTGAACCCTTTGGAAGCATCAAACTTCTCAGCGGCCCTCATCAGGCCTCTGCATCCTTCCTGCTTATAAAAAGGAAAACTCAAGATGGAACACTTTGGATTCTTCATCACAACATAACCGACATATCAAATAAATGAAATAGCATATTGTATATGACATAAATTGAATTTTAATATATATATATATATATATATATATATATTCTTCAAAATGTCTAGCTATTTTTATAAAGTAAACAATTTTTTAAAGAAATAATAACTAGCTTTATATTGGATTTTATGTCGAATCAAAATGGCATGAGGCAAAACATACAATACAACGCGAAGCGAATTATTAACTGTAAGAGCAGCAATATAAGCAAGCACCTGCACGAGATCCTGAATGTTCAGTCCTGTACCAAGATAGTTTTTTGCTATTGAAATAACAAGCTTTATGTTACTTTTGATCATTTTATCCTTGCAAAAGGTGCCATGGTTTAAGCGTTTCCTCAGAGATTCTGGATCAATTCCAGCAGCTGCAGCCCATTGAGCAAATGTTGGTTGACAACTATTTCGCTCAGCAAGAGTCTCTTTCAGCCTTTCTAGTTTTAGCAGATCCTGATGAATTCAGTACAAAAATAGGTTAAATAAGAATAATATATGGGAAAGGTAGTTTTATTGTCAATTATATTTAGCGATAAATATTTTGCTAGTCTTCAAAATGTTAAAAGCGGCCACTATGCTACCCCTAAATCCTAGACAAGCTTTGTTCTAGTTCCTAAATGCCAGAGCTTGACTATTCCTAGCTCTTCAGAAATATTAAACCAGGTGGAAGAAGATTCTGTTTTCACCATAACTGGGAAAAATGGAATTCCTGTTCTTTGGATATTATGCAAAAATATCAACGCATGAAAGTGAACCACAACTACTCCATGAAAAGGCAATCATTTATTGTAACTCATGACAGAGATAACTACCAAGAGAAGATAAAATCAAAAAAGTTATGCAATACAATCATCCTCAACATTTGCATTAGTGAAACATTTTTAAATTTCTAGTGCATTAACTTCTACCTGAATTCCTTCTGACAATCTTCTCTCTTCAGCTGCAGTGAGAAGCCTTGTTGTATTTATTGTTCCCCTCAAGTATCGCAAGGGATCTGAATAATCAACCTCCTGAATAGTGCGCTTTTTCCTTCCGGATAACCCAGACTTCAGAGAACTAACACCAGCAGTAGCCTTCTCTGCTGCCCTTGCTCTTCTGGCTCTTCTTTCAGTCAGACGCACAGATCTCGCAGCAATGCTTTCAGCATGCTCTGTTATCTGGGGCTCACTATATATGAAACTGAAATAATCTGTATGCAAACATTGATCTGGGGTAAAATTATCTTGAGGATATTCAGTTTTAGCATCGGCAAAATGGTTGGTGCCACCCAATTCCGTTCCTGTAAGGCTCATCCTCTCAAACCATTTTATCTCAGCATCTGATGAACTTTCTAAGTTCTCATCTTCAACAAAAGGATTCTTCCCCATCATCTTAGCTGCATTTTTTGCAAGTTCAAGTGCTTCTCTAGCAAGAGCAACTGCTTCAGCAGCAGCTGCAGATATTACAGCCTCCTCCTCATCCGTGAGCAATTTTTCTGAAGCCAAGGTCATTTGAATTCCATTCTGGACACACCAAGTGGAAGAGATGTTGCTAATGAGGAAAAGCAAAAAATTGCTGCAGAAATCTTAATCAACTCAAGAGAATAAAAAAAAAAAAACATGCTCAGAAACAAATAAGAGTGCTAATAGCATGATCCAATTTCTTCCAGATAACGAATTAAATCTTGATCTATAAACCAGTCACAATCCTAGCCTGGATCATACGTAAAAGTGTTGACTTGTATCACCGCACAATACAGCTAGGCACCAATCTAACAATGCTGAAATATGTTAAATTTACATTATATAACTTCTTATAGAAATACTTGACTCTCCATTCAGCCACATACTAAACTCTCTTAAAAAGACACTATTCTCTATAATTTACTTCCACAAGGTTATAAATTGATTTATATTCTTGTTTATTCTACTCTTCTAGTGACTTATAATATCTGTCAACCTCCTCCAACCTTCCGTAAGAACTCTCAGGCCTCAAAGATTTCAAGACTAACTTTGCTTAAGTTACATGCAGTTTACAAAATGAAAGGCAAGGCTATATTGATTCATTCTATAACTATTCTCAATAAACTTATATTATTTTTGCTTTGTAACTCATTAATGTGGCCTTTTATTTTCGTTCATATTAATCTAAACAAATATGAGAAAAATCCCAATGCGATGAATCAACTTCAAAAGGATTAGTATTTGAAACTTGAAATATGAGATTATATTCATGTTTTTAATATTAATTTCTCTAATGTAACTGCAGTCAAACTATTCTATGTTTGATAGGTATGCATACTGGACACGATATAATGATTGCAATCTGATTCACACAGTTCAGTGAATTTTTGTATTCTATTTGTATCAATTATATCAGGCTGGATATCAACCAAATAGATCTTTCTATCGGACAACACATGCAAAATATCAAGTATTGCTTGTGCCTCCCATGTTTCAATCTTGACATAATGTCAACCCAATGCATTGATCTCACCTATGTCACTTAATACAAAAACAAGATTTAAATTCATGTCTTAGACTTATTCTTTAAGGAATACCATAAAATAAAATTCCACAAAAGGATTTTGCAAAAAACAACCACGAATACTAGCACGCGTGTATCTAATATCCAATTTGATAATTCAATTTGGACCACTTGAATCTACATAATATTGAAGTCGGTCATCACTTATAATCTCCAAGTAAATTTTCAACTATTCATGCACCATTGGAATCCTTATTCCTCTATTTACACCTCAAAAGAAATGCCAAAACTTTAATGTTACATCCACAGTGAACAACCTTTAAAATTGAATCTTTCTTAAAATCTTGGGAAATTAAAATTTATTTTCATAACTAAAATACCTTGCATATCAATAACTGACCTTGGTCGGTGGGCCAACGGCTCCAACATATGTTAATGGTTTAATGGCACATGAAGGAGAGGAGGTTGAACGAGCTTCTAACTTATCTATTTGCCCAAAATCAATTACAGATGTGGTAGGGGATAAGAGACAATGAATCTGGAGATGGACAAAATCTCTGGCCTTAGCTGCAACCAGAAATGGAACCAAACAAAAAAAGGTTACAAACTAGATCAAATAAGGCATCGAACTCAATAATCAAAAAAGTCAACAAGTGTTGAGAAAGATCCACGGGGCCTCAAACTTTAAAGGACAGCATATAGGTCCTAAGGTACCAGAAACAAGCAGCCATCTAACTGCTAGCTGACATAGGTAGGTGGAAGTGTCGAACCTTTCCTTCAATTGATTAGAGTACATCAAAGCAATGTAAGCATCATAATTAACTACAACTAACAAGTGAGGAACTGCAATGCTCTAAAATTTGTTGCAAATAAATGCCTCAATTATATAAATGAAGCATGTAATTTTGCATTTTCTTAAATTATATGCATCGTAGGGAAAATTTCCAAAGTGACATTTGGATCTACACTCTCTAAACACATGATTTGGGAAGTGCAATGCTCTATAGATTTGCACAGATAAATTCATCAATCAGTTTAATAAGGTTATTTTTAATTTCTCATGATTATGGTCAGGTGGGAAAATCTTCCAAAGTTGGCATCCCAATCAGCATGCTCAGTAGGTTTCAAAAACCACATGATTCTAGTATTACTACAACAACAATCTCAAGTAAACATGATTCTCAACTATTTGAGTGGGAAGGCTGTTAACATTATTTTAAGCTAGCTTCTTATGTCTAACACGACTCTCAATCTTTTTCATGTACACCGACATTGTCGCTTTCTGACATTTTCCTATAATACTAATCCGAGTTTCTCAGTGAATGCACTGTTATTTGTTATTTGTAGTGTGTAAACCTAATTTGTCCTTCATCTCTACTTCATAGTCATCGCCAATTGACCAACTTTTCTAGCACATAGTGCATTAGGGCAGTCAGAATAGACATCAATAATAACATCAGAGGTTGAAAAATTATGCCCATGCTGTACTGGTAAGAAACACGAATCACAAATCAGGCAGGCTACTTCTAGTTGGAAGATGATCTTTTACATCTCGTAGATCGGTTTCTTCTACAAATTCATAACGGAGACCTCTAAACCATATAAATAAGGTTCTGCGTCAACGCGGGGCATCTCAGATAAAAGATTGCGTTTCGCTTACAGTGCAGTGAGGGACGGCCGTGGACGTTGCAGGGGCAGAAGGAGCGGAACTGCGGCAGAAACCATGTCATCGGAGCAACCAGTCCGCCGGCTCCGAACGCGTCGGACGACGAAGCAAACGGAGAAAAGTCGGACGAGGAGCACACTCCTCGCTCTCCGTCTTTAGGCGAGGCAAAGCGAGAGCGAGGGATTGTCTTAGAGGATAAGACCTGTCGGCCAAGCGAACCGGGCCGGTTTCGCCACCCGGATCCACTTTTTCAAGAGGGAGACCGGGGACGAGTCGTTTTTCACGAGCCGACGTGGCAGTTGTGCTTGTGCAGCTGTGCTCGTGTTTTTTTTTGTTTTTTTGTTTTTTATGGGAATTTTACGGTGCAAATTTTATTCAAGCTAATTCGTAAATTTTGTGTTAATTACGTCAACTTAAAATTCTATAAATATTTTTTGGAGACAAGGAAAAATATGCTTCTGGAAATTTCTTCATTATTGATATCGCAAGCCGTGTCTGAGTCCCTCTCCTATCCAAGAAACGAAGTCAACGCGCGACAAGAAAAAAAATAACAAATCTAGTGCAATGCATTGACTGGAAAATCTCAAAAGTCCAAGTTCGGGCAGTTTGTAAATCGTAACGTCTTCATAGAGTTCGGGGTTCTCTCGCTTTGGAATTGGAGGTTGAATTATTGAGCATTAATTAATGCACCAACTAAACAGAACTTCGATTGGACATAATTTTCTCTGCACATAAAAAGTTGTAAAGATCGCTTGATTTTGCTGCATTTTAAAAAAGTTTTAGTCAAATTTTTTACCGTAACCTAAATGCTAAATGGAACAGGAATGGCGGAGGGGGCCGATCGATCGTCGCCCTCGGCGAGCTTATCGAGCAGAGAAGCGAGCAATGCCTCCCGCTTCTCCGCCCGACTCTCCTCCCTCGCCCTCCTCTGCTCCTCCCGCTCCCGCCGCGCCGTCTCCAGCATCACCCGCTCCCTCTCCCGCCTCCCTATTGCCTCCCGCCACTCCTGCTCCATCGCCCGCCGCTCCTCCGCGCGCCGCCTGCCCACCGCCAGCCACTCCCCATCCAACCGACGCTGCTGCTGCAGCAGTTCCCGAAGAAGCGCCTCGAGGCCGGCCGCTCCGGCGTTAGCCAGCGGCTGCCGGCTTGCTGCCCTGCTGCCGGACTTCTTCCTTCTGCTCTTCGGAAGGCGTTCGCCGTTGCTGCTGTTTTGGTTCTCGTCCTCGTCGGATAATTCGTCGAGGAATCGATCTCCTGTGAGCTTCTTGAGTTTCTTGTTTGATCGGGAGGCGCCGGACTCAGACTCGACGAGGAACCGCCGCTTGTTCTTGGCCTGCTCCGCGAACACGGCATGTAACTCGTCGAAGAAAGGGCATTGCTGGCCGGCCTCAGGATTGGCTGTCTGAGAACAAAAGCCAATTCAAGAATTCAAAACTGAGGCAAAATAGATCTTGAATTTGGAAATAATGTCTAGCCCCAAATTTGAGACGAACAATCTGTCAAAGTCAAGCCCTTTCAAAATCTTATTTTTATGATAATTAAGCAATCCGTGGGGATCAGATCACTACAAGATACCTGAAGAAATGCAATCAAATTCAAACCAGGCGAAGATGACAAGCAATAAGAAGGAGAAGTTAAACACTTTAGTTCCACTGCAAAACCCTAACTTTTGAAATCCAATCGAGATCCCCAAGAGACGGAAAACGAGGGAAAAGGAAGAGGAAGAGGAAGAGGAAGAAGAAGGCTAGACCTTGTAGCGATTGGTGAGGTTCTTCCACTTGCACTTGCACTGGTCCGACGTTCTAAAGTATCCTCGCTCCCTCATCGCGGCGGCCACCGCCTCCCACAGCGTCTTGTTTCCTCGCGCTGCTGGGAAACCGTGATCCAGCTTCGCCCTGACGGCGATCAAATCCCTCGTCTCCTGCTGATTCCATTGCACAACCCTCTCCTCCTTCCTCCACGCCGGATAATTCATCCTTCTCTCCCCTCCGCCGCTGGTGCTGAGCATCTCCGCCGCCGGCGGATTAGGCTGGAATCCGACCGCTAGCATCGCCGTCCGGCAGCCGAAGGGGTCATCAAGGCCACCTCCTCCGAGCATCGTAATACGTCCACTGATTTAACGCCTTTATCTTCCCCTCCTGCCTTTTCTATCTCATCGGCGTCGAGCGAAAGCTACGGGGAACAGTTTCCGTCCCTTCATCGGCGATCTGTTGGGCTTCGATTTATCGCAGCACCAAGCCGGAGCAGGGCTCATAAATGGGCTTGTCTTTGGTCTTATATTACCTTGATGCCATTACAAATGGGATAAAAGAAGACTTGAATTTTTGTTAGTTGTCAAATTTCTAATTTTATTTATTACATGTGCGATTTAAAAAAAAAAAAAAATAGGAGAAAACAGACGTGTTTAACGGATTGATTCGATCCGGAATCAAATCGGAATCAATCCGTTAAATTCGAAATCGGAATCAATTCGAGGCAGAATCGAGCGAATTCAATTTTAGTTGATTCGGTTTGATCGATTTGAAATCGATTGAATCGTTTTGGGCCCGATTTTTATTCGATTTGGATGGTTGATTCTTAATTTAAAGGTGGAAAGCTCTTGGCGTAATTAGCGTATCTGAAATTATTTTGCGACAGAAAAAAAAAATAGGATCATCGACATGATAGATGAATTTGAAAGTTAAAATTCGAGAAAGATTATCCGAAACTGTTTCGGAATCGATTTGAAACCGATTCGGAACTGATCCAGATTGAATTGGAAACTTTAGAATCGGAACCGATTTCGAATCGGTTCCAACATCGCAGATCCGGAATCAATTAGAACCGAATCGGAATCGAGGAATCCATATGTCTAAGAGAAAGTGAGACAATTTTCAAATATAGTTTTAAATTTAAACGTAACATGAACTTTTAATTATAATAAATTAGTATTTATTTATTTATTTTTAAAAAAAAATCATCGATGCAAATCGCATTCACGGCTAGACTTGAGAACTCCCGCACGTAGTTTCATTGCGAATATCCATGACCACTAGAAAAGTAGAGGGTGGAGAACACGAGGGAGCTGGCGTTGACCATGATGCGTTGACATCTGAACAAATCAGCGACTTTTTCGTCTAATATAGTCAAACTGATCCAACTTGGAAATTAATTACGTCGTCTTGGTCAATATATGAATCTGTGTGTTCGCACGTATTCTAACTATCCAAAATTTCTACGGCTTCATCTTTAAAAAAGTTGACACGTCAGAATCCGTATAATTTATCCTAATGCGGTGCATGGTCGGTAGTAATTTTTTTTTTAAATATTGAAAGACCTTCTTCTTCATTTTTTTTATTTTTATTTTTTATTGCTAAAAGAGATCCAGTTTTTTGGCCCAAAGACTGGCCCAATTTGAATCGCATTGGCCAGCCCAGGTTTGGATTAAGTTCATTTTGCCCCTTGTAGTTGGTCAATTTGCAGGCTTTACCAACTTCGCACATCCGCCCTGCACTCCCATCTGGCTACAGTACAAAACACTGCCACCGTCCCCTCTCTCTAACTCTTTCCACCGCACCTTTCAAGGCTTCCTCCTCCTCTCTCTGCATCCTCAGATGGCGAAGCTTTGCAAGGTCCGCTCGGCGCCGGCGGAGGGCGAGGCGGGTCCCTTCGCCACCAGCTGAGAGTGAACTCAGGGGGGCTTCGTCCTCTTCCTCTTCCTTCTCTAATCGGTCTGTTTCTCGCCTTCCTCTTGGCCTGTGCTGTGCTAGAGGAGCAGATGAACAACTTCTGTGCGGTGGTAGGAGTCCGTCCGCCTTTCACGGCGTCGCAGTGGCAAGAACTGGAGCACCAGGCACTGATCTTGAAGTATCTAATAGCAGGAGTGCCCGTGCCGCCTGAGCTTATCGTTCCCATACGGAGGAGCTATGAGGCCTTGGCCGGACGATATTATCAGTCTCCGAGTAAGAGATTGGCGCCAAGCTTTCATTTTTCTTTCTTATTAGGAATGCCATTTGTTGAAGTTTCCTTTTTTGATCTGAGTGTTGCTTCAAAAGTGGATCTTTTGTTTGTGTTTTGGCCCAAGATTGATAATCGTTTTCCCTCTCAATTGATGAGATGCTTTGATCAATTGCTTTCGAGTTCGCTTATTGGTTTTATTCTTATAAAAGTTGCGAACCTATTCGCATATATGCCTTACCTGGTGTTGGGCATTTTTGATGTTGATAGTTTCCTGTAAGAGGTTGGGTTCTGATTCATTGTTTACTCTGCTCTTTATATATTGAAGCTTCTTATGCTTTAATACTACTGCATTGCAATTTTCTGAGTTAATTAGCCAAAACTAGGACACCATTTTTCTGAGTTCATTGTTTCATCTTTCTGGGAACTCTAATATTTGTAATGTTAGGGTTATTATGCATTATTATTTCTCAATATTATTTAATCTCCTATCTCTTGTTACTGCTAGTTTATTATATAGGATTCTTTTCTTTGTTCCTTTAATTTGGGGATCTTTCTTACTCGTTTTTAAATCCTTTGCACATCCTTATACCTTCTCACAAAGACGTTTGCTAGACATACTTGGTTTAGTTTCTACGCGATCCTTTTTATAGACTTTGGCAAGTCTTTGGTTCCTTTCCAATTGCATGGGCATTTTGATCGGTAATAAACTACTGGGTATGACAATTTTAAGGTAGAATCTTGCCTCAGTTCAACCTGCCAATTGTAATATAGTAATCACTGAATGTTTATTGTTTCTTCTCCTGCTACAAGTGCAACTTATACTATAAAGTCATTCTTTTGAATTCAGTGAGCTACTATACCTACTATGGGAAGAGACCAGATCCAGAACCAGGGCGTTGTCGCCGGACTGACGGAAAGAAGTGGCGTTGCTCCAAGGATGCATACCCTGGCTCCAAGTATTGTGAGCGCCACATGCACCGTGGCCGTAACCGTTCAAGAAAGCCTGTGGAATCAGAAACTGTATCCCCAACTCAGACTGCCTCGTCAACCTCCGCATCCCATTCTCCCTGCGGTAACAATGCCAGTGGCAGTGGAGTTGGAAATTTCCAGAATATTGCCCTGCATTCAACTGCTGGTCCTAGCAATAGTAGTAGTCCATGCCTCAGTGCCCCCAGTGTATCTCAGCTACCCTTGGACACCTCCACCCTGAGCAATAGGTACATGTTGAGTTGCATTTTGACTTTGAAATGGTTACTGCCTTTACACTATGAGAGCATTGAGGTGGTAAATTATGCTCGCTAGATGATATAAGAATTCTTTCATGCTTGAGTGAGGTCGGCTAGATGCTTTTGATAGGCTCATCTTTAGTTCAGTCGCTTGGTTAGTTTTATCTTTGATTTGTTGGTAGCACATGGTTTCATTCTTCTATAAATTTTGTTTCCAAAATTCTACATAAAAGCATTGACAACTTCACCAATGAATTTGGATGATACCTTCCATTTGTAGCCATGTCGATCAAAATCTATACTAAATGAAAGCAATCTGTTTGTTGTTGGCTCCGCAAGAACTAGAAGCTTTTCTCTTTTGAACTGTTGGAAGCTTCAGAGAATATTCTTGTTCTTTCTAGTGCAACCTTCGTGGGGCATGTGCATGTTCAGAGAAAAGATTAGTCGTCAATTTAATGTTTAATATGTGTAGATGTGCCTTTATCCAGAAAAACTTTTTGCACTCTTTGAACATCAGAGTTCTCTCTAAGAAAAAAAAACCCTCCTTACACAAGCGATATTGTCTCCCACAGTTTCCACATGCATTTCAGTGCCTTCTAAGCTCCAGAACTTACCCACATTGAAGAAATTTGCATCCTCCTTTTTTATCAGTCCAAATCCCATTAAAACTATACTAAAATCAACATTAGATAAACCCTAAACGAGGGTTTCAGAATTTGTGCGTCAATGTTTGGGCTAGCATGTTGCCTGACAAACAAATTACCAACACAGTGTGGCTGCTTTTATTTTATTATTATTATTTTTTTCCTTTTTCTTTTGAGAGGTAGCAGGATCTAGAAACTGTGTTTTCTTGTAGTTCAGTGAGAAGCTGAGAACAAGATCTGTTTCTATTTATATCACATCGATGAGCTCTGAATAAAGAAGAAAGCCCCCTTTGCACTCTCCGAGGACTGAGGTAGCAGAGCAGAGCGGTGCAATTTCATGGAATAGGTTAAAAAGCTAGAATTGTACACGTAAAAGAAAGCATAGTTTAGTTTGAAGATATGCTTCAGATCCTATGCATTTTTTTGTTAGATCCATGGAGCGTGTATAACAACAACAACAACAACAAAGTCTTATCCCACTAGGTAGGGACGGCTATATGGATCCTTCTATGTCATTGGACTCTATCCCCTACTATATCATCATTTATATTTAAATAAAATTTATCTTGTTTTATTGTTGCTAACCAAGTCTTTTTTGGTCTTCTTCTTCCTCGTTTGATGTGTATATTTGTCATCGTTTCACATCATCTAACTGGAGCATTTATTGACCGTCTAAGTACATGTCCGTACCACCTTAAATGTGTCTCTCAGAGCTTTCTTTCAATAGATGCAACGCCGACTTTCTCTAATGCTCTCATTTCTTATTTTGTTCATTCTCGTATGTTTGCACATCTACTTTAACATTTTCATCTCTCTGAACTCATTTTTGCTTATACGCCGAACATTCAAGATGTCTCTCTCAATTCCTCCATCATCTTGCAAAAATGATCCTAAATATTTAAAGCACTTAGTTCTATACAACTCGCTATCTTCTATCTTAACACTTGTCTCATTACGTCTAATATTACTAAACTTAAATTCCATATATTTTGTCTTTACTCTACTAAGTCTAAAACCTTTCACTTCTAGTGTTTCCTGCTAAGATTCTAATTTAGCATTTACTCTTTCACGCGTCTCATCTACCAAAATAATATCATTTGCATAAACAATACGCACGCGTCATGTCTTGAATGTATGTCATGATTAGTGTAAAAAGATAGGGACTTAAAGTTGATCCTTGATGTAACCTTATATTTATTGGAAATGCTTTAGTTAATCCGCCTAAAATCTTCACTCTGGTCATTACTTCCTCATACATATCCTTAATTAGTTCAATATATGTTACCCTAACACCTCTTTTTTTTAAAATTCTCCATATAATTTCTCTTGAAACTCTATCATAAGTTTTTTCTAAATCAATGAATACCATGTGTAGATCCTGCTTTTGCTCTGTCTGAGAAGATATATAGCTTCTATTGTCGACCTTTCTGGCATGAATCCAAATTGATTTTCGAGAACCGTGGTCTTCTTCCTTAATCTTTTTTCTACTACCCTTTCCCAAAGTTTCATGGTATGACTCATTAGTTTAATACTCCTATAGTTTTCACAAGTTTGTATGTCTCCTTTATTCTTATATAAGGGAATTAAGATACTTACTCTCCATTGATTAGACATCTTTTTTGTTTTCAATATCATGTTAAATAATTTTATAAGTCATTTAATACCTAGACGCTTCCATACCTCTATTGGAATATCATCTGATCCAACTGTTTTTCCATTTTGCATTCTATTTAAAGCTTGTCCTACTTCTAAAATTTGAATTCTACAATAAAAATTTAAATTTCTATACTCATTTGACCTACTTAAATTACCTAAATTAAGTTTGTCTCCTAAACATTCATTAAAACATTGATGAAAATATCTCTTCGATTGTTCTTTTATTTTTGCATTATTTACTAGTACCCTATTGCATTCATCTTTATTACATTTTATTTGATTAAGATTTTTTGTCTTTCTCTCTCTCACTTTAGCTATTCTATAAATGTCTCTTTCCTTTTCTTTTGTATCTAATTTTCAATATAACCGTTCAAAAGTTTCAGTCTTAGCTTCATTCACTACTTTTTTAACTTCTTTCTTGGCTATTGTATATTTTTTCAAATTTTCCTCATTTTTACAAGTATATAATTTCTATGTTGTTCGTTTTTCCTTAACTTTCTCATGCAATTTCTCATTCCACCACTAAAATTCTTTACTTGGTGGTGCATGTTCTTTTGACTCACCGAGTACACTCTTGGTTACTATTTTCAACTTTGATACCATCTTATCCCATGTCGTATTAGGGTCACTGTATATTACATCTAATACTTGTACTCCTACCTTCTCTTTAAATAAATTTAGTTTTTCATCCTTTAACTTCCACCACTTAATTCTAGGAGTCATGTAAATTTTTCTTCTATTAATATTATATTTGAGGTATATATCCAATATTATTAACCTATGTTGAGTAGTTAAACTTTCTCCAGAGATGACCCTACAATCTTTACGAATCTTTCTATCTCTCTTCTTAACCATAAGAAAGTAAATTTATGATTTATTATTTCCATTTTTGAACGTGACTAAGTATTTTTCTCTTTTCTTAAAAAATATATTAGTCAGTATAAGATCATATAGTATTGCAAAATTCAATATAGTTTTACCTTCTTCATTTTTTGTTTCAAACTCATAACCCCTATGCACCCTCTCATATTCGTCATTTTTCACTCCGATATACCCATTTAAATCGCATCCTATTAAAATCATCTCATTTGCCAGAATATTTTGTAATACTTCATCCAAGTCATTTCCAAACTTTAATTTGGTATTTTCATCTAATCTTATTTGAGGTGTATATACACTACTATTTTATGAGAGCTATAATTCTATCCCCCTTTCTAATTACTCCTACGACTTCATCCTTTAACGAACTATCTACAATAATACTCACTCCATTTCTTGTTTTACTCTTTCATGTATACCATAACTTAAAACCTGAGTTCTCTATCATCTTTGTTTTCTCACCTACCCATTTTGTCTCTTGTACATATACAATATTAATTTTTCTTCTAATCATCGTATCTACTATCTCCATTGTTTTACCAGTGAGGGTTTCTATGTTCCATGTATCAAATCTTAGACTATTAGTTTTTCTATAATATTTATTCTTACTCAACCTATGGTGTGAGAACTCTTACTTATTTAACACTACATCTAAGTTCTCATGGAGATGTAGCGGTCCTTGTCGATACGTTATAGTCGGACCCTGAAACATGAACTCTTGCATATTGTTCATTACACCCCAGTTCTGAAAATGTAGTGGTCCTTGTCGAGACGTTACAATTGGACCCTGTAACGCGTTCCTTCCGGAGAACAACCTAACATTAGCACAATAATTTGATTGTGCAAAATTAGGTTATGGATGGTTGTATTTGTTCTCTTAATTTAATACGTTGCCATGACTGTTTCTCAATGTTTGATTTTGTCTCTTGACCCGAGTCTGGTACGTCGATAGATTCCTTATTTTAGTAGCTCATTTTCATAAGTGGTTCTCTAAAGAAATACTTGCCAGAGTTATTATTGTTTCCTAATATTATGTCTCTCTGTGTTTGGCTTTGATGTTTATCCTATTCAGAAATTTCCACTGATTTCTAGTGATTGATCCTGGTTACAATCATTGAAGTCGAGCATACTAGATAATTTGAGTTGCTATTCTAATCATGTGAAGTTTAAGAAATTGTCTTTTTTCTTACAGAATCTTTCACTTGTTATATTAACTTTCTTGTATGGAGATTGCTATGCCCTTGTAACTGTCAGCTTTACTCGGTAAATTGACTAGCAACAAAAGGTTCTATTCTTATCCATATAGAGCTTATGCATCTATTTTCATTCATTAAAGTACTTTGTGGTCTGTCTACTCTATATCCTTTTTAGCTAAGGTATCATTCTGTAGTCTTTTCTTAATAGAGACCAATTGATTCCTACGTTTTGAATTTGTTATTTCTCCATAAAGCTCTTTCAATGTTTGGGCTTTTATGTACTCGATGAGTATGAAAGTTTGATAGGATTTTCATTCTTTTATTTATCTGGTGAAATAAGTTGACAAAATCCATATTGGCTTGGGTATTTTTTGTGCTTCCATTGGGTGTGTAATGGCCTGAATTCTGCAGGTATTTCACTGGATTTAAAGCCGATGTGGATGAACATAGTTTCTTTTCCGAAGCTTCGGGAAGTGAAAGGCACCTCGGGGTAGATCCGTTGGCGGATAACTCCTGGCGCCTTTCGACACCACCGGCATCTATGTTTCCGCTGTCAAAATTCCAAGATTCCTCCATTCTGCAGAATGCGTGCTCTGAACTTCACTCAGCAAAAGAACTCGGGCAGGTTACTCTCCACTCCCTGCCTGGACAGCAGCATCAGCAGCAATCATTTGGAAGCGAATTCAGTTCGACAGCGCCGCCCGCGAAACAAGAGACTCAGTTCCTCCGACCTTTTTTCGATGAATGGCCCAACACAAGAGAATCATGGTCAGACCTGGAGGAAGACAGATCGAATGCAGCTTCGTTTTCCACAACCCAGCTTTCCATTTCTCTTCCCATGACCTCACCAGGCTTCGCCGGCACCTCTTCCAGGTCACCGAACGGTGAGTTTCGTCTCCGAACTACCATGTAGAGCTCTAAAATTTCTGAGATCGCCATCTTAGTTCACATATCCCTCGTTCTTAATGTTTATTTCTGCAGAGGACTGAGACAGGAATCCTAAATCCTTGCAATCTTTCACTGAATCCTTCAAAAACTCGCGTTCAGAAACCATTCTCATCGAGCTACATTTGTGCTGAGAACTCATTACTATCATGTGCTAATATCTCGCACTGCACTGCGATATCGCATTGAGAAACTGCATACAGGAAGTTGTGTATCTGGTTAAAGACACAGACGTCTCGCTTGCAAGCTTGTTATGTATGAGTTTCTTTCTAAGTATTGTATGCTTTTGATTCTTGATATATTATTTATAATTGGTTGAATCGGCGAAGCTAATTTGATCTCTCAAGACACTGAGCAATTTGAGCGAGACGAGTTTAGCAGCTCAAGAAAATCTCAATCAGATCCAAATACTATCTCTCAATCATTTTGCTCCTCGTTTGATTGGTCATTATGTCAATCTATCCGATAGAAGTCTCTATAGTTGGAAGAATCGTATACTTCCAACTATCGTTGAATACTCAATTAGTTGATTGCGAGAGGACTTGTGACTTTTGATTTGTCTCCTCTGTTATTGTGCCACCAAACTTCTGTTGACGCAGAATATCAACACTCGAGAAGACACGACGAAATTTTATTCCAATTTTATCTTTTTCACCCAAAAAAAAAAAAAAACTTTGGAAAAGGTTAAATTACTGAAATGAATAGAAAATAGAAAAAGGGTGGGAGGCTTTTTTTCAGGTTTCTTCGTCGTTGGGGGCGTTGCGTTCCCTCGCTAGGAAAACACTGTCAACTCCGCGTAGGAATCCGAGCAGAGGAGAGAATAAACAATTAAAGCCGCTTTGCTTATTTCGATTCGTTTCCTAGCACGCAGCAGAGCCCTGGGTTTTGGTGGGGGGGGTAATCGGACATGGAGAGGAAAGTGGTGGCCGTTTGTGTCGCCGTTGGCTCCCTAGGCCTCCTCTCCGCTGTGCTCGCCTTCGCCGCCGAAGCCACGAGGATCAAGGTGAGTGGGAAAGATCGGTTCATATTCCCTCGCTTGTGTCTTTCTTATGATGATTCTTTTATATTTTTATTCCGCTTGATCAAAAAATTTGTTCGCTGTCGTTAGTGTTCCTTCTCGCTTGTATCTGACGCTGGCTTCTGAGATGAATTAAGTTGATAGTTGTTGTTTTGTGGTGGAGTTCGCTCGATTGAACTCGATTTGAAACTCTTTTTTTTTTTTTTTTGTCAGAAAATAAGAACGTCTTTCTTGTCTTCAACTTAGCCCTCCTGTGATCTTCCTTGGGGTGTTCGGTCGGTAAATTGGTGCTTGTTTCTATCTTGGTGTTGATGTTGGCTTGTGAATTGTGACTGGAGCGGGTTGTCACTGTCGGGGGCTCAGAGACTCTTTCAATGTCTTCTCATTCATCAAGATCATAGATCACTCGCCATTTATCTCCCTAAATCTCCCTTACAGTGATATTGAAACATATCGATGGAGACTGTCAAATTGATGGTTCCAATCTTTGCGGGAGAGAGGGGTAATAGTGCCCAAGAATGGATGTTTCATATTTGTGATCAGTGGCCATCTTAAATTATCTTTTGCTATGACCCTTGTTGCCAAATTGGTTTATGTAACTAATAAATTGAATAGAGATATGAGTGATTATTTCACGGCTAGACTATTGCAAGTCTATTTTTTGAGTGAATGAGAAATTAATATTTATGATTATTCAAATAATGAAATGTTGGTCCGGTATAATAGGATGAAAGTTTAGTTTACACACGAGGTAGGTTCGTGGACATGATTATATGAACGCTAATTCGAGAATGCCAATTTGTATGGAATCATTGAAGGGTGTAAAATCATAATTAATTTCTGAAATAATTAATCAATGATTAATTAATTAATGAAAAAATTAATCAAATCATGTTTGTAATATTAATGGATCATTTGATTAATTAATATTCGTACTGTTAATTTGATTGATTAATTAATTAATCAATTGTATATTGATTAATTGATGCATAAGTCATTGAATGAAAACATATCCCATGTCTTCTACTTTTTTTTTGTAAGAAACTCATTCACCTCTTAGTAGAAACTCTTCGTCCCTACAAAAGGAATCCACTCCTGCTTTATTCACTCAAAATTAAAAAACCAAGTTGTAAATTCTTCTCTCTTAAGAGTTTTAAGGCTTCGAAAGTTTGTTGGGACTCCAAATTTGGAGTGCTCCTATTTCGAGACGTAGGTCATTGTATCTTAGGTGATGATTACTCATAAACCATAAATACCTAAGCGGGACAATATCGTTTTAAGGAAAGAATGTTTGCCTTCACCTCGACCTTAATACTCTTATCTATAAGGATAAATTTACCCGAAGGGGTGTATGCCTAAGTGGGTATGCACTTTGAAAAGGTGTGTCAATATCCAAAGGGATAATTGGATGACCAACGACTTCAAGTCGGTAATGATGATACTAAGAGAGGTACATCTATTACCCTAAAAGATTTCTCGATAATCGAAAAGGTGTATCGAGAGTATAAATGGAAGGAGGTCCATGTCACAGCTCCACCAATTCAAGTCGTTGATTCATCATCGAGCCAATTGATCAGACCCAGACATTGGATCAATACTGCCAAACTCTATATATCCAACTGAACCCAACCACTCTCACCTTGACTCCATTTGTTCATTTGCCTTCCGCCAGCATTACGGTGTTGGGTCTGTGACATCCATCTGAAGGCTGGTTGCTAGATACTAAACTTTTCTTCATACAAGTTGTCCTGTTGATTTTGTGAAAATTGGAAATCCTTCTTTTGGTAAAATACACTAAATGCTTTGTTGAAGTTCATATTTGTCTTTGGACCGTGTCATAATTCGAGCTTAGATTAAGAACTGGTATTCAAAGAGTTCAGGGACTTCTTTCTGAAAGACTTCTTCTCCAAGTTAGGATTGAGACTGAAGTATTTCGAGGTGGATGGAGCATCTAGTGTTTTTGAGAATATTAAGGGAATGGTTCAAGGTGCTTAACAGATTTTATTTTAATTTCAAAATCATGTTCTCAGGAAAGGATTATTTTTTTGCTTGTGATACATGAGGATGATTGAAGCTTACTTTTCCTGAAGTCGAGTTAGTGTCAACTATTTTGAATCATTATACTTTATGGTATGCTACACCCTAATGGCATATCCTAATCATACCTCGTAAATCATTTTCAATTATGTCAGTTAAAATTTCCATTGTACATTTATCTTGCCCAATTATAGAATTTATTGATATCTGTGATTAAGGCTTGCTGATTTGTGAAGGTGTCAGTCAATACAATAGAAAGCATGAGTTATCATCTAGTATTGACCATTTACAGGGGCCGGTTGAGTATGAGGTATGTGATTGAAAGGTGAGTAAAACAAATTGCCATCTTTGATCTGTGATAGTTGAATCCTTTGTAAGATGTTGAGAAAGTAAGGACAAAAGGATGATGAGACATAAAAGTGTATAGGAAAAAGTATATACTTCGGATAGCATTGAAATAGTTGATGTGTGTTGGATTTTGGTCATTTATTGGAAGATGGCATAGGTGTTAAAATTCCATTTTCATGAGGGAAAAGTTTAAGATGCAAACTTTAAGCATCTAGCCATATGTTGACTTTGTGGATGCAGGGCTTCCACCAGATGATACATGTGGAGGGCAATGGTCAGCTCATTCATATTTTGAAGTTTCCTTGTATATGAATTTCGTGAACTTCTGTGTTTCTTGGATATTCTAATAATTGTTTGTCACCAAGAATGAAGTTATTTCGAGATTCCATATCCAAAAGGTGCAGCAGTAAACAAGTTCAAGAGACAACCAATGTATGTCCTATAACTTTCATGCACAAAATGATTTTTCAGAAAAATAAAAACTAAATCCGATCTCTAGATGGTAAAATAAGCAAGCGTTGCAAAGATTCAAAGCTACTATCATGATTAAAGTAGTATGTTTGACTTATTTTATGCATGACCAGCCAGAAAACTTCATGTGACGTTTGAGTAAAGTGCTTAAACCGGCTGCAAATGAATTGTTCGTGTCAAGTTAATTTGCATGCACATGCTCGTACAGGAATTTTATGAAGGATACCTTCCTGATGCCTTTATCATTAGTTATTGATACATTGATGAGGTGGCTATACACAGTCTATTCATGATTTTGCAGGTTTCTGATTTAGAAGAAATTGGACCAGATAGATGCAGATATCCTAAAAGTCCTGCGTTAGCACTAGGGCTACTATCATCGTTAGCTCTTATAGTGGCTCAGGTGATAATACACACTGCAGCTGGATGTTTCTGCTGCACAAAACATCCTGGTCCATCGGGCAACAAATGGATGGTAGCATTGATATGCTTTATTGCTTCTTGGTAAGTTTCTATTTTGCAGACTATTTTTTAAGATTAAATACTTTGAGAACTGAAATAGATTAGAATCTTTTCTTGGAGTATACCATCTTCATCTTTTGGAAATAATGTCTACATTACCTGATCCTCTGCTGAATTTAGCTAGATTTTTCTTTTGTGCCGGCATGATCGTTCCATATTCTATACATGTGTGCTGCTTGTAATGCTTATCCATGCAGCACTGTGTCTAGAAGTATTTTTCTTGCTGTTCGTTCTATGCCTTCTTCTATATTCAACTACTTGATTTTTGTCGTTTTGTCAGCTTAAACGATTGCCTATTCTCATATATTGTTCAGCAATCATCCTAACTGCTATTTTGCCTCTTTAATCATCTCTGAGTTGTGTGTTCTATTGGGCGTGGTCATGCAGGGTTTCTTTTGTACTTGCATTCCTTCTACTGTTGACTGGTGCTGCCTTAAACGATCGAAGGGCTCTAGAAAGGAGGTATTTTGATAATGGCGACTGCAACGTTGTTAGGCCTGGAGTACTCGCAGGAGGGGCAGTGTTATCGTTCACAAGTGTGGCCCTAGGCATAGTTTACTATGTTGCTCTCTCGTCAAAGAATGCACAAACTGGGAGATCTCATCAGAACCAGGGCATTGTGATGGGGCATCCTCAGGTTCCAGCCCAGGCAACTCCTGTTTTTGTGCACGAGGATACCTACAACAGGCAGCAATTTCCCTGAGAACACACTGAATCTGCTATCGATCATGGATTATACGGTCAAAAACTCAAATTGATTAACCCTAGTCTTTGGCCATTGCTGGACCTGAAATTCTTGCACCAAAACTATGTTATATATATATATATATATATATTCAATTATGCTTGGTATTATAAGTAACTATATTGTTTAGGATGGCAGTTGAAATCGAAACTAAAAATTGCTAATCTACAGGTTGAATTAAAGTTGCATGTCAAAGGTCTTCGAGACATTGTACAGGTTAATTATTGCCCCTCTATCAGTGATTGGAGAAAATTCAGAAAAAAAAATAGTTAAAACTCCTTTTTTATTTGGATCGTTTGCAGCAATGGAGGTTTCTGTAAGTATACCCATATATCCATATATTGGTTGAGCATTACAATTGATTTATTGTTTAATTATTATTAGCCAAAATTGATATTGGAATATATTTCGTGGGTATGTCTGGCTGTATTTATAAGAATATATATGCATATAATTCGATTTCCAATAATTGTGTATTTTCTTTCTTCTTTTAAAATTAGATAAACGACTGAATAAATCCGAAATACAAAACACAACTGATCACATTGTTGATTTGGATCCATACGACAAAAATGAGAAACTACAAATCGAAATTGCAATGAACTTCAATGCTTAAGTAGTTAACACCTGGGCATCTAGACATCAAGAAGTTCTAAAACATGGAAAATACAAATAAAGGCAAAATCATAAGCATGATCACAGAACCAAATCATTCAACCATAGCGTCTCCAGGTGCAGACGACGGAGAATTGGATGGTCTTCTTCTGCTTTTACCTACAAGACAGAAGTAACAGATTATTTTCTGCTCTTTAATTACATGACATGAGCGTATCTTTAGGCAAACAACTCGTAGCATGCTTTCCAAGGTAAAATTAAAAGGAAAAAAAAACAAGTAAAATGGAATTTAAAAAAAAAAAACAATCTTCAAGCTTCTGGTTTTGTGGTGAAATGTAGTTACAGAGCAGGTCTCGACATTACTCGAAGAACAATTCGAATCAAAATCACTTCTGAAATAAATACTTACCCTTGCCTCTTAATCCTTTGAGTTTTAGCTTGGGACTCTTCTTCAATTCGAATTTCACCTTAGACTTCTCGCTCTTAACTTCGGAAGATCCTAACAAAATACAAAACGAGACTACATCTAAGAACTCATGCAGAACATACTTCAAGAAAGTTTCATCCGTAGAACGAAATTTGTAATCCCACAAAATGGGCATACCAAAACCAACAAACTTCAATATAATAAAATTTATTCAATGTTATGCCTCGTGTAAACTCGTGATGACCTTGGATGAATCAATTTCTGAATCAAAAGAATTCATTAGTCAAGTAACTTGCTTACCCTCCGCCACCGCCATCTCGACGTCCTCCATTGTGATTAAGCCCTTCTCCATCGCCTCCTTTTGCTCCTGAATAGTCACAAGATCGAACTTTCAACACCGGAAAACGAAATTGAGACATAAACTGACATAGAAGGTCGATAAAAATAGTTAAACTGATATGATTTGTGTCTTCCGAAACATCACCCTTCGCCATTTCTTGAAGAGCTTCTGCTTGCGCTTGCCCGAGATGGAGACGGGGGGTTTTTGCACCTTCAGCTTCCTGGTGTTAGGATCCCCATGCAACTTCCGCTTCAAATCCTGGATCTTCGCCCGCCGATTCTTCACCACGACATTAAATTTGGCCATGGCGACGAACAACAACGCAAAACCCTAACACTCCGATCGCCGCCCCTTCTTCCCCAAAAAGGAAAAGGAACAAGCGCGCAGCCGACGGATTCTTATGCGTATAACTCGATAATCATTTTACTCCTAAAAGTTTAAATATTATGAAACTGCCCTGTAAATTTTCTATTAAAGCGTTGTTATATATGGATTCGGGTTGACATACAGAAAATATGTAAAACTGTTTGTACCCGATCCGCTACCGTCCCAAAGATATAAGAGCTTCATCATTTTCTGCATTTTTTTTTTTTTTTTTTGCGTTACCTTTCCTCTTTTCCTTGTATCTTTCATTTAAATAAACGAAAGGGTAACATTGGATGTAAACAGTAACATGAAGAAAATGATTTGAACTTTTATCATGTGGGACAAATGTATAATTGACTTTTAAGAATTGGCTAGGCTATGGATGATTGAGTTGTTAGTGTCTGTGTGTGAAACACTGCGATGAATAATGATTTTCATTGTTCACTGAAGATGAATAATGAAATCACTGTTCATCATAGTATTTCATGCACAGGTGCACATGACTTCGCTGCACAATAGATCAAACTACTCTCTCTCTAGGGTTCGATTTGAATCGTGAATCGAATCGGAACCGATGCTTTAAAAATTGAATCGGAATTATTTTTTCAATTCCAATTTCGAAATCGAAATCGGAACCGGAGACATATGGTTCGGTTCTAATTCTTAAATTTTTGAAATCAAAATCGAAGCAAAACTGAATCGAAATCGGAATCGAACCGAAACTAGAATTGAAATCGGAATTGAGTATTTTTTTTAAAATCAAAATTGAATTTTTAAAAATAATTTGATATTTAAATGGTAAGTGATCTATGAGGTTTTGATTTTTTTTAAACTCTAAAAGAATACATAAGTAATTTAATTTATATAAATTAAGTTCAAATTCTTTCCTTTCTTTTTTATATTAAATTAAAAGAATGAAAGAGGTAATATATTGTAATAATAATAATCATAATCTATATTCTTTCTTCCTAATTTATTAATGTGAATTTATTATTTAAATATATTCAATGATAATTTTTTATAATAAATATTTGATTTAAAGAATTATACAAAATAAATAAATTGATATAAATTAAATCTTCACATATAAAATTTAAATTTAAATTTAATTTAAATTAAAATAAATCGACTAAATTAATGAATTAAAAAATAATATTTTTATATCGTCTATTAAAAAAATAAGATACTTAAAATTAAATAATTTAAATTTCAATTTTAAACAATTTGAATCAAAATTGAATCGTAAAGAACTAAAGCCGCCGGTTAACGATTCGATTCTGATTCCGATGAATGATGAATCAGAATCGACGGTTTCAAAATCAAAATCGAACCATAAAAGAACTGAAATCGGCTTTTAAAATTAGAACCGAAATCGTTGATGAACAGTTTAGCCCTGATTCTATTAAATGATAAATTAAAATCGACGATTTTAAAACCGTGATCACTCATATATATATATATATATATATATATATATATATATATATATATATATATATATATATATATATATAGCCAATGTTAAACTAAACTATAGCCGAGTTGGAGATCGCTTCTCAGGAAAAAAAAACAATGAAAGAGAAAATGTTTGTTTTAGATTGAAGCTCTTGCAACAGAGAGATGAAGATTGAAAGGTTTTATATTGTGCATGACACAAATTTAGGAGCGTTTGATATCGTTTTCTTCTCTGTTTCTATTTTTATTTTTTACAAAAATGAGAAAATATATTTAGTTCGTGTTTTTCATCTTCATTTTTCAGAAAATAAAAAAGCATTTTCTAGAAAATTAGAAAATGAAAAATAATCATTTTCTATTTTCATTTTCATTTTCCAAAAAATAAAATAGTGTTTTCTGAAAAACTAAAAAACAAAAAAAACTTGTTTTCTGTTTTCTGAAAAACGAGAGAATGAAAACAGAAAACAAAAAATTCTCTACGAACCAAACGCCCCTTAATTATTCATATCACCCTTGCAACAGTATCTCCTTGGCCTCCCTCTATGTTGGGTAGCCCGTAACGACAAACTGCACTGAGTCCACGATGAAGATGTTTTGACACATGAAAAAGGTCTGCATTAAAACTGCTGATTAAGTGAAACAATCATGAGCACTTGGCACAAGCTATCGACAATACCATCCGTGCAACTCTAGTTATAACATTTATTCATACAATGATCTTCACCAAATAGACATCATTGGATCTTCTTGTTTTGAAGGATGTCTTGAGAATTGGATTCGCCAAAGAAGCAGCTCTATACAATCAGTGGAAAAGAAGATTGATACTCAACATTTTTTTGCAAAGAGATGTACAAATCTCTCTCTATCTTGATTGAGGATCTCTTACTAGCTAGGCCTTTTGCTCAGTGCTCGGCGACCCCTGCGAAGAAAAATCATTAATCGGGGCTTTTGTATAATAGGTGGCATTCTTATTTAACCATATTTGAGATCTATTTGATACTGACACCAATCGAAGTGACAAAGTTGCAGACTGCACATTTCACTGATCTTGCTCCATACTGATACATAAGCAGCATATGGCAGTTCCCACAATTCACATGAGCTACCTGATTTGCTGTTAACAAGCATGTTTTTGCTATGATATGCTTCGTAGTAGTAAACATAAGTCAAAGATATGCATCCGGATTATTTCTTCACTGAATAATATTGTAGTCGCATATGGACTCATGGCCGGTTGACAAAAATATATTGAGATTAAGATATCAGATTCTAAGCTAAAAAAAAATATAGCAGACATAAGTTTGTTAGCTACGTTGATTGAGTTTTCGTGGTGCTTCAGATATTACCAATCCTAATGATGTATCTTATACAGTAAGTTTTTGTTTCAACTTTGAAGTGAAACAAGAAAAACTGCTTACCTTCCAGAGCCAGATTGACTGTGTGACAACAAGAACACTGGACGCTACTGGCTCCCCTTATGTACATCAACAGAGTGTGACATCCTCCACAAATTAATTGTGCCATTTCTGTTCCTGCAGAGAAATCCTCTAAATTCAATTCAAAATTGGAATAAGAAAAGCAAGATCGTAATAAGTTAGAGTGCTTATCTAGGGTTGGGTTTACTTGGATAAATAGCTAGGAGGAAGAAAGGGAGGACGAGGGAAAGCAAAAGGCAAAAATATACATGGGTTTTCCATATACGATTTTGTCATCTTTTCCAGTCTCTCCTCTTGTTCTCTCCCTCCCATCTTTTCACCCCAAGTAAAAGTAGCCCAAATGCCAATATGATCACCAGAATCATTCAGTCGGTTATTTCTTCGCAATAGCTACTTAAAAGGATATCTTTGAAGAGCTCGAAAATCTTCTAAAAAAAAAGGTTTCTACTAATTACTGATGGTGACAAGAAGAGAGTTACCAAGAGGTGGAACGGTTGTCACTGCACTACAAACAGCACAACATACTGACGTTGCCCCTACTGGATAGAGAAGCAGATTTCGGCAGCCCGAACAAACAAGTTGGCTCTGACAACCTGAAGAATGCCTTGAGGTTCAAATGTAGCCATATAATGATCCATCACAACATAATATTTCAGAAACTATAGATGGCTGAAACCTTCAAAGAAAACATGTTCAGATGGAAAGCAGCACAGGCACTACAGGCTTCAGATGTTAATTTTTTTTTTTTTAACTTGCAAATAAAAGCTTAGAATTTGAAACAGCCTGTAGATAGAAGGATCCCTAAACTATTTGTTTGTTCTTTGCTAATCAAGGTTTGTGCTTTCCTATGACCATTTGTTTATACGTTGTAAGCATCACAGAGTGGAAAGTGGAAACCTAAAGGGGTAAGAGACCGAAGAAAATATTAGCTGTAATAAAATAAACATATTTAATTAATTTGATTGCTACTGGCGAGGAATATATCCATCTTGATGACGATGATTGATGCAAGTAAGCATCATATTGTGCTCATGTTCTCTATTTTCAAGGCTTTTTATGGTCGTTTTTGTCATAACATATTCAGACAAGTTCATATTGCAGAAGCAAAAGGCAATAGGGTACCGCTTGCAGGTGGAAGTGGAGTGGGATAAGGAGCAAGAGGGACTGGCATTGCCGTATTTCTCGCCGATCTCCCTTCTCAAACCCAGCAAACCTTTAACTTCAAGCAGCCAACTGAAATCCCAAATCAGCTCCCATTCCCTGCACCAAGTTGTCACCATGCCAAGTCAATATAGCAGGAGAAGACTAATTGAACATTATCCAGAATCCAAATCCCACTTGCCAGAACAAATATTTAACAGCTAAAACTTCTTAAGGAAGAAATATAAATAAAAATAAAAATACAAAGATAGGGAAGAGAATAGTTGAATCACACTGCTATGTTGATTCACGAGGATTCATCATGTTGGAGTTGCTTTACTGCTCCTCTCTTATCTTCTGACTATGTTTCTCCTTTTTCAGAGTGCTGTGACAATTCGGGAGAGAAGTGATGTGGGAGCGGGTGAGACTGAGCATTCCCCCAGTTTCACTTTGCATAAATAGAGCGATTAATGGTGAGAAATCGAGATCATTGCGTTGCCTTTTCATCGCTCTCGCTTCATGTAGTAAGAACAGAGGCTGTCTGCTTCTTTACCTTTGTGTTTTGTGGTACCCAAGGCCATGCACGTGAGCTCCCCGCGTCAACAAACTGGTGGTGGAGGAACCTCCGCGTGAACCAGGTACCGAGCATACCTTTGGGTACATTATCCTAAATATAATATATATCACAATCAATTTAGTAAGAATTGCAAAGGCATCAGCGCCCAATTGCGATTATTTTTCTCTAGAGAAAATTCAAGGCTGTCACATCAATATTTCTTCATCCTACACTGATTTCTAGTGTAAGAGGAGGTTAAATGAGACTGTTTGGATGATTTTAGTTTGATCACTTGAGAAAATCTACAAGCACATTTGTTGGGACTGAAATTGAACCACAAATGGGTATCTATAAATAACTCGGAATATATTGTAACTTAATACCTTGAGTGGAAATGAGAATATTCTTGAGCCTAGCTCTGAATGCCTTGTAGGATCATGCTCCACACACCAGTCCCTTCAGACAATTGTAACCTTGCAATCATTTAGCCTTCGCTATCAAGGTCCACAAGAACAACTCTCCTTGAAAGCATATTGTTGCCTCATCTTTTACCAAACAAGAATGTAAAGTACATGAGAAAATCATAATGCATTCTAAAAGGAGTTAACCTTCTCAAAAGTAACTCAATAACGAAAGGACACGATTGGGGAGTACCAACTAGTTCAGTTGGAAAGAATTTTAGAAGTTGTCGTCGTCAAGATCTTCATTCAAAATTTGCCTTTGAAAATATGAGAATTTGAAGGCTGTCATAGCTATTTTTCCATTTGCTATGTTCATATTAGGCTTTTACAATCTGTTCTACTTGCTCATCCAACCAATAAACTTTTAGACATGACGCTCAGGATTTATCGATCCTGCTTTATCATGAATTTCTTAGCATCCCATTCATTTAACAGAAAAGGATATGCAGATAAAAGGATCAGCATGCAATCATCTGCTGGAACTTCATTCAATTAATTTGCCAGTTCAAAAGAGGCCATCACGCACAACCAAGATGCCTTAAAACTACAAAAGAGAGGACGACAATGACATGCTGATTGTTGAATTTAATAGACTGATGATGGCGATATCCGTTGTTTTGTAGTTTTTATAAATCAGGTTGAGGATGATTCACATGTAATTTTAAATAAAGGGATAAGAACACCATCCTCCCCTCCAATCCCGAATTTTCATTCATGTAAAACGGAAATGATAGAGAAGTAATATGCAACCTCCTTTGCCATTCACATCCACAATATCTTCGTTGATAAACCAAATAATCTTAGACAGAGACATCGACCTGTTTTTTTGTGTTTAGGAGGCACAAGTCTTTGTCAGTCTTGGCCATAATTCAAAGGATACCGAGAAGATAATTTGTATTAATGGCAAACTGAATGTGCATTCAATGAAGTGTTTATCCGGACATCAGTGTTTTTAAAATTAAATCAATATTTCAAACACCTGTTGGATAGAGCTTTTGACTACTTAGTTGGGGAAAAAAATAGCTTTTGGTTGATTTAATCAAACAAATCATGATTATGTGACAAAATGTGATAACACTCATGCCAAATGCCCCTCATGGCCAGCTCTCCAACTTAATAAAGGATGATAAACATAAAGGATTTTGCCCTGATGCAGTGGAAACAAATCACTATTATGGAAGTTGAATGCATTGATCTACATTGGCATCAATCACAAATCACTATATCTGTTTGTATATGTGTTTGTATTGCCATCAAAATAGTGACCTAAGATTTCTTCACATCCACAATCTCGCCTGTAAATGATAAAAAGGACTCTGTTTAACCTTTTGTTTGTGAACAGAAAGTATCTTGAATTCCACTTTAAGTTCCTATTATATTTCATTAATTATTTGTGATTGGTGATGTAAGAAATGAAAAATGACATGCCAGCATTGGGTAATGTCGGTGCCAATTACGAAAAAAAAAAAAAAGATAGCATGATGCATGAAACTTTCACCAATATAGAATCTCAAAGAAAGGTGTACTGTACGTAGTCTTATTTTACTTGTAAAGAGATTGTATCCACGACTCGAACTCAGTCAAGGATTTGTGCCAATTACAATAAGATTTATATATGATTCATTCACATTTCGTCTATTTGATATCCACAGTGATGCAATGAGATTTCACATTTATAGAAGGTAACATAACTTTTTATATTAATTATTGAATTAATGTGGTGCTCATTTTATTTTTAAATAATTAATTATAAAACTAATATAGAATTCTTTTTAAAATATTTTAACTGTTAAAATTTTTTAAAACTACGCTATTTTTCTCAAGATGCATTAAAACTTGACCTTCTTACAAAGCTATTCCCTTTTTATTTTTTATATTTCTTTCTCTACGTACTATTCTAGTTCTCCTCTACCTTTTTTTTTTTTTTTTTTAACTAGCACTAGGTATCTAAGTCTTCGGCCTGACTAATCCTGGAGATGGTCGGCCCTACCCCACAGATTTTTGACGGAGTGCTAAGTAACTCCTATGCGAGATATACTCCACCGACCACCAAGGTAAATCAGGAAGTACTCCTGTGGACAATCTCAGCAGCTGCAATGTCCTTGGTTTGTTACCTCATTTAGAGGAAAATCTTGCAAATGTGCCATGATTGGGTATCGAACCGTAGATACCTAGAAGTTGAGCTCGATGCCCTACTGCTGCACCGCAGCTCTGGTGGCTCTAGTTCTCCTACGCTCACGATTGTCGTTGTCCTTCACCTCGAATTCTACTTCAACATCTCATGCTATAACAGCCATTCATTGCCACCAAATTTATAGTAGCCATGGCTACTCTCTTCATGAAAGCTTCCTTCTCCTTCCTCAATCTCTTTTAAATTTCATACGCTTGCATATAATTCTTCCTTGAGTTTGTAACTATATAAGAAATCATTAAAAAAAAAATATCTTTTTTTAATGCTGCCAATGCACACCCACCAGAGAGAGCTCTTTGCGAACGCCAAAAAATAAAAGGAGAAGAATGTTTTCTTTTTTGTTTAATTCCTTGACTATAATCATCTATCTACATCTTCCGCTGAACCTGAGTTAGGCACAATACCTCCAACTCTTGTACTGTAGACTGTAGTGACAACCGTCGTTTAGTGACAATAAAAATGAACAGTTAAAAAAATTAGTATAGCTGATTTCAATCGATCAATATTTACTAATATATATCATATCTAATTTTACAATACTTATTATTATTAATTACTGTATTTACAATGATATTTACCATATTAATGACAATAAATATTTCCTGATTCACCACTAGAAATTGATGGGAAAATCAGCCGTTCTAACGGCGAGGAACTTCTTTCTTAATTGGAACTTTTTATCCTGAAAGTTAACTGTCCTACAGAGATAATCAAACAAAAAGATCTTTAAATTCAGCTCGGTTCTTTAACTTGCCTGGTTCTGAACTTCTGATCTATTTTTGGCAGTTGATTATTAAAATGACATTCTATTGACTAGATCATAGTTTGAAATCTCATATCGTACTGAGTAAAACGGATGAAACATATTGTTCCCTAAATAATTGAGGGCTCCTTCCACTACTTCATCTTCCTCCTCCTTCGACCTCCAATTATCATTAGTACTATACATCAAAATGTTAGCGTGATACCAAAACGGCAATTCCAATCAAAGATTGAAATGATCGAACGGCTCAATATTTTGAATCTTGGACTAGACTCTTATTATTACCTGCTAGTTGGGCAGATTCCCAACTTTTGCAGGCTCTTATTATTACGAAGAAAGTTTATTTCAAATCATTCATCTACAGCTATGTTGGCAAGATGTAATGATCCTACTAAGTTAACAGATCGCAGTAAAGGAAAAAATCAGAGGTCGTAGTGTCATTTGACTAAAAATGTTATAAATTAGGTTTACGTGCAAAGTTTTTGTCTTGTATTTTTCTTCTTCATTAACCTGTATGTTTGTTGTCCAAAAAAAAAAAAAGATCTATTTTACTTCTAATTTCTAGATTTGCAAAATTCTGCAGCAACCAAATCCTGTGTCGCTAGAATTACTGAAAATCACGAAGACCCAAATAGATAAAAGGATGAAAATAACAAAGGAAAAGAAACAAGACATTGGTAGGACTACTTTCCTAATTCCTACTTACCAAACTAAAATAAACAGAGTAAAGGAAGATCGAAATGACAACAAAAAAAAGAAAAGAAAAGTTAATGCGTCGAAATCTGTTTACCTACACTTTCGGTAATTCCATTAGCAAAGATGGTAATTGTCTTCAATTGGCTATCGATAATCAGTTAATCACTACCCAAAGAGACCAATTCAAAAAAAAAAAAAAAAAACATTCCTAGATGGGCTGCACAAAATAGATTGAAGATTTGGAATAAAAAGAGGGCGTTGAGAACAACGAGAACGCACCGAAATCTGTCTCTTGAAGACGTGGTTCCACGAGCACTCAAAGACCTTTCCGAGGCCGTCGGTAGGGCCTCATTCCTCGGCGCTATCGCCGGCGACGAGGTCGCGGATCCGGAGACATCATTCCTCGCCGTCGCGCCAGCCGTTGGCGGTGAGCCGAATTCTAGGATCAGGGATAATGGCGCAGGCGCTCACGTCGATGTTGCCCTCGCTCTGGCCGCGGCGAACGACGATCATGCGGCGCGGACGGAGGCAGAGCACTTAATCGGTGGAGGGATTGATCAAACTAGTCAAGGAGTTCTTAAAGAGGTTAACAGCTTGCGTGATCCAATCCAAAGTGGTGCATTTTGAATGATCCAATTAAAGCCTAATTATAGCATTCGTAAGTTAGTTCGCTATCCAAGTCGCTGCGAGAGCTCAAGCCTACCCGACCCAAACTCAACTGATTGCCTGATTGGTCTCCGTTTCGATGGCCGAACCCACCGGTCTCCTCCGGCGAGATCTCTCGTGCGCGCTGTCGAACGAAGCTCGAAGCCTCGACGTCATCCTCCCCTTCTCCGCCATGAGCGCCTAGGAGCGAACTCTTCGCCTCCCTCTACTCTCCTTTTCATCACCCCCTGCACCCGAATCGTCTTTCTATTTTTATCACAAGAGGAGACCGTGCGAGAGTTTCTGTTCAGGCCGATTGGAGTTGGAGGCATGTCTTCTTTCCGCCCGTACCCCCCTCTTCCTACTCCCGTCGGAGGGGCACCTCCAGCGCCCAACCAGAACCATCCCTTCCCCACTCCCCTTAACCTCCACTTCCAGCCCTATCCATCCCAGCCCCACTGCGGTTACCCTGCCTCCGCTGACGCCTCCGGTTATGGGCGTATCCCTCCAGGCTCAGCTCCCCATCCTGGATTCGCTGGCTCATTCAACCTGCCGGCGAACCAGCAGCAGTATCCTTACGCCCCTTCCATGGCTCCGGCACCGCCACCACCCTCGGATGCTTACCCGCCTCCACCCGCGCAGCAGCCGCAGCCGCAGGCTTCTACGTACTACCCTGCTTCAAAGTGCACTCCCCAGTATAATCCTCCTTCTCAGCCGCCGCCGCCCCCTCCGCCAGCATCGCCACCGCCCTTCTATCCCTCCGCTTCCTCCTCCATCGGTTCCGCCTCCCCCTTCCCCGCTGCCCCCTTCTCTGTCTAATCAGCTTCAATCTGTTCCTCTGGCCATGAACTTGCAACGTCATAGCACCGCAATTGTCGCCCCGCCTCCCGGGCGCCAGCAGAAGCCGTCACTCCGGCCTATGCAGCATAAGCCTCCTCCTGGACCGCCTGCCGCGAGGACCTCCACCCAGTCTCGAGGTCCAAATGGAACCTCGGCAAGGATGGAGACGGAGGAGGAGAGGAGGAGAGGAGGTTGCGGAAGAAGAGAGAGTATGAGAAGCAGAAACAGGAGGAAAAGAGGCTGCTTTTCTTGAAACAATCGCAGTCAACTGTGCTGCAAAAGGCCCAGATGCGTGCAGGCAATGCAAGGCCGAATGGCTCAATGACTGGTTCTCGCATGACAGATCGCCGAACAACTCCATTCTTGGGTGCGGACAGAACTGAGAACCGGCTTAAGAAGCCTACGATTTTCATCTGCAAAATGAAGTGAGTAGGAATTTTCATAATAAACTGTATTGCTTTGGGGCAGAGGTCCCGTAACTATAATTCTATCTTCTCTTCTCGGACTTGTAAAATTTCTTGTTTTTGTTTGATTTCATTTGATATCTGGAGTAAGTACTTTGCATCTGGCTAGTGTTTTTGCAGTTCGTGCTATAATGTCAGAGGTTGTTTATTCTTCATATAGTTCTTCCTGAATTGACTGGAACTACATTATTGTGTCTTTTATTTTGCTTCCTTAGAGACATTCTTGGAACTTAACAAATTATTATGTTTGTTTGATGATTTCACTTTACTATTTCATCTATCAAATACATGACTTTTCACATGTTTATCAGCCTTGAATACTGGGATACTAAACATGTTTCACTTAGCCAGAGCCCAGAGATCCTTGTTAGTTCTAACTCCTTTTCCATTAGTTGTATTCTATAAACACAAATTTTCATCTTTTTTCCTTATGTTATGAGACTCATGTGAGAGGCACCTTGACGTAATGTTTAAGTTGCTTGCATTTGTTACGTATAGATCAGCGGATTATATCTTTGAAACACCTTCTTGCAATTAGTTATAAGATTTCGTAAACTGACATTCTCACCCATACATTGGTTGCATCTGTCAGTCGCTACTTTTTATGCCCTTATGATTGGTCCTGGAAAAAAATTGTTTGCTATCCAATATTGATTTTGCAGGGAAATTGCAGGATGCATTGCTGCTGTCTTTCATATTGTGGGACAGGATTAGATACTGTGAGATGCAAGTTGATTCATCTCCTAACTTAAGAAACTCTAGTTTAGATGCTTGAATAAATTGCAATTTAACCAGATGCTAACATCTGTATCCTATGACCAAGAAAATCATCCAACTTTTATTTTATATTAATATCTAGCACCTTTTGACAAGCAAATGTAATGCAACTTTTGTGCATCACAATTTGATATCAATAATTGATTTGGACATCCTTTGGTCAGCATTAAATACCAAGCAATATATCAAGTTCCATTTGCCTGCCTGATAAAAGAAATCAAATACCGTGTAGTGTCAATTGTGGAGCAATAGCGAGACTTATTATATATAACAACTTGGTACTCTGATCTAAAGTAGTGTCACTACCATTAAAAGATATTAACTTTGTTTTAGGTCTCTTTGCTTTCCTCTTTCCTTCATCGCTAGTCATTTTAACATTCTTCTTGAAGCAGGTTTAGAAATGAGTTGCCAGATCCAAAAGCACAACCAAAACTATTAGGGATGAATAAGGATAAAGACCGGTATGAGCCCCTTCTGTTTTGGTTATCTTATTTTGGCTTGGTATATATATTTTCATAAATCTCTTACTACATTTTTTCAACTTAAATTTGAGATAATCATCATGTCTTCTTGTGATTTATTATACCTGGACTGTGGTTGCTGAACCTAGCCATTTATTGGAAAAATGCAATATATCAATTATAATTGTGTGACGTGTTTTTGTAGGAAAGTTTATTTGCATTGCTTGTTTAACCACGTAAAGTTGATGATTGGTTATGATGAATACCACAGTTTGTCCCTTTGGAAATTTGTTGCATGGTTTGTTTTGTTTCAGATTTTAGTACTTATCAAATGTGTCCCTGTGTTTTCAGATTTAGCAGATACACAATTACATCCATAGAAAAGACACTAAAGCCTAAACTCTATGTTGAACAAGATCTTGGGATACTGCTTGACCTACTTGACATGAGCATATACAAGTATGATTCTATATTTTCCCACTAGATGGTTTTACTACTGTAACATGTGTCCCAGATAACTTGGTTATATTCTTCCAGTCCTCACTGTTCGTCTCCCCCTTGCCCTTGAGGATGAAGAACTGTTGCATGAGGAGTAGTTAGTAACTCCCATCAAACAAGAAGGTATAAAAAGGAAAGAGAGACCTACAGATAAAGGTGTTTCTTGGTTGGTTAAGACTTAATACATTTCTCCTATAAGCATGGAAGCAGCAAAAATGGTAGGGGAGTATTCTACAGTGGAATGGCTATAGGTCGTATTGCTATAAGCTAATTGTGCATATGTCTGAAAATGCAATTTGCAGTCAATTTCTGAGAAACAAGCAAAGGAGATGCGTGAATCAAGAGAAGGAAAGAATGTTTTCTTGGAGAATCTTAACAATAGGTATATTACTTGCTAACCAAAGTCGATTATCACGTTCTTTAATAGAACATTTACTTGCATTAGTATATTAACATTATCTTCTACAAATATTTTATCCCTAGCCTATTGTTACAGGGAGAAACAAATTCAAGATGTTGAAGAATCTTTCAAGGCAGCCAAACTGTCTCCTATTCATCAATCAAAACCTGGACTAGAACCTGTGGAGATTTTACCTTTGTTGCCATTTTTTGACAGGTATACAATGCATTTAACTGCTAGCTCCTCAATTGCTTTTGTTTCACTAGCTGTCATGATCTCCACGTCTAAAATAGCTCATCTATGTCTGCTAACCGTACCTACAAAGTTCTTTAATTTGTATCATAAGTGTTCATTGTTTCTCTGTGATTAAAAGCTTTTTTTGCTAGCAATTTTAGTGCATTTTCTGTAGAATATAATAAATTTATAATTTAGCATGTTTTGAAGAATAAATCATGTGAATGGATTATTTTGAATATTGGTTATTAACTCAGCACACTCATTTCTTATGCTAGGTATGAAGATCAGTTTGTGGTGGTAAACTTTGATGGAGATCCAACAGCTGATTCAGAACAATATAACAAGTTAGACAGATCTATTCTTGATGAAATTGAGTCACAGGTTTGGTTTTCTTCACCCTGGGTTGGGCCTACATACATGGTTTTTTGCAAGTGGCTTCCAATTTGATTGTTTTAGATGTGTATAGTGGGTCCAATATATTTTTCTTTTCTGAGAAGGATCCTATGGACTTTTCTGTTTTATTTTTGATTGAAATGTGCTTCAACTTTATGAAGTAAGTTCTTTGTAGTAATCTACTTGGTTCCTTTTTGCTTCTTTTCATAATAAGAGCGATGGGGAAAAAAAACTCTTGGGATGTGGGTCATTGTAATATTTCAGAACTTAAACTCTTTAATGTTTTCTTCTTTTATTTTCAATCGAAGAGCAAATGAGAAACAGGATTTTAATTCTTTTGTCCTATCCTAGTTTTAAAATAGAGGAAAAGAAAGTTAGGCTCCTAGTACTCATACAAATGGATGAAAGTCAGATTCAAACATTTGTTTTTATTCTTGGATTACAATAGACCCAATATGGTAAGATCCTTCCATGGAATCTTGCATTGGCAGAAGTTTCAGATTGCTCTTTTTATAAAAGTCATGACGATCTTTGTTAAAATATCAGTTAGAATTTTTCTTCTAATTCCTTTGCTTCTTCATAGGCTATTATGAAGAGCTTTATAGTAAATGGCTTAGATCCAAACAATCCTGAAAAATTCCTTGCATACATGGCTCCTGCACCGGATGAGGTACCTTCTGAGGATTTGCTAGCTCTATATTTTATTTTTCTCATCATCTATATGACTCAAGACTGTTAGTTTGCCATCCACTATTTGTTCATTATAAATTATTTTTCTCTTTCCTCAAAATTCGTGATTACATTGATGCTCCATTCTACAGCTTATTAACTTCAACATTTCCAACTTTCATTCAGTTGTACATGGACAAGAAAGCTGAAAATGAAGATACAACATATACCTGGCTTCGGGAGTATCACTGGGATGTATGTTTCACTTTTTCTCCTCTTGTATCCATTGCATGTCATGTAAGCTGCAGATGTCAGATGTGTATAAAACTTGCTTCTTGGTTAGTTAGGTTAAACATTTATTATTTCTGAAAAAAAATCAGCATATTGTAGGTAAGAGGTGAAGATACTGATGATCCAACAACTTACCTTGTTAGTTTGGGAGAGAAAGATGCCCGCTATTTGGTAAAATTGTCTAAATTTATCTTTTTCTTCTTCTTCTTCTTCTTCTTCTTTTTGAAGATTCTGTGTAGTTTTGACACAAATGCTTTGTTCTGAAGCCTCTGCCTACAAAGCTTGTTTTGCAAAAGAAGGCAAAAGAAGGGAGACTAGGCGATGAAGCTGAGGCTAGTGCAGTTGCAGAGTTGAATGAATACGAGGAAACAACAGGAAAAAATGTATATTGGTTTTTCATTCCCTGATGAAATGCATTTTAGTAATAGATTTTGAATTCCTAGCACATCGGCAATAGTCATGTTATTAGTTTTTGTATGCTTTGTCGTCATCAAGACTATATGTTGCTTATTGTTTTCTATATTGGATTATCTATCTTTACAAGACCAACTTCCAAAGATACTGAAATTTGGTGAAGTTAGAACACCAAGAAAAAGTTGCTTCAGAAAGAGTTGTGTTGGATCCTCAGAAATTATAATTCATTATCTTTTGCATTAATGATTCCTCTTGTCGTTGGCAGACAGTTCTCTCATCACATAATACCATGAGTCCAAAATCATTTTCATTTTCAGGAAAAACCAGATGGTGTAAAGAGAAGGAGAGGAACTTCTTTAGTGTATGATGATGACCTCGCAGAAGAACAGCATAAATATCTGAGAACAGATGACAGAGACCAGTTGAGTGGGGGAGGAAGACCTATCTGATTGACTTGGCAAACTACTCACGGTCGAGATAGAAGAGATTGGTTGAACACAGGTTGGAATGCTTTCTTCTTCATCTGGATAAGTTGTCAGAGTCGCAGGGATCTGGGTCCAAATCGTCGTTGGAGCTATCAGGATTCACACCTGAGGAGACTCACGAACGAGTGAGAGAGGGAGTTGAGGAAGATCTCAGTAAAATTCCTATAATATTCAAGTCAGAATGTGACAAATAATGGGAGAAGGAAATGCTTAACAGGATAAGTTTTAGAACTAGAGGAGGGGGAAGAAGATTGTCGTTGGCAATTTCGAAGGCATGATCTCATTAAAAAATTATATATATAGATTTTAGAATTTTGGAAAGTATGACCTCGTTAAAAATGTGTAGAGATCATGAAGATGTCTTCTGAGAGGAGATGTACATTAGTGTGTCAGATGTCTATTGAACAGCTAAGACCTTTGGCTAACTTGCTCTGCCAAGACGAGCTAATTTGATGGGGTAGACTGATCCGAGACACCCAGCTGGTTCAGATTTATTTTTCTGTTGATCGATTCCATCTCAACTTGATTATTGATCTGACTTGATTTCACTGTGCTTCGTAACCTTTTCTAATGCTTGATGATCTTTCAGCTGTCCATCTTGAATGCAGAGAAGTTAAAAGCATTTTAGGATCTTGTAGCACAAACTCGTGTCGACGATGGTGCTTCATTATCCAAATTGAAAGAACTCTGCCTGTGAGTCTGCACCAATTTCCGCAGTGCGATTCAAACATGTTCTTCGAGGTGTGGCTCCACATCGTCAACTGGTGGACAGGCGCTCACCCACTCACGTTACCGACTTTTGCTTGCCAATGGCCAAGTTGGCCTTTACCTGGACTGGATGGAGCACCCGCACCAAGCTTGCGATTATGTACAGCTGCTATATGCTCGCGCATAAAACCTACTCCCATACGACTCTCTCACCGCCTCAAATATTATTTTGTTTATTTGATTTACTCAGATCTGTTCCCCCGCATGTGCACCCCTTATGGTCCAAGGCAACGTCGATATCGTGTGGGACCCTGTTCCGAATTATCACCCCGAGGCAAAGCGAGTAACTGAAACGGGTACACCCCACTGTCGTATGTATATTTTTGAATCGATAAGCGTCGGCCACTGCAATTTACCAGTTTTTGTTTTCGTAGCAAAGAGGCGAGTTCGAATTCGGGAAGAAGAGACACGAAGGCAATCGAAACGTCGAACGATTTCTCTTCGTTCTCCCGCTCTCCTGTTCATCTCGGCGATCTCCATCCATGATGCTCGCTAAAGCTAGCACAAATGAAGCTGGAGGCGGAAGAGAGGCGGCCGCCGGCCTCTACTGCGTCGACCGGCGCTCTCCGATGTCCCTAAGCGGTGGTGAAGCCCCTTCATCTGAAGACCTGGGAAAGAAGACCCGTAAGCCCTACACGATCACAAAGTCGAGGGAGAGTTGGACCGAGCAGGATCACGACAAGTTCCTCGAGGCCCTCCAGCTGTGAGAAACCTTACTCCCTCCTTTTCTTTCTCTTGTCGCCGATTTTTGTGGGAAGTTCCAGTTAGACGTTAAATGTATGGACGTCAATGTCGTGGAGTTCCCCTTCTGTTACGATTATTCTGACTCTTAGATGATTGGATAGGGAGAGGAGATTTTTTTGGTGGATGATTGTGAGAGTTTGCTCTGAGAAAGGAGAGCACGCGTTCAATTTTTCCTTCTAGCTCGTTGTTGTAAACTATGGCTTGTGCCTGTTGTTTTAATAACTTAACGTGTCGTTCACTGCCGATATTGTTTCAGCCGTTCAATGACTCGTATACATGTTCTTTAGATCTCTGGTGGGCTGTTGGGAACTTGGTGGTTCCTGTTGGTCTAATTGCACGAACTGGAGGTTTTAGCTTACCACTGATGAACTCACAATCGATTTTGGAGATGGTGCCTCGCTTTGATCTTGAAACTTGTGTTGTTCAGCTTGTGAGCTTCTTCTTAGAGTCCTCCTTATGTATTTCATGTTAATTCTTCGTTACGTTGTTGACTTCACTAAAATGCTTTTGGTCAATTGTTCGCAAAATGTGCCTTCACAATTGGTTAGAGTAGTCATTTGAAAGCTTACAACACTCAGATTTCTACCTTTTTTGTGATATGGCTGACGCATGTTGATAAGAATTGTCTTTTATTCAATTTGATATCAGATTTCTACTTATATCTTATCTAGACGCACTACATTTGCTCATGGTCTAGTACAATAGAAGATTATTCTTGTTGATTTTATTTATGTCAGCTAGAGGTTTTGCTGTACAAGAATGTGGCAAAGACTTTGTCATTATAAAGAGGCTATTAACCTTTAAATAGTAATGCATCTTTAATATAAGTACTTACCTTGTAGTTTCTGTTGATCCACAGTTTTGATCGAGATTGGAAAAAAATAGAAGCATTTGTGGGGTCAAAGACAGTAATCCAGGTAATTTCCTTAATCATCTTCAACCGTTACTAGAGCATATTCTCGATTGTTGGATGGATGTATATGTCTCTCAAAATATCATCGTTAGTAGCATATAGTATACGCCTTTAGCATGGAAAGTACATCATTTGTGTTTCTGAGTTGGCTTAGGTTTTATTTTTTTTACCTAGAAGCCCAAGAGTGATCTAGGGAAATCTTTTGGTTTCTCTCAATTGAAACAGTAGTTCTTTTACACTGAGGTAGTTTTGTCTAGGTTGTCGATCTTTCTGGATTTTGGAATTTCAATTGTGTACAAGTTAATTATTTGCAACTGAGGGTGGCCTTGGTTGTGTGCCATGATTTCTTATTTCACAACCTATTGCTCGACTCAAGATCTGAGATTCTCTAAACAAAAAACCTGAGCATTTACCTGACTGAGAACAATCTTGTTCCTAGGGCCAAAGTCAGAAGTCAATGTATTTGCATACCTGTAATTGTTACATATTCTAGTTAGTTAAGTGTGCTGAGAGTGAAGATAGAGGTATAAGTTATAACCTCAACTAAGGACACCTGAACGTGATAGTTTGTGTAACTATCTGTTGATAAATGCTTATATAGTAAATTGTTTTTGTAGATAAGGAGCCATGCACAAAAATACTTTATGAAGGTTCAGAAGAGTGGTACAAATGAGCATGTGCCACCACCTCGACCAAAGCGAAAGGCAACTCATCCATATCCTCAGAAATCTGCTAAGAATGGTCTGCTCTATTCATAGTTCTTGTTTTTTAATGCATGATGAAGCTAATATATCTTTTATTTTGGGGTAAATAAACAGTTCCTCAGATACCTGAAGCCAAAATTCTATTCTGTGAATCATGTCTCCTTGAATCAGACCATTCCTCTACAAGAGAAAGCTCATCCATTCGGAGGAACCACACAGATATGACAATTACTTCTTTGCCTCAGAATACTATGCAACCTTCTAACACATGCCATCTGACAAAAGGTTTGCTATTTTTTACTTCAGTTATCTTGTGATTTTGTCCTTCCATCTTCTGATTGTTAAGTGATAAACTTGCAGATGGTATTGTAAATGCTGGAGTTTTAGTGGAAAACAATAGTGATAGCAGTGTCGAGTGTTCCAGAGCTTGGTCATCTTGTGATATAACTGACAAGGAAAATTTGGTCACATCTCTTCATGGTGAGTGCAATCCTCTGCTTCATGTAAGATTATAGTCACCTACCTAGATATTGTAAGAACCAGAAATCATCAACTACCCATTTTTGAGTCCAACAATACTTTTAAATTGGTTAGTCTCTTTGGCCTAAACACTTGGAGATAATATTTCTCCTCACAATTGACAGTCGATCTCTTTATTAGTTTGTGGTTATACCTGCCAACTTGAGCTACGGATCACATTTTCTGCTGCTTCCATAAGATGTTCACACTGTGTTTGTCTCTTTTAGTTCGCTTATGTGTATTTTGTTACCTTTGTTTATTTCTTATTGTTTTGTGCAGTTATGCCAGACTTTGCCCAGGTGTACAGCTTTCTTGGAAGTGTGTTTGATCCTAATACAAGCGGACATTTGCAAAGATTGAAAATGATGGATCCAATAGATGTTGAAACTGTAAGTCATAGCAAAAATAACCTTTTTAATGAAAATGCACAAGGTAAATCATGTATCTGGTCTGCAATCTGTCTTATTATTTAGTAATTTCTCAATCCAATGTTTAAGTTAGTCTACATAGATCGTAAAATTTCTAATAAATGGAATTTTTTATTCTTGAACATGAAATTTATGATCTTTGATAATTGAAAAAAAAAATGCTAAAATGATCAGTTATAAGATGAATTCAGATAATCAAGCTGGAGGATAATTTACTGTTGCAGTAATTTGGATGTTCTCAATCAGAGAATATTGTAGAAAATATATTCACTTGACTTTTCTTTTTGCCTATCGGTATAAATGGTAATAATAGTAGTCTAGAATGTTTACCCACATTTTTTTGTCTATCATGTTAAAATGATTTTGTTTTATTATGTGCTTTGCTATATCACCATTTAGATTCTGAAGAGATGATAATCAATATTATAATATGTGCATGTCAAGTAGAATCATAGCTAGGTTAATTATTGAATTAAAAAGTGTAATATCTCTTGGAGGCAGCAGTATCGAGACAGTAATTGGCAAATAAGTATACAATCCAATATGAACTATTGTATTAAAAACAAAAACAAAAATGAAAATATAGAACTCAAAAAACATTTTGGAAATGTCTAATTTAAATTGCACCCATCAAATGTGTTGGATGACATTATCAAAAGAGAGTGACTAGGAAAGACAAATACTAGCCTGAATTTAATAGCTAAGCAGCTAAAATGACAACCTTTGTCAAATTTTGTTACTCAAGTTACACAATTGTTGTTCATGATTTACAATTTTGACTGTTGAGACAGATGTTCTGAATTTCAATAAAAAAGCTTTATCAACTTTACATACTTAGATGTTAATCTGCTCAACAGAATTGGAAACTTTGATGCACATGTTATGTATATCTTTTTGATACTTCTTCAGCTACCCCATCTGTTACTCTGTTGGATAATCGGAAATTAACATTTTGAGTGGGCACTTGGTATTTATACTCTTTGCGTATACAAATTTTAAGGAATAGCTCCTTAGACACTTGGATTCACACCCGTGTTGGATACTTGTACTGGGGTCCAAGTACATAGTCTATATTATTTTAGTGATGTTTGGAGTTTAGTAGTCTTAATCCCCATGTATACTTCCAAATGTTGTCATGTAAGGATCAAGGTTATTCTTAGATTTAACATGTTTATGTAGTTAGTTTGTTCTTTCTTTTGAGCATTTGGTTCCTTGTTAAAGTTAACATCTCTGTTAAGATGGATAATTGTTGGAATAAAGACAGACAAAATCATTAAGGTTATCTATCATTCCATAGTTCTATTAATCTGAAAGCAAAACTTGCATTTCCTTTTGGCGGTTGCTGTGTTAGGTAGTCAGTAGTAGCTCTATTATTGTCCATTGTGCAGTTTTAATAAAAACATTTAAAACCCAGATTTTCTTTTGGAGAGAATTGTCTTTTCTCTTTTCTCAGATTTTATATGATCTCTTTGAATTTGGAGGCCCTTGAATGGGGGTGTTAATATAGAAAATTTTTATCTGCATTTGTGGATACGCATGTGATTGAACTAGTGTTTACTGACATTAATGACCAGGTGCTGATATTGATGGGAAACTTGGCTTTGAATTTGACTAGTCCTGAGTTCGAGGATCATGTAAGTATGTTTTTTTTAATGAATGTCAAATCCCATGAAAAAACTGTTTGTTGGATGGATTTGATTGTTCTGGTGATTCTTTGATTCTGTTAAGTAGGTTCGTGAATATTTATATTAATCTTTCCTTCTATTATAGCGGGTATAATTTGCATATAGTCATATTGGTGTTGCAATCAGCAGAGGAGCCCTTTCCTCTATCAGTGTCGCATTATATGCACCTAAATAATTTGGTGTCAAATTATTCAATTGAATCTATGAGCTATTTACATATAATATTTTATGAATGAATTATGTACAGACTTTGTTGGTGGCGATTAGTGATTTCTTCACCTTTTGCTATATTTTTGATTTTGAAATTGCATTTACTTTTACGGGTCTTTGACTTGCGTAGGATTTGGAACACATGTTGAGGCTGAATGGATGCTAAGGTCAGGCCTGTCCCTTGTTTCTTGAAAGTTTACCTCACCGTGAAATCTTTGCTGTTGGACCATCTAGACAGATTTCATTGTTGCTTGCCCTTTGCTGTTGTTGCCATCAGTATTGCCTTTGGTTTCCTCCTCCATCCTAATAATTTTTACCGAATCGCATCCTTATAATTGGTTTTTACCTCATCTCTCATTATTTTTCTCATATAGAGGGAATAAGTTATTAAAGGATTTTTGAAAATGAAAGGTAAAATTAGAAGAAAAATTGTGAGGGGTGCGATTAAAAGTAAAAACAATTGTAAGGGACAGGATACAGTAGACTGCATATGTATTTAGGGAATCTCAGAACTGTCAATACAAATTGAAACGTAATTCTATATGTATTATTGTATTTGGGAAATTTCAGAAGCGTCAATACAAATTGAAACGTACGCATAGAAGATATGGAATGTCGTGCGTGCATACTGTTTATAGCTCTCTAACCTCATCTTTCATCTATAAGCTCATCTAGTTGCTCTTCCTGTGTATTGCTCTTTTTATTCCCCAGATAAGAATCTCTAGTGGTGCTTTCCATTTTTTTGTGTCAAGGAAGAAAACAGATGATCACACACTTAAATCGTCTTATAAAAATGCCCTCAGTTTAAATTCTGAGAACTATGCTTGGATCATATATCATATATGCACACTTATTATTCTTCTTTCTTCCATGTACTTTTGTCATCCAAATATGTTATTTCAAGAACCCTCGTAACTCCATATTTTGAAGCTTTTACCTTTTTTAGATCAAATTTTCAATATTTAATCGAGTACTGAACTTGTGCCTTCCCATGCACAGATGGCTATTTTCAGCGTATGGCGGTGATATGAAAGAAGCTGAAGCCTAACGTTGCCAACCTTTTTTAACGCTAGAGAAGCAGCAAGTCCTGGTCACAATATCTTTTAATTCCTATTACTTTTTGATCAGTAGACTGACACGAGCAGTTGCCTTCCGCGAAAATATAATTTAGTTGACGTCGTAAAGATGGGAGTTTGTACAGCTGAGTCGTCCTCTTTAAGTGTTTAGAGGTATATATAAATTTTATGCTTTGAGATTGGTTAATAAATAGCCTAGAGTTCTCGAGGATCCATGGCCTTGTTATGTAGCTGCAGTGTTTGTTTGTCGAGTTGAAATTTTCTGATGTCACTACATTTCTTATTAATTTGCTGGTTAATGTATTGAATTGATTGACTCAAAGAACGATATTATAAATTAATCAATATTTCTGTAAATACAGTATTTATATTTTTGAGAATGAGTCTATTTTATGTACTCTCTCAGATTGGTCATTCATCCTCCTACCCTTTGGGCTGGTTTAATTCTATGAGAATAATGATCACTCGATTTGACACGTTTCGTCTATGAATTTTATATAAAATCTATTTTCAAAAAGCCATTTAAATAAAAGCCTAAGCATTAGTAAATTTGATTTTTTTAAATAAAAAAATAAATTTATAAAGAATTTATGTCGATGTACTTATTAAAAAGTATTTATTCACGGCTTTATCATGACGCTCATATTATTCTTCCTAAAACGAAAAGATAAATAAATCAACGTAAATTGTCTGCAGGAAAATTTTACCCTCTGAACCATTCCGCACGTGTATTTTTTTGTTTTCATTAATTCGACTTGCAAATTGAACTTGAGTTCTTTTTGTATATAATTAATCAGCTAATTCAATAGAATATTTCATTCTCTCAAAATGGGGGGGAAAAAAAAGTGACTATGGATACATAGCATCTTACATGAACAAGAAAGAAGTCCTAGATGTTCTATCAAATGCTGAGCAACAACAATCAGTTACCATCACAGGCATGAATAAGAAATGTCTCGGACCTCGATGAGGAAGTTCGATACACGGATTGTTGGTTGCCTCAATATAGGCATTGTCGAGTCAAAATCAATTTGCTTGATGAAATAGGCACTCACACTACCTCGCGATAACGTAGACTGCATGGTAGAAAAATAGTGGATATCACTTCAGCAGGGTCTCCATGGCTTCAAAGAAGAGTGCTGCCATCTCTGGGCTTGGTGTCTTCACAGCACATTTTACACCCACGACACCAAGGACACAAGTAAGCTCTATCAGGAAAGGAATTCCTGTAGGAATCTTGACCGATAAGTAAAGCAACTCTTTGTTGGCATTCCTTCGTTTTGCGACAAAGAAAATGTTGAATGCAGCCAAATGTTCGATGGTAGCATCAACATTGCTGATGATGGAATTTGGCAAGTCCTTCCCCACTTCGTTTGTATCTGGCAGGGATTTCCAAGTCTGCATATGGGCACACAAGACAAGCAAATCTATTTAGACATCTATTGCATTTTCCCAGACATTAGATCTTAACAAATAGAATCAGCCTTGATTTTATTTGTTAAGATCTACAAGCAATGTTTCAAGTTGAGATGCATTTGTTCAACAAGGAACTGTCTTGATTTTGAACTGGTTAATTATGAAAAAAGAATGGACTCACAAAGACATTTTTAGTTCAAATTCCTAGCTAATGATGCATCTGGTACAGTAGAATGATAGATCAGGACCAGCTAATTTGAGTCAAAATCGTCAGTTCAACTGAATGACAATATGAATAGCATGTGCCTCACCTAGGAAGTGTCCGTGCAATTCAATCGCCTAGGAAGTGTTTTATCAATATTGGCATCTAAGGTAAGGAAGTTCAACTTGCAGGTGAAAAGCAATATCTTTCTCCAACGAAAATAGAACTTCTTAAGGATGATACTCTCGAAAACAAGTTCTGATTGAGGATGAGCAGCTACCTCTATGGTGGTATACACAACAAAAGGGCACTCTTCTAAAATTGGTATCAGTTATGCCAGTTCCTGAAGGGTCAGTACCATTCCAATCAAGTTAAAACCAAACATGAGAATGAAAGAAATGATTACATTTTTATATCATTACACCCTAAATTCATTCCATCACCAAACTAAATACAACCTTAAGGGGTCACACTTTTGGTCAAATTGCAAGTGTCTAAAATCCTTCTTCATTGCCCCTGACAAGCAATCTAATTCCTTTTGCCATCTCTTGCATTATTTTAATATATACCACTTAGACAATTGTCTACCTTTTGAATTTGTCTTTTATGAACCTAGTATAAGATGTTGGTGAAAGCAAACAATAATTGTCGAGTACATGCTGTGTTACAATATGTACTTTCTTCCCCCTTCTCCCTCATAATTATCCATACAAGTAAACCTAGCCTTAAAGTTAATTTTATCTTATTTAGGGTGTTAATAAATCTTACATTTTGTGACAAATAATTATTCCGTATGTAATTGTTTTCAAGTGTAAATAATTCAGACATAGAAGGTGGCTAGAAGGCTCCATAACTCTAATTTCATTCTTTTTCATCCAAGGAGCAATACCCAGTATCATAGATGTTTCCTTTAACTTCGCCCTTCTCTGTTCTTGCTTTATATCAAAACTTTTGTGATTTCCTTATAGGAAATCAACCAAAGAAATGAATATATATCAAAGGAAGAAAATTTCTTCAACAACCCAGGCACCAAATGATCCAAAATCACCAAGGAAGAATGAGGTCTTGATCATTTTTTTTTTAACTTAGCACTTTACATGAATAATGAAAATTTACTTCAAAAATTTCTTACCTCAAGAAAAGTTGCACGTTCCATTTTACCATCTTCGACAAAGAAAACTTGCAATGAAATTTTGTCATTGAAGTACCAGACTGGCTGCTGATTATTTTTAACTGCAACTTGCAAAAGTGTGCTGGGAGGGCCAGGTGAAACATTCTGGAATACAACCATTGGCAAAAGTGTGCTCACTGAAGATCCAGGTTGCAAAGACGGGACCTACAAATAGTAAAAGAGAATGCAAGAATATAATGACCTATATCGTCTTTGAGCCATCAAAAAAAAAATGTCACCAGATTATAAAACTGGGTGACAAACTAATCCATCAACAAACATACTCTTGAGATCACATAAAAAATAATCACCTGCAAAGGCCCAGCAGCTGCAAGACCAAATGTATTTTTGTTGAACTGTATCATGAACCCATCTAATACACCCTGTGTGTTGTTCTCAAACATCATAGCATAAAATATCTGGTCATTTTGGCGAGTAAGGTGTGCGCTTATCTGTAAACCTTGTCCGGTAGATGCAGGAAGTAATACAGGTAAAGAAGGTCTGAATAGACAAGTAAAAAGATCAATCTGAGTGATAAAAATTAAAAAAAAAAAAAACAGATGGAACAAAAAAAAGGCGAGGACTCATACTCTGTAGGTGTTGTTAGCTGGTCTACAGGGACAATAGCATTATCAATGCCAATTAAATCTCCTAGTAAATCTGGCACCGGTGCGGCGATTTCTGCTGTTGCTTGTACCTGCTGCTTTGTTTCAGCATGAGAAATGTTACTAGGAGAAGCACCTGTACCATCAACAGCATGAGACAATGTCTCAGAATAAGCAGTTTCTCCCCCCTCGGCATAATCATCATCCTCTGGTCTAGTTGGAGCTGACTTTGCATGACTTATAAAAGTATCTGGTATCTTATGATAAACAGAAGAAAGAGTAGCAATATTTGTGAGGAGCTCATCCAGGAGTGACAGATCAAGCTGGTTTGAATCATCACTTATTACTGGTTTTTCAGCTAAAACAACATCTTTAGCAGCCTAAGAGAAAGAAAATAAAGATATATTATATAAATATCATCTTTAAATCATATCTTTAAACTTTGACTCTACCTCAGGATCAGTAGAAAGAAGGCGCCAATAAATGTATGCACGATCACGCAAATCAGGATTGTCTGTTTCCATGGTTGCATTATTAAGAACAGCCTATCATATATAATTTATCTGTATTAGAATAATGAATTGAAATAATACTAACTGAAACTTATGAAGGTGACCACGTAATACTAAAAAATGTCAATCTCAGCCATAAGTAAGAAATTCAAATGCAGAAAATATTAAATTACAACCCATTATTGCCCTAATTAAATTAAGATAGAAAAAATTTGCAATCTGTAATTGACTGGAAAATAAATGGAAACATAATTTATCTTTCTTCCCTATAATCTGCAGGTGCCAACTAGGCATGGCTAGAATGCAATTGGTTTTCAAAGTTTATTCTCAGTCAGCTCAATCTGATAACTGAAAATTAATTGCTTGTTAGAAGTGTCATATAATTATATATGACACTCATAAAAGGATGCTGAAAATCATAGCTTATTCACTATTGTCCAATTTGTCCGAAAATTGATAAAATTCATCGACCTTTATTTGACATAATTAAAAAAGACTATACATTTGACCAAAAATAAGTGATAATATTACCAGTGGCATACTCTTATGTACAATTGAATGGCAAGATAAACTAATTGTAGCTATTCCCAAATGAGCTCGTGATTTATTTGTGGTGATGTTGATGAAGCCAGCAAGAAAAAAGGATTTGTGCCTCAGAATTGCATTGGAAAAACTAGGTGAATGTGACACACTCCAAGGGATCATCTGAATCAGTGAGTGCCAAGAAACCAAGAAAAGAAAAATAAAGCAAATTGCCCATCTTAGAAAAATTAATAGTAAAGCAGTCATGTGTGACTTATTTGCACTGACAAAGAGTATTGAATAACACTCAAACGAAAAAGTATATAGTAAATGCAATTCAAATGTGTAGCATGATACTTCATAATTTGTATGATATTTCTGAGATCTCTGAAATTGACATCCAAATATTACTTCAAGAATGTTTTCATTAGATGCCACAAGCAGAACCATAACAGCATGTCACCACAAGAAACAGAAATTCATTTCTTCTAGATAGTCTCACAGTCATCAACTCAAAAGAAATGGAAACCAGAGTTCATTTTGGTCATAATATTAAGAAATGAAATCTTCAAATGGCCCCTCAAGAGATCCGAAGTCAACAAGTCTAATCTTAACTTGAAGAAGAGAGACGAAGATGAACAAAATGCTGAGTGAGAATAATTTAGCTCTTACAGAGTTGTTTAAAAAAAAAAAAAGGAATACTGATTACCAAACCAAATTGTCTCCGTGTATTGTCAGATATAAGAGGTTACAAGAATATCTATACTTTGTAAAAGAAGAATAAACAACACCTGAATCATCTGTTGAGGACCTTCAGTTGGCTTCTTAAGAAACAATTTTACTGTTGCAGTGAGCAGTTGCAATTGTACTAGTGCAGGTTCTTCAGGGAAAGTTTCTAGAAAGCTTTCAAGGAGCTCATCAGCATTGTCAATCCTTTCAGCATATTCACCAATTATCCATATCATTGATGCCTGAGACAAGAAATGCATTTTTTAGGTAACAAGTTAAAAATAATAGCATATCTCCCATGACAAACAGATACCTTAGCCTCAGGCTCATCTAAAGTGTCCAAACTTTCACATAGTGTTGCAATGATGGATTCATAGCTGAAGAAAATGCAGAACTATATAGTAAGGATCAAGAAAATGCTGTAGGATATATTTCACTTTGAGAAAACGCAACAAAGCCAACAGCTCACACCAAGCAACTTGACTCACGTGTTAGGATAACGTCGGAAGATATCCTTTATGACAATGATAGCCTCTTGCACAACATAGTTGACTTTTATCTTTATCAGCTCAAGCAATACGCTGATGCACCGTTCAGCAGCCCTCTCTAACTTGATGGCACAACGTCCAATTGCACGCACAGCCCTTCTAACAAAGTCTACATCTACTTCTGTGGCATACTCTTTGAATTCCAACAGAACCTGCAATGGAGTAAATTAGCCACTGAAATAGAGCAATCAATACCAGTTTGTTTTGTTAGTCCAAACAAATCTGGCAGAACGCTTCTATAAGTAACCTTCAATGAAGTCAGTGTTTGAAAAGGGTCCATCAATGTCACTTCTTCCCTAGTCTAAATAAATTTTGCATAGCATGTAATATGTACCGACATAGGATGGAATGATACCAAATCATTTTACAAGATAGAAAAAGATGGCTAATTCTTACTGCAAAACACCTCTCCTTAATTCTTAAGTAAAGCATCAGATTTCTTTGAATCTTACAGACTATAAGGGCTAGAACAGAATCTGAGTTGATATAGAACACAAATTTTGCCATTTTGGGTACCATCATTAACTCGAATTCTAGATTGCATCAGATTAACCAATTAACCTGGATTGCCTTAATAAACCACTATTTTGTCTAAGCATTTAGCTATTCATAATGTCAGCGCTAAGGAAGTCACAGGATCCCCATTTACTGTGGTCACTTAAAGAGAACATTTGAAAAACATTTAGTATGTGCTGAGAGCAGAGAAGAGTGCATAATATTCACGTAACAAAAAGTGCCTTTCATTGATTAAATCATTATAGCTTATAAACAGACTGTGTGCTCATCCTGTTTAATGTTCACACCTTCCTTCTGCAAGCTATTTAAACGATTCACAATAGCAAAAGAACAAGTTTCAAATTAGCTGCTTTTCTCGTGCTAAAAAGGGATGATAACAAGCCAACGAGTCATTTAACATAAAAGGAAACAACACAATCATAATTCTTGTACCTGGTCTATGTTCCGATCTGAGGCTAGCTTTATCATAATCTCCAATTTTTCCATCTTAACATAAATTGGGTCATTATACTTGCAAAAGAAAACCTAAAAATGAAGAATAAGAACAAACCAGTAAAGTCAATTAAAAAAATAATGAAACTTCAGTAAGGAAGCCAATTCGCACTAACCTTGATCTCATGTGCAAGTATTGTAGGTCTTTTCTGAACAATAAGATTGATGTTCCGCAAGGCTACATACTGGATTTCTGGTTCTGCAGAGAGAAGAGTAACCAGAGGTGGAGCCATCTTCTTGCAAAGATTTCGAATTACATCAGTACTAGTGATAAGTTCCATTTGCAGAAGAATCATCTGTATAGATTTCAGACATTATCATATTTGAAGCAGAAAAAACCAACCAATAATTTTTCTTGAGAAATATATTTAGCTGGCAAAAATAGTAAAAAAACTGTTTTATGATGTTTGACTCACATAGCCTAAGGGCTAATTTCTCATAAAAATTTGTGGTTGAACTTTGAGCTAAAGAATTAATGAACCAAAGTCGCATGTTCACCATAAGGCAAGCAATGAACAAATTTTATATATTAATGATTTCACAATTGAAGATAGATAGCGCAGGTATATACCAACCTTGACAGCAGAAAGAACAACGGCGCAATTTGCATGTTGAAGGCGTGGGGTTACTCTCTCTACTATATTTTCAGCTTCTCGGGCATCAGAAGCTTTATACCTTGATAAAGCATCCAAAATGAATACCTGGCCCCATCTGCAGTGAAGTTATATTGAGATAAAATTAGATTGTCCACTGCTCATAATATGAATTAGCCATTTGTAACCTAAATTCTAAATAAAGGCATAACATTATGCACATAAGTTTAGACTTGTTGGATAAGTAGGAGCGATAAAAAAGAAATTGCAAGCTGAGGTAGCAAAAAGATGACTTGTCTAGGAAACAACATAATCTTTTTAAGGAATCTTGCCTTGGTAGGAACTCTCTTGGAGAATTCAAAGAGTAGTGGATAAAAAACAGCATTCAACTTTAATGAAATGACCTTAGTTCAAAGCCTTCGCCAAACAATTTATATCTTTCACATTCACAAAGGAGCTACTAAGGGAATTAGATAGTGACGTTTTAAGTTTCAATCTATTAAAAGATTGGAGCTTTGAAAATATACATGGATCAACTCATATCAATACATAATTTGGTTCAAGTGACTTCTTTTAAAAAAATAATAAATTTCAGCTGAAATTCTCATTATAAAACAATGATCCAGGTTCCTTTGAATGCAGCAAACCTCTATCTTAAAAATTAATACTTCTGAATTTCTAGGAAACCACCTATCATTTTCATTGAACATCAGTATGAATGTAATTCCACTCATGATGAATTAACTTTGTCGTGGCTGGTCCCAAGTCCGGATAAAGGAGGAGAGTTGCGTTAGGTTGTCAGCCAACATTAAACTAAAATAAATATTTAATGAATAGATCCATCAAACTATTGTGTTAATCTTAGGATGTTCCCCGGAAGGAATGTGTTATAGGGTTCGACTGTAACGTCTCGACAAGGACCACTACATCTCCAGAACTCGGGTGTAGTGATAAATATGCAAGAGTTCGCGTTGTAGGATTCGACTGTAACGTATCGGCAAGGACCGCTACATCTCCATAAGAACTTGGGTGTAGTGTTAAATAAATAAGAGTTCTCACACCATAGGTTGGGTAAGAACAAATGTTATAGAAAAGATAATAGTCTAAGATTTGGTACATAGAACATAGAAACCCTCACTGGTAAAGTAATGGAGGTAGTAGATACGATGATTAGAAGAAGAATTGTTATTTTGTGTACAAGACACAAAATGGATAGACGAGAAGGCAAAGATGATAGAACACTCGGATTTTAAGTTATGATATACAAGAAAGAGAAAACTAAGAAATGGAGTAGGTATTATCGTAGATAGTTCATCAAAGGATGAAGTTGTAGAAGTAGTTAGAAAGGGGGATAGAATTATAGCTATCAAAATAGTAGTAGAGAAAGAAATTATAAACATAATTAGTGCATATGCACGTCAAGTAAGATTAGATGAAGATACCAACTTAAGGTTTTGAGATAACCTAGATGAAGTATTACAAAATATTCCAACAAATAAAATAATTTTAATAGGAGGCGATTTAAATGAGCATGTCGGAGTGAAAAATAAAGAATATGAGAGGGTGCATCGGGGTTATGAGTTTGGAACAAGAAATGAAGAAGGTAAAACCATATTGGATTTTGCAATAGCATATGATCTTATACTAGCTAATACGTTTTTTAAGAAAAAAGAAGAGCACTTGGTCACGTTCAAAAGTGGAAATAATAAATCACAAATTGACTTTCTTATGGTTAGGAGGAGAGAGAAAGATTTATAAAGATTGTAAAGTCATCCCTGGTGAAAGCTTAACTATCCAACATAGATTAGTAGTATTGGATATATGCCTCAAACATAATATTAATAGAAGAAAAATATACATGACTCCTATAATTAAGTGGTGAAAGTTAAAGAATGAGAAACAAACTATATTTAAGGAGAAGGTAGGAGTACAAGTATTATATGAAATATACGGTGACCTTAATACGGCATGGGATAATATGGTATCAAAGTTGAAAATAATAGCAAGAGTGTACTTGGTGAGTCAAAAGGACATGCATCACCAAGTAAGAAATCTTGGTGGTGGAATGAGAAAGTACAAGAGAAAGTGAAGAAAAAACGAACAATCTATAAAAAATTATATATTTGTAAGAATGAGAAAAACTTAAAAAATATACAATAGCCAAGAAAGAGGCTAAAAAAGCAGTGAATGAAGCTAAAAAAGAAACTTTTGAACGGTTATATCGAAAATTAGATACAAAAGAAGATGAAAGAGACATTTATACAATAGCTAAAGTAAGAGAAAAGAAGTCAAAAAATCTTAATCAAATAAGATGTATTAAAGATGAATGTAACATGGTATAGTAAATGATGAAGAAATAAAAGAGCGGTAGAAGAGATATTTTCATCAACTTTTTAATGAATGTTTAGATGACCAACTTAATTTAGGTAATTTAAGTAGGTCAAATGAGTATAAAAATTTAAATTTTTATCGTAGAATTCAAATTTCAAAAGTAGAATAAGCTTTAAATGGAATGCAAAATGGAAAAGTCGTTGGACCAGATGATAATCCGATAGAGGTATGAAAATGCCTACGAAAATAAAGTATTGAATGACTTACAAAATTATTTAATATGATATTAAAACAAAAAAGATGTCTGATCAATGGAGAGTAAGTACTCTAATTCCCTTATATAAAAATAAGGGAGACATACAAATTTGTGCAAACTACAGAGGTATTAAACTAATGAGTCATACCATGAAACTTTAGGAAAGAGTAATAAAAAAAAATTAAGGAAGTCATGGTTCTTGAAAATCAATTTGGGTTCATGCTAGGAAGGTCGACAATAGAAACTATACATCTTCTCAGACAACTAATTGAAAAGTATCGAGAGCAAAAGTAGGATTTATACATGATATTCATTGACTTAGAAAAAGCTTATGATAGAGTCCCAAAAGAAATTATATGGAGAATTCTAGAAAAGAGAGGTGTTAGCGTGACATATATTAAACTAATTAAGGGTATATATGAAAAAAAACCAATCAAAGTGAGTACTTAGGTGGATTAACTGAAGCATTTCCAATAAAAATAGGATTACAAAGTATCAACTCTAAGTCCTTATCTTTTTACACTAATCAAGGATGAACTCACTGAACATATTCAAGACACAGTACCGTGGTGCATGTTGTTTGCGGATGATATTGTTTTGGTAGATGAGACACATGAAAGAGTAAATGCTAAACTATAATCTTGACGGAAACACTATAAGTGAAAGATTTTCGGGTTAGTAAAGATATGAAATTTAAATTTAGCAATATTAAATATAATGAGACAAGTGTTAAGATAGGAGATGACAAAATGTATGGAACTGAGAGTTTTAAATATTTATGAATATTTTTGCAAGGTGATGGAGGGATTGAGAGAGATGTTTTACATAGAATACAAGTAGGATAGTTAAAATGAAGGAAAGCGTCGGGTGTTTTATGTGATCATAAAATACCTCTAAAACTGAAAGGGAAGTTCTATAAAACGGCGATTAGACCTACTATGTTATATGATGTCGAATGTTGAACTATGACTTGAGCACATGAGCAAAAGATGAGAATTGCAGAGATGAAGATGTTAAGGTGGATGTGCGGACATACGAGAATGAACAGAATAAGAAATGAGAACATTAGAGAGAAAATCAAAGTTGCATCTATCGAAGGAAAGCTCCGAGAGATACATTTAAGGTGATACGGGCATGTACTTAGACGACCAATAAATGCTTCAATTAGACGATGTGAAACAATGACAAATATACATATCAAACGAGGAAGAGGAAGACCAAAAAAGACTTGGTTAGCAACAATAAAACAGGATAAAATTTATTTAAGTATAAATGATGATATAGTAGGGGATAGAGCCCAATGACATAGAAAGATCTATATAGCCGACCCCACCTAGTGGGATAAGGCTTGGTTGTTGTTGTGTATCAGTATGAATGTGAAGCTAGCTATATCAGTCCTAGAAAAGACCATTTTGTTACTTCGTTTTACTTAAAGATGAGCACATGACTTGAGCACATGAGCAAAAGATGAGAATTGCAGAGATGAAGATGTTAAGGTGGATGTGCGGACATACGAGAATGAACAGAATAAGAAATGAGAACATTAGAGAGAAAATCAAAGTTGCATCTATCGAAGGAAAGCTCCGAGAGATACATTTAAGGTGATACGGGCATGTACTTAGACGACCAATAAATGCTTCAATTAGACGATGTGAAACAATGACAAATATACATATCAAACGAGGAAGAGGAAGACCAAAAAAGACTTGGTTAGCAACAATAAAACAGGATAAAATTTATTTAAGTATAAATGATGATATAGTAGGGGATAGAGCCCAATGACATAGAAAGATCTATATAGCCGACCCCACCTAGTGGGATAAGGCTTGGTTGTTGTTGTGTATCAGTATGAATGTGAAGCTAGCTATATCAGTCCTAGAAAAGACCATTTTGTTACTTCGTTTTACTTAAAGCAATGCACTGAACTTGCCAATAATAAACCTGAGCTTGTTTCAGATCTTGGGTTTGCATAACTTAATGAGAACTCGGAAATGATATTAAGAATTTGCAATTACTAATTAGTAAACATGGAGCCACAAGAGCCTTGAATCATTTGCAAGTAATACAGTATTTGAATGACTACTGGCCAGGAAACCACTAAATTCACGTTAGATAACTCCACGTTGTGCACATTTTCAACAAGTGCATTGTCACAGTGGTCAGTGAGATTCCAATTAAAGCAAAAGCAACCAAATGGTCTTAAAGGAAGCCAAATGAATTAAGGCCTTAAACAGAGGAGATGAATTTTTGAGGGAGTTGTCTTAGTGTCCAGGCAGTTTCAATTACGTATGTTAGATTCTTTTCCAACATGACAGAAAGCAAGCTCCATGTCAACCCAGCTAGTTTCAGTATATAACAAGGAGTTCACCAAGAAAAAGACAACATCTAAAGCATGTTGCTAATTAGCAGACAGATGAAACAACTGCTCAACGAAGAAATAGCCAACTCTGAAGAAGAAAACTTACTCGGTGCATTCATTTAAAGCAGTCAGAAGCTTTGAAAGTGTATGACTAGTAATCTCAAAGATTGGTTGACTGCTAGTTTCCTGGATCTCTGCAAGTGCTGCAACTGCATTTGCCACTACCATTGGATTGTTGTCAGATATCAAGTCCTTAAGAGTATCCAAGAAACCCCTATCTTCCACTAACTCAGCATTTATATCATACAATTTAGCTACACAAATTGCTGCTGTCTTTCGTACGTAAGGATCATCATCCTGTGTACACATATTTACAACTCAAAAAAGTATAGATGTATAAACTACAGAAATGATTAGCACAGTGAAGATCATATTTCAAAACAATTTACATACATAGCAACTGATATAGTTCCAAAAGAGACAAAAAGTGGAAGACAAAGAACTAGAGAAACAAAAGACCTTTAGACATCTTTGAAGGGGATCACACAGATATTCTGTGATTTTGTCAACACGAATGCAGCCCATTGTCCTCACAGCTAAGGCACGGATCAGAGGATTAGGGTCTTGTGAGTCCTACAAAGGTCAATGGAATCATGATCGACAGTTGTAAAGTGTAAGCTTATTCAATAAATAACCAATCCAGAAATGCACTAAAAACATTGAAGAACTGCCTTGCAAGCCTGTCTGTTAGAAGTTAATATTTGGCTTCCATGATTAGTCCATTGCTCTTTTTAACATTAAGAAATATCATATCATGGAGAACAGAAGATTGTCACTTCTCACAACTTTCATCATTCACCAATTTTTAATTTGTCTAGCATGTTGGCATTTATCTTGCATCAAATGACAATTAACACAGCATTAGCATCTCTATAGGAAGTTTTATTTTAACCTAAATTTTGGAGCTAATCTTGAGTCAATATAAACAAAACAATATTTTATTCTACTAATTTTCTACATCTAATGACCAAAATAGCAAGAGAAAATATAAGCAAAATTTAGATACAAGCAATTGGTTCCTAAGGAAATTAAATGTGGAACGGACTCAAAATTTAGTTTACACCCTTGCCAAATATAGTAAATAAATTTGAGAGAGAGAGAGAGTAATTGCAGAGATTTGGTGAAAAAATATTTTAATTTCCAAGTGTTAGTTGGTTATAACTTAAAAAAGGTTATCTCAATATATGCACCCTACCAAGTTAGATTTCGCAGATGACCACTAGTTCCAAAAGATTGAACTATTAGATGATATCCAATTATAACATTATTATATAATTAGTACTGTTCCAAATCTAGAATTTGACTAGAGTCAATCCAAGCTCAATATACTGGATCGACTCAATTGGGCTAAAAATTTTTACAGCCACTGATGAGAAAGAACCCAATCTATATTTTTATTTTCTAAACCACCATAGAGATCCAAATTGACTTCATTTGTCAGGCATTTTCAGATATAACTTCTTCAATATTCATTGTTCCTAGCTTCATTTGTAAACCATTGATATGGCAGTCACTCCACTAACACAGGGCACCAACAATACATGGACAACATCAATCAATCATGACAGGAGAAAAAAAACATATAATTTCCAAGTATATCCCTATCTTCACACACATGTTCAAAGCAATTATGATACACTGGTTGACTTTTGGCATAGCTCTGCATAGAAAGCTCAAAAACATTGGGTTTGAATCCTCTTACTTTGGTAACTGCTTTTGTAGAAACACTAGCAATCATGAAAGAGCCTAATTTAAACTTATCTATTCTAACATACCCCATAGATTCCAATTGTTTATCAAAAATTTTCAGGTATAACTTTTCTAAGCCTCAAGTTGTCAACCCCATTTGTAAACCACTATATGATTCTAAGATAGTGACTTGGTTACATTTAATACTTGCTCAAACAGGAATTACATAGGTTATAAACAAGTCATCAACTACTTGATGTCTGGAAGCAGTATAAAACAAACATAATCACAGCTCCAACATAAAATGGTAAAGAAAAATCAAGGATGACAGAAGAGAGAAACATATGAATCATAAGCATATCCCTACCTTCACGAATGTATTCACAGCAAGTATAGCTAGATCTGGTTGACTCTTGGCATAGTTTATCAGATACAAATAGACAAGTTTCTTCAGTTCCAGATTCTCTGTTTGCATACAGTTTACAACGTCTGTGAACAATGATGAAACATCTTTTCCTACAGTCATTGCAGCTATCACCTTCTTCACCGCATCTTTTCTCTTATCCTATAAAGAATATTAGCATGATAGTAAATGCAAATGTTCAACCCCATCTCAATCTTCAAAAATAAATAAAAATTTGTAAAGGTCACTATGATTCAATTGAAGCATTCATAAATCTATAAAACTTGCAACAGCAATATGGTAACGAGTAAAAGAAACTAGAAGTGAAGAAATTGAAATTTTGAGCAGGCATTAATTGTATCCAGACAGACTGATATTATCATCTGAGAGTAGCTGATAGGGGAATTAGCCATCCAGGATAGGTAATGGACTGTTGATAGTACTTATATAAGGAAAGGACAGCATCAATGGCCACAGTACTTCTATCAAGTCCCCAAAGCTCCTGGTTAATCAAATCGATAGAGATACCCTAAACTATAGTCTGATCGATGTGTCTATCTACCAAGTCCAATTGATGTTTGGTTCAAGAAGCAATTCTACCAAGTTAGATTGTCAAATTGTTCGTTTTAAAATCTGTGTACAAGAGACTAGGAAAAATAACTTTCCACTAAGAACTGCTACACCTTTATCATATCGTCCAAAAATAGATCTAGAGACACTCGTATATGATTATATTTTCCATTGCATTTGTTATTCCGTGCAAAATATCTTAAATGAGAAAAGAAAAACTAGTCATTCGTTAACGCAAACGTGGAACCGGACGGGACTAGTTATTTCTCAAAATACACTACTGGAACCAAATCACTATTCGTACAAATTCATTCTTCGATCCTCGAAGAAATTTAAATCTGAAGCATTCTTTCTTCTTCGACTTGCATTTCCTTACGGGCATCCGTCTATGCAATAACAGAACAACAGATCGGAAAATTGAAAACAAAGGACGCGTCGAAGTTAAACAGATTCATCAGATGTGATACAGGGAGTCGGGATCCGGCCCTACCCTAGGTCATCCGAAACTTAACAGGATCAGATCCGAGGTGACAAGAGTACCTTGTACTGTGAATTAAGCTCCTCCTTGAGTTCGGGGATCTCTCCCTTCTTGGTGGTGGAGAAATATTTGGAGTCATGACCGCTCATTGCTGCCACTCCGCCTCCTTGGTTTCTTCTTCGTCTTCGTCCTCAGCGAAGGGGAACGAGGCGAAGCAACGAGGACGAAAGACCGAACGTGGAAGTTGTAATTGGTCTGATTTGGAGACCACTTGGGCTTGCTCTTTATATAGATCAAGTCAATACGGTTACTGTGAACTCAGTTGAACCCGAGTCCGATCTTATGGAGCTTGGATCGGAGGCTAATAATTGCTATGCCTCTTCTCGTTTAATTTCAAACACAATTTATGCTCTTAAGGATTTCTTAAAACTTTTTTATATACAATAAAACCTGAAAGAAAATGGTCATCTGTCATTTTTTTTCACTCATTTCACGGATTGCTATTTTTTACATAAAATATACGGTAATTTATCAAACATGTGGAGTTTAGAATTATTCAAACAGTATTCTATACTTTCATATTTATCAAATAGCGCACTTAATTTTTTTTTTTATCCCTCCCGCCAAACAGACCTGTACCATAGTGAAAATTCCAAACGTGGTGCTGAAAATTCAAATTTCAACACCACAGTGGTGTTGCAATCCCAACACTACCACTGCGGTGTTGAATTTGTAATTCCAACACCACAGTGGTGGTGCTGAGATTTGAATTCTCAGTATCACAGTGGTGTTAAAATTTGCAATTCTAATACCATAGTGGTACATGTCTGTTTGACGGGAGGAATAAAAAGGAAATTAAATATATTATTTGAAAAATATAAAAATATAAGACGATATTTGAACAATTTTAAATTTCACATGCACTATTTGACAAATAATACAAGAACTTTAATTTTTTTTTATAAATTTTAAATATTTTAAATTCCAATTGAAATTTTGTAATCTTTTAATCTTAAATAATTTTTTTATTTTTAATTGACATTAAATATCCAAACTTTGGACCTGATAAGAAAATTTATCTAATGCCATAAAAGTTTGTTGATGATCGTAAATAGTTTTGTAAGTGAAACTCAGCGTTCTAAAATTTAACGCTCTATTTTTTTAAAAAAAATACAAATGCACAGCTGAAGATCTAACCGAGACTACATAATCCCAAACCTCAAATGAACACTTTTTAGAACCTCGAACCAATCATTTTACTCCCGTTTAAATCCAGAATTTGCTTATCGTTTTGTCATCATATAGTTTTTCTTTTGTAGAAAAACTTCCAGATTTAATTTATTTCTTCAGTGACTTAGCAATTTAGTTAGGAGAGTAATTTAGGTGAATGATATAAATTATATAAACTTTCCTTAAGTCGTAATTTTGAGATGCTGCAGCTCAGAATTCCCTTCTCGTGTTCTTTTTAGTTGCTAATATATAGTCTAAAAAATTTAAAATCAAAATGAAAATTTTAACTCGATATTGATTTGTTTAATTTTATTGTAAGATTGATAGACTTATTTTCTTTAATTTAAATTGATTTAATAAAAAAATAGTTCAAGATCAAATTCTGGAAGAACATAAAACCATAACAATAGCAGCATCCAAAAGCTTGCGGTTGTTCGTATAAATATTACTGGCTACATAAAATTCTAACAATAAAAGATTTGCCCCAGCATCTATAAAGAAAAGTAAATCATAAAAAAATTATACCCCTGTATGACTTCTATATCCTGGATACATTTTTTTTAAATCTTACTCCGAGATTTAACCATATTCATTCTAGCAAGGTCTGCACTGGCTCCGTCAAAATAAAATGACTTTGAATAGAAAAAAGAGAGAAAAAAAGTAAACAGAAGAAATAAAATAAAATTTTCACATGCCCAGTTCATATGGTAAAAATTAATATACAAATTGATTGTGAAAACATTGAGTATACAGGGGAAAAAAAATGCAACCTAGATTTTTAACCATCTCAAAACTTTATGATATATAAGAATTAGCCCTTGTAAAATATTAATAATCAAGTTTTCAGAACTGGCCGGCCAGAAACAGCATGGACGTGACCCCATTGTTGCCTGTTCTGATGCAAACAAAGAATGTGTAACCATAGGCCATGGTGCTAATGCTTGAGTGGAATTTGAAAAAGTATGAACTGTAGCTTACGATCATCTGCTCTATATGTACATGGTGCTAGATAAAGAAGTGGATGGGAATGTAAATTAAGCGCCCGGTCCAGCGAAAACGTAGTTCGATGTTATCATAGGCAGAGGAGGCTGTAAAATACAAGAGGAATAAAGGCATTGTCGAGTTGCGCCGTGTATGCCTCCAACAAGCCGCTGACCGTGACTGCCACAAGCAAAGATAACCAGTGCTGCATATACACAAGCAGGTATGAGCTTCCGAGTTTGGACATAGCTTACATATTAAGGACATATACAATGGGTTTTTAGAAAACAATGCAACCAATCAATTAGCCATAAAACTAGCATAAGGAACGCATAGTGTGCGTGTGGAACATGGTCTCCCAAAATTTTTGAAGAGGAAAAAGGGATCAAACCTGGGAAAAGACATAACCAGTTGATGCTAGTAGAGGCAAGAGAACTGAGCAAGCTGCGAGGACAGAAGTTATTCCGGCTGCAGTACCTTCAATAGTTTTCTCTACGGAATCAGAAACAAATATTTTAGTCACCTCAAGACCGGCAGCTTATCCAAGTCAAAGACTATGGGAATTGGGATGATAAAACTAATATTGAAAGTGCAAGAACATTAGCTTACTTCCTGTTTTGCTCCACCGAAGAACACCATATTTGTGGCCAACAACTGATGCCTGAGAAAGGGAAAAAAAAGAAAAAATCAGTTGTGAAGTTCTATCCAGTCTGCATTATAAGGAGAAAGGTATAGAGACTTCAAGCGGCAATAAGAACATTGTTCATTCTTGTGATATGATCAAGCATTGATCTGTAATAAATGATTAATATGAACTGAAACCAACTATAACGTTCTCAACTGGGACATTCTTCAATTAGCATTGTCTGTTGGGCTTACCGACCAGCTTAACAAGTATAAAAATACAGCAACTCAAACATACAGCACATCTACTTACAAATCAAAGGCAGAAAGGATGACAGTGAAACGGATCTACTTTCAACCCACTACAGTAAAATGGCCTTTAAAGAGCGGCAAGTCTTCCATCATTCAAGTACCAAATAAGGTAATCATAACTATCTCAGAAACCATCAGTAAGTAGAAGCCAATGGAAACTTCTAAAGGAATGGAGCTATAATCAATTCAGTTTTCCGCAGAGAACTAACGACACAAATTAGAAATATAACATTACTCCTATCCATTTAAAATAATTGCTCATATTGACAGAATCAACCATGCCATAATCCATTTCAATAAATGGGTTCACCAATCTAAAACAAAATATAAGACCTCAGTATGATTTATTACATTGCCAACTGGAGCAAGCATAAATTCCATGAAATACCCAAACAAAAACACAGGGCAGAACAAAAGCAGAAGAAAGGCCATCAAAGTAGCCAGCAAAATGGTCTGAGCTTTAATTTCTAGGTGTGTGGGTTATCAAATATCAAAAGAAAAGAAATTACTGACCACTGGCAAGCTGTATTATGTTTTTCATGCTTCAATAATATATCCAATAATTTCAATTTAAGATAAATTGGAAAATGCTTGTTTCTGAGATTGTAATGCAGTAGACATTATGAGTGTGCAAAACATGAAGCCAGTTCTTTACAATGTTATGTGTGCTTGGACACGCAATTATAATAAGACAGATAACTTGCACCAACTGCCATCAAACAACATGGCAACTGCTCAAGCTGTATGTGACAAGAAAGTGAATATTTCATGTCAAGTAGGCATAAATGGCATGCCTCAAAATATAAAGATGCTCTACAAGTATAGAAGCAAGTTCATGTCTGAGTATCATATTTTTTTGGTGAAAGTATGGGTACCATTTTAACAACTATATATCAAACTTACAGGCATACATGAACATGGATGATGCAATGACAAAGAATATGTGAGGTAAATTCTTTACCATTGTGTCACCAATCCCTAAGCTTAAAATCCCAGCAAAAGGAGCAAGGGGTCTGTCGTTCAGCCCAGATGACATCCATATTGGAAGGGCACATCCCAGTAGGAGGGAGAAGTGACTGGATAAGCAAAACCAAAAATTGTGATAAACAAACAAGTTGCGAAAAAAGGATGAGGAAAAAACAGATAACTTGTACAAATGAAAAGAAAAAAAAAATCAACCTGACAATAAGAATGTCCGAGTCACGATGATCAGTAAAAGCATTCATGAACTGGTGAATCCTGTGTCCCAATGGCCAAATTTTCCAGACCTACCAAATGATTAAATGTCAAATGATACCATTCTATTATTTATTAGGCTCAAAAAATTATGAATCCAAAGGAATACATAAACATATTCAAGAGAAGTAATTTTATACTTTGAAAGTAATAAACCTACACAATTGAATTCAAAATGATCAATCCTAAGTTAATAGTAGCTGATCATCTAGGCTTATGTAGCTTCTTTATTAATCCACAATACACCATATAATTTGAATGCCACACTCTCCCCTATTTAAGGCTTGACGTCCCCAGCAAGACCTAAAGTACAACTCAAATTATAATTGGGGGGCACGTAAGGCCTAGTGGCGGTTACACCATTATAGTGTCAACCTTTTTCAATACATCACCATCACCATGCCCAGAATTAGGTTTGTTTATATATTAATTCTCACAAACTGCTTAGATGAAAGAACTGACCGATTAGTACTTGATATTAGATCAGTTTCTTTCACAGTCATAAATTTCCCAGTTCAACTCCAAGGAAGTCATATGAATGTAACCACCACTATAAAAAAAGGACTAGAATGTAACTATAAGTTAACCAATCATAAAAAGGAAGATAAATGTGTAGGTAATGTATCGCAAGCTCATATTCCCACATTCTGTTAAGCTTATAGACTGCTTACAAGGGGATGGACAGGACTAGCTTGATATGTAATGCAAAGAAAATTAAAATACCTTGATAAAGAAGAAATTTATTGCAGACAACAAACTTACCCTAATCATTTCCAATACTAGAAAAACTGCAAAGGCTGCACCAAATGCAAGGTTCAAAAAGGCAGGCTGCAATACAGCTATACATTTTAAGTATAAAAATAGGACAAAAGTTGCCTCTTTTGAACATATATTTTATATGCATGTTACCTGAAGAAGAAGAGCAGGTGAAAACATTAGAACTGCCACTAGATGGTAGTATTTCCTAAGAAGAATCCTCTCAATCTTGCTGTGCTTTGATATATCATAAAACCGCAAAACCGAGACACAGATCACACAAACCCAGTATAAACATAGTGCCAAGTGCTTGAATGGGTCTGAGAAGACAAATGTAAACACCCTGCCAAAAATCACATGTGGATAAGTTTCAATCAACCTTAATTGAACTAGAAGAAACTTTTGACCAGAATCAGGTTGGTGAAACACTTCCCAATCCAATCTTGACCATACAGTGTTGAATCAAGAGCATATATGCAAAGGAGGCATAAATGAGATGCTAAAGTATAAAGCTTCTAGTTTCACACACCCAAGGCCCTGGAAAGCTTCTAATTCTAACTAGGAATAAATTGTAAATTAATGTGAAATGTATTGATTGAATGACCCCCCAGCTAGGTCTTTTCAGTCATAGCAATTCGTTTTCATGAGTTATTTAGCCACCATATTGTTGAGAAAACCATTTGAACACAGAAACAGACTAAAACTTTTGACAATCCAATCTGACACAAAAGACATGCATTACAGGATGTTTTTTCCTTGCTTACTCTATTTGGTTATTTTTTTCAATGTTAATGGCACTTAGAACCCAGAAATGTATGGTATTCTGTAAGAATATGCCAAATGCAAGCTTATGTAAAATGGAATGGTTGGAGGCTAGCATCTTAAAAGGTTGTAACCATTAACAATAGGTGCAGAAGGCAAGGAAAAGCCAGATTTCCTGTTACTATTGACAAAAAATGGCAATCCTTCATGAATCAGAATAAACTTTAATTCTAAGCACATTGAGCCAGCATGACATTGATCCAAACAAACACATAAAGTTTAGCAGTAATCATGAAATGTCTATGTTCTGGTTTAGATTATCTAATAGTATGTTCAAACTTGATCATACATATGATATTTGTTTTCAACATTATTTGGTGTCAGAAAAAAAAAAAAGTAGAATTCGTAGTATAGATCTAAATTGCACTATGATTCCAATGAGCATAGAAGTGATTGGTTAAATTTTATAATGTTTGTCAACTAGAAGTGCAAGATGAGAAAAATGGGTAGCTAATTAGCAAAAGATGTAAAGAAGTCCACAATAGAACAAACTTCTTAAGAAGAGAAAAAGTAAAATCTGATAAAATAGGAAGAAAAAAAAAACCACCAACTTTCATCCTTTTATTTATTCAAGATTTCTAATTGGGATTATGAAGAGATGCTTAGGATGCAGATACGAAATGTTAGACCAACATTTTTGTTTTTTTTAAGGATAAGAAGAAAGGAGGGGGATAGATTTTTAGTTTTGTCATTGTTTTCCATACCTTATTTTCTTGTTAAGATCTTATGACTAGAATCAAAATTGAACATTACATCAATACGGTAGTTAAATTTGAGATGAAACAATTAACAGTTTTAATTCTGCCTAGCAAGAAAAGGAGAAAAGCTATGATGACTGAAGAAAAGTGGCCCAATGATAGAATAATAACATCAAGTTATATGGAAAAATAGAGAAAATAATAAGGCTATTGAAAAGAAAAACAAAAGCATGTTACAATCATGTCCATAATAATCACGAAGCAATCTGCTGGATTTCTCAGTTAATTATACAAGTTAATATGGCTTAAATTTACTAAGCTAACCAACACCAAAGAACACAGCAATGCCTCAACATAGAAGACAGAAGACGTAGATGATTAAGTAAGAACAATAGATTGATTCCTAATCTGAGTTTATGAATTCCATAGAAAATCTGGAAAAGTTGACAGGTAAAGAGATTTTCAGTGTACAAGTGCACCAGAGAAAATCCTAATAGTTTCACATCAAAAAAGATTCAAATGCATTTATGAGTTGGCTCACTTGGAGCAATATAATTCCTATACTTAAATATTCACCATACCGTTACTTGGTTGAGATCCAACATGGTAAGTGAGAATAAGTGAATATATTCAGTAAACAAACTATGCGACATATTTCAGCAACCTTACCATGCAATGGGATGCTTCTGAAAATCCCAAACAAGGTACATCCAAGCTGGAATCAATACTGTCAACATGAACAAGAGAGAAGCATAAAACAAAACTGAAATTTCAACCACATTGTTTGGTCCCCCATTGGTTGCTAAAGCTTCAGGTTTCCTCAAGTTTATTAGGTGAACCCAAGCCCAAAGAACAATTTTGTAGAACGCAGGGAAAAGGAACAGGCCAAGCATCACTCCCTGCATGTTGGCGCAGACAATATATTATCAAGGATCAATGCCACTCATGATGATCTCTTGGAGGACCATACCTGAATAGCTATTGCTATTTCAGAATGAGTTCCGTATTTAAGAAAAGTCAGCGCTGATGGTGATAAAAAAGCCAAGGTCTGTAAAGATTGTTAAATAAAACAAAGTTAGATCTCCTGAAACATGATCTGTCAAACCTGTTTTTAACATAAAACAGGTAGCTCGAGATGCAAAAAGTTGACCTTGATAAGGGAATGCGCCAGTACATCACCAAAGTAAAGCACCAAACCACTAGTCACTAGAAGCACTTCCCCTGAAATTGCAATAGGAGGTAAATTTTAAGAGAATGTCTGCATATCTGTGAGATGCAGATCAGAACCTTTTTGTCTGATGCCTTATCAGAATTTTATGTATATATTTTGTGAGATGCTTCCTTTTAGAAATTAGCATAAGCATATGAAAGTAACTTCTGCAGTTTTGATTTGAGTAGGTTTTTTTACTCATCTGCAGTGATATTGTTTCCAGGAAAAAAAAGAGCATGTGAAAGGAGTAAAAGAAAATAACCAAATGAAGAGGTAAGAGGAAGATAGGAGGGTACAAATTATTACAGCCACAACGAAAAAGCTATCTCATGCTTGTTTGTGGCAATTGCATAAATTAATATAGATAATCAAAAGATTGCCAAAAAGGAAACAGATCCCCAATAATTAAGCAAACAATAGATTTTGAGCTCTCATCAAACTATCCTAATAGAATAAGGAACTGCGGAATACATACTAGATATAGAATACAGCAATAAGGCAATTGAAATTCAATAGAGATATGCCAGAAATTATAACTCAACCTACATTAGCCAAGGCACAACCACAAACAGGGCACCGTTAAGACCCTGTTTTAGTATGTCCCATATCAATTGCAAGCTTGATGAGACGGGCTGGAATTGGAATTTTCTTTTATAACACAAAACAGCAGAATGCACAGTTCAAAAAGTTTTATCATAATCATGCCAACCAAGTCAGAAAAACTTGAAAATATTTCGTAGCATGATTGTTAGACATATAAATAAATGTACAAAGGTATAAATTATACTATAGAGATACTAACCTAATGAAGCACATGATGGGAATGCCAGAAGAATGTGCTGGATAAGCATAACACTAGCCAACGAATGGCAAATTAACCACACAAATTTCAACAAAGGAAGACACCCTGTGAAAGAGTAAAAGATCATGTAGCTGGAGAAGTTATCTACCAGATCAGAACTTTTGTGGACTGCTAAACTACGATATTAAGTCTACATTCTAGAGAATATCAAAAAGAATGAGCACACATGATTAAGAAACTAAGAAAACTAACCACTGTCTGCTTTTGCTGTGAAAGAAAAATTGCAAAGAGCCATGGACAATAACACCATGAGCATTAACCCACAATTTGAAGTTCGAAAGTTCTTAAGCTGAAAAAAAGTTGTATTCTGGAGAGAATGTTGGAATGTTAAACAGAAGAATATTAGCACACTAAAGCAGCTAGCAGATGCGATCCAAAACTGCATGCCCATTCCTGAAACCTCTGCTCATGGAAAAAGAAGAAAAATAAGAGAAGGTATTTCAAACCAAGCATATAAAGAAATGAAAATGAAACATGTAAACTATGACTGGATGCCCGTGCTAATTTTATCTTTAAAAGTGTACAATGATTTGACCCCTCAACCTTTTTCCCAATAAAGCGGCCAGTGTAATTGAATTTGTTCCTACAAACATCGGACCTATTTAAAAGAACAGAATCATTTAAGTTTATTACTTTGATTTCTCGAAAATCAAATGACAAAAACCTCCAAGTTATGGTAAATCATACAATTCACTGGCACATGCAAAGCCAAAATGACACTCAGGGTAAGTCAGAATCCTTTTATAGTATACAATCTATATATGCCAAAGGTTCCAGCTTGTCATCAACTTTCATCCAGAGATATCGCCTTATACATTGAGTACCAACTTGTATATTGTTTCAGGGCAAAACAAATGCAAATAAGCATATTGTGATTTAAGGTTGACTATGATCAGTAACTTGAGAACAATTATCCTTCAATGGGAGGCTTAGCACACATGCTGAATCATTAAGTCTAGGAAAGATAGGCAGAGAAATCACCTTGCTTATTTGATAGAGTGATGACCTTAAGAATCTCACATTCCTATAACACAACTAGTGTTTTAGGAGAGAAAATGACAAAGGGAAATCCCAGACAAAGTTTAGCTTTGTTGATCTTCCAGTTATTCAAAGTCAGTTGATAAAATTGGTAATGGCAAGGTACTTTCTGTTGGTTATGATCGAGTTTAATCCCAAGTACATTACATCACAATTCACAATATGGTGGTCAATAATTTCTTAACATTGCACCATAGTTATATTGATTCAGAATAAGGGGTCCATAGTACACCATAAGATAGATGAGGAGAAACCAATTTCACAATCGTGTTAGCGAGAATCTGTCTTTATGCCTAAGGGAATATGACAATATTGAAACCTGAAAACCCCATGGAATAATTGCAAGGAAATTCACTTTTTGTTGCCATGTTATCGATGAAAAGCTCTACCATCAGGAGTGACATTTTTCTCAAGAAGCACCCTTGAAAGTTGTGTTAGCCGGGAAAGCATGACAGCAGGTAAAGTCACCGCACCCAGTAGTATCCCAGAAGATGCACCAGGCCTACATAAGAATATGGACTTTAATAAAATAGTCTTTAGGTTTACCACATGTGCATAAGGACTCTTCATCTCTGTCATTCAACATGTAGTTTTAGGCACAAAAGAATACAATATTCTCATACAAGATATTTAGTAGCGCATTCACAATAGTAACAAAGATCATCACTTACAAGCTAAAGCTCCTTCGTGAACCATATCTATGACCGAGTAATAATAAGACCTAACGCATATTCGGTTCGGAACCTTTTTCAATATAAACTTCCATAGATTGAAATAAGAAACGCTAAACAATTAAGGAATAAGAATACGAAAAGCTCAAATAAATGTGAGGTGGGAATACATAAAAAAAGAACTGCATTATAGCGAAGCAACAAGAACTCGCGCCCAGGTGACAGATATCTCGAAACCACTACTACAAGTTAAGACCAAAACCTAGTAAATAAGGTGAAATTGGAAGGACAGGTGTTTTTTTTTTCCGGTGAATTCCAGCGAGCATATCAACTTATTAACCAGGTATAGGAAGAGGAGCAAACCTTGTTTTGAAGCGAGGCAACGCGGAGGAACCCTCCACGGATATCTCGACGAGCAGGCCGCAAGCGGCGAGAAGGAAGAGGGCGAGAGACTCATAAAGGAGGGAGAGGGGAGCAGAAAGGAGGACACGCGAGATAAATAGGGCAACGACGGCCCTCTCGCCGTTGAGGATATCGGCCGCCCCTCCGGCCATCGCCGTGAAAAGCTCCAAGGAAAAACAAACCTAAAAAACACACGAGCAAGGGAAGGGGTATGGGTGTCCAAGCAATGAGCTTGTCAATGACACGACTTATCTCGCGATGTCCAGCTGCGTGTAGTTGAGTCGGGTAGTTGACACGACGCGGAGTTCGCCATAGTTGGCCGCCGACTGAAAGACGTCAGCAGGCGTGGCGAACACGCGAGCAAATACTCATATGCGACGGAAATATTCAACGCCAATACTAACGATCCGCGGTAAATGCCCCGACTTATGGGTCAGCCGTTGAATGCTCTTACAATCCATAATTCCATTTTTAATTACAAAGGAAAATTGTACATGTTAAATTGTACATATTTATGATACCTTTCCATTTTATCTAATATTTTTATATAATATATAGTACATTCATTTAAATAAAAAATGAAATATTAGACTGGATGTAATAAGAAACGAGATATTCCGAGGGCACGGTGTAATGATGATAAAAATAGAAAGACATTTCATGGGAAGAGAATATAATTTAATATTTTACTATGCTATTATTCGACGATGAATTTAAAAAAAAATTATTCGGACGGACCTAGATCTATGAGTTTTTTTATGGACGGAGTATGATTTTCAATGTTAGATCGTTGTTCAGGAATGATAAGTCGCTTGGCCTTCAATCTTTATCTGACTTAGTTGTTAGCAAGACATTTCGAAAGTCCATAGAACATGATTAATCACTCTCAATGATTAATCGGATACCCTGATTTCAATATAAAAAAATGAGATTATAAAAAAAAAATCAAAATGGTATCTAATGAGAGAAAAATCCAAATGACATTTAAAATGGTATGGATAAATCAATAAATATTCTATTTAGACAATATGATATCAGAAAAAAATTGATTAGTAATGATAAAATAAAATTTATTTAAATTTAAATGATAATATAATAAGAAAATTGAAGAATTTATATAGTTGATATATAAGACTGAATTGAGGTCTCAATTAATAAATTCGAAGAGTAAAAACAACGATCCATAGAACAAATTGGGGCCGGATCAGTGGAACTTTTAAATTTATTTATTTAAATTCATTTATCCAAAGTTTATCAATCTTGAGCTTTTTATGGAGTTAAGCTCAATTATTTGCAAGGGGCAAAGATCATTGCCATGTATAGCCGGACAGTATATATTCTGTTGGGCCGAGCCACATTTGGGCCCACAAGTATCCCTAAACCGCGGCGTCGTGATTGATGCTGGAGTTGAAGAATAAGGAATCAATCGGTGCGGCGGGCGAGAAACAGGAGACCGTAGCAAGTTTGCGAGACCTTCCCTCTCATTTTGTTTTTTTTCTTTCTTTGCGAATGGTCGAGAGAGAGAGGTAGACTTGGAAGCCACCTTCTCTTCTTCTCCTCCTCATTCCCAGCTTCCTCCACCCTCCGCCTCCGCCTCCGCCTCCGGTCGCTATGGAGTCCCCCAAGCAGCACCGCGATTCGTCCCCCGATACTGCTCCTCGCCGATCGCATCCCCCTAGATCTCCGACCGCAGGTAAAATCCGTCGCTTCTCATTCTCCGTATGCAGATTATCGACACATGTCTTTTGAGAGGATTATTGGTTTGCAAATCTGCAATAGTACTGATGAGCAATATGGCGGACGCTGGTGTGGGATTTTGAGGTAGTTGTATGGAAGCGGATTGAGGTTCAAGTTTATGAGTGTGTTGCGTTGTGCGTCCGTGGACATCTAGAGTTTAGTTGTTTTTCCGGTACGGAATGAATTTGGCGGACTTTATTATTATTATTTTTTTGCTTAAAAAATTCCTAGCAGTTGCTGGTCGCCTTGTCGTGGAGATCGTGGGGGGGAAAAAAATCAGTTTCATAATAGGCAAGATTGTAAAAAAGGAAAAAGTAGAATTGAGTGGACATTATCTTGATATCGAGGGTCATTTTTTTTTATGCAGATCGAACTATGTCTTGCCTCAGTTGCATTATCGTTTGTAAATTAGCATGGAGTTGCTTCTGTTGACGTTACATTGGGTCTTCTTTGTGATTCAGTTATTCTTCACGCCTACAATGATGCAGTCTTATAATGACAATGATCTGTCCTGGATATTTTGTAGCTTATTATTGGATAATATGGCATCTCATTCCGAAGTCAGCTTGCTAAGTGACAGAAGCTCACTATTCTAGATTAAAATGATTAAAAACATTTGGTTTTGAATGATAAACTAATAGCAAAGGTGCTAAATTGTTTTGTACACAGTTTCTGGCATTAAGTATCAGGTATGAATCTGATAATTTCCTTCAAATGTTTATTTGATATGTTCAAGCTTGTCTGATTTTTTCTAGCCTACAAAATTCTAATATAAGGTCAGCTTGCATTTTTTCCTTATACAGTCCGTCATATTATTTCTAGAGTATGAGAATGCTAATGTAGTTTGTAGAATTATAACATGATGGTTATTTAGCAGAGTAAAGTAATTTGGTTGTGTTCTCTCTGTGACTAAGCTATATGATGAATTGAAGTGAAATGAAACTGGTATGTTACAAATGCTATATTTTATGATGCATGTCTCTGTTTTTTCCTCTTCTCTTACTGCTTTATTCAAACTCCTCCCAGTCTTCTGCATCAAATAGTCTACAAGCCTCTTCCTCGTTCAATTTATGTACCTTTTCAAGTATGGCTGTATGTTGAAACATTTTTAGTCAACAAGCCTCTTCCTCATGCAATTTGTGTATATGTTGAAGCATTTTTTGACTGTGCTATCATACTACATTGTAGTTGTATATTCTTGATTTCTTTCTTTTTAGATCAACTAACCTGATTTATTTAAATATTTTTAGGAGACGACGAGAAACAAACGCACATAAGAATTCTTGTATCTAACACAGAAGCTGGCTGTATCATTGGCAAGGGTGGATCTACAATATCTGAATTCCAGTCACAATCTGGAGCTCGTATTCAGCTGTCACGTAACCATGAAGTTTTTCCAGGAACATCTGATAGAATATTATTGGTTTCTGGGGTACTTGGAGATGTAATAAAGGCTATGGAATTGATCCAGGAAAAATTGCTCAGTGAGGTCTGTAGCTATGTATTATATGATATTTCTAGTTGTTAAAAAAAGGAATATTTACCACCTTGGCACCTTTATTTTTTTTCTTGGCATATAGTTGGAAGATGGTAATGATGCTGAAGGTAGATCGAAAGTCAGGATTATTGTTCCTAATAGCTCATGCGGTGCCATAATCGGAAAAGGAGGTTCAACTATAAAGTATAGTTTTATTCAAGCATATTTTTTTGATAGTTGAATTGTACATTCTGTTATATAGAAAATTAGGAAGAATTTCCAATCCTTAAGCAGTCTTTGCAACTCGTGCTTATTATTGGATATTGCACCAATTGTTTTCTATATTGACAAGATACAAATGAACAAGACTGCTTTTTATTTCCCTTTTTCTTTATGCAGACTCTTTTATCTTGTGAAGATTAGTCCTTATAAAACATTATTCTGAGAGTAATTAGTTGAGGCACTACATTACTTTTTCAGGTCATTTATAGAAGAATCAAGGGCTGGGATCAAGATATCTCCACAGGATAATAATGTTGGGCTAAATGATAGGCTAGTTACTTTGACAGGATCTTTTGAAGAACAAATGCGTGCCATCTTTTTGATATTGTCAAGATTAATAGAAGATGCTCACTATCCACAGACATTGAATTCGCCTTACCAATATTCAGGTGTATCTCCTGTGTTCATCATTTTTTTTATCTACCCTTTCCCATTGTTATTTCTTGATTTCTAGATTTTGTAAGATGCCTTATCTGCTCATTTTTAGGTTCTAGATGGATTATGATTGTGATTCTGCTTGTCTTAGTCATGAAAAGTGCTTTAACCTATTTTCTCTTCTTCCTTGTGCTACTTTTTTAGAAGTATATCATTTTACTTATAATCAAATATGTATGAATATACGATACAATAACAACAACGACAACAACAACCACATCTTATCCCATTTGATGGGGTTATCTATATGGATTCTCCTATGGCATTGGGCTCTATCCCCTACTACATCATCATCTATGTTTAAATAAATTTTATTTTATTTTATCATTACTAATCAAGTCTTCTTAGGTTTTCCTCTTTCTCATTTGATTTACATAGTTATAATAGTTTCACATCGCCTATCTGGAGCATTTATCGGTCGTCTAAATACATTTTTGTACTATCTTAAATGTGTCTCAAGGAGTTTTTCCTCAATAGGTGCAATCCTAATTTTTGCTCTAATGTTCTCATTTTCTTTCACTCTAATGTACAATATATATAAAATATCTTAAATAGTAGAAGCATTGTGCTTTATATATAAGTTTATTCACAAACTTTTTAGTTAGTAAAAGAATGGATTTTATAAGTGAGACAAATTAATATAAATTGGTTAACTGAATGTTCAAGAATTAATAGTAAACACCTTTTTGACTACATATTTGCATGGTTCTACTAATATCTTCTATGAATTGGGAGAAATAACTGGGCGATGTAATAAAAAAAATCAATTTCTAAAATATAAAATAACATGATCGTCTCAATAATAAGCTAAAGAATGAAGCCCAAAATTTAGCAAAATTGGAAGATCAGCCGTAGTAAATAAATTTGGCAACAATAATATAATTTGTTATATAAAAATGGGACATTTTTTAAAATTAATTAATAAGTGTATTATATAGATAAATTATTCAGTTGGGAGATGATGATTGTTTTGCCAAGTTGGCATTCTGTTATCAACTTAACAACTGTTGAACAGAATGTAATTGAATGATATATTTGCCATCGAAACCTGAGTCTTGTGGCAGATTTGAATATTTTTAAATGTAAACAAAGAACTAAAAATCCATTCAAAGTATGGGATAGATTTATTTATTAACCCTATATGCAAATATTAATATCTAAAAGATATAAGCCGCCCAATAGGATCTTAGGATTTTATGTCAACTTTTGGTTAGTTTAAATTGGCTCAAATATTCCAAGTAAGATTTTTTAGTTGCACATGCAATCTGTTTATGTCATATGTGACAACTATGCAATCCCCTTTAAAATTCACTTAGGTGGCTGCCTGTGTGATTCAATTAGGGGATTTCTAAAGTATCGAGACGATTGGAACAGTCTATTATTTTCTAGAGAGTATAAGATGCCAGATGGCATCATCATCTTTTGAAAAAAAAAAAATTCAGTAAGCTAAACGAGAAATTAGATATTACAATTAATTTATAGACTAAATGATAAACTAAGTGGAAATTGTCAGTTTCATCATGGAAGATTGCTTCTCTCTTAAATAATGTGTTTAATGGCTACAATATTTTAGGAAACATTTGTGTATCACATTTGTGACACATGACAGTTCACATCGCTATTCTTAATAAAACCAAAATGCATAGTTGGAACCAGATTGGGTCATGTAGTAGATGATGATATATCATCGAATGTTGGAAATCGTATCTTGTACTATCAATATGAGGTTGCATGCGTTTGCAGCATGACAATCAGTGAATTACTCAAATTAAGTTTTGAATCTATGGAAATCATATGAGAAGAGAATAAACACTAAAATTTCAGTACTACGGGGAGGAATGTGCTATGTTGTGGGTAAAGGAGGAGGGATCATAAATCACTCCTATGCCAAGAGAATAGAAGCATGCTATTTGTTGGGTACTGATTGCAAAATCAAAATTGAGTTCACAATCTTTTAGACTGACCTAATCAAAATCATTTAAACAAGATTGTTTATAATTCAAAAGATAACAATAATGAAAAAACCAGTGTATAAAATTTTCATACCTTATTAGGAATTGGCTTCATATTGGTTATTGAAATTTTCATTTTACCCTCCCTTCTACGGTAAACAAAATTCTCTCTAGAGTTTCATTGCTGCCAAATATTAAAAGTTCACTTAATGATGGCAAACTGTCCTCCAGAGTCAAATGCCTTCAGTTGTCTTTTGTTGCCAAATGGCCTCATCTCCTAGAATTTACTATTTTTAAGGAAAAAACTCTGTTAACAACACCTCCTAAATCATTAGGGCTTTACCTTGACTAGGACATGGAGCATATCTAGTGCAGCTTTCTATTATGAGTAAAAATTGGAAAATGAGATGGTTCTACGATTGTAGAATTTCCAACTAATGCAATTATTCATATCTTGCTGGTTATATATTGTCCCATTAAAGGCACAATGATCTATTGTATTATTTTTTTACAGTGCCATTGTTTGTAGTATTCCTTTCAGGGACCTTTTTCTCTGATCTTCCTGCATCCTTCTCTGCATCACAATCTTAGTGTACATTTGTGGCCAACTATATGACTTGAACTGTTGCCATTTCTATCATGTTTGTGAATCAATTGTTTTATGTTGTTTCTCGTATTTCTCTCATTTCTCCCCTATCCATGTTGATCCTATTGGTTCAATGTATATCACTCTTACAACTTTTGACCTGGGAAATTAACCGAATTCTCAACTGTATATGAAATTATTTGTTAATTTTCTTCTTTCCTTTGTCATTCCTACTTTTAGGTATTAACTTTCCTGGTGTTCCTGTTGGGTATATGTTTCCTTCTGTAGCATACAGTCCTGTGACTTACAGACCAAATGAATCTGGAGGAAGAAATCCAAATAACAAGGTTAGATACACTCTTCTTGCATATAATTCTTTCTGATAGAAAACCCTTGACATTGGTTCTCTTATATATTTCTCAATTTATTTAAAAGTCTTTTTCTTGATAATCTATACTATTATCAAATGTCATATATTTATTCAAAATTAAACCATTTAGTTTTAGTTTTCTGGCAGAGCCATTGTTTATGTGTCTCTTCCATACACAAACATGTTGAGAATCACATTATTGTTAAAGCAGCTTTAGTCGGTGTAGGTTAAACTTTTTGGAAATGTGTATTAGGAGTATAGAGACTACTTTTCTTAAAAGCTTTAACTAGTCATCTGATTCCAAACAGTAGGTTGTCTTATAAATCCATGAAGGAACAGAATCAAGGTTTTGAATATTGGTGTCAGAATCCATCTTGATCCTAAACGATTTGGCTCCATTGATGGAGAGGAGAGTAAGGACATTCTTAAGGTTGCCAGATGATCATCTGATATTTGAGTTTTTGAGAGTTATGTTCTGATTCCTTTAGTCGAGAAGATCATCATTGTGTTGTCTTAGCCATTATGACAATACATCTTTCCTACTCAACGAAATTGTTGAGACATGAATATGAATAAGCATCTAGAAACATTATGTAATGTTGTTCTACCCAGAAATTTTACAAGAGTAAATGGGAGGAGAGATGAAACAAACATTTCCGTGAATCAATCTAGTTTCACAACTTGAAGATCAACTATAAAGGACAGTTCGGTGCATCAAGCCCCACCAATGCAGAACCTCAGGAAAGTATCTATTGCACTCAAGAAGACCAACTATGGATCTTATTTATTTAATAAGATGGAAAAGTATGAGAAAAGAAGACACATTGGCATCTTGGGAAAACTTATGATGCTCTGTAGCAGATTTTTGAAAAATAAAAGAATATGTAATAATTACATTGAGTTGATTCATTAGTGTTATAGCTGTTCAAAATGTAAAACAGTTTTCCTATGAATGTAGGTTTAAATCAAATGTCAGTTCTAAGTCCTTATTTTTTTACCTATTTCTAAATGTACTCACCAGTTATATTCAAGACATCTCCTCTGTGTATGTTCGATTTCAATAATAATTGTGCTAATTAGTATTATGATTAAATTAAAAACTTGAATTATAGAGAAAAGTTTTAAACCCTAAAGGATTTATGTAAAACATAACTAAAATTAAATGTCTGAAATGCCATTTTAGTATCGCTAAAAGAACCAGGGTGCAGATAAGACAGACAGGCTTAAAATTAAGTAAGAGTTGTAGAGATCTAGAATATTTGATTTAGCAAGGAAATATTAATGTGAATATCATTTATAAATATTTGAAATGTAGAGTTTTTAAAGTTTTGTTGGGATGTTTGGGATGCAACACTTTAACAAATTTTGTTAGCATAGATGACAATGTTAAGATGGATTGATGACATTAAAAAAGGAGAAAATAAGAAAGTAATTGTATCGTAGACTTATCAGGTACAACTTTTGATTGATAGTAAAACAATAGCAAGAGCAATTAGGTTGAGATGGTATGAACATATTCAAAAGAGTCTATAATAGATTAGAAGAGTTGAATCGACAAAGTGGAAGGGGTAAAAGATTGAGATAGAACAATGAAACTGTAGTTATGTAATAAAAATGAAGGGATAAAATCCACGTAGTTGATCCCCAAATAGTTGGGATAACTGGACAAATATTCTATCTGCCTCAATGATGATCTAGAAACATTATATACAAGCTTGAGGATTACTTTTGAACATTTGATTATCTTGTCTTACAGTTTTCCATGGCGCTGAACTATTGGACATCCTTTTGAAAAATTGTTGATTCATCAAAACTGCATGTGGCATGATTTACAGTTTTAGAAATGATCAAGTTTGATCCCTGAAGATATTTCTAGTATACGCTTGTTAACCGGATGTAAGCTAGTCGACACTCATTGCGGGATAGAAGCTTGGCTCTTTATTCTTGATTTTGTATTAGTATTCAAGTTTACTGTTTTCTTTTCTTTGTATGCTTGCAGAATAACATAGTCCTGTTTCTTGGAAGCTTGAAATTAATTCGTAGTAGCTTATATAAACTTGAGATTTTCATTTCATCTTGTATTTGATGTTGTACCTTTTGAGATTCATTATTTTGCCATAGTTTGATGTTCACTTCTCTCTGTTGCAAGATAAGCATCATCTTATAGTTTACTTGTGAATGTACCTTTCGATTTATGCCTTGATCGCATGGCAGGGCACAGCTTCACCTGTTGTTTCACATCCTTCACGGTCACCTGGCGGACTTCTTGAAGGCCAGAGTAATTCAGTGACAATTGGAATTGCTGATGAACATATTGGTGCTGTTGTTGGTCGTGGAGGAAGGAACATAACAGAGATCAGTCAGGTTTATTTTTCAGAAAGCATTTTCATAATATAGGCTTTCCTTCGATGCATTTCATTCATTTTAGTAGGTTCTTTCTAGTCCCAGCTCTTCCAATTTATGCTTAGTAAAATTGCAATTTAAGATGTTTTTCATCTCTCTTAATTAGCATTTACCACTGTTGGGGAAGTTGAAATTGCTCTTATCCTATTAAAATATATATAGTTTCCATTTTAGCAGACTATTGCCCACAAACCCCAATAGGAGACAAAACTTATATACGAAGGCTCCCTTGGTATCTTCTAATAAAGGTGGCTTTCGTATAATGGAATAAAGCAACACTAATCTCAAACTTAAACTTATTTTTAAATACCGTTGTGACAAGGGCAATTGTAGCACCTATCATATATCAAAATTGAGACATCTTGCAAATTTAAACTTTGACACCAACCTACTGTACCAATTTACATTAAGATTAAAATATGGAACCTCACACCTCAACACGATGACACTAACTGAATTGTAGTACTACAATAAAACCAAACTGGAAAACTTTTACCAAATAATGACATCTACTATGACTTCAGCACCTTGTAAAAACAAACTACAGAACCTTACAAAACCAAACTGTGTTATTATATGGACGCAAACTGATTTAAGATTCAGTGATGCTTCGAGACTCAGTGAATGAACCAATGAGGTATCCAATAAGTTTTATCCCCCAACATGATAAATTACTTTCTTCCAAAAAAATATCTGAATATCGATGGCAATTAATTTATTTATCTCTTTTCTGCCCTTCTATCTCTGTGATCTTCAGATGTAATTTGTAGAGCTTCTGGAGCCTTGTTGACCTGTAAATTTCTGGCTTTCAGGTTAGTGGGGCAAGGATAAAGATATCAGATAGAGGTGATTTCATTTCTGGCACGTCCGATAGGTACAAGTTCATCGGGTTTGCCAAATAAATCATACGAACTGTGATTTCTGATACTTTTGCAATCGAAAACATTCAGGAAAGTAACTATTACTGGATCACCTGAAGCAATCCGAACCGCAGAGTCCATGATCAATCAAAAGGTTTCTTCTAACACAGACGGATGATCACCACGACGACGAAGATGGTGGAATTTGATCGATCGATTTTGCTGCATGACCACCCTCAGTGTCTATCAGTTGCTTTGGTGAGAGTATCGTTACTCTTAGCCTGGATATTCTTTTGTTTTGCCTGTAACTCCTAGTAGTAATCTTCAGCGTACTGATGACTGCCTGATTTATACTTTTTTATCGAAGTAGTTTATGAGTACCTTTGAGATAAATCCATAATACTATCGAAGACAAAAATCTTAGATAGATCTCCATGAAAAAGACGAGTTGACACTGGATGCCTATTAGGTCAACTTCGCCGGTTTTAATCGTATTAAAAAAATTAACAGGGGCAGCCGCCGTGCACTACCACCGCGAGAGCTCAACTAGCCGCCCAAATCCTTTTCACTCGACATCTCGGTCAATATATATATATATATAATAAATTATGAGAGACATGTCTGACATGACATAAAGTGATGTCATATCCGAGCCTGCGAGGATTTTAGACCTCTCATTCTAATCGATTCCACTGTATCCAAAACAATCACACTGCCTTACCATCGTACATTATCCTCGTGAGATAAAAAAATATATATATATATATATATATATATATATATATATATATATATATATATATATATATATATATAAACAATAGATTTGATGTCGATATGTTGAGAAATTTAAACCATCTCAGGCCTTGACCGTTGACCCACTTAACCAATACTCATTGACCATGGCGTATTTGTGTTGGTATTGATGTTTTAATACTTGTCAAATTGTTCTCTTCTTGCTCGAAATTGCTTTTGCTCAAATATGGCGTAAACAATCCTATTCAAGAGAAGTTTTTGGACGAAATAAGAGACAATCATTTTTGAAATCTATGGGACAAATTTTTTTTTATTGTTCATAGATAATTAAAGTTTTTTTTAAAAAAAAAAAAAATTTAACCCTCCCTTTTCCTTCTTAATCATAAACTAGTAAGATTTCCCTTCCTCTTTATTTTTCATTCTTTTTTCTCTCCCTTTCTTATCATTGTCTATTTCCTTTGCAATTTTTCTCTGTAAGAAATTTACCTTAAATCAGTCTATTTATCATATCATATCATATTAAATACTTCCTCGTAATATACGAATCAAATTAACTTTTTTTTTTTTTTTGGAACAATAAATTAATTAGCAAATCATAATATTTGACTAAGTCGAGAATACGAACGTTAGTTAGCAGTCTCATGAGCTGCCCCGATCGGGGAAAATGAAACGTACCGATCACCCCACTAGATTTATTATAAATTTCTAAGTGGTCCTCACTCCCCACCACCAAGTTGCCTAAAAATATCGTTTACATATCATTATTTTTGCAATGGCACCCCCATCATTTTTATATATGTATATATAGTCCTCCCTTTAAACAATATCACTAACTATGAGCTTTAATCTCCACGTCTCTATCTCTCTATTTGTTCCATTATCTATTTGTTCCAATTAAGTACCTTTTTTTTTTAAGTAACGTTTTAGAGATGGTGCACTTCGATTGTTGGAGGAGAAGATAATATCTTCCTTCATTCTTCGAGTCCTAAGAAAGTGGCTATAGGCACTTTAATAATTGATAAGAAAGGAGATTTGATATTCTCAAATTAAATAGGTCATGCTATTCCACTATTTTTGTTTTTATTTAAGTTTTGCATTCTTCGTGTGATATGCATATAATATATGTATCTTTATTTAGGCATAAAAGCGACAATAGATTGTCTTCAAAACATCTTCTCCATTTATCTCTTCTTTCTTGGGGTTTTCTTTTGGACTCAAGTCCGAGAGCCACACGAGTTGATTGGACACAATTTCATTCTTTTCGCAAAGTTGTTTGGATGCTGATTTAATTTGGGCACGTGGTTGTTCTTAAATGAAAAATGGAAAGGCAATTTTTTTGTTTTTTATGGTGTTAATTTAGCTGACTCAAAACTAAGGGAGAACGCAACGGAGATATAAAGAGAATGAGGTCATCCCTATTGCATCAGTTTCAGCTCATGGATGTTGATATATGGTGGAAGTTGAGATGAAAGTCAAAATAAACACAATTTGATTCCATCAAATTAAATACGAGTTAACTTATGTCCATCCAAATTAGGTCAACAGTTAATTAGAAACGCAATTTGACTGTTACATTAAAGACACATTCTTCCTTCTATGAAAATATGTTATTTTCTCTATTAACATATATTCTTTTCTCCATAAAAATATATCCGAGGGACTATCCCTGAATTTTCACTCCCTATATAAAAGTAAAGAAAAAAAAAAAAGAAAAGAGAGGATCAAGTAATCTCTAGTACTGTTTCTTTTTTTTTTTTTTACTTGTTGACTTGGATGTCAGAGGGGTTACGTCGGAGTATATCTCAATTATATTTTTACCTCTTTTCAAGTGTTTCTAGGTCCGAATTGTTCGTCGCTTAGAGGCCTGATCTTTGAAGAAGATCGATTTGTAAACACCCGACCTTCTGAGATCCCGTGTACATCTAATCTCTCAAAGCTTAGGCAACGATCAATCTCTTAAGACTTAATTGAAGTTCGATTTGACAAAGATATATAGAGGAAGGACTGATCTCTTGATGTCCATTTAAAGCTAGACTCGACGAATATATATAGAAGAAGGTTGATATGACTGAATTGGAAGCTTGAAGATCGATCTGATTCGTATTCAATCGGTCAAAAATATTCGAATGCAAATACTCTGACGAGTCATTTCATTTAGTGATCTCAGATCAGATGTAATTTGGTTTAGTTAGTAAAACTTGAAGGGCAAAAGACACTAGAAAGGAATTTTATTTTTTAAAAGACGAATGGTTTCCTTGATAGTCCTTTAGAACTAAAGGATATGTGAAGTAAATTCTCTCCTTTTAAGGTTTGGTTAATCCGAAATTTCTCACTTTGACAATATTGGATCAGTACAAATTTCGTCCTATTTAATCAAATATCGATTCGATTAGCATGCTCGAATATTAGTAAAGTTAAGTAATTTTGTTAAATATAAAATATTGCTAAAAGAAAAAGGTCAAGAACACGTTGTGATTACGTAGACAGGTTTTCGTAAATACGAATAACTAATGGTGTTTTTTGATAAATTATCCTAAATATAAAGGACCTTAAGTCCCCGCCTCGGCATTTGCTCCAGCACAAGCCTGGTGGTGGTGTGGCGGTGTTGCTGTTCGAGCTCTACTCCACTCGTTGCCCTTCCAATTAGCGACGACCTGCGACAGGCGTACCCGGAGGAAACAAAGCTGTTGGAGGCGAGCGGCGTTGAAACCACGGAGTTAAAGGATGGGCATACCGAGCGACGAAGCGGTGATCATTCGGCCGCCGGAGAGGCCGGAAGACCCAATCTTGATCACTGTAAGTTGCCCCGATAAGACTGGACTCGGATGCAACCTCTGCCGCGTGATTCTCCTCTTTGGGCTGAGCATTGTGCGGGGAGGTGAAACGCCTACTTCCTCTTTTCGCTCTTCCCTTTTCTTTTCCCCATATAAATACTGGAATCGGGATTCACTAGCGTGGAAGGCGGAATGCCCTCCTTCTTTTTGATTTAAAGATACGATTTCTGTTTTGATTTCCCAAAAAAAAAAAAAAAGACAAAGATTCGATTTTGATGCGGTTTACGGGAAGAAACTGAAACGCGAATCGTTTAGATTTCAGCACGGATGGGAGATGGTGCTATGTGCTTTTCTGGGTTGTGGAGAGAGGAAGGAAGGCGACAAGGTGGAATTTGTTGAAGAAGAGACTCATGGAAGCGTGCCCGCCCGCTTCTCTGCCATTAGGGAATGAGATCTATTACTTTAGCAAACACCAGGAGATGGCTACCGAGCATAAACCGCAAGTCTTTCTACTTAAGTTCTCCTGCTATGACAGGATGGGCCTGTTGCATGGTAATCTTTGCTTCCACTCAGTCTTATCCTGGTTCGTGTGTTGGATTTTTCTTCTTGTTTTCTCCTCCTGTTGCTGCTTAGTTTATGTAGATCTCCGAAGTTTCTTTGAAGTTTCTATGTTCTGTTTGGGATATTACCTCTATTTTTTTATTTATTTTTTGTAGTATAGATTTCAGCAGTTTTTCTTGCTTTATCTATAAATATTGTTCTATTTTGACCCGTTCATGTATAGGCCATAGGTGGTTCTAGGAGGTTTCATTTATTGTCATCTATTCATCTAGATGTGATATTTTGAACATCTAGTAATATCTTAATGCATTGCTTGGTTCGATATATCGGGATCATTGCGAGCCTTTGACTCTTCTGATCTCAAGTTATGAACAGTCCCTCTTTGCGATAGTTATTCAAATGCTGTTGGGATATTGCGATACATTGAATTGTCTTTTTTCTCAACAGCGATAGAACATTTTTTAGATCTTGAATCATCTCGGTTTCTCCTTCCCAAGCAATTTTTTCAGACACTTTTTCAGATCAGATTTTGTTTTCAATTTTTTACTGTGCCATTTAGTTTTTTTTTTTTTCTTTTGGGCATTGTATTGTCATCAGAATAGCATCCAGATGATCAATTTTTTTGGATTTATCTATCTTTTCCAAGTTTGCTTTGAAAATTGCAGATGTCACAGAGGTGTTATGTGAGCTGGAGCTTACAATTTGGAGGGTGAAGGTTTCGACTACACCAGATTGGAGAGTCGTGGACTTGTTCTTAATCACCGACACCAGGTTCCAACTCTTTTCGATATCTGGCAGTTATAGGATGTCAGTTTTATATAATCCAAGTTCTATCTTCCTGTTAGTAGACTTTAGGATGGAGATCTAATATTCAGCCTTTAATGTTCTCTATCAATTGTTCATTTTAGCAATTTAAACTATCATGATGAATGTGAGGAGTTGGGTTTTCACTTTTGGTAGCATAGTCAAACAAGTTTCATAATCCGCCATCATTATCCTCAAGCATAATATCAAAAAATTTAAGGCTTGAATTACATCTTGAAATCCAGCCTAAAATTATGCCATGTCTCTTGTTTGATTGTCATAAGACCTTCCATTAATAGGAAGATTTTATAAAACTTTTGTTGGATCAGTCACCTTGTGGATCAGGCTGTTGAACAATCAAGAAGCTTCATCTAGACAGAGATGAGAAAGAAAAGACGATTCGAGTGTGGTTACTAGAAAAGAAAAATAAGATACTCTATTCAGAAATAAGTATGCATCACCTTAATAGATGATAAAATGAGAAGAAAAAAATGTTACGATAAAATGGACTAGTTCAGATTTAATTACTCGATTCTTTAGATGGATAAATTGAGTTGGTTTGAGTCGGAAGTATATAGATAGAGAGGGCGGATAGTGAGAAAAGGTGTGAAGTTAGTTCTTGTTATTTAAATTGCAAAGTTGTACATATTTAGCCTGAGTCTTCAAGTTTATAGTCGATCCTAAGCTACTGATATCTTTGTGTGGTTTCAGGGAACTTCTCCACACAAAGAACAGGCAAGAAGAAACATGCACTCGGCTGAGAGCTGTTTTAGGGGGTTCTGTGTGCACTTGCGATATTGATGTGGCGAGCAAAGAATTTGCTGAATGCTTTCAAGCATCAGCTTCTCTTCCTCCTCCTATGACAGAAGATATGCTATCTTCAGAAGTCCATCACGAATGTTATGCTCCTGTTCCTAGTTCCTCTTTTCTCTCAGTTTCAGTGGACAATGCACTCAGCCATGCTCATTCACTTATCCAAATTCAATGTCAAGACCATAAAGGCCTCCTCTACGACATCATGCGAACGCTCAAAGATTACAATATGCAGGTAAGGATCAGAAAACGATAAAGTACTCTCGTACTTTCTAGCAGACAAAAAATTTCGTCGTTACCAACATATGAATATGAGGAGCTGAGTGAAAATGGAAAACTACTAGAATTTGTTATCACATGTATTGCTTTTGCTATCAGACACTCTTATTTGTTGTTAGACTAGTACTGAATCTTCTTTTTCTCAATCCTTAAACTGATTCCTATTGTTCTATTCGTGATATAGAGATTTTCATGGTGAATTCTAGCTTGTTCTCTATTTCATCTCTTTATGTAAATTTTCTTACCAGATCTCCTACGGGCGGTTCAATGCAGCCGACAATGGAAACTGCAACATAGATCTTTTTGTTGTACAAAAGGATGGAAAAAAGATAGTCGATCAAAACAAACAGAATGCTTTGTGTTCTCGCCTGAGAAAGGAACTATCCAGTCCTCTGTGTGTAACTTTGGTCAGCCGGGGGCCTGACGTAGAGCTTTTAGTTGCGAATCCAGTCGAACTCTGCGGCAAAGGGCGCCCGCTTGTATTCTATGATATTACTCGTGCTCTCAAAGTGCTGGAGATTAGAATTTTTTTGGTATGACTTCTAAAACTGATCTATTAAGTTACTCTGGCTCACTGAGTGGAGTAAAGGTTTAGTGGTTGTTATGGTTAAATGATACTAAATTTTCGGTATTCCAGGCAGAGATCGGCAGGCATGTTGTTGGCGATCGAGAGTGGGAAGTCTACAGAGTTCACCTGGGCGATGACCATGAGCTCTGTGCATCGAGGGACAAAATTGTTGAGGGAGTCACCAAAATGTTGATGGGTTGGCACTGATCTGACACCAACTTCCTCTAGTTTTGGAGGCCTTCTGCAGCTCAGAAACATCTCCAACTCGGTCACTGTAACATGCTCGCTTGTGTAAATGTTTCCAGGGCCAAAGAATTTCACCTTTAGGCATAAAACTTGAATTACGAGAATCAGTAACCATTTCTAATCGAAGCCAAAATGTTTCGAGTGGTAAAATTGCAGTTTTGTGATTTTGATGGTCCCGAATTTGAATTATAAAAATATATTTTTTTTTTAATGCAGGATAAAAATTAAAGAATAAAAGAAAATAAATAAAATGTTTAGGATATTATTTTGTCAATGTGAGGAAGAGAAGAGATGTCGACAGATAAGCCTTGCCGACAATGGCCGGTAAGAAGTTCCCCACCCTGTTCAATAGCGTAACGTAGAGAATGCCAATGTCCCCTTAATATTTCCTTCGATGAAAAGTAAATTAAAATTTTATTATATAATATTAATTTAAAAGTAAAACTGGAAAGCGGTTTTCCGTCTTATTATTATTATTATTATTATTATTATTAAAAAAACTATTATTGTAATTTTTGACATTATTAAATTATTTTAATTAAGCTGGAATTGAGAATTTCAATAGAATGTTGTGTTAGTTTTGATTAAAATTAAGAAGGACATTTAGTAAAATTTAGAATAATAAATATGAAAAATTATACATTAGTAATGATAATATGAAATTAGCACCTTTTGAAAAAGCGAATTGACGAATCTTAATTGTGATTATTGAATGTAGGTCCTAATCTTCCTAATTAACTTGGCAAACTCGTAGAGGCTTCCCCTGTGCTAATTAGAAGCCGTACCTTATCGATTAAGAAGCATTTTGGAAAATCAAATTACGCGTAATCATATTTTTAAAAACACTAAGTAACTACTCATTATGTCTCCATCATGTCATTAAACTCTCGCATTTTAACGATTATTTTATTAAAACATAGTGCTCTTAGTTGGCAAAAAGCAAGTAGACGCCTTTTTCTTTTCTTTTTTAATAAGGGAATGACTTTAAATTTAACTATTTTTTGAAAATATTCAACTCAATTTAAATGACACATATTAATTTATTTATTACATTAAATTAATTTTAATAACTTTTATTACTCTTTATTCCGCTTCGTTAACTAATAAGAACAAAAGTCCGCGAGGACATCGCACCGTTTCACGAATTATTGGGCGAGATGCATGTCGGCACGCTTAAGTGTTGCCGCCGACGACAATACCCTTCCTTGTATGGCAATTCAATAGTGGGACCACTAGTTTGAGAGATTTCTAGCCAATGGAAATCGAGGTAAGAACGTTCAGTCAAAGGCGGGAGGAGAGTTGTACTCTCGGTCTACGCCTGTCCGTTTAACTTACCAGATGCCTCGCTGTGAGTGACTATGTAAACAAACGGCTAGATCTTGTTATCATTTAGATTGACGGTGGACACGGTCCCGTTGAGAAGTTTCTATGGGGATCGAAAGTGGATGGTTCCGCGTGAGCTCACTGTGGTCTATTTATCTTCTCCGTTGAGTTGTTTCCGTGCCAGGAATAGCAGAGAGAGAGAGAGAGAGAGAGAATGGCCGAGGAGGAGGTGAAGCCGCCGGAGGAGGTGAAGGCGCCAGTTCCGACGGATCCTCCGCCACCTCCGCCACCGAAGGCTGAGGAAAAATCGGACGATTCCAAAGCTCTCGTTGTTGCGGAGAGTAAGAGCAAATTTTGTTTTTGAATTCATGGAGCAGTATAGCATCATAGCTAATAGCGATGATATGGGGTTTTGGGTGATCAGCCCTAGGACTAACAAAAGGGTGATAAATTGCCGAGCAGTTGGTTTTTTAAACTTCAATACGCTTCTGAGTTGTGAGGAAGCATAATAAAGCTTGAAATATTTTTTTTTTTTTTGGATTACCTTTTCTTTTGGCAACGACTACCAAATCTGCAGCAACTTCAACTTGGTATCTAGCACCTTTCCTGAAATAAAATCGCTTATTTTTAGTTTATTTGTTCAGATCCCCCTGCAGAAGAAAAAAGTGTACCAAAGGCAATTGATAGAGGTGAGGATCAGGAATGAATTTCACTGTTTTTTTTTTTTTTCGTTTTTCTCTGCTGTCCCGGAAGTTTGATTAGAAACTCCTTTTCCTTTAATGTCCAGATGTAGCTTTGGCACAGGTAGAGACTGAAAAGAAATTGTCTATCGTCAAGGCATGGGAGGAGAGTGAAAAAGCTAAAGCGGAAAATAAGTAAGATTTTGCTGCTGGTTGTTTCTAAAATTATGCGGAACCTTTTTATTTGGCTGATGGTTTTCAGCTGTGCCATTGATTGTCTTAATGGATTATTTCTTAATTCTATCAGAAATTTCTATTCAATGAAGAACTTTTGAATTAAAATACACGCCCTCAGTTATATTTTCTCCTATCTGATGTGTTTCAATTGTGAAATGGGGTGCGTTATAAGAAGGAACAGAAAACGATTATACATAATAATAGCATCCTTTGAACTGTATATTTAGAAATTCATGAAATGGAGTACAAATATTTACTACGGTGAAGCACTATTGGATGAGAAAATGCCTCTCTTTTGTTGCTTAGAAAATTCACTTCTTGTCCACTTGACATGAGAACATGTGGTTGGCATCCTAAGTTTGTTCATGTTATATGAAGGATATGTGTTACATTATAAATATAAATTACTGTAATTTCCTGTTTTCCCTTTTATAGTTTCATATATGTTTTTTTAAATTGGAATTGTCAAGTAGAGAGCTTGATTAGCATACTCTATTATACATAAGCATTTTTATCAATATAAGTAATATATAGTATTTCCTTAATATGGATTGTGTATTTTCTATGTAGTGGTTTGACACATACATCTGAATACAAACCTTGGATGGAATAAGATTAATTGTTTGTTTCTAGCACACATTTTAACAATAATATTTCGAAGAGTACAGGATATGTTGGAATCTCTTTCCATTTCTTTAATGTAAGTTGAGTTTTTTAAGTCACATACTTGATACAAATTGCAACTCTTGAATAGACCTGGAAAGTTGATCTATTCTCGGGAAATTTTGTAGAATTATTGTGTTCTTCACAATTGACTTCATTAAAAATGTCAAAAAAGGTCTCAAAAGAAGTTGTCAACTATAACTTCATGGGAGAACTCGAAGAAAGCAGATTATGAAGCAGAGCTGAAAAAGATCGAGGTAAGAAGCTTTCTATCCTTGCCATTTGAGTGGTGTTACTCGTGTCATAGTCAGTGTGATATGCTTAAACTAGAGAATGCCTAAAAGTGTCAATTTATGGCATTTTTTATATAAATTCGTTCAAAAGAAAGTAGTGTTGGTTGATACAATGTTTTTAAAAAAAGCAAAAAATTAAAAAATAAATAAAAAAAAAAAGGCAGAGACATACCATCGACAATGGTATCCAAATTCATTCAAGCTGATGGAATCTTCAAGTTCAATATACTCGTGTAAGTCATTGCTTACAAATGCTTGAGTTAAGCCAACTGAGTTCTTCTGCCTCAATTTGTTGGTTGCCTTTCTGGAGATTTCTAGTTTTCCTGAATGCATATTTCACCTGGTTTCTCTGAATGTAGTTGACACATCATTTTGTCGTTCTTATTCTGTAGTAAGCAATTTCACGTAGGAGGTAAATGTAGCATCTTTAGGAGGGAAAACTCTTTCTTACTTCCACAATCTTTACCCTAGTAACTTTAGGAAGCTTAAATTTTCTGTAGTTAATCAGTAAATAACTTTTGGGCTGTTGATGTTAAACTGTTTTAGAAATTTGTTTCATTTCATAATGGGTGTTTGTCTATACTTGCTGCAACGCTGTATGAACAGGAAAAATTAGAGAACAAGAAGGCAGAATATGCTGAGAAAATGAAAAACAAAATTGCTATGATTCACAAAGCAGCAGAAGAGAAGAGAGCAATGGTCGAAGCTAAGCGTGGCGAAGAGCTATTGAAGGCCGAAGAAAATGCTGCAAAATGTCGCGCAACAGGGCAGACACCAAAGCAAGGTTGTAGCTGCTTCAGCTAATGAGTGATGTAGCTGGAAACAAGCTATAAATCTCATCTAAGATCAGGACCTTTGTTCTTCGTGCATGTTTTCTTTCTTGCAATGTCATTTCAAGTATGTGGGTGTTATTAAAGATTTCAACTCGTGTCATTGTAAAATGGGTGATGTTTGTTTGTAAATTTAAAAAACCTCAGAGACAAACAACATTTAGGTAATGCATTTATGTTATTTGTGAGACAGTAGTCTGTATTGTCTCAGGATACTTTATTCTTTCAAGAATGGATTAATGTATTTTGTGTCTTTGTAATTCTTTATAAATACTGCATTTTGTGCCTCTGTAAAGTTTCCATTTGTTCGTGTTCCAATCAGAGACGATAAGATGGGATAACTTCACAAAGTATTTACGGTCGAGATGGAAGAGATCGGCTGAGAACAGGTTGGGATTTCTTCTTTTTCATCTAGATCAATTGTCGGAGTCATAGGGATATGAGTTCAAATCGTCGTTGGCACTGTCAAGATTCAAATCTAAAGAGACTCACGAACAAGTGAAAGATAGAGTGAGGGAGATTTCGACTAGACCTCTGACACTCGAGTCAGAATGTAACAAATAATTTGGGTTGAAGGAGGTTATCGCTGCTAATTGGAAGAAAAAATCCTTCCTTTCTCTCCTCTTTATTATCTTTATATAAGAAAAGAAATCAACCATGAGAAACATGATATTGTTATAATAGAAATATAATTGTATAGAGAGGATTTCAAAAGACATAGTCTTATTAAGAAAGAGATGTGCCGGTACATATCCTAGAATCTTAGAAGACATAGTTTTATTATAGATCCTAGCATCTTGCAAGGCATATACTTATTAAAAAGGTGAGGGTCAACGGTAGAGATCATAAAGACGTCTTTTGATATGAGACCCATTTTGCTGTGTCAGATGTCTATTGAACATCTACGACCTCGGGATGACTTGCTCCATCGAGCCAAGCTAACTTGATGTGGTAGATTAATCGAGACACCCAATTGATCTGAGACATTCCATTAATTTAGACTTGTCTTTTCTTTGACCGAGTTCCATCTCAATTTCACTGTTGATCTGACTTGACTATTTTACTAATGACTTTATTCCACATCAATCGGTATCAAGTTAATTTTTCATGTAAAAATGTAAATAAATAAATATCGAGATAGATTTTTTCTTACCAATCTAACAATATTTATATTTGTAAAATATAATAAAATATCAATCTAAAAAATAAATCAAAAAGGGACAAAAAAAATGTAGCTTTTGCAAAGCAAAATTACAAACAATAAAAAAAATATGCAAAATAAAAATTATAAATGAAAAATCACTAATCTAAATTAAAAAATATAATTATGTATTACTAAATAATAAACTTTTAAGTCCTATAAATGGTACAGGAGCTATAAAATATAGGCGTGGATCATTCCGCCACCTGGATATTTCTTATCCGAAGCCCATAATTTTTGCTGTTGCTTTTGGGGTTTCCGCTTCGCCCTCCCTCTCCGCCCGCCGCGTTCATGGCGCTTCCGTCCGCCTCACTTAGCCGCTTCGATTTTGGCGGTCACCGAAGAGTCGCAGGTGAGACCCTCCACCTCGATTCCTCACTCTTCGTCTTCGATCCAAACTTTTTTTTTTCTTGCTTTCCTGATGCTCAGGTCACCGATTAGATTTTCTTGTTTGCAGGAATTTTTCATGGAAATTCCGGTCGGGTAAGGATTTTCCGTTTCAAGCATTGTTAAAAAGTGCTAGCTGATGTTTCTGGCTATTGTCGATTGCCTTTGTGGATAGGGATGGATTTCTGTCGAAAAATTTGTATCGGATTAAGGCGTTTAGTTTCAGATAATGGTAGCTTAGTGGAATGAATGAAAATGTTTTGAAAATGGGTGCCGCATTTATCGATTTTCTTCCCTCGTTTCCTCGAATCAAACAAAATTGCTTGGAATTGTCTGGATTTAAGCTCGAGATTATGGAACTTCGATTGAAGGAAAATAATATGCACTAAGTTAAAAATGATGGCTTTTTTGTTTGTTTGCATATTCTGCTTAAATCACTATATATGAACCTGCCAAATATGTGCTTGTAATTTCCATATACTCTTTCAATGAGTAGAGGCATTGCTAGTTGTACGAGAGAATGTCTGAAAGTTCTGATTAAGTTTGTTTTAGGCTTTAGTTTTAATATTAAGCTGAAATTAATATAAAAAATCTAACTTTTGTGATCACAATTGCTATTCAGTGAAACAGAGTTTTTTCTATCTTGCAACGGTGGCAAATATCTAGGCTGTTTGTGGAAAATTAAGAAACTTGCCTGTCTTATACAATTTAGTCTTGCGTTAAAGTTGAAATTCATATAATTTACCATTGAATTGAACAGTAAAAACCCTGACATGGATGCCTGAACAGGTTGTCATCGGAAGAACAAGACAAGCCAAACTGCATCAAAATGTCTTAAGATCCAGCACCCTCTGCCTGCTCAATGACACAATGCCCAGCAGCAGCAATTCAGCACTCTTAACTGTTTCAACTGTCCCACACGATTCATTGAAAATCATTCCCCATAGCTTACATGAAGTCTTGGCAGACTACTTACGTGGCTTAATCGTAGCTGATATCGACCCTGCTACAGCAAAACTTGCCATCACAATAACAGGGCCCTTCCTCTCAGCCTTTGGGTTCTTATTCATTCTTAGGATTGTCATGTCTTGGTACCCCAAGCTCCCAGTGAAGAAGTTCCCATACGTCGTTGCATATGCCCCTACCGAACCATTTCTTAGCATAACAAGGAAGGTGATACCTCCTCTTGGAGGTGTGGACGTCACGCCAGTCGTCTGGTTTGGATTGGTTAGTTTCTTGAACGAAATATTAGTAGGACCTCAAGGGTTACTGGTGCTTCTATCTCAGAAGGTATAACTCATTCATACATGTAAATTTGTCTTTTATCTTTCTTTCCTATTTTCATTACACTGATTCTCTCTTTTTGTGGTGATGATTCATAACATAGTATCTAAACTCAAGTTGATCTTCTATGGCTAAAAGCTTATGTTTTTTACCTTTGCTCACTAGTGTTTCTTGAACCCCGAATTTATTGATTTTTTGCATTCTTTTAATCTGATTCAGTTGGATTGTTAAGACCCAAGAAATGAAACAAAGTTGTGGAAGTCAAAAGTCCATGTTCGAACTTCAAAGTTCTCAAATTTTTGGTTAAGTTAGCTTTTCTTGTCTTGCCACTCATCGGCCATGATTTGCTTCACTTCCTCCACCTCCGCTTTTCTCCCCACCCTTTGTTTGGAGCAGGGAAATCAGTGCGCAAGAAGGAAGCGAACCATAATTCCCTCGCTCCCATCAACTTCTCGTCAAGGACCGCTGCCGTCTACTCCGGCGTGAATGTGCAGAAAGGCAAAGGGGAGGAGGAGGACATCATCGAGCATTGCCGGAGTGGCATCACGCCGTTCATGGTGCCCGAGCAACTGCTGTTCACACTGGAGCTGCCCAAGACGTCGACGTGGATCCAATAGTCATTCCTGAGGGAGCTGCCGCTAGTGGCGTGCGCACAGGGCCGCATCAAGCGCAGCAGCACCGCTGTGCAAAGTGGCCGAAGTGGGCCCTGCCGGTGACAGCGGTAGGCCCATAGTCGAGGAACAGGTGCTGCCCTGGCTTTGATCGCGATTCATCAATTGCAAAAAATTACAAAATCATTGAATGGAGGTAATCAAAATATAAGATACACGAGGGGTAACTTCAAAATACAAGACACAAGCATGCACATTTCTCTTTATTAGGATCATCTTCATCGCGCAGCTGCTTTACCAGTTTGACGGGCAGTTTTCATATCGCAACGGGCTCGAGCCGAATTGCCATGCATGGGTGCATGCTCGTGGTTGCCGACCATGGATTGAGTAGCAACATTTTTTGACCTTGCTGTCATGGCTTCAATGTTCTCCAGCGTCTCGACAACTTGCTTCATTGATGGGCGCCTTTTCGGTTCACCGGCGAGGCAATTCAGCGTCAACTGAACTGCCTTGTAGGCACCCTTGGTGGAGTATTGTCCCTCTAGTCGGTGATCCATCAGTCGTGCCAACTTTCTTCGGTCGCCCAACATCGGCATTGCCCAGTCCACCAGTTTGTGTTGCCCACTTGGCCGGTTGGGGTCGAGTGCCCTCTGGCCGGTGAGCATCTCCAGCAAGACGACACCAAATCCATACACATCGCTTTTCACGTATAGGTGCCCTGGAACCAGTTAGCAGAAATGAAGCGCTTTAATTTAGCTATCTAAAAAGTTTCATGGTATGAGATGTTAAAGAACTTCATTAGACAATCACGTGCCAAAAAGCTTCAAAGTCATTGCATCTCAAACTATATGTTCAAAACAGACTGAAGCTAAGCTAGACAGTTTTTGTTTTTGTTCTTTCTGTTTTAAAAAATACCAGATTTATGTGTCATAAAAGATACTAACAGATTAAACAGTGCTATTGCAAGGTTTTGCAGAATGTGCGAGACAGTGGTCAGTGGACTAAACGAGAAAATGCCAGTTTGTTGCCCATTGAAGAAACAGAGACTGATGCTATCTGATCACTATCGATGATCAGCCACTTGGACAAAACTAATGGCGAAGCATGTGGTGATCTTTCAAACTGTGATAGCCCCACAAAAGAACAATGGAAAACTGAGAGAATAATTTGATTTGTAGTCGAGCTTGTGACAATATCTATTAAGCAGCGTGAAGTGAATAAGACAGGTAGGGATCTGTGGATTATACAAAGTCAGTCACTCACCTGTTGCAACATACTCTGGAGCCGCATAGCCGTTCGTCCCCATGACTCTCGTAGTAACGTGTGATTCTCCACCCATTGGCCCATACTTCGCCAGACCGAAGTCGGAGAGCTTTGCATTATAGTTCTGTACCGTAGATAAGAATTCACACTCATATCATTGCAGTGCTGAAAAGGAAGAGCATTCGATTCAATGAACTTGCGGTACGAAATGAAACCTATTCCTACCACATCGAGGAGGATGTTGGAAGCCTTGAAATCCCGGTAGATGACCTGCCTTTCCGAAGAATGTAAGAATGCAAGACCTCGAGCTGCACCAATGGCTATTTTCAGCCTTGTATTCCAAGAAAGCGACTCAAAAGTTGCACCTCCTGCTCAAAGAAGAAAGACAACACATATTAGCCATGACAAGATTAATTCAAATACTTATTAGAAGATGTGTCGCTGACCAAGATCCTCTAAATTAGTTCATAAAAGCATAGTCTGTCTTAAGAAAGAAAAAAAAAATTATCTTTTAGCATTCTGATTGTTGGAATTTGTGTTTATCAATAACCGAAAAACTATGTTTCAAAATATTAAACAACCTTATTCTTGATAAAGAAAAACCTATTTATCTTTACACCATTGCTAATTGATTATTGAAGTTAATGCAATTCTCATAAAAAACATATCAAATACGATGGCAAAAGTAAGGATCAATAATCTTTAAATCAAATATGTGTAACTTTTGCTATTATAGTAATAGATTTGTGCTGAACTAAAGATTAAAGGCATTCAACTATTATAAAGTATTAAGCATTTAAATGTTCATAAATTACTTTCTTTTCATCAAAAGCTTGCAGATCAGACCACCAAGGACAAAGTCGATATGAGAATCCAATATCAGTGTTTTTAAGAGTATAACTTAACAGTGGATTTAACCACAGTGGTGAAAACAATGTGATAAGCTTAAAGAATTCATAATAACTCACTTCTAAAGAGATGGTTTTCCAAGCTGCCCCTAGACATGTACTCATACACAAGAAGGAGCTCCTTGTCTTCCAAGCAATACCCCAGGAGCTTGACGAGGTTCGGATGAGAAAGCCTTCCTAGGAAATTTACTTCCGACTGCAATCACAAGTAAAATTAAGTGCCTCATGAGCAGAATTCACAAAAGGATATCGTCGTTTTTAGGGCAGCAAAAAGAATTGGAAGGCATCGCAAACATCTTCTTCCTAAATCACTCTAATCAGCCTTACAATTTCATAAAGATTGATTTGTGCCATATAGAATCGAAAATAGAAGGTTACAGACTCAAATTGCAAATTCAAAAGGCTAAGAAAGAAGAACGTGTTTGCAATGGGAAAGAGGCAAGCAGAGAAGGAGATTAGAATTTTAGTCACCTGCCATTCCTCCAGGCCTTGCATGCTCTCAGGGTTTAATTTCTTCACTGCCACAACCATCCCCGTCCCGCTCTTGGAAGGATTTAGAGTCTTCTCCTCCACCACGCCCTTGTAAACCATCCCAAATCCGCCTTCACCGAGGACATTCTCAAGCTTAAAGTTCCTCGTCACGCTCCGCAGCTCGGAGAAGGCAAACACCCGAAGGTTGGGGACCTCCAGGATCCGACCCTCCGTGAAGATCTCATCTGCGCTCACACTGCTCACGGAGGACTGCCCCAAGACGCTGCTACTGAAGTCAGACAGCTTCCCAGTGGTGGCGGCGGTGGCGGCGGCGGCGCTGTTGCCGCTGCTGATCTTCCAGCTTGATTGCCCTGCAGACCCAGAACACCAAGTTTAGTGAGGAATTGGCCGGAACTCGAAAATTCAGTGCCAAGCAAATATAAAAATTCAGACTATAAAGCGCAGATTCCATTTCGTCGATGCGTGCGCAAGCATTCTGATTGGACTAAACTGACAGAACAAATCAGAATAGCAATCCTACGTAGCGAAGCGAGAAGAAACCTTCATCGTCACCGCCAATGGGGGATGGAAAAAAGGCAAAAACCCAAGAAAGGGATTTTTTTTAAAAACAAAAAAACTAGTTTTGCCAACAAAAGCATTCTAGTAACCCCAAACTCACGCCAGAAATACATACGAAGATCAAATCTTCAAGTCATTTTATCCGAAGGGGGCAAAAAAGATACTTTAGAAAACATACGAACTCTAAAACATCAATACTGACAGAAAAAAAAAACAACAAGAAGTCCTCTTTCCTGTTTGATTGATCATGCGTTGCAGTACCTGAACTCAATGATCTAGTATCGCCTTGTCTCTTCGGAAAGGAAGCGAAGCAATTCCCCATGCCTCACACACTCCTTCTTCCACGGCGAGGGATGGAGCTGGATAGGGCGAGGAGACGAGGCGGGGAACTAGTGACGCGTTTAAGCAGGCAGACTCAGGCATTTGAGTAGACTTTTCGCCTTGACCTGCCACTGCAAGAAATCAAATCCAGACATGGAAAAGCAGCCATTCTTTGACTATGTCAGGTCGTCAACCTGATATATATCTACCACATAAAAAAAGTCCAATTTCCATTTACTTCTTGTTTATTTCGTATTAAAAAAATATAAAGACTCAAATTACTGGTCAGCTTGCTGTGTTCAAGCTGGAACAATGAAATATATTATAAACGATGACTGTGCTATTCATGTTATCATTAAATATTAGGAACCATTATCGTATGGACACCAGTCAACCAAACTACATTTAACACAAATAAATCCTTCTGAAAACATGCTTTGGACCAAAAAAAAGTCCTTTAGATAATCGTAAAATACATAGCAAAGTGCCTTTAAGAATTTTCAAATTGAGAATATGCGAGTTCATTTGACTTTCATTGGTGGTACATGATATCATAAAATAATTATGGAAAGATGATCGATTGGTAAAGTGTCATTTTATGAATTAGGCGAAATGTTATATTCGGAGAAATTTAATGAATATACCAATGATCACATCCATTGGAGCATTATCTAAAGGGTCATATGAAATGCTTCGAATATGTTTATATATTATGATACTGCATACAGATTTTTAATGATGCTAAAGAAATACTTCGATATAAGTTGGATAATCAATCTAAAGAAATGCTAGGATTAGGCAAAAATCAAATATTTAGAGAGATTGATATGAGAAAACAAAAATGAAATTTTAATGCTCATTTAGGATATGTCAATTAAAAATAAAATAGGTAATTTTTATAATAAGTGAAAAGAAAAAAAAAAACTGGTCAGCTTGCTGATCACGCTGGAAAGTGAAATATGTAATAAATGATGATTGTGCTATTCGTGTTATTATTGAATATTAGGAATATATCCATTGTTATATGGAAACTAGTCAGCCAAACTACATTTAACTAATGGAATTGACACTGTGTAAATATGAATTTGACATGAAGACAATGACGGACCATTACATCTTTCAAATAACCATAATTTTAAAAGTATATATTAAAATGTCTATAAGAATTTTCAAATTGAAAATCAATAGTGATACACTAATTAAATGTCACACAGCATTAATTCTTGAGACAAACACTTCAAGAAAGTATCAAAACTATTCTAAGAAAGTATCAGGAAGAAGCTAGACATTTAAAACTATCAAAACTAAGGGATCTAAAAGTCAAATACTTCAAGAAAGTATACACTATTCTAAGAGCCATCCACATCACCACATGAATCAAAGTCCACAAGAAAAGTAGTTTTTCCTTATAAAAAAAAGAATTGCATCTGTGGAATAAATAGAACGGAAATCATAATTAAACCCTCTTTGTAGTCCATCTCTTGTTTATTTATTTGTTGAAGTATCTCCACATTTTCCAACGCAAGCACATATTTTCATTCGTAGCAAGCTTTTGTGCTACACTCCTTGATTGTGTTTTATTATTATCTGAATTTACTAAGCAATAATAATAAATTAATATCTATTAAATACTTTCTAAAAATCTAAAACTAATATAATAAAATTTTAAAATTTACTTTGTTAGTCAGTTGGCCTTGCACCGCATGGTTTGAGTGTTAAAGTCATATTGAGCCTTACTCAAACTGTGTCAAACTCAGCCAAGTCATGGGTAATTCCATGGTTTGACGAAGGATCTTCCTCAGATGGTGGATGATATTTTTGATCTATATATATATATATATATAAAGAAAAGTATCAGTCGGCAAGTTTAGTGATAGATTTTGCTTTTTTTTTTTAACAAAAAAAAGATAAGAGAGTGTATATCAGTATATATGTGCTGCTCAAATTATATATTCCATTTCTTAAATGCAGACAAATTATAAAGTGCAATATAAACAAAGAGCACTGGACGAGCACTGCAAAACGAGGGGGGACATATCGTTTGAAGTTCATGTTTTTAGTAAAATTGAAAATGAGATTAGGAATTTAAATGGAACTGAATTATGATAGGTTGAATGATTTAGGATTCCATTATCCTACAGTGACAAGATAAACAGAAACATATATATAATCCAAGCAATCAGAGGTAGTTAATCTACTGTTATCCAAGAATTCAAGAAAATGATGGAAATCAATCGACAAAAGACGAATTGTTAAAATGTATATATGCAAGAAGAAGAGAATAATCACCAGCTTTCACACTTCATGGTTGATGCCCGTCAAAACTGTGATGGCGAGGTATCCAGACAGTAAAAACCGGTAAATGTTAATGCTTTGACGGGGGGAGGTGCAGTTCGTAATCGTTTTGACAATAATAGAAAATCAACGCTGCCAGGTAGCCAAGCAGAGTGATGCGGGCCGAGCCGAATGGTGAGCCTGCACAGTAGCAACCGGTTAAGGGCGCTGAGAGAGATCTCAGCACGACCCCTCCGACGCTCAAGACAGAACTTAGCTGGGAGAGGAGAAGAAACTGAAAGAAACTGGTCTTAATGTTCTGAAAAACTTACCCCTCCTTCCCCAGGAAGATCCTATATATATAGAAGGGAAGCTCTATTCTCGAGGAACTCTGCCAACAGAAGTGATGGGGCCTAATGGACCGTACATTATGATTATTGTTGTCTGGACTGCATCCAGCGCGTGGGCTGTAATTAATATACGCCGTGCGGTTGATAGGAGACAGGTCTCAATTAATATTGCGGCTAATCCCTTGAGATTTTGGCAGGGAAATTTGCCCTTAGAGGTGAGCTGCAATTAATACACGTTGCGCGGTTGATAGGAGACAATTCTCTATTAATGCCGCGGACATTCCTCTGAACCTTGTCAGTGACTTATCCTTTTGATGGGAATTTGCTTCTTCAACTTGATGAAATGACCTATCTCCTTAGCTTATAATAAAATGGATCCTTCCGCCTGTGACGATTCTACTTCAGATGCGGGACGCCTGATATAAGAGAAATCCGAGCCGAGATGCAGGGCGTCCGGTATATAAGAGAAATTCGGGCCGAGACGCGGGGCGTCCGGTATATAAGAGAAGTCCGTGCCGAGACGCGGGGCGTCCGGTATATAAGAGAAGTCCGGGCCGAGACGCGGGGCGTCCGGCATATGAAAGAAGTGTAACCATTCGTAATGAGTTCATCCTGTTTGTTTAATCCTATCTTTAGTTTTACCCCGGTATCATGAGTCTCCCCCTCACTGAGTCTAGTCGAAGGATAGGCGCAGTCTGACTGACTAGACTGGCTTGGATCAAACCATGACTTTCCCTGCTATTCCTCTTTTATTGAGGCATGGTAAAGGCTCCTTGGGAACAGAGAAAATCTTGCTTTTGGACGCATTCATCACTGTCCATTAATGCGGGGATTCGATTATAATTGTTCTGTTCCCCCTAGGGTTTTTCCGGTTGTGTCACGTGGCTTTCAGGAAGAAACCTTAGAAAAAAAAAAGGGGCGTCGGTTTGCCGCTATAAGTAATCCCCCGTCCCCCCGTCATTTTCTTGCATGCTGCTTTCTTCCACCGTTCCTCGACCATCCCTCTCTTCTTCCTCGGCGCCCCTCTACTAGTAAGTCCCTTATTCCTCTCCTTTCTTTGCGTTTTCGGTTTTTATTTCATGGCTCCAAAGACCGACCTCTGGTTTTTGAGAACTCGCAGCACCGTCGACTTAGAGATTCGTTCCGAGGCACGGGTTGCTTTTCATATCCCTAACTCCTACCGGCTTCGAGCCCCCCAACCGGACCAGCGCCCTCACGAACCTCCTCCCGAATTTACCACCTTTTTCCTTGATCAATTGTCAGTCGGCCTTCGGTTTCCTCTTCATCCTTTCTTCACCGAATTATCTATTTACTTTGGGATACCCCTTAACCAACTAGCTTCTAATGCCTTTAGTATCATTAATGGCTTTATTATTATCTTCTTGATTTATCACCTCCCTCTTTCTGTCGAAGCTTTCCACTCCTGTTTTTTCCCTAAGAAAAAAGAAGTTGGCGTCTTCTTCTTCTCGGCTCGACAAGAAGTGAAATTTTTGTCGAACCTGATTACTTCTCATAAGTATTGGAAATCCAAATTCATTTATGTCCGTCCCGAATCCCCCTTCCTATGGCCCACCGGATGGCAGCTCGAGTTGCCCCCTTCTCCTTCCATTCGGTCATTCCGAAAGTCCAGGACTTACCAAGAGATGGCCTCAGTTCTACTCGGCCTGAGGTTCGATGTGAACGTCCTACTGGAAAAAAGACTTTTACATCATTTTGATATAAGTCCAATAGATGTCGTGCTGAGTGGCTCCTTGGGTAAAGAATTTTTATCTCGCTTCTCTCTTCTTTCTTCTTTATTATTATTATTAGTTTTCCTAACTCGTCTCTTTCCTTCTTAACAGCTGAAGTCATGATTCGAGCTTCTATTAGCAAAAAGTTGAAGTGGAGAAGGGCGCAGATCATTCCCCCCGAGGATGCTCCGTCCGAGGAACGTGAAGGGGAAGGCTCCGGAGTTCCCCCTCCACCTCGGCCCTCCATGGTGGCGGAGGTGATAAGCTCAGGGGATTCGGGGGAGCAACAAAGACAGCGCAAGAGGAGCCGACAAGTGCTCTCTTCCGCCGAGGGGAGCTCCTCCCAGCGATCCTCCCCCCATCTCTCTCCATTCCCAAGCCCTCGTCATTCGGCTGGTCCGAGTGGAGAAGGGCTTAGCGGCACGGGGCCAGACCTTCCAGAGCCCTTACGGGAGGAACAGTCGAGGGACACCTCAGTACCCGAGGAACCTTCTTCCCCTCGGCGTGGTCCTAGTCCCCTGCCGGAAGTATCCGGTCGACCACAGCCAAATCAGGGACAACCATCCCGGAGCTTTCTTCAAGAAATCCGGAATGTTGTTGGTGACTCTGTTAAAGGAAAATTCATCTCGACGATTAGCGACGAGATGAACATTTATCTTACCAAGGTAATTTATTTTTTGCTATTCTTCCTGTTTTCTCCTTGGTGAGTTCTGCTACTTTGACTATCCTTATCTTTCTCGCAGTTCTGGGGGTACCACCTGGAGTTGATGGCTCGGATACCCCCCCTGACAGCTGCCTTCCATCAAATGCGGGCACAGATGGACGACCTAAAGACCCAACTCCGGGACAAAGAAACGGAGCTTGGCTTAGCTCAGTCCGAGGCGGCTCTTTTCCAAGCCGGGGCTGCTCGGTTTGAGGATGACCTCCGACTGAAGGCACAGGAGATGAAACTCTAGGGAGCCCAACTGGAGGCGAAGGCCGCAGAAGTGGCGGAATACAAGGCCAGAGCCCAAGAAGCGGAGGCTCGATTTTTGCACGCCGAGCGGACCCGAGCCGCCAAGGCAGAACAGGAGGCCAGACGGCGGGACGAGCTGTCGGATCGCACCGAGAAGGCCAAAGAGGAGCTCATCTCTTATCGGGCGGGCGAGGAAGGCCGGTGGGAGAAACGGAAGAAAACCTTCCTAGCTTCGGAGGAGTTCGCGGACATCCTAGGAGGTCGCACCCTAGATCTCCTAGAGATAGGCTATGAGGGGGCTATTCGACACTTTAAGGAAGCCGGATACCCGCCCAAGGGGGTCTCAGCCGACTTTTTGGATTTACAGCGTCTTATCGACGAGACACCAGATTCGGCTCTAGGGGGTCCTCCTCAGTAGTTTCGACCTAGTTTAGTCAGTTACTTTTTGCAGTTTTTTTTTTAATTAAGGAATTTTGTGGCCCTAGCGGCCTTTTCTAAACAGAAATGTCCATCTATTTGACTTAATCTGGTAATCTCTAATTGTTCTGGTAATATAGCATCAATCGTACCTCGTATAGTGAGGAACTAACTGAAATGAGGACTAACCGGAGGGGTCGGGCGCCGAGTAGACTGTCTGATACGTGGGGCATAGCCGAATACTCGAAACTTAGGTTACCATCGATAGGCAGCTCAACGGAAACATGCGTGTCATCCATGGAGAATGGCCGTATTAAAAACACTGGGGACCAGTGGCGATAAGCGATACCCAAGAAGGATGGTCGTATTAAAAATACTTGGGACCAGCTGAGGAGCAATACCCAAGGACGATGGCCGTATTGAAAATACTTGGGACCAGCTGAGAAGCGATAACCAAGGAGGATGGTCGTATTGAAAATACTTGGGACCAACTGAGAAGCGATACCCAAGGAGGATGACCGTATTGAAAATACTTGGGACCAGCTGAGGAGCGATACCCAAGGAGGATGGCCGTATTGAAAATACTTGAGACCAGCTGAGGAGCGATACCCAAGGAGGATGGCCGTATTAAAAATATTTGGGACCAGCTGAGGAGCGATACCCAAGGAGGATGGTCGTATTGAAAATACTTGGGACCTTTATGTTCCAAACTTTCCTGGAACATAGCTAAAGCGGAACTTTCATTATAAAGGCACCTTGTTACACAGGAGTCTGTCAAGCATAATAAGGTCGCAAATGGAAAGCATTCCAAGGTCGGCCGAGCTCCTTTCCTTCCCCATCTTGGAGGTAATAAGCGCCTGAGCTAAGCTTCTTGACAACCTTATACGGGCCCTCCCATCGGGGCGATAGTTTACGAACCTCCCCGGCTGATTGAACTTTTTTCCATACAAAATCCCCTGGCTGAAAGGAGCGAGGTATTATTTTCTTGTTGTAAGCTTGGGCCATTTTCCTTCTGAAAACTTGCATTCGGTTGGCTGCCTGTTCCCTGGTTTCAAACACCAAGTCCATCTCAATTAATCTCTTTTCTTGGTTGGTATCATCGGCGGGTGTGTAAGCGGATACCCGAGGAGATCTTTCACCGATTTCCACTGGAACGAGTGCCTCAGCCCCATAGACTAGATGGAACGGAGTGAGGCCAGTACTGTCCTTGGGGGTAGTTCTGTAGGCCCACAAGATACTAGGTAACTCATCCACCCAGCTTCCTTCCGTGTGATCGAGCTTGGTCTTCAGTCCTCGAATCAGCTCTCGGTTGGTGACTTCGGCTTGTCCGTTGCTCTGCGGATAAGCTACCGAAGTGAAGACTTGCCGGATCTCCAACTGTTGACACCAATCTTTCAGCTTACGACCTTGAAACTGTCGCCCGTTGTCAGAGACCAACTTCCTAGGAATGCCGAATCGACATACTATATTTTTCTAAAGAAACTTTAATACGGCTTCTTCAGTTATCTTAGCCAGCGGCTCTGCTTCTACCCATTTTGAGAAATAGTCCACAGATACTAACAAGAATTTCTTCTGATTCGGCCCTGTAGGTAGCGGCCCCACTATGTCCATCCCCCATTGGTTGAACGGACAAGAGACAACAGAGACCTTCAATAGTTCGGCCGGTCTCTGAGAGAAATTTTGATGTTTCTGACAACTAAGGCATACTTGTACACAATGTGAGGCATCTTTCTGCAGAGTGGACCAAAAATAGTCGGCCAATAGGATTTTCCTTGCGAGAGAGATTCCCCCCGCGTGATTTCCACAACAGCCCTCATGTATTTCCCGCATAACATACTCCGCTTCCTCTCGGCCGAGGCATTTGAGTAAGGGTCGAGCAAAAGATCGTTTGTACAATGTATCCCCTATTAAGACAAAATGAGTGCTTCTTCTTTTGACGACTCGGGCCTCTGCCTGGTCATCAGGTAGTACCCTGCTCTTGATGTAATCAATTAAAGGCTTCCTCCAATCTGGCGGGCTGTGAGATACCAGTGGTTCTTGGTTTATCTTTGGAGAGTGCACCTCGCCATCGAAGTCCTCCAAGCTCCATGCGGCAAGGGTATTAGCCATACGGGCCAATTCATCAGCTTTCTGATTGTCGGCCCTGGGTATCTTGTGTAGGACTACTTCTTGGAATTCCGCGGCTAACCTTTGATAAGCTTGCTTGTAGCGCTTTAGTCTCGGGTTATTGACGTCGAACGATCCCTTGAGTTGTTCTATGACTAATTGGGAATCGGAATGCAGGGAAATCCGAGTAGCCCCAAGGTGACGGGCAGCTTGCATCCCTGCCAATAGGGTCTCGTATTCGGCTTAATTGTTAGAAGCCCGGAAGTTGAGTTGTACCGCTACCTTGATGGCATCCCCTTCGGGGGATATTAATAATAATCCTATCCCACTGCCTTGTTTGGTTGCCGAACCATCCACATATATCTTCCATTCTTCATTCTTCTCTATACCAGATGTTTCAGCCAAAAAATCTGTCAATACTTGCGCTTTGAGGGCTGGGCGAGGTTGATACTGGATATCATATTCAGCCAACTCTGTGATCCATTTGATTAAACGGGTGGATGCTTCCGGATTGTTTAATACCCTTCCGATGCCACTATTGGTTAAGACCGTGACCGGATGAGATAGAAAATAGGGTCGGAGCTTCCGAGTCGTTATAAGCAGGGCAAAAACTAGCTTCTCCAGGGTTGTGTACCTGCTTTCGGCACATTTTAACAAATGACTGACAAAGTAAATGGGCAGTTGTTTACCTGCTTCTTAGCGGAGCAATACGGACGCCACAGCTTCTTCTGAGGAGGCTAGGTATAACTGCAACTCCTCTCCGAGGATCGGCTTGGCCAGTGTAGGCAAGTTGGCTATATACTGCTTTAATTCTGTCAGGGCCTGCTCGCACTTGTCATCCCATGAAAACCGAGTCGACTTGCGGAGTATTTTGAAGAAGGGGAGGGTCCGCTCTGCCGACTTAGGGATGAACCTTGAGAGTGTCGTAATTCGGCCCAACAGCTTTTGTACTTCCTTGATACTGCGAGGGGAAGCTATGTTCTGTAAGACTTGGACTTTTTCGGGGTTGACTTCAATGTCACGCTCAGTAACAATGTACCCTAGGAATTTGCCTCCGCGGACTCCAAATATGCACTTGCTTGGGTTAAGCCGAATCCCGTAATGTCGCAAGGTGCCAAATGTTTCCTTCATGTCCGAGATTATGTCTTCGGCTTTAACAGTTTTGATAAGGACATCATCTACGTATACCTCTAGGTTTCGGCCTATTTGTGGCCGGAATACTTTATTCATCATCCTTTGATAGGTGGCTCCGGCATTCTTTAATCCAAACGACATGACCTTATAACAAAAGGTCCCATCAACAGTGATAAAACTGACCTTTTCTTGATCATCAATGGCGAGCGGAATCTGATGATATCCTTGGTGCGCATCTAGCATACAAATCAATTCACAGCCAGCAGTGGAGTCTACTACCTGGTCTATTCGAGGCAGAGGGTAGCAATCTTTAGGGCATGCTTTATTAAGATCCCTAAAATCTATACAGACCCTCCACTTTCCTCCTGGCTTTGGTACCAGCACTAGATTAGCCAGCCACCCGAACTCAGATTTCGGATGTATCCGCAGAGCTTCGCACTCGGCGGATGATTTGGTCTTTTTCTGGTCCAAAATGCCTTCTTTTTTGCCGAATGGGCCGAGACCCTGGAAAGATACTCAGTTTATGCTCCATGACTGTTCGAGGGATGCCTTGGTGTTGTTCATTCGGCCAAGAGAAGACGTCTAGGTTGCTGGTCAGGCAATCTTTGATCTTCTGCTTCATATCTTCCGGAAGATCCGCAGCTATTCGAAGGATCCGCTCGGGCAGATTCGGCCATACTTGTATCTCTTCTTCCTCAGCTTCTACTGAAGGGACTTCCCTCAGGGTATATATGCTGGCGCTTTCTGTCTTTCGGCTCTTTCGGGGTCCTGTACGAACCTCCTTCACGTAGCACTTTCGAGCCGCCATCTGGTCTCCGGCTACTTCCCCTATTTGGTTGCCTACGGGGAATTTAATTTTCTGGTGATAAGTGGAGACGACAGCTTTGAAGGAATGTAGGGCTGGCCTTCCCAAAATGATGTTGTAAGCGGAGACAGCGTTCACCACGGTAAAAGTGACCGTCCGCGTCCGACGGGAGGGCTCTTCTCCCAGAGAGAGAGGGAGGTTGATCCGGCCGAGCGGAGTGACCTCGTGCCCCGAGAAGCCATACAAAGCGGTGTTCATAGGTTGGAGTCATGCGTTCTCAAGCTGCATACGGTTAAAAGTATCTTTAAACAATATGTTAGCCGAACTACCTGTGTCAATGAAGATCCGAGCTACATCGTAGTTGGCCACTATAGCCTTCACCACCAAGGCATCGTCATGGGGAGTAACTACTCCCTGCAGATCTTCGGGGCCGAACTTGATTGCTGGTTTGTCTGCAAGGGTTGGATTGACGCTTACTTGCATATTTTCAAGTCGCCGGCCGTGAGCCTTTTTGGCTCGGTTTGAGTCCCCATCAGTAGCTCCTCCTGCGATCATGTTGATCGTTCCCCGATGTGGAGTGTTGAGTGCTTGAGGCGAGTGGGGGGAAGGGAGGTTCTCTTCTGGAGTGTCCTGCGACCTTCGAGGGGCTTAAGCCGGCCTTTGCTGTTCGGGAATTGGTCGGGGAGCCCTTCTGGCCGGATTTCGGCGGGCAAGCTCCCGTGGTTCTGGTCTTCCGTCTCGAGAGGCTTCGCCTTGCTGTTCCTTTATTACTTGCCTAATCTCATTGGCCAGAACGTGGCACTCCCGGGTTGAATGGTCGTATACCTGATGGAAGGCGCAGAAAGGACCTCGTTCTTGGGGTATGGCCGGCAGTTCTCGGACAGTATGAATGGTCCTATCCTTTACAAGGCGTGGGGGGTAAACATGACCCCCAGATGGTCGGAGAGGCGGAGAGGCTTTCTGGATGTTTTTCTGTAGTTTGGGATGCTCCAATCGATTTTGCCCGTCTGCTGCCTTCTCGGCTTCCTCTAAGTTGATATATGCTTCAGCCCTGGCCAGCAAGGCTTCGAAGTGGGGAGGCGGCCTTTTCATTAGGGATTTGGAGAAATCCCCCCGCACGAGACCGTGAGAGAAAGCATCTACCACTGTTTTCGGCGAGGCATCCGGAACATCCACAGCTATTCGGTTGAAACGGTGCAAATAGTCCCTTAAGGATTCCCCCCGTTCCTGTTTCATGGTCATGAGGTATTGGGTTGTCCGCCAATATCGTTTACTACTGGCAAATTTCTGTAGGAATAGTAAGGACAGTTCTTGGAAAGAGTGAATGGACCCGGCTGGCAATCGGTCGAACCACCACTACAACAAATTTGACTTTCCGCAGCGCGCAAATATGCTATCCGCAGCGCGCATCGCATGCTGCACAACGCTAAGCTGTTGAAAGTCATAAGACATTCGCAGGCCGCTGATTTCATTGTAGCTAATCGCATTAAATCGCGTATTCGCGACGCCGCAATCGCGCAGCATTCGCGGTTAAGCGCAGCGTGCGATCGCGGTAGCCTGTGTCGCAGCGTTAGCGATTAAAGTATCATTCGCGGTATGCGTGTATTCGCTGCGGTTAAATACATTCGCGATCGCAAATATTGTAATATAAAAACTCAAATAATTATAATCCAATCCACAAAGACCACACAATTATAATATCACATACAAATATTATACCCATTTTTAACATCACATACACACGATTATAAAATCAAAACTAAAACAATTATGATACCATAAATAATCATCACCACCACACTTAAATAGCTAGTGTACTAATTATTCATTTAGTCACAGAAAAAAAATCAAACTAATAACATAAATTCACTTACATAATTTCTTTCCTACAAAATAAATACTCACTTAATCGCATTAACAATTCAACCAACAATACAATCTATATCAGTCACACAAAACTATACACTTGGAGAACCAAGCGACTATGCTTCCTATTGCATCCTCAAAAAAATACATTTCATCATTGGGTCAAATTAGATCCACCTTCTCCATCAAAACTCTATCAATCCAAACTTTCCAACAAGATCCACCAAGAGGAACGTGATGTACTTTTGCTTTTGGATCTGTGGATGCAATTCGACCTTCTGCAACAACTACATCACCAGACCAATGAAGCAGCTTATATTTAGTATTAACGTTGACATCTCCACAATTCACGAAATTAGTTGCAAACAAAAAGAGAAAGATGAAACATGTAGCAAGAGTAAAATACAAAATGGATGAATATTTAAAATAAATTTCTTCTGACTGAAGAACTAACACATGCAATTAAATAATTAACAATTCTGTAGGCTCGATTATAGCAAATCAACTAACATCATTGCAAGACATGAAAATCAGATAGAGATTTGAGAGCATACATTAGCGCCTCACCGGATAAATAGTTTCCCATGGCATGTTCTAGTTTTTCTATGTCCAGTAGAAAAATAAAGCAGATAAATAAATAAATAAACTCCTTTCACCGTAACTTCCAAATTGGACATGCAAAGGACCCACGTGGTCCAGAAGTTTCCAAACTAAAACACAAAAGAGAAGCAGAATTGTTTAACAAAAACCATTATACACTTGTCTTAACAGTTTTTTTATATTATAAAAGTATAATGTTACTTCATGTTTGAAGCCTCAATTAACATCTTCTAAAAAACAAAAAATCCAGCTAAAAACAGAATTAATATATTTAAATAGGCTTACAAACCTGATGATCATGAATAGCTTGGAGTAATTCATCCCTATAAGGGTAAATAGGCAGAGTCTTTCTCTCTTCCTGGCAAAAAAAAGCAAGAAGAAACAAGCAGTTAGTCAACGATTTAGGAAAAAGTGCAAGATCTACATTCAACAAAGAGAAAAGCATTTTGTCTCAAAACTTAAAATGAAGTGTATAAATGCCAAAATATATCCTCAAAATATGACATACTTGAAGTTTTTGCAATGCATTCTTTGCAGTTGAATCATCAGGTTTCTCAGAAGACATTTCATCTTCAAACTGTCAAAATTTATATTAAATTAATAAATAAAGGAATATCTAGAACGAGACAAAGAGATATCTCACAATAATTATATATGAAGAATGTTTGTTCTGTCACATACATTGACTCCATCCATAATGAACTCCTTGATGAAGTCAATACCATCTTCAAAGACAAACATGAGCGTAAAGTAAAGTAACTTGGTGTGTCCAACAATCATAAAATGAAAGATGATAATAGTATCGGCTACGATTATATGGCAATTAGCATTGACATACTAAGCATTAGCAGAAAGCAAATTAGATTTGTGATTGAAACAAACGCAAAAAATAAAGAAATGACTTGCTCATAGTCAGCAGAAGCTTGTTTGTTCCTCGAACCAAATTTTAAAGCCGCCTTCCCTGCATAACCAACATTGGCAACTTGACATTAGTACTACAACTAAAGGATAAACAAAACAAGTTGGTTGAAACAAAAAAAAATATCTCCGTACCACTTTGATAGTTTTCCCATGCTTCCTGTTCAGCAAAAGGGTCCATCTTATCTCCAGCACCAGGACTCTAGTCAACAAGAAAATAAAAAATGCACATACAAATAGAATATTACAGCAATGCAATAACAATGGTTAGAAGGTTAAAGATGAGTTCGACCAAGAAGGTCCAAATGAAAAAGGATGTGTGTGCACACACTATCATACACAGATCTCCGATAGCTGCAGCAAATCTTTTCTCTTGATTTACACCTCCTTCTTGGTCATATGCCTCAGGCATCCTATACTGCATTATGATTATACGATCTTATATATATGACGCATCATATGATATAAGACGATCATATGATCTTCTTATATATATGACGCATCATATGATCTTGACTTTTGTGATTTGTTTTTCCTAGTTGTTGCTCTGTTGAATATTAAGTAACTCAGTTTTACTTAAAATTCAATATTTTCGGTTCACAGCCATTCTTTAACTTTGGTGTGGAGAAGTGTGGTTTAGTTCATTATCAAAATGAAGGAATACGAATCTAACATAAATATTCATGAAACTGGATAAAATACAGCAAGATATATGTTATAGGATCTAGTTTCGTCATATTTTTATAGCATACACAATAAAACCAATAGACTGTAAAGACAATGGCGAACCTGAATGATGGAGACGGAAGGCGGCGAGCATGAGAAGAGCGTGCAGTGAGGAAGGTGAAGAAAATCGCTGGAGAAAATTACGGCGGCAAACGTGAGAAATTGCCGTGTGAGAAACCTACGGCGACGAGCGTGAGAAGAGCGTGCAGAAAGCACTGACGAAGGTGAAGAAAGTCGCCGGAGAAAGCTACGGCGGCGATCGTGAGAAATCGCCGCGTGAAAAGGCTACGGCGGCGAGCGTGAGCAATTGGCGCGTGAGAAACTTTTAACCTAAAACAAAAGTATAATTAATTAATAGTATACTTAATAAAAATGGCAATGAATAGATAAGTTTATTCGTGAATAATTTTTAAAGCTTTTTTTTAGTTATAATATAAATGCGTTGTTAATCTTTTTTTAAAAAAAATATTTTCAGATTAAAAAATAATTTAATTTTATAATGATGTTTTTAACGGCATAGAAAATATACGCTGCAGATAATATTAACAAATTTAATTATTATCTACAGTGCACTTGATTGGTACGCTGTGAATAATTTATTTTTATATAATGAAACTTTTAATGGCGTGCAAATTGTGCACTATTATTATTTCATATTAACAAGTTTAGTATTATTCGCAGCACACTGGATTGGCACGCTGTGAAATTTTTTTTTTTTTATAATGATACTTTTAACGGCGTGCAAATTGTACGCCGTTATAATTTCATATTAACGAACGTTGTAATATCCGCAGTGCACTTAATTGGCGCGCTGTGGAAAATTTAATTTTCTATTGGGGGACTTTTAACAACGTGCAAAATGCACGTTGTCAATATTATCTGCAACACACATGATTGGCGTGCTGTGAAAAATTTAATTTTTTATAATAAAATTTTTAACAGCACGCAAAATGCACGCTGTTATTATTTATAATGATACTTTATTATAAAAACTTTATTAGTGATTTGTCCACCTTCATTATTAAAATTTAAGTTTTTATAATGATACTTTTAACGACATGCAAATTGTACGTCGTTATTATTTCATATTAACAAACATTGTATCCGCAGCGCATTTGATTGACACGCTACAAAAAATTTAATTTTTTATAGTGAGACTTTGAACAGTGTGCAAATTGCACGCTGTTAAAAGTCTCATATTAATAAATCTAATATTATCCACAGCGCATGGTGCGCTGCGAAAAGTTTAATTTTTTATAATAAAATTTGTAACAGCGCGCAGAATGCACGTTGTTATTATTTAATATTAATAGCGTGCACTGCATGCTGTTAAAATGAGTATTGACAGCGTATTATTTTTGCATGTTGTTGTTTGCAAAAATATAATATTATCCGCAGCGTACAAAATTAGGCGTGCTGTAAAAACTATTATTAACTGTCTAAAATTGTCTTATTGATAACGTGCTGTGGAAAGTCAAATTTGTTGTAGTGTATTTTTAACGGCGTGCAAAATGCACGCTGCGGATAATATAAACAATGCTAATATTATCCGCAGTGCACTTGATTGACACGCTGTGAAAAATTTAAGTTTTTATAATGATACTTTTAACGGCGTGCAAATTGTACGCCGTTATTATTTCATATTAACAAACATTGTATCCGCAGCGCACTTGATTGGCATGCTACGAAAAATTTAATTTTTATAGTGAGACTTTTAACAGCGTACAAAATGCACGCTGTTAAAAGTCTCATATTAATAAATCTAATATTATCCGCAGCGCACATGATTGACGCGCTGCGAAAAGTTTAATTTTTTATGATAAAATTTTTAACAGCGCGCAAAATGCACGCTGTTATTATTTAATATTAATAGCGTGCACTACACGCTGTTAAAATGAGTATTGACAGCGTATTATTTTTGCATGTTGTTGTTTGCAAAAATATAATATTATCCGCAGCGTATAAAATTGGGTGCGCTGTAAAAACTATTATTAACAGCGTGTTAAAATTGTGCGCTGTTGATAACGTGCTACGGAAAGTCATATTTGTTGTAGTGCACCTTTGTGCGGGGCCAATTAGATTAAGAGATAATACCTTACACTTTGCTCTGTCTGAGTAGTTATGGATTAATGCCGCTTTTCTAAACCTTTCTAAATATTCTTCTGGATCAGCCGAGCCGTTATACTCCCCTATGCAGACTGGCCTGAAGGACTTAGGCATTCTGTCCGCTATAATGCTGGGAGCGAGGGGGAATTAGGTACTGACAGCATGAGTCTTGCCCTTTTTGGGATCCTTCTCAGATGGCGTATATGAAGGCGCCTCCCCAGAGGACCGAGAAGACGATGCGGTAGAGGACGACTCGGATGGTGGTCAAACGGTGGGAGTCGATCTGGGAATAGCTGGAGTGGACGACATAGAAGCTGGAGTAGGGCCCTGGAGTGGGCTAGGAGGGATTGTCAGTGGGGGATTTCCCTGAGGGAGGATGTCACGCAGGACGTCTTCCATGGTTGTTTTGACGAGGGTCGTGATGCTTTCCCTCGTCAAGCTTTCGTCCGCGAGGTTGTGATTATCTGAATTTGCTCCTTGGTCTGCCATCTTTGCCTCAGGCGTTGCTTGTTTTTGGTTCCCACAGACGGCGCTAGTTATGATGCCCGTCAAGACTGTGATGGCGAGGTATCCAGACAGCAAAAACCGGTAAATGTTAACGCTTTGGCGGGGGGAGGTGCAGTCCGTAATCGTTTTGACAATAATAGAAAATCAGCGCTGCCAGGTAGCCGAGCAGAGTGATGCGGGCCGAGCCGAATGGTGAGCCTGTACAGTAGCAACCGGTTAAGGGTGCCGCGAGAGATCTCGGCACGACCCCTCCGACGCTCAAGACAGAACTTAGCTGGGAGAGAAGAAGAAACTGGTCTTAATGTTCTGAAAAACTTACCCCTCCTTCCCCAGGAAGGTCCTATATATATAGAAGGGAAGCTCTATTCTCGAGGAACTCTACCAACAGAAGTGACGGGGCCTAATGGACCGTACATTATGATCATTGTTGCCTGGACTGCATCCAGCGCATGGGCTGTAATTAATATACGTCGTGCGGTTGATAGGAGACATGTCTCAATTAATGTTGCGGCTAATCCCTTGAGATTTTGGCAGGAAAATCTGCCCTTAGACGTGAGCTGCAATTAATACACGTTGCGCGGTTGATAGAAGACAATTCTCTATCAATGCCGCAGACATTCCTCTGAACCTTGTTAGTGACTTATCCTTTTGATGGGAATTTGCTTCTTCAACTTGATGAAATGACCTATCTCTTTAGCTTATAATAAAATGGATCCTTCCGCCTGTGACGATTCTACTTCAGATGCGGGGCGTCTGATATAAGAGAAATCTGAGCCGAGACGCAGGGCGTCCGGTATATAAGAGAAATCCGGGCCGAGACGTGGGACGTCCGGTATATAAGGGAAGTCCGGACTGAGACGCGGAGCGTCCGATATATGAAAGAAGTGTAACCATTCGTAATGAGTTCATTCTATTTGTTTAATCCTATCTTTAGTTTTACCCCGGTATCAATGGTTATTCTTATTCATGACTAATGGAAGCTCAGGTCATCTACCTTCCGCTCCCAGGAATATCGAGACCAAATCACAAATTTATCAAGCTTGAAGGAAGAAGAAATCTTCAGACAACTAAGTCAGATGTGTAGCTCTAAGAGTCGTGTAAATAAGCAAAAAGCCATCTGTTAATATTGGATTAGGAGCAGAAAAATTGCCATCGCCATCGCCATCGCCATTGTAGGGTAGGATGGAGGGTTCCCAGGTAAACCTCGGGCGGCTGTCGTGCAGCGGGAAAAAGCATTCAGTTTGATTTTTGATTGAAAATAATATTTGATGATAAATTTTAAAAAAAAATCGTAAGGATAATCTTTTGTATAAAGTAAAATTTTGACGTTTAATAATTTTTTAAGATGATATAATTATAAGATTCGGATTAGATATTTTTCTAATATATTTAGATGATTGATAAAAATGTATAGATCTCTTTTAATATTCTCGTATAATCGGACTGAGTATCTCCCTGGATTAATCCAAAAAAAAAGAAGCAAAAGATGGACCAAGAGAAAGCCGCGTTAATTAGATCAGCACTCAAGTCACGCATTCTTTGGATTACTCCTTCTCCTCCACATATTTTGACTTGGCGTCCATTTGTTACGTACATCTATTGTCAAAGTCAACGCAACCCTATAGGAATCTGCACAGTACCCACTCTGCGACAGCAATCTATAGATTTGGATAACGCATGCACTCACGGAAGCTGAATGATTCAAAACTGATACGCATTTTGCAGTGACAAAAGTTTCTCTAATACAGGAATATGTTTCCCTAGCAACCACGCCCTGCAATTCTGCAAAAACCTAATTAAGCCTACGGCTACTTAAAGTTTTTTTTTGTAATTGTTGACTTTTATGTACTATATAATCTTCAGTGTTCGCCATGTGATTGTTTGGGTTTTTTTTTATCAAGAATATGCATGGCTTCTATATAAGAGAAACAGCACGTTGACTGTTTCAAACTGCATCCATCGAACTAGGTCAACCAAGGAGCAGGTCAGGTCAACCTTACCTACCGTAACCAGCATTACTTATTAACGAGCATGCAAACAAAAGTCTGCGTCAGTCTCTTCCCCATAACCAGCATTTAACTGTTTCCCACTTAATTATAATAATGCAGCCACGCGAGAATCTTGAATCGTATCAGAAATATCCAAAACTAATAAACCAAGCAAAAAGAAGGAATTCCGTAAAGTAATATACTCGATTGGAATTTAATTAAATTGGATCGAGAGTTCGAGACAAAAGCTACGGTCCAAAGCGATTAATTCCAAGCTTCAGAATATAATTCGTCGAGGAGAGGTCGATATAAGTGTATAATTAAGCTTCGATAGAAGTGAACTGCGAGCACTAATTGACTCACTGGAGATCGATGGATCTTCCAGGCTTTAGGTTCCATCCGACAGAGGAAGAGCTTCTTGATTTCTACCTGAGAAGCAGAGTCGAGGGGAAGAAGCTAGAGCTTGAGATCATCACCACAGTGAATCTTTATCGACATGATCCATGGGAGCTACCAGGTAATTACTGATGATATATATACATGTAAAAGAAAATTGAATAAGAGCTGATCATTCATTAATGGTTTCTGCAAACATCTAGGGTTGGCGAAGATAGGGGAGACGGAGTGGTATTTCTACGTGCCGAGGGACCGGAACGGTAACAGGCCGAGCCGGATGACCGAGCGGGGCTTCTGGAAGGCCACCGGAAGCGATAGGCCGGTGCGTAGCGCAGCCAACCCGAGGCGGCTGATCGGGCTCAAGAAGACGCTGGTTTACTACGAGGGTCGGGCGCCCAGGGGCGCCAAGACAGAGTGGGTCATGAAGGAATATCGTCTTCCGGAGTATCATGCCTCGGCGACGAAGGTATACGAAGAGTCGAAGTTAAATCCGGACGCAATCGTTCTCGAATAACGTTGACAACGAGTTAAATCGTTGACGCATGCAGGAGGACATCGTGCTGTGCAAGATCCACCGGAAGGCCGCGTCGGTCAAGCAATTGGAGCAGCGGGCGGCGGAGACGCAGTCCGGCGCCACAGGGAGTTTCGATGACAATTTGGGTCGAGTAATAATACAGGTAGCCAGCTGTGACGGCGACGCCACTTTCCCTGATCCTGTCGCGGTCGCTGCACCGCCGACGACGTCGGCGTCCTCGATTCGGCGGGCGGCGATCCTGCCGGAGCTGGACGTCCCGGAGCAGAACGGGCTGGAGTGGCTACAGGACCCGTTCCTAACGCAGCTGCGGAGCCCATGGTTGATGGATTTTTGGTCGCCTTCGATTGCGAGTATACTAAACTGTTGATGACCAAACCGACGCAGTTCGCGAGGAATTAACCAATAAATAAATAAATAAATTATCGCTGGAAAATTCTCCAGGTAATTATTTCGTAAAATACCATGACAAATTGTGGAATGTGAGCACTGAGTTGTGTTTACTATTGGTTCAGTAATTATGCCTGAAAGATTAAAATTTAATCATCGTGGTTCCCATAACCAACCAATTAATTAAAGGGAAAAACTTCAAGATTAAGTTGAGAAAACGTTGAGGGGGCGGCACGATTTGGGACACTCTTATCATTTGGAGTGACCAGATAAATAACAAAGTGATCTAACTAAACAAATCTATATTGCTAGATGATGAATCTATTAATTAGGCATATTATTTTCATGTATTTGGATTCAAATCAAATTCTATTCTCTTCCCATGAGGGCCAATCCACGGGCCCGCATTAAAAGAAGGTACTCATTTTTTTTGAATTTCTCAATGGGTGCATCTATTTTTTAAAATAACTTTCTCGTCTATTTCAGTTTTAAATTTAAATAAAGAATTAATTTTTCTTATTTAAATTGAACCAATCGAATCATATTAAGAAGATTTTTTTTTAAATTATTTCATCATTAAAAAAAAATTATTCATAAAATTATTAATATTTTTATTTTGAAGACTTAGTAAAAAATAAACAAAATTTCGATTGTTAAATTTTTATTTTTACTAAGTTTCGTTTTTTATTAATTTTATGTTATTTTTCCTTTTTTTTTTTTCTTATAATTAGATATTAAATAATAAAAATATTTTTATTAATCTTCTTACTTTTAAATTTTTTAAAATAAAAATATCAATGATTTTAGGAATATTAATCATTTTTTAATGAAACTCATTAATAAAATAATTAAATTTTTATTTTTTTAAAGATTAAATAGGTGAGGTAGATATTTTTGAAATTAAATGTTTTAGAAAATAATAATAATAATAATAAAGCTGGGTACCCAAAATATGCAGTCGCTGTCATATAAAAAGGCTCATTAGATTCTAGACTTGTACGATGCTCACGAGTTTGCAGATTCATGCAGACCTTTGCTAGTGATTGGCCATCGAGTAGATGAGCAGCCAGCCAACGTCGCTCCATGATGGGACTGGGCAGGGGCAACACCCCAACACTATCTCACGCAGATTGCTTAATTGCTTAATCAGCATGCTTCGCCAAAGGTTTTAATTTGATGGAAGAAATTAAAAAAGATATTCTCAAGCTAGCTAGCTTTATTTCTTAGCTTGGATTCCATTGTCAAGACCTTAATTTCTTCTTGCCGACGAAGGATATATGCTTCCTGTTCAACTCGTGTCTAAGTGGATCTGATGATACAGATTTAATTAATCTCACACAAAGACAAAAGTTATCGTATGTTATTCTTCATTCCTTGTTTTGGCCCACAACTCACAATTCTCAGACCACAGCAATTAGAAAGAGTGATATTGTTATAATTAAAGGACCATTGATTAGGACAATTAGACACAAAACAGTGATATATAATTAATCAAGGAAGAAATTAAAGCATTATATTTATATTTCTACAAGCACCTTCCTCCATATCCTGCATTCCTAAACAGTGCTTGCTTTGTCTCCTCGACACTTACGTTTACTTTATGATCCCTTCTCTGAAGGACATGTACAGAAATTATAAAATGCAGATTAGGTGCCAGATTAATCGGTTAAAAAATTGGTTTTTAATTTAACGAAACCTGAGAGCAAGAAGCGTGCATGGCAAAGTCATTGAAGCAACTGACAACGCATTGCTGGATCTCCATCCCCATGCCGTCGAGCGTGTTCATCGTCGACAATAACAGACCTGACTTTGCACCGCAGTTAACCTCTATTTGCGTCTCCTTTCCTCTTCTTTCTACGTCGAACTTTGCACAGAAAACATAATTAATCGATTCGATCCATAGATCGCAATCTTAACTGTATTAATCACGTTCTTATTGCTTACAGTTGGGGAGTTCCTCAGTAACATCTCACTGGAGGAGTTCGTCGTCTCCCTGAAGTGACCCAACAGATCGCCCTGCTGATTCAAACTCAAGTCGATCGATGCCTCCTCTTGCAACTGTTTGATCCTCTCCGTGAGCTCCTTAATGTAATCTATGGTGTCGCCGAGAATAGATGTTCTGTCCATCTGTATAATTTAGATATATAGATGATTAGGCGTTATCTATTTGCAATTTTGCATAGAGATTATATAGATATATCATTGCAGATCGGACAAGTGTCGAGCATAAATCAGAAAATAATCACGAAATCTCACGTAATTTTGGACCTTGCTAATCTTGGGTACGATTGATCTCAGCATGGAGAGCCGGTCATTGAGCCTCTTCCTCCGCCGGCGCTCCGCCATCAGATTCTTCGACGGCATCCCCTCCGCTTTCTTCCTCTGCTTCTTCTTAGTCTCTACGAGCCCGCCCAATCCAAACGCCGGCGGGGGTGCCGTTAGCTCCGCCATTCCGGTGCTCTTACTGAGCTCCGTAGCGGCAGAGAGAGGGAAGTAAGCCTCTCCGGAGCAGTCGATTCCGGTTGGCTCCGACTGGGAGGTGTCAAAGGCTGTGAAGACAGCGTAGTCGTCGAACGCGGTGGCGCCGGCGCCTTCGAAGGCGAAGAAGTCGGCGACAGCCGGTGGGAAGGAGTCCGGCCACGCGTCCAAGGGGAGGGAGACGAGGAGATCTTCCAAGATGGCGTGCTCGTCGAGGTCCATTAACGCGGTTGCGTGTGCTGGCCGTGTGCGCACTAAACTGATGCCGGAAGAATTTAGTTTTATAAGCAACAAATATATTTATAAATTCATAATTTTTTATTTGCAATATTTATTTAATTTTTTTAAAGACACTTGAATACTTGGAGATGATATTTCATAAAAAAAGGTTGGTTGTTCAAATTAATTATTAGAAAATTTATTATATGCAGTGAGTCAGTATATTATTATTTAAAATTTGTTAAATTATTAAACTTTCAGAGAGCATCCACATACATACGAATATTAGAGACTAAATTATTTATTTTTATGATGAGCTAATAAAATAAATTGAATAAGTTGAATTCTCCAGTCCGAACTCTCTGAACATATCCTCTCTTCATCTTCTTCTGTATTCTTATAGATTCGGGTGTCTTTTTTTTAAAATCAAATTTTAAAGATTTAATATTGAAATCAGTATTTTGTTTCTAGTGAATTTTTCCTTTCCAAATAGTATGATGGTTTTTATTGCACTAATAAACTGCAAAAAAAAAAAACAGTTGTCAGAAATTTTGACATTAAAAATTGTATAAATAAAACAACATTAGCCTCTATATATATATATATATATATATATATACGTGTTCTCTGCTGCCTCGATTTCATGAGCACTTCATGCTTCGCCGACTCATCACGCCGCGCCGCCGTCTGCCGCCGTCCGCCATCTCCGCCGCTGGACCGGGTGCGTTGAACCGCACCTCGCCGGCGTGATCCGGCAGACTCAAGCTTCCGGCCGGATTGAAGCCGCGCACCGGCCCGCGATTCCGGCCGAATCGCGGCCGAATCCGGCCGCGACGACTCGGGAAGGACCGCCGCCTGGCGGTCCTTCCCGCGGATCCGGCGCGATTCTACGGAATCCCGACGACCAGCGGCCGGTAGCGACGCCGCCATCGCTGCCGCGATGGGGCCGGATTCGGCGAATCGCAGCCGGATCCGGCCGGAAGGACCGCCCGGCCGGTCCTTCGACGAGGCGGCACGCGATCCGCGATCGCGGCGCATGCGGTCACGCCATCGCCGCCGCGATTCGGCCGGATCGCGGCCGAAAGCCGGCTTCCGGCCATAATCCGGCCGGAGCTCACGATCACGGCGAGGTCGCGGTTCCAACGCACCGGCCCGGGCCGGAGATGGTCGGACGGCGGCGGCAGCGGCGGCAGCCGGGCGATGTGTCGGGCGAGGTTATCGCAGACTTCTTCGGCGCACGGCGCGCAGGAATCGGGCGCGCAGGAGATCATATCTATATATATATATATATATATATATCGATCGTGTTCTCTCGCTCCCCGACGCGCTACTCTGAGCACTTCTGTTCGCACGACTCATCGCCACACGCCGCCGCTTGCGCCCGCCGTCCGCCATCTCCGGCCACGGGGCCGTGCGTTGGAATCGCACTCGGCCGTCCGGCAGACTTCCCGGCCGGATTGTGGCCGAAGCCGCAATTGCCGCGATTCCGGCCAATCCCGGCCGCGACGCCGGAAGGACCGCCCGCCGGGTCCTTCCCGGCCGGATTCCGGCCGCGACGCCGGAATCCGACGACGCGGCCGGCGTGCGACGCGCCATCGCCGCCGCGATAGGCGGATTCCGGCCGAATCGCACCGGAATCCGGCCGGACCGCGGCGCCACAGCGGTCCTTCCCGACGAGGCCGGGATTCGGCCGCGATCCGGCCGAATCGCGGCCGGCGGGGCGCCTTCGCCGGCCGCGATTCGGCCGGATCGCGGCCGATCCGCGCCGGCCGGCCACAATCCGGCCGGAAGCCGGGCTCACGGATCACGGCGAGGTGCGGTTCCAACGCGATCCCCGGTCGGCCGAGATGGCCATATATATATATATATCAAACAAAGCTTCTCCGGCGGTTAAAGTAGTTGGAAAAGTCATGAATTCTAGCTCGCAATGCATGACTTAACAAAATCCCATAAGATTTTTGTGAAGGATTAAAAATATTTCAGTATCTTCTTTCTCTCTGTTCCCAGTGATCGGTGCAAGGTCACTTCTGCCGACTCAAGATCTTGAACTCCTTTATTTTTGGAGAATTAAGATGTTAAAGCGCGATCCCATTTTAGATTCTATCTGCCATCTATATCTGTTACTCTGTCGGATCCAGCGGAAGTGCATTCGCTGTTGCTTACTGAAAATTTGGAGCTTAATGTAGGTCCACTAATCAAAAGACGACTAGTTTATATTTTATGTCTGTGTGATTATTATTATTATTTCACTTTAATTTGCTCGTTCAGCTCAATGTTTGTCGATAATCGAACACATTGTGTAGAAAACGGTGGCTGGCAAAAGGTATCATACACTGCCCTGTCATCATGCACGCTGAGACTATCACTGGCAAAGTGCACTCTGATCAGTTTCAGAATGGCCAGCTGATTCATTGGGACATGCCTCGGGATGCGTGTTTGAGGATCCACAATTGTTTATAATTTTGTTTTAAAATAAAATGAAAATTCAAACATTTTGAAAAGAAAATGATTTGTTCGAGAGTTCGAAAAGACCAAACGAATCAGAATGTGCCTGACGTCCTCCCTGTCCTTGAGGAGGCAGTCGCTGTGCACAAAACCACGGCGATGCAAACTGCGGCAGCCCATTTCATCTCCAATACCGCCCAACGCCTGTACTCATTTTTTGTTTTGTTTTTGTTTCTTTTCGATTTGGCTTGCACTACTTAGCGTGTACAGGACAGTGAGAAGCTGCCACAAAAGGCCAAGATCACGAGCCTTGTCGCCTTTCCCTGCTGCTCCAGTCCGAGAGTGCCAGGGTGAATAAAAAAGACGCGTTGATTGCTCGACGTTCCAAAAGGAGAGAAGGTTCAGGATTCCGGAAGCTCCACCGTGTTCGATTGGCCGGCCACTCTAAAGACTGTGTTTTTTTTATATTTTTATGAAAGATTGAAATCCTCAACCTAATAATTCTTTCATTCCGACTCTTTAATTATGATTTATTAGAGAATAAATCATGACCCTACATGGAGGACTAATACGTAATGATATAAAATTCAGAATAGATAATATATCGATCCCAAAAGTGAGTTGCCCTTTATCTACGCTTACCAGTCTCAAGGGCCAAAGGTCCACCGTGATTTACCTCCCTTACGATAGCCCGAGGACGGATTGGTAGGGGTCGCTAGGTTGGCAGTTCCAACCTTTACACAAAAGAGAGAATAAATCATGACCCTTGAGGAAAGGATCTAATGGCTAGCGCATGCAGATGTTGCACCAGAGGACAACGAGTTAATCCCTCGTAAATACGAAGGTGTCGTCTCTCCATGTGCTAATTACTAATTTTAAGGATTAAAGATCTATCGTAATTTATCTTGCACCAGTTCAATTCATAAAAAAAAATACGACAATTTACCAAACACAGTTTTTAAAGTTCGGAATTGCCCAAAAAGCGTACCATAGTTTCAGATTTACCAAATCGCGTACCTAATTCCCCTTTTTTCCCTCCTGCCAAACAGACCTGCGACAATTTAATGATGAGAGAGAATTTTCATGCATCCGAGACACTATTGGAAATTCCGAACCATCTAAACGTGGTGCTGGAAATTCAAATCCCAGCACCACAGTATTCCTGGGAATATAATTCCCAGCACCACCTTTTTTTTATCTGATTTCTAATTTATATCAGTCTGATTTCTGAAATATTGCTGTGAATACCTAATAAAACCTCGAATATCAGAAATTTTGGTCACGGATACATAGAGGGACACTACTAAAACTCAATGGACTTGGATTGGATCGAAAAAGAAGTGAATAGTACCATCAATGAGTTTCGACCGAAACCCATTTATAGACCTAGAGGAGTCCAAATTTCGAAATCTTGATACAGACTGAAAGATCTTACAACATAAATTTTTGATATGTCGAGGAAACTTAGTTTTAATCATCTTATCTCCCAATTTTAACTTGTGTTGAAAAAAAGATAATACTGAAAGTTGAGAAACTGATAGTAGTGGTCTTTGGAATTGCATTCGGCACCATGTTCTTGATTGAATTTCCGACTACGGTGGTGTTTGATCTCGATTACCAATGCGATGTGATCTTGAAAATTCCAATCTCGGCACAAGCGGTGGTGTTGAAATTCCAATTCAACACCACGGTGATCTTTGGAATAGAACAACTTAGTAGTAGTATCAGAAACGAGATGAAGAACCACTGTGGAATTCCAGCACCTCAATTTTTATATCACGAAAAACTATTTGTGGTTTTACCTAATGTAAATTTATTACTGTTTTTTAATTTATTGAAAAAGCTGTCACGGTGTCTTCAAATGAGTATTTATTTATTTTCCTTATATTTTGCAATAGATGTGTTTTTCTATTTAAAAAAAAAACCATTGTCGAAAATTAGTACGGGGCTCTAACATGAGAAAAATCGCCTAAAAGCATTTAATTTTGAGTTGGCCTTTCTATAACTTGGATGATAAAATCTTTCTTCATCTCGTTTCTGATACTGCTACTAAGTTGTTCCAATTCAGATCACCGTGGTCTTTGAATTGAAATTTCGGACCATCGCGCTTTGGGATTGGAATTCCCAACACCATAGTGGTGTTGCAATCCCTGCACCACCACCGCGTTGCCGAATTGCAATTCAAAGACCACAATGGTGTTGATCCCGACCACCACGCGTGAAAATTCCAATCCTAGCACCACAGTGGTGTTGGAAATTTCAATTCCAACACCACAGTGGTGTTGGAAATTTCAATTCGGACCACTGGTCGAAATTGGAACAACTTAGTAGCGATTTAAACAGATGAAGAATCACTGTGGAATTCCAGCACCTCAATTTTTATATCACGAAAAACTATTTGTGGTTTTACCTAATGTAAATTTATTACGCTTTTTAATTTATTGAAAAAAGTCAGTGTCTTGAATGAGTATTTATTTATTTTCCTTATATTTTGCAATAGATGTGTTTTTCTATTTAAAAAAAAAATCATTGTCGAAAATTAGTACGGGGCTCTAACATGAGAAAAATCGCATAAAAGCATTTAATTTTGAGTTGGCCTTTCTATAACTTGGATGATAAAATCTTTCTTCATCTCGCTTCGATCGCTCTTAAGTTGTTCCAATTCCAAGATCACCGTGGCCGAATTGAAATTTCCAGACCACCGTGGTCTGGGATTGAAATTTCCAAAGACCGCAGATGGTGGTCTTTGGATTACCACGCTGTGTCAAAATTCCAATTCCAAAGACCACTGGTGTTGGATTGCAATTCCAGACCACATCGGTGGTGCAGGATTGCTACACCAGCTTGTGGGAATTCCAATCCCAAGACGATGTCGAATCGAATTCAAGACCACTACCATCGCTTTCAACTTTCGATCATCTTTTTCGACAAGTTAAAATTGGGAGATAAGAGGATTAAAACTAAGTTTCCTCGACATATCAAAAATTTATGTTGTAAGATCTTTCAGTTTATGTCAAGATTTTGAAATTTGGACTCCTCTAAGTCCATAAATGGGTTTCGGTTAAAACCCATTGATGGTCTTATTCATATCTTTTTCGATCCAATCCAAGTCCATTGAATTTGAGTAGTGTCTCTCTGTGTATCCGTGACCAAAATTTATGATATTCGAAGTTTTATTAGGTATTCACAACAATATTTCAGAAATCAGACCGATATAAATTAGAAATCAGATAAAGAAAAGGTGGTGCTCGGAATTATATTCCCAGGAATAATGTGGTGCTGAGATTTGAATTCCCAAAGACCACGCGTTTAGATTGGTTAATTTCCAATAGAATAGCTATGAATGAAAATTCTCTCTCATCATTAAATTATCGCAGGTCTGTTTGACAGGAGGGGTAAAAGGAGAATTAGGTACGCAATTTGATAAATCTAAAACTATGGTATATTTTTTGGGTAATTTCGAACTTTAAAAATTATGTTTGATAAATTGTCAAAAAAAATATATTAATTTATCTTTATTCCGTTCAGTTCGAAGGACGACTATGGATAGAATTTATATTGAATTTTATATTTTTCATTTTCTTTGTGATTTATTATATCTATTTTCGTTTTTATCCTTATCTCTATTTTAAAAAGATCGAATATTCATATTCTATCCGATTATTTTATTGCTATTTTATAATTATATTTTTTAAAAATTTAAATTATTCAAATGGAACTATAAATATTTGTCAAATTATTAAAAGAATAATATTTTTTTTAAAATAACAAATTAAATATCATAAAAATAATTTATTTCAATATCAATAATTTAATTGAATATTCAAGTAGGGTATAAATAAGATTATATGAGATTGTTCGAATTAAAAAAATTTCATCTCAAATGGAAAATCAAATTCTCTATCAAGTTCAGATAAAATTATTATTTTTTGAGATAAGATGATGCATTCATCCCATAGCTAAATGAAAAAAAAAAATAAATCATCAAGGATATTTTTGTCCAATCAAAATCTAACACAGCGAGAAAATAGTCACAGAGGCATACCTAATGTAAGGCCAAAGAGATGGTCATCTCGAATTCATTTTTAAAATCGTTCAAATCTCTCGACCTAAAACATAATATAAAAATATTCAAAAATTAATTTATTAATATATTTTTTAAAATTAAATTCGAAGGTACAATTCTAAATAGATACTCTAAATTTTTTTATAAATTTTAAAAAATTGACCTTGCTCTTTGAAATATATACTAACAACTTGATTCTCAGGTAGGGATAAATTTGTTTTTTGATATTTTATTCCTAATTATAGAAAAGTAGAGTAGATAAATTTTAAATATTTTATTTTAAAGATAAATTTTACGATGAATAAAAATATATTTTATAATTTTGCTTGTTTCGGCATTTAATCCGGACGCGACGAGCATTGGAACACTTCCGGAATTGGGTCGATCCGTTTCCTGAACCATTCGCCACAGTGTCTTTGGTTCGATCGGATCACTTGTCGCTTTTTTTCTCCCCAATTTTGAGAAGAGGGCACTCGGTAGATCGATCATGGCGGAGAGAGCTGCTCTTCTGTTCCCTATCCTCCTCGCGACGTTGTTCTTGTTCCTATTTATGCCTTGTGAATTTGCCTCGGGGATTCCGTCGAAGTACGATGGCTTCTACTATAGCGGCAGCGGAGAGGGTTGGGAGGATGTCATCGTCGTGGACGCCTTCATGGATCCGCTCTGCCCCGACAGCAGAGACTCTTGGCCTACTCTGAAGAAGGTCGTCGAGCGCTACTCCCCGCACCTCGCTGTTATCGTCCATCCCTTTCCCCTCCCGTAAAGCTGTCTATCTTCGCCTCTTTTGATCTTAACAGATTAGGTCGACGGAATGCTTTTGTTTATGTTAAATTTTATGGAACCTTAATTAATCATGCTTTAACTGATTGCCAATTTTTCATAGCTCGAGCTTACATCTGATTAACCTCTTGCTTAATGTTTCTTCTTTTTCTTGTTATCCTCGCAGAGTAGTAGAAATCTAGGCTTTACCGTACCCACTGGGTCTGGCGCAGTGGTAAAGCATTCAAGGGAATAAACAACAGGATAATAATTCCAGAATTCGAATCCTACCTATTAGGAACAATAATCTGAAGGTTGGCCTCGAGCGTGCATATGCTTTGCATACGCTTGTGCTCCAATTGACTCAGTAGGCAAGCCAGAGAAGGCTGTTTACTTCCGATTAACCGGGCAAACGGACCCCTGGATTTTCAATATATATATATATATAATATAATATAAAATATAGGCTTTAGGGTTTTCATCAGGCGTACATTCTCTGTAGATGCAACTGTTATGAATTTTTCATTAAAAAATTGACTTTTAAAGGACTATTTTCATCGTTCTAGCTCATATCTCTTAATATAATCCAAACTCTGTAAGGTACCACTTTGAAAAGGCTAAATTATCAATTGTTGGTTGTCTGTGCATTGCGAATTATATCTGATCAAACGACAGGATTTAATGTCACGCTCACATGTTACTGTGTTCTCAATTTTTGGATATAGTTTTCCAAGTGCATCCACTAGGCTCTAGGAGAGGTTTAATCAGTTCTTATTGCTGTGGCATGTCAGTTTGCTCTTGTTACTATGATATTGTTCGTTTTGGAAATTGCAGATACCACAGTAATTCCTTCCTTGCTTGCCGTGCACTTCATACTGCCAACAAGCTCAATGCATCATCAACATTTCCATTACTGGAGCTGTTCTTTAGATACCAGGTTCAGCACTCATTGCTATAACCATTGATATTTGGTAATGTTATAAATACTGACCTTAGCATGTAGTTTTGGGGAGGAGATATATTATGTCAGCTAGAGAGCTAAATTATTGCTCAGAGACTAATAGAAACATTTGGGAACATGTTATCAGGACATACTCCATGTCTAATTGGACTTTTAGTTCCAAAATTGCCTAATCTAACTAGAATTGGATTAAAAATTCTGATTATTTGATAAGAAACAGTTGAAACTTTTCTGATCCCCTTTACATTTATGATTATATCATTCTATGTTTTCCGTAGAAAAAGATTTCAACTTTTCTAACTGAAAGAGGAAGATAGTCTAATTTTTCTTCAACATACTACGAGTTTTACTTCTACAACAGGAACTCCTACCAGTCAACTAACTGAAAGCTTTATGAGTGCCTAGATCTGGATCCATATGTGTTTCCCCTTTGAGAGAGGTGGAATGTTCATCATTGTCAAAGTCAGTAAGAATTAGCCAATGGAAGAACCAAGAAAAAATTGTGCTTAGGTGCAATGTTTTCAGCAAAAGTCATGATTATCAAGCAATTAGATCAGAAAGTTTATTGTTACAAGTGGTCTTGATTGACTAAAATATTCTGGAAGTTGAGAAATCAGATTAAAATGGTAAAAGGTTCAAAAGAAATAATAATTAGATTTAATATGCACCGCCATCGACAAACTTAATTAGATTTAATATGCACCGCCATCGACAAACTTAATTAGATTCTGCTAATAAGCGCTGGACTACAGGTAGCGCACTGCTGAGCTTTTTAACTAATTTCAGCTATGCCCTTATAATGAAGTAAAGTTTTAATTTTTCTTTTTTATGTTATATCATAATCATGTATTAATCAAGTTTTTACTGGATTAAACTATTCCTGTATGTTGTATGCTTTGTCTTCATATGTTATTGCCCTTTGAACTGTTGTCACAGATATAAAGGTAGTAGATTCAAGAATTGATTTTTTTTTTTCTATTACAACATATATTGATATTGCTTGTCAAATTTTTTGTAGGGTCAATTGAACCTAGTAGATGTCATGTATCTGAGAGATAATATCTCACTTTTGTTCAATTAATCTTGGATTTGTTGATTTACAAAAAAAAAAAAAAAATCAAAATTCAAGAGTCAGTGATATTGTTTTTTTCCCCCTAAAAAATGTTCCAAATTTCCTATATATATACTTTGATAGGATTTGGTTCTGTATCAGTTCCCTATTGGCTAAAGTCAGCCTTTGAAATGTCGCTTTGCTCAAACTCTGTCTAAGTTTGTGTCTCTCCGTTAATGTATCTGTGGTAATATGGTATGGCATTCTCTAACGCATAGCTGTGTTCAGTAGGTCTTCCTTTGTTTCTTCCTTGAGAAAAATGTTTGCACTATGTGCTCTATGCTTATTGTAGCAGAAGGATCCAACAGTACTGCTTTTTTCCTCTTTTTTTTTTTTTTCTTTTGGTTTCTTCTTGGGAATAAAAAACTTCTTTTAAACATCCTTAGAAATCTTTGATTACTCATTTACTCTCCGAGTCATATTGGGCTCTTTTCATATTAGCATGTCTTTTACTGAAGAGATCTAAAAATCATTCAAAATAATAAAGATCCTAAGGCATCTAAAAGTTGACAATGGAACACTGCATATGAAAATTGGAATTGCGCCTCCTATCTGAAACCTATCATCTGCTTCAATTTGTCACATTGAATAGAAATTTGCAGCTTATTTAATGAACAGTGTCAGCTTTTAAATCTCCTGCACTAATTTTAGCTTGCTGAATCAGGGGTGGTACTACAATGCACCTACCAAAAACATAGCAAGAACTGCAATAACAGAGGATATGGCTAAGCTTTCCGTTGAGGCAGTTGGGAGCTCTTTATCAGAGTTTCTATCAGGTTTTGATGAACAGGATACTGATCTTGCTACGAGAATCTCCTTCAAGGTACTCTCAAGTTAGCTTCTGTATCATGTGTTGATTTGTCATACTCCTTTGAATTTCACTTGCATCAACAATCTCATCCACAGTATGGGTGTTTGAGAGGGGTTTATGGTGCACCGTTCTTCTTTGTCAATGGATTTCTATTGCCTGATGCTGGATCAGCTCTTGATTTTGCGACCTGGAAAAGCATCATTGACCCACTGTTGGCGAAGCAAAAGAAACAGGGAAGTGCACGGCTACTTTAGTTCCTCGTGCCGACACGGTAATCTGAATTTGATACAAATTGAAGACTGTTCCAGGGGTTGTCCCATTATGTATGTGCTGGATTTGAACTCTTAACCTAGTGACCTTTGTCCCATAAGTATGGAAAATATGTAAAGTAAGAGAATTTATAAATTTTCAATCCCCATAAGGATTGAGATCCTTCCCTCGCAAGTGAGGTAGAAAAGCGATGTGGCCGGTGGCGAGCTACGCTACCGGTCGCCTGACAAACTTGGTGCGAGGAGATGTGAGCTAGCAGAGCCAGCGCCTGCGTGATCAGCGACGAGATGGAGAAGCGCTCAGTGCATCGTACGCAACTTGAGAGCGGTGCAGGAGCAAAAATAGCAAAGACGACCATTCAAAGCAACGACCTATGCAACAGGAGACCACAAAGGCGGCGCAACGTTTGCATGCTACGTGGTAGTTCCATGTATATCACTTGAACAGGTCTCCTTCCAGGTTCCATCTCTTCTACATGCAGATTCTGTTGGTCAATAGTCGAAACTAGAATCTAACCAAATCAAGCACGAACTGATTTGGTCAAAACAACAACAAATAACTAGCACATTTTTTTGGTCAACTTTTAATTTTTGTTCCAATTCTATCACTTTTCTTGGAATATTTTCAACTTGCACATTCTTGGAAGATGCAGCGGATCAGATCGCCGTAGGAACGGTTGTTTTATTGTCCAGTCTAGTGATTTGCCAACGGACAATATGTAAAATATAAATAGGGAAGAAAAAAACTTTGAGTTGGTCGTCGACATTAATAGATGGTGGATGCGAAGCCCTGAGATCTTGAAATCTTAGAATTTACACCATTATCTGTGATAATAAATTTAACCATAAATTCTTTTGGTCTATACTGTGCTTATGGTGACAGTTGATGTTATATTGTTTTAATTGCACTATAAATTGACTCAATATAAAATAAAAATAAATTCAATTAAATATATTTTAAAACTATTTGTATAAACTCTTTAAACTAAATTAATTATTATTTTTAAATAAATTAATTGTAACATGCTACAAATTAGTTTTTCAAACTTAAGTTACGGGGAGAAAATTAATGTATTTTTTTTTAAAAAAAAATCTAAGTCGTATCTTGTCTCATATTATCAACCCTACTAACAAGAATGGTTAAAGAAATTCCCACATTAGCGGAAACTGTGCAACTACGGTGATTGGTACAAACGAATAATAAAATCTGTGGAATCTTTGTCTATGCAGATAAAGAGAGCCTTACATACGGTTATTATTGTTACAAAGAATGCTGAATCTTAGATTAACTACTCTGTAGAAACATAGAAATGCCAAAATGACAGCAGAATCTTTGTCTGTAGATCATTCTGTGTGTTCTGTATTCAACCTGCATCTTCGAGTTCAACGGTTGATCAGCTTCAAGTTTCTGGATTCCATTATCAAGAATTTGAGATTCAGAATCTCTCATTGTATTTTGGCTGGAAGAATCCTGTAATCCAAAAGTATGCATGTGCTGAATGACTGCTTCATGATTCGATGTCAACTGAGATGTGGAACCGTGGCCATCTTGATTGTTTGTCGAGGGAAGCAACCATCTCATCCAGTCGTTACGGCGTCTGATTTTCTCTGCCTGCAAATGATTGCAGGAACAGGTTTCGAAGTAAGAAAATCATCAACATGAATTAAAAGAAACTAGAAGATAAGAATTGTTTATTTCCTTCCAAATGTTCTGCAGGAGATAATATTTGTTTACCTTCGAATTAATTACCCATTATTGGTTCCAGAGGAAGCTTATTCAGGATTTTGGAATGAAAAAAATCAGGAGTAAAAATGGAGTTTAATACCTGTATTTCAATTACATTTGAATCTCTTAAAGTAGCTGCTCGCCCTCTTGATCTGCATATGGCAAGTAACAAATAATCAATGATCGAAATAAAAATTAAAGAAGACTAAAATATAGAAAATGCGTAAATATATAGCAATCTATTAAGAAGTAAATCCAGACAAATTTCAAACATGGCCTATTCCTCTTCCTCACACAAGAGATCCATTCAAAGAGCCTCTGAAAGTAGCAATCAATGAGCAACTCACCCTATTGAAGGTAGCAATCAATGAGACAGGAACCCATCCCTGTTCATCCATCTTGCTACGCAGAAAAAGGTCCTTACAGAGATTGCCAACGCTGCAAGAGCAAGCTCATTAGAACAGAGAAAATAAAATGAAATAGTGTGAGATCTCATAGTACCTGAAATAATATTCACTCTGTTTCTTCAAGGTCAATGGCTGAGCATTGATTAAATTCTGGCTGGAAAAATCATAGGAGGCCTTACAAGAGTGTTGAAAAGAGACATCGGATTGGTGTCGAAAGGCATTCTCCGAACTCCTATATGCATGCCTCCGAGGAGTGTTGTGCATTACTTCAGGAATCCACTGGAAAGTGAAAAAGAGAAAATGTCAGATAGAACTGCTATTCTACATAGATTTAATGGAAAAGAAACATACATATTGCAGATATAATGGAAAAGAAAAAAAGAAAACAAAGAGATTCAGGCCTCCCTTGCCTTCTTAGCCACATTGACTAGGTTTCCGTCAACGACTACATTCATACTAAAATGATTGAATAAGTTGCCAACATAAACCTGTCCACAGAAAGAAGAATTCATTCAAACTACAAGCCATGAGCAAGACTCGCAAGATAGTCACCGAAATCAAAACAACCACAAATCGATCGGAGCTGAAGCAAAATAAAAGAAAAGATTCACAAGCACTGACCGTGGGAAACTGCTGCTGGTGTAAAGGAAAAGATTCGAGAAGTACGTTGAACGCGCGCATCTTCAATTCAGCTAGCCCGAAGGCCAATGAGCCTAAGGCCTCTATGGAGGAGCTTGGCCGGAGAAGGAAGGGAGACGCCCTAAAACCCTAAACCTCTTTTGCTTCTCCCTCGCTTCACTCTGCCCCTTTATTTATAGATAGGAAGAAATGGGCGCTGGTTAAAAACGGATTGGTCAAAGGCCAAGAAAGAAAGGGAGCGGTTACAAGACTTCAACGGTCTCTGCGAACGGAATGGCCTGGAACTTACAGTTTTTTTTTTCCCTTTAAAATAATCATCGTATATTGAATATTGAATATTGAAATAAATAACGTTAAAAAAAAAGAGATCAATAAAAAAACCAAATGAAAAATTGAATGGTATATTCATCAAAATAATTTTACATATGAATGAAATCCTCAAGTATATAAGATTAACATCAAATATATTTTTAACATAATAAATAATTATCATCCAACAAATGAAAAAATGTCTTCGAGTTTCTGAGAAATCTTGCTTGGAAGAAGCAGATATAGTAAGGGAAAAATGCTGACATACTAAAAGGAAACTGGCCTAAACATAGTAGCCAAAAAAGTTAATAATTGCACAAAGTTGTGGAAACCTTCAAACTTTTGTGAGAAATAGGAAAAGTGCAACGCTGCTTCCAAAAATTAGATTTCTTCTGTAATGTAGCAATGATATGATTTTGAACATCCATATCGTAGGAGTATAAAAAATGATCAGTTATTTGGTCTAGGGTGGTTTCAACATCCATATCGTAGGAGTATAAAAAATTAGGTCCTGGGCAGGAAGTGCCACAAATAGCTCCAAAGAAACGCCAAATTAACCTCAACCTAAACAGGCTTCAAGGTGTTGGTTATTGTGCGACTCAGAGTTACCTCAACAATCATGCATATGGACCGACAGATTTTGCAGTTTCTCATATGATATATAGTCTAATCAAAACTCTTTTTTTCTAGGTACTGTCTACTTTGACAGGAAGTCACTTGTAATGTTTTTTTTTTCCATTTTCGAAGAATGTATCCTTTGCATTCTTTATCTTTTTTTTTTAATCACGTGTCTTGTAACTTTATGTTGTTTTATATAATTCTAACAGCAAGCTTGACTTATAAAATAATCCATAAAAATATTTTCAATAGGAAGTCCGAATGCAAAAGCAACTATTTCTTAACTGATACAACTACTTGAAACTAATATATTCCAAAATAATTACTGTTCGCATTACATCTATCCATATCTCAATGTTGCAATAAATGTTCATGATTTTTTAAAACAAAATATAACCCAACCTAACCCAGGAGGCATGATTGGGGCATGCTTGATTAGAACTCAATTTATGTTAACTTGAATCTGGTAAAAATACAAAATACTTTGCTCAATATGATTGGTATCCAACGATGACATGGTCACATGAGGTTCAAGTTACCCCCTTGTATTATTTTTGCTTTCTACTTTTTTTTTTAATATAAAAAGAGATCAATTGGTAGATTTGATCCAGAAACCAACACTTCGAATGAGTAGACTATTCCAAGTTATTAACTTAAAAATTTAACTAATTGGTAAGATAACTCAATTCGTATAATGCTGGCGAGGTAAAAGAAAGGGAGCAATGAGATTTAGTTGACGATCATGAGTTTCTGTTGTAATAATTCTGCCCCTACTAGCCAGTAGATCCTGAATCCGTCGCTGTGTGGGACCAGCCCTCTCACCAACTACTATGACTCTGTGACAGTGACTTGGACACTCCAGAACTTAGAAAAAGGTTTCACTTTCAAGATCAAAGCACACTACGAAAATAAATTCAAATGAGCCAAGTGATGAGAAGCACATCTACCAATTGAGTCAGCTTGCTTACGCGATGGAGACAGCAGAAACCCATTGAACCGTATGCGGACTGAGCGGTGTAGCATAGCATGTCACTCCACTAAGCCTTTTGTTCGCCTTCTTAATCATCGACGGCATGCCCGTGACGGGAAAAGCAGGGCCGAGCAGCCTACAACATCCCGAAACAACGCCCAAAATCAAAGCCAAAGGATCGAGATTCGCAAGGATCAGCGAAAATGGAAAACCCTACCTAAGGGGATCGGCAGGGGCGGTGATGGGACCGCCGCGGGCGACTGGGGCGAGAGCGGGAGGGCGGCATTGGAGCCTCGAGCGGGCGTTCGAAGAGGCAAGGGACGGCGAGAGGAGGGATAAGAGGACGCCGGTGGACATCGTCGGAGCCATCGATCGTGGATCGCGGTGGAGATCGAGGGGAAGGAGAAGAAGCGAAGCGAGAGCGAGAGCGACGAGGAGCTCGCGCTTTAAATATCTCGAGATTTGATTTGTTTGTTGAGGAAGGAGGCGGGGGGAGTGACGGTACTCCGCCCACCTGTCCGGTCAATGATCGAGCCTCTACACGAACACACCGATAGTTACCTTCCACGTGTCACAGCAAAATCGCTATTTACTTTCTGGCTCCACTTATGCGAAGAGCTAATGCTCGGATAGAAGACGAGGCTCAAAATTGACGTGCAAGTTTGTGAAAGAAAAAAAAAACAAAAATAGGAATGATGGGCCCGCCTAGTTGAGTCAGTTTCCTCCGTCCACGTGGAAAGTGTAGAGGAGGATGTAGTTTTGGTTCAAATCCGGCTCACACCTTGGGCAGTTTTACGTCACGTCTACAAGGGGCACTAAAAAAATAAGATGCATTATATAATAATAACATCAATAATAATAATTGATTAATCAATAACAAAAAAGAAAGAAAATTTGGTCCCTCGATTACAAAAAAGTCCCCAAGAACAGGGATGCAGGCATAAATTGCCACAGGAAAGGACTTAAAAAAATAAAATTTAACAAAAGAAAAGTGTCAAAAATGAATTTGAGAGCCAGATGGTTGTGTGACAATAACATCATTGTTTCATGGAAACAACCTCAATGATACTCAATGATAGGGTAGAAAACTAGGATCTAAGTATTCCTGCACAATAAATGGTGATTTACTGAGGCAGTTAACTAGGATCACATCTAAAAGAACACTCTTTTTCAGGTTTCCAATCAGGACACGAATCATAGATCTCTGAGAAGAAATGGAAAATGCTGCAGCATCCCCAAAGGTTACAAAACTGAAGATGAGAGAGTTCCTCCTTCTCTTTAGACTCTGCCAGGTTTCGAAGAATTAGCATCCCATCTCATCTCGTGGGATGCTAATTCCACGAGACAGGAACCCATTCCTGTTCATCCATCTCGCTACGCAGAGATTACCAGCGCTGCATGAGCAAGCTCATTAGAACAGAGAAAAAAAAAATGTAGTAGTGTAAGATCCCATAGTACCCGAAATAATATTCACTTTGTTTCTTCAAGGTCAATTGCTGAGCATTGACTACATTCTGGCTGGAAAATTCATAGGAGGCATTAGAAGAGTGTTGAAAGGTGACATCGGATTGGTGTCGAAAGGCATTCTCCGAACTCCTATATGTATGCCTCCGAGGAGTGTTGTGCATTACTTCAGGAATCCACTGGAAAGTGAAAAAGAGAAAATGTCAGATAGAACTGCTATTCTACATATATTTAATGGAAAAGAAACATACATATTGCAGATATAATGGAAAAGAAAAAAAAGAAAACTAAGAGATTCAGGCCTCCCTTGCCTTCTTAGCCACATTGACTAGGTTTCCGTCAACGACTAATTCATACTAAAATGATTGAATACGATGCCAACATAATCCTGTCCACAGAAAGAAGAATTCATTCAAACGACAAGCCACGAGTATGACTCGCAAGATAGTCACCGAAATCAAAACAACCACAAATCGATCGGAGCTGAAGCAAAATAAATGAAAAGATTCACAAGCACTGACCGTGGGAAACTGCTGCTGGTGTAAAGGAAAAGATTCGAGAAGTACGTTGAACGCGCGCATCTTCAATTCAGATAGCCGGAAGCCCTATGAGCCAAAGGCCTCTATGGAGGAGCTTGACCGGAGAAGGAAGGGAGACGCCGTAAAACGCTATTCGGTGAAGATAGCGCATTTTCCATTTTCTGGAAAATGAAAAACGACTTTTTTTCGTTTTTCAATTTTTCAAAAAATACATTTTTATTTTTTTGGAAAACGCAGTTGGAAAACACTTCAATTTTCCAAAAAATAAAAATGAAAAAAATAACCATTTTCCACGTACCAAACACCACCTAAACCTCTTTTGCTTCTCCCTCGGTTCACTCTGCCCCTCTATTTATAGATAGGAAGAAACGGGCGGGCGCTAGTTAAAACGGAGTGGTTAGAGGCCAAGAAAGAAAGTGAGCGGTTACAAGACTTACAACGGTCTCCGCGAACGAAACGGCCTGTAATTCGGAGTTTCTTTTTTCTTTAAAATAAGCATCGTATATTGCATATTGCATATTGAATATTGAATATTGAAATAAATAACGTTAAAAGAAAGCAACTTATTTGAGATCGATAAAAAAAACTAAATGAAAAGATTGAACGGTACACTCATCAAAAATATTTTACACATGAATGAAATTCGGAAGCATATTACATTAACATAAAAAATATTTTTAACGTAATAAATAATTTTAATTTTAAAATCCGTGTGGACCACTCGGTGATCCATGGTCGCAAGGTGTGTAAGATGAGTTATTCCATCTTCAATTTTAACCCAAGAAATTTTTCCCCTTCCATTGAAGAAGGGGAGTGAGCAAAGTTAACAGCGGTATCATTCTTTCAGTGAGCTCGTTTGCAACAATGAACTCATGGCCAAACTACAAGATCATAGCTAGACAATTGGCTGGATCACGAGCTTAAAATTGATCGACTCACTAATAGATCTTGAGTTCGCAGCCAGACAGCCTACTAGTAGATCATGAGCCCCCACCAATCGACTAACAAGCATATTATGAATAGGGTGGCTAAGTTATGGTCCGACTCACAAACAAGTGGCAAGTTCGCAAAAAGTTTTTCTCACAAATAAGCTGAATTTAGTTCATGAATTTATTCATTTTTACACATTCAAGCAACATGAAATCCCAAAAAAAATTGTTATCTTTATCGACTTAAAGATGAAACAGACAAATTATCAATTGTATACGAACGAACAGATTATTTGATTTAGTGGTAAAATAAAATAAATTTGGAAGGGTTCTATCATCCAAGTTAGGGCAATATTAAAAAGAGATTTAAACTACTTTCTCACAGTGAAAACGAAGACAGACCATAATTTTACACGCATTGAACCAATTGGTTTCTCAAAGAAAAAGAAAAAGAAGATCAACAAGTTTTCTCCAACAAAAAGAAGATATCCAAACTGGTTCATAATCAAAGCAGCTGACATTATGAACCAATTGGTTCGAACTGTTCGATTATACCGTATTAATTCAAAGCCGATTAAGTAATTTATTTATTAGTTCGTGGGATTTCAATTATTTGATATGGAGATTTAATGTGTAGAATCTGTTAAAATACAAATCCATTATTGATAATAAATGGATAATAGATTTGACTCGATATCTAGGGCATGGTCTCTGAAGTGATTGATAACTTTGACAGCCTCCTTATATTTTATTAGCAAAGAGGATTTACGACGTCGTCACTCCAGAATCTTACAGAAGACCTGTCCTTTGTTTTTCCCGTAGGAACTCCGGATTGATCTTATATACAAGGAACGATGGCTACTCCGCTGCATTCAAATTCCTTTTATTTATGTCATCGTTCATTTATGTTTTATTATTGTCGTAAAAATTTGATAAGACTATATCTTTTCATGAATCATATTGTATTCTTTTCGGTTTCTTGAATACTTATAGATTTCCATCAATTTGGACCAGAGAGGTTGAAGTTTTCGTTGATTTTGTATGAGATTTAGATCATTTATCGGTTATTTGACGAAAACGTAAGTAGAAACCCCAATTTTAGGCACTAGATCTAAGGTTTTAAGTTTTTTCGCGAAGAATACAAAGACCGACGATGTAACCATTGTCGTTCGTGGTGAAACCTTCGTGTTTGCCCTGGTAAAATCACACTGAGTCACTTATCAATTGACTATTGTGTCTATCAGTCGACTGATACTTTGCGTCAGTCGACTGTTGCGCTTAAAATTTAGTCGATTGTCATAAGGTATTAGTCGACTGATGAAGTCGAGTTTGCACACATAATGGTTGCTGGTCAACTGCTATCAAACATTAATCGACCGATACTAATGAAATCGTCTACAAAAGATATTTTAGTCGACTGAGATAGTTGACTGATGTAGAAATAAGTTTGTAATACTTGTTCTACGTGGATGACATATTGTTGGTAAATAATCGTAAATAATTACAACATGAGACCAAGTTATTTCTATTAGGAAAATTTGAAATGAAATATCTTGGTGAAGCATCATTCGCATTAGGCATACAAATATGTCGTGATAGATCTAAGGGTATACTTGGATTATCATAAAATGACTATATTAAAAAGGTGCTCATACGGTATAATACGCAGAATTGTACACCTAGGGACATATCTGTATCTAGAAGTGATAAGTTTAGCTTTTAATAGTATCCACAACACGTGAACTTGAAATTAATGAGATAAAGAAATTTCCTTATACATCATACAATAGAAAGTCTCATGTATACATAAGTATATACATATTTGTTATAGTATACATAATAAGAATGTTAAATCGATACATAAATAAATACATTGCAAAGAGAGTCTTACAATATTTACTATAAATTATTTAAATACTCACATAACAAAGATCTGATTGCCTCGAGATGATTAGATATTTAAATACTCACATAGGAACATGTAAATCTTCAATAAGTTTTTGTAGTCATATGCATTCTTGAGCAGCAAGTGCAACAACTTTATATTCTGATTCCGCAGTTGATAACGATACATAATTTTATTTCTTGCTGCACCAAGAAATCTTGCAAAAGTGCAACGGACTGCCACTTGCGATCGTGACGATCGGAGGTCTTCTGGCTTCCAAGCCTGATTAAAAACCCTGAGGATTGGAAAGACTTGCGCGCCCACCTTCGTTTGGAGATACAAACTAATGATATGTTGTGGAAGATCAATCAGATACTACTTTTGAGTTACACTGATTTGCCTTATGATCTCAAGCCTTGCTTCTTGTTCTTAGCCATCTTCCCTGAGGATTATGAGATTCGTCGGAAGCGCCTGATGAGACTATGGATTGCCGAAGGAATTGTGAGTGGCGTAGGCGGTTTATCCGATGAGAAAGCCGCCGAGCGCTGCTTCAACCAGGCATGTTTATTGGTTCCGCAGTTTCAATTTCGGTTCGGTTTTGATCGGTTCTGGATTTATCAACGTTGGAACTGATCCGAACCGGTTTCAGTTCCGAACCGATTTCGAAACGTTTCCGGACCGATTCCGAAACGGTTCCGGACCGATTCCGAAACGGTTCACGACCACATTCCTCAAACTTGAGCTTCCAAATTCATTTAACGTGTTGGTAATCTTATTTTTTTTTTTAATCGTAAAATAATCTTGTAGAGATGTTAACATGTTAAGAATTTTCACATTTAAATTAGCAATCGAAACTAGAACCAAATCAGAATCAGAGCCGGTTCCGAATCGATTCCGAACCAGTTCCGAACCGATTGGAACCAAACCGAACGGGAATCGGAACGGTTTCGGTTCGATTCCAGATTTGTTTCATCCGAATCGATTCTGATTCTGAATTTAATGAATTAATTCCGACTCGATTCCGGATTGATTCAATCCGTTAAGCATGCCCAGCTTCGATCAGTTGGTGAGTCGTAGCTTGGTGCAGCGGTCAGAATTTGATGAAATTGGGAAAGTGAAATCCTGCCTGATCCATGACATGATGCTCGAACTGATAATCTCGATATCGAAGGAAGAAAACTTTGTCGTGCTAGTGAATGAGCAACCCAAGGTCCAATCACAACATCATAAGATAAGACGCTTATCGTGGCATGGAGGCGGGAGTGGACCAGTGCTTGACACTGACCTGTGCCACCTCCGATCCTTCACTGCAGTCTGTGAGGATGTACCACCGAAGGCTTATACAAAGCAGAGGCTGCTGAGGACAGTTGACCTGGATGGATGTCAAAAGTCAAGGTCTGTTGACTTCGAGACCTTTCCCAAGTTGTTTCTTATGAAGTATTTGTCTCTGAGGAATACTAAAATATTTGCATTGCCATAATCAAAAGGAGATTTGCAGAATCTAGAGTCTTTGGATATAAGAGAAACTAGGGGCGTTTGGTATCCATTTTATGCTTCCGTTTTTTTTTTTAGTTTCTGAACAAAAAAAATGTTTGGTATTTATCTTCTATTTTCATTTTCTAGAAAATAAAATTTTATTCTCCGGAAAATAAAAATGATTTTCAATCGTTTTCTGAAAAGGGGAAAGTGCGCTCTCTTTCTTCTCATCTCACCGTGTGTCCTACTTCCACCGCTTGCCCTACTCTCGATTCGTGATTCTCACTGTGTTCCTTGTCATTCCTGTAGCCCTCTTCCCTCGCTACGATTCTCACCGCGTTCCTTATCGTTCTCGTATCCCTCTTCTCCCGTCGCGTTCTTCTCTTCCCCCGCCGCGATTCTCACTGCATTCCTTGTCGCTCCCGTAGCCCTCTTCCCCCGCCGCATTCTTCTGTCGTTCCCTACCCCCTCTTCTCCGCCCCCTTCGCACAATCTCCCATTCCTTCTCATCGTCTTCTTCTCTCATTCCCTACCCTTCTTCTACCATCCCCTTCACCCAAGCTCCTTGCGATGGCCGTCGTCACTGCCAATCGCCAAGATCACCTACCACTCGACTCTAGCCACCTTGATTTGCGTGTGATTGCCATCGCGACTCCACTGTCTCTACGCCTTGCGACCCATTGCACTATAGTCGTGCCTCGCCACCTCTTTCCTCGCCACTGCAAGCACTCCAACTTCACCGTCTCTTTTCTCGCCGCTGCAAGCACTCCAACTTCACCGCCAACAGGTTAGTCCCTTGCGCCGCCAGTAGTAGCATTGGTCGCCTGCCTCCTGTGTGCCACAGGACTTGAATAGGGTAAGTATTTCTTTGGATCAATGTATAATTTTTCAACTTGAAGGGTCTCAAGGATTTGAATGCAACTAGATTTATGAATTTTTCCTTTTTTTTTAATGGAAATTTTGATCTTTTAGATTAAAATTTTATGATATTCAATAACACTGTAAAACTTAAAAACAAAAAATCCAATAGAGGAAAGGAACTAGAACTTATTTGAAGAAAAATACAAATCATGAATTAGATAAGGCAAGTGATAACATGTACATAAATTTCCTCTAGATGAAATTAAAGTGCTAAATGCTGATTTGATTCCTGTACAAGTGAATCGAGACTTGCTTATCCACTTTAGAAAATTATGCAAAAGGATGGTAACTTCTTAATTTAATTTGTTACTTTTGATTTTTATCGGTTATTAGAAAATCTTTTAAATTTTTATGGATCGGTCAGATTTGATTTTAATTGATTTTCGATGTAATTTTAATAAAAAATATTATTTGTTAGATCATTATGGTAGAATATGGTATGACATTATCCTAATATCTAATTTCAGAATTATTTTTTGCTTAATTGATTAGTTGATTGTTGCAATTTATATTGTTTGGATTGTTAAATTATTATAGTAGGACATAATCCCAATATCGAAATGGAGAAATATGAATGGTCAAAAACTAATGTTGTCATATTTGTTGAGATCATTTATAAAAAAGTAAAGCAAAATAAACTACAAACATTTATCTTTAGTAATACGGTTTGGGAGGAGATCAACAAAGAAATATTTCAAGCTACGAACATGAATTATCGTGTAGAGAGGCTCAAAGGTAAATGGAATCGTCTACACATCAGGTATCGACTTTTTACTCTATTGTTTGCTCATACTGGTGTGACAATGGATCCAATGAATGCCCGAATAATTTTTTTGAAACTATTTTTAAATTAAATATGGAAAAGGCAAAGAATGGCTAAATAAATTTGATCGATGGCAACTCAAAGACAAAGGAAATCCAATATTAGCAGAAATTGTGCGACTGCGTTAATTGGCACAAACAAATAACAAAATCCGTGTAATTATTGTCACAAAGAATGCTGAATCTTAATTATATTTAGGATATTGCCTATTTGCAAATCACTAGACTGGACAATAAAACAACCAGTCCATCAGTATCTCGATTCATGACTCAGTTCCCAGCATTCCAGACCAAGCTTTTCTCACGGTCTATATACAGTGATCTGGTCATGCTAGACAATGTCTATGCTGAATGGAAGGTTGGACTCATTATTGAAGGTAATTTTCAGTCGTAAGAAGAGGTGCTTTTTGAAGAAATTTTAGGTTCCAATGGTTCATTGAGAGGTGGAATCATGTCAAGATGAACCGTCTTGCTATGTTGGTCTCCTCTTTTGGTAGGTGTTGGATTCTAACTTGGCCAAGGAGGATCTTGACAAATAATATCAATGGTCTTGAACAGTGAGCCAGCTAGACATGGTGTTGTGCCTATCCAAACACTGGCTTCTTAGAGTAGGAGCAGCAGTGATTTTGATATGGAGTGCAACTCATCTTATTATGAATACTACCTTCCCTTCCTGAGAAGTTGGGGTTTACTGGAAATCATTAAAAGCGAACACTTTTGATGCTACAAGGAAGTGATTGCCTTTTCATTTGCATTACCTACTACTGTGCTCACTTGCTTCAGAGAAGGCTAAATCTGTGGAAGAGATTTGATTGATGACATTCTCTTTATATTTTCCAATCTTTGTTTTCTGAAACATGCCTCGTTTCTGTGAATTTTGTTATTGATGTTGTTGGTTAGTCTTTTTTTTTTATTTGTTTCTGACTTGTGTGCTTTGTTGGCATCAATATTAGGAAATCCATCAATTTGCCTGGTAATGCAGAGTCAAGAGTATTAAAATTGTTGGCTAGATATATTGCGGATCCTGTTGTAGCTGGATAATTTGTGGGCATACTGCTGCCATGTTTCAAGAAGAAAAACACAAATTTTGGTGGGTTTTATATGCTTTTTTTTTTCGGTTTTATGTTTGTGTTTGTCTTGTAGTGAATCAAAATGCATGATTCAAAGTTTTACTTGAAATATTTGCTCTTGTATAATATGATGTTCATTTTAGTTGGTGAAGGACTATACTTATGTTAGTCTCCAATATACTTGAAATATTTGCTCTTGGATGAAGGGGCCTTCGGGATAGCCTTCTTGAAGTTGAAGGTGACCAGCATCAGACAAGGGATAAGTCGTGGTGGCCGTTTTGTCACGCCTTATCTGGAAGGGCTTGTTAATGTTCTCTCGAGGCTCACATATATTCTGGATGGTGAACCAAATATCCTTGCCTCAGCTCGTGAATATAATCTTGCTTCACTTTACACTGATCTGCTTCAGATGAATGGTCTTGACAAAGTGCAAAGGGTTTCTGCACTGGCTCTGAGAAACCTCTCAAGGATCAATGGTATTCAATTATAAAACACTCAATGATAATATTTATAAGGATCAATACAATTTGCCTGACATTAACACTATATTAAAGAAAGTGGGAAACTCAAAGATTTATTCAAAGTTTGATCTCAAATCGGGTTTTCATCAAATAGCTATGGATCCATCTTCAGTCAAAACACTTGATGAGAGTGCCGGTTGTTCCAGAACCAGGATTTTTCTGCTCTATATTTCCTTGTTCTGGCAGGCAACCAGTTATAACTGGCTTGTGCCCAGTCCATAACGGTTTCTGTTCTGTACAAGAAAGTTTCTGTTTATTAGAAGGGAAAGCAGTAGAGAAGTTGGTTGCTTGTCTGGATCATACTAATGAGAAGGTCCTTGAGCCTGCCTTATATGCTTTATGCACTCTCTTGGATGATGATGTGGACATTGACCAAGGAGTATCTGTCTTGGATGCAAAATGTTACGGGAGAACCACACAGAGACACTCAGGCAGCAAGCTGTGTGGGCAGTGGAGAGGATCTTGAGAAAAGAAGAGAGCTTATGAGATTTCAGGAGACCAAAATGTTCACTGCATTGGTTGAAGCATTCCAACATGGGGACTCTAGGACGAGGCAGATCGCCGAGTGGGCACTGAAGCTTGTTGACAAGCTACCAAACTTTTCCAGCATTTTCACTAAGATGGGGCAATAAGATGTCAAAAGATAAAAGGTTTGTATGAGGAGCATGTAAACTCATTTTATTCTTAGTTTGTATGTTCTAAATTCCTTGACCAAAAACATCATACTTGGGAGGTTGCTTGCCTCATTACATTCTATTTGCAACTCTGATATTGATCTATTTATTCTCAGTTCTTCAGGAAAGAAGATATGATCAGCTTGCATGGTGATTGATAAGTCATTGGGTTGCAGAAGAAGCACCGAAAGATGTACATGGGTTACTTAGCTTCCCAGGACAACATCCAAATGTTCATGGCTTCAACAGAGTTTGTAAATGCAGTGTCTGTAAATTTCCGCCTTCGTGCATATTGATTGTTTTGCCTTTGCAAGGTCAGAGATAATTATGTTCATTTTTTTTTGTCACGACTGACTTGGTGAAAATTGTGGAAAGTAGATTGTTTGCTTACAAATAAAGCAAAGTGTAGAATGTTTATGATAGTAGATTTATGCTCGCAACAAGTTCCACTGATCAAGATCATTTCAAGCACAATATTAATCAATCTACAACTTGCACAGTAATATAAGGAAGTGCCAAAATCTACTATGCACAGTAATATAATGTGCCAAAATCATAAAGAAAACCAGTGTGTGCACTTCTAAATCTTATGTACATGAACAGACATGGATAAGGGAGTAATTACACTTGCACAGATCATACCAACTTAGGAATGCTACTTGAGCTGAAAGTTTACTAATGTCCATCAGGGTTCCTGTTCCAGGATAAATATGAAGGATCTCCTAGTGTCCTGGAAGAACATAATGCACGTCAAGACGAATGATTTTCTGTTAGTGTGATACTACCCCTCAACAGGTTTATCACTTCCAATTCAAACCTTTTTTAACTTGAATTTTTGCTTACCGGGGTTTGAGCAGATAAAGAACTATGAACGCCAGCGCAAGAAATAGGCAAAGGCTGCCGACTGTGAGATAGGTAACACCAAGAAAATCATTCTTCCCACCTATCCAGGAGGTAGTTGAAAGCACCAACTTTTTCTCCCCCTCGAAGCTATAGGTGTTATAGTTGTTCTCTATTGTCACTGAGATTTGCTCGTTAGCTGCAAGATCAGTCTCGATTCTCCCATATAGTTTTCTGAACTGTGGGAGGGCAGCTGTTCTCATCCAAACAATTAGATCTTCTTGCTCACTCAACTGCAAGTTTTATTGCAACTATCACTGCCACATTCAAAAAAAAAAAAAAAAAACAAAAGAAAAGTAAATTGAGGAAAGAATAGCACTTACGGGTATGCTTTCGTTGAGCTTGGCACCTCCTATGAGACCTCCCTGCTGGAAGTTCTTCGGATAAACATCACTTCCAAATTTGTTATTTTTGTCGCTTTGCCAAGCTATGTTTTTCTTGTTCACCTCGAGGACTTTGTTTTGTATTGTAAATGAGTATGTGTCATTGAATAAGCTCCAAGCAATGAGGCCACAAGGAACAATGGGAGACCCATCGGCAGTTGTGGCTTCCGGTGCACAATTAGTAGTTACTTGTTCATATGCCTTGCTTCTTAGTTGCTTATCATTTCGGCTTTTAACATACCTATATCACATTTGAATAAGCAATAAGGAAGAAAAATCAGAGACTGCAGCTTAGGTTGAATAGAGATCCTTAAGTGCTGCACGTACTATTCATGCTAGAAGATAGACTTTAGGCATATGCAACATACAAATCAAAAGTGAGAGTACGAGATGAATAGCTAATACGATCCCATAGAAACTATGAGTTTAATGAATTTTGACAACTAGTTTTTAAAGTGATTGGCAGATGGGTGACTAATGAGAGCTTCATGCTTATGAAAATAAACAAAATTCATTTCATATACAACAAATACAACCTCCATAATGATGCTAAATTTGAAAATGGAGATGATAACATGGAAAATATAAGCCAATACAAGTATAAATATGTACTGACGCAATGAGGTTGGAATGCTTCCCACAATCGGGGCAGATCAATAGTTAATTAGAAGTTGCAGATACATACAAATAAAAAAAAACAAAAAAGAAAAAAAGACAGGAGCAAGTAGTCAAAATGCATCCTTGGTCCAAAACATGGACCCATTTAATTAATCAAAATAAGCACAGATTAGTCAATACAATACTGCAGGAAATTCCAATAAATAGAAGCATTAACCTGCGGTGGTTCTGATAGAAATTGTCAAGCTCATAGTAAATATAAACAGGAGCCTTCATGTTTTTAGGCACCTGAAATATGAATTATTGCTCAATTTGTACGAGTTCTTGCACAAAAAAAGGAGAATAAAACTAAATTATATCACAAACCGATCCACTTACAGTCAAAGTAGTTGAGCAAGTTTTGTTAGTCACACTGCTTTGGATGAATGCAAGTTTGTCATTCTGTGACGGCTGCGGAATGCATTCTGTGTCATATCTATACACAATTTCAACCACCTACATCTCAAACAAGCATGATTAACGACAATTTTTTGAGGTCTGAAGTATAATAGACAAGAAAAATTACAATATCTGATGCAGACAAAGAAGCGAGTCCCATCGGGATGAAGAGAATTCCAATGAGAGAAAATGTCGATATAACCTGAAAGAAGGAAAGATAAAATCAAGATATTCAAAACACTTCTCTACCTTTCAATTTAAATTTTGTGAAATCAGCATGTTTACTTACAATAGTTGGAGTTAATAAAGGTTTGCAAGCAGGAAGCTCTTGTTGCGTAAATCTTGAATCTAGAATTCGGAAAACATTCGATGTCAATCAGACATGAAGAGAAGGTATGATAGGTAAATGGCTAGAGTTTAAAATGAACAAATGTGACTCATGTGATTCAACTATATCTATATCTATGTGTATATACAAAGCAACTTTGTCATAACTTCCCAAATCATGACATAGAACAAGAGGAGGATTCAAATAACTAAATGAGTTGCTTCATAAAGCTAAATAAATCAACAGTGCACTTTCATTTCAATTAGTAAAAAATTCTACGCATCATGGTAACTTTGGTCGGTGCATGTAGACGAACATTCTATATGCCAAAGATGCACGGAAAATAATTGCTAACTTTTCAGGCTTGATAAAGCACTTTAGCTTAAACATTTTCACACAAAACACTTTAATATCAATCCAATGGCAAACCACTAGAAAAATTTTCTTACTCGGTGCGAGGAAATCGTCCCATACCACATAAAATAACTAAATCTCAGTTAACTTTTAAAAAAAAAAATTCAAACAATAATTTTAACTTCTGGATCGATTTTGTCCATTGAGAAAGAGATCGTCTAAGATGGAGTAGGATAAATCAACTCAATTAGACGTACGAAGCTACAGAACTCAGACAATCTGCAACACACCGCAATGTAAACGTCTTGGAAAGAAATATCCACCTCGAACCTCGATACATTGTTTTATACCATCAAAATTAACGCACGATCCAATATCCGATTAACCTACAGATCAAACAAACAAGGATTACATCGACAAAAGGCGTACATTTGGGTTTCTTGGACTTCTTCCTTCGCTCGACCACACCGGCGTCGCCTTCCGACGCGGGATACGCCTTTGGACTCATGGTTACGAGGGGATTGAGACGGAGAGCGATAGGAGATCGAGGAGGCGCCTTTGGACTTATGGGTACGAGGGGATTGAGACGGAGAGCGATAGGAGATCGAGGAGGACGGAGAAGAAGGAAGGCATCGAATGAGAAGGAGGAAGGCATCGACCCGAAACCGCCGGAACTCGAGCGGACCAAATCCTCCCAACGGAGAGAGAGAGAGAGAGAGAGAGAGAAAGAAGCTTCCTTTGACCGATCATTCTTTGGATTAATCGGCCAAAAAAAAAATAGAAGTAATTATAACTTAAAAAGGTAAAGTTGTTAAAGGATTCCACTACATTTGAGCTATTATAAAATATTCTGCATAAACTTTTTATGAACTAAAATGTTTTTACGTTTCATTGTAAATAAAGTTTAAAAAAAAATAAGTTATTCTTTTCTCAACTTTTGTAACTATTGTAGGGAATGAACACGTGTCCTCCATCGGGATCGCAAAAAAGCATGCCAGTCTATCATGGTGGCAAACAATGAGCATTGCTGTTAAGTTGATCATATGGCGTACCCTTAATTCATTCTATCAACATTTCACGTATAAAAAGAAGCTCAATTTTTGAGGAGCCGTTAGACGGTTTCATATTTTTTTTAAAGAAGCTCAATCATGTCCTCGGATTATAGTGCAACGATAAGACACTGACAATATAAAATTAAAATATTAAAGGTCGATCTACAATTTAATGTATTTATGAGAATTTTTATTAAATGAGATGATAATCTGTAAATATTAGATTGTTAGATTGATCGTTGTGAGTGCTTTTCGATTTAAATAGATGACCGATGAAAATTTTCTAAACCACTGCTTGTTATACCTCTGTTGAAGAGCATGGGCAAAAATTCGATGCAGATGGTGGATACACAGGTAAGCGCTGAAAGGCAGCTATATGTCAAACGATCGAGTTCCCTTAGTTATACTGATCCATCCATATGGCTCATTGAAATTTAGATGTTGTTTAAACAGATTGATTCAGAATTAATCTACATTCTGATTCCGCTATATAAAATTTGTGAAGGATTTTCTGGAAATTAGGTCATTAGTGGTGAGTCTATATCGTTTTGAACGATTGCCATTATGTCTGAATAGGCTCCCGTCTAAACTATTTAAGTACAAATTTGCTGTTTGCTGACAAAAAAAATTGAACAGGTGCCTGAACGATCATACCATGTGTTTCGATCTTGTCACTGACAATACTTGTAAAATTTAGAGAATGATAAAACTATCAAATATAGCTCAATATATACTTTTTTTTTAATCTTGGTCTTTGCTATATATTAATTGTCTTTAAACTCGTAATATTCCAAGTCTTCAGCATTGATATATAGGAAACATTCATTGATATATTGCCTTCTACAATGCATTTTGAATTGTTTCTCCTAACTTATTGTCACAGATAAAACAAAACAATTAGCAGATAAAATTGGCGTCGAAAACTTTGTGCATATCTACAATGTGTTAAGTCAGAAGTGCAAGGGGAAGAGGGAGAAGAGGAGAAACATGCAAAAGCAGCTTGCTGTTATCAATCCAATGCGTTATGCCAAGAGAAAATTGCAACTGGCTGCCAAACATAGAGTCCGCAAGAGAAGAAGGATAATGTCAATGAAGATGCAACAAGGAAGAAGTTAGTTGTTTTTTTTTAATTATTATTTGATTCAAATCTCACTCACGTAGCACTGCGTGGCATAATTTTTTCCGTTTTGTAGTTTCTTAAATTACTTTGAGTTGTAATTTTATTTTTGTCACAAATTATGTTATGAGTTGCCATTAGCAGTCATTGTTCATCATTTTGGTTTTGATTTTTTTTTTTTTTTAAATTATGTAACCAGCTCGGTTTGAACATTGAACGGTGCTCACTTTAAAATTGATCGCTTAAATGGTTTCTTAGATTGCATCTGTCTGACTGCATTAATCGGTACGAAGAAATAACAAAATATCCGGGTAATTATTGTTACAAAGAATTTGGCATATTGCCCATTGGCAAATCACTAGACTGGACAATAAAACAACCAGTCCATCTGTATATATCTCGATTCATGACTCAGTTCCCAGCATTCCGGACCAAACTTTTCTCACGGCCGCCGTTGCGACGCTGTATCTTCCGATGCTGCTGATTGCTACGCGTACAGGGTGCTGATAAACTATCAAGAATCTGAGATTCAGAATCTTTCATTGTATTTTGGCTGGAAGAATCCTGTAATCCAAAAGTATGCATGTGCTGAATGACTGCTTCATGATTTGACGTCAACTGAGATGTGGAACCGTGGCCATCTTGATTATTTGTCGAGGGAAGTAACCATCTCATCCAGTCATTACGGCGTCTAATTTTCTCGGCCTGCAAATGATTGCAGGAACAGGTTTCGAAGTAAGAAAATCATCAACATGAATTAAAAGAAATTAGAAGATGAGAATTGTTTATTTCCTTCCAAATGTTCTGCAGGAGATAATATTTGTTTACCTTCGAATTAATTACCCATTATTGGCTCCAGAGGAAGCTTATTCAGGATTTTGGAATGAAAAAAATCAGGAGGACAAATGGAGTTTAATCATGTCCTTGGCAATAGCTGCCTATCTGGCCTTTCAACATTTCTCCAGGGTTGGAAGCGTGAGAAGTGCATTAGACAAAAGCTCCATCGTAGCAACTTCAGCCGTCATCTTTGTCACCATCATCCCTTGCATGTTCCTCGCCTGATCCTGCTCGGACAAGAAGCCGGCAAGTCACAACTCAAATAATCAATGATTGAAATAAAAATTAAATAAGACTTAAATATAGAAAATGTGTGAATATATAGCAATCTATTAAGAAGTAAAGCCAGATAAATTTCAAACATGGCCTATTCCTCTTCTTCACACAAGAGATCCGTTCAAAGAACCTCTGAAAGTAGCAATCAATGAGCAACTCACCCTATTGAAGGTAGCAATCAATGAGACAGGAACCCATCCCTGTTCATCCATCTTGCTACGCAGAAAAAGGTCCTTACAGAGATTGCCAACGCTGCAAGAGCAAGCTCATTAGAACAGAGAAAATAAAATGAAATAGTGTGAGATCTCATAGTACCTGAAATAATATTCACTCTGTTTCTTCAAGGTCAATTGCTGAGCATTGATTAAATTCTGGCTGGAAAAATCATAGGAGGCCTTACAAGAGTGTTGAAAGGAGACATCGGATTGGTGTCGAAAGGCATTCTCCGAACTCCTATATGCATGCCTCCGAGGAGTGTTGTGCATTACTTCAGGAATCCACTGGAAAGTGAAAAAGAGAAAATGTCAGATAGAACTGCTATTCTACATAGATTTAATGGAAAACAAAAACAAAGAGATTTCAGGCCTCCCTTGCCTTCTTAGCCACATTGACTAGGTTTCCGTCAACGACTACATTCATACTAAAATGATTGAATACGATGCCAACATAATCCTGTCCACAGAAAGAAGAATTCATTCAAACTACAAGCCATGAGCATGACTCGCAAGATAGTCACCGAAATCAAAACAACCACAAATCGATCGGAGCTGAAGCAAAATAAAAGATTCTAGATTCACAAGCACTGAAAAATATGAGGTTTCGGGTTTCCCTTGCCTTCTAGAGCGACTGGGTTTCCGTCGACGACTACATTCACACAAAAATTATTGAATGCGGTGCCAACATAATCCTGTCGACAAAAAGAAAAATACAAGTAGTATCTATACAAAGAAATTCATTCGAACTGCGAGCCATGAGCATGATTCACAAGATCATTATCGAAATCAAATCAACAAGAAATAGATCGGAGCTGAAGCAAAAAAAGGAAAAAGGTTCGAGATTCGCAAGTACTGACCGTGGGTAAACTGTTGCTCGTGTAGGACATAAGCATACACGTCTGTCTACCCGACGAGCTCAAGCCGGGAATATGTTGAACACGCGCGTCTTCAGCTAGCCGGAAGCCCTACCTCCATGAAGGAGCTTAATTGACCTTGACCAGAGAGAAGGGAGACGCCCTAAAACCCTGAACCTTTTGCTTCTTCCTCGCTTCACTCTGCCCCTCTATATGTAGGAAGAAACAGGCGCCGGTTAAAACGGAGCGCTTTGAGGCCAAGAAAGGGAGCGGTTACAACGGTCTCAAGTTTGGGGTTTCTCTTTTCTTTAAAAATTATTAAGCGATTGTTTAATTTATGTATGAAGTTTAAAAATTATATATTTATTTATTTTATGTATGAAGTTTCAGGTAACTTACACTAATTGCAATTGGTAAGTTATATTAAACAAACTCACATATAAATCAATGCTAATTAAGGATCTGCCTGTTGATCCTAATTTGTAATTAAAAAGATTATCTAAATTAAATATTACCCTAATGATCATGATACAATACTTTTTCTTTAAACACAATTCGATAATATACTCCTTAACTCTTTGATATATTGAGTGAATTAAACAATATGAAATATAAATTAAATGGAAGTAATTGAGAACCTTCATTTTAAATTTTAAAATAATTCTTCTCGTCTTAATTTTCATATGAAATCCACCTATAAACATCTTTAATCTTCACATCTAATTCCTTTACACTAATTGCTTGAGCTCTGCAGCCTTCTCAGTTGATAATGTGAGGTGCTTCTCAAGCTTCTCTTCGCAGTAGTCCTTGAGCAAGTGGTCAGCTCGCAGTACTGATGCTTTGAGAACAACTTCAACATATTCTCTTCTAAAACAAAATGCTACAATGAAAAGAACAAAAAAACAAGGTAAATTCAGAGCATACTGAAGTATGAACTTTGATACTTGGACTAGATAAAGAAAACTGGATACTTATAATAACCCTGCAACTGATAGATAGTCATAAAAACAATAGATGCACAGATAAGCATGTATAGCAGAGAAGAAAACAGGACCCAAAGTTAGTAAGCTAGCTTGCCAAAGGAAACTAAGAAAATTAAATTAGTTCTTGATTTTATGGATTCTATCATCACGGAGACCAAAAAGATTGAACGTGGTGTTATCGTTACATAAAGATCGAATAGAACAGTAGTTCTACTGAGATTCCTTTTGGAGTTTCAGCCATACGACCATAATTCTACATTTTAGGTACTCGATCAACGTGCATTTGCCTAAATATAGGCAGTTAACGTATGTACCATACCCGACGAGATCAGCATGCGGTCGCTGCCGCGGACCGCGAATAAAGACGAAAAGGCCAGAACGGAGACGAAAAGGGAAACTGGGAAAGCTACACAGAAGGACGAAAGCCGCCGCGTTTGGCGCTCCTTCCGCCGCCTCCGGCAACCAAGGGCCGCTGGGAAGTCGCCATCGCCGCCGATCGATCCAATTCCTAAGGAGCGCCATCAGATGCGAAAACAAATTGAGCTCGGCATTACCACGTCGGATGGGAGGAGGAAGCAAATCTAGCGAAAGAGACTAAGCGAATGAGAATTTATCCTGAGAAAAAAAAAACGAGAAAGGAAAGGATAAAAAAAAACTTTTTTGGATGATTTTTACTAATAAATAAATAAATAATGAAGGTCCTTTTGGTAACGGTCGTTGCTTTTAACTAATTCTTCAAGTCAACGCCACCATTTTAATGTTTATAAGCCCACTGACCAATACACGTGTTACAAAACTGAAGATGAGAGAGTTCCTCTTTCTCCTTGGACTCTGCCAGGTTTCGAAGAATTAGCATCCCATCTCATCTCGTGTTTTGGTGAATCCAAAGCCCCGAGATCTTAAATTCTTAGAATTTCAAACTTGATTTACTGGAAAAAAAAAACAAGTAATCTGTATTTTTGTGAATCTAAATCGTATCTTGTTGCAAACCTTTATTTTTCCAACAAGAATGGCTAAAAACATTTGATCCAACAAGGAAATCCAATATTAACAGAAATTGTGCGACTGCATTAATAGGTATACAAACAAATAACAAAACCCGGGTAATTATTGATACAAAGAATGCTGAACCACAATAAAACCACCAGTCCATCTGTATCTCGTTCATGACTCGATCAGTTCCCAGCATTCCGGACCAATCTAGCTGTATCTTCCTATCCTCCCTCCTGATTGCTACAAGTACAGGGTGCTGATACACTATCAAGAATCTGAGATTCAGAATCTCTCATTGTATTTTGGCTGGAAGAATCCTATAATCCAAAAGGATGCATGTGCTGAATGACTGCTTCATGGTTCGATGTCAACTGAGATGTGGAACTATTTTAATGGTCATCCCATCTTGATTGTTTGCTGACGGCAGTACCATCTATTCCGATCATTGCGCCGTCTCATTTTCCCTGCCTGCCAATGATTGCAGAAACAGGTTTTGAAATAAGAAAATATTACCAACATGAATTAAAAGAACCTAGCAGATAAGAATTATTTATTTCCTTTCAATTGTTCTGCAGGAGATAACATTTGTTTACCTTCGAATTAATTACCCATTATTGATTCCAGAGGAAGCTTATTCAGTATTTTGAAATGATCAAAATCAGGAAGGGAAAAATGAAGTTTAATGCCTGTATTTCAATTACTGTTGAATCTGTTATATTGATTGTGCACATAGTTAGTCACCCTCTTGACCTGCATATGGCAAGTCACAAATAATCAGTGATTGGATTAAATAAGATTAAAATATAGAAAAATGCGTAAATATATAGCAATCTTTTAAGAAGTAAAGCCAGATAAATTTTAAACATGGCCTATTCCTCTTCTTCACACAAGAGATCCATTCAAAGAACCTCTGAAAGTAGCAATCAATCAATAACTCACCCTGTTGAATGTAGCGATCAATGAGACAATAACCCATTCCTGTTCATCCACCTTGCTACGCAGAAAAATGTCAGAGCACAGATTATCAACGGTGCATGACATGGCATCCGTGCAGGTGTTGGCAGGGGAATAAATGGATTATCACAGAGAGCTTGATGCTCATCCCCACCATAGCTTTGATAAACCCCTGCCTACACACGTCCACACACATTATAGATTTAAAAAGGCTATGTTTTCTTGAATACTGAAAATTCTATCGACGACGTCATGTGTAAGCATTCCAAGAATAAAGATTTCAAGAAAAAATATATCACGGAAACCTCGGCATCATTTGATACGACTGAAAACTCGACTGAGAAAATTAAAATCAGACACGATGGTCAATTACCTAACTTTGTGCCGACAAGAATAAATGGCACACCAGGCTCATAGTGTATATTAATTCAGGAATCCACTGGAAAGTGAAAAAGAGGAAATGTCAACTAGAACTGCGATTCATCGGAGAACTAATGGAAAAGAATCATACATATTGCAGATATAATAGGAAAAATATGAGGTTTCGGGTTTCCCTTGCCTTTTTGGCCACAGCGACTGGGTTTCCGTCGACGACTACATTCACACAAAATTTATTGAATGCGGTCCCAACATAATCCTGTCGACAAAAAGAAAATTACGAATAGTATCCATACAAAGAAATTCATTCAAACTGCGAGCCATGAGCATGATTCGCAAGATCGTCATCGAAATCAAAACAACCAGAAATAGATCGGAGCTGAAGCAAAAGGAAAAGGTTCGAGATTCGCAAGCACTGACCGTGGGGAAACTGCTGCTCGTGTAGGACATAAGCGTACACGTCTACCCGACGAGCTCAAGCCGGAAATATGTTGAACGCGCGCGTCTTCAGCTGATCAGAAGCCCTATGAGTCAAAGGCCTCCCTCCAAGAAGGAGCTTGACCGGAGAGAAGGGAGACGCTTTAAAACCCTAAATCTTTTGCTTCTGTCTCGCTTCGCTCTGCCCCTCTATATATAGGAAGAAACGGGCGCCGGTTAAAACAAAGCGGTTACAACGGTCTATGCGAACGGAGCGGGCTGGAAGGAACTGGCAATTCAAGTTTGGGGTTTCTTTTGTTCTTTAAAAATTATTAAGCGGGTGTTTAATTTTATATTAAAAATTATATATTTATTTATTTTAATTTTATTTTATATATGAAGTTTCTCATACAATAGGTAACTTACACTAATTGCAATTGGTACGTTTATGTTGGAAATGATATTGAAGAATAAGAGGCTAACGTTACCGGTATTTGCAATGCTCTTGATAACCTCAAGTTAACTGTTTCTAAGATACAATAAAGCATTACCAATGCTTATGTAACAAAAACACTGACCTAGAAAATAGATCATTCTCTGTTTTAATTGAATTTTTTTTTTGTTATATAGCGTGTAGTGTAGGACAAACCAAAAAAAAAAAAAAAAATCCAAGCCAGTTCAGCTTCTTCACATCCATTGATGAGATAGGAGAAATTGTTAAGATCGAGCTGCCAAAGTGGACCATGTCCTCACTGAGCTGAGTTTGAACAGTTATCGCAGGGACTGGGACCTGTCATACAGGCATTCCTGTTGAAGGCTTCTCCAAAATGACTTAAAAGTGTCTGCCTCCTACATTCCTTCTGCAAACATGATAAACAAAATCTTATAAGCATTGTTGCAGATTTTAAGTTTCATTCCATCTGAACGAAGACACATTCTTCAATTAACAGATGTATATATAGAATATAATAACTCTGTTATGCTATTTGCCAAAGTGAAACCCAAATTAGGAAATACCAAAACTTTCTGATTTGTTTTCAGAGTAATATGTGGAGTACATATCATGATTTGAGGCAATGAATAGACGTCATATAGTTATAAGAACATATACTATTAACCCCCGAGCCATAGTGCAATGGAAAAGACATTCATGCTAAAGCCCAAGTACCCTGGGTTCGATCTCTAACTATGCGTATTTACTAGACTTTTCCTTAAATGAGGATCAATCTCTTGGAATGTTGGGTACGCTGAGATAGCCCCGCTTGCACTTGTCCGATTTACCTCCTCCATCGATAGGGACAATCAGAGGAGACCACTAATGCGACGGTTCCACATTTATAAGAACATATACTATTGAATCTATATGCTACCACCACCAAGTTGCCTATGTTTGCATTCAAATATGGAAGTCTAGCAGCATTCAGAAAATTTATCACGATTTTTTTTCTATTATAATAATCTTAAGTAAATTGATTTCACTAATATTTGCCTTAATCACGTGGCTACATAAATAGCTATTCTGACCATAGAGCATATTGATCAAGCAAATTCAGCTAACCATGAGTTTAACATCTTTTGACTGGTGAAATTTTCCCTGGAAGAATTTAAAACAATTCTGACTTGTAAGACAGTGGAAGTACACGTCAGATAGTTCATAGCTAAAATTTACCTATATACTGCAGATATTTGTGAATGCCGATTGAATCTAACCTCAATGAATGGGAGCATAAGGATAAACTTTGTACAATGGGATAGGGAAAACGTCCATATCAGCTTTATTTGACAACAATTCAAGTACTGGAAGATAAATGGAAAACAACTATGTTAAAACATATCAATAGATATAAGACCTAAATGCTCGATCAGATCAGCAAACCATTTATACTATTATGAAGCCATATCATGGTAAAAGCAACAGAAGGTGAAGAGGTTCAGAATACCTTAAGTTCACAGTATTCTTGCATTTTCTTTGCCTGATCCATTGATGTCTTAAACCTCTCCCTTTTAGAACCTTCCCCATTCCGTAACATGCAAACGACTCGACTGAAATCTTTTTGATAGAAAATAATGCATGTTGCTGGAAGATTATCTCTTCCAGCCCTTCCAGATTCTTGGTAGTAACTTTCTATTGATTTTGACATGGTATGGTGGATAATAAAGCGCTGCCCAATCAAAATCAATTCCAAATAAGTTAACTGGATTGTAATACTCGTATCCAAAATAATACAAGTGCTTCTAAATATAAACTTATTTAATAGACTTACCGCATCTGCTTTATCTATGCCCATGCCAAATGCAATCGTGGCACAGACAACTTTAGCTTCTCCTATTTGCCATTTCCTCTGAGCAGCAATTCTCTGATGAGCTGCCAAGCCAGCGTGGTAGTGCACTGTTTTTATCTTGCATTTTGTTAAATATTTGGATACTTCAACACATTCGCTTTTTGAAAGACAATAGACAATGCCAGACATGTTGCTGAAACGATCTTTTATTAGTTGGTGAAGCTGTTTTAATGAACCTTTGCTTTTAAGTATCACTTCATACTTAAGGTTAGGTCTATCAAAGCTTGTCTCGAGAACTAAAGCATTAATTCTTAAAGTATCCAATATGTCCTGCAAGTTTAATAATCATGTTCAGCTTCTTGTTTTCATGCCACAACAAAGAAATGCATCTTATAATCACCTGACGAACAGACTGAGTTGCAGTGGCAGTTAACGCCATTACAGGGACTCTAGGGAAATTTTGTTTAAGACATCCCAGTCCTCTATAATCTGGACGAAAATCATGCCCCCATTGACTGAGGAGGAAAAACCATTCAATCTATGCATTTAATTATCTAGGTTAGCCATCAAATTGAATCCAGTCAGAGTAATATAGAAGTTACCTCACACAATGTGCCTCGTCTATGACAAACCTGGCAAGCAATTCCTGTCAAAGCTGTACTAAGATCTTTTGCCACCATTTAAAAAAAAAAAACAAAAGAAAAAGAGAAACAAAGATTCTTGGGAGAATATGTCTCTGGACCTTAGATTTCTGCAGCTAAATAGTTACCTTTTGGTGTAAACATTGAAGTATATCCATAAAAGATGGATTCCCAGCAATTCTTTCAGGAGTAACATACAGGAGTTTGCACGAAGGTTTACCACTTCTGTATAAGACCAAGAAGAATGAAAATAGAAGCATATAAGAAAACAAACTATTAACCCAGAAAATGGAAATTCCTGAGACATAATAAATTAATAGTTCTCTTTATTTTAATCTGTCATGTAAAACAATAGAATAGAATTAACTGGGAAAAAATTGGTGGAAACTGGCCCTAAATTGATTCGTGCAGAAGTGTTAGCTTCCAAATTCAATCTATTTCTTGTCAACACTTTAGTTTAAACTGGTTATCTTTCCTAGCTATTTCAATGTTTTTCTTGAAATGTATATGTTGTGAGAGAAAAGGTAAATAGCTCCTCTTCCAATTGTCACGGTGTTAGGTGCCTTAGGAATCAGTCATTTAGATGACAATTCCTCCTCTGATGGTTGCAACAATTTTGTGAGAAATTGTGGCCTTTAAAATGATGAAATGATACGATCCAATTTTGATAATGTTACAGTTTAAAATGGATCAAAAGAAGCAATAAGTGAAATTAGTTCCATGCTTAAGCTATTTTCCAAAAACCAGGTTATTTTTATTTGGTGAATCTCTGACAGATACATATCATAGACAATACAAATTGGGTTATGTAACTGAAGTTCAAGCATTATGCATATTGAGCACAATCTCATCAGCTAATTCATCCTAGCATAACCCATTAACACATCTAAATGAAAAATTAAAACCTGATAGCAGACCTGAAGAGATCAAAGATACAAGATAGTGAGATAAGAATCTTGATGGTGCCATATGAACTCATAGTGCCAAGATGGAGGTGTTTCATACCTAAGTTCTTGGATTACAGCTGATGCTTGTGAAGCAGTTTGCTGTGAGTTCAGAAAGGTTGCAGGTATTGCATATTTGACATTCAGCGTAGTGATTTGATCTTGAATCAATGACAGCAAGGGGCAGACAACAATTGTAACTCCTGGATGAAGAATAGCTGGGAGCTGTAGGTTTGTGCTAGAGTTAGCAAAATCATTACCAAAAATACAAAATGAAACTTGTTTTACAAGTAGAGATTAGAAGTTGCAAGGGTGAAATTTTTGTTCATTATACCCAAAGGTTTTACTCCAATCTGAAGCAAGCAAAGGCTTATAGGAGCTCTAGTATTTGCTAAACTCTCCTTATGGTGTAATTATCACAGCTAATTCATCATTACTTTTGCCAGTGAAATATTGGTTAGCATTGTCTATCATGTAAAATCTTCCTTATATTTCACTTATTATACCCAAAGGTTTCACCCCAAACTGAAGCAAAAGCAAAGGCTTATTTGTACAGGCTCTATGTATTTGTCAAAGTATCTCCTTGTTGTGTAATTATCACATGCAGTTAATTCATCATTATTATACAGGCTTATACTGTCTAACTTATACACAATATTATTAGAGAATTATGCATGGTTAGGAAAATAATAAATTGGTCTATAAAAAAGGCCTGCATTGATTACTATTATATCTCATTCACAAATCCGAAGAGCTAACATTCCACAAAAACATGTGGATAACAAAGATCTGAAAATATAAGAAGCAAATATGAATGGAGCTTTGCTGAAATTCCAAAACCATAGATTAGAGGAACATAAGACCTGGTAACATAGACTTTTACCGCCACCAGTGGGCATAAGGACAAAGCAATCTTTCTTCTGCATAGCCGCCTTGCAGGCTTGATATTGCAGAGCACGAAATGTTCTGTTACCAAAAACCACAACATTTGCCAATGAAATATCATCCATAGACTGCAGTTGTTCATAACTTAGGGTTTCATATCCATCTTGTACTGCAAGCAAGTCTATCCCTCCAGGGGCATTTGATGAAACTTCTCCGTGGTAGCTAATATCTTTGTCCACCTTGAAGTATGAAAGAATAATTATTTGGATACAATGAGAAAAAAATACTGGGTAAAATTAAGGAGTTCCTATATACCTACATCTGAAATCAGCAATAATTAGCAACAAAAACAATGAAAACAGTAGAAGGGGAATCTACCAGAACGAGGAAAACAGCAGCATCCGAGATATTCAAAATAATTAAGAGGAAGTTAGAACAGGTGTTAACAGGCAAAATGTACTATTGCTATTGTATCGCAATGCAAAAAAAATATGAATAAATAAAAGTTTCAGAAATAGTTAAAGTTAACTGGAAAGAAATTTTTACTAATTCAAAGCTAATATATGTCAAGATCAACAAGATGTGTCCCAACTATTTGTACTTGGCTGCATAGATCGAATTTCAAACTATTGAGCTCAATGTTTAAGGAGACTAGTTATAGCTTAGTTGTACATATCTTATTTAATTATATTGATAGTTATCTTTTCTACCTCTAACATTTAGCCAGACCAATATAACATTGTAACGACTTGTATAGCCCAACAAATTACGACTGATACTTTAGCAGTCATTTTACTATGCACATCCAAACTCATTAAATTTAGCAAACTGAATGGGGATTGTAGAAAGATGGTAAACGGAAAAAGAAAATAATTGTCTTTTAAAAATAACAAACAAGAATAACTTACTCTTGGTTTTGAGGGTTGTTCAATTGTGTGAACTTCATTTCTCTCCAAGCCAGAAGAAAGATTGTGATCATTCTGGCTTATGACTTCTATACATGAATGACTATCATTTGATGAAAAAACTCTCCTAGCAATTTTGTTACCTGCATATCCCACTGAATTTAATCTTCATTCATAAATTTCTGGCACAATTGGATTCTCACCTTCTTTTTCGTCCGGAATTGTATCAATGAATATGTCATTCAAAGCTCCACAAGCTTCTGTTTCAATAACTTGCAGATCATCCCAGTCTTCCTTGTCTTGGTTAAAATCAGCCAATGCAGCAAGAAAATCATCACCACAATGCTCCACAGTAACAAAATCTGTACCATCCTCCCCTACACAAGTAATTAGAAAATCATCACATGAGACGAGATAAAAAAGATGTTAGAAAATTTCTAAAACCAAAATAACTTGCCAGAGCATTACAAAATTATACAGAAACACTCTCCCAGCATTAAATTCAAACCATTTGACAAATGATTGACTTGAATTACTCGAAAAAAAAAACATTTCCAACATTGTCTGGTGGTAGAACTTCAAATCATAAGGATATTACTTATTATGTTCCATTTTATTTGCACGCCAAAGAAAAAAAAAACTACTAAAAGATATTGATTATTCAGCTTAAAGTTATTGTCTGCTCTCGTCAAGTCCAATAAACATTTTGCATTAGCGACTACCATCCTATCAATGATCAAGGTGAATAAACTGCTGTAGGACCACTAAAATGACAAAGAGCCCTTCTGATCAACAAATCTTACTGTGCAGAATGTAAACTTAACTATCTTTTCGCGGAATAAACAAACATCACTAATGTCTAAAAAAAGAAGATTAAATGGCCCTAGAATCTTGCAACTAAATGATGCCTAGGGTTTGAGGCGTCAATATCACAGAAACTGCAATTAGCTGAAGGAACAACATAACGTACAGATACCAGATAGAATGAACAATACAAACTTCCTGTCAGGGGGGATTGAATTCGCTCTTTCAGATTGAATATCAAATAGAAAGGGATGAGGGAATGTCTCACCGTACAGATCGACAAGGCGATCCAAGCACTGATTTGCCGCATCTTCGTCGAACCCGAATTCGTAGGCTAAACTAAGAAGCCGTGCTCTCTCCACCTCCATGTCCCGGTCTGCCGCCCCAACTCGCAGTGCGCGACGACGAGGATTAAAGCGTGCAAGCGGCACGGTTATCGGCGGGAAACTAATGTTTTGGCGCTCCCTCCAGAGGCCCGAATGTGTCACGCACGAACTGCCAATTTAGTTTTATATAAAGATGTAAAGAATGCTCGTAAATTCTCTCTCTCAATATTAATTTTATTTTTTTGACTGACACGAGAGTGTTTAAATTTTCGATCCGACTAATATTAAAGAGTGATCAACTATTCTACAAACTTTCAGAATGTCTTGCTCGATAATGAGTCGAATAAAATTCGGTCAGGGTGATCTCATCGCCCATCAAAAAAATAAATCGAAAGTGCTCAATTTTTTCATTGATTCGGATTCGCGATCACTATTCCTAAAGGACGATCTATATTCCGTCCACCAAATAAACTCTTAAATTCTAAAATCGCCCGAATGAATTTTTCTAAAATTCATCGCCAAATAATATCGCAAAAGATAATCGAATTATATTCTTCAGATTTAAAGTGCTTTTCTAAATTCAAATTTATTATTCACATAGAGTGAGCGGTAACATAACAGTACTAGACATAGATCGATTTTGAAAGAGATCTAAAATTTTTTTCTAGATTTAGATGACTCCTATGTATCTGGATCACTTTTTCAAAACTCATTTATCTCCCATCCTATGTATCTTGATCACTTTTTAAAACTCATTTATCTCCCTCAACTGGGAGATAGATGGAGACTGCTAAATTGATATGGGATTCCAAGTTCAAACCTTCTGTAGAAATCCAAAATTTTGTTGTGCGAATTTATTTACCTATAAAATTTACAGAGGTTCAATGGCCCTTTAAGTTTCACCATATGTAAATCATATGTAATAATATCATTAAATATATCACAGAAAAGTTGGCTCATATTCGCATACTATTGCTGATAAAGGTTAACCAATCGAAACAATCTTCAATCCCTAGTATTTAATATGTTCTTAGTGAACTTGAAAGTATGGCCATCTACATCAACACAAAAATCATTTATTTTAAATAGATACCAACAAATACTTGGACAATTTATTTGAGTCTAAAACATTATTCACATGATCCCACTAGAACGTAGATAATAAAAGGTCCATAATACATTCCAATTCCATGCCCCAGTCTCATGTACAACCCTGTAGAAGCATCCACCCAACGTATCACTCCAAGCATCTTGCACCTCGTCCAATTTTGGCATCCTCTTTGCAACCTCTAAAGATGTTCACATTTTTATGCTGAAACTCCAGGTTGATGCCATCATGTCTGCTGCCGAACATCATGCATCATCATCGTCAAACATTGTGGAGAGGACTAGATGCCTCACAAACTCACTCCTCAGGGCTCTCTCCTCCAGGTTTTTGTCCGAGTGAGATGGCGTAGCGCTGTAAAATGAAGCTTACAGATGTTAGAAATAAGATTTTGATAAAGTGCCAGGCATTGAAGGAGATAATGCTACCATGGTCTTAAAAAATATCCTTATTCCCTTATCTGGAAGTGTACCAAGGGTACTTGTGTCATTTAGCAATTCTGATGATTTAGAAATCTCTGGACAATTGTCATCATTATGCATTATGAAATTCTTCAAAATTGGTGAATATACATAAAGAGATTAAGAACCGGCCATGTCAAGACATTACCAACAAATTGACAAAATAACATCATCCATTCTCAACAAGCACATGAGCAAACGTCAGATATTGTCTTTGCCAATGAACATGGAGATATCATGTTAGTCTTGCGCTTCTAGTGAGGTTTTACCAATGAACATGGAGATATCATGTTAATTTTATGCTCCCAAGAGGTTTTATGCCGCAAGAGGATATGTTTCCATTTTATACCAGCAACTATAATATAGAAACAATATTTGAAACCCAGATAACAATATTAAAAACTCAGATTAGCAGCTATCAAAAATCTGTCCCGTAATAAGTTAACTCGATATTCATTACCTCCAAAGAAATTAGTTTGTTGTTCCCCACATGAAAAAAGTATAACCATAGTATGACATTGTCTCCTGATCACTACCAACACAATCCAGTAGAAAAATGATCACTATATACAAGCAGAGAAGTAACCAACTGAAATGTGAAGATGGGGCAATTAGACTCTAGTAATAGCAGATAAATGTCAAAAATAAAGAGTAAAAAACAACTCATGACTACTGATCCATAATTGAATTGCTAACAGAAATTCATTAACCTATCTAAAGAATCCAGACAAACAGTAGGAATAATGAATGTATAACAATCTTAAACTAAACTCTCAAAGGGGGCAGCTTATGCATTTACTGGAGATTGACAAGTCACAGTAAATCACAATACCAAAAGCTCAATCCTCCAATTTGAGAAATAAAGGCAATGAAATGTATAATAATCATAAACTTAAAAAAGGAGACAACTTAAGAATTTTATGGGAGAATTGCATCAAAACAATTTATCTATCAATCTGAGAATTTATGCTTAAAGATAAATAAAAACAAAAATAGAGAATAGCTCAAAAGTTATCTAACTAAACATTTCTAGTTTATCAAGCAATAATACCCAATTTCTTATTGGACACAGAAAAAAATCAATTTTATATCTGATGTGGGAGAGGAAGCCGGCGAAATTTTTTTTACTACATAATACCATAAAATTTGACCATACGGAATAGACCAGAACACTTGCAAGATTTATAAATTTTATAACATCATTTCGTCATACCTCTCAACCAATTTCTCATCTGAAACTTTGCCTGCAGAAGTTTCTTCAGCCGGGGGTTCAGGTTGTCCATCTGATGTATCTACCACAGGTACATTAAAAATGAAAGATGACAACAACGGATCAGGTGCAGCATTGGAGGTACCAATAGAACCTCCAAAAAGGGAATGAAGATTGTCTTCATGTAAATCCTTTCTTGGCAGAGAATGTGTAGAGTGAGATCCTTATGTAATCTCCTTCTACGTTGTATGTTAGCTCTTGTCAAAGAATCCAATCAATTTAGTCATACTTGTAAAACAGTCATTTAAAATACAGTGGTTGCTCAAAATAGATACTTCAAATTCTAAAATAGGCTTTAAGTAGTAAAGAAGCACACAGTATCCATGAAGAATAGAATAAAAAAGTTGATAGATACAGGCAGCCAATGAAAAAGAAAAGAAAGGATATCTTAAAAATACTTGCATGTTCAGTTGTTATGTGAGCGACCATCTCAGACCCAACTCTAGCTGCACAAACAGGGCAGACCTACAAGCAAGAAATCAAATATGTAAACAACAATATATAGGCATCAAAGACAACGCCATAGCACATAGGTGAATATCAGTTCCTCAGTTTTAATTCCTACATGTGAGAAACCAAATATGTAAACAACAATATACAGGGATCAAAGACAAAGCCATGGCACACAGGTGAATATCATTTCCTCAGTTTTCATCCCAACGGTAGGTTCTCACAAACAGTTACCATTTTACACAACACTAAAAATAAAGCTTTACAAAATGAACTAGGTTAAACTCTCAGTAGAAATAGTGTGTATTAGTCAATCCGGTTAGAGACAAAAACACAAGCTCATTTATTCTAGTTGCCACTTGTATGATACCCACGTCATGATCATGTAAGGAAAAACTTTAGGAACATAGGTTGCGAGGACAAGCAAATCTTTTAGAAGACACATTAGATAACCAGTTCAGTGGGATGGAGAAGAAACAATGATTTTGTATTGCAAGTAGCGGTTCAATTGTGTCATTTAGATGCAGTTTACTGAATTTTTACAGTTTCAGACAAAAAGTGAATAGAGAGGATATTTAAACAGAATCTACTATCAGCCAATCCTATAGAAGTCACATGTGCTGAATCTGTACCCTGCAAACAATAAATTGCAAATATAATACAAGTGATAAATGTCCAAGTTTCTTTGAGATCCCTACTCCAATACTATCCCCCATGCTTCATTAGTCCATACTTCTCCACAAAGAATTCAGACGTCTAAACGAAATCTGATTCGATGTTGTGCACAACCAACATAAACAATACAAGTCAACTCAAAATGTAAATAACCATGGTCAGGTCAAGCCATTGGCCGGTGATCATGTTGACCGGTGCTAATAAAGTTTGAGGTATGCAAATTCTGCAAACTGAAGGACCCCAACCCAAGAGAACTCCTGGCATAACCAAGGTTCATCGAGTATTAGAATGATCAACATACGAAGGCAACGAGTTAAATTCGCAGAGGGCCAAAAAGGCCTAGATTTTTGTGAACCAATTGCCAGCAGTGATGTACGAAATACCTTCCAAAATCATATTGGAACGTTATGTGTAAACAATCAAAATCGACCTTGCTAAGATATGCTTGAACGACGCTCTTTTGGATTGTAGATATGCAATCAATTTTAAAATATTCTACCAGTAAAAACTGATCTAGTACAGTTGTGGCCAAAAATTGAATATGAAAAACCACAAAAATAAAGAGAGAATGGTCAAAAACCGTTCATGACACAGAAAACAACAAAAATGAAGAAGGCAAGAGACCTAATCCGCGCGCCAAGATCTAAAAGATCCTAGTAAAATTCAATGAAGGCACAAATTCCAAACTTTTCAGAGGTATGCAGAGCGAGTTACATACCCCATTGTTGGCCTCGAGTGGATGTTCGTCGTCGATGTGGAAGCACAGCCCCACAACGTCAAAATCCTCGCAGCAGAACGGACACACGAACTCCGTCCGCGAGTCGTCTTCTCCTCCTTCCATCTCATCGGATCCAAAGTGCGCATCTACGGTACCGCAAATCCACAGGTTCAAAATCCTTAAAATACCGAATCAACGAGGAAACAGAAGTGTAAAAAAACAATAAAACCAAAGGGCCGTGAATCCCCACCATATCGCGATTGCAGAGCCGACTGTCGCCGCTTGGAGGCAGCAAAAGAGCGGCTCCACGAATCGGGCTCCATCAGTCCGTTCCACGATTGGGAGTGAGACGAAACCCTAGAAATAGAGGAGGCGAGATGGGGTTTGGGTTCGGTTGGCAGGATGCGAGAAAGGAGCGAAGGCGGTGACGCGTCTTATCAAAGGTAAGGAAAGGGATGGGGCAGTGGCGACCGTCTACGTGTCGCGCGTTTAGTGGCGAAGGGATGTGAACGGTACCGATGTCTAGTTTAGGGAATCAGTCCGCAGAGAGCCATTTTATAATGGCGATGAGGACGGCCGATCCGGTGGCAGCGTGCGCGCACAAGACGGGCTCATGGAAGAATTGCCTGCCGTTCTTTTCTCTGCCTGTTAAAAACTCGTTACCATCGGTTTATATCAATGTAATAAGGTATACACAAGCTTATGGATTTAGTTTAAACGAAAATCTATTTAATAACATTATAGCAAATGAATACGGATCGAAACCTATTTTATTTAGACCGATAAAATTTAAAAATATTCAAGTTAAATCGTATAAAAAAAAATGGGGCGGAGTCGACGCTATTGTCGTGAATTGTGATCAACGTTTTTACCCCTGTAAAAGTTGAAAGGACGGAGTGGACCCCTCACTCTTTATCCTTTCGTAACCAAGAATTGGAAATTTCCCACTACAGTGTACCTCTAGATGTCTGGTTCCACTTCCACGTCTCGTCTCTGGTGCGCGAGCGGGTAGAGAGGCGTTACGTATCGAAGAAAAAATTTCATTTGCATGGAAGAAAAAAGGGCCGCTTTAATTCTCTCTCGTCGCCCTTGTCGAAATTACTGTGATCACTTTCTCAGATCTCTCCTTCACTGGTGGTTGTTCATTTTCACCCCTCTTCCCCGATCGATTTCGCTTGTTCCGGTGCTTTTCTGGGAGGTTTTTTTTTTGGGTGGTGATTTCTGTGGCCTTCTGCTCTGGGGAAACTGGATCGCAGTGTCTCAACGGTAAGACCCGTTTGCATTTGATGGATTCCTGATCCAGTGCGTTCGATTATCCCATCCGTGCCACTTTTCTCTTTTCTGTGCTATCTAATTTTTTTTTGTTGTATTCCGGTTTAGCATCGGTCAGATCTATTCAATAGGCGGAGAAAAAAAGGAATTTTGATTTGTTTTAGCCTCTGGTTTTGGAGAATCTCGAGCTTCAGAAGGTATACTCTTTTCTCAATTAGAGTCTGCAGCATTTGGAGCTAACCCTTTGCTTGGATCATAAATTGTTTGCTCTTTTATTTAATATTCATTACATTGCTTTAGGTCGTGAGTTTATTCTTCTGGAGATGGATACGATTGTTTCCACTGCTCATGAACGCCACCAGTACATCTGCAGCAATAATTCAGGGATCACGAGTCAGATTGGTTCTTTCTCGCCTTCGAGTAGCTTCAGAGGGACGAACTGTCGAGGCTTCAATTCTGATGTTGCTTTTATGCAGTCACCTCCTGATAAGTATTTCACAATTGATGGCGACTCGGAAGCTAAATCTCCTCCCTATTCGCCGCAGACGTCAAAGAAAAGCAAGAGGAGCAAACCGATTCCCATAAACCGCAAACCTGCACCTAAAGAAGCCGCTTTTCCCACTGATCCTTTTCACTCTGAACTTTGTTCTGTACCCGCCTGCATAAAATATGCTCCTAGAGTGTCCCCTTGCACAACTGATCTTTCTCGCTCTGAACTTTGGGCTGGACCTGCCTACATAAACTCGCCTCCACCAAGTTCTTTGCCGATTCCTAAATTCTCCCTCAGAGAGAGGCGCAGCGTGTCTCTCGAGCTTCCACTTTCAAAATCTGAATTTGTTCTTCAACCTTTGTCGAAATCAGCTCCCCTGTCTCCTGCTAGAGACTCGGCATCCTCTGTCAGTGGCTTCCTTTGTCACAATGATATTGCCACGGAGACCTTAAGACGGATTCTCCACTTGGATATTATTGATGACTAGAAGGAATGCTGGACCTAAAAAGTTTTCTACATAGATGTTCTATGCTTTGACATGTTTAGGTGGCACTGAATAACTTTATTTGACATGTTTAGGTGGTATTCTCTAAGGTAAGTCGATGGAACTTAGGTTGTTTAGCATTATCTTAAAAGAATGAACCTTGTAAATGTCTGTGGAAAAAGAATGTTGGAGAGGTAACTCAATGAAGGGTAAAGTTAATGAAGTGATTTTAGGCTTGTGCCGAGAAGGAAAGAAACTTGCTACAAGATTAAGCGAGTGAATAGTAATGAACCTACTGTTGCCTGCAAAATCCATTCTTCTTCTTTGTCATTTAGCTAGTTGATATTCTCTTCTATTTTTAAGCGAGATCAATGAGATAGTTCTAATCTGTTTATTCTTCCCTTCCTTAGTAAACGTCAATTCCATAATGTCACAACACAATCGCACCCAATTTCTACTAACTTTTTTTAGTTGTTTCAGTTTTAACCCCATTTCTTCCTTCACTCATCATCTAATTTCTAATGCAATAGTTCCAGAGTTCCCCCTTCCGCTTCTTCTATTTTTGGGATGAAGATGTAGGATGGGCTGGACTGTAGCATCTATCTCCTCTTCTTCACTGTTATATGTACGGTGCATTTGGTTTGTCATCCTGCAGTTATTTGGCAGTGTTGTATGTGAAGCAGGATTTTAATGGTTGCGCTGGATGGTATACAGATAGGTCTGAAGTTGGTGATCCCTTCTAGGTACAACATTTCAGTTCTTGGCCTTACCATTTTTTTTTTTAAATTGTAAATTATAATCTTCTAACTTTTTCTTCTTCCACACCAGATGAACAAGAATGCAAGTCGGAATAGTTAATTAGTGTATAAGACGATTTGATCGCTCTCCAGTGTACTTGTCAATCGGTTCCACAACCACAGAGGAGATAAATTACGAGATATATTGTCAATCCAAGATTAATATGATAGAAGGATAGATATCTCGAAAGATTTGTAATCACTGGAGATTGATATTAGTGTAATTCTGCTATCGTACAGAAGACTCGAGACAAGTTGGAATAGTTAATGTAGGTTGTATCTGCAGCAAGTTTGTTGTTGTCTTGTTGATAATGCTATCGCAACTTATGCTCATTCTTACAGCAGTAGTGCTATTTGTTAGTCATGTCAAATACATGCAGTTCGACGTTGTGGTGATATTATGTTATATTTCACATTCTGTTTGCCATTTTCTTTTATTTGTTAGATAGAACTATTTTAGGTTGAATTTTACAATATTTTGTCGCATAAAATAGAACTCTCATCTAGACCTGGCCAAGGTCCGGGTCAAACCCGGACCCGACCCGGAACCGGACCGTGGTCAACGGTCCGGTTAACCGGGTCAACGGGTTTGACCCGGACCCGTGACCGGACCGCCTATTAGGCGGTCCGGTCCGGCCCAAAATCAACGGAAATCGCCGACACGCTGTGTATGCCGCGAGACGACACGGCGTATCGCACCGACACTGAGCGTGTCTTTTCGTCGTTGTGCGACACGCCCGTGTTGCACTCCGTCACGACACGGACGTGTCGCACAGTATTGCTAAAGAAAAAGAACCGGACCCGACCCGGACTTGACCCGGACCCGGAACCGGCGGTTCCACGACCCGGACCGTAACCGGCCACGAGCGGGCCGGTTAAGGGTCGGTATTTTGTCAACCCGGATCCGGCGGTTTCGATCCGGACCCGGACCGAACCCGGACCGTGGCCAGGTCTACTCTCATCTCTTTCCCAGAACATCTTAGATGTGATAAAACTGTTTGTTTGTTTTTTTTATTACATATATTTTTATATATTTTAAATTTAATTATTTTTATGAAAAATAATATCTGCAAAAAGATTGTCCCGTTCAATTTGAAAATAAAAAAATAGAATAATATTTTTAAAACTATAGATATTAAGCTAAAATGAGTAGTCTTAGATTCAGCTGACCTTGTCACTAATCCAAGTTCGTGGCAATTCCTAGCACCGGTTCGGGCCAACCAATCTATTGGCACGCCGGGGCGTTCGTCCCATGGTTTTTTTTGTTAAGAAATTTCCACTTTTGCCATTGAGAACCCTAACATCGGATGAAGAACCAGTGAACCGACTACAAATAGCTGTCCATTTCGCCACCGCCGTGCTTCTCTGCATTTGGTCATCTCAACTGGAGAGGAAGGGCACGGGGGCAGAGTGATGGTCTCGCTCAAGCTCCAGAAGCGGCTTGCCGCGAGCGTCCTCAAGTGCGGGAGGGGGAAGGTTTGGCTCGATCCCAATGAGGCCAACGAGATCTCCATGGCCAATTCCCGTGAGGACTTGTACTCTAGATTCGATCGATTTTCTGTTTAATCTTGATTAACCTGTACGAATATACTTTCTAATCGAGTTTGATTGTTTTTGGCTTTGTCGGTGAATTTCGCTAGTGTATATTTTTATCTGATTTGTTTGGGATTTGCGTTTCTGGAGCCACCTGTTTATGGGTTCAATTATCATTGTTTTTTTTTTTTCCAGATTTCTTCGTGTTAGTTTGGTGTGTAGTAAGTGATGTAACTTGGAAGTTCTTTCGAATCTGTTTTGAATCCCATTGCCCATTCATTTGCTTGTTGTGTCTGATCATAGTTAAAATTGGTTCTACCCTGAATTTTTGTCGTTGATTTTGAAACTGATCTCCTTTATTGTGGTTTCATCTTCTTTTTATTTATTTATTTATTTGTTCAGTTTTGCATCTCTTATGGTCCTTTGATTATTCAAGTTGTGTGTGAGCTTTGGCATGTTTAATCAGTAAATTGATGTCTTTATTATTTTTCTCTGTGCTGTAGTAAACTCGTAGGAGACAAGATGGATGGGAATAAGGCTTGATGTGTGCAAAAGTTAGTAGGCACTCAATGTTTGTGTCATGAGAGAAACATGCTTTTTATGCTTATTCCCATTCTTCCTGTGGTTGCCTTAGATACTTGTTATTCTTCGACTTTGGTTTTCCAAGTTGATATTGTTGTGTAATTTCTGAATAAGTAATGGTGTCAGACATTTAGATCAAACACCTGTGTTGGATACTTTATACTCAAGTCGGGGGTACGTTGGTTTTTTTTTTTTTTGATGCATTCTCACTCAATAAATAAACTTGACCATTGTTTCTGACCATGCTATCCAAAATTTTTAACCCTCTAGTGTCATTACTTGTGCAAATGTCCGATAATGAGTTAACTGTTTTTACTTCAGGCCAAAACATTAGAAAGCTCGTCAAGGATGGCTTTATCATCAGGAAGCCAACCAAAATTCACTCACGATCTCGTGCAAGGAGGGCCTTGGAGGCAAAGAGAAAAGGACGACATTCAGGATATGGTAAAACTATGGACTGTAGATCATGATATTCTGGCTATAATAGCCATGTATACTTAACTAGCCTCAAATATTTCTTTTCTTTGTCACAGGTAAGCGTAGAGGTACAAGAGAAGCTAGGCTTCCCACAAAGGTCCTTTGGATGCGTAGGATGAGAGTTTTGAGACGGTTACTGCGTAAATATCGTGAATCCAAAAAGATTGACAAGCACATGTACCACGATATGTACATGAAAGTCAAGGGTAACGTCTTCAAGAACAAGCGAGTGCTCATGGAAACTATTCACAAATCTAAAGCTGAAAAGGCTAGAGAGAAGACTTTGTCAGACCAGTTTGAAGCTAAACGTGCCAAGAGCAAGGCCAGCAGAGAGCGGAAAATCGCAAGGAGAGAGGAGCGACTTGCACAGGTACCATAGATTTGCTTTCCTTCTTTTCTTTGCAACGCAACCTAATTTGTATTTTTTGCTTTCAAATACCTTCCACATTATCATTGGTGATTCTATTTGATTTATTTCTCTGTTCGTTATGTTCTTCCTCTCCTCGTACTTGTGGGATTATTTTGCTTGACATATATTATTGCTATAAGATTTGTGTGGTTACTTGTGTCGAAGACTATTGGCTTCCCACTCACTATGGCAAAATGTCACAGCTGTTTCATTTCTTTTACTCGTTTTGAGTTTTTAGAGAAGTGTTCTGCTCGGTGATTCAATTTGAAAATTGTAGGTTTAAGAAAGGCAATATGAAAACTAGAGAAACAAGCATGGTTGAGCCATGAGCTTAATAATAATTGTTTCTATTTTTGCCTCCTGTGAACTCTAGTATTTCTGAGCCCGGATTTCAGTCTGTTGTTACTTACTGTTCTATATTGGTCTGGAAAAACAGGGCCCTGGAGAAGGAGCTGCTTCTGCTGCGCCAGCTACCCAGACTGAGTAGGGCATCTGTCTCTATTCTTCGTTGATGAATAAGAAGCTAATCCAGATTTGTCCATAAACTTATTGATTGTCGTTTTCCATGCAGGGCTCCTAAGAAAGCTAAGAAATAGAGAGGACAAGTGGTAGAACAGGAAGGGGGTGATGCCCACTTCCAAGAATATCATTTCAGACGGTGAGACTTTGGAAGAACTGCTAAAACTTGTCATTTCACCTTTGTTTGTTTCGAATTCATGTTTCGTTGCGGAGTCAAAAACATTGTGTTTTTCAGTGCCGTTGAATTTTTGGTATTTATGAATTGGTTCAGAATGCTCTCGAAGCTATTTCTTATGCTTGTTCCGATTAATTGTAGATATTTTCATTCTCACCCTTGGTGACCTATGAGCTTACAAGTTGTCTATTTACACTTTTTGCTCTGATGTATCACTGACATTTTATCAAAGCCCGAATGGCGATCACTTCGCCCTAACACACTGGGCTGGGCGGTGAGCTCGAATGGCTGCCAGAGCAGCACACGGCATCGAGCAACTGCAAGAGGGCGTTGTGCCGGATGCTGTATGTTGGTGCCTGAATCTGAGCAACATCCTGGTGGACGGGGGCTCAGTGCCAGGATCTGTAAGCAGGCTCAATTCAATTTTTTAGTCGATACCAAATTCCGGATGCCATGAATTTAGAATCCAACTATTAATATAGTTTGTCCAAGTTTTATTAACCTGCCGCTAATTTAGAAAAGTGTTTACATTTTAATAGTATCTGTAATGAAGATCAGGGCCCAATTCCAAGGTTGAAACATAAAGAGAGAGAAAGCAATAATGTGCTATTAAAGATAAGGCTAAGAATGCAGTTGTCCAATAACATTTTGATAACCATTTTCTAGTATAACACATGCATCTTCTAGAATGAGTGCGGCAGTGCGCCAACATAAAATTACTAACAAAAAATTTTTCAAAACCATTGTTCTTTTCTCTGGTTTTTATTTGCCTCACAAGAGATTCTATCGGGCAATGCAGAAACTACGTGATTCTGGAACGAGAAATATGAAGACTGAATGCAAACAAAACTTGTCGTCGATGTAATTCTGAAACTTAAAAAAGCGCAGTTCAAATTCCCTCTGAAACCATTTGATAGAGTTGAGAGAAAGGCTTGACGTAATGAAGCAGCAGCATGGTGCCATTGCCAGCAAACCCACCAACAATCTGTCGGGAATATCCATCAAGAATTTCTCCAACATCAGTGCCTTCTCCCTGATCGTCGCCATCACTTGTTGCTGCATTTTGTCTTCTGTGATTTTCTCTCTCCCTATCATGCTTTCTTCTTCCTTTTCTTCTGCCTTGTTTGCATGAACACGAACCACGTTATCAATTCTTCCTTGTTGCTTTTCTTCTGCCTGTTTTACAAGCACCTTGACCTTTACTTCCCCAGGGGATATTAAGTAGTCACTCAAGACTTTTGATTCCACTTCGCGCAGTAAAATCTTTCCTTGCTCCGCTTCCTTTGCCGGCGAGATCGCTGCTTCATTTGATTCTGCAGAAGAAACTGGAGCACCATCAGAGCCCTTATCTCTCATTTGAGCTTCTTGTTCGGGAAACGACTCTGGCTCTTCCTTTTCATTGTCCATTTTCTCTACTTCCTTCGCCGTAGAATAGTCTTCGGTGCTGAATTGAGGATCAGCTGTATTTGTTTGAGTTTGATTGTGGTTGGATCCTTCTTCTTCTTCGGCAAACGACGCAGGCTGACCCTTCTCATCGGCTTCTTCTGTTTCCTTCGTGGTCGAAAATTCTTCTGTGCCGACTTCAGGTTGAATTATGTGAGGTCGAGTTTGATTGCTGCAGGTTCCATCATCTTCTCCTTCAACAGAAGACACTGGTTCTTCCTTTTCATCGTCCATTTTCTCTGCTTCCTTCACCGTAGAATAGTCTTCAGTGCTGAGTTGAGGATCAGCTGTATTTGTTTGAGTTTGATTGTTGTTGGTTCCTTCTTCTTCTTCAGCAAACGACGCAGGCTGCGCCTTCTCGTCTGTTTTCTCTGTTTCCTTCGTGGTCGAAAATTCTTCTGCGCTGACTTCAGATTGAATTATGTGAGGTCGAGTTTGATTGCTGTAGGTTCCATCATCTTCTCCTTCAACAGAAGACACTGATTCTTCCTTTTCATCGTCCATGTTCTCTCCTTCCTTCACCGTAGAATAGTCTTCAGTGCTGAGTTGAGGATCAGCTGTATTTGTTTGAGTTTGATTGTTGTTGGTTCCTTCTTCTTCTTCAGCAAACGACGCAGGCTGCGCCTTCTCGTCTGTTTTCTCTGTTTCCGTCGTGGTCGAAAATTCTTCTGTGCCGACTTCAGGTTGAATTATGTGAGGTCGAGTTTGATTGCTGCAGGTTCCATCATCTTCTCCTTCAACAGAAGACACTGGTTCTTCCTTTTCATCGTCCATTTTCTCTACTTCCTTCACCGTAGAATAGTCTTCAGTGCTGAGTTGAGGATCAGCTGTATTTGCTTGAGTTTGATTGTTGTTGGTTCCTTCTTCTTCTTCAGCAAACGACGCAGGCTGCCCCTTCTCGTCTGTTTTCTCTGTTTCCTTCATGGTCGAAAATTCTTCTGCGCTGACTTCAGATTGAATTATGTGAGGTCGAGTTTGATTGCTGCAGGTTCCATCATCTTCTCCTTCAACAGACGATTCTGGCTCTTCCTTTACTTCGATCGCTTCTTCATCTTCAGCTTTTTCTTCTCTTTCAGGAGATGTCTCGGTCTCTTTCTTATCTTCTATCTCTTCATGTTCCATTTTTTCTGAGACACCTCTGCCTCTTTCTTTTCTTCAATTTCTTCTCCTTCTGCTTCAGGAGATGACTTGGGTTCTTTCTCATCTTCTTCTCCTTCTCCTTCTGGAGATTCCTCTGCCTCTTTCTTTTCTTCGTTTCCTTCAGGAGATACCTCGTTCTCTTTCTTTCCTTCAATGTGCTCTTCAATTTTTGCTAGATCATGTTCATTTAAGACATGCTCAGTTTGTTGTCCAACTGATAATGCTTTCGCCTCTTCCTTCAATGCAAAAGGCTCTGATTCGGTCATATGGAATCGAGGCTCCTTAATCTTTAGTTCTTTTCCTTCATTAATCAAAGCAAACTCTGACTCTGAAATCTGCTCAGTCTGATGCTCGTTCACCTTGTATTCAGATTCAACTGTCAAAATCTCATGTTCTTTTTGTTGCTCGTGTTCATCTATTACTTGCGCAGTTTGCTGTTCAATAACATCCATCTGAGGCCTTGCCTCTTCTACAAGTTCACTCGGTGATGCTTCCACTTTATGCTGTTCAACTATTTCCTTGAAGGTTAAAGGCCCCAGTTGTCTCGACACATTGGATTTGCACTCGACCATCTCGAACTGAGACTCTTTTGATTCTTCCAAAAATGCTAAAACTTGTTCATCTCTGTCGCGAACACTCTGGCATCCTCGTTTGCTGATTTCAACGTCAGTCGATTGGTTTAATTTATTCGTGTCGGATTGCCCATCATTTGACTCTTTATCATAAACATGTGGTTGCTTTAATGAGGGCTTAACTTCTTTCTCTCCATTGCCCAAAGCAGGAAAAGACTGCTTCAGCTCTGTTTCATAATGGTTCTTCACGCTATCTTCCGCTTCCGCAGGTGAAGGTTCTTTATCTTCTTCTTCGCGGACTAAACAAATCTTGGGTGCGTTCAGAAGTTCCTCAAATTGCTGCTGGTTCACTCCTGACTCTGATTCTTTATCATCTTCTTTTTCTTCATTGCCCAAACCAAGTGCATCTTCCTTATTGATCATTCCATGTTCAGCTCCACCAAATGAGGCTTGTTTATCAATTTCTTCCTTTCTAATTCCATTCTGCAATCCCAAATCTGTTTTCCCCCAATTTTTCTCATCGAGTTGCTCCCAGCCCAACTCTCTGCCATTTCGAAGTTCTTCGACACCATCACAAGCAACAGCTTCGAATGAACTGCTCTTTGGTTTCGCAGAAACACAATCGTCCTCCTATTTGGCAAAAAGTCCAAATTAATACAATACTCGCTCTGAATAAAGTTATTAGGAAAGAAGAACAGATCATAACAACTACTCTTTCGTTAAAAAAAGTTATATGCTAAATCAAGAACACACTATTCGCGAAATAACAATTACCTGGATACCGGCAGATCCATCGATTGTGCTCTCTCTCAATCTGCAGTAAAAAAAAAAAAAAAAAAAAAAAAAAAAAGAGCTAGAAATTGTGATCAAGCAGATCAAGCAATCACACAGGAGAAGTCCCCAGAAAATCCACATGCCAAAAACACGATGAACTCACTTATCGCTGCCGTTCAAGCCCTCGACTTTCTCTTTCTTACTCGCCGGCGGCCGCTTCGCCTGCGCCCTGCGAGAGACGATGGTGACTCCGGCAGCGATGGCAGCGGTGACGAGGAATCCGCCGAGGACGAGTATCCCTCCCGCTCCTTTCACCTCCACCGCCGACCTCTCCAAAGGCCTCCTCCTCGCTTCCCCCAGCTGCCTCCCCTTCTCCTCGCTGGGCTTCTCCACGACGAGCTCGCCGCGGTGCTGATGCGCCGGCGGCACCAAAGAAGCCACCTTCGCTGCTATCTGCTCCATCTCGATCGCCGTCAGCGGGCAGGAGTACTCTACTACAAATCCACCGCTTCTGCAACCGAGCAAATTAAATGCACTTGAGAGGAGTTGGGTGGACACGGAGACGTAAGGAAGGAAGCATCCCGCTCGCGGTCACGGTCGTATCAGGACCCATCCTAGGCACCAACGGCGGAGGGCTCAAGGCGTCGGACTCGTTCTCCGCGGGAGAGCTGTGGGGTCGGTTTGGCCTCCACGCGGCGGTCGTTGCGCCACAGCCACTCCATTGGTCCAATCGAGAGACTCGATGGTTTTCCTTCCGCGCAGCGGGGAGCGTCGTAGAATCCCCAACCCTTGCGCTGCATGGGATGGCACGGACGGCGTGGTCGCTCCGGCGCCAATTTGTTATTTTTCTGTCAACACGTACACGTCGGCGAGAAAGTTGACGAAGGCAGTGGCAGAACTTGGGACGGGAGCATTTCTCTCACGCCCACGGCGCTTTCAAATATATACCTTGTTTTTATTTCAAACAAATTTAATTTTATTAACTAATCTATTTAGATTTATTATTATTATTATTGTTGTTGATAGATTATAGTAGGCATACTTAACAGATTGATTCGATCCAGAATCTAATCAGAACCAATCTTTTAAATTTAGAATAGGAATTGATTCAAATAAATTAGTTCAATCAGCCAAGTTGAGTCGAATAAAGTAGTGCAATTATTTGAATCGATTCGAAACTATTTCGGATCTGATTCGAAATAGTTTCAGATTAAATTGATTTTAAAGATAAAACTTTGAAATTAGAATCGGTTCGGAACGATTCCAACGTCGATGAATTTGATATCGATCAAAATCAAATTGGAATCGAAATCGAGAAACCGATAATCATGCCTAGTGACAATTTAAGTGGGGTTTTATGGATTGTTTTTTTTTTGTTAACTTTATCTTTTAAAATAAAATAAAATTGTAAATTGACTGTGGATTTTTTTAAAAAAATAAAATAAAATATACATAAGAATTAGAATTTAATTCTAAAACGATTGAATACTGTGAAGTGATTTTTGAATGCGTATGTAAAAAGGTTGTCAAACTATTATAAAAATAATAATAATGTGATAACTTTTATAATAAAATGGTCTCATAAAATTAATAAATTGATAATATATTAAATAAGATAAATTTTTTTAAAAACTATCGCAAAATGAAAAAAAAAATGACATTAAAGTGTTGCAAAATTTGTAAATTCACTATAGAATTATTTGAAGAAACAATATACGCAAAAAATAGATTCAGCTAAAATTTTATAAGGGAAAAAAATGTACATTGTACGAATACTATGCGCACCTCGAATCCAGTACAAAATTCTAATTCGTTTTTTTTATTAATGTGGGGTCAAATTTCGGCCATTTTACTGCTGGGCCATTGGATTCTTCCCGGGCCGTTCCGGTCCGGTTCCCTTTGTTGAAACCCATTAAGTTGCCTTGTTTTCCAAGAAGGACCTGAAGTTTATCTGCTTGCTACGGGAAGCCTTCGCAATTTAGAGCTGCGATCACGTTGCGATACCAAAGAAAGAGCGAGAGTGGAAGATCGAGAAGGGTAGTGACTCTCTTTCTCTTTCGCTTTATGTTTATATGTATACAAAAATATGCTTTGCATTGTCTCATCGGATCGTATTTGGCTGCCCTTCGTTGTGAATGCTACAAATATGATCGATTGGCATAACAACTTTTTTTTTTTCTTCTCCACTCAAACCTAGATAAATAAAGAGGGTCCGGGATGTCCTAAAATGTTTGTTTTAGGGTTTTGTTTTGAGATTTATTTTTGAGTTACACCGCTCTGCGCCAGATCCAATATTAATTTGATCTCTTTGGTCGTTTTGCTATTACTATAATCTGTCTGAAAAAAATAATTTTTGCTTGGTCTGTCTGTTTAATTAATTTATAAATTCTTAGTTTATGCCTCTATGGAATCAATATGGTAGCAAGTCTTAATTCAATAATTGTTTTCGTTTCTTATAGCTTTGGTGGTATTGTTCTGCCAAGGGAATGGGGTAACTTTATAAACTAAATGAACAATATCATTTTGTAGTTAACATCTGGACGTTTTTAAGGTTCATGAACGACTCCTTGTCCATTGGAAAGAAAATATTTCATGAGCAACAAAGTGCAGCCCTTCCAGATGATAAAGTGGAGAAAATTGGTTAAATGTTATGTCCAAAGATCTTCTTGGGATTCTTGTACTGCCAATTTAACATCAACAAATAGTGAATAGTAGTGCTATCGGCTTCAACTTTTCCAAGTCCCTGTATTTTCTCATCTCACTCTTCTTTCTCCTTCCTTCGTCTATGGTTAGCCAGTACAAGGCATGTTTATTATGGTGGATGAGATGGAAAGGGAGGGCACAGGAAGGTGGAGAAAGAGAGGGGAGATTATGAGGTAAGGGAGGATACTGAGCCTGTTTACTTGGATGGACCAGAAAGATGAGAACATGAAAGGAAAATGACAACGATCATTCTTGATTGACAATTGTGTTCATCTTAGGAATTTGGATTGAGAGGGAGCAGCTATTGTGGCTTACTGCCATTACTTCCAAGGGTTCATTGCTTGCAAGTGGAGGTCGGAAATGAGTTGTAACAGTAGTTGAGGGGTGGGACAAACGAAGCTTGGGATATTTTAGTCCTATTTGTTGTTGTTCTCGGTCCTTTCAATTTCTAATTGATGCATTTTGGAGGAAATGAGATATTGTGCACTCTCTTCTTGTTTCTCTCATTCATCTATGAAAGTAAGTGGTAGAAGATTGTGTTTGCACTTTCCTTCTCTCTCCCTCTCCTCTGCCCACAATCTTTTTCTTGAAGTTCATGGTTGTGGAGCGATGTTGCTCTCTCTGCTCCTAAATTAAATTTCATCAGTACGTTTTAACTTGCAGCCTATCAACGATAATTGGATATTTAGTTGAGGGAGTCATTCATGTTACTTGAAAAGTTTTTTTTAATATATATTATATCCTTGACACTCAATCTCAGTTTTCCTCCTACTGATTGTGGAAGGTTCATTGACTATTGTCATAAACAATCATTAGTTTTCCCTAACTGATTTACTAAGTCAGCTGTCAATATATTATTATTATTATTCATGGATCCAAACCAGTTCAAAGTCCTCTCTGAGATTAACTTTGGTGTGAAAATTTTCCTATTGTTTTTCAATATTATCTGTCTCTGTTTGTGGGTTGGTTTCATCAGCTTGCAACAGAACATAATATCCAATGTGGTTTTTCTTTATTTTTATTTTGGTTCCTGTTCAGAATGGCTAAAGCTTCTGTGGATGCTCGAACAAAAGGCGGCTTTAGTTTTGATTTGTATCAAAGAAATGAAATGCTGCTGAAAAAGGGCATTCAACTACCAAAGTTTAGAAAAACTGGAACTACCATTGTTGGCTTGGTTTTTCAGGTGCATATGCTTGACTTATTAAGGTTGTTGGCTGCATAAATAATTTTGTCTTTTAAATTTATTTTGCTGACAATCATATGGTTCATTATTCAACACAATTTCTTTTTGTTACTCATGTTTTTGAAGTACATTGCTTGATCTTTTATTGGCATATTATGAACACGGTTGTTTTATTTATATGCTTGAATCAGTTTCCATAGAATTCTACAATTGGCATGCTCGCTTGTATCTTTATATTTGTTGAAGTGGACAACTGAAGTATAATTTCGATATGGACATCTGACTTGTCTAATCTTCCGCAGATCTTTTCGTTTTTAAGTTATTCCATTGGCCTTTTTAATTTGTAAATATATCCAATTTGAAAGCATGTATTTCATCTTCCGAAGTCATGCAAAAGCTCAGCCACAATACGTGCTTTCTTGTATCAAGGTCATGTTTCAGGGATTTTAGTTTATTTTAAAAATTGTGTGAGGCTATAGTTGACTCTGTTCTATATTTTTTGAAAGCTCTTAATTGATCCAGTAGTATTACATTTTTTAAAGTATTTTTGAACTCATGAAAAAGAATCAGGGAATATTCAAAAATACATAATAATGTTAATAATATCGGAGGTCCTTGTGGATGTTAGGCATCTTTCAAATGTGATCTATGGTTTTTCAACTGCTTTTGACATCCAGCATCCAACTGAGGATTTTTTTCTCTGCTTTTACCTTCTCAGTGAGATTTAACTTTGTGTTTTTGCTCAGCTATGGTTGATTGCTTCTACATGTGATCTTTTTTGTTTAATAAAAAAAAATCTATTTGCCCAAATTTATGCTTTATTAACTATATTAATTAATATATCGAAGCCTAGGATTGCCCTCTCTTCTCAAAGGATTATACGAGTTTCGTAGGAAGGCTTGCACAGGATTAGATGTATGCTTTTGTAACCTATATTTTCAGGATGGTGTCATTCTTGGAGCTGATACTAGGGCGACTGAAGGGCCTATTGTTGCAGATAAGAATTGTGAGAAAATACACTATATTGCACCAAATATTTATTGCTGTGGAGCGGGAACTGCTGCTGATACAGAAGCAGTAACAGGTTGAGGTTCCAATTATTCATTTGACCACGACTGCAGCTTTCTTTTACTCTGTTTTATAGGAAGTTAATCAAAACCTTTTTATTGTTTGTACTATAACTTGCTAGCAATTTTACACCAAGTGTACTGTATCTATCTGCATCTCCAGATATGATTAGCTCTCAGCTGCAGCTTCATCGCTATTCCACTGGTCGGGAATCAAGAGTTGTTACTGCACTCACTCTTCTTAAATCACACCTTTTCAGGTTCGTTATCAACGTGACATGCTGAATAAGATTTTCTCCAATTTTTCTTAACAATGACAAGCTATCTTAATGTGAATTCTTCTTTTACAGTTACCAAGGTCATGTTAGTGCTGCACTGGTTCTTGGCGGAGTCGATGTTACAGGACCGCATCTGCACACAGTGAGTGCAATATCTCCTGATAATATTTGCTGTTCTTATTTTATTAGATATCTGCTGCAACTTCTGATGCTGTGACTATTTGTAGGTGTACCCTCATGGTTCAACTGACACCCTGCCCTTTGCAACAATGGGCTCTGGTTCTCTTGCTGCAATGGCAGTTTTTGAATCAAAATTCAGAGAGGGTCTTACTGTGAGTAAACTATATGAGATATCTGCTATATGTATTTTGCACTAGTGTTGCTGAATAGTTTTGGTCATCTAGTGTTGATTTTATGAAATAGGAGCTCTATATTAATATTTAATGACTTCCAATAAACATAGTTAATAAATGGTTAATCACTAAATCTAGCAAAGATATTTTTTGATTATGACATCGAAGAACAAAGAAGACTGCAATCATGGTTTGCTGCCAGTTTGACGCTGGAGTTCTTACATACCTACCTTTGTTGGTGCAGAAAGACGAAGGAATAAAGCTAGTATCCGAAGCAATATGCTCCGGTATATTTAATGATTTAGGCAGCGGAAGCAATGTTGATGTTTGTGTAATAACCAAGGTATCACATTGCTAGAATTTTCATACAAAAGTTTCCATTTTTGTTGTCCTGGTTAATGCAATAGTATAACCTTTCTCTCTTATAAGGGGCAAACCGAGTACTTGAGGAATCATCAGTTGCCAAACCCCAGGACCTATACCAGTTCAAGAGGTTATAACTTCACCAAGGGTCACACCGGTATGTTTTTTAGAATCCAAATAGAGCTGAAAACTAAACTAAATTCTTCTTCTCTGCATGCTTTTCCTTTGACTATCATTTTCATGCTATTGTAGAGGTACTGACTACCAAAGTCATCCCATTGAAGTCCAAAACGCAAGCAACTGAGGTCGACGCTATGGAGGAATGATAATGTACTAAAATGGACGTGATAGTGGTGGTGTGCTCGCTATGAGGATTTCTTGTTATGCCTCCTCTTGGTTGGCAAACTTCAATTTGTGGTTCTATTGCACTTTTCAAAACACAACGAATGTTTTACTGCAATTTATTCAGTAGCTGCTAATCTATCGAACCTTTACATGATGAGTATTGATGTTTGTCTGAAGTTGAACCTGAAGTTTAGTAACGCAATTCGACTTCGGGTGGCAAATAAAACACATTTGCTATTTGCTAGCTGCACTAAAAAAAAATATGAGGAGAGGATCGATCGATAATTTATGACGATCAAATTTTCAAAAATGGATCCCTTTCTATTTAAGAATTATTTTGTGTATTTACTAACGAGTTAGTGACTGGGAGCTTTACTAATTGCACTAAAAAGACTCCATAAAATCTATCCAAACCTTTTTTTTTTTTTGGATATCTTTGTGCTTTTCAAGTTCCTTGTTTGCCTCTTATTTTATGGAATTAGTAGTCTATTAGTTAAGATAGATGGAAATTTATAGGAATAATTATTTTATTGCTTATAAATTAAGTATTTATAGATTAGTTGCAAAAGATGGTGAATAATTTATCGATTTGGCTATAAAGATGGTGAATAAAATATTTTTTTTCTTACAAAATTTATTATTTATTTACTTAAAAATCAACTGTAAGAATTATTAATCTATATTTCATTTACTTAATTCTTTTTATTTTTATTTTTATCTTTGTATTTTATTTTGTGAAATAAATCCATTTTTTAGAGAATAAAATAATTTCGATTGAAATTTTGGAATAAAATAATAGAAATTTATAGATGTGTTTTTTCGTGGTTGTCGGTTTTTTCCACATGAAGTTATTGAAATTTATTGCCTCTTCTTTTGGTCGGATTTTAAAATTTCCTTTTCAGTAATTTTAATCTCATGCCTTATTTTAAATAATTTTAATTAAGAAGTTTACTCGTTTATGGAATGTATCGATTACTTAATTAATTGTAGGACTTAGCACGCATAATTTACAAAAAAAAAAAAAGCCCTTTTGTAACAGATTTATAAGGCGATCGCGCAGCCACAGCCGCTCGTTCAATATCATGCGGTCAAAAAGCCAATTACTTGGCCAAAATTAGGAGAAAAAAAAAAGAGCCAAATCGCCGTTTGCGGAGTACGCCCAAACCTATATAAATTGAAGGGTAGCCTTCTCGGGTTTTCCCATCTCGCCCTGTTGTCGCTCTTGCCTGCTGTTGCTGCTCTCTTTCTTCCGCTTTAGTGCTTGATCAACTGCTGTCCAGGCACCATGTTGGTGTACCAGGATTTGCTCACTGGTATTCTTGATCAATGCTTTTTTTTTTCTCGATTGATCGTACTGTGTGCAAGACGGATCTAAGATCTGACATAAAAGTGTCTGAAAATTTTCCCGTTTTCCCTTACCTTTTTTGGACAATTTTATGCCGTTCTGCCTCTTGCTTTTGCTGGATTATAGATCTGCAAACTGTTATTGAGATCAAAATTTGATTTTGTTTGTGCTTCGGGGTGTACGAAGCAATTGAAAAGGGAAAAATTAACCTTTATGTAAGTACAAGAAACATGTAACTGAAGTCTCGTTGTTATTAGACGGAGCAGTTGCTACCTACGATAATGTTGCGAAAAGCTTGAACGTTTGAGAATTGGTCTCTTAGACACAGCAATAATTATTAAATTCATAATCTTAAGTTATTTTAAATGCTAGGATGTACCTTATACACCTACTAGAGTTATTTTTTTTTTTTTTTTTTTTTTGCTGATTTTTTGTTTCTTCGATTTTGAATTATATCCTTAGATGAATAACTGTAAATTTTAACTTTGTAAGTTGCTTTACGGAAGTATCTCAACAATTTTCTTGTCTTTTCCACCTAGTAACTTTTTGTATAATTCTTAAGTTTTGGTTGGACTAGGTTCAAATATTGGTGGTTTTCTCAGTTTCGTTGTGTCATATCTATGTTTGCCTGTTAAATACATAGATCGATTGGGTTTATAGTGGGACTGTAGCACAACATCAGTAAATTAGTTAGTCAATGAATCAATCTGTGGTTCTCTGATCACATTTCAAGCATTCACCTTGATATTCACTTCATGTCCTTTTCTCTATCAACAATTATACTTTTATCTCTGATGTTTGATTTCATTCATTATAAAAAACTGCCTTGATTCAATCATGTCCATGGCATATAAGATTTACTATTTGCAAGTTTGTGGGTATTTATTCAAAAGGATGTTCAACATAACAATGCCAGATCTTATCATTCTTTGATGTGTTTCCTCATAATTTTGATATATTTGTTTAATACTAGCAATTTCAAATTAGTCCTTTTGGTTCCTTGCATCTTTGCCTATGGGTATCTTTTTATGTTTTCATTAAATGGTTAAGTTTATCACTTTTAGTTGTCTTAACAGTTTGTTTTTATATATGTATTTAAATTGTGTTAGTATCAAATATGTCTCGTGTATATGTTCCTCAATATAGATCAACTTTTGTTTGCCAAGTCTGATTGTCTTATCATGTTCTTCTAGGCGATGAACTATTGTCTGACTCATTTCCTTACAAGGAAATTGAAAATGGGATGCTTTGGGAGGTTGAGGGGAAGGTAATTCATAGCATATGTATTCTATACCAACTCTGGTGTCATTTTTTTTTCCTATAAAATTGAGCAGTGTTTTTGCCTTTCTCCTCTTGCATATGCTCTCATTTGTGCTATTGATAAATAACTTTTTCATAAATCCCCCTTTACCTTTTTTTTTAATCTTTAATTGCTTCTTAGAAAATATCCACAACCATAGGAACCTTTAAGAATGAACTAGACACCTTTATGATTAAATTTGCACATATAATGTTAGTTTTAAATAAATTCTAATTAGATTAATGCCTGATTTGCAGTGGGTGGTCAAAGGAGCTATTGATGTAGATATTGGTGCAAACCCTTCTGCAGAAGGTGAAGAAGATGAAGGTGTTGATGATACCGCTGTTAAAGTAGTTGATATAGTGGACACCTTCAGGCTTCAGGTTAATATTTTTTTTTTCGATCTTAAAGATTTGTTTAATTTTGAATGGTAAACTATAACTATTGTTATGAATAACAGGAACAACCTTCTTTTGATAAAAACAATTCGTGACCTTTATCAAGCGCTATATTAAGTTGCTAACGCCTAAATTGGATGAGGAAAAGCAAGTATTGTTCAAGAAACATATTGAAGGAGCAACCAAGTTTTTGCTTTCAAAGCTCAAAGATCTGCAATTGTAAGGATTAAATTTGTTTCTTCAAAATTTTCTTCTCGTTAACTTTTATTTTTATTTTTTCCTTTTTTAGCACAATGTTAATGGAAAACTGGAAATACCTGCGTATGGCATACATGCATTTCATACATTCTACCACTATAAATACTACAAATTGATCACCTTTTTGATGTTTCATAGAGATTTTTTATTCAGTCACCAACAATTAAAATTGAATATGCTTGAATTAATCCTAAAATTTTCTCTTTGACAGTTTTGTGGGTGAGAGCATGCATGATGATGGAAGCCTAGTCTTTGCGTACTATAAGGATGGTGCAACTGATCCAACATTTTTATATTTCTCCTACGGATTGAAGGAGATTAAGTGCTAGAGAATGCCTCGTGCACCAAACATGTTTTCTATCTTGATTGAGTTTTCATTCCTTGTGTCTTGAAAAACACATTAAATTTCTATATATTGTTTTTTTTTAATTTTTCAAAACTTGGTTCTGAAATGGTTCAAACATTGTTATAGTATTTTTTACTTATGTTCCACTCTTTTCTTTGTCAATTGATAACGCTGCATCAAATTGGCTAAATACATATTCTTGTCATAGATTCTCATGGTTTACTCTTGAAGTTACTTTCGGAGGAAACCTTAGAACGATAATATATCTCAGAGCAAAAGTGATTGTGTTCGTCTCTAGCTAGTGTCTTTCATCATTGATATTTCGGTAATGATAAAGAAAGATAAATCACGGAATATGATGAGAATTTTATATTCTATGTCGAGAATCAATCCTTATTCATCGCGAATGATAATATATGATAGTTATAGAAGTCATTTGATAAACGATTTAGTTCTCTTATCATTTCACTTTCTTACTCTACTCGGTCTTGAATGCAATAGTTACATTAAAATCTTATTACTATCTTCCATGAACATGAGAATTTCTTTTTTATATGCAAAAATTTCAAGAAACCTTGAGATTAATTTGATTAATCTTCTATAATTTTCTCTTTTTCTTCTGTGGGACATTTAGATAAAACAACTACTAAATTTTATTCTATTAAGTGGGGTCAGTTATATGGATCCTTCTATATCATTGGATTCTATATTTAAATAAATTTTATTTTATTTATTTTTATTGCTAATCAAATTTTTTTAATCTTCCTCGTTTGATATGCGTATTCATTATAATTTCACATCGTCTAATTGAAAATTTTATTGATCATTTAAGTATATATTCGTATCATTTTAAAAGTCTTGAAATTTTCTCTCTACAAATATAACAATTACTCTCGTTAATGTTCTCCAATTTTATTTTATTCATCCTCTTATATCTACACATCCTCATCTCTATAATTATCATTTTCTGTTGCCGTACTCGAATTATAATCTAATATTCAATATATAGTCTGACATATAGATAAACACTTTTAAAATATTTAGTTGTATCTTTAAAGAAAATGTGAAAGGGCTTACGATTTAAAATATTATTAAAAGAACAATTTTTCACATCGAATACCTACACAATTTGACTCGGAATGTTAATCGGTGAACGTAACAACTCAGCTAAAGCTGAGCAGGGGAATAAACTATGCCAATCCAACCACTGTCTTAGAAAATTAAACTACCAAACACAAGGTGCGAGGAAAAACCAAATATTTGAAGGACAACAACATTCCCGTTGTGGAATAAGAAAACAGTTTCTCTGCATACACAACAATCCTATTCCATTTAGAGTTGATACAACTTCATTTCATCCCTTGCAATTGCAAATGCTTATAGCAACTCCAAAGTCTAATCTATGATGCATCATTTTCCTTCCGGTGGATTGCCAGTAGCATCATCTGAAGGTTTGAATTCCTTGGAACCATCTTGAGCCAAATCTTTGGGTTTCTCCTGGCCATCCTTGCTATTCCCATCACTTATGGCTTGACTTTCAGCATCTTCGTTCAACTGTACAACAAATGTTAGCATTGTTAAGTATGCATCCATACAGTGTCGACATTCAACAAGACAGTTAAATACTTATTTGATGCTCAATGAGCTCAATCGAGGAACCAGTTTTCAAGATTTTGGGAAATGGACACAGAGAAAAGACCACTGAATATATATATTAAGATACCCCTAAATTTTTTAGGCTGGCGGTGACTTCTTCTTGTTGCTTCTGAAGAGTTATCTTCAAATCTTTGAAGTCCTTTATCAAGTTAGCAAGAAGACTGAGCATTACATGTTACAAAATAAGAAAATAAATGCAAGATTGTGAAGCCTTACAGATCTCAATTGTTCGACATCAGTATTCAGTCTGCTCTTCAGCTCTGATAGCTCCTGCATGAATAAGCTCAGAATATAATCATTCAGCAAAACAGTTAGAAATTACCATATGGCATGGACATGCATAAAATGCAGAGGGCAGGCAGCTAACTATCACTTCGCTTGTGCACAATTAAATGGTAATTCATGTCGAAGATGTCAGCGTACCACAATCAAGGTTCATACCAAATATCAACAGAAACACAAAACTATCATGTAATAGCGGACAAATTGGTTGAATATTAGACCGAGAAGATAATTATTAACATTTAGTTAGTGTACGAGGGACAGACCATTCACCTAAGAGACATCCTCAATAAAGAATAGGCCTATAGCTAGGAACCTTCAAAAAAAAAAAAAAAAAAAAAAAAAACACGCATAGGCCTGTAGCTAGATGAAACAGCCTACCATGTAAGAAGACATTTCTAAAACAAACTAATGACAAGATCTAATCTCCATGATCTATTGATTGAATTCTAGTTCGTAAAACCAGCACTTCCTGGTGCTTCTAAAAACCCAAGATTTGAATGCTGCAAGAGAATCTGATTCTTAATTATGACACTTGAGTAGTTGAGTTCCTAACTAAGAAGTTCGGGCACAAAATCAGAATTGCAGGAGCATTTCAAAATCAAACTTGCACGAACATTAAAAGATTTTGGAATGAGAAAACATGAGAAATTTTCAAAACAACAGGAGATGGGAACTCACATCCTTGTAGGTTTTCACTTGTGTATCTAGCTTCGTTCTCCAGCTTTGCAAATCCTGTAATCAAACTTACACAGAAAGTTCACAATTTTTTCGCTTTTGCACCTGATACTAATCTCCTTTAGTCCCTCGGATGCTCACAGAAAAAGGCTTAATGCAACAGAGCCCGAACCTGTTTCAGACCTTGAAGCCTTTCCAGCAACTCTGACTGTGATTCGTTCAGTTCCTGCAATGTCGGCTACACTTAATCAAACGAATTTAACCCAAAAGATAATCCGGAAACACCAAAATAGGGGTAATATTATCTCACCGCAACTTTAGCCGCGACGGGCTGCAAATCGTCCTGCTTCTTCTTGTCAAAATGTTATCTCCCATTTTAAGATCCCATAAAGAAATACGAAGGCACTAACTAAAACGAAGAGATCTGCACGAGGACGGCAGCGAGAGAAGAAGAAAAGCAAAATTCAAAATACTCACAGTTGCCGGCGAGAGTGTAGTGGCGGCGGACACTGGAGGGGATGGAGGCCGAGCAGGATCGGAGTCCGACATTGTAGTTCGTTCGCTAGGGTTTGGTCTCTCGAGGCTGACAACCGCTGCTCCTATTTGAAAACGGGAATCTTTTTGAGAGAAAAATCTTGCAAAAAAAGGAAAATTACCGGGCAAAATTGAAAATGGACAACATCGACCGACTCGATTTACCATTGTGTACTCGCCTTACTAGTGGAAAGATGATGGGCCCCTAGATATCACTGTTGAATCCTACCAGGTATATCCAGTGGTTGTGGTTCTCCTCAGTTTAACAACAAAAGCCGAATCGATCTCAATTCGGTCCAACCTCTAGAGAACCTCAAACCCTTTTTAATCATTTCCCTCGTCTTCTGTCCCCCTCTCGCATCGCCACCAAGCAGACGGTCGAGTACCGGAGCGAAGGAAGACCGAGAAGAAGCCCTAACCCTATCCCCTTTTCTTCGGACCACTTGATCGCCTCCTGCAGAGATGCCGCGCGAGATCATCACCATCCAGGTCGGGCAATGTGGCAACCAGATCGGCATGGAGTTCTGGAAGCAGCTCTGCCTCGAGCACGGGATCGGCAAGGACGGACTCCTCGAAGATTTCGCCACTCAGGTTCGTTCTCTGACTCCTTCGAAGATTTCTTCTGAAGGCCGCGGCCACTGTAAATCGCAGATCCCTTTGTGCCAATGTTTTGTTACTTTTACCGATTAAATAGTTAGTCAAGGTTTTGATGAATTAGCGGTCCTTGAGTTATATCTCGAGTGTGCACGGTTGCATTTTCCTCTGGAAGTTGGTTGACTTGCCAAAATGTTTGTTTTACCTTTAGATTCTTTGAGTTACTGGGGCTCCAGAGTTCAGCGACTATATTGATTTTGGAATACTATTTATTCCAAAAGTTGATTTAAGCTAAAAATTCAAGTGCGCACTCTATATATTCCTGCACTACCCCTATTGGAGTTCATCAAGTTTTTACTGTTTGCTATGAGGCATATGGCACCTTGAACACAATTGTCTATTCTATTACTTGCCACAGGGTGGTGATAGGAAGGATGTGTTCTTCTATCAAGCTGACGATCAACACTATATACCGAGAGCTCTTCTGATGGACTTGGAACCAAGAGTAATTAATGGCATCCAAAATAGTGAATACAGAAATCTTTACAACCACGAAAACATTTTCTCTCAGACCATGGTGGTGGAGCTGGAAACAACTGGGCTAGTGGTTACCATCAAGTATGTATGTTTTTTTTATTATTCACATTCCTTTCCTTATTAAATCAGATATAAGGGAGGTGGATACTTAATTGTAACCTTTAACTTATATAAGGCATAAAGAAATTAACAGTTTTAAATGTCAAAGAATATAATTTTCATGTTTTGAGGATTTTGACCAAATAATATTTTCACTTTTCAGAAACAGTTTTGGTCTATTTGCTCTTTAATGATGTAACTTCTTACTTTCTTAACCATATATTTTTACACGGTGGTGTAACCTTTCAGTTTAGAAATTCCTTTTAAGAATCCTCTCTTAGCATATCCTCCTAGGTTCTGTCACAGTAATTTGGTTTGTTTATAACTTTTCGGTATGGTTAGTGATGATCCGTGCCATAGTGAGAACCGTTCCTGCATTTACTGTATGATTAGTTTAGTCCCACCATGACAGTGTAGCCATTCGGAATTATGTTTGTGTCTTATTTAAAGATATAATTGTTTGTGTGTCAGTAATATCTATCCCATCGGTTCACATGTTGGCTTGGGCCACTCAAATTGGATCAACTTCTTATTAACATGTAAAAGGAGTGTTAACAATATAAATGTCCAGAATGTCAGCTTCCTAACAGCTACTTAGAATAAGTGCTACTATTAGGTATTATGTTGGTGTCTTTGTATATATTTAATTATTCTCTTTTCTACGAATAACATCACTTTACTACTTTCAGCTAAGGAGGCTGTTTATTTACTTCTTTCCTTGATTGGATATCTTCCTGTAACTAAACATTCTTGGCATAAAATTTGACATGATTTATTGGCATGTGGAAGTGATTTCCTTAGCTATTTATTTGCATTATTTTTAAAGCTCATACCATTAATTGATGGGACTTAACCTTGATTTGCTGTAACTTGGCCTTTCCAGGGTGAGCAAGTCGTTGATGACATCATGGATATGGTTGACAGAGAAGCTGATGGAAGTGATAGTCTTGAAGGTTTTGTATTATGCCACTCAATTGCTGGAGGAACAGGCTCAGGTATTGGGTTTCTCTTTCATCACCTTGGTGTCTCTAATTAGATATAAATGACGTTGATAATTCATTGTGATGTAAGTTGACAGATCTTTTTCTTGTCAATTCTGAATTGTCTTTTGAATTTTGTATATGAGCAATAATAGTGAGCATCTTTTTTGACATTATCATAGTATTGTATTCTGAAATCCTGCATCTGTCATGCATATTAAAGCTAACACTGTTGTTGAATTGTTTAATAAAGCTTAATAGTTTATGTGCCAATGCTTGTCTTCTTCCTGGTTTACATGGGACTAATCCAAAAGGTTGTATTTATATGCTTACCATTGTTGCATTTCTTGGCCTTTTTCAGCTAATTACACAATCACACACAAAAATAATTTCACTGGATAAGAATGCAGTATAATGTGAGATCAAATCATCGATAATTTATTCTAACTTGAGAATGCTTTTTTGAATGATAATAACCGAGAAGGTTATTGGTCAAGTATGGAGATATTTTCTAGTTTGTTCTGTTGATGTGGAATCAAATTAGAAATGCGTAAAGAAATTTGTTTATCAGAGGGAAACCTGAACAATATTACACGTCTCTAAAATAGGACACTGCTAAATTTTTTTAAAAGCAATACAGAATTAATTTATCCCTTGTTTTTTATTCTTAAAATATCTTTTTCTTACTTTCTTCATAGAGCAAGTTCTATATGAATGCAACTTGAAATTACATGATAATTGTAGTTTAGTCTCACTATTCGAAGTTCACGACTGCAACTTAGCATAAACTTCAAAGCCGCACAAATTGTTAAAAGTTACAATTTGCTCTGCTTGCCTTTTATTAACTTGGAATAAGTTATAGATTATTTTTTGCCTAGGCTCCTTTTTCCATTTTTGGGTTATGTATCTGAGGAGTTTCCATTAACTCTAAAGTGGCTGCATGTGAAATGCAGTTCACAACTTATTGCTCTTGAAATTATTGCTTTTCTTATCCAAAAACCAAAAAAAAAAAACTTTTTACATTCAAATAATTGCTCGAGAAGCACTTTTAATTTAACAGTTGTTTGTTGTGGATATTAATACATTTTATAATGTAGTTATTGGTGTTTGAGTTACTGGAGTATGACAAATGGTTTTCCTATAACTATTTTTACACCAAGGGTTAACCATAGTTTATAAAAAAATCCAAATTATTTATAAAAAATCCAAATAATTATGAAAAATGTAATCAAAATAAACAATCCATTAAAAAATAGCTTGCAATCCAATGATTAATGGATTGGTGATAAAGCTGAAGTTTAGTTCATTCTAGTAGACCCAAGTGATTGATGTGCATTTTGATTTTTTTTTTTTTTATATTTATCTATTTAAGCAGACAGTCATCTTTGAATTCCTTGCCATCATCATTTCTCACACTTGCTGTATGAGCCAAATTGTGATTTTAAATTACAAGTGAACTCGAAGCAAGCTTCATGGTTGAATATCCATTAGCTCTTGAAGATTTTGCATCTAAGTCCCATGCAAGTTCGGTTTTTGTATGATCTCGTTTTGTTTCAATTTTTAACACATTTTTTTAGTTAAGTAATATCTTTGCTTTTCATTTATCAATTCTTTATATTTAGATTAAATAAAGATAAATTTAAACCATTTCATGAAAATGTTAAATTTGGAGTGGACATGAAAATTATCTCTAAATGAGTAAATCAATTGAACATTAAAGCAATATATAACCATATATTTGTATGCAAGCATATGTGATGCAATGAGGAACTACAAATGCATGTGCAATAACATATAGTGATTTTAAATAATGTGTTGGAATTATTAATCTATCATCCATTTAAGCATTAACCATAGCTTCATAGTTACTATACTAAGGAAGGGTTTTCCAAAATGCAAGTCCCTGTGAATGATGCAAAATTGTTTTCCTTTTTAGAGTTCAAGCACATAGTTAGATAATTAGGTCCACCTTTCTACTTCCCCTGTTTGTAAGGCTTTACTGTTTTTTTTTTCCTTCTCATATTGTATAAGAATGATGGATGTGAAATTGAGATATGGTTTTTGTATAACAAGGCCTCTTGAGTTTGATAGGTTTTATTATAGGAAGTGCTTGCCTTCTACCATGTCGACTAAAATAAAATAAAATTATATTTCTTCTTGAAAGCTATATTGTTGCCGCTTGTCAATAATTGCTGCATATTTCCCTTCACATGTGTGCAAGGAATAATATGCATCTTATTATCGCAATAAGTGGTAGATGTGTGGTCCAGGGTTTGCCATCTGCATTAATCATTGTCAATATATTTGTAGCTTGTCATGTAGTAACTATCTTGATGCATAATTGCATGCTTGCTAACATTTGTTTTCTTCCTTTTGTGTGATTTGCATGTAGTGCAGGTATGGGTTCGTATCTCTTGGAGACTCTGAATGATCGCTACAGCAAAAAACTTGTACAGACATATAGTGTATTCCCTAACCAGATGGAAACCAGTGATGTGGTTGTCCAACCCTACAATTCACTTCTGACTTTGAAAAGGTTGACGTTGAATGCTGATTGTGTCGTGTTCTCGATAACACGGCATTGAATAGGATTGCTGTGGGCGCCTTCACCTAATGAATCCTACCTTTGCTCAAACAAATTCTTTGGTCTCCACAGTCATGTCTGCTAGTACAACTACTCTGCGGTACCCAGGATACATGAACAATGATTTGGTTGGCCTTCTTGCATCCTTGATTCCAACTCCGAGATGCCATTTTCTGATGACAGGATATACACCACTTACTGTGGAACGACAGGTTTGACAATTTCTTTCACAGTTCTGCATGTATATTTTGTGAATCGAATTATGAAGGGTATCGTGGTACTAGTTAGCCTAATATATAATTAATACCAATAGAGCTTCAGGTTTTCCAAAGAAAGTGAGCTTAATCAAAACCTTTTTGTCTTTTTGTGCTAAATCTGCTGAAGCAAGCAGAACAAGAAGGAAGTCTACATTGTTGAGCATCTATATGTTTATACGTGACATTCTAATTTTTTTATGAGATTGCCTATTTTCTTGTATTTGGTAAGTGTTCTATGTTCAGTTTTCTGTGTTTTGTCCAGTTCTGTGCTTTCCTAGTGAGTTGATCATCAAAATGGGTCAGGAAATCTAAAAATGAGGACAAGATTTAGAAATTAGGATACTTTGGTGTCTGTTTGCTACAACAAAAAATTAGCAATTTAATGACTTGATTTTTCTTCTTATCTGTCAATTTGAATTGTACATTGATGCTTTTGACTACTCACTTGCATCAGTTATAATAAGTGCATCAATTTTGTCTTGACTCTTGTCATAATCTTATTCTGGAATATCTTGCATGTCAATTTGATAAAAAGAGACTAGATGCACTTGTTAGGATGTTATAAATGATAATTTCGCCCATCTCCGTGGTAAGTATAATGATTCATAATTTTCTTTAATATAGTTTCTTGATCTGGACAGATGGATATGATCATAAAAGGATTGATAAGAACTAAAATAACATAGAAGTATGATTCTCTCCTTGATCTGCTTGATTTGGGAGGATAATAAATGAGCTACTGGAACCCATTTGATCTGTTCAATTTTTTTATCTACTCTAGTCGATCTGCCCAAGTAAACAAGAGGATCAAAATTTTTAAGAAGTCTCTTTTCTATCATCTGTCGACTCACTTATTCGTCCAAATAATCATATTCTTAGATGAAATTACAATCTTCATGCATCCTAGTTCTGCCTCAGACAAATTGCTGCTAGCATTTTTGTCATTTGTTTCTAGAGACTTGTACTTTCTTGATATGATTGGTCTGTGAATTTCCTGCTGGCAACTTTTTTTTTTCAGGTCAATATAATACGTAAGACTACTGTTCTAAATGTGATGAGGAGACTTTTGCAGGTGAATGCAATATTCCTTTTACTATTATTTTGTAATGCTTTTCTAAATGGATCAACTCCTGACTAATTTATCCTTGGCAGACTAAAAATATTATGGTGTCATCTTATGCTCGCACAAAAGAAGCTAGCCAAGCTAAGTATATATCCATATTAAACATTATCCAAGGAGATGTGGATCCTACACAGGTAATGGTTTGTTTGGAAACTAGGTTGTGTGTTTTTTTCACTATATCTATGGAGCTAAGTTTTTACTTGTCAGTTCCTTAGTTTTTTTTTTTGTCTGAATATTCATCCGTTACAAACTAATATGGTTGCTTATCAGCTCCTTGTTTCTTTGAACTTATATGATTTTGATACATAGCAACAGTAAAAAAATTATATACACATTACCGTGTCTATGTAGGGCTGATATGTTCTGTATGGACTAGTAAGAATCCATGGTTGTCTTCAAGAAATATAATGAATCTGTAACTTGGAGCTGTTGCTCATGATTTATCGGACATGTTTCTGGGATAATCTATTTATGAAATAGCTCTTCTTTGGCTTTCTCCTGTTATCTTTATCACTTTGTTCTTTCATCCAGGTACACGAAAGCTTGCAAAGGATACGTGAAAGGAAGCTCGTTAACTTTATTGAGTGGGGCCCAGCTAGCATTCAGGTCACGTGGGTGACATAATTTGTATTGGTTCATTGATTCATTTTTGGTTTGACTTCAATTATGTCGGTTGCAGGTTGCATTATCTAGAAAATCGCCATACATCCAAACTACCCATCGGGTAAAACTACTTGCTCGTTGCATTCTCTGTAGATAATGAGTTAGCAGGACCAGCATTCCATCTCTTGAAAGTTAATCCTCTTTTGTCTCATATTTTACATTGATAACTTCTAATACCATCTAGAAGCCAAATCTCTTGTTCTAAAAGCATTTGGAAAGTATATGAAGAACCTGTGAATGAGAACTATTTTGAGAAATGATTGGAATGGTTGAAATGACTCGACTTGTACATGTGAAAATTCAATTTGATTTCATATTTCACTCTATGAATTGAGTCCAATTTAACTCTATCAACTCTCTGTAAATTCATTTAGGTAAGTGGTCTAATGCTGGCAAACCATACTAGCATTCGGCATCTTTTCAGCAAATGCCTGGGTCAGTATGAAAAGCTGAGGAAAAAACAGGCTTTCCTCGACAACTACCGAAAGTTTCCAATGTTTGCTGTAAGTTCAAGAGTTCCAAGGCTCCACTTTTGGATTGAATTCATAAGATGAAAGCATGAAAGTCTAAAAATTTAAGTATGTCATTAAGACACTCGTATCTAATCATACTATTTTGTTTTGGTTTTCCCAGGATAATGATCTTTCAGAGTTTGATGAATCTCGAGAGATAATAGAAAGTTTGGTCGACGAATACAAGGCATGCGAGTCTCCAGATTACATCAAATGGGGAATGGAGGTAAACAAAAAAAAAAAAAAAAACTGAATACTTATTTCTGCTTATTTAAACCGTTTATATATTAGAGTATTTCCTTATAATAGAATTGTAATCAGGAACAAGGCGATGCCAGTATAGCAGCCGCCCTTGATTCAAAACTAGTAGTGTAAATATCAAGTTTGGCTTCCCACGGAAAATCATCTATCTAAACGAGGGAGTATGTTTGTTCACGCCTGAGCGGTGTTCTTGTCAATTGCTCACTGAATGGTTATGCAATGGATAATGATGGATTTACATGAAGAAAACTGGAAAATTAACCTTGAGAAGAAGCTACATAACCTGTTTGCTTTTTTAATACCTTGCTCTCGCTTCTAAATTGCTCACTTTATGTGTATTTTTTTTAGCCCATCTAAACACTAGGTTACACTTTAATCTAGTTTTAAGTTATGTGTATTCAAGTCGAAATATAAATTATATATATGTTATATGCTACCTATGCCTTTGTCCGAACTCCGAAGGAATGCAGATCCAAATAGTTTGAGACCAAAGTTATAAAGTTTGAAAATTCCTTTTCAACTTATGAAAGAAGTGGGAAATTATTTCAAAATAGATCACTTTTTAAAACTTATTTAGTTTGTTATTATAGTTGATTTACAACAACGATTTTTTTTTTATTGTTGTGTACAAGTTAAATCGGCAGCGCTAAGAAAGGCTGAATGCCTCAGTTACGATTGCGTTAAAACTAGTCAACTTATTTTATTTTATTTTTGAAAATTAAAATAAATGAATATTTCCTTTTATTGGCAATTTTCTTGGTTCCTCAAATAGCTTGGTTTAAATAAATTAAACTTTTGAAAAAGTACAAGGTATCTTAGTATTAAAATTGAAGATTTTGAAAAAGGTCGAAAGTTTTTTTTTTTAAATTTAGATGATCTTCGTGTGTTTTGATCATCACGTTAAGATCTATAAAGTTTTTCGTAATTTATATCTCTCATAATGACAGTGAGATAGATCAGTAAGAATCGTTAGATTGATAATTTTAATTTTTTGTAGATGTGTTTTTTTTTCATTATCAATTTCATAGTTAGATAAATTATAAAATATATTTTTGTCAAATTAAAAATTAACACAATAGAAAAATAAATATTTCGACAAGCTTTATCGTCATCAAAAATTGATCATTACTCTTTGAAATAATTTTACTGTTAGATACATACATTAATTAGCACCTGAAACAATAACATTATTATCAATGAATAATATTTTATGATCATAGAATTGTAAATGGAGCAAGAGCCCCTGAAGAAATTTAGGTAACATTTGGTAGAGAGAAAATTTTTCATTTTCTATTTTTCTATTTTCTTTTTTCAGAAAATAGAAAATGATTTTTTAGTATTTTTTAATTTTCTAGAAAATATTTTTTTATTTTTTAAAAAATGAAAATAGAAAATGATTTTCTACAGTTTTCTAGTTTTTCAAAAAATACTCTTTTATTTTCTAGAAAACGGAGATGAAAAATATCAACCAAATACGTTTTTTTATTTTCTCAAAAAATAAAAATAAAAAATGAAAATTTTTCTCTTTACCAAATGCCCCTTTAGTATTCAACTTTATAAAGTATTTATATTCATTTAATATGCATAAAAATAAATAAATTTAAATATATATTTTATGAATCAAATTAATTTATTAATTTAATTTATTTTTAAAAATTACTCAAAAAATAGAAAATAAATTTCTGAGATCAAACTCACTTACAAAAAAAAAAAAAAACTCAAATAATATTGATTAAACGCTCAGTAACATTTGAATGAATCAAATCAGAGTGAAAATCAAACCGATCTCAAGTTAAAAATAATTAAGTTAAATTTAAATCGCGTGACTTATTTTAAATTTAACTTAGTCATCTCAAGCCAGTGGCCTTGGAACTCTGAGTATTTTTCGAGGTAGCATGGACCAGTTGCTGGTGCTGTTGTCCTTGTTCGGAGTTCACTAAATTAAAGGGTATGCATGAATGACTGTGCATTGGATAAAGGAAGATAAAATATGAAAAATATTTTTATTCAATCAAAAATCAATATCACGAAGGAATAGATATTTTTAATTTTTTTACAATTTTTCAAAATTTATTTTTATTTTTTAAAATTATTTTATCATCCCTATGACTCACTTATTGCTCTTGAACATAAATAGCTGTGCACCTATGTTCCACAGCCCCCATGCAATTAGGGCTGAGCCAAGTCAAACTAAGTTTTGTATTTTTCAGACTTGTTTGATAAGGTAATCAAGTCGAGCCGAATCGAGTTAAGTCTAAAATTAACCAAACTAATAAAAAATCTGTTCAAGTTTGGCTTGGTATTTTTTTTTTGAGTTTGAACTTGACTTGAACTTGAATTGAGCTTGGCTTGTTTAATGGGTATCAAGCTTCTAATCAAGCTTGATTCAATCTTAAATCAAACTAAATTCAAGCTTATTTAAATTTGATTTATTTAAACGTTATCAAACTCGTAAGTCAAACTGATTTGTTTTTTTTTTAATTTTACTAATTTAATCTTGATTTATAAATGAGTATAAATAAATTCAAAAATAATTTTTAAAAGAGTATAATTATAAATTGACTTATTAATATTTATGAACACTGTTCACGAATACTGTTCACCAATATTAATAAGCCGAACACATATGTGTTCAAATTTATTTATTTAATTTATCAAGCTGTTCAAGCTTGTTTATTAATTGACTTTGATGCATATTGAACGAACATAAACGAGCTCTTATCGAATCGAACACTAAACTCGTTCATGAACATTTGATTCATTTACAGTCCTACATGCAATCACGCGGAGCATGGGCAAGTTTATTGTCTTGCATTTAGCAATTCTCAGATTGATGTTTTTTTTTTAAGGCAAAAAAAAAATGTGAGCTTGAGCTGCTACCTGAAATCTACTTTCGAAGCTTATTTGATAAAGATTAAAAAAAAAAAGTTCTATTTAAATACACAAAATTAATTTAAATTTTTCAAGAATTTCCTTTTTAGACAAATCACTGAGTCGAAAAAAGTTAATTGAAAAAAAAAAATCGACGCAGTTGAAAATAGCCGTGTGATGAGAATTGATTGGAAAGAGCTGACAAAGAAAAATGAACGTTGAATAGGAAGATCGGATCGAATGACATATTGAAATTTGTGTTTGACAAAGCTTTTTAAAATAAATTCATCTTGTTGGTACTTCGAAATTACGTTGAATATTTATTTCTTAAAGTACAACGATAAGATCGCATATGCAACTAAGTAAGAATTATTCACGACGAACTAAATATATATCTGAATGTTATTATAGAAAAATTGTTGAGCGGTAGAGAGCTTGTCTATTTTAGATTGATTCGCTTGAGTAAATCTTACTTTGACCAGACTGACATTCGATATGCTTAGGTTGCGTTGGCACACGAATTATTTGAATTCAATGTAACGTGCATTCTAAGGCTATATTTGATGTGGGATAATATAATCAAGTTTATAATATAATAAAATTTATAATATAATATAATTCATAATACATTACTGTGTTTGATATACTTATGTATGTACATAATCTTTGATTACAAAGATTTTTTTGTTTGGTGTCAACTATTTTTTATTAGGAATGTAATTCATATTATTATAAAACGATAAAAATATCTTTATAACTAAATTTAAGTAATTTTATTATATCTCAATTTTCGTTCGAATATAATCAAAATCTTAGTTAGTCGTCCACGATCGCCATTGCTATCGTCGATTCTACGATCGTCGATGTCGTCAATTGTTGGTGTCGTTGGTCGTCGATGTCAACCGCTAATAGTCGGTTGACAGCCATCAGTCGTTGGTTGTTGGCTATAGATCGTCGATCGTTAGTCGTCAATCGCTGGTTTGATTGAAAAAACGAAAACTAAGACATAAGTACGTATATTTGACATTTAAATTTTTGGTCTTGTAATGTAATTAGATTATATAGTTTTAGCTTTGTAATCCAAATTACGCATCGCTATTCTCTTTTGTAATGCGGATTATATTACATTATAATTTTACAATTGTACCAAATAAAATAATCCTCACCAAACACCGTCTAAATTTGTACCTTTGATGCATATGTGCGCATGAGAAAAAGATTTTCAACCATATATCTCACACTTATATAAAACTATATTTGATTCAAGATTTTTATTCATAATTTTGATTATCTATATATAGTTATATTATTTCATCGGGTTTGATTCAAGATAATTAATGATTCTCGAAAGATGTATGTCACGTCAACAAAGGGAGCATAAAATTCACGGAATTTGATTACCTTAGGGTGCGTTTGGTTGAGGATTTTTGTTAATAACCTTGTTAGATTATCAACAAAAATTTTGTTTGGTTTAGATTATAAACAATTACCTGGTAATTGTTTATTACCTAGTTATGAACAAAAAACTTTTTAGGGGGAATCGGAAAACCTTGGAGAACCAAGGTTTTTGTTGATTCCTGGGGTTAAGGAAATTTTTTTCCAATATTACCCCTAGCAATATATTAAATCTCAATTTGTCAAAACTCAATCGATTTGTCGTCCGTCGTCGGTCGTCGCCCGTTGCCGGTCGTCGCCCGTCGCCCGTCGCCGGCCGCCCGTCATCGCCGCCCGTCGCCCGTCGCAGGCCGTCGCCGCCGGCCGTCGTCGTCGCCCGTCGCCGCTGCGCCGTAACCATCGCATCGCCAATCACGCCGTCTCGCCGTCGCCACGCCGCCATCGCCACCTGCGCCGCCGCCGTCGTCGTCGCCGTCCGTCGCCATCGCTTATCGCCGCTTAACATCGTCGCGCCATCGCCGTGCCGCCGCCATCGCTCGCCGCTGCCGTCGCCGCCGCTTAGCCCGTTACGTGGCCGTCGCCGATCATCAGCGATCGTCGCCCGACGATCGCCGTCGTCGTCGCCAATCGGTCGTCCATCGTTGTCGCCGCCGATCGACCGATCGTCTTTGCCACTGCCGATCGGTTGACCACCATCGTCACCCTCGATCGGTCGACCATCGTCGTCGGCGATCGGTCACCACTGTCGTCGGTCGGTCGTTGGTCGATCACCGCCACCGCCAGTCGGCCGAACACTGCTGATGGCAGATCACGGCCGTCGTCATTAATATTTCTGTCGTCGTCATTGAATTGATTGAGCAAAGACAAAGGATAATTTAATAAAATATTAAACTAAGTTATATATTAAAACCTCCAACCAAATAAGGTTTTTATCTAAGGTTATATTTTATTTCAAGATTATGTTTTATTCCCTGGTAATAACATAACCAAGGTTATGTATGATTACTTGAACCAAACGCACCCTAGAAATATAAATTTTTTATTAATTCTGGAGTTAACAGAGAATAATACAATCAATTATTCGAAATCTTCAAAAGTCCCTGAATTAATACTCAATTAATATCAATCAGTTTTAAGATTTTTATTCATAATCTTAATTATTTGTATATGATTATATTATTTTATCCCATTTTATTCAAGATAATCAACGATTATCAAATAACAATGAATGCCAATAAAAGGAGAATATAATCCGAAATTTAATTATTTTGGAAGCATAAAGTTTTATTAATTCGAAATTAACAAAGAGTAACCTAGTTAATTATTCTAAAATTTCAAAAAGTCTTTAGCATGAATTAATACCTAATTAATATAATCAAAGGATAATGTATTAAACTAAATTATAAATTAAATCTCTCAATAAATAAATTTTTATCGCTAACAATATAAATTATATTTATTTCTCAAGACTTTAGTTATATGATTAAAATTATGTATGATAATTTTAGGTTTTATTTTCAGTAATCTTGATTACGTGATTACTTATCACTTAAACAAGGTTATGATTTAGATTTCCCGACTCGGCCTTTTTAAATTCCAGCGCTGGCAATTAAAAGGGCTTAACATCCAACAAACGGAACGGATCCAGATCGACACGGAAAAGGAGCAAGGATCTTTGCTCACCTAAACGAGGCGACGACTCTCGACTCGCCGAGACTCGAGAACACCACTCGCTGATTCCATTGTGGGATGCCCTCATCGTACGACGATTAGGGTAAAAGCGTTGAGCTACCTGCTACCCGATCACCGCGGAGGAGAAAATGTACAGTGGTCCTAGCGACGGAGAAGACGGCGGCGGCTACGAGGCCGCTGCGCCGAAGATTCCGTCCGCATCCTCGATGCCTTGGGTACGCAACCTTCGCCGCTACGTCGGATCCGGCGCCGGACTTGGCTCCGAAGCCCTCATGGGTTAGCTCCCTCTACGCCTCTAGCTATGATTTTTTGTTGCTCGCTGTAAATAATCTTTTTGGGACAAAAGTGACATATGGCAGTGGCTTTGGTCCATTTAATTGGAAACTGTTTTTATTTTTTATTTTTTTGCACCCTAAATATTAACTGTCATGCAAATAGGTTTGCGATTAAGTTAATGTGTAAGTTTCAGCTCCAACCCTAAGATTTCGAACTGAAAATCGAGGCTTCATTTTATCAATCTAATGTCTTCTTGATTGCGCAGCTTATGTCAAACCTTTACGATGCCACTGTAAGATATCGGATAATTGTTGATAAAAACCAATTTCTGCAGGTATAATCTAAGTTAAATTACCGATTTCTCTGGTAACCGAAACTTTCCTTGTGCCTATTTGTAAAGTTTGTGCTAGTAGTTCATGTGAGCATATCCAACACTAAGAGAATCTAGAAATAAGAGCTTAACCAGTAGTTCTACTGCTTACCTGACTCGGATGTGATCAATGTTCCAAAATCAGGAATTTCTTTGCTTCGCAAGGGCTTGCATATTTGCCAGTGCATTAGATCAGACAATTATTTTCTGATGTAATTATGTCATATGATTTACGGTATATTTTGGCTATCAAATACTGGTGCCAATAAATAAGATATTTAATTATGAAATTCCATGATAGATAAAGGATTTCTTATCGACATCAGAAAAAATGGCATCATTTTGAGAAACCTGATTGGGCTTTGCATTTGGATGAATCTTGTAAAAGTCCATGGAAGTCATATATTCCAATAATTGATGGCCCTGACTTGGTGGCTTGCATGTAAACACCAAGCTGTTTGCATAAGAATTTGGAAACTTAACATGTTTTGCTAACTTGCCAATATACTATCTACCTGTCTTCCTACTAATTCTTTCTTTTTCTTTTACTTTTACTTGTTTTCTTAAGTACAAGTGGCTACAGGTTTTGCTATGACTTCTATTATAGAGGTTTTTTCCTTAGCTCAATACATAAGGCCAACTTTGGTTGGTTAATGGTCATCTAGTATGACAGTTCCAATGATGATTCCATACAAATCTCATGTGTACCTTCCTGGTGAATATAAAAATCCTGCAAATTAACTTGGGTTATAGGTGTAGTTTTGGTTGTACTGACCAAATCTTTTGGTGTAGTTAGTTATTTCTTGCATGTATTTTAATGAATATATTTATTGAAGGGTTTTATGCATGCCCTATATTATGGGCACATGAACTAAAGGTATTGCTCAGAGCACATGAATAAAAGATGTTGCCTAAACAATCACTACAATTTTGCAGAGCTGGAAACAAAAAGGATATTGCTCGAAATTTTCAAAGAGCGGCAACAGAAAAATGCTGAAGCTGGCAAAATCCTAGTTTCTACAAAAAGGCATGTCAGTCCATTGGCTCTGGATTTCCTTGGTCCCTTTTGTCTGTCTATTCACTGTAGCATTAGGTGACCTGATGATGGCTTGTCCCTTTTCTTCATTTTCTCTATCTAGCACGTCTACTTTCCATTGGTGATATTCACCTAAATCAGTGCATTTCTTTCACTTTATGAAACTAATTCAGTGAAAGCTTTATTAGATTGGTTCTGATAGCATATTCTTTTTGAAAAGCAGAAGCCTGAAGAGGGATCAATTAGTCATAGGGTTCAGCGATTGGCAAAGTGTCAATTTTTGAAGGTAGGGGTTACAAAGAGCATTGGTCTTTTAGATAACAAGTGAACCACAGATGGCTAGCTGTCTGAGTTGCTAATTATTCATAAGGTTAAGCACTGATGTGGTTTG